>OY978526.1:68296417-69605634 GCA_963854835.1 Megamerina dolium
AAAGAATCACACGACAGCATTTCATAAGTGGCTATACAGCAAATTTCTTAGTAGAGATGCTTTGCTACTTTGACCTACCCTCTACGAAAATTTATACACGCTTCTATGACGAAAACTGATGTTGCTGCTTTAATTGAGAATTACACCTTTGATACGTCGGCGTCATCATTTTCAAGAGTAGTCGCACCAAATCCAAGTCTAGGCAATACAAATGATGTTTCGGATTTTTGTATTACGGTTCCAATACCGAAAGAGATTCGCAGCTATCTATTCTATGTCAACATATTCGATTACATTACAATGCTATTGGTATTTGTCAATCGGCGACATCGTTTACCCTACTTGAGCGGTTTAAATGTGTTTATGTATTATTTTTTAGAGATATTGGGGGTAAACTGCTTGAAGAATGCAGGTCAATGCTTATTTAATTCTCCATACACCCAGTGGAAGCGGTTCATGTGTCATTAAAAGTAGCTAACTTCCGAGAACCCTCTACTTTGCTGCACAATTTCCCCACGTGATTTGTTCAGCTTTTCAATCTGCATTTAAAAACGTTGGTTGTCTTCATGGAGTTACCATTTTTTAGTTGCCTTGGCCACGTAGAATTATTTTCGGCATTACGCTCACAGAGCGTTAATTCCATTCTATTGGGCTGTTTAGTAATAAATGGTACGATGGGAAATGGAAATTTAATAGATTTTGTTCTATGTATAGATTTTATATTTTTAATCAAAGTATGCGCTCGTACTATCGATACACCTTTGTCATTTCAGTAGTAGCACATTTATCCCTCTGCTGTAGAAGCCTGGTTCACGGGAGTCGATGAATTGCTATTCACTTTGACATCCTCTTCGGAATTAAATTTTTTTCCTACCAGGAATTTGTCCAAATTTTGACAGAAGTGGTAGTCGGTGGGTCGAATGAATATGGTGGGTAACGGAGAGTTTACAAATCCAAAACCTGTAGCTTTACCACAGTCATTCGTGCAGTGTGTGGTCGCCCGTTCTCGTGCAAAAGTATTGGGTTTGATCGGTCGATCAATTCCGACTGTTTAATCGCTAGATTCCACATCATTTCGTCCAGTTCACCCGGTTTCATGAAGCTGTAGTGGTTTACACCGCTTCCAAACCACCATACAGTCACTAACACTTTCTTCTGGTAGATGTTTCAATTTCGGGCAGTGTTTCGGTGATTCATCTAGATCGACCCACTACGATCAAAGCTTGCGATTGTCGTAAAGGATCCATTTCTCATCACACGTAACAATGCGATTCAAAAATTGTCCTTTTTGTTATGAACAAGAAACAAAAGTAAAGTTTCTCTTGTCCAGCTTTTGCACCTTGCCGATTTGTGCCAAATGAGTTAGTATTGTTTGCTTAGACACCTCAAACATCAAGAATAAATCATAAATCATAAAATAACTTATAAAGAGGATAATTGTACCTTTTAAACAAAAAATCTTGATTCTTGATTCTTGATCCACCCATTAACTGGCACATGCCACCAGTCTGATATGGCCCTGATGCTGGTTACACATTTTGTGCTCTAGTGCTGGTCCTAGATGGATGGGAATTGCTCACTTTCAGATTCCAATTTGGTGGTGGAATGCCGCCGTCTATATTCAATTAGTCTACGACAGACGGTGTTCCGCCACCTCACTGTATATAGTAATTTTATCCTCAGAACATCCTAAACATTTTTGTGCTTTACGTCCGTCTTCCTCTGTGGACTTTGTGTCTTGGTACACTAAGTTCCCGGGGAGAGTTTGTTCTTGTGCTGCCTGGGCTTTATAGTCAACTGCTGTTTTTGTTTGGGAGTTCTACTTTCCTCTGGCATGTTGTTTATCCTTTCGAGTACTCGCTTTACATCTTGGCGCATGAGTTCGGGTCTGAGGCTATAGTGCTGTATTTGCCAGCTCTGTTCGATTTTTAGCTGAATTTACTGCAACCAGACTTTGATGGTGAAAGGATATTGGCGGTACCTTTGCTCAGCTTAATCTTGGCCTTGTTTGCGTCCATAGAAATAGTGGACCGATTCTATTTGTTTGTTGTATTCTAATTGTCTGTTTATTTGTCCATACAAGTCCAACGAGATGCACAGGAATTGTCGTACGCCTGAGCAGAGATTCACGATAGGCTGATAAGGCTAAATAATCCGGAGTGGGTCCGATATACGGATACTCCGTTAACGATTGGGATATTTTTAGTGGAATTAGAGCAGTTATTTGGCAGTCAGAACCAATGGGGAGGGATAGGAAGAAGATTTTTTTTAATCAACAATTTGTCAAAAAAACCTCCGGCACGGTATGCTCCACTTCAAATTTTATTCGAAATTTCACTTATAATCACGGCTGTAGGTCGACGATAGTAGTTGTTACTATGGCAACTAATTCAGCAATCATTTTTCCAATATTTTAAAATATACATGAGTAAGTTCTTGTGAATATCGTAAGTTCGTTGCCGCAAACGCAATCAGAAATGCAGGAAACCAATGAACACATAACAACGGTTTTAAATGAAAATTCGAAATTGGTAAACAATAATATGACACAAAGAAAAGAGAGATTACATTTAGTATAAATAGTTGTGAAAACAGCTCATAGCTATAATCAAAGAACGTAGAGGGGCAATAATTCTCACGAGCAGTTTTACACCATTTACTAAGAAAAAGATGATACAAATAAACAAACTCTAATTTCAATAAATATGTTTGTGATTTTCATCTGTTTTGTTTTAGTTCACACAGGATGGTGTTGTATATAAATGTTCAAAATTGTAGACTGAGTGTTATCTCTACTTTAGTAAGAAGGTCATTTTAAATAGCTATCATTATTAAATAAACAAAACGTTGTTCTTAGACACTTAAATAAAAATATGTATACAGATTTTATTTGAAAAATTCGGATTTAGGTTACAGAAGCAAAAGCGTATCAACATCGATAGCCTAATATTCTCATAAGTCATTGAACAGCTGGGAAAGAGATGACGGTGGTCTCTGGCCACGATGGTTCTGATGTCTTGCTGCAGATGTATAGCTGAGAAGATGGTTACGTTGAGAATGCTGTTGCTGCTGTTGATGATGCATATTATGATGGGATTCAGTAGTGTTATTTCACAAATAAAATCTCACAATACATACAGGTAGAGCACGTCACGTACACTGGGATAGATAGTCATCATAAGACCGAAATTCCTCTAACTTAATTATGATAACATTTTCAGGATATTTCCTTAGGATGCTCGTGGTATTTATATTTAACATTTTGTGGGACAATCGCTAGAGGTGGAAGAAAGAAAGACAACATTAAATCCAAGGCAATGTAATTATATTAAATACGGTTATGTAGATAAATTGATATTATCCGGTTAATTTGTGATCGAAATTGAAATTATAAAAAAACAAAAATAATTAATATTTGTCCTAAATTTCCTAAATGTCCGATTTTGTCAAATGGACATGTGTTTGAAAGACGACATTTCAGGCTACATTTTTTGTAAACATAGTTCTGTAATTCGATGCTCGTGTAAAAAGTTATATTGATTTGAAAATGAGTGAAATATCTGAAGGAATACGCTTTGTGTTGCTTCTTTACTATAAAAAATACAAAACCGCATTAAAAATATGTCGAAAATGATGTGCGGTTTACGATGAGAATGCTGTGAGTGAACGCCGACCCAGGAGTGGTTTGCCCGATTCCGTTTGGAAGGAAATTTCGGGGTCAAAGATGCACCTCGCTCTGGTCGGCCAGTCACTTAAAAAGTCGAAGAAATTTGGAAACTGGAACTGGAATAAAATCGATTCGCAAGCTGTCAAGAAATAGCGGCGGCACTAAACATCAACTACGTGACAGTTTGGAATCATCTAAAAAGAGCAGGCTACACAAAAGCGCCCGATATTTGAATACCACATGAATTAGCGCAAAGAAATTTGATTGACTATTAGCGAAACGCTGCTGGAACTCAGCGAAATCGAACCTACAAGAATATCCAATGCAAACGATCATGGTCAAAGGTCGGTGACCCTTCACAAACGACTTCAAAGTCTGGATTGACATCAAGCAATGTTATGTTGTTGAGTGTTTGGTGGGATCGGAAGGGAATTGTCTATTACGAGCTGCTACAGCCCAGTAAAACGGTTTATTCTAACCTCTACTGCCCACAACTCTACCGATTGAACGAAGCAATCAAGGAAAAGCGACCAGAATTGGCAAACAAAAAAGGAGTTGTATTCCATCATGACAATACCAGGTAACAAATTTGTATCTTTGATGACTCGGAACAAATTGACGAAATCGAAGAGCCGCTGAAAATCACTTGGCCAAGCTATTCGCCGTTAAACCACAGCAGTTCTATATCGATGGAATCATAAAGTTGGCAAATAAAATGGCAAAACGTCATAGATAATAATGACCAGTATGTACTTGATTAAAATTGATTTTCAATACAAAAATTATTTAGTTCAAAAATGTACCAAAAAACCGCGGGTACTATTTAATTACCAATACTTTGGTAACTAATGGCGGATACCATATCCCACTTACCTTAAGTTCATCCATAGATGTGTTCGTGTCGCGAATCCATATCTCTAGAGGCTCAGTGCGGGTTTCGCCTTGTTGATTCAATGTTGAAATAACTTTCTTAATAAAATGGTGGTCTATGTTCGTGCCTGTAACATCTAGCAATCGTAAATATTGACAATTTTGAACAAAAGCTAAAACGCCAAATTGATCCCTAAATGAGCAATGTGTCAGATGCACTACCCGTAAATATTTCAGCAATTGTGACATTTTAAGCATTAGCCCATTTCCAATTGTGTACGGCCAACACCTTGGCACTATTAGTGCCTGCAACCTGCATGTACGCGCAATTAGCAGCATAAAGTTACACACTCTTGACGAGTTAGTTGTGAAACATACAAATTCACGTTTTCTACTTGCTAGTACACTCGATAAAAATAAGGGTAGATCGCAACGATTTATAATAGGTTCCAATGTTTCCGAGTACGGCTTGATTACTAAGCCGCTTGGTTTGATCAGCGAGGATATGTAATTACAGGTAATGCAATGAATCGGTGGATCTATTGTATTCATTTTAAATTCCTCTTCTTCTAGATATAGTTCTGTCAAAACGTTCCCAGAAAATATATCGGCTAAAAAGTCGTTCAATGAAAAATTACATTTAATCAAAGCAACACGTTCCACTGAAATCATTGTATTTATGCTTTTTCTAGTGATGACACAATTTCGTAGTGTTAGTCTTTTTAGATTTGGAAACATTGTTCCCAACTTCCTGATGTTTTTATCTGCTACTGTAGAGCAGTTGCCCTCAGATTTGTCACTAGTAAAATGAATGTTTTTTATTTTTGGAAATTTCCTGTTGGGCAGTATGTCTAAAGACATCTCTTGTGTGGCAAAGATTTTGAAACCTTCCACATATGGCTCAACAGCTGATAAGAATTTTTCCCAATCCGTGCAATTACTCAAATCATCTGGCTTAAATTCAACGATCTTCAACTGTTTGTACCATTCATGGCATATAAGTGGTTCGAAACGATAATGCAGCTGTGCGATGGAAAATTGCTCGAATACATTCAAATAGCCGAATATTTCCTGCAAACTATAATCATCTAGTAGCAGTAACGAATTTCTAGGTGCATTATTCATTACAAAATTGCCTGAAATTTGTTAACACGAATTAATAGTAGAATTAGTTAGACGAATGCTCTACAACTATTTAATACACAGTATTTAAGTTCTAACTTACCAGTTTCCATGTTGATACAAGCTGGGATATTAAGTCTCTTTACTACTTACACTCTTGAGTGGTAATAACTGAATGACTAAAAATTCTCGGCTGTAATGCAATGACGCGAAATTGCTAAATACATCTACCTACCTATTTCACCTACAATGCGGTTGATCCTTTTTCGAAACAAACAAATCACTGAAAATTGCCAATTTCTATACATTTTTCGCAATACAGTATAATTCCCAGAATATAAAAATATTTCTCAGGTAAAGAAATTCAACATATGTTTGTGTAGTTTTAAAACCGTGTTTTCTTGTTGTTCTTTTTTAAATCGCTTCTTCTTTGTTCCTTATGTATTTGTTGTTTTTTTCTTTACTACTATCTCGGAGTACCTTATCTTGTTATTGTTATACAAACAATGATATTGGAAATATCTATTTCAATAATGACAACCTCGTGTCACAGATTCCCAATATAATCAAATTAACTACGTCACGCACTCTCATTGAACTACACGACATAATTAGTTAAATAAACATCTCTTTCACTCTTCTCGGTCGAATAAGCTATATAACAACCTTGACATTAACAATAGATTAAATTGCCTGTATACTCAAAGTGGATATATCGTATGTGTGTATGTATGTAACGGATGTTTTTATTATACCCTGCATAATGTAATATGCAAGGTATATTCATTTCGGTCAGATGTTTGTAACCACTTGAAGGAATCTCCGGAGATATAGAAAAGTATATATATTCGTGATCAGCATCGCTTAAATTTTCGATTTAGCAATGTCCGTCCGTCCGTCAGTCTGTCTGTCACCTGGCTGGTTCGCACGATAATTTGAGCAAATATTCAGCTATTTTGATGAAATTTGGCATAAGTAACCTATGATCTATGGGTACAGTGGGGATTGATATTGGGCATAATCGGTCAATAGCCACGCCCACACCAAACATTCAAAGCGACTAACCTCGGAATTTTCAAAATCTTTAACTTGCTATAACTTAGTTAATATACCATCTACAACAACAATATTTGGCACATAGAGTTATATTATACTACTCCATAATCTTGTTAAAAATGGACGAGCTAAGTCTACTTTTTATAGTAGCTCCCATACAAAGTGTCTGTACTTCTTTTAAATTGAAACAGCTGTAACTTCTACAATCTTCTGTCTACAATAACCATAATTGACGCTTATATTAATATGATAGTCGGAAATAATTTGGAGAAAAATCACCATGCCACGCCCACTTCTTATTGGGGCTCCCATACAAAGTGGAGGGAATTAACAAAAATTTTAAGCGCCATAACTTATAAACCATTTAGCGTAGAACAACGGGATTTAATATATGGATTGTATCGTAAGAGCAACTAGACTTACAGAAAATGAAGGCCCCACGCCTACTGTTTATAGTAGCCTCCATACAAAATAACCGAATTTCTTTTAAATTGAAATAGCTTTAACTTCTGCAATCTTCTTGCTAGAATAACTATAATTGACGCTTAGATATAGTAGTTGGAAATAATCTGGCAAAAAATCAGCGTATCACGCCCACTTCTTATTAGTGCTCCCATACAAAGTTGCGAAAATTAAAAAAAAAATGTTAACCGCAATAACTTACAAACTATTCAGCGTAGGACAATTAAATTTAAGGTGTGGATTAATATTGCAAAATTAATTAGATTTACAAGAAAGAGGTAAGCCACGCCCACTATTTATATAGCTCCCATACTAAGCCTCGGAATCATCTTAAAATTTTCCTTTAAACTATCCCTTTTAAAAATCCCATAACTAACAAAGTACTTCGTCAGAGTCAACCATATTTCAGATATAGATTAGTATTATATGCAAAAATTTGTTCTCAAAAAACTGGCGAGCCACGCCTACTTCTTAATGTAGGTCCCATACAAAGTAGTGGAAATAAAAGAAAAAGATGTAATGAGTAAGGAGCTGCCGTTACTGTGAATAGAGCGAGTGTTCTCGAGCCATACTAACTGACTTTTTGTTTCCACAAATTGATCAGATAAACATCGACGACATTTCAACAAAATGGGGCTACATGCCATGTAGCGCGTGCAACAATCGAGTTATTGCAAAATCAATTTGGCGACAATTGGCGGTCTTGGTAATTGGCCTTCCCGTTCGTGCGATTTAACGCCTATTGACTACTTTTTATAGGGCTATGTCAAGTCATATTTTATTTTAAGTCATTGGTTTATGCCGAAAAACCTACAGCTTTTGAGGCATTGGAACTTGATATTCATTGATGAAATACGGTCAGAGTTATTGGAAAAAGTGATCATATAACTCGTAGCCATCGCGGTATGTGCCCGAAATAATATTTAAAAAATAAATCGCATGAAAATATCTAACAAATTTAAATAAAAAATAATTTCTTCCAATAATATAACTTTCTTTCAGTTTCATTCATAAAAAATAAAAAAAAAAAATATGTGGCATTTAAAGCCCCAAAGGGCTCATTGGCCGGGCTTCTCTTCCATTACTGTTGCGCGTCTTAAATTTTGGACAATATTAGAATGGACCTACTTATTTTAGCCGGTTCCGAACGGCAGAACACTTGTGACATCACTTTTTCTGAGCTTTGTCACAGAGTTCTTTAAGAAGCTTTTTCATGGCAAGTTGTTACTGTCGCAATAATTGCCAACTGCTTGCCGACAGGTGAGTAACGTTCGAAAGAAATCGATATTTAATTTGTTATGCATCAGCCGGGGATTGAACCACGACCTACAGATCAGAAGGCGAACA
The DNA here is from genome assembly GCA_963854835.1 of Megamerina dolium. Lineage (NCBI taxonomy): Eukaryota > Metazoa > Arthropoda > Insecta > Diptera > Megamerinidae > Megamerina > Megamerina dolium. The sequence continues at coordinate 68,304,942 of OY978526.1, forward strand.
CACTAACCACTGAGCTACGGCACCCATTCATACTTCTCAATTTTATGATGAAGCGCAGGGTCATCAGAGTAAGTATATGAAGCATAAATCGGGTTAAGTAAAATAATAGGGAAAACCTTAGGGCTTAATTATGTCATTCCATATCGGGCCGAACTTTTTGCGCGGATACTGAAGGTGTTTTAATAGTGTCCGGATTGTGTCCTTGCATAATCAATGTGAACATTCAAAATATGTGTACACAATCAAAACCGGCTGCCGTTTGCGATTGAATCTAAGTAAAACGGAACTGAAAATAGAATACTTACTTACTTACTTATGTGGCCATAACAACCGAATATCGATTTAGGCCGAATATAACATGCTTCGCCAGCCATCTCTGTTCTTCGCTAGCTGGCGCCAGTTAGAAATTGCAAGCGCCGTCAGGTTCTTCAGTAATTGGTCTTTCCATCGGAGGTTAGGTCTTCCTCTTCTGCGTCGACCTCCAGCGGGTTCCGAATATAACACCTTCTTAGCTGTAGCGTGTTCTTCCATTCGCTCGACATGACCAGCCATTGCAGCCGCTGGATTTCGATGCGCTTTACTATGTCAATATCGGCATACAGGTCGTACAGCTCATGGTTGTATATAGAACCAAAAATTCAAAAAAAACCAATTTAACTTCAATGGGCAAACAGTAATTCTCTTAAGCAGTGCCAGATACCTCGAGGTAAAGCTGGCATCAGAGAATCTAGTGCCAGTGAATCTATGTAGGGGCACGAAAATTCGCTCATGTTTAGGTATTATACCTAAAATTTACTGCACCATAGCCTAGATAGGAGTTTACCTTGGAAAGCTAAACATCATGAAATCTGTACTTCTATCAAATTCAGCAAATGCTTTTCAGTCGGATATTTTTTCTATTACGAATAATAAAACTAATAATAATGTCATCTTAACAGATAGCTGGGCTGGGATTGCAAAACTAGATTTGGTCCTCACAACTTTTAATCTGGTTGAGAAATGCAGGGGAGGAATCTTAGACTGTACTCGAATTAACACTAAGTAAGGTTAAGAGTGATACTTCAAGTACATATCTCAAAAGAGCTAAATATGGAAGTATTGCATTGGATGGACAGTTGAAACAATCGACGGTGATTGGTTTTCTTGGGAATTTTTCATTTTTATTTTTTATGACTTCTTAGTATTGAATAGACATTTCCAAACGTTTTAAAATAATAAGCGATGCTCTGAGACAGAGTAATGCTCATAATCCTCAACACACAGATTATATGATAACAGTTAGTTTCACGAATTAATCAAGTAATACTTTTATAATGCTCAAATGTAGAATGCCTCATAAATCAATCATGTATGCACACATGTATGTATGCTCGTAATCGTATTATGTTACTATGCACATGTTTTGGTTACCTAGAAAGTGTCAATAAGAAAGACTAGATGCAAATGGAAAATGTGTTTCGAAAAGCAGTTTTAAAGTCTCGCGGCTGTCCGAAGTAAAAGTATCCTCAGAAATTTGGAAGTAACAAGGTCTGCTGGGACTTTTTGAATTATTTTTCCTGAGCCTAGCTGTTTCCGAGAATTCTTCTACGTAGTATTGCTTTCGTCGTATTTTATTTACGCATAGTCGCTTGAGAGGTCTTGTAGGTCTCCCAGTCACTAACTACTCTATTGGTTTTAGATCCATTAACGGCCCTTCGGCAGTTTATTTTTTAACGTCGGGGTTCAAGGTGGTTACTGCTTTCCTCCCTGCTTCCTAAGAGAGCATCTTAGGAAACTCACGTACTTAGGCTTTTGATGCCTGTTTTCAACTTGTGATCTAGTTTGCAAGCCGTGGTGAGTAACGGTATAGTCCGTCGACCTTGACCGAGTTTACTATGGCGGCAAAGGCTAGCGTAAGATCTAGAACCTCCTGTCGATTGTCAGTACTAAAAGTTGGTGTCTTTTTGATATCACATAATAAAATAATGGTACTTAAAATATACTCCAAAAAGGAACTTACCCATTTTGTTTCTATGGTTGATGCTTTCCAGATTTCATGGTGAGCATTGGCGTTCCCACATCTCACGTGTCCAATGGCTCTACGTCCTGCGTCTCTTACCGTCTCATGAAGTCCCTTTGAAGAGGGCTCACACTGGTGATCATGGGCAAGGTATATTGATGTTATCCGCATCCCGAAGCAGTCTTGAAGAAACCACGCCTATCGCACGTACAAAAGTATGTTGTTGAATATATTTACGTGCGAGAATATAGATGTATCAAATTAAACCCTTATATAAAGCTAGTCTAATGACAGAATGGATATGTTGAGGAACAAATTGAATCAATACGTACGATTATATTTGCTAATGTAAACCAGTTCTAAAATCGGGGAAGTTGCATAAAAGCCACTCCCACTTCTCCCCTATACTTTGCGCACGAATATATAAAATTAAAGGATTGAAGGTATCCAGATATACAGTTATTTTCATCAGCGTGTGCGTATGCCTAAAAGTAGGCGCCAGGCAAAAAAGTAGTTATTGTTTCGAAATTGCATACCAGTCTGTTTATCTGCTATGTTTTTGTAATAATAGATGCCTCCTTGCTTTACATATTTATTTTATTATTATCAAGGGAAATTTTATTTCCATTACCAATGTACTTCAAGACTTTAGTATTATCAAAGACAATTTGATCATATCAGAATAATCTTTATAATACCTAAACGTGTAATATTTTGTAAATCATAAAATAAGTGTACATTTAAATGCAAGAACTCGAACTAATGGAGATTAAATGCAGGGTAGTACTTAGTTTTGATTTTTAAACAAACCAAGGACGATAATAATAATTCAATATTAAAATATCTGAGTGAATTAAATGATGGAATCCCTATATTGCCCTATATTAAATGACGAAAACGTGTATCTACTGAGAGAAATATATAATCGAAATTTGCTAGTGCTAGTGAAATTGAACTACAATGAAGAGAATGACTAGCAGTTATTACTAAAATTATGGAAAAATCGATTAAAAATAGTCAAAGCCGACATATTCTTTTATTAGACGCACCACCTTCCGATGAGACGTATGTGGGAAAGATTGTTAAATATTGCTCAAATAACCCAGCAACGAATAGAATATTGATATTGCCCTCTGTGCTAGGAACCATGCACTAATACACGTTAAAACTATTTCCAGCGAAGATTAAATCAACCTAATATGTCTTCACTCTTTTCTGATCAGACAGCTGATTTGCAGGGTCATGCTATTAAGGTTAGAGCAGAAAACTTACCACCACGCGTTTATATAATAAAAGAATCAGACGAATAATCAGAAACAGACGCATAGTAATGAGCGGCAACACTACAAATTTTTTAGCAGAGTATGCTCGAAAACACAATGCTTCTCTGACATATCCTTTAGGCGGCTGTTATGTTGACGGTCTCGCTAACAATCACGTCACACGTTGTTTTTGTTTTCAATGTAAAATGGAAAATTGAGAGCGAGAACAAGAGCGTAAGAACTGACCGAAAAAATCACAGGAGATTTGACTATCGACACCAAATCACGAGATCACCGCAAGGGTGGAGTTCAGCATTTTTTGACAATTTATGCCTCTTAGGAGCAAAATTTGATACCTTTAGAGCAGCGATGGGCACATTTTCGGCTCGTAAAACAGTAAAGAGCCAGCGAGTGCTAGGTAAGAGGTTAATCTGTTCTCAGGGGTAAGGGAAGTAAGAAATACATTAAAGGCATAATACATCCCTCCTTTCATGATCTTCATCGCACGAAACTTGCGGAAGCACTAAAGATCAGAAAAGACGCACACCATCTCTCAAGCAAGAACAATAATTCTGAAACAGTGTTGCCGTAGTATGGAAAGATAATAATACAATTTTCTGCAGAAATTATGGAAAACTTACTAAGCGTCGTAACTGCTATCAATGTTGCACATATTTTGTTTGCACTTTTTTATACTACATGTAAATCGAACTTTTCTTGCAAACTATAAAATTATTATGTTTATTTAAATGCCTTTTATATTGTAAAAGTAGTAGTAGTAGTAGTAGGAGCAATAGTAGTACAAGTAAGTAGAATTACACATTTTTTATACAATCGTTTCATAATGAAACCCTTGTCTCAGAGTTGCCGCATCTCAAATATTTTATTTTCACGGACATAATATCACGATTATTAAAAGCAGTCAAATTCGTTTCAATTCGAATAAAGTTTTATATTGTTTCAGCAATGATAAAATTCAAATATGTTATGATTATTATACACAGTGTGACTATTAAGTAAAGCGTTATCCATTTTGCGGTTTCAAAAGTAAATGTAAATAAAACACATATAAAATATTTTTTATCATGATATTTCTTTTTTATTATAAAGTTTGAACGTTGACATTATGTGTGAAATACTACATCATTTAAATGACCACCACGCGAATTGTTGCAAGCATCGATTCTTTTGAGGTAATTTTCGACCACTTTTTGACACATATTGGGCGGTATCTCAGCCATAACGTGACGAATGTTGGTTTTTAGGTGCTCAAGAGTTAAAGGTTTATCTGCATAAACACGGTCTTTCGCGTAGCCCCACAAAAAAAGTCAAGCGGTGTCAAATCGCATGATCTTGGTGGCCACTTGATATCGCCACGACGAGAAATTACGCGGCCAGAAAATTTCTCTTGCAATAAAGCCATATTCGCTCGAGTTGTGTGGCATGTGGCACCGTCTTGTTGAAACCACATATTCTCTAAGTCATATTCTTCAATAGCAGGCAAAAAAAAGTCGGTTATCATATGACCATAACGCTCCGAATTGACGGTGACAGTCGTTCCATCGTCGTTTTCGAAGAAGTAAGGTCCAATCACACCTCCGGACCAAAGAGCGCACCAAGCAGTGACTATTTGTGGATGTAGTGGCCTCTCTTCAATTACTTGAGGATTCTCAGAACCCCAAATACGACAATTTTGTTTGTTAACATACCCACCGAGTGAGAAATGTGCTTCGTCTCTGAAGAAAATTTTGTTCGAAAAATCGCCGTCCACCGCCTGTTGTTCAAGCACCCATTCGACGTATCTACGACGTTGTGAATGGTCAGCTGGCTTCAGTAGTTGTGTGAGCTGGATTTTATATGGATGTAGGTGTAGATCCAAATGCAAAATACGCCATAATGTGCCGTAAGACAGTCCTTAATCCTGAGAACGACGAGGAATCGACACATTCGGGTCTTCGGCAACACTTTCACTTACAGCAGCGATATTTTCGGTGGTACGAGCGAAACGATGATGCACAGGCCTTACAATATCTGTAACCGATCCAATCTCTTCATATTTCTTCACAATTTTGCCAATTGCTTGCGTAGTTGGACGATTATGTAAACCATAATCTCCTCTTAAAGCACTATATGTGGCTGTGGCAGAATCACCATTTTTGTAGTAGGTTTTTACAATTTTAATGCGTTGTGCGATAGTTAAGCGATCCATTTTCGCAAATGTCAGACTTTGAACTGAAAAAGAAAGAAATTGTTTTAACAACTCAGTTTGACAGATGTCGAATTCTAGCCCTATACTTTTGAAACTAGAAAACACAATTAAAAAACGATATCTGCTAATTTTTCGGTATATTTATTCGAAATATTCTCCTCATGATTCAAAACACTTGTTACATCGATTTAATAGTGATTCAAATGCGTGTTCCAGCTCAGTTTTCGGAATTGCCTCCAGTGCCCTCGTCGAAGCCCGTTGTATGGTCTGATTGTCATCAAAAAAGCATCCTTTTAACTTCAATTTCAGTTTTGGGAACAAAAAGAAGACGCACGGTGCCAAATCATGTAAATACGGCGGGTGATTCAACACACAGACCTGATTCCGAGCCAAAAATTGACGAACAATGAGTGCTGTGTGTTAAATTTCATGTTAAAATTTCAACATCAAACGAACACGTGTTTTGTATAATGAATGTCAATAAACATTAAATCTCAACCATATGCTATGAAATTTTAACAGTTAGTAGAGGAAGGTTGAAGCTTCAAAACGCATGTGCTCACACATAGATGGCGGGCTTGGTTGCTGAGATATGGTTCGAGTCTTAATACATATTTGTCGCACCGTGTATATGTAATTATATATGGATATAATTACAATATATACATACATATGCGTATATGTATAAATAAATACATAATGTATATAATATATATACTGTATATACGCAGTAGGTATACAAGTATAATTCCTTAGATATAAAAAATTAATATTTATTTGGGGCCATTATAGGTAAAAAATTTGCATTGAATTGAGTGAAAACGTAAAAATTATATTTTCACTAAGTAATTAAATAAAAAATTTTGCAAGATCTTAATTACTGTAACAATTCAGTAAAACGTATAGCAAAATTTTGTAACAAATGGAATAAATTATTGCAACTCATAAGAACGATGGCAGCTCTACTACATAGCGGTAACGGTGCTAACAAGCTATGTATGTTCAGACAAGACAAGTGTGCAAGGAAATTTTAGTACAGTGTTAAAAAAAATGTATTCCGTACGGTAAAATTCGTATTTCACATTTTTTTAAATTTGCATCGTTTGTAACATATTGCAACAAAGCCGTCGGAGTGTGAAACAAGTGAAAACGTTCTAAACAGAAAGTAGGGAATTTTCAATTGTAAGTGGAGTGCTAAATATTTGTGTCAGTATAGTGGAAGTGATTCTCAATGTCTACTTTGCAAAAAACATATACTTCAATAGAATTTCGGATATAAATTTCGAATCTGTAATGTGAATTACCGCAGCAAATGCTATAGAGCCAAATATAGACTATTAGCAATAATCGAAATAAAATGAATAAAAACAATTTGTAATATCAGAGTTTATTTTTTAAATTAAAGTATATATTTAATATTCTGATAACATTAGTGAAGTATAAATGTAAATTAATTTACCCACTGTGTAGCCACACATGTATATGGCCTCATGCTCTCTCAATATTATTCTCACGTTTGTGTTAGTATTGTAAAACGGAATATGAGAAATTGTACTGCGCTCTTCGTCCGTTCTTCGCCCTTCATACTGGCTCTTGGTTGCTTCCCTCACCTAGCACTCAAATGTGCTAAGCTGGCTCGTACGTGCAAAAAGCTCCTGGGAGCTACTATGCCCATCACTGTTTTAGAGGAAAGAAGTATCGAATATGCCTGATGGCAACACTTACTGTATGATACTTAATTATTTTTTTATTCATCGCATTTTATATATTTTGGCATCTTTTCTAAATTAAATGTAAATTCTTTTTTATAAAGACGTTTTAGTCTTTAGGTTTTAAAACAAAAGCAACTTACATTTAATTTACACTTTTTATAAGGACGTTTTAGGGTGTGTGCGAGTTCGCCTAAATTGGTGTCTAAATTCTGACTTTTCCTAAATTATTGGAATATTTCAGTGAATAGTGAATAGTGAATTGAGGAAATTTTCAAGCAACCTTTACATACGTAAATACTAGCTGTGAAAAAATTAAAACTGAATTACCACAAAACAGCGAAATTCGATTAGAGTAATTTTTCGTTTTGAAACAAAACAAAATAAATATTTAAAACATTAATAAAATGAAAAAAAAAAAAGAGAAGCCATATACCTACTTACTTACTTACTTATGTGGCCATAACAACCGAGTATCGATTTAGGCCGAAAATAACATGCTTCGCCCGCCATATCTGTTCTTCGCTAGCTGGCGTCAGTTAGAAATTCCAAGCGCCGTCAGGTTCTCCAGTACTTGGTCTTTCCACCGGATGTTAGGTCTTCCTCTTCTACGTCTTCCTCCAGCGGGTTCCGAATATAACACCTTCTTAGCTGGAGCGTGTTCTTCCATTCGCTTGACATGACCTATTCTGTACTCGCCACCAACGGCCACCAATAGGTCCAAAGATCTTGCGTAGGACTTTTCTCTCAAAAACGCCAAGCATTCGCTCATCTGAGGTGGAAATTGTCCAGGCTTCAGCGCCATATGTTAGGACAGGCATGATGAGAGACTTGTAGAGTGTAGTTTTCGTTCTTCGAGAGAGGGCTCAACTTCTCAATTGCTTACTTAGCCCAAAGTAACACCTGTTAGCAATAGTGATCCTTCAAAGTAAGTTCATGCTTGCGTCATAACTGGTCTTAACGATGGTTCCAAGATAGACAAAGTCGTTTAATACTTCAAATGCTTAGTTGTCAACAGGACGTGTTGTCCAAGACGCCGGGACTCTTTGTTTGTTGGCACTAGATACTTCGTCTTGCCCTCGTTCACCGTAAGACCCATTTGACGCGACTCTCTTTCTAACTCTGAGAATGCTGCACTGACTGCTAGCGCGTTCATGCCGATTATGTCAATATCGTCGTCATACGCCAACAGCATGACACTTTTGTTGCATGTAGTGCTATTATGTCATAGATCAGCAGCTCGTATTATTTTCTCCATAATAAGATTGAAGAAGTCGCACGATAACGAATCACCTCCTCTGAAACCCCGTTCGGTATTAAACGGTGTGGAGAGGTCATTCCCAATTTTCACTGCACAACGGGAGTTATGTAGTGTCATTCTACAAATTCGAATGAGCTTGTGAAAATGGTATGGTTTGCGAAAATGGTATGGTAGACTTACCAGCTCTGAAGCCACTTTGGTAAGGTCCAATCAGGTTGTTGAGCATGGGCTTCAACCTTTCACACAATACGCTCGATAGAACCTTGTATGCGATGCTCAGGAGACTTATTCCACGGTAGTTAGCACAAATTGTGGGGTCTTTTTTATGTACGAGACAGAAACACTGAGCCTCCAATTATCAGGCATGCTTTCATACGACCATATTCTGCTTATGAGCAGGTGCATGCAGGCGAGCAGCTCATCGCCTCCGGTTTTAAACAACTCGGCAGCCAGGCCATCAACACCTGCTTTGTTGTTTTTCAGCGTTAAAATGGTCGTTCCAATCTCGTTATAGTCGGGTAGTGGAATATCAACACCATCATCTGTAATTGAGGTTATCGGGCAATATCCTCCACTGGCGGAATTGTTCGTAGCATCGCCTTTTAGTGACGTGGAGAAGTGTCTCCTCCATAGACTCAGCACACTCTGGACATCTGTGACCAAACTCCCATTTCCGTCACGACAAGAAGAGGCTCCGGGATTTAAACCTCCACTCAGGCGCTTGATCTTTTCAAAGAATTTTCGAGTCTCATTCTTGTCGGTACACATCACTATCCCCTCACACTCGCGTCTTTCCAACTCCCTCTTCTTGCGCCTGAAAAGACGTCTCTCTGCACTCCTTTTCTCTCTATACCGCTCCTTAACAGCTCGCGTTACGCCTGCTCGCAGGGCTTTTCTGTAGGCGGCGTCTTTCTCTGCGGTAGCGTCGCGACACTCCTGATCATACCACTCATTCCTCAGAGGCCGGTAGTAACCGATTACCTCCTCGGCAGCAGTAGTCATGGAGTGGGATATATGTGTCCACCGTGCGCATGTATCATCAAGTGGGGGAGTGTTCTGCATAAGCAGATCCGATAGTCGAGTGGAAAATGCATCTGCTGTCTCTGGTGATCGCAGCTTACTAACGTCGAGCTTTCTCTGTGTGGGACTTCTCTTGTTATTTGCGACACATAGGCGTGTGCGCACCTTAGCTGCAACAAGGTAGTGATCCGAGTCGATGTTGGCACCACGGAAGCATGCCTTCCGTCAATCACCACATGATCAATTTGGTTTCTTGTACGTTGATCTGGAGACAGCCATGTCGCTTTGTGGATGTCGAGATGCTGGAATCTGGTACCACCAATTACCATGTTTCGTGCTGCGGCGAAGTCGATCAGCCTCATTCCGTTATCGGAGGTGTTCTGGTGGAGGCTGAATTTTCCGACAGTTGGACCAAAGGTACCTTCCTTGCCCACCCTGGCATTAAAGTCGCCAATCACGATTTTGATATCGTGGCGGGGGCAGCGGTCATAAGCTTCTTCGAGGCGCTGAAAGAAGATCTCCTTGGTCACATTGTCCTTCTCATCCGTCGGAGCGTGGGCACATATAAGGCTGATGTTGAAAAATTTTGCCTTGATGCGGATTGTGGCCAGCCGTTCGTTCACAGGCGTGAACTGTGAGACAAGATGTCGTAGTCTTTTGCTGACCAAAAATCCACATCCTAATTCGTGCCTTTCAGCATGGCAACTGTAGTAGATGTCACAGGACGCTCTTTTGGAGCAGCCCTGTCCTGTCCATCGCATTTCCTGGAGAGCGGTGATGTCAGCTCTGTATTTTTCGAGGACATCAACCAGCTGGATAGAGGCACCCTCCCTATGAAGGGATCGGACATTCCAGGTGCATATCCGTAAATCGTGGTCCTTTTTTCGTTTGCGGGGGTCATCAACAAAAGCGGTAGTCCTTATCCGAGGCATATTTGTTTTTTTCATTGGGGGGGGGTTTTTTATGTGGCTGGTCCCAAACCCAATGCACAACCTCTAACCGAGGAGATTTTCGCCACTCACTTCAGTCGCCTCCCAGCGGGTGCCAGGAAGACGTTGCCCGGTGGTCGCCACATGGAGGGCCCCCATTAATAATAATGAAAGCGCCATCACAGAGTAAGCAGAGCAAGCTATATGACTACCCCTAATTAACAAATAAAGGTATCATCACATAGCGCTCAGATCAAACTACATGACAGCCAGTGAGTTGACTTGCGATAAGTTCAACAAGGATTGCGCTAGCCCCACCTGGTTGAGGCAGTTAGACACGTTACCTTGCGAAAACACCACCAGACCACCAAAATTGGTGGAAAATTCTTACGAAATGTAAAACTAGTAGGTCACTGTGGCCTACATACAATCATAAACAATCAGTGTTACTGATAAACAGGAACCGTAAAGACGGCTCTAGACTGACGGCAGTCATTACTGGCTTCTGGCTCATCGGAGAACAGGGAGCCAAAATGGAAATGTCCCACAACGATTTCTGTCACAGTTGTAACCAAGTGGAAGAAAAGGAAAAGGTATTCCACTTTCTTTGTAAATGCACTGCCCTTTAGGAGCAGAGAATGAACAACTTAGGCAAACCACTCTTCAATAACATTGAGGAGTTGGCGGAAATAAACATCAGCAACCTCCTGAGGTTTCTAAACAGCACGAACTGGATTTAACCGTGCTGCCCACACAAACAACCTAACGAACAGTTGGAAGCGAGGATGTGGTAACAAAACGGTGCGTAAGCGCTATTTGGACTCATGGATGAGTCACGACTTCAACCAGCCAACCATGCATTGTATGGAGCATTCGAATGGCTTCGAATATTTATTAAGAAAATTAAAAGAATTTTGCATAGAAAATTGAAAATTGAACTTCTCATACCTAACTTATGTACATACAGAAAATTAAGTATTGCCGGAAAAACAAATTATTATTTCAAAAAGTCTCTTAAAGAAGACCAATATAACTAATTGTTCCTATATTCAAAAGCGCTTAATGCTGACGTCAAAAGTGTCTACGTATGTGTGTGTGTTGTGCTCAAAATGTCTAACTGTTAAATAATTAATTACTATTGTTATGCACCCAACAACAAGGAACAGCAAATTAATGCATTCCTTTGTGAGCGCGCGCTTTTAAAACAAAAACAAAGAGAAGAGAATTTAGCACAGACACAATTATCAACGTCATAGAGTAACGTCATGTTATATTGTCGATATATGTAATTGTTGTTGCGATTGTTATTTTTGTTGTTGTTATTGTTGTTATTATTAATATGATATTACTTATGCGGATCACTGTAATTATTTTTGATATTTTATTGAATTTTATTATTGTGCGACAGCAACGTCAGCAGCAGCAACAGCAAAAAATAACAGCAAGCAATTGTGCAAGTGTTTAACTCTTCATATACAATATAACATATGTATATGTTACAATACATACAATATTTATGCACGTATTCCCCATATTCTTCAGTCAATTGTGCTTTGTGATATTTTCAAACTGGTATTTTCCTGTTCGAAGCGCGTAATAATAATTTTCACAGAAAATCGATTTGTCAGCTTGTGAAAATTATGCGCTTTTTATTCTATTCGTTGTTGTTGTTGTTGTTGCTATTTAACTAGTTGTATGTATGTTGTATTTATATGTAATTTTCAAGTAAATGTTGCCACTTTTTTCTTCCTCTTGTTCATGATATTTATTATTATGTAGATACATATATACTCGTACTATAATTTGAATTGGTTTGTATTGTTTTAAGTTGATTACTTGTTTGGAATAGGTATACCTTCATATGTAAATAAATCTATTGAAATATTGAATAATGTGCCATTAATCATAAAATTAAATGATTGAAAATTTAAAAATAATAAAACGAATTGTACGAAACAGAAATAGAATAGAAATAATTTCTTTTTAGTTTTTAAGTCTTTTTACTATTAGTAAAATTTCTAATTTGTTGCATATATGTAAGTTCTTGCATTCTTCTAATCGATTTATGTTCATTAACAAAACTAATCGTGCATACTAGGTTTTTGATCCATAGCTCTGAATTTTTGTCCGAAAAATCTGAAAATATACATACGGATATGGTATATTCTTTTTTAATCGCACAAACTTCAGGATTTGATGTCTCAGATTCGGGCGAAACATTTTTTTTAATCTTTACGTAAAATAAGTTGAATAGATATTTTAAAATATTTTATTTCTTTCATTATAATTGTTTACGATATAAAAAAAATTTATAAAAAATTGAATGAACATTTCAAAGGGCTTTTTCATGCCAGTCCCCAGGGAATAAATGACCTTTTTGACAGCACGAATGAACGCGCCATACATATTTACATTATAGAAAAATTGTCAACACAATGGAGCGATTTTTTAGATTTTATATACACATTTGTTCACTGCGAGCTATACGTTCTGTCAAATAAGTACCCGGAAATTCTCATTTTTAATTTTCCCTCTGAGAATATTTCAAAAAAATTTTTTTCCCAGGTTGGCACAACTGTCAGCCTAAACCAAACTAAATGACACATAGCAATGAAAATTCACAGAATAGTGGCTGACAGGCTGACAGTTGTGCCAACCTGGGAAAAAATTTTTTTTTGAAATATTCTCAGAGGGAAAATTAAAAATGAGAATTTCCGGGTACTTATTTGACAGAATGTATGTATGTATTATATTAGAAAATATAAGCGTATGTACTACTGGCGTAGCCAAGTTTCTCAACCGATGGACTTGTTAAAAAAAAATAATTTTTAAAAATTGTTTCCTGTTATGCATCTTCTTTATATTATATCCCCTTCCCAAAATCCCCTTCCTAAAATCCTACGCCACTGATATGTACCAAGTTTCACCTTGATGGCTCTGCATTGTTGTCCAAAAAATATGAACACATACATACATATAAAATTGTTTCCTGTTATGCATCTTCTTTATATTATATCCCCTTCCCAAAATCCCCTTCCTAAAATCCTACGCCACTGATATGTACCAAGTTTCACCTTGATGGCTCTGCATTGTTGTCCAAAAAATATGAACACATACATACGGAAACATATTTTTGTATGGAAGATAGGCGTGGTTTTCATTTCATGATGTTTGTTTTCGAAATAATATAATATAATATATTAGTATGTACCAAGTTTTCGAACGGTAGCTCTGCATTTTCATCCGAAAACTGTAAAAAAATCTAAACGGAAAAATTTTTTGTATGGGTGGTAGGCGTAGTTTTCAATTTGATTCCATTCATTTTTCTTGACAATTTAATTATTTTTTGTGCACAAAGGTGAACGCATACATTTGAAAACGATCTTTCTATGGGATTTTTTATTCGATTCAGCTCATTTTTAAACTTCTGTTCCCTGTTAAATACATATAACATTATATACTTTTGTATGGGAGCGTTTGGGCGTGTTTGTCATCCGATTATATCCATACATTCAATCGTTTGTACGCTGGACAAAATAAACTTATACAAGGTGCGACAATTATGTATTTAGACTGCTTCTAGAAAACACAATTAAAACACGATATCTGCTAATTTTTCGGTATATTTATTCGAAATATTCTCCTCCTGATTTAATACACTTGTTACATCGATTTAATAGTGATTCAAACGCATGTTCCAGCTCATTTTTCGGAATTGCCTCCAGTGCCCTCGTCGAAGCCCGTTGTATGGTCTGAATGTCATCAAAAAAGCATCCTTTCAACTTCAATTTCAGTTTTGGGAACAAAAAGAAGACGCACGGTGCCAAATTATGTAAATACGGCGGGTGATTTAACACACAGACCGGATTCCGAGCCAAAAATTGACGAACAATGAGTGCTGTGTGACTCGGTGCATTATCGTGCAACAGAGACCAATTTCAACATTAAACGAACACGTGTTTTGTAAAATGAATGTCAATAAACATTAAATGTCAACCAAATGCCATGAAATTTTGACAGTTAGTAGAGGAAGTTTGAAGCTTCAAAACGCACGTGCTCACACATAGATGGCGCGCTTGGTTGCTAAGATATGGTTCGAGTCTTAATACATAATTGTCGCTCCTTGTATGCCAATAATTAATTGCTTAAACCTTAACGTGTAACGTCGGGTCACTTGTGCCCTGCCGAAACTGACATTTTCCACGTTTTTGTTTGTTTAAACAGTTCTATTGTTTAAACAACAACAACAAATTTATGGCGGCTAACAAAAATGTTAACCGCCATAACTTACAAACTATTCAACGTAGGACAACCAAATTTAAGGTGTGGATTGTTTCTCGAAAAGTGAAAGAAGATGGATATTCGAGTAAACTTTTTTATATATAAATCTACATATGCAGGGTATAATTTGGTCGGCCCCAGCCGACTATAGGGTGATTTTTCAAACTCATCTCGTCGGTGGACACATATGAGGAATTTTTTCGAATGCGCGACTCTTTTGATACACAATATGGATTTTCAGTGCCATCATCCAATTGGCTATACTATCAGGAAGTACAAAAATTCTATCGCAAGCCATTAGTCAGCTTAACAACATATTGTATTAGCAGAAATATGTCACGTTTTATGGTATTCCATCAAAATTCAATATTTCTGCCATCGATGAATATAATGATTGGTCAAGCTACACAATCGGGATTGATAAGGCATTGGATGAGTCGATCATTTTTGGAACTTGTACAAATTAAAACGTGCGAATATAGTAGATAAAAGTGAACTCACACAATTAAAATAAACACAATTCACGCCTCTCAATATTACAGATATATCTTTGGTATTGATAATTTATGGCATTGTCATCTGTTTAACATTGGAGTTATTATGGCATTATCGGTATGAAATGGAATACAATAGTATTTAAACCATGGGGAAATCGTGCACTCACTAAGTATTTATTGTGCTCTCGCTCTATCCCCATAGAAGCTACTAAGCTCCTGCAGACTCATGTCGATTCTCTCGAAATCTGGTTAGCAAAATGGCGCATAAAAGTCAATGAATCAAAGAGCGTACACATAACCTTGACACTAAGGCTAGATACATGTCCCCCACTTAAAATAAATGGCCAATCAATTCCACAATGGATATGGAGTTTCTTGACGAATTAGCCAGGGCATATACAAGACTGTACAATAATGGACAAGTAGATAAATCGTTCGAGACTAGCATTATATTCCCACTTTTTAAAAAGGTGACAGTGGCATATCATCAAATTATAGGGGCATATCGTTCATAAACTGCATAGCTAAAATTATGATGGGTATTTTAAATGAGAGACTGACAAATTGGGCTGACAGCAATAACATTATAACCGAATATCAGGCGGATTTTAGGAAAAAACACTTTACGGTTTACAATATATATAACCTTACATTAATCGTTCACTTAAAAATTAATGAATAGAAAGTCTGTGATTTTTTTTTTTTGGATTTTAGGGCAGCTTTTGATAATGTTCCAAGACAGTTACAGTTAGATTTACAAATTACATACTCTAGGCGTTTCAACAAAAATGTTAAACATCATAGAACAAATATATTTTAACACAAATTCGGTTATATGGACGGGGGATGCTATATCAGACAAATGTCTCCATTACTGTTTTCACTATATTTAAATGGCTTGCATGACAGTCTAGAGGATGGGATATACATAGACGACTTAAATATACGACTACTATTATACGCTGACGACATAGTAATACTATCAGATGACATTACCAAACTACAAACCATGATAAATAATCTGGAAAAATATTGCGATACTTGGAATATGGAAGTAAACCTGACAAAATCTGCTATTATGGTGTTTAGGAAAGGAGGCAGGTTATCAGAAAAAGAAAAATGACTTTTAGGGGAGATAATGTAGAAATAAGATCTGAGTACAATTATTTGGGAGTAATATTGACACCGCAGCTAAGTTTCAAAAGGCATGTAGAGAATAGAAGTAGTTTAGCAAAGAATAGTATAAACGCAACCTGGCGAGCATTTTTAACAAACAACCAGATAAAGATGTCTGCAAACTGGAAATTGTTTTTAGCTGTAGTGAGAGCAGTGCAAAGCTATGCAGCGCAGGTTTGGGGTTTTGCAATGTTCGACGAAGTAGACAAAGTACAAATGTATTTTCTGAAAAGAATATTGCGTCTTCCTAACAATACGCCATCTTATTGCCCTCTTTTAGAAATAAATATAACAAACAGTCGTCTTAGAATACATTTATAAAACATCATTCGAATACAAAGATGAGAGACTACCACATATACTAACTAAAAGGGTATTAGCAAAACAAATATTTTGGGCAAAGGCAATACAGGGTTTAGGAGAGAATTTTAATATTAATTGGGAACGGGCAACAGAAAAGAATGTGATATGGAAAGAAAATGTAAGGTTGCTATTAGAAAACTTAAACACTAAAAATAAAGAGAAAATTTTGGAAAGAACATTTAACAGTTCTCGTTTATATAAAGATCTGGATCACTGTGTTAAAAAAAAAAAAATAAATATGTGGCACATAAAGCCCCAAAGGGCTCATTGGCCGAGCTTCTCTTCCATTACTGTTGTGCGTCTTAAATTTTGGACAATATTAGAAGGGGCCTACTTATTTTAGCCGGTTCCGAACGGCAGAACACTTGTGACATCACTTTTTCTGAGCTTTGTCACACAGTTCTTGAAGAAGCTTTTTCATGGCAAGTTGTTACTGTTGGAAGAATTGCCAATTGCTTGCCGACAAGTGGGTACCGTTCGAAAGAAAAATCTTATCGATATTAAATTTGTTATGCATCAGCCGGGGATTGAACCACGACCTACAGATCAGAAGGCGAACACACTAACCACTGAGCTACGGCACCCACTACAGTGTTAGTAAAGGTTATTTAAATGATAATATGGACGCATACAAAATAATGTGGATTTTTAAAGCCAGATGCGATTTAATTTACCTTGGCGGACATAGGAATCTCAGCTGAACTCTTTGTAATTTGAACGAAATGGAGAATATTACACACTTTTTGGGAAAATGTCCAATACTCAAACGAATTAGATATAGATATTTTGGAAAATATAGTTTAGATTTAACGGAAATAATTGACGTATTAAATGGGACAAAAGAATTTGGTTGGGAAGATTTAGTTTAGCTAATGATGAAATTGGTGCTTTGACCTATAGAAAATTAATATTGAATGAGTATGTGTTATAGTGTATGTGTTAATATATAAAATATTGATAAAAAAAGATTAATTGGAATGTAGTATTTTATGTTATGTAATATAAGGTTTATCTCCGACAGACGATTATATAGTCATTGTCGTATGTTCTTTAATTCTTTATTTTGTATTGGTTGTTGATTTATAATTTGTAAGAATATTTTTAAATAAAGAACTACATCTATCTATCTATCTATCTATCTATCAATTCCACAATGTTCCTCAACAATGTACTTGGGTATTCACCTCGACAAAGATTTGAATGTGCCCACAATTTCTGAGTCAGTCGCACAGT
This sequence comes from Megamerina dolium, assembly GCA_963854835.1. NCBI lineage: Eukaryota > Metazoa > Arthropoda > Insecta > Diptera > Megamerinidae > Megamerina > Megamerina dolium. The sequence goes on from OY978526.1 coordinate 68,322,881, forward strand.
CCTGCAGAAGTTACATTCAAAAATTACACAACCATCCGAATCCCCTTCCTAGGCAATTGTTGCTGAGCACAGGCCATCGACGACTAAAAAGTAATGACACATTCAACAAATTGTGATTGAACAACGGGAATATCACATAATTTGAATTTAGTTTGTAAGATTTGAATACTTATTGTGGGTTTCTACAAGTGGTAGAATGATTCAATAAATTCTTAGTATTTAAAAAAAAAAAAACTATGTATTTTAATGTATTTTAATGTTAAATATAATAAAGCAATTACAATAAAAAATGATGTCTAATGGCTTTGGTTTGGCTTTACATTTGATGTGTGCGCAATTTAATTTATTATACAAAATTGGACAATAAAACATGAAAAAGGAATAGGAAAATAATGGAAAGGGTGCTAATATGGCTGACACAGATTTGTTGAGCACTACAGGATTATAAGAGGAAGTACAACCGTATTCTAGCAAACTCCGAATGATAAATTTCATATCAATATCAATCGTCTTTTCTTGTCCTGTAGGGTGTGTCCAATGAATTGCGCAATTGACCAAATTCATCATATATCGACCGTGGAGACTAGTTCAGTAAAATCATTTCTAAGCAATGGTCTAATTGCATTAAATTCTTCAGTTACCATTTTAATACACAAGCCTGCTCGTTTAAAATCATTCACAGTTTGCTGGGGTAACTTATTTTAGCCGGTTCCGACCGGCAGAACTCTTGCGACATCATTTTTTCGGAGCTTTGTCTGCAAAAATTCACGTAAGCATATACATTTTATCAGCCAGTTGATTGTCGAGTAAGATAATATGATGATAATATTCTGTGGACCAAGTTTTCTGAAGAAACCATAGATCCGGAATGAAAGTTTTCGCCATCTGGCCCATTCCTACATTGAATGGGCATGTTTCAGCAGTCTTATAGAGAAAAGTGCAGAGAACATGTTTGTGCAATATACTTATTAATCCTCTGGCTTCCCATATATGAGGTATTTTTGTTTGTTTTTTGAAAAGTCATCAAAACCACCAATAACTCCTTAGCTTTAGATGAGTCAAATGTTTCGATCTGTATTCAGTTTTGCCGTCCCAATAAATTTCTAGAATAAAGTCTTCCTCTCATCATATAAAATAACGAACAAACAAATGGAATATATATGTTAGCGCAAAAATATATTAAACTCGTCCGGAAGCATTTATTGTCAAAATCGTTGACCAATATTAAAATATGTGCTTATTTAATAATGGTTCGTCCATGTGCAATTAGTATCAATAAATAGCTCGACGGTTACACAACTAAATCAAAAGGAATACTCAATATGAGAATATTACGATTTTTAATATTTCTAATAATTTTGAAGAATTTTCTTTTGACTCCAAATGCAATAAATCTCTCAAATGAAATTTATGACGATATACACCCATAATCATACGATATACATTAAACGTAATTTCAGTCATAAGCTTTTAGCAATAGTTTGTTTGAAAAATATTACCGATCTGGAAATGTTATATACACTGTCGGAAAGCTTACAACATATGCGATCTGCGAGAGCTCTAATTTTACATCGCCAAACCGAAGACGAATTTCCAGTACTACAATTAGAGAATATTTTCAAATTTTTTCACTCAAAGCAAATGCTAAATGTTTTGCTCATTTTTAGAGATTTTCAAACGACAAAGAATTGCTACAGTTACAGCAAATTTCCGAGCTTCACCATGGAGCAATGGCAATATGGATCGCGTGTCATTTATCCAAACCGATTGAGAAATTTACATGGATATAATATTAATACAATGCCCGATGATGCGGAACCACGCAGCATCGTTTATACAGATTCAAATAATAGGATACAAATCACCGGATATGCATATCTCATGCTGAAGGCGCTAGCTAAGCGAATGAATGGCAACTTAGCAACACCATATCCAGTAAAAAGTGGAAGATCTTATTACAATGATATGTTAAATTTCACGAGGAATAGTACAATCGATATACCGGCAAGTGTGACTGCGTCATTCTTTTTTGACAACTTCAGTGAGATTTCATTACCGTTGAATTTAGTGAACTGGTGTCTTATGCTGCCGGTAGAACGTGAAATATCAACAAATGAAATATTCTATGTGCTACTGGTATCCACACTGTCGTTGATTGCAATAGCATTGAAATTTGTATTTGCGCTTCTAATAATGTGTGGCTCGTGGCTGCTGAAGCGTGCGCATACGTTTTCGTGTATACATTTGTTGTGCGAAAGTTTCCGTGGCATATTGGGGCAATCATTCCTATATCCGATCGAACCAACATCCACAATGGCATTCGTATTTCTTTTGCTTACCTTAAGCGGTTTCTTCTACTCGAACATTTTTAATGCCTTTTTGCCAGCATTCATGACGCAGCCACCGCTATCAAACATCATCTCCAATATGGATGATTTCAATCGATCATCTCTAAAAATATTGATTTTCTGGCCCGAAGCAAAACAAATACCAAATGATACACTTACAAATTACTGGGGTGTTTTCAATATAACACACAATACAAAAATATTTGCAGATATGCGTGATACCTTGGATACAAATATGATTTTCCCAGTGTCATCTGATCGCTGGATTATATACGATGAGCAGCAGAAATATTTCGCACGTCGTCTATTTCGTGTGAGCGATATATGTTTCAGTGATATGCTTTTATTTCCACTTTTCGGGAAACAATTTTTGCATATACTACTAATTTACGTCCGAAATATGGTTGACTTTGACGAAGTACTTTGTATGTTATGAGGGTTCTAAAAGCGATAAATTAAAGGAGGTTTTTAAGATAATTCCGAGGCTTAGTCTGGGAGCTATATAAAAAGTGGGCGTGGCTTACCTCTTTCTTGTAAATCCAATTAATTTTTCAATATTAATCCACACCTGAAATTTGGTTGTCCTACGTTGAATAGTTTGTATGTTAGTGCGGTTAACATTTTTGTTTAATTTCCTCAACTTCGTATGGGAGCCCCAATAAGAAGTGGGAGTTGTACGCTGTTTTTTTGCCAGATAATGTAGAACTACCATATTAACCTAAGTATTAATTATGATTGTTCTAGACAAAAGGATGCAGAAGTTACACATATTTCAATTTAAAAGAATTTCGGTCATTTTGTATGGGGGCAACTATAAACAGTGGGCGTGGATAGTTCATTTCCTGTAAGTCAAGTTGCTCTTGCAATAATAATTCATACCTTAAATCTGGTTATTCTACGCTGAATAGTTTGTAAGTTATGGCGGTTAACATTTTTGTTTAATTTCCTCAACTTTGTATGGGTGCCCCAATAAGAGGTGGGCGTGGCACACCAATTTTCCACCAGATTATTTTCGACTACGATATTAATCTAACTGTCAATTATGGTTATTCTGGACAGAAGATTGCCGAAGTTACAGCTGTTTCAATTTAAAAGAATTTCAGTCATTTTGTAAGGGGGCTACTATAAACAGTGGGCGTGGCGCGCCCACATCCTGTGAGCCTAGTTGCTGTTACAATACTAATCCAAAACTTAAATCTCGTTGTTGTACGCTAAATGGTTTGTAAGTTATGGAGCTTAAAAGTTTTAGTTTAATTCCCTCGACCCATGGGAGATCCATGAATGAGTGGGCCTGGTCCACCAGTTTTCTACCAAATTATTTTCGACTACGATATTAATCTAAGTGTTAATTATGATTGTTCTAGACAGAAGGATGCAGAAGTTACAGCTATTTCAATTTAAAAGAAATTCTGTCATTTTGTATGGGGGCTACTATAAACAGTGGGCGTGGCGCGCCCATTTCCTGTGAGCCTAGTTGCTCTTACAATACTAATCTATACTTTAAATTAAAAATTGTTCTATGCTAAATGGTTTGTAAGTTTTGGAGCTCAAAAGTTTTAGTTTAATCAACCTTTTGTAATGGAAAGTCAATTTACTGCTATTTATTTGATTATCTCTGTTGCCGGTATGATTGTTGATACATCGTACGTTGCTTATTTGCAAACTTATACCACAGAACCGCCGAAAACTTTTCGGTTGGGAACACTTGACGATATGAAGCATTCGGGAATTTAAATTAAAATGCCTCATCAGGAAATTGCAATAATAAGAGTCACAGTCGAAAGTGAATTTCTCAAACTCATCTCGACGGTGAGGAATTTTTTCTAATGCGCGACTCTTTTGATACACCATATGGATTTTCAGTGCCATCATCCAATTGGCTATACTATTTATGCCATTCCAACATAATTCATTATTTCTACCATCGATGAATATACTCATTGGTCAAGCTACACAATGGGGATTGAATGCGTCGGTCATTTTTGGAACTTGTACAAATTGGACGTGCGAATATAGTAGATAAAAGTGAACTCATACAATTCACGTCCCTAAATATTACAGATATATTTTTGGTATTGATAATTTATGGCATTGCCAACGGTTTATCATTATGTGTTTTTGCATTGGAGTTATTATGGCATTATCGGTATGAAATGAAATAAAATAGTATTTAAACCATGGGGAAATCATGCGCTCACTCTCACTAAGTATTTTAATGTTAAATATTATAAAGCAATTGCAATAAAAAATTGTTGTCCAATGGCTGGGGTTTGGCTTTACATTTGATATGTGCGCAATTTAATTTATTATACAAAATTGGACAATAAAATATGAAATTTGATTCAGAAGTTGTGATTTGTGTATATGAAAATGGGATAGGTAAACAAGGGAAAGGGTGTTAATGGGACTGACACAGATTTGTTGGGCACTACACGGTTATAATAAGAATTACAACCATATTCTAGCATACCCCGAATGATAATTATCATATCAATATCAATGGTCTTGGTCCTGTAGGGTGTATCCAATGAATTGAGCAATTGAGCAAATTCATTATACGTATCTACTGTGGAGACTACTTCAATAAAATCATTTGTAAGCAATGATCTGATAGCATTAAATTCTTCAGTTTCCTTTTTAATACGCAACATACACTGGTATACTTGTAATTGGATTGCATTACGAATGGTTGACCTAAGATAGCATTCATTAAATTATGATCAATTATGAAGTTGCTCAAATTAACTACTTTCTGTTCACTCAGATAGAATGAGAGTGTAATCGATAAACATCGAAGATAAATTTGAATTGATTTCTTCCACTGTCAGCTCAGTAGTTGGTAAAGGTCTTAGCCTATAGAATTGTTTAAAAAAAATAAAATAAATATGTGACACATTGGCCCCCAAAGGGCTCATTGGCCGAGCTTCTCTTCCATTACTGTTGTACGTCTTAAATTTTGGACAATATTAGAAGGGACCTACTTATTTTAGCCGGTTCCGAACGGCAGAACACTTGTGACATCACTTTTTCTGAGCTTTGTCACAGAGTTCTTTAAGAAGCTTTTTCATGGCAAGTTGTTACTGTCGGAAGAGTTGCCAATTGCTTGCCGACAGTTCGGCACCCAGCTCGAAAGAAAAATCTTATCGATATTAAATTTGTTATGCATCAGCCGGGGATTGAACCACGACCTACAGATCAGAAGGCGAACACACTAACCACTGAGCTACGGCACTACGGCAGAATTGTTTAGCTTCCAATAAAGAGGATGTTAATAGAATCAATCTTTACTCGTTGGTTATGTGGTGTTTGCAGCAATCCTATGAAGAAAATTACAGCCAACATTTTTGTGGAACGTATCAACTCTCTGACTTTTCCATACATAGGTTATTTTAGTTCCTTTTTGAAAAGTCGTAAAAACATTCATAAATACACCAACATTTAAAACACACACAGATATTATTTTCTATATTTCAATCTGTTTTCATAACATTCAGCAACATTAAATTACTTAAAGTAAAAATAAATATAAGAATATTAATCATAATCATATTTCTAAAATTATTATTTTAAGACTCAATACTTTATATTGCCAAATTATGACCGCAGGACTGGAATTTTGGGAGAGTTTCAGCGCTTGTTGTTAGGCATTTATGCTTTGTTCGACAATTCGTTTAAAAAACATGATTCCCAGAGAGAGAGCTTAGGTTGTTTTGGAGATTGAGAAGCTGTGGTCTATCTACTGAAAATACCACTGTGAGCTTAAGTATATTGCAAGGATTGCAAAAACATGATTCAAAAACCGGCCCATATTTTTATCGCGCACCTATGGATTGAGTTTAACCACTCCTTGCTTGCAGCTGAAAACATTCCCCGAACTCTTAATGAACCATGGATGAAGGTTTATTCTTTTTTTTTATCCATATTGGAACTTCTATTATTTAGGGCATGATTTTTAACTCAAACCGAAACTCGTCGGGAAGCATTTACTATCGAAATCGTTGACCAATATTAAAATGTGTGCTTATTTAATAATGGTTAGTCTATATTAAGTGTGCATGAGCGTTTTTAAGTACATGAGTATAATTTATTTTACTCAATGCCACTATGTCCTGGATACAGTTTTGGGGTCTATAAGTTTTTATTATATATCATATGAGACCCAAGGGAAAAATACAATAAAATAGCATTCAGAATAATTGTTATTGACACATGAGAAACACATATTTGTAAATCAATGCTTAGTACTTGGAAAACTCAGGATGAGAATATTACAGTTATTAATATTTCTCTTTATTTCCAAGAATTTTCTATTAATTGTGAAACCTCTAAAAATTCTCGAAGAAGAAAAGAATGAAGTTCAAAGTAATGATAGTCAAGTGAATATATTTGAAGCAATTTTTGCCGAGATATATATATTCAATGTAATCACTTGAGAGGCAATGAGAAAATTCCTCAAATTGTGCTCACTCAAAATCACACAGTCTATGTGCGACGTTATTTTAATCAGGAACTTTTAGCGGTCGTTTGTTTAGACAACACTACCGATTTGGAAATATTATCGATGCTATCAAAAAGCTTACAACATATGCGATTTGCAAGAGTGCTAATTTTACATAGTAAAATCGCAAGGGAAATTCCATACTGGAAGTTGGAAAATATTTTTAAATTTTTGGAAAAAAATCAAATGCTTAATGTTGTTCTCATCTTTGGAGATATTCAAGAAACACAAGATTGTTGCAGCTACAATAAATTTCCAAAATTCACTATGGAAAAATGGAAATATGGAAGACGCGAAATGTATCAAAATCGTTTAAGAGATATAAAAGGATACAATATTAGAACATTACCTGATAATGCAGAACCACGTAGTGTGGTGTATGAAGATGCACATAACAGAACACAAGTCATCGGATATGTATACTTGCTGATAAAAACATTGGCTGAGAAAATAAATGGTAACTTGATAATACCATTTCCAGAGAAGCTGGGAATATGACACTTTAGCGATATGATGAATTTTACACGAAATGGAACCTTAGATATACCATCAAGTGTGACAGGTTCATTCTATTTTCAAAATTTCACAGAAGTTTCATATCCTATACATTTATTGAGCTGGCAGATTATGTTGCCGATGGAACGAGAGATATCGAAAAATGAAATACTCTTTGCTCTATTGATTTCCCCATTGTCATTGATAGCTATTGGATTGAAATTGATGTTTGCCTTCTTGATATTATGCGCATTGTCAATATTGAAACCCGTACATTCAAGTACTTGCTTCAAAATATTAGGTGACAGCTATCGTGGTGTACTTGGTCATCCGTTTCCATATCCGATCGGAGCGAGTTCCTCATTGGCATTCGTCATTGTGCTGCTCATTTTTAGTGGTTTTTTTTACTCTAATATTTTTAGCGCATTCTTGGCAGCATTCATAATAGAACCACCACTATCAAATTTCATCTCTAACATTGATCAGCTGAATCGTACATCGTTGAAAATATTAACTGTTCAGTCTGAAATGAGATAAATATCGAATTATATATTTGAGAATTATCGAAATGTTTTCAATACCACATCGGAGCTCAAAGTGTTGACAGAGATACGTAATACTTTGAATACCACAATGGCTTTTACAGTACCGAACGATCGCTAGAATGTGTACGAAAAACAACAGAAATATTTTACACGTCGTCTATTTCGTTGAAGTGATATGTGTTTTATCGATATGATATATATATATATATATATATATATATATATATATATATATATATACATATATATATATACATATATATATATACATATACACATATATATATATATATATATATATATATATATATATATATATATGTATATATATATATATATATATATATATATATATATATATATATATATAAAAAATAAAAATAAATATGTGGCCACATAAAGCCCCAAAGGGCTCATTGGCCGAGCTTCTCTTCCATTACTGTTGTGCGTCTTAAATTTTTGGACAATATTAGAAGGGACCTACTTATTTTAGCCGGTTCCGAACGGCAGAACACTTGTGACATCACTTTTTTTGAGCTTTGTCACAGAGTTCTTTAAGAAGCTTTTTCATGGCAAGTTGTTACTGTCGGAAGAATTGCCAATTGCTTGCCGACAGGTGGGTATCGTTCGAAAGAAAAATCTTATCGATATTAAATTTGTTATGCATCAGCCGGGGATTGAACCACCGACCTACAGATCAGAAGGCGAACACACTAACCACTGAGCTACGGCACCCACAGGTGCAGCAGGTGCAGATGGCCTGCCTGCCGACTTGTTTAACCCGCGTCGATGGGCTGCCCAACTGCATGCACCAGCTCATAAGTAGAATATGGTCGGACGAAAGCATGCCCGATGATTGGAGTCTCAGGGTTCTCTGCACCATACATAAGAAAGGAGACTCCACAATTTGCGCCAACTACCGTGGCAGAAGTCTCCTGAACACCGCATACAAAGTCTTGTCGTGCGTATTGTATGAAAGATTGAAGCCTATGCTCAGCAACCTGATTGAAACTTATAAGTGTGGCTTCAGACCAAATAAATCCATCATCGATCAAATTTTCACATTACGCCAAATCCTGGAAAAGACCCAAAAAAGAAACAGATCGACACACATCACCTATTTGTTGATTATAAAGCCGCTGAATTTGGTATACCTGCAAAACTCATTCGAATTTGCAGAATGACACTGCTTAACTCTCGTTGTGCAGTGAAAATTGGGAAGGACCTCTCCCCTCCGTTTAATACCGAACGTTATGGTGTGTCTTCTTCAGCCTTATTATGGAGAAAATTATACGAGCTGCAGATTTACGACATAATGGCACTATCCTTAACAAAAGTGTCATGCTGCTGGCGTATGTCGACGATATTGACATAATCGGTATCAACTCGAACTCGGAACGAGAGTCACGTCGAATGGGTCTTACTGTGAACGAGGGCAAGACGAAGTACCTAGTGTCTACAAACAAAGAGTCCCGGCGTCTTGGACAGCACGTCACTGTTGACAACTACGCTTTAGAAGTAGTAAGGGACTTTGTCTATCTTGGAACCAGCATTAACAGCAGTAATGACGTCAGCTTGGAGATCATGCGTAGGATAACTCTTGCTAACAGGTGGTACTTTGGGCTGAGTAAGCAAATGAGTAGTCGAGGCCTCTCTCGAAGATCGAAAATCACACTCCACAGGTCCCTCATTATTCCTGTCCTAACATGTGGCGCAAAAGCCTGGACAATTTGCACTACGGGGATGAGAGGATGCTTGGAGTTTTCGAGAGAAAAATTCTGCGCAGTATCTTCGGACCTATTTACGCTGATGGCGCATACTGAATGAGGTACAACGATGAGCTGTATGAGCTGTACGCTGACATTGACATAGTCAGGCGAATCAAAATCCAGCGGCTGCGCTGGCTGGGTCATGCCGATCAAATGAAAGAACACGCTCTAGCGAAGAGGATATTTAATGTGGCACCCGCTGGAGGACACAGAAGAAGACCAAACCTCCGTTAGAAGAACCAAGTGCTGGGTAACCTGGCGGCGCTTGGAATATCCAATGGCGCCAGCAAGCGAAGAACAAAGAAGACTGGCGCCGCATTATATGTTCGGCCTAAACCGATCATCGGTTTTTATGGCCACATAAGAAGAGGAAGAAGAAGAAGACATTAGGAAAGTTATTATCTTACTTCTGCATTTTATGTTCATTTATTGAGGCTACTGATTTCCCGAGTAATAAAATATTTTTAGAATAAATTACTGCATGTAAAGCTAAAAATGTGCTTTTTGGTATTTTAAATTTATTTTTAAGAAATCTATCAATATGCTGTAATATAGTTTTTACAAATTATTACAAAATTTACTATTTCATACCGCAAATGTATTCGCATACGCCAAAAACCAGTAAAAGAGGGAAAATAGAGAGAGATAATTCTTATACGGGGTGGGTGCCGTAGCTCAGTGTTTAGTGTGTTCGCCTTCTGATCTGTAGGTCGTGGTTCAATACCCGGCTGATGCATAACAAATTTAATATCGAAAAGATTTTTCTTTCGAACGGTACCCACCTGTCGGCAAGCAATTGGCAATTCTTCCGACAGTAACAACTTGCCATGAAAAAGCTCCAAAAAAAAAAAAAAAAGAACTCTGTGACAAAGCTCAAAAAAGTGATGTCACAAGTGTTCTGCCGTTCGGAACCGGCTAAAATAAGTAGGTCCATTCTAATACTGTCCAAAATTTAAGACGCACAACAGTAATGGAAGAGAAGCTTGGCCAATGAGCCCTTTGGGGCTTTAAGCGCCACATATTTATTTATTTTAATTCTTATACGATACCCCACAGAGCCTCACTTTCCACTTAGCCGCACTCAACCCTACTGGTACTGAATACTTGACGATATTTATGTAATATTATTTAAATATGTATGTAAGTATAACCATGGTTCATACTCAAACAATAAATGCTTGTAATAAGTAAAAAAGCTTATTTAATAATATTAAGAGGTAATTAACATAACTGCTATAAATAAGCTCAACAAGTTGAGTTTTTAAACTTGTACAATGTAGAGCACATTCTAATAAGCCAGTAAGTAAGTAAACGTGTATGTATGTTATATATATATATATATATATATATATATATATATATATATATATATATATATATATATGTATATATATATATATATATATATATATATATATATATATATATATATATATATATATATATATATCTACATATGCAGGGTATAATTTGATCGGACTCAGCCTACTGTAAGGTGATTTTTTTAGCACTTTTACGTCATTTTTCAAGTGCCGGACACAAGTGACATTAGATAGCAAGAATTAATCATTACGTCAGTTATATATATTTCCGCATACTTTTTGATGTTAGTAAAAGCATAAATGTACGGATACACTTGTATGTCTTAAAATGTTTTCAATGCTTTTCAGAAGCGGCTTAAAGTTATAGTAGTTTTTTGTATCAAATTTAGTTTGATTATGTTTAATGAAGAATAGCATACAGAAATTGACTAAAAATTGTATACAATTGTGACACAAGAAAATTGACTCAATCAGTACAATTATCATTAAACTTCCACATGAGGAGCATTTAGCCACTGCAATTCATAATATTGGTGCACTATATGTGTCTCAGTATAATGTTATTGGTTAATTGAGAACTTTCGATTTTATATGACTCATTTTTGATACATTTATCAATTCCTCATAGCTCTTATAAGTATAATGAAAGTTTAATTAAAATATGAAACTTATTTAAAATCCAATATACTCCAATTAGGGTTCCGCGATTTGAATTAACAAATGAGAATCTCCATTTCTACTGAAATCACCATAAGATACATACTCATACGTATGTATGCAGATACCACTTTTTTCATTGAATATACAATTTTTATTATATCAACGATATGCTTAATTAATATGCTCAATTTATGTTGGAAAAAAAAAAACCATTAAAGAAATATAGATATTTCAATAACAGGAGATGCAAATACAGTAAGTGCTACATTTGAATTTTCGAATAAAACTTGTTGTCTTTGTCATAGACACTCTTGTAAGTTTAACGTAAAAGAAATAATTGCTGCAATTTTTAATTAAATCTAGCTGTATGTGTTCCTTTTCTTTTCTCTCCCACCTGATTATTTTCATAGATACTACTGCATACACATTAGCGACGCCAATCCCTAGCTGCCCTTGTTAGTTTCAGGTCCGGACACAGAGAGAGAAATATTGCAAGTTTTGTGGCATATCTTTAATTCCTTCCACCAACCATTACTCTTGATAGTAATTTATTGCTCGAATATAGTGAACAACGCCTTGGTACAACTAGTGATGACCGTATTATTTTAGTTTGTGGAACTGTGTAGGAAAACTGTCTGGGAGTAAGTATATCCGTAGCCGTTAGTTTTTCTGCTACCATTGCAGCAAGCTTTTTCTCGAATAGATATATCAGAGTCTGGTTGGAAACAGAGATCTGCAAAAAAGGAGAATTTTAGTTTTATATGTTTTAAGTGTTTTAGGTTTAGGTTAGAAAAAAACATGCGCGTGATAGCGAAAATCAGACTCAAAATCCATTAAATGTGACTGCAAAAAAAGTTTATAATACGAAGATTGGCAAAAATCCGACCACGAATTCGAACTTAGCGATCCAAAGTAAATAGATTGTGACTAATTTGGTCGGTCCAACGTTCGACTGTTTTTGTGGGGTTTTCACTGCCAAAAAAAGGTAGGAGAATCGACACTCCAAAAGAGTCAAATTTTAAGAAATTTTCGTCTTTTTAAGGTTACAAAGGTATCTGGGAGTGATTGCAGAATTCCCACCCGAAATAAGAAGTTTTTTTAAGGTTAAAAAAAAAAACAGAGCGTGATGGTGAATATTCGACCACAATTTCTAACTCAGCGACAAAAAAATGTCGCCAGTTTGATCCACCAAAAGCCCTGCAATTATTTTAAGATCTATCCGACAGCAAGCTGTGTTATTTGAAGGTCCCTTGGTTCCAACCAATTTTTCGGTCAATTTATCAGCTAGTTTCTGACGTGATTGGTTGTGCTGCTTCTATTGGATGTAAGAAGTCTTCTGAGACACAGAACTCTCATGATTCGTTGTCTGGTTGTGATTTGAAGCTGTGTACGCCGTTTTAATTGCTGTCGTTTTTCCACTTTTTGATGACACAGTTGTACGTGAAGGTCGCACTCGAGGATTTCGGTTGGGCCCAGGTATATCCTCTCGAATTTTTTTCTACTCTTCTATTTTATATAGTTGTTGTTGGTGTTTTTTACCTTGTTTCGCAAAAAATCACGAGTTGCGGAGAAGCTATAAGACTGCGAGTAGGTTTTTCTTACGTTGGGTCCCTAGCGTTGGGTGGTTCACGCAACGGGACATATAACATCTTAATCTTGATCAGGGGATGGGGTGACGGGTGGTGAAAATTGAAGGGGAGAAGTGTTACTGCACTACAACTCTTTGCAAAAATCGAACATTTCTTAATAAATAGTATATTTTGAAGAATTCTGAATTGCTTTATTCTAAAAAAATTATACAAATCATTAATTCTTTTCGTCGCTTTTAATGCAATTTTGAAACACAAATCATTTATAGCTGGTGACTGATGCTTTTTTGTAATCCCGAAAATTCTGGGATAACCAAGGGAGCCAAAAGCGGGCATTCCTGTACATATACATATGCACACATGCACATACAGTAGTTGCCAAAGCAATTTGACTTTACATAGAGTTGACAATTTGTGTAGGAGTCATGTTGGTGCGACAACATTTTACATTCTGCAAGAAAATTACTTTTATAAGAGAGTGAAATTCAAATAAAATGTAAAAAAAAAAAATAAAAGAAAAATACTTCTTAAACTGGTTTTTAGTCACCCATTAATTGGAAATATATTAACGCTGCCGCATTTTGTTGTTGTTGTTGTTTTTGTTTTTGTTGTTGTTTTTGTTGCATTCAACTCAATTCAACCTACACTTTTATTATTTTGTCTTCTTTGATTGCTACTGCTCATTCATACAAATAAATTTTAATTGATGAATAGTGAATGAATGGGCAGATACTTGCATTTATTAAAAAAGAAGATTGATTTATATATATGCGTGTATATTTTATATTTTATTCATATCTTGCAAAATTCATTCATAAAATTGAAATTGCATATTGCAACATATATTTAACCATGTTGCAGACCGTATCCACCCAGAATATACTTATGTATATGCATTTGTACATGGATGCTCGCATATGAGCATATTTATTTCAGCAGATCACATTACATGTAAGCATTTAATTTAAATGCTTATTTTATATATTATTGTTTTATTTCTTTATTTCTCTACATACTCTACATATTCATATAGTTACAATGAACGTGTTATATTTCAACAATTTCATTTTTAAGTAATTGCGACAATTATTGCAACACTTACTGATACTACATTGTATATATGCACATAGATGCAATATACATATGAAGATATAATATATCAACATATTTCTATAAAATATGTATATATACATGAATCTGCATCCGGTATAATTTTATATGCGTACGTAGGCATGCTCTATGCTTGTATATTGTATATGTAATGTTTGGCAACTGCATGCTTGCGTTCAACATGAGTTAAATGCTCGCATTATCATCATTTATGAGCCCTATCATTTAACCAGAATTTGATATCTTTATTTTCTGCGTACATAATTCATATGTATACGTTATGGATAATGGATATTTACATATATGTACTTTATGTATATACGTACTCTCTGTGACAATTCCACTATTGAAGTACTTCAAAAATTATTGAAAAAATCGTATATGAGCGAGGTGGACTAGGTTTTTTACTCCTTCAGTATGATGACACTTCAGTTGTGTATCAACATTGTATATCTACATTTGTTGTTTCTATACCCTACATTTGACTTGTGTATCAACATTTCTTATATACATTTGATGTTTCTATACCCAATCGAAGAGTTAATAAGTATAGTAGACAGATATGGAAATGTATATACCTACATAAAATAAGTTATAAATCATAATCACAATCTGAGTCACTTTAGACTTTGCCTACTTCTGCGCTTAATCTTTGCCTACTTCTGCGCTTAATCTTTGCCTACTTCTGCGCTCCACAACGGCCGTAATTATGGAGCGAAAACTTTGGATCACCGATTTTTATGAATATGGTATCATTTTACAGGGAACAGACAGACTGAAAAGAATTTAAAAAAAAATGTGCAAAAGATCTCATTATGGTCATGGCAGAGATCATCAAAGTCGACCATATTTCGTAAAAATAGGAATGCGTGATTATCATTTTAAGGCATGAAAAAGAAAAGATCAATATAATTCTGTCTTAAATATACTTATTTGCTGTTTGCTGCTATTGAACAGGAATATACCACAGAATTTTTGAGTTTATTATATTTGAATAGCAGCTATAACTTTAAATTAAGCGTTATTTAAGATTACCACATTAAAGTATGAATAAATAAAAATGTTAAACTTTGAGGTGCAGGGAAAAATGTCCCAGCGAGCTCCACTTTAATTCATTTTGTATGCTGAATTATAAACCTTTGACTTTCAGTATATCAAAACTTTCGACTCTTTTCGACACTTCTTGGGCAAATATTCGATTTAAGAATTGGTCCAAAAACCTTATATACTACAAAAATTCAGCAGCATTATTCAAAAAAATAGGGCATACTTTCAGGATCGTAGGTAATAATAATTTGATATACCTTTTTCTTACGTACGTCATAACTGCCTCTCAAAACAAATGCCTAAAAGTATGGCATATTTTCGTAAAACCAATTTTTTTTTATAATTTTTTTTTTGTTTTGTTTCGTTGCAGAAAAGCAGCTGGCTTTTTTAAACTGTAAATCTCACAATAAAATACCAGCCATTTATTATAAAGAAATAAATAAAATCAAATTACACGTTTGGCTCCCATATGCTGTCAAAAAGGTCAAAAATCAAGTTTGCAAATTTGAAATTTGAAAGCTGAAATTTGGAACGCACTTTTATATTTATAAATTTATGATCGTGTTCACAGATGGACGTTATCGGAAGAAAATCATGCCTACGTTCCATACCAAACTACATTTTCGTATATATTTTTTCACATCTTTGACGGGAAATTATAAAGTTAGCAGGTCTAAAATTGGAGATATTATATTATTAGATGTACTGGATTTAGTAATCTGTATCTCGCATTGTATAAATGCGATCAGGTTACGCTAGATGGCGTTAGAAATATAGGATTTCATACTAAATAAACTTTTCAGGCAGTTTGTGATTGCTTGAGCCAATAATGCTTGAGCATGCATCCAAGATGGTCACCAGTAAACAGAAAATACGCCATATTTTACATATCTTCTTTGAGAAAGGCGAAAACGTGAGCCAGACTGCTGAAAATGTGAACAGTGTTAATAGTACTGATACTGTAACAGCCAATCACGTGCAATTTTGGTTTCGTCGATTCCGTTCCGGTAATTTTGATGTCAAATATGCACCACGCTCTGGAAGGCCAATTGTCGAAAATATCGATAAAATAATGGAAATCGTCGAGTCTGACTGTCATGTAGGCACTGTTTCTATTGTCCAGGAGCTAAACATTGCACAAAAAACCGCTTGGAGCAATTTAAATAAGGCTGGATACAGAAAGAAGCTTGATGTATGGTTGCCGCACGAGTTAATGCAAAAAAAAAACCTCATGGACCGAATTTCCATCTGCGAATCGCTGCTGAATCACAATAAAACCGATCGGTCCATTTCTGAAGCGGATGAGACTTGATAGTGACTCGCCAGAAGCCCCGGGAGCTTGGTTGAGAAGTTCTAATGCATCCACCTTAAAGTCCGGACCTGACAACAAGTGATTACTACATGTTCCTGTCTATGGCGAATGAATGCTGGTGAAAAATTCGGCTCAAGAGAAGCTTGTAAAAATCGACTGTCCCAGTTCTTTGCCAATAGGGACGAGGGTTTCTATGAGAGTGGCATTATGAAATTACCTTCAAAATGGTAACTAGTTATCGAACAAAACGGTGCATATTTGATCTAAATCGGATCATTCTAACTATGCTAAATAAAACCTTCAATTTAATGCAAAATGAATGGATTTCTCTTTACTGGACTTTATATTTGAAAATGGACATTATCGAAGTAGATCCGGTTTTAAAGTGCTGTTTCTAATTTCGAGACTATGGACTTATTGTTCGAATGAGCTACGTCCGATGCTGTAGATTTGTCAATACAAAAGAGAGAGAAATCGGTGTTGTATCCGAAGCCCAGAAGCCCCTAAGCCCGAGTCTCCTGTGGAAAAACAAGCATTAGAGAACCTGTATTACAGCTGTATTACTTTCTTATGAAATACACATAAATAAATTGATATTAATATACAATATTTATATTGATATTGTACCATTACGCGCGCTGCTCAGCTGCAAATTATTATTTCTATAACGACAGGCGAAGAAAGTAATATCAATTAGTTATTGCTCACAACAACAATAATAAGAAAAAATCAGCATCAAATTAAGCAAAATACATTAAAAAAAATTTCATTGATTAAAATATATTGCTTTAGTCAATCGACAGCCAGCAAGTCAATCCAATTAGCTATCCACTAAGCCTACAAGGTAGCCTTCAAGTTAAACATTTGGTGAATACCAACTGGAGCGACTAATACTTATTCTCATATTAATGTAGGTACTTTAAATTAAAATATTACAAAAGTTGTATTACGAAGTTGTACTTATACTATAAATATATATTATGTAATAGAATTTTCATAAATTTCCAGTAAGTAATTGCTGCCAACTGTTTCAAATACGTATTTACGATAATTCGAACAAGTGTCGACAACCAATCGATTTGCGATGGCGGTTTAACATAATGTTGTTGCTGTTGTTGTTGTTATTGAGTATTCTATATGCTATAGATGTATCAGTGATTATTGAATTCCTGCTGGCTAGCTGACTGGTCGGCTGTCTAGTTAACTATCCAGACGTCCAAATGGCTGGCTTGCTGCTCTACTACTCGTATATTATACAATATAGTGTGTCGCGTTAGTTTGTTTGTTTGTTCATGTATATATTTAAGTTATGCGGTAATAAATGGTGACACATCATCTCCACTAAATGCTGTTGATGTGTTCAGATGACAACAGAGCAACAACAAGGATGACAATCGCCACTTTGGTCTGGCCATTTTAAGTTTGTATGATGGAAAATTGATTTCGAGGCGCCATTTGCCGCCACAGAAAGACACATATCGTATATATACTTGTATATACGTATATTAGTCTATGTACATACGCACAACACTCTTATTATTATTATTATTACTATGTACATATTATGACGACGATACGCATGTACGCGTCCCCACGAGTACGCAATGCAATCTATGCACATAAAGGGTGTTTTATCATTCGAACAATGACAAAATGGCAGATATACACATTTTTGTGCTGAAGATAGGTGATATTTCATCCAATATATCCAATATATAATAATCCGAATATATTTTTGTATGGGAGGTAGGCGTGGTTTTCACCTGATTCAGCCCATTTTCAAACTTTCTTAAACATTAAAACATATAATCATATATACAGAGTTTCATCAGGGTAACTTTACATTTTCATGCAAAAAGTGTTACCAAATACATTCGAAAACGTACTCTTTGTATGGGAGGTAGGTGTGATTTTCATCCGATTAAGCCCATTTTTGAACTTTCTTATACCTTAAGACATATAATCATATGTACAGAGTTTAAGCAGGGTGACTTGATATTTTCATGCAAAAAGTGTGACAAAATACTTTCGAAAACGTAATTTTGTATGGGAGGTAGAAGTGGTTTTCATCCGATTAAGCCCGTTTTTGAACTTTCTTATACCTTACAACATAAAATCGTATATACAGAGTTTCAGCAGGGTAACTTTATATTTTCATGCAAAAAGTGTTACCAAATACATTCGAAAACGTAATTTTGTACGGGAGCTAGGTGTTGGTTGAGTGAAGCGTATAAAATTATCTACAGTATAAAGACATAGTTCAATTCTGTTAGAGAATTTTTTCTTCCACATTTATATTAATTCGAAAGAAATTTGACCAAAAATTTTCACTTCTAGCACTGATACGACTTAAATTTGATCAGT
Organism: Megamerina dolium; assembly: GCA_963854835.1. Taxonomy (NCBI): domain Eukaryota; kingdom Metazoa; phylum Arthropoda; class Insecta; order Diptera; family Megamerinidae; genus Megamerina; species Megamerina dolium. The sequence continues at coordinate 68,341,940 of OY978526.1, forward strand.
ATTGGAAATAAGCTATTAACTAGATAACAAAGTCCTAGTGAATTGACACTTTTTCTAAGCTTCATCGTTAAAGCTTTTCATATGGCTTGTCGTCACCATAGGGTTAGAAAAACACCCTTTATATGATTAAGTGCATAATAACTAGTAAACGCCATGTAGCTCAAAAGAGTGCTTGTTTGTTTAGTCTTATAGCCAAAAGGAAGAAAAATATGGTATGACAGCGATCATGATGATGATGATAATAATCATAATAATAATAATAATAATGATGATGATGATGACGATGAATTATGAAATGACAAGAGATGTGCGAAAATGTGCGCATGCCTATACATAAATATATGTAAGTGTGTACGTCTGTCTCTATATATTATATTTATATGAACATGCGTAGTAAGCGAAAAATGCGTGGCAGTCAAGATTATGTTTGATGATGATATTTATGTATGTTAGTGTTGTGATGAGTGCATTATGAGCTCATAATAGGTGCATACATATGTACATCAGGAAAACTAAAGGCAACGACATTTCGAGAGAAAAAAAAAATAAAAACAATACAACAAAAAAACTATAAAAATGTAAAAATAATAATAATGAACAATGTTGCACACGCATTTGCGTAAGTTGTCGAAATATATAAATTGTACATACATACGATATGACACCAATGACTGAGTTGGACCTTTAAATCTCTCCTTTTCTCCCTCTCCCTCTCTCTCTGTATCTTTCTCTTACTCATTGATGCTTAAGGGAGCATGCCATATTCCATGTATATAAAGAGCTTTAGTTGTTGTTATTGTTCTTGCTATTGGCATTGTCTTCTTTAATTAACAACGAAATGTTTTGTAGATGTGTTAAAAATTTCACAAAAATACTTATAAACACACATACACGCACACACACACATACACGCAACCGATAATTACAAGATTTATTACAAAAGCCAAGAAAAATGAAGTAAATAACAACAACAGCAGCAGCAGCAGCAACAATAAAACAAAAAATAATAACAACGAAATAAGAGAAAACTAAAGAAATGCCCGCTGGTATAAAATTGTCAACTTGTGGTTTAAGACAAAATTCATCATTATTGTTTCTGTGTATATGTGTGTTTGTATGTATTTGATAGTAAGGCATTTTAAGCCAGCATCAACTGATGTTCAACAATAACCCGTCGGCGGCATACTTTCGCAATTTTGATCAATAACTTCACAAGAAATGGTGAAATGCTTGCTTTTAAATGACAGCACTGGACATTGTCAGCATCATATACAACAAGAAAATACAACAACAACAACAACAACATCATCATCATCATCATCATCATGCATATGCAAAGAAATGCGCTCATTTCAATATTCATGTTCAACATTGCTTGTGGTGGTGGTGGTGGTGTTGGTAGCTCTTCTTCGTCTTCTTCGTCTACTTTATGCTGCTGTTAATATTGTCGGCATGTGTTACATACGGTAGTTACATACAATGATGCTGATTCGCTATAATTTAATTGATAAATGAGTTTGTCATGCAAATATCAACGACACTTGGTGGCAGAAGGAGTACGAGTGCGATTGATAGAGGGAGAGTGTAAGATATGTGTGAAGGTGACAGTTTCGTTTTGTCTTAAATATATGCATATGCATATTAATGTATTGTATATGAATATATATGTGTGTGTGTGTGTGTGTACACAACTGTACTAAATCTATCATTTGAATTATATGATTATATATGGCAAGAATAGATTTATGATTACCTGGATGGCCGGTTGGTTAGTTAGTTTGGTTGAGATTCGATGAATAATTGATATGATTGGAGGTTATGATTGGAACTAAAGTAGGTGGATAGATAGGTGGGCAGTTGGGTAGGTGGACACATACCCAACATACTTGACTACTAGCAATAATCTCATAGTTACTATTCACTGATGATGACCATGACTATGACGATGGCAATGATGATGATGTGTAAATGTGTTGTATAGACAATTTGTGGAATTTTTCGATTTTTTTTCTATTAAAAAATAATTATAATTATAAGCAAAATATTCACATATGAATATTTCATAAAGTGGAACAACATTTTAATTATTTTATCAGACTGGGGTGGCGTAAAATTTGTGGAATTGAAACAATTTCAATGGAATGTCCATCCACATAAATATATATACTACTACAAGCTTGTGTCTGGAGTCTTTTTGATACGAGAGTTGGTGAAAATATTTCAGATAATGTAATTCATTTTTTGTAGTAGGTGGAACTATTACAAAGAGACAGCATGGTGACATTCGTACTAGTATAACTAGTAGTTGTCTAATGCAGGTATGTAAGAAGAACTCGCAATCGTGACGAGTTCGTTTCTTAAGTCTTTTGATTATTTCACATATAAATTTAGATGAGTGTGAAATTAAATTCCAAATGCTATTACGAATTACTTAAAAGTCAGAACATGAAAGTATATGTGCATATATACAACATTTATATTAGACATGTTCAAATATTTCTTTCAATAATTTTTATTTATGTTTTGAAATGATTTTTGGGAAAGCATGCAACAGAAAAATAAGAATTCATAGAAATAAATGTACGCTGCAATAATGTTGATGGTTTTTCTAGAAAATATAATAATTGCTCCAAATTTTACTTTATAGCATTCGGATAATTTTTCATCTCAGAATATCTCATATTTTTCCACATAAAGGGGAACAATTTATTTAAGTACTATAATTTTAGTGAAAGATTAAATCGTAATTACAATTTTATATTTAATTTAACTAATTAATTCATGAAAATATACTCGTATATTAAACAAAGGGTTAACATTTTTTTTTTACATTACCCTATTCTGGGTGGAACTTCATAATTCTAGCTTGAAAATATTTTTTAAATTGTTTTTCTATAATTATAAATTGAACATCACATGCTAGAGAGGTCTAATGTACATATTTGTATGGGAGATAGGTGTAGTTTTCATCAAGTTACACTCATTTCCATAATCTGCCATTCAGTAGTTGATATTATTTTATATACTGAATTTCAGCTCTATAACTTTATATTTTCGAGCGCAAAGTATGAAAACATATAGCCAAAAATATACTTTTGTATGGCACGTCGGCGTAGTTTTCATCCAATGTCGCTTAGTTTAAACACATTTTTTATTTCATTAGTAAATATAATCTAACGTGACGAATTTCAGCTTGATAGCTTAATATTTTAGTGCATAAATTGTGAAAAAATGCGTAGAGATGGAAAATTTTTTATGGGAGGTAGGTGTGATTTTTATTCGATTCCTGCTTTTCTCAAATCATATCAACTGAATTTCAGTTCGATATTTTTATAATTTCGTCGAAAAAGTATGAAAACACGCATTGTGAAGCTAACTTTTGTATGAGAGCTATGCGTAGTTCTTATCCGATTTCTTCGATTCGCATAGATGTTGATTTATTAGTAATTTTAATTGTATACACCAAATTTCAGTTCAATATTTCTACATATTCCTTAAAAAAATGTGAAAACATTCATACCGAAGCACACATTTGTATGACAAGTACGTGTAATTTGCATCCGATTACGCTTATTTTGAAAATGCTCTATTTTCTATTAAATTCAATTGTATATACCGAGTTTCAGTTCGATATTTTATATATACTTCAAAAAAGTGTGAAAATATACATACTGAAGCTAACATTTGTATGGAAGCTAAGAGTAATTTTTATCTAAATTCGTTCATTATCATACTGGTATATATGTTGGTTAATATAATTACATGTACTAAGTTTCAGCTTGATATCTTAATGTTTTCGTACGGACATTTTCAAAACATACCTTCGAAAACAGACTTTTGTCTGAGATGTAGGTGTGATTTTCAACCAATTCCATTTATGTTGATTGAAATTGCACACTTGTTGTTAAAAATAATTTTGAATAAGAATTTTTAACAAGATTGCTTTATAATTACAACATTTACCGTACAAAGCGACATTCCGACATATGCTTGTATATCCAAATCGTCTAAATTGGTAATGCTGACTAATATCCAATATAGTTTTCTATACCTGTCAGCTTCATTTATGAATACACCTTTGAATGTTTGAGTGTAGAGCATAAAAAATATATATTAATCTCAAATATTGATTGGCAAACTAATTTCATATATTGACAAGTAACAATAAAAAAAAAATAAAAATAAATAAATCATAAAAAAAATGGAAGGGGAGTAAAATAAAAGATGTAGCTTCAAATAGCAACCACAACAACAACAACATCAACAGTAACATAACAATTGCATGCATAAAAATTCAGACACATGTACCAGATAGCTAAAGACAGCCCCAAATCGCATACACACTGTGCATCAAATGCAACATACGGCAGGCAAACCTTCGCTATATAGCTGATGCTGCTGCTGCTGCTGCTGTTGTTGCTGCTGCTAATGGACCGCATCATAATTTTGTATTAATTCTATTTTGTTGCTATTGCAGAATATTTATTTATTTTATGATTGCATGCAGCATCAGCGACAGCAACAGCTTCAATGCTGATTTGATGCATGCCACGCGCATGCACTCATGTTGTGCTATTCGATTGTTTCGATATGTACACATGCTACGTGTATTTATTTTATTCAACTAAATATGTTTGTTTTTCAAATCAACCAAATAAATTTAGCGTGCATGTGTTAGCATGTGATACTTACTATGTGACGTCGGAAAAAGATGATTTTGTTGCGGTTGCTAAAGTTGCCTAAAAGAAGAGAAGAAAATACAATAATTCAATGGTTAAACATAAGTTTCGTGCAATTTTTCTATTATTTTCACCTGCTCGAGGCACATATGGTGCACTTGTCTATGCGCTCATGAGCCACAAACATATATAGATTGGATTGTGTTGCATCAACTACTAAACAAGCGCCCCACTTCCACTCTCATTCACTATTTAACTGAGCAATGAGCACATCTTGAGTGTAGAGATAGTTTGCTGGTTAGTTGTTTCCTTGCTTGCTGGTCGGTCGCATGTCAAAAGTGTCATTGCGATTGTATTGCGCCTGGGCTGAACATGCTGTCACATGATCTACACGTACATACATACATGTATATAGAAGGTATAGGCATTTGTCTCCTGCATGAGAATTTTATTACAAAATGCATGCAATTGTAAATACGATAAATGGCCTTAAGTATTACTACAATAACAGAAATAATAAAATTATCACTTTGACTTTGTATAGGAGATGCTTAATATAGTGGACGTGGCAGACTGATCTTTTACAAAACTTTTAGTATATCAAACATCAATCAATACCCCAAAAATGATTGTCACACAGCTACTTTTAAGCCGAATATAATAAGTACAATACATGATTCAACGAGTCAGTATTGATTTTATATAGAAGGTATTTTAAATAGTAGATGTGGTATACCCATTTCTAAAAAGATTAATAACACACGCACACCATAATAATGAAGATTATGCTCAGCAAATGAAATAAATAATTGATTCGGTCAGTTCACAATTCATTATTTGCGTAAAAACAGGATGAAACTTAAAATATTCATTCAAATACTGAAAATCAGCCCAAAATGGGTGAAATATACATACCTATTACCGATATCCATTAAAATTTAATTAAAAATTTTTTTTTATTATACTTAAACCTTATTTCCACTATTTTTATTTAAGAGCTGCCTTAAAAACCCTACATTATTATCAAATTTGCCCCCACTGCTATCAAAATGACCTTAGACTGATAAAATATATGACCCCATACCATTAGTTTCTGCAATTGAACATTTTCCCTGAACGTTCTTACTTTCTATCTTTACCTCTTATAGAGGCTTCGCTACCAAGTCAACTCAAAAGCGCATGAAAATTGACAAATATCCCCATAATTGTGCAGAAATCCTTCTCAGAGCGATGAAATACATATATAACCGGCTGCCATTAAATATTTCTCCTCAATGACCATCCAATAGAGTAGCTATTCAAAATTGCCGCTTTTAAAAAATTCGCTGTCATCAGTCACAGAGTACCTTACTGGGGTAGAAGATATGACCCATTCCCATAGATTTTTACTACTGACAATTTTTCCTAAATATTTTTAATCTTTATTTTCACTTTTTAGGAAAGCTACCGTATAAAACCAACTCAAAAGCATATGAAAATCGACAAATATCCCTATAATTACCCAGAAATCATCCTCAGGTCGGAGTTTCATAATCGGAGATTCATAACCAGTGCCCATTAATTTCTTCTCAACATTTTTTTTTTTAAACTCACATACTTAACCCTTATCTCTACCCCTTATAGAGACTGCCCTATACAATTGACTTTATGCTGATGAAATATATGAGTAGTTCCCATTACTTTTTACCACTAAATATTCCCTCAGATACAATGTATCGCTGAATCCCAATAATTCTTCTGTTTCAACATGTTCCCCCAAATATACTAATCTTCTATATCCACTCCTTATTTCCATGATAAAAATAATACTAACATTTTTGCTTCGATTCAAGTAAAAGAAAAAATCGTTTAAATAAAATCGCATTCTCTTATTTTAAATCTTAAATTACAATTTCGCCAACATTTTTTGGTTGTTCTTGGTTGGAAAATCACCATGAAAAAAATTATCTCCCTTTCTTTAAACTGCCTGTTAAATGTATTACTCATGAAATCTTTTAACTCAGAATTACTTGATCCCCACTAATGTACAAGCAAATTATGATAACGGCATAGGAATAACAATAAACAACGCTCTCTTAGCTTATATTCACACGCTAATATGCTGGTGGCATCATAATTTGCCTGCTTACCAGCCAGAGTGTCAGAGTGTAGTAGAGAATAGGTCAACAATATTATGCGACTACAACATGTGCATGTATGTACATAATACGTATCAACCAGATATGTACATAAACACAAACTAATATATGAATTTCATGATTGTAAGATTAACTACATGCATGATCATCATCACCATTAACTTCTTCTTTGACATTGTTGTCGTCATCATCGTCATCGTCGTATATGTGCCGCGTGTGACAAAACAATTATTGAACTTTTGTCATCTGTATTTCTTTTTTCGTTTTTTATTTGCAGCGTGTAGTTCATGACACAGCTTAGTGTGCAATCTTGTTTATAATTGTACTGCAATAAACGTAGATGCAGATATTGTACATACTTATGTATGGTATACTAGTTGAAAATTTTACACAGTCGGCATAAATATAATAATTTGAATCTTTTAGTGATTTCATATAAATTTATATGGTATAATTTTTTCTATACACATTAATTTTAAACAAAAATGTACTTTAATGTACTCAAAGAATTAAAATGGTACAAAATGCTAATCGGAAATATCATTCTGGGGAGTTGATTTGACTTAAATCATAATCACTTTTTCTTTACGTCAAATTTAAGGTAAATTAAGTGCCTCTAAATAATGCGGAAATAGCTTCCATAAAGTATTAAGGAGGGAAGTTCCTGCATGCTCTTTAGAGGCTCAAATCCAGTAACACTTTTTTTGCTTAGACAAGTAAAAATGTATTCTTCACTAAAGCATCCATTTGTCATTCAAGTTTCAAGACTTTTAAATGAAGATAAAAATCAAAAGATCTGAATGGAACAGCTGTTAAAAAAAGTATCTCTCAAAAACCATGAGCTAATAAAGGCTACACTTAATTTGACATGTGTATTATTTAAAAACAAAAAGATTAATAAAAAATCTCCTTACAGTCGGCTGGGGCCGACCAAACTATACCCTGCATATGTAGATTTATATATAAAAAGTTTACTTGAATATCCAACTTTTCTTTTATTTACACTTTTCGAGAAACAATTTTTGCATATACTACTAATTTACACCCGAAATATGGTTGACTTTGACGAAGTAAAAGGATTTTAAGATAATTCCGAGGCTTAGTATGGGAGCTATATAAAAAGTGGGCGTGGCTTACCACTTTCTAGTAAATCCAATTAATTTTTCAATGTTAATCCACACCTTAAATTTGGTGTCCTACGTTGAATAGTTTCTAAATTATGGTGGTTAACATTTTTGTTTAATTTCCTCAACTTTGTATGGGAGCCCCAATAAGAAGTGGGCGTGGTACGCTGATTTTTCGCCAGATTATTTCCGACTACGATATTAATTTAAGTGTCAATTAAGGTTATTGTAGACATAAGATTGCCTAAGTTACAGCTGTTTCAATTTAAAATTTGTATGGGGGCTACGATAAACACTGGGCGTGGTGCGCCCATTTTCTGTGAGCCTAGTTGCTCGTATAATACTAATCCATACCCTAAGTCTCGTTGTCCTAGGCTAAATGGTTTGTAAGCTATGGAGCTTAAAATTTTAGTTTAATTCACTCGACTTTGTATGGGAGACCCATGAAGGAGTGGGCGTGGCACACTGATTTTCTGCCAGATTTTTGCCGACTACGATATTAATTTAAGTGTCAATTATGGTTATTCTAGACAGAAGATTGCCGAAGTTACAGCTGTTTCAATTTAAAATTTGTATGGGGGCTACGATAAACACTGGGCGTGGTGCGCCCATTTTCTGTGAGCCTAGTTGCTCGTACAATACTAATCCACACCTTAAATCTCGTTATTCTACGCTGAATAGTTTGCAAGTTATAACCGGTAACATTTTTTTAATTTCCGCAACTTTGTATGGGAGACCCAAAAAGGAGTGGGCGTGGCACATTGATTTTCTGCCATATTATTTCCGACTACCGTGTTAATCTAAGTGTCAATTATGGTTATTGTAGACAGAAGATTGTAGAAGTTACAGCTGTTTCAATTTAAAAGAAGTACAGACACTTTGTATGGGAGCTACGCTAGAAAGTAGGCGTGGCTCATCCACTTTTGGTGAGGTTATATAGTGGTATAATATAACTCTATGTGCAAAATATTGTTGTCCCAAGTGGTATATTGTGTGAGTTATAGCAAGTTAAAGATTTTGAAAATTTCGAGGTTAGTCGCTTTGAATGCTTGGTGTGGGCGTGGTTATTGACCGATCATGCCCAATATCAATCCCCTCCGTACCCTTGGATCATAGATTACTTATGCCAAATTTCATCGAAATAGCTCAATATTTACTCAAGTTATCGTGCGAACCAGCCAGGTGACAGACAGACGGACGGACGGACGGACGGACGGACGGACGGACGGACGGACGGACGGACGGACATCGTTAAATCGAAAATTTAATCGACGCTGATCACGAATATATATCCATGTCTATATCTCCGGAGATTCCTTCAAGTGGACACAAACATCTGACCGAAATAAATATACCATGCATATTGCATTATGCAGGGTATAAATATGGTAAGCTCTTCTGTGAAAAATTCTTAGTTAGTTCTGTAAAGAGTTGCTTCCTTTTAGGAGCTCCTACTCACATAGTATGAGAGTTAGATATTTCGCTTGATATTAATTCAATTTTACCGTACTATATACATAGTAGATTGGGAATAGATGCGCGTACATTATTTAAATTTAATAGGATCAGTTAATATAAAACATTACCTTTGTCGGGTAAAAGAAATAAGTACATTTTTTTCAGTTTTTCTTATAGATTGAAACTATGGTTAAGGTTTCTAAATAAACGGAACTTTAACACATCATTGCCTATAACCAATATTGGAGGCATCAGAAGCCAACTTTTCAAAAAAAAAAAAATTTTACTGATAATATCACAAAGAACTTTTCTAGCTTAAGTATGTCCAGTTGGAGTCACAATAACCTAATCTATCCTAACCCTCTAGAGGTATCCTGCGAGCAATGGGAACGAATTGTTGTGAAAACATAATTTTTGAAGGGAAGATACACGTATATTGACCGACGGAAAGAATTTCTGTCACATATTCAATTCATCTATGAGCAAAGCAGTGGCAATATTTATCGAGGTTTCTCAATTTATTTTCTCAATTCAGCGAACTAACCCTCCAACACGTAAAACCAACCAACCCAACTTTTTATGAGGGTAGCTGTCAGCTGGTTGAACGAGGGCAAGATAAAGTACATAATGTCAACAAACAAAGAGTTCCGGCATATTGAACAGCACGTCGTGTTGACAACTAAGCGTCTGAAGTATTAAGCGACTTTGTCTATCTTGGAACCATCGTTAACCCTAGTTATGACGTCAGCCTGAAGTTACTGCGAAGGATCACTCTTGCTAATAGGTGTTACTTTGGGCTAAGTAAGCAATTGAGAAGCCGAACCGTCTTTCGAGAAACCGAAACCACGCTCTCTCTACACGTCTCTTATCATACCCGTCCTGACATATGGCGTTGAGACTTTGACAATTTCCAGCGCTGATGAGAGAATGCTTTTAGTTTTCGAGAGACAAGTCTACGCAAAATTTTTTGCGTATTATTAGGAATCCATTGGTAGACGGCGCAAAAGCAGCCGCTTGGAATTTCTAACTGTCGCAACCGAGATAGGTGGCCAAGTAGGCTCAATTCGATCATAAATCTATTTTCGATTTTAATTCCCAAAATGTAGAAGAACCTAGTACTGGAAAATCTGCAAACCCATGAAATATCTAAGCGGGATCAGTTAGCAAAAAACAGATATGTCTGGTAAAATGTTCTGCAAGTGTTCAGAGTTTAATAACTAGTTGTAAAAGTAGATTGCGAAGTAAATAAACAAGCAAATATTACTAGTCGTTGTGGTAACTGGCCAGTTGCTATAGGCTCGTCAGATAGAGAGGATTAGATTAGTAAACCTTGCCCAGCCTGTGAGGAAAATGATGAAATGGTGGGCCACTTCTTGTGTGTCTGCCCGGATATGTCCCGAATCAAGTTTGAAGTTCTTGGTACTCTCTTGGCTCCTTGACACCACAGAGTCTTCTTCGTTTTCTTCGGAAATCAGAGAAATTTAAAGCAAATCAAATAGACCCCAATCGCAGCACAATATATGTTTGGTTCCGAAGTGGTGCGATTGAAAAAAAACTTTTTTAACCATTTTATAAAATAAATTAAAAAATTCATTACTTTTTATACAAATTCGAATAGAATTCCATAAGAGATCTGAAAAAGGTAATGAATTTAATACTTCTTTCGAACCTTTGATAAAACGATTTTGATATTACGTTGTTACAGTCAATAAAACCTCAAGAAAGCATCTTCACCAAGCAATTGCTTCATTCAAAAACCTCCATAAGGCCTTTAAATAACTACTTACGGAGAGTGGCATTATATGAGGCATTGAATACTCAGCTTTCAAAAAACCGTTCCGAAGCAAAATATTGCTCCTTGGCTATGTATCGTATATTATATACTAAAGTGATTTCGGGATCTAGGAGATTACACGATATTTGCTTTATGCTTTATAGTATAGAAGAGCTTTGTGATAAAACTCAGTAATGACATTAGTGTGCTGCCTTTCAGAATCAGCATATATAAGAAGCCATTTCGATAACTGGCAGGGAAGCTCGTGCGTTTTTTATTTTATTCTTTTATATAATTACTCACAATAACTACACATTATTCCTATCATAACCATTTTTTATTAGAATAAAAATCAATTCTAAATGATATTGTTTAATTATTACTAAATATTACATATATGTAAGTACGTAACTTTAAATGTCAGCAAAAGTAAGGAAAAAAATCTCCTTACAGTCGGCTGGGGCCGACCAAATAGTACATAAGTTATAGCGGTTTAGATTTTAAAAAATTTTCGCAACTTTGTATGGGAGCCCCAATAAGAAGTGGGCGTGGTACGCTGATTTTTTGCCAGATTATTACCGACTACGATATTAATTTAAGTGTCAATTATGGTTATTCTAGACAGCAGATTGCCGAAGTTACAGCTGTTTCAATTTAAAATTTGTATGGGGGCTACGATTAACAGTGGGCGTGGTGCGCCCATTTCCTGTGAGCCTAGTTCCTCGTACAATACTAATCCACACCTTAAATCTTGTTGTCCTACGCTAAATAGTTTGTAAGTTATGGAGCTTAAAAGTTTTAGTTTAATTCCCTCGACTTTGTATGGGACACCCATGAAGAAGTGGGCGTGGCACACTGATTTTCTGCCAGAATATTACCGACTACGATATTAATTTAAGTGTCAATTATGGTTATTCTAGACAGAAGATTGCCGAAGTTACAGCAGTTTCAATTTAAAAGAAGTACAGATACTTTGTATGGGAGCTACGCTAAAAAGTGTATATATATGTATGTGTATGTGTATATAGTAGTATAATATAACTCTATGTGCAAAATATTGTTGTCCCAAGTGGTATATTATGTGAGTTATAGCAAGTAAAAGATTTTGAAAATTCCGAGGTTAGTGGCTTTGAATGCTTGGTGTGGGCGTGGCTATTGACCGATCATGCCCAATATCAATCCCCTCCGTACTCGTGGATCATAGGTTATTTGTGCCAAATTTCGTCGAAATAGCTCAATATTTACTCAAGTTATCGTGCGAACCAGCCAGGTGACAGACAGACGGACGGACGGACGGACGGACGGACGGACGGACATCGTTAAATCGAAAATTTAATCGAGGCTGATCACGAATATATATCTATGTCTATATCTCCGGAGATTCCTTCAAGTGGACACAAACATCTGACCGAAATGAATATACCATGCATATTGCATTATGCAGGGTATAAAAAAGAGGAAGACCGAAAAGCGGTCATTAAAATAAATCATTAACCATAGAAAGAGGAATAAGAGAAAATTATAAAAATGCCATTACTTAATTATTTTGATTTCTAAATACTTGTAATCAAGTGCTAAACCAAAATTGTAGTTGTACATATGGTATGTAAATTAGAATGGGTCAGATTAGTTTATGTATGACAAATAAAAACGTATGATTCCAAGTATACTTGTTCAAGACACCATGGGTCTAAAATGAATTTTAACAAAGATATATTGCATCCAAACTAACAAATTCTTTAATTTTAGATCCATTTTTTCTTGGCCAAATATAGTTGGAATCATTAGCAGTTTTATTTATACTATATCATACCCATCTTATTTTACGTACTAAAGGTTGGAAATTAACAAGCATTGATTCATTAAGTCGAGGGAAATCAAGAAATCAATTGAAAATACTCATAGCAACAGTAGCAATTCAATAACATGCAACAACAGCAGTAACAACAATAAAAATTTTGTTAAATATCTTAATTCCCACAACTGCAACAAATCACACATATCAAATGCATCTCATTAAAAAGGCCCATCATCCATCCATCTATCCATCCATCCATCCATCCATTCAACCAACCTCCCAACCACAACCACTTAGCCAACCAATAGCGATCATAATAAGGTTTTTTTAAGGGTGATTGACAATATGTGTAAGTGCATGCGTTTGTGTGTGTGTATGGACGTGTATGTGTGTGGTAGTAGCAAAAAACAAAATAACTACGAAATGTAATAAAAATAAAATAATAAGCAACTGTTTAAAATCACATTTCCTGCACTTTGTAATTATCGCATTAGTCAAAGCCACATTTTTAATCGTCAGTCAGATAAACAGCAGCAACAACAACAACAACAAAAACAATTACTATTTTATGTATGTAAGTATTAAAAGCAAGATCAACAATGACAGCATCATCAGCACTTCTGCCGTATGATAATCATTATCACAATCATTCATCATTACGATCATGTTGCAGTGCTGCTTGCTGATCATTGCCATCATACATAGTTCTCTCTGAGACAGATGCATATGTATATGCAAAAAATAAAATAAAATAATACAAATACAAAAAATGCTGAGGTACTTAAAATGTAATAAAAAAAAAAAACAGAAAAAACATTTGTGACAGCACATAAATCAAAATGACATGAACTCATCATTCCAAAGTAACAAACTAGCAACCAGCAATAGCACCAGTAGAGTTAATAACAAACTGAAGAGAAGAGCTGATGAAGAAAATGAAATTGAGGGGAAAGAAAATAAGTAAAATACTCATCATATGTATTTAATTATCTATATGTTTTGCTGTTGTTATTGCTGCAATGTCGCACACAACAACGCAACATACTGTAATATGAGCACCAATACAGTAGCAGCAACAATAGCGCAGTTATTTGTAATATGTACTATATTGTACTTAAAAATCTCAAATTGACAATAATAATAAACAAATAAACAACAGTTCATAGCAACACCGGTAGCAACAATAAAATATATACTTAGCGCATACCTGCATACGAGTATTTTACCAAATCTCCTTAATAGTGACAATATTGTTAAGTACATAGTACCACCAGGTAGCTACCAGATTTACCGTACATACTTATTTTAATGATGACCACGTTGATGTTGTTATTGTTGTTGTTGTTGTTGTTGTTTTGGCAGCAACTGCTACTGGTTAACTTTAATTAAGCGTCAAGTACGCCCCTTAAAAACCAATAAACTACTAACTGACAAAGACGAGACGAGACATCACCAACATATAACACTAACAACAACAAACACATGAGCAACATTAACAACAACAACAACAATAACAATTGTAATAAAAAAATTTTAATATTGGCGACAATATTAACAAACAACAAAAGAAACAATAACACATCCACCATCAGTAAAGTAAGTAAGTAAGTAGCCAGCCATCCCAACAACCACAATAAAATAATTAACAATTGTTGCAATATTGCATAAACAATAAATAAAGTAAACAAACTGCCACTTGCAATGGAATACCAATATTGTAATGTTACTTAATTGTACAATATATATGTATATGACATACATGTAGTCAAATGAACTAGTTCTGCACTGGTCAATTTTGTAACCAATGGCTATGGCATCGATGTTGATTAATTAAAATCATTTTAATTGGTATACAGTGTGAAAATAATAATTGTTGGACACACAGAACACAACAATTAGCAAAAGAAATACTTGTATTTTGGGTCTCAGAATCATGCATTAAAAACTACATTCATCTTTTATACAAAATTTAGTGATTTCTGTTTAAAAAATTAATATCTTATTTATGAAAGAAAAATTATCAAATTTTGTGTGGAGTATTGCTTTAGTTAAAAAATTTAATTTCTTCAATTGATGATACATTGATGCATGTAACAATCTTTCATACAAAATTTTGTAATTTCTGTTTAAAAAATTAATATTTTCTATGGTGGCTATGTTTATTTGTGAACGAAATAATTTCAAATTTTGTGTGGATTATTTCGTTAATGAACAAATGGGATTCTCCAAGTTTTAGAAGAATACATAAAAAATTCATATGAGTTTGTTGATTTTTGTTTTAAAAAATTATTATTTTGTATAGCGACAATGTTTATTTATGAACGAAACACCCTAAAATTTTGTGTGGAGTACTACTTTAGTTCAAAAATTAAATTTACAAAGTTTCAGAATGACCCATTACAAATACATATATCTTTCATACAAAATTTTGTAATTTCTGTTTAAAAAATGAATATTTTGTATGGTGACAATGTTTATTTGTGAACGAAATAATTTCAAATTTTGTGTGGATTATTTTGTTAATGAACAAATGGGATTCTCCAAGTTTCAGAGGAATGCATTAAAAAATAAAGGTAGTTGGTTAAATTTTGTTTTCAAAAATTAATATTTTGTATGGTGACTATATTTATTTATAAATGAAATAATTTCAAATTTTGTGTTGATCACTATTTTAATACTATATATAGTATATAGTAGTTTTCAAGTTGCATAAGAATGAATTAAAAAAATTTGGCAGCTTTCATATAAAATTTTTGAATTTTTTTTTTTTATGTTTCGAAAAAAGCGGCTTCAAATTTTGTGCGGAATACTTTTTTACTGAAAAAAATAATATTTTCGAAATTGTACATTTACTAGATGAAATTTACTGGTAGCTGCCATACAAATTTGTCAATTCTTTCTTACAAAATGAAAATTTCGTCAAGGACTATGCTTATTTATGAACGGAATAACTTACAATTTTGTATGGAGTACTTTTTATTTTTAAAAAAATATTTACTTTACAAAGATTTGCAATAATCCGTTCAAAACCGGCTAAAATAAGTAGGTCCCTTCAAATAACTGTCACATATTTATTTATTATATTTGTTTATGAACAGAATTAGTTAAAATTTAGTTTAGAGGTTTATTTTGGTGGAAAAATAACATTCTCCATAGTTTCAAACAAATGTTTTTAGAAGTTGTTCCACTTTTCGTACAAATTTAGTGCTATTGTTTGTATGTATAATTTGTGGAGCCGAAGTCTTATTCATGCCGCAAAAAATCTCAAAAGCTTCGATTTGTTTAATCGACATCACAATCATTTAAAGTTTGTTTCGGTAGAAACAAAGGTACTGGTCGGAATTGAATTTACATCCTACTGGGCAATACTGTATGAATAGTTATTGGATGAAACTTAAAACTCATCTGAAGCATTTCATTGCAATTGTCATTGATAGCATTGTTGCTATTTCAGTACTTATGGTATTTATATTTCTTCAATTGTTGCATTTATTTCAGTTTTAGTTAAATTTTATTGCTGCTACTGAATGCTAATGATGATGACACTTTTATGTGACGCTATTATTGTTATTGTTGTTCATTTAAAATGTTTTTATTTTTGCAGTAATTGCTACTTCGTGCACTTTTATGTGATTTACTTACATGTAGTTACATAGTTAGTACTAGATGAGTACATTGAGTACTCGTCGAGGTAAGTACATTTGCAGTTTTGGTCGCCTTATGGTGTGGTACTTATGTCGGTATTTGTCAATGGTATTGCTTCAGAACGGGAATGTCAACAATTGTATTGTATATGGGTGAATTGCAATTGCTTTAGTATAGTCAGCAGGTATTTACTTACTTTTATATACCAGAATATAACAATTTTTTTTTTTTTGCGAAACATTTCATTCGGACGATAGTCGAAATAAAATAAGCAGGAAGGAATGAGTATGAAATAATTTGTTGCAACATTTTTATCAAATATATAAAGGAAGTGAAATAAAGTGTAATCCCATAGGAGGCACCATGAATAGACTTACGTCAGAACAACGTTTACAAACTGTAGAAATTTATTTCCGAAATAAGTGTTCAATGAGAAATGTTTTTCGTGGTCTTCGACCATTTTATGGTATTCATATGGTGTTATAGTGTTCAAATCTTGTCATCTGACGTCATTGGATTACTTTTTATGGGGAATGTTTTGTTTATGTCGGTAAACCACAATCGATTCCTGCATTAGAGCGGTCGAAATATTTGAAAGATTACTCGAAAATTGGACCCATAGAATGGATCATATAAGGACCAGTTGCGGACAACATTTAAAAGAAATTATTTTCAAGCATTAAATGTCATAAACCGAATATGCGTCTAAAATACATTTTTATACCCTGCATAATGCAATATGCATGGTATATTCATTTCGGTCAGATGTTTGTGTCCACTTGAAGGAATCTCCGGAGATATAGACATAGATATATATTCGTGATCAGCGTCGATTAAATTTTCGATTTAACGATGTCCGTCCATCCGTCCGTCCGTCCGTCTGTCTGTCACCTGGCTGGTTCGCACGATAACTTGAGTAAATATTGAGCTATTTCGATGAAATTTGGCACAAGTAATCTATGATCCAAGGGTACGGAGGGGATTGATATTGGGCATGATCGGTCAATAACCACGCCCACACCAAGCATTCAAAGCGACTAACCTCGAAATTTTCAAAATTTTTAACTTGCTATAACTCACATAATATACCACTTGGGACAACAATATTTGGCACATAGACTTATATTATACTACTATATAACCTCGCCAAAAGTGGTTGAGCCACGCCTACTTTTTAGCGTAGCTCTCATACAAAGTGTCTGTACTTCTTGTAAATTGAAACAGCTGTAACTTCTACAATCTTCTGTCCAGAATAACCATAATTGACACTGAGATTAACATGGTAGTCAGAAATAATATGGCAGAAAATCAGTGTGCCACGCCCACTCCTTTTTGGGTCTCCCATACAAAGTTGCGGAAATTAAAAAAAATGTTACCGGTTATAACTTACAAAATATTTAGCGTAGGACAACGAGATTTGAGGTATGGATTAGTATTGTACGAGCAACTAGGCTCACAGAAAATGGGCGCACCACGCCCACCGTTTATCGTAGCCCCCATACAAATTTTAAATTGAAACAGCTGTAACTTCGGCAATCTTCTGTCTAGAATAACCATAATTGACACTTTGATAGTCGGAAATAATCTGGCAGAAAATCGGTGTGCCACGCCCACTCTTTCATGGGTCTCCCATACAAAGTCAAGGGAATTAAACTAAAACTTTTAAGCGACATAACTTATAAACCATTTAGCGTAAAAGAACGAGATTTTAGGTATGGATTAGTATTGTAGGAGCAACTAGACTCACAGAAAATGGGCGCACCACGCCCAGTGTTTATCGTAGCCCCCATACAAATTTTAAATTGAAACAGCTGTAACTTAGGCAATCTTATGTCTACAATAACCATAATTGACACTTAAATTAATATCGTAGTCGGAAATAATCTGGCGAAAAATCAGTGTGCCACGCCCACTCTTTCATGGGTCTCCCATACAAAGTCAAGGGAATTAAACTAAAACTTTTAAGCGACATAACTTATAAACCATTTAGCGTAAAAGAACGAGATTTTAGGTATGGATTAGTATTGTAGGAGCAACTAGACTCACAGGAAATGGACGCGTCACGCCCACTGTTGATAGTAGCCGCCATACAAAATGACCGAATTTCTTTTAAATTGAAATAGCTGTAACTTCTTTATCCTTCCGTCTAGAACAATCATAATTAACACTTAGGTTAATATGGTAGTCGGAAATAATCTGGCGAAGAATCAGCGTACCACGCCCACTTCTTATTGGGGCTCCCATACAAAGTTGAGGAAATTAAACAAAAATGTTAACCACCATAACTTAGAAACTATTCAACGTAGGACACCAAATTTAAGGTGTGGATTAACGTTGAAAAAATAATTGGATTTACTAGAAAGTGGTAAGCCACGCCCACTTTTATATAGCTCCCATACTAAGCCTCGGAATTATCTTAAAATCCTTTTACTTCGTCAAAGTCAACCATATTTCGGGTGTAAATTAGTAGTATATGCAAAAATTGTTTCTCGAAAAGTGGAAATAAAAGAAAAGTTGGATATTCGAGTAAACGTTTATATATAAATCTACATATGCAGGGTATAGTTTGGTCGGCCCCAGCCGACTGTAAGGAGATTTTTTTATTATAAAATTGATTTTAATGCGATTTAATTTTTTTATTTTTTATTGATTTTATTAAAAAAAAAAAAAAAACTTTCGGAATCACCCATTATAATTAACTTGCTTTTTTAACGTACTAACCATATACAAAAGTTCCCAAAACACTTTTTTATTTTGTTATTAAATGTTATATTTTCAGAATTTTTTTCTATTTTTAAAGAAAACTAATTTTGAGCTTAGATTTGATGTACTGACTTTCCCATCGTTTTCATATTTTCTCACCATATTAAGAAACAATATTCTTGAAAAAAAAATTACATTTGAAATATAGCATACAATCCAAAAGAAAAAAAAAAGAAATACTATTAACACGGTAATTGTTAAAACATGTGCCTTTGATAAGATAATATTGCGATTAAGTACATATTTTTATTAACTGTACAATGATAGTACCAGTAAGGTAAAGGCATATAGGATTGGAATAGTCCATGTAATGGGATAATCGATTTTGAATTTTTCGCATTAAGGTCAAGAAAGTTTTCAAATTCGTTCATTGATTAATCAATACAATTGTATGAAACGAGTTTCAGCTTAATTCCTTGAGATTTTCATGCGCTAAGGCTGAAAACATTCAACATTTGTATGAGAGGTAGGCGTGATTGTTTTCCGATTCATGTCATAATTGTATATATTAATTATTTAGTACATTTATTGTTATCAATTGAGTTTGAATTTAATAATTTAAAATTTTCACGGAGAAAGTGGACAAAT
Source organism: Megamerina dolium (assembly GCA_963854835.1). NCBI lineage: Eukaryota > Metazoa > Arthropoda > Insecta > Diptera > Megamerinidae > Megamerina > Megamerina dolium. The sequence continues at coordinate 68,361,907 of OY978526.1, forward strand.
ACACAATCAACAACAAAATTTTATATGGCAGGTATGCGTGGATTTCATCCGATCTGACTCATTTTATAATATATTGACTCTGGGATCAGGTTAACTATGTATATGTACCACGTTTTAGTTCGATAGGTGTATATTTTCGTCTTCAAAGTGCGAAAACGCATATTTAATATCACAATTTTGTACGGGAAGTAGGCTTGATTTTTATCCGATTTCGCCCATGTACGAATCCTTTCGTTTGTTGGAGAAAATAATTTTATGTAGCAATTTTCTGCTTGATCGCTCTGTAATTACAGTTAGCGCACGAGCAGACAGATAAACACACCTGTAGATCAAATTGTAGACAGACTCGTAGACAGAGAGGCAAATAAAATATCTAAATAACAAAATAAATCTTCACCTTAAAGTCTTTACAGTCTTAATTGGTGGTGAGATTTTTTTTAAAACCTGCAGAACTAGTTTAAGAACTGAACCAATCATAAAATGTACCTTCGAGTCATTGCACCAAAACATTTGGAATTACTTTTGATTTGTAGCTTTGTGCTATACCGTATTACGATTCAAATTCAATAAAGTAAATTTTTGTTTACTTCAGAAAATTGTATGTATTTGTTTTTGTTTTTACCATCTCCATAATACGAACCAAATTAGCTTAAAGCAAATTTTTTTTAGAAAATCTTCTAATAATCTATTCTACAATAGCTTTTTAATTGACATTCAGTAAAATTTTATGCCCCAAAAAAAAAAAAAATTATAACTCACTCCTATCTTTAACGCCTTCCCCTATATAACAAAGATAGGAACGCAACAGGAGCAGCAATAGTAAAAACAAAAAAATTGCTTCTGGTCATTGTTTTCAACTAAATGTTGCATTGTATCTTATTAGTTGTAAAAATGTTGTTGTATTGTACTTGCAATTGTTTGTGCGATTGTTACTTTATGAAATTTTAACCTGTTCCCACACATACACTCACACGGCTAATGCAAAGTTGCTAAAATGCGTTCATTGAGATTTAATTTCTTTCTTTCTATCTGTTTGTTTGGTTTTATTATTATTGTTGTTGTTGAACTTATAATTGTGCGAAAATGGATAGATTTACTACCATCAACTTTATACATTTTATGGGCGACGTGTACTCGTACATGTTCGATGGTAATATGTAGTAGTGTGGTAGTGGTGTCAGAAAGTTACATCCTCCAATCCAAAATGTCTTATCTTAATTCATCTCGTGTAATCATTACTTATAAAAGATGTTGGAAGGAGTAGCAACAACAGTGGCAATGGCACTAGCTGATGCTGCAATTTCTCCTAAAGCTTATCAGCAGTAGCGGTGGTGAATGTTAATGTAGATTTACATGCAATTTTCAACCAGGATGCAAATAAGGTTGGTTGGTGTGCTTAGCATAGACATATTTACAATGTATATACATATCTACTTACATATCTCCCCCACCAAACCCTCTTTGTAATCACTGCAGTAAGTAATTCTGTGAATGCCCAAGCGGAGGCGAAAGAAAAAGTGTGAAACTTGATGCATATCATATCATCGTTGTTATTGCTCTACAGTGTTTTCCAAGAAGAGTATATTTTATATTTGCATTTTGCCGTCATTATATCTTTAGACTTATTTACTCTCAGGCCTTTTTGCATACTATATAGTCACACATTCTGGCTCATTCGTATTAGATCGCATATATTAATATGTATGGGCTATATTCATATAGTATATGCATTGCTTTCTACTTATTATAACTTGTGATTAACATTGTTATTATATATTGTATATTATATTTTAAAAATAAATTTTACTTGTTGCTTCCATTGCAGTATTTTATATAAATAAGATCCTAACATTTAAGATATCAATTTCCTTTATCGTACCGATTTTTCTTTTTTTTTTCTATTCCACACTCGCACAGATATGTATTGAAATGGCCTCAAGTCTAACATTCTATCATTTGATGATCGATAGTACATGTTTGGTCAACATATCTAAATCTAAAGGGTGACTTTGATTTTTGTAACTCTTTAGTCTTCTAATTTTTTGATCGAAATAACACTCCACAAATAATTTCAAATCATTCCGCTTATAGTGCCCATACAAAATTAAAGTTTATGCAAAAAAAAAAAAATTGAAAAATTTGTATGAAAAGTACCGTTATTTTTTAAAGCATATTTCCAAAAATTTGTGAATCTTATTTTTTCATCAAAAGAATTTTTTACACTAAATTTGAAACCATTCGATTCATAAATAAATATAATTGCCATACAAAATATGAATTTTTTAAACCAAAACAAACAAACTTGTACGGAGTCACAGTTAAATTTTAATTCAGAAACTTTGTGAATCTAATTTTTGCATTAAAAGAGTATTTCACATTAAATTTAAAGTCATTCGTGTTATAAATGCATATAGTTCTCAGACGAAGTTTAATATTTTTAAACAAAAATTGATAAATTTATATGAAAGGTACCGTTATTCTTTAAAACATTATTATGAAACTTTGTAAATCTTATTTTTTTTAACAAAAGAATTTCTCTAAGAAAATTTGAAGCAATTCTGTTCATAAATATACATAGTTGACATACAAAATATAATATTTTTTTTACGCTAAAATCAACAACTTTAATCATTAATTTTTAAGACAACTTACTCGATTTGTGTTATTTTTTTTTTTTTTATCAAAAAAGTATGTTACAACAAATTTAAAGGTTCATAAATAAACATAGTTGACATACAAAATTAAAATTAAAATTGTTTCAAACAAAAATCGACAAATTTGTAAGGAAAGTACCGTTATCTTTAAGGCATCAATCTGAAACTTTGTAAATGTCACTTTTACATCAAAATAGTATTTCAAACATAATTGGAAGCCACTCAGTACATAAACAAACATAGTCGCCATATGAAATGTAAATTTCGCCGATCGACAAATTTGTATCGAGATAATTTTAAAATTTCAAGAATCTTATTTTTTAAACCAAAACACAATTTACATATATTTGGTTTAAAAACAAACATAATATCCATATTTTTCACTATTTTTCAGTATTTTTCAATTCATCCTTTTTAGATCAATTTTTTTCATTCAAATAGTACAGTTTATATATTATTCGTATAGAATATAGATACATACTACCCATAAAAAATTTATATTTTCAAAAACAAAAATAGACAAACTTCTTCCTGTCCATAGTTCATGGGTTCGAATGTCAGTGCGATCAATTTAAATGTTTTTTTTTTTTTCAGAAAAACCAAAATTTATTTTTCCGAACGCTTTTTAAATGTCGGGTAGTAATTAACAATTATGTCGGTGGTAAAAATTTGATATGCAAAAACTTCTAAAAGCGCTGTAGCAACACTCAGTAATAGTGATGCCAGCAAGAGTTCTGCTGTGCTGTTCCAACCCCTCCTAGCATTATCTAGAGTGCCCTAAAATAACTCACTCAACAAGACTGCAAGAAAATTTCGATCAAGACTTTTCAGAGTCTGCATCATTTATACTTAATTTTTATGCTTTAAGAACACCCTTTATATAACTACTTATGTCTTATTGTATGTTTTTAATAGATTTTCTACTAGGCCAACTATTTCGAAGCCTATTGTTCCATTTATTTATAGAATTTGTTGTTACACTTGAAGAAACATGTTTTACAATCCAGATTAGACAACAATTTCTAATGTATTTTCAATAAATACATTTTCTATGAGGCTAAAGTAAATAAAACCTATATGATATATCGTGTAGTATACTGAATTAGCAATTTCCATTACGAAATGAGAGAATTCAGACTCTTGTTTCTCAAAGTTTTCCATAACGCTTCCATACGGACTTTCAAACCTCCATTTAGCCTATAGTAAAAAACTCTGAAAGCCCTAAGGAGGCTTTAGCGAAAAAATTTAGCAACCTTAAAGCTATCGAACATGCTTTACTAAAAATAAGGGAAATAGTTGTTCGATAAAGGTTTAGCTGAAGACAACCTTGCGAAATACTATGATAAAATAATAATCTTTCAAATAAAACCTCTCTAAGGCAGCTGCATTCAATCTCTCACCCTAGATGGAAGATTTATTGCGGTATAAAGTTTGAAAACTTTCCATGGCTTAATACAGAATCTATATTAAGTAGTGGGCATAGCTCACCAATTTCTTTTGCAACCATTTCCTTTAACAAGTTGACACAGTGTCTATAGAGGGATAAAATATATGACCGATCGCTATTAATATTTATTAAATATTTCTCCTGATAACACTTACTATCCTTACCAGTGGCGTAGCCAGGCGAGGGGATCAGGGGATTAGAGCCCGATGAACTTGTTAAAAAAGAAAATTATAATATATAGAAGTTTGAAAATCATTAATTAACATTTTTTCTTATACATCTTTTTCGTCTTAACCTCGACCTCCTTTCCAAAATTGAGGCTCACCCACAAAATTAACATAAAAAACCGTGTAAATCAGGAAGTAATCTCAAAATTACTCCTAAAGTGGGGCGATTCCGTGATGGTTACGATTTTGAATTTCATGCAATGCTGGCAATATAATATTATAAAAATATTGTAATATACTAATCGCTATAAATATAATACAATGTATGTAACTCATTTGCTTTTGCTCTAAGTACACCGCTAGCATCTTAGAGACAAACAGATTTATCGCTGTGAAGCAGAATCTAGTTGATATAATATTTTTCATATAAACTAAATGAGAATTATTAAATTCATAAATGTACTGAATGAAATTTTTCATCTCATGAGATGTGAAATATGTATCATATTTTTCCTTTTCTTTTTATTTAAATATGATTTTTGAAAAACAATTTGTAAAGTTTATTTCGTATTAGAAGTATTAAATCACATTCAATAAATAAAATTATAGAAATTATAAAAAAAAAAAACAAGTATATACACTTATACCCACGTATATGTCAACATAAGTACATTTACAAGAGTACAGTATTAACAAATTATATTATTGTCATAATATCTATCAAATAAGTTCAACGTGTAAAAACAGCAAACAAATTATACTTAGCGTTTGTCTGCGTAGGTGGCAATTTCAATTTACTTTGAATACATTGTTGTCATCTGCAACAGCAGCAAGAACAATAAATAACTGCTTCAGAAACAATAAAAACTATAACACTAAAAGAATCATGACCGAGAACAAAAACACAAAACAGAAGCACCAACGACTTTTGCTGGTAGCACCAGTAAAAACATGTCACACATGTCATCTTGAATTGAGTTTTGAGATTTTAACTTAAATGAATTTTCATACATAAAAACATGCTCTTCCCTATTCCTCGCATACCACCGTTTCGAATAATAATCGAATGAATGAATAAATAAATGAAATATATTTTCATGTATATGGCAAGGCGTTAAAATCAGTTACCCTAACAATGATATGGAACGAATGAATAATATATTTGTATAGGTAAACATGTGCGTTCTCTTCTTTCTAGCTTAGTAACCAATTGTCCAACTGGTATAAATCGTTATAGATTTGGATATTGACAGTCACAATAATAACAACAACGGTCACCAAACAGGAACAACAGCAGCAGATTAGTACCTATTGTAAGGAGTGTCTCAATGTTGTGGTGTTGTATAAAAAAAAAAACAGATGATCACTACTTCAGCATTTGGCGACAGCAGTGGACGACAAATGAAATATTCAGCAAATTTAATATTTGTTTTTAACAAATAACGCGCAAAAGTGGTCAAAATGAACTAAGAAAAATAATCTTTAAAGTAGAATCCCATTTCCATGGAATTATTGCAATGAAAGCTTAAGAAAACCTTAAAGTTTTTATTGGCTCACCCCATACAAGTTGTAAACTGTGATTTTGAGATTTGTTATGTATGATACAATCGTTGTTGTAGTTATTATTATTATTATTATTGTTATTATTATTGTTACAATTGACGATCATGTTGGCGTTACGAATAATAATGCGTTCATGTTTGCTGGCTGGTTAACCTAATATGAGGGCGTACGTATATGCTTATATGCTTGCGGCAAAATTGTAAAATAGATTAAAGACGACAATAAAAAAACAAAAGATTTAAAAAAATTATAATAACAATATGAATTATCTTCAAGTATGTGTTACAAATACATGGTAGCAATAACAGCATTAAGAGCAACAACAAGATCAACAGCTTAAATATATTTAGCCAATGGTTTACATACTTGAGCTGTGGATTTTATATACAGTATGAGCAAAGGTGTCTGTGTGTGTGTGTGTATGATAAATACAATTTTGTTCCATTAATTTATGGAGATATTCTGCTAGTGCATGTACATGTATATGACTGAGTATGTGTGCGTACGTTATGTATAATGCGTATTTCAATCAAAGTGTCAAAATAAATGTGTTTATAATTGTTGGAGGCTGTTTGTTTTTTCTGTGGCATAAATATGACAAAATAACATTATATGTATGAAAATACTCTGTTCAATTTTGTTATTGTACAAATAAATATTCATTGTTAATGCTCAATGAATTTGACGGTGTATATACTTATGGACATATATAGAAAATTACCACCGTGAATCATACTCTTAACTTAATTTGTACGGGTTTACACTGTAAACTTTCTTCTGTATTTTTATTTACATGGACAAATACTATAAACTTGTGTTCGAAAATTAACTTTCGATAACATCCGTTCTAGAGCTCATCTATTTTTTTATAGAGATTATTTTTTATTTAACTCTCATGTCATAAAGTCGAAAAAGATATGTTCGAAAGCGTATTTTTGTATGACAGGTAGGTGTAATTTCCATCCAATTATGTCTATTTTCAAACTGAATCATAACCAGGTAAACTGCATTTTATGTACCAACTTTCACATAGCTGGCTACATATTTACGTGCACAAGTATTAAAAACATATATTCGAAATTGTATATTCGTATGGTGGGTAGGTGTGATTTTCATCCGATTGCATCCATTCGCAAGCATATACATTATTTATGAAAAAAAATTATATGTACCAACTTTCATGTAGCTAGCTGAATATTCTGGTGCATAATGTATGAAAAACATATGTTCGAAAACATACTTTTGTATGGGAAGAAGGTGTAATTTCGATCAAACTATCGAACATGTTCGAATTAATTCATTACTAAACAAAAATAATATTAAATGTCGAATTTCAGGTTGATAGCTTTATATTTACACGCTCAACCTGTCAGATCATATGTTCGAATATATAATTTTGTATGGGTGATGGGCATATTTTTATTTATATATTTTATATATTCACGATATCGATCATTCATTGATAAAAATAATCTTATGTGCCAATTTTTAGCTCTATTGCTCTATATTTGTGGCAATTATCAATTGAATCGATAGACAAATGGGGGAAGAGACATGCTAAAACTGCATAGATGACAATTCCCTGTTAAGACATGTTCAATTAAGATATTTTCAATTTATACAGTTACTCTTAAAACGAAAATACTGACTTCAATAGCTTTTACAAATGTGCACATTTAACTGGAGTTGAATGGATGCGGAACCAATATTACGTACATGCAATCTTCCAACAAGCTCCACATATAATTATGTAAACCTCATTATATTCTATTTGATGTATTATTGTTAATGCAATTTATTTAATTATAATAATTTAAAATAATAGGTAACAATTTGTAAAAATTCTGTAGCATTACAGTTATACCAAATGCATATAAGGGCGGTTTGGTGAAAATGTGATAAATGTAAATATCGAAATTTTACAGAAAGACGAAAAAATATTCGCATTCCCATAGTAGTTTGGAGAAGATTAAAAACACGATTTAAAAAAAATGTTATATTGGAAAAGAGTAGTAGAAACAAATATAACAATTAATTTAAAAAGTGCCACTCAATATGTTTGGACCATATCACTTACATATGTCGATACATCTGTGAATACTGAATTTATTGTATGATTCACCAACCATACAAAAAAAAAAAGCTTGAAAGTTGTTTTTTAACTAACGAATAATGAAGCCAAAATGATTCAGCTCAGTGTAAGCTTGTAGAAAAGCCTCAAAATCTAGTTTTTTATGAAAAAAATTATGATTAAAATTATTTTTTCTCCTATTTTTTTTTCTAGAATAATAATAGTTTCCGAAAATCGTAGTGCTTTTAAAAAAAAATTTCAAGATTGATTTAATTGCCGAATGGTTTTCTACTGAGATAATTTATTTTGATGAACTTCATGTTTCGTTGATAAATATAGCATTTTTTGGTGAGGCACTTTAATATGTTACACATACTAGTACATGTAGCATATGTATAATGTACACATGATACTCTAGTTGTTGCTGTTGTTGGGTTTTGAGACAAATGTGGTGTCTGTATATGCCTCATATTGAATTTGTGAACAAAGAGCTAAAAAAGCACATTTTAAATGGTTCAACAAATTACTATGAGCCAAAAGGTAGAAAATCATATGTACGAGTATATGTGTATGAGCACTGGAATGGATCAAATTAGACGAAACGAAAAAAAATAGAAATAGTAAAACAACAAGGAAATTTAAGGATGCTTATGAACAATAATTCCAAAGGATATAAGGCTAATGTGAATTTCGAGCTTCCGAAAAACCCTCAATAGACGAAAAAAATATCTAAAAGAGCTCTGTAACAACGCTCAAAACAAGTAAAAAGTAGAATGTAAAAATCCTTAGTAACTGCATATTTCTTGGTTGATTTTCATAAAAAATTAGACCCGCCGTAATGAGAACACATGCGTATTGTGCTCTTGCATGTATATGACATGGAGTAGTAGGCGTTTTGATTTGTACACTAATATGACAAAATATTACAAACGAAAATGTCAAAAATATTTATCAATTATTTTACTTAAATTATTGTTCCAATTGTGGATTAGGTATGGGGTTTTTTATTTTCTCATAAGTGCCTATTATGGACGTTTTAAGGCGGTGGATAATATATATACTATACGTTATTGATCATCGCTGTAGAAATGTGAATTCATAAAAGCGTGTGACAATGGGTGTAGTCGGCATAATTTTGTATGGGAGGTAGGTGTGATTTTCATCCAAATACGCCCAGTTTTTAATATAACAGTTTAGTGATAAGACGAACTTTATGTACCAAGTTTTAGTTCGATAGCTTTACATTTTCACTTGAAAAATTAAATTATATCGAACAACATGGTTTTGTATTGGATGTAGAATATCAATTGTATGGTAAAACTTACCTTACATACCAAGTTTTATAATCCGGTGAAATCAAAACTAGTGTGGGAATGTCTTGACAAGCTGACTAAAATTGGTGAAAATAACCAATTATGGATCCTTTGGGTTCCAGGACATATTGGAGTTGAAAACAACGAGCTAGCGGATAGACTTGCCAGGAAGGGAGCAGCAACAGTCGTTGTAGGCCCAGAGTTGTCCCAATCCAAGACACTTTAGGGACCTATAACCTAAAACGACTTGAGGAATGTATCAGTCTAAACAATAATAATATAAGAATCATCATGGGATGACAGGACACTGCAGACTGAATTATCACCTAACGAAACTGGGAATCTTCTCGGATGAAAATTGCCAACAATACAGGGAGGAGAATGAAACTGCAAAACATGTGTTGGGAACGTGCCCAGCACTTATGCACACAAGAAAGAAAAATTTCGGAGAAGTTATAATACCGGAAAATCTACTGAAGTCCATTAGTGTAGGATCTATACTAAACTTCCTTATGGATGGTGGACTTAGAGAAATACTCTAGTCCATGATGTGGTGCACAATAGACCTAGGATCGCAGAGCAATACAACCCTCTAATAATAATAGTAATAATAATAATAATAATACCAAGATTCAATTTGATAAGAGATATGTAGGCGTTGGTTCTATTTGATTACGCCTATTGTTTATAGATCTAATGACCCTAATAAGAGTTGACTTTCTACATATACTATCATACATGGGCTGAAAAGGCCTAACATTTGTTAATAGGTGGCACCACTAGAAAATTATCACAACACAATGCGAGAGACTAATCTGTCACTAGTATATGTATGAAGTTTCATGACATTTTGTCTATTCGTTTGCAAGCTACAGTCGTTTGAGTGACGCTACTTTTGCCGTAATCAAAATAAGGGAAAAACAGGTGTATCGCATTTTGGTAAAATATTATTTTTTATGGGGAAAAACTTGCCAACAACCATTACAATGGCTGCAGTAATGTTATCCCACATCTGTTCATTCGAGAGCAATAGTTTATCGGTGGTTTAGTGAATTTCAAATAGGTCTAACAAGTACCGAAGATGCACCTCACCAAAAGAGTCTGCGAATGTAGACTGATCGAAAAGTGAATTTACGCAAGTTAGCTAAGACAGCCGGTATTTTAGAAGAACAGGTGGGATACATTTCTCACCATGGTTTAGAGATGAGAAAGCTATCGGCGTGATTGGTGCCGCATTTGCTGACCGTCGTTCAAAACCGTCGATTTAAGGTTGCTGCAGCGAAATAGAGCAGACTTTTTTTTGACGTTTTGTGAGGATGGATGAAACGTCGATCCATTTCCTAAGTACGCCTAATTTTAACAGGCAGTCTGCAGAGTGGCTGAAAACCAATGAAATCCGATCAAGGTGACTAAAAAACCAATGCTTGGCAGGGAAGGTTTTGGGTTCTGTTTTTTTTTTTTGGGAAGCACATGATATACTCTTCATGGATTATCTGCAAGAGGAAAGAAAAGTCTCAGCAGAGTATTATACAGCATTATTGGACAAACTGAAAGAAAAAACGGCCTCATATGGCGAATAAAACATTCTGCATCATCGATAATGCACACCTTTTTGAAATGGATGGCCAAATAGGTCCAATTACGATTCGAATTGGTTGCTCACTCATCGTATTTTCCAGTCTTGGCTCTAAGTGATAATTATCTGTTAACAAGTGAAAAAGATTCAGATCGAATGTGGAAGACGTCGCAGAAACCGAGACGTATTTCGAAGGCTTGGATGTTTCAAACTACAGAAAGAGCATAAAAATATTGGAAACTCGCTATACCAAGTATTTTCATTAGAAACCTCGAGACTTTTCAGCCCACGTAGTCATACTTGCAATGATGATTCAAGTATAATATCGGTCTTGGAACACCTGAGGTCGACACAGTGTATTATATGTGCATGGTTAAAAATTGTCTGAATTGAATGCATTTTACTGTTTGGACTTGGTATTTTTTACTCGATTGGAAATGTACAAAAATCTTACAATCCCGTGTGATTAAATATAATAGATATTTTAACTTCAAAGCGTATTACTTGTATTTCATGATAATAGTGAAAGGATTTGCATTATGAAATTTGATAATATTTAACACAAAAGAAGTAAAAAAAAAAAAAATTCATAGAAACTCACAAAAAATAAATTTAATATGGCAACGCCCCAATTACATAGATGAACAAGTGCAGTATATTAATCATACATCAGAACAATTGAAAAATTATTGAAAGTGAACAATATTATAGTAGCTATGTTGTTGTAGGTACACAAAAGACAACAATGAAAACAAACAAAAACAAAAACAACAAGTATTACCAACAATAATATAAATAAAATTAATATTTTGTCAAATAATTTCATTTTTCAACATGTTTGCTGTGGTTGACAGCACCTCCTCCAGCAATGAGCATATAAAGTGTGGTCACTTTGCGGGCTTGGCAATATGACAAAATTATGAAATATTTATACATGTGTGGTGTGTGTGTGTGTGTGTGTGTGTATGAGTAGCAATGGAGTCCATCAACAATATTGTAGATATACATATATATATAGACAATGACAATTATTGCAACAAAAGTGCAAAATTTGTGATTACAATGGACTACGAATGTATGCATGCATGTATGTATGTAATTGTGTTAGTGGTGTTGGTGGTTATTGTTATTATATTGCAATCGTTAGTTGCTCCGATTTGTTTTTATACGTATTATTATAATTTTTTTCTTTCCATGTTCGTTTGTTCATTTGTTCTCTAATGCAACAAATTAATGCTTAGCGCCAATCATGACGACACATCACATAAATTGTGAAGTCGAGCAAAAAATGATCAAAATAAAAACGAAATAAAATATCGTAACAATAAAAACAACGCATGCAACAGCATGTTGCAACCACCGTCAACTAGCAATCTCTTCCTCTTTTGCTGATTGCTACTACTGCTGCTGGTTTTGGTGCTATTCGTACTCCTGCTGGTGATATTAATGGTGATGGTGGTGCTGGTGGTGCTGGTGGTGCTGGTGGTGCTGGTGATGTTGGCAAGTGCTGCAAATTATTGTAATCAATTTTTAGTTGTACGCTGCTCGAAGAGTGACATTTATTTGAATGACCAAACGGAGACAGACAGACAGACAAACAGACTGGTAAGCAGTTAAATGGACCACAATTTGTACGCTTCAACAAATACCTATATGGATGTAAACAGGTGTATAGACAGACAGACAGACACACAGACAGACAGACATACATTTGGTTAGGTGTATGGATGGCTGGATGAACGGATGAATGGATGAATGGATTGTTAGTTGGAAAAATGGTCAATTGTGTATACCACTTTAACACTATGTGCACTGGCAACAACAATAACAATACAATACTATCAACAACAACAATAACTGGCGTCAACGATGATGTTGATGTTGATGCTGATTATGATGATGACGATTTGCGACGAGCGATTTTCCTGTTGATGAATACTGATAAAATCACAACAACGCAATATCGAAATACAGATGAGTGTAAAGGGTGTATTTTTAGAGAGTAGTAGTTTCGAATTGAAATAGAAAGGCAGATTGCCAAAAAGTGTTGGCGAATCTGTGTATATATAAAAAAAATTCCACAAAACAAAAGCAAATGAATATTTAATAAGAAAAAAGAACTTCGAAAACACACATTTATATGGAAGGTGGTTGCGATTTGTATCGGATAACATCTATTTTTAAACATAGCCCTTCATACGTAAAATTATTTCCATTTACAGCATTTCAGCTCGATAATATTATATTTATGTGGGAAAAAATTGAAAACACACTTTTCAAAGCATACTTTTGTATGTGAGGTAGGCGTGAATTTCACTCGATTATGGCCATTTTTACATAAATCTAATTGCTAGTGAAAATACTTATATATGGAAAGTTTCAGCACCAAAGCTTTATATTTACGAAGTCAAAAATAGAAATGAAATATATGAAAATTGATTTTTATATGGGAGGGAGGCTAAGTTGTCATCTGATAACATCTATTTTTACACAGATGCATTTGGTGGTACAAATAATCATACTTGGTGAATTTCTTCTCAATAGCTACATAATTTTAAGCAATAAGTTGAAAAACATACATTCGAAAACAATATTTTGTATGGGAGGTGGACGCGCTTTTTATCCAAATTCATTAATTCTTACAGTTATTCATTTTTTCTTAAATATAATTGTATATACCACGTTTTACCGACCTAGCATATATATCTTCATTGTAAAAGTTCTAAAACATATGTTCGAAGTCATACTTTTATATGGAATGTAGTTGTGGTTTTTATTCGATAACACTCTTTTTTGAGTATACTTAATGATTAATAAAAATAATCTTATGAGGCGAATTTCAGCGTGATGTATTGATATTTACGCTCACAATGTCTGAAAACATATGCTCGAAAGCATATATTTATATGAAAGGTATGAGTAGATTTGTATACGATTACGGTTATTCTTATAGATATCCATTTTTTTTTAATAGAATCTTATGTACCGAGTTTTACTTCAATAGCTTTGTATTTACTTATCAAAATTTCTTTAAATATTATCACAGTAAATAGCGATTCAGATGGTGAATTACAAAATTATAAAATTTATTGCCAAATTCGAGGATCTCTCTAACGTTTGATCACTATTCCATAGAATAACACTCGAAAAACACCCTTTATATTACATTAACTCATTTATTGTTGGCTTACAGCCAATCCAAGTAGTAGGCACTCGTATGTAACGCCAACGGCACCATCAGCCATACATTTTATTTTGCGCCTTTTGACATAAATGAGACTTTACTATTGTTGTTGCTGTTACTAATTTTTTTCTTGCAACCTTCTGGCAGGACATTTGTCGTCATTATTGCGATTGGATAAATAGATTTGGGACCACAATTGTGGATAAGAGCATGCTTTAGGGTATTCCCAACACATTCTAATGCAAATTTTTTAGATTAAATGTCTTTTTAAGTGTTTAGAAAAGGTTTAACAGAATTTCAGTACTTAATCCAAAGTTACTGTTTCTACTAAACGATCGATTAGACATGTCCCACACCATCAATTGAAGACTCGATGGGCCTTATTAGGCATTAAACATGGAAAGGTATCCTAACTCCTGTAAATGCACCCAGTATCAGTACACGAAACAAGGTACAAGGAGAAACGATAGTGCTATCGGAGGTGTATTTGCGTCGTCCTCCATCTTTGTTAGTGATCGAGCGTCTTCCAAATTGAAATCCTGACAATTATTACTTCTGATAAATGATCAATGTCAAATGTGTGAAAAGTGCAGTAATTTGTAGTTATATTCTAGTTATATTAAGGTTCGTCGCAGTTAGAGCTTTACGTACAAAATCGTTGCTGAATATTTTGACACACCACCGATTCCATCCGCTTTAAGCAAAGGTTGTGGTGGTGGTTTTCAGGCCACTTTCGAATTAATTGTAATACAGTACAAGAGGAATTAGCAGCAAAAGGTTCTGCACTCACTTCATCGGTCCAGAATAATACATTGAAATTATATGGCCTTGCACCCACTTATTCGTTGAGAAACCTCTGAACCCCTAGAGTTTTAACAAGTCTGATTTAAGATAGCCTACATCCTGCTTGTCGCTCGCTCACCCTGGGTAGTCTTATATAAATTATCCAGACGATATACTGGGATTTTTCCAACTTAGAAAATACATGCCTACCTGAACTTTAATCGACGTAGTTGGGCATTGCCGACAAGCATTTAAATAAAGCTGAGGTCTAAAACCTGTTGTCATACTTTGGGTACAAAAAGCACTATTCAGGCGTCAGGGCTGGTTGCGCAGAATAATTGTTAAGTTCACAAGTTTGGTGCTAAGCTGATTTTTGAAAAATTGATGCTTAACAGCTATGAGCGGAATGATATACTGATGATGCTCTAAGCTTGCATGGAATTTAGCAATTCAGCAAGAATGGTTGTTGTTCGCACGGAGATAGGAGACATAGGAGATAGATCTTCAAGATTCTCTCAGAGCAATAGGTAGAGTCAATTACATAGAACAAGTAAACATTGGAGAAATCCAGAGTTACTTCTCGAGAGCTTGACAAACATTTTCTTCGCCGATGCTACCAAGACTGAGGACAATATGGGTACTGGCTGCCATCGGGTCGAAAAGAAGAAATGCTTCTTTACTATGAGCGTAATTACAGCGGCTGACTAATCGGGATTGTTTAATTGAAACGAAATTGCACAAAAAGTAGATTGATGTCTATAATAGAAACCAAGCTGCATTGAATGTCATGAAAAATGTGCTCACGACCCTTCAAAGATTATCCAAAAAATATAAATGAAGACTTAATGTCACAAGTGTTCTGCCGTTCGGAACCGTCTAAAATAAGTAGGTCCCTTCTAATATTGTCCAAAAAGTTAAGACGCACAACAGTAATGGAAGATAAGCTCGGCCAATGAGCCCTTTGCGGCTTTATGTGCCACATATTTATTTTTTATTTTTTATTTTTAATTTCGTCGCATAGAGAAACAGTCTTGAACTTAGCTGTGTTCAAAAACATTTTGATGTTACGGGATATGAAAAAGCTGTTGATTTAATAAAATTTTTTAGCATGGCAGAAACTCTTAAGCCTCAATAGACTTTTTTAGCACAACAGAAACTACTTTAGGTCACTTGATCTAGGTTCTGCGAAGCTGTTATGGTATTTTATATTAATGAAAATCAATATTAAGTAATACCTGCATTTGTAGCTTATGATTGACTCTTTTAAATCGAACAAATGGTTTTATTATTTTATAAATTGTCGAAAATATAAGCTTTTCTATAGAAGCTCTATATAGTAATCACTGGAATGCGATACACACTAGCGTGACATGTCAGTATCTGTATAAATAAAGGTGTTAACTATTGGATTCGTTCTTGATCAGAAGAAGAATTTTGACCAATGAATTGCAACTTTCTAGATGATATGGCTGTGTATTTCATTTTCTTTTCTTTTTTCATCATTTACGAGTTTTTTATAAAATCACAAACTACCCAAAGGTGGTTATAACACTAATCACAGTCATACTAACATACGTTGCGACTTATAAGCATACTACTGTACAAATATGAATATGATAACTTGACAATAAAAAACGTTAACACATGTGAGTGAGATTGTGTATGTGTTTATGTATGCATATAAACGTAACCATAAAACAAGTGAAATTTTTTTGCATACAATTTTGCACTTTTATTGTTGGAAGTTGAAAAGAAAAACGTATACCCATATGCATATACAATACGTTCAACATACTTGTATAGTTGATCTGAGTGCAAATAGCACAAGTATATATCTGTATATGTATATGTATATATTTATATATTGTATATATACGCATGTTATTGTTGTAGCTATTGTTATTGGGTAAAGCAAACAATGGGACACATGGCACACGCTAAGCACAGACAATATGGCTACAATGCTCGTACTATATATTGTACATACATAGTATTGATTGCAACACTTGTATGTGGGTATCTACTAGTGCACAGTATAACGCATCCAGGTATATACAACAAAAGCAACAATAATAATAATAATAGGAAAAAGTTGTTATAAATAAAAAACACTAGTAAATGCATACCAACGAACTGCGATCGGGTTAAAAAGTAATGCTACTATACACATATGTACATAGAAAAGTCATATAAAAAGATATGCATGTATATGTGTGTGTATATAAAAAATAGAGGCTACAAGAGGCTACTTAGTGAGTAGCACCAGTAAGAGCAGTAGCAATAAACAGAGGCAACTAAAGCAACTAACTATAGCAATATAAACATCAAATTGTAATATTATGTGTACGTTGGTTGATACACTACATATTCAAAAGCAAAAGGAGCTAGAAAGAGAGTGCCA
This sequence comes from Megamerina dolium, assembly GCA_963854835.1. Taxonomy (NCBI): domain Eukaryota; kingdom Metazoa; phylum Arthropoda; class Insecta; order Diptera; family Megamerinidae; genus Megamerina; species Megamerina dolium. The sequence continues at coordinate 68,379,066 of OY978526.1, forward strand.
CCAAACAGAAAAATATTATACAATAACAATGTGCCAACAACAGAATCGTGTATAATGAATACACACACACACACACAAACATATACATATATAGCTCTATTAAGGCGAGTAATTTTAAGTATTTTTGGTTTTTTCGTAAGGAAGTGCAACGATATTTCCGATTTGAACGCGCGTGCTCTTTAAAAATGTTTATAATATTTCCTCAATTTTCCCCAAATATTTAGTGCCCATATATATGTTTCTACCTTTTAAAAGGGTTCCCATATAAAGTGAACATAAAATCACTCAGGAATTGATAAAAAATAACCAGTAATTGGCCAAAAATTTACGCTGGATCAGTGAAAAATATAACTGACCCACACTAATTTTTACCCCAAGATTTTCTCTGAATATACGTTCCCTTCCCAGCATTTAGCCCTATAAAACTAACTTCCTCACTCGAAACCTTATGGGTGCTCTCATACAAATTTAACGTAAAATTACATAAAAACATACAAATATCCCACAACTGGCCGATATTCATTAATTTTTCCTTTCCATCATTTCCTATGAGCATAGTTCCCTCTCCAATCATCGCTTAGTGGGGCTTGTCTGCAAAAAGAATGTAATACCACCTCAAATCAATCATAAATGCATTAATATATGCATTCTTCCCCAAATATATGCTCCCGTTCCACAACACAATTGATGCTTTTATAATGATGCTGTACGAACTAACAAGCTGGCGAGGTACAAATCTAGAATTTTGTTTCGCTTCTTTGTGGGAATAAAAATGTTTGAATTGATTTAAGTTTTCTGTTAAGCTTTATATTTTGCTCCATACAATTTGACACACCTTAACGGTCCGGAACTTATATATATTTTCCCATAGTGTCTAGGAGGAACATGGGGCCTCAACAAACAAATTATAATCTGATTTATTTGATGCTAGGAATTTAATTTCTCTCCAAGAATGACCGCGTTTCTGCGCTTCTGCTTCGACTTCCCGCCACCATGTGTTGGCTGGTCTCCCGCGTCTTCGACTTCCTTGAGTGTTTCAGTCCAGCGCTGTTGTGGTAATATCATCATGTGGTTTCCGAAAAGTATGGCCGATTCACTTCGATTTACGGCGTCGTGTTTGGTTGCGGTCCAGAGGTTAGAGTTGCTAATGTTGGGCCAGAATACCGGCATAATCTTTCGAAGTCATCGGTTGAGAAAAGATTGCAGTGTTTGTAAAACACTCGCTGAGATGTTCCACGTCATACAGCCATACAAGACAACAGATTTTACACTTGAATCGAATATTTTAACTACATACGTCTGGATATATGAGTCGATCTCCAGACTTTATCCAACTTGTATATTGTGTATATCAGCTGCTGACCCACCATATTTTGTGATAATGCTGCCTAGGTAGCGCAAACTCTTCGACTTCTTCGAGGGGCGTACCGTCGTAAGACTGTAAGACTTACATTTCAGATGTGTTGATGCACATGATTTTTGTCTTTGCGATGTTGATTTTAAGTCCTGTTTGTACGGCGAATCGCTAGCAGCTTGAAGTTTTGAGGAAATGTGCGAGTATTTATGGGACAACAGACAGATGTCGTCAGCATAATCCAAGTCTTCAAGGCGACCGTTTAAACCCCAAGATATACCTCTGTTCGCCACACAAGCTTGTCGCATCACCAAGTCCAATACCAAGTTAAATAATAATGGCGATAGCATGCACCCCTGTCTGACACCAGTTTGAACTTAGATGCCATTGGTCAGAGTATTTTCAAGACTTACGCGACAGCTAACGCCTGTATACAGCTTTTTTATGAGGTTGATGATTTTTTCGGATACTCCTTTGCATGCTAGGGCTCTCCAAATCACATCATGATTAAGAGTGTCGAACGCTTTCTCAAAATCGACAACAGACAGATGTCGTCAGCATAATCCAAGTCTTCAAGGCGACCGTTTAAACCCCAAGATATACCTCTGTTCGCCACGCAAGCTTGTCGCATCACCAAGTCCAATACCAAGCTCAATAATAATGGCGATAGCATGCACCCCTGTCTGACACCAGTTTGAACTTGGATGCCGTTGGTCAAGCCTTACGCGACAGCTAACGCCTGAATACAGCTTTTTTATGAGGTTGATGTTTTTTTCGGATACTCCTTTGCATGCTAGGGCTCTCCAAATCACATCATGATTAAGAGTGTCGAACGCTTTCTCAAAAGTACATATAGGGAGGAGTACGCCATTCTACCGTCTGTTCTACAATTACTCTTAAGGAGTTGATATGGTCAACACAGGAGGAATGAGGTTGGAATCCAGCTTGTTCTTTTCGCAACCCCTGCATCAACAAGTCCGATAGCCTTTTGTGGATTATATACGCTATCATTTTATTCATATACTGTTAGTGTTATTCCTCTCCAATTTTTGCATTCGGATAGATTGCCCTTCTTCTGCAGAAGAGAATTAATGCCGTCTGGCATCTTTTCTGAGTCCCATATATCTTTAAGTAGGGGAAGCAATATCCGCGCGGAGCTTAATAGGGTCTTTCTGCTCTTTGCTAGTAGCGCATGGTACCCATCCCGTATAAGTTGTGATATAAAATAGCAAAAGTAGTTCGATTTGAATTTGGGGTACATAATTATTTATTTCATTAAAATAGACTTCAATCTTCCATACACGAGTCCACCAACATTTTTGGCTCAGTTTGCCTCATTCAGAAGCTAAAACTTTTTGAATCACTGAATAACTAGCTTATATACCGCACACAAATCACTAGTACGTACTCCACATCCACATCACTAGTTCACATTACAATAATCACCTCCATATGTAGATTGTAATAATTCTTTCCAACAGGATGAATATAATATATGGAACAAAATGTTCTTTCGAACGATGTTCAACAGTTAGCAAGCAATTGACAGGGAAAATTTTCCTTAAAAAAGCATCTGAAAAGCTTTATGACAAAGCTAACAAAAAGAGATGGCACAAGAGTTTCGTTTCAAAGTCATCATAGATTACTGGTTATTGTGATGAAATTGCATGAACCGGTAGAAAATTTTAATCCTGGTGCGTCCAATTCAATAAATAGATCTCTTCCAATATTGTCCAAGATTAATGTGCACAACAAAATTCAAATCGAAATTCTGCTAATGTTCTGCGGAGTCGATAGCCTCAATTACTGAAACTTTCCCACTGGGTATACTATGTATTATATACACATTCATGCTCTATTGGGGAGTCCATATTTAGAAAAAAAAAGTTTTCTAGCTCTCATAGGTTTAAAATATTTGCAAAAGAAAAAGTTTTGTGTCGATTTAGTAATTTATAACTGTCGCCCGCGCCTTAAGTTCGGGAAAAGTGCCTTTTCATATTATTTTTTATTATTTATGGTAACTATAATAAAAGTAAATAAATATGTGATACTTAAAGCCCCGAAGGGCTCATTGGGCAAGCTTTTCTTCCATTTCTGTTGTACGTGTTAAATTTTGGACAGTATTGGACATATTCTTGTGGGTGCCGTAGCTCAGTGGTTAGTGTGTTCGCCTTCTGATCTGTAGGTCGTGGTTCAATCCCCGGCTGATGCATAACAAATTTAATATCGATAAGATTTTTCTTTCGAACGGTACCCACCTGTCGGCAAGCAATTGGCAATTCTTCCGACAGTAACAACTTGCCATGAAAAAGCTTCTTAAAGAACTCTGTGACAAAGCTCAGAAAAAGTGATGTCACAAGTGTTCTGCCGTTCGGAACCGGCTAAAATAAGTAGGTCCCTTCTAATATTGTCCAAAATTTAAGACGCACAACAGTAATGGAAGAGAAGCTCGGCCAATGAGCCCTTTGGGGCTTTAAGTGCCACATATTTATTTATTTTTTTTTTATTGGACATATTTTAGCCGGTTCCGAACGGCAGAACCCTTGTGACATCACTTTTTCTGAGCTTTGTCACAGAGTTCTTTTACTATCGGAAGAATTGCCAATTGCTTAACGACAAGTGGGTACCGTTCGACAGGAAAATCTTTTCGTTATTAAATTTGTTATGCATCAGCCGGGGATTGAACCACGACCTGCAGATCAGAAGGCCAACACACTAACCACTGAGCTACGGCACCCACGGTAACTGTAATACATTAGAACAATATTGAAGAGATGAATTTAAAAACTGTCGAAGTTACATTTTAATATTCTAGAGGCGATTCCTGGGCAGATATGGGTTTATTTGTTGATTTTCAGTTGGAGAGAGAGAGAGAGAGAGAGAGAGATAGAGAAAGTGGAGAGAGTAAATAAATTTGAAAGGAATATTATGATGAAAACATATGGTCATGGTGTTGACTCCTCTAGGGTCATCTCGGGAGTGGTTACAGAAAATATTTTTAAGTATCAATTTTGTAATGGAGACTCGTCAGTACTGAACATAGAGGGTAAGTGGATACCGTGAAATGTTGGGGAAAAAATTAATAAGAGTCGGCTCATCTAGGGGCGACTTCTAGGAGTGACTTTGAGGAGCGGAAGATATTAATTTTATAAAATAATTTATTTTGAAAGAGAGCACCCCTAATTGCTGGCGTTAGTATGAGCCGGAAAAAATGTTTCCGACAAAATATTTATGGATAAAATTAACCGCTCTAAAGGCGAAATGTAGAAATTTAGGGTTTGTCGGCAGGAAACATTCTATTTTGTAGTTTTTTTTTATAGTTTTATTAAATTGTATATTTCTATCCTCTAAGAACTAGAGCACGCGTTAATAAATTTTCCTCCACCTTAATGATTCATACATACAAACTCGTACTCGAATACATTTTGCTATACATACTCGTACATTGCTGCTTTGAATGGTTCATAAAAACATGAATTATTGACAGTTTAGTGTATCTTAGCCACTTGCATTACTCCATGTTGGTTGTTTATTGTTTTTTTTTTTTTTGAATTTGCTTATTTACTTTTTTTTTGTATATTCCTTGTTACTATTGTTGTTGTTGTTGTTGTTGTGGTTATGGTTGTTGTGGTTGTAAAGTGGTCATTGCAACAAAGCAAAAAGCCTGCAGGAATTTCTTACGAAATATTTCACATTTGTATGCTAAAGCTAGCAATAAAAACAATAACAACAACAATGTCAGCAAAATACATTTAGCTTAAAACTGTGTCTCTCACTCACTTGTGCGCCTCTGCCCTCTCGTTCTATGGGCTCACATCAGCATATGCTCTTCCTCTGCCGCTAACTCCTACCTCATCAACAGACGAATATTTAGAGGAAAATCTGTGGCAAGTGCTATTGTTGTTGGAGCTGCCTAATAGCGTGCCATCGTTGTTGTGTTTTTTTTGTTGAAATACATTTAAATGTTTACCATTGCAGCTGGAACAATGCATTGTTGTAGTTTTGTATTTGTTTGCACATAAGTATGTTGCTTTGAACCCAATGGACTGGAGCAGTGGACTATATTTTATGATTGCCCACAAATATGGCAGAGTGCTTGGTTTTATTATATTTCTATTTTTTTATTTTATCATTAGTTGCAAGGGCTAACTGCACATGTTTGGCTACATAATACATACAAAAACAACTACATACGTACAATGGCCATGAGAATATTAATAATAATAATAATCATCATAAATATTTTCATATTTTATTTTAAATATGGTAATAAATTGTGACAATTGTTGTTGTTGTTGTTAATATGACGGCCATAATGCCATTAGGAAGAAATAGTGTTGCTAATGTTGTTGCTGCTCTAGTTATTGTTGCCGCTTGACGATTTTAATTTATGGAGTTTACACTTTCTTTCAAATAATTTCTATAGTTTTTTATTGTTAGTGATCCTACTCATATGGAAGAAAAAAACATCGCCTAAACGTAATTTTTTTTTAGAAAGTTACAATTTACGACCTATATCAATCGCGGTTTAATAATTTCTTAATCTAATTGACAGACAAGCAAGTAGATCGGAGCAGCTGTGGCACTAAGAGCTCTGAAGCAGTTGATTCGGACTAAATATTGTTCTGCGAATTGACACATTACGTACAGTTGAATGGGCACTTCGATCTTACAATTACCGTTTCTGAAGGACAAAGCATCTCTTTTATAAATTTGGAAAAGTTTTACTGTCGAAAGATGAAGGATAAAGTCTTATGACACTTCAATCACGAAAAAAATATTCGAATAATAAAGATTAAATGTAATTGGTTTCGGTAATACCAAAGCTAAGTGTGGAATGTAGTAACTGATTTAATTTCCTTCTGCAAAATTATGAAAATTATTTTTAAAATTATTTTTGTATGGGAGGTAGGCGTGGTTTTCATATGATGACATCCATTTTCACAATACTGTTATTGTGGGCTAAAAAAAATTATATATGCCAAATTTCATCTAGATAGCTCCATAATTACGTGCGAAAAGCCAAACAAAATACATTGGAAAACATTCTTTCGTATGGGAGGTAAGCGTGGTTTTTATCCCATCAAGCCTATTCTCGCAGATATTAATTAATTAGTAAACACATTAATTAGCAAACACATATTTACGTGCGAAAGGTCTGCAAACATACGTTAAGAATCATGTTTTATATGAGAGGTAGCGGTGGTTTTCATTTGATGACGATACGAGGGCGGTTCCAGAACCCGACCTGACATATAGATGGTGGCAGTAGTTTGTTTATAATAAATATGTTTTAAGAATCAAGGTGCCACGTTTTTTAGTATTTTTTGGAGCCATCGAAAGTTAACGACCTCAGTGAATTTGTAAACATCGAAAAAATTGATCACCGTTATGTAATTCAATACTTTCATTTAAAAGGTCTCAGTCAAACGAATATTAAAGCCGAACTAGATTCTACTCTGGTAGAGTCTGCTCCTTGGGTGGCAGAGGTTGAACGAGGTCGTACGAGCTGCCATAGTGGTGCCGCAGTGGTCGACCAATTGAGGTGGTTACGAATCGGTTAAGAAAATCCACGAAATGGTATTGGATGATCGCCGGCTGAAGATGCATGAGCTGGAGGAAATTACAAGGATTTCGATAAGTGCTATACATATACGACCGAAAGCTACAGCAGCTATTGTTTCCTGAGTCCAAACTGAGGGTTCGCGATGAGAAGGTCTTCTTGCGATTGTCCCACGCTCGGCAAAATTATTCACGAGCCTCATTATAGTCCATCTGCTAGGAGGAGTGCCGCCAAACGTTCGCCTATATTCTCTTCGGACGGAAACTACGGACTTCAATGCATGATAGCGGCACAGAATCCAAATTCTTGTTTCATTATCCCAATCTTCCATTTTCGTTAAATTTAACGGGCATGTTACATAGGAAAAAAGTTATTACGTTTTCTTTTGGTAGCAGCTTTCATCAGCCACCCTGTATATTCTCAAGTGGACTTCTGTTCTAGCATTGGCTCTAATGGTATATAAAAAGGTAAAGAGAGAGAGAAAGAGAGAGAGAGAGACAAAAGTGAGAGAAATGTACCCATAAATAAATATATTGGAATTGAAATCATAGACTAACTACAAGGAATCTTTTTTTTACGTCTGCATGACTTAGTAGCAGTGTTAGTAGTGGTGAGTGACCTTTATTTAAAATTGAAATAGTCCATTTTACCGTATCATAATCATTAAAACATAAATGACACACACACACACACACACACACACATAATATACCCCACCTTAGCGGCATGAAAGTCCCGTTAAGGTAATTTGGTATCATTAGTATGGAATATGGTATTTTCATAAAAAGTATATATGTACAGACATAGCTAAATATTTATGAATACTTGTATTCGTATATTGAGCGCATAATAAAATGCAAATGTGCTCGTAAATAGATCATTTCATGTTTAATTGCCATCATGACTTGGTGATAATAGTACAAATGTTGTATGTCGATTGTTGGTTTACGTTTTAGTACATGTATACATGCTCATATTTACATTCATATGTAGAGGCTGGCAACAAACTATGCACTGATGCACTACTCACTGATGCCGATGCCGATTACGATGATGATGATGCAGTGCATAAATGCGAATGATACCTGCTCATAAAATGCGATAGTTACAATTTCACGGCGGTGCTAGGCTTGTATTTATAATTAATGGCTAATGATGAAGACAAGTGAAGGTGCAATGGTTGCAAACAAATTTTAAGTTGCCAGTGACGAATGATATCAACTGATGATACATTGTAATAAGAATGCAAGATTATGCATTGAAAATTGATTGCTGTAATCATTGCAAGTATTCACATACAATGTTGCATTGTACATAAAGGTTGATCGAATTGTTTAAACAGCTTGGCGCAATGAAAAAAAATGTTGTTAAGAGGTGGTGAAGTTGCACCCGTTAATGTTGCTTTCGTACATATTAAACGCAAAAGTACCTGAAATCCTAAAATATCCCCATTGGATTCCGGCGCCTCCTTTAATTTGCATTCTCAACATTTCCTTAAAAAATATGTACTAACGCCCTATATTCACCGCTTAGTACGGCTACTCTACACCATTATTGCAAAATCGTCTGAAAATCGACAAATAATCCCCGAACACAACCCTAGAGGACTGAGATGTATGATCGACCCCCATTAAGTTTTCTTTTACAACATCTTCTCCAAACATTCGTACCCTCTATTTCCACCCCTTGGAGAAAAACATTTAAAATTTTTCACTGTGCGAGTTTGCTAAAATTTTACTTCATACAATTTGACCCACCGTATTGTACATGCTTATAAAGCGGTTACCATATTAATGGTATGGCATAGTTTGAGTAAAGTCCAATTATATAAAATGTCAATCTGTTTTTTATGTATGCACTTGTTCGTATATAAAAAAAAATTTAAGAGCAGACAAACAGGAAATCTACAAAAATCTTTATAGAGTGTACATGTAAGAAATAGTTAAGATTGTGGCCAATTGAAGAGGCAATGAAATCTACAAATATTTTTTTAGCAAACATATAACACAAATATTTCAGCAGACAGCAAAAATAAACTTATTATATAATAACTACTTAGTAGCAGTTTAAATATGATGGAAATAAACAAATATTAGGCATAATATATTTGACATGTAGAAATATGTAGTAACACACCTCTTTGACAATTAAAATCTTATTTAAATTACAATTTATTTAGAATAAAGTTACAATTTATTTAGAATAAAGTTGATACTTCACCATTTCCAATTGTAAATGCTAAAAGGCCATTGAAAATAAGAATAGTCAATTGTAAGTTAGAAAGCGACAATAGTCGATTGTAAATGTGATTAAAAAAATGTAAATGTGATTAGTCATTTTAAAATTCGAAAGCATCAATTGTAAATCAGAAAGCTTCAAATGAAAATGCGACAGCGTCAAATGCAAATGAGAAGACGTTAACTGAAAATAAGAAATAATCAAACTCACATGTAAATGGGCCAAACATAAGGGAGCAGCGACTTTAGTATTTAGAAAAGCTCGTGGATGATGTAAAGGCCACTATTACAAGAGGAGACTGTGGGCATATAATAAATTGTATTTATTGTAATTATTTCAAAAATATGTAATATATAATGAATTTCTCATTTTCATTTGACGCATTCTCATTTTGATTTAACGCTTCCCCATTTACAACTGACGATTGGCTACTCTGATTTTTAATTGTCGGTCTCTAAATTACAATTCCTATTCTTAATTTCAATGCCTTTAGAAGGACAATAGGAAAAAGGTGGGGAATGCAACCTAATATTGTGTACTGGATTTACAAAGCACTTATAAGGCCAATACTCTTATATGGGGTCCTAGCCTGGTGGACTGCACTCGCTAAATCCTCTCATATCAAACCTTTGGAAAGAATACAGAGAGCGGCATGTTTACTAATCACGGGAGCACTTAGAACAACACCAACGTTAGCACTAGAAGCGCTTCTTCATTTCACGCCACTCTATTTATTCGGAAAACAAATGGCGGCAAACTCTGCAGTACTACTCAAAAGCTTGCATCTCTGGGTACCAAAGCCCATTGGGCATGCTAGTATTCTGAGTCATTACAATATCGAAACATCTCTTGATTATGTCAACCCCATTTATGCATTTGATAGCAAATTCCAAATTTCGTTCCCCGACAGGTACGCCTGGGAAACAAGAGAGCCTCTGCCACTCTCTACTCTCATCTTTACAGAAGGTTCAAAACTGGATACAAGGGTGGGCGAGGATCTTAACTCGGAGGATCTTAACCTGAATATCTCCTTCCGCCTGCCTGTCCACTGTAATGTGTTTCAGGCAGAAGTAAAAGCTATTAATACTGCACTCACTTGGGTCAAGCAGAGCACTGTCTCTTGCAGAGACATTTGTATCTTGAGTGACAGCCAAGCTGCTATAAAAGCCGTGAACTCTGTTCTCGTTAAATCTAAGACCATCCTTGACTGCCGCAGATCTCCCGATGAGATTGCAGAGCAGCATAACATTCTTCTGTGCTGGGTGCCTGGGCACAGTGGTATACAAATAAACTGCAAATCAGATGAACTAGCAAGGAAGGGTACAAAGGAGTCTTTAACCGAAGCTAAAACAGGTTTAGGGATTCCGATTGCCATATTTAAGCATAAATTGAAGGTAAATGAATGACCTAGCAGAAATATCCCAGGTTGAGATTAACAACCTCCTAAAGTTCGTTGAAAACTCAGACTCTATCTGGCCTACGTGCGCCCTCTCTATTGGAGAGGGCTGTCACACTAACCTAACCTAACCAAACCCAATTTCAATTGACTTTTTGCTTTTAAAATTGGATACGGTTTATTTATTCTTTATATAGATGCTGTGTATTGTGATTTTATTATTGTTAAGGATACTTGGTAAATATTGGAAAACAGAACTCTTTCGTGTAGGTATATTGCTGCTTTTGATGCGATTCAATTCATTGATTCGAAATTCGATCAAACGTATGTAGCCTATGTTCACCCAACCACTGTGCGATCTTACAAAATATTCAAATAGTCCAAATAGCTAGTACTGACACAAAACAACCTAGGATTAAACAATTAGAAATCCATCTACTGATTTTCTGTATAATATTGTTCACGATAGCAACTCATTGCGGCCTCGGTGGATAAGTCGATAAGTAAATAAAATCCTTATGGAGTCTCTCTATAATCTAGAATGAATGAAACAACTGCCAATGATTGCAGAGCAACGTACTATTTTCAGACATTCTATGGGCTAGGCCGGAGTTATTAACTGTGAAACAATACAAGCAAACAATTTAAAAAGACTTAATTTCTGGTTCAGATATATCAAATCTTGTACCAAAAATCAGAATTTTTTCAAATGAAAATGTTGCATTCACATCGACAAAATGAGTGCCGAGCTTAGTGATTAATACGTTGGCCTTTTAAGCCATAGGTCGGGGGCTCTGTACCTGACTTAAGCGGCAAATTGCAACTAGGCAACTATGTTGCCTTTTATATTTTTATAAAATGTATGATCTAGTGTGGGTGCCGTGGCTCAGTGGTTAGTGTGTTGGCCTTCTGATCTGTAGGTCGTGGGTTCAATCCCCAGCTGAAGTATAACAAATTTAATATCGAAAAGATTTTTCTTTCGAACGGTACCCATCTGTCGGCAAACAATTGGCAATTCTTTCGACAGTAACAATTTGTCATGTAAAAGCTTCTAAAATAACTATGTCATAAAGCAAAAAAGTGATGTCTCAAGAGTTCTTCCGTTCGGAACAGTCAAAAATGCGTATGAGCCCGAAACAAAACAGCAAATGACCGTTTGGCCGTCGTCCAAGACGAAGCAAACCCAACAAAAGGTGGAGGTGTCTCAGTCGGAGTGGCAAAAATGCTTCTATAATTGGTTTGAGCGCATGCTTCATAGATAAGACTTGCATGAAGAATTTTGCAGTAAAAATTAATGAATCACGGGCAGATAACTTTTGCTTTTGGCATCACGATATCGCGACGCCTCACGCTGCATTGGTTTTTTGAGATAATTTCAAAATATTCGACTCATACTCGTACCATTATGTGGCCATTTTATTCACTTGATATAGTGCCTTGCGGCCTTTGGCTATTTCCACAACTTAATAGTCTCTTCCGATGATATTCCTTCCATAAGAGAAATTCAATTTGAATCTCTTAGTGCTTTAAGGAATATACTGAAGGATGACTTTTTGGACTATTGTGAGAATGGCTTGAATAAGGATTACTTTGAAGACTGTGAAATGTATTAGATTTAGAACAATTAATTGAGATATTCCATTTTATAAAATAGTTCGACACAATAGGCAATGGAGTGAAGTACAGAGCTAAGATCAATGATTTACTTTCTTCTTTTTTTTTAAGGTAAAACTATGTAGCATGTTGCTAAAAGATATATGACTTGAATAGAGTGATACCACATGTCATATATTGGCAAAATAATCGACTAATTGAAGAAGAACTTTGACGAAATTATTATCCCCGAAAGGACACCTGTGAGCTAGCCTACAATATTTCACAGTATAATGGCTCTGCGAATCCATTTATTTTGATTCGTATAATTTGATTATAAGTCAAATGACTTCCATTACTATTGGCTTCATTTATCATTATTCACCTTTCGAACTACCACTAATTGAATATCCGATACTATATATTTATATACTTACGTAAATATATTCGTAGATGACCAAATTGTTGTTACGATTTTGTAATACGTACATGACATTAGAATTATGTCGGTCAATGCACATATGTACATATTTGTAATGATGGCACTCGAAATACTTGTATTGGAAAATATCGTTTTGTACACAAAATTGATTCGATTCTCATTATTTTTGTTGCACAAATAGGGGTTCAATAATAGAGTTTCAACAACAACAACAACAACAAAATTATAATCATATTGTAATAATAATAGAAAAAGGCAAGCAAATATTGCATGGTAATACCACCTTTTATGATGTGTCAACTGTCGAACCATAAGAATTTCAATTATATACATTTTTCGATGGCAATTAATGATATCAAAATATGGGGAAAACAACAAGTGATTATGTACAAACGGATTTTATACTTTTTGTTTTTTTTTTTTTTTTGTTTATTTTAGATATATGGCTTTTTTTTTTGGCACGCAGTCATTGTGGTCATCAATGCAAAAGGAGGCGGGAGCATGTTGGTCTGTTATACGGCATGTCAATTCGCATTAAAACAATTTTCACGTACAGACGTAACGCATGCATGCAGGCGAGTGATTCCATAAGCTAAGATAATTGATGATGATGCAGCAGTTTTTTGTTTTTTTTTTCAATGTTTACGTATGTGTTTTTATTTTTTTTTATAATCTATCACATGTTTAGTATGTAGCTTCATGCAACGCCATATTTTGCCATATGAAGAGTGAAGAGTTTGAAGTGACATCGAAAATCGTATGACATGAAGAATATGTGACAGTAGCTGCATTCTCCTATACTATGTATATATATATATACACATAGTATAATATGTAGGTATACATATACAGATGAATGAATTAAAAGAAGGTGACAACTAACTATATACAAAAACAGTGACAACGAATATGAACATCATTAAGAGTGATCATCTGTCACGTACATATACATACATATCTTTATGTAGGCATATGTAGATATATATACTTATATGTACATATACTTATATATGCATATGTATTAGGCGAAATGGAATTTCTTATTGTTGTTGTTGTTAATTATTAAACAATTTTAATGATTAATTTTTTTTTGTTTTTAGAAAAAAAAGTAAAAATAAATAACTCATTAATTTTTGCCTTTTTATTTTTTGCATGCTACAAGTTATTATACATATTTCATAATTGTCTAAATGACGGATACATTATAGCATCTTGCAGTTGTTGCTATTGGTAAATATACATACTCATATTTACATATATCAACATCATGCCAATTTCTATTATTACTATTATTATTATTATTATTATTATTATTATTATTATTATTAAGCATGCAAATAAATATTATTTTGCATAGGGTGTTGCAAAAAGAGTATGGATTTGGTGTTTAAGCGATGGTAGATACTAAATTTAATTACACTATGAAACAATTTCAGGGTCACTGTCTGGCAGCGGAATTATTACAATTCAGGACGAAAGACCTAGACCCATGTAGTAAAACCTCAAAAAATTTTTACATTTTCAAGTCAAATTTTTGTTTTTATGGCCATGTTAAATTTGCAATTTTTGCCTGACTGATTTTACAATAGAATAAGTGAGAAATAAGGGTTAAAATTCATATCGGAGCGAAATATATAGTTAGGATACATAGAGTAAAATTTCATGAGGAATAATTTTGCAAAACATTTTCACCCACTAGCTGTCTCACGAAAGGGTCATTTTGACCCCTTTATTGGAAAGTCTCAATAAAATGGCATATGGGACTTCATTAAGGATATTCTCTCAGACAAGTCCACAGAAACAAATATGTCCCCTTGAAATATGAAACTTTTTTAAGACAAGACGAAGCAAACCCAACAAAAGGTGGAGGTGTCTCAGTCAGAGTGGCAAAAATGCTTCTATAATTGGTTTGAGCGCATGCAAAAGTGTAGAAACCTTCATAGATAAGACTTGCATGAAGAATTTTGCAGTAAAAATTATTGAATCATATTGTTATAATTCGTTCGTAAATATTGGATTAATATGTGGACATCATGTGTAACTAAGATTCTGATGATAGCGATGATTCCGATACTGATGTCACAAGCGCCAAATATGCACCCTCGAAAAGAGCTAGAGTTATATTTATGTACGTTCTTTGTATAAAAATTTTATCTGAGAGCACTCCTAGTGAAATTTTCCGACGAATAATTTTCTAGAAGATTTTAAAGCTCTAGCGGTCACCCAAATGTAAATTTATTCAGATTTTCCAAAAATGGGGTCAAAACAAACATTTTGTGAGAGAACTAGTAAGTTCAAATGTTCTACAAAATTATTCCTCGTGAAATTTTATTATACTTATATGTGTCCAAACTACATATTTCACTCCGATATGAATTTTTAATTATTCGAAAAACACTCAGTCAAAAAATAGCTAATTAAATAGGCCATAAAAACTTGTTTCAGAAATTTTTACTAAGTCTAGGTCTTTCGTCCTAAGTTGGAATCATTCCACCCCACATATACTGTGTCACTGTATTACAGAAAACAACTGAAGGCTGATTGTATGAAGAAATTAAACCACCACAAATAAATTGTAATATTATGGCCATTTCCGTGTAATGAAGGGCGTGTTTTGTTTGAACTCTGAACTATGATTCTGTTGTTATCTAATTTATAGTACAATATTTTACCAAATTAAGGTAAGAGCTGTTAAATCATATATTGTAAAGTATGTTCCATTAATTCTGAAGTACCTGACTTAGCCACAAGCTAGCTACTTATTTGAAATGAAAGCACTTTCTGAAGCACCCCATATGACATTAGACACATGCCAGCATACAATATTCTATTACTTAAGTAAACATTTTGATAAAAATTGGTGAAAATTTATTGTGAATATTAAAATGAAATGAGCAAATAAAATGAATTACGCACAGCATGTGTTCCTTCAGCATTGAGCATATGATTTGATCAGAGTAAAAAAAAAGTAGGTATATAACAAATTATATTTAATAAAACAATATTTATTTAACGCATTACTACACATGATCATATCATATTATTTGTATGAGAATAACAACAAGAACAACAACAACAACAAACATAATAGCATTAACTACCAAGTTATCAACAGTTGGTGAGTACGAGTAAGTACATGCATAGTATATAGGTAAATACATATGCATATAGGACCAGTACACGTTTGAGTATGATTATTTTTCAATATTGTCTTAGTGCTGCATAAATAGTATTAACATATGAGTATTGTAATTTCATCTAGACACATAAACTCACATACATAGAATAGCTGAATTTTTTGAGATTGATAAATTCGTCGAATGTACAGTTTAGATTTTAATACTACATTATTTATTGTTACTGCCAATGCGTTAGTTAATTTTTTAACAATCTTACTGTAGGTACTATTTTTCATTGTAATATTCACTTAGATTAGCTTAGCTTAGGTTAGAGATGATTTGATGGGAAATGTTAAACCACAAGGAACAACTTGAAATGAGCAACTTATATTGTGCATTTCGATGTCGGTGAAAGCAAAAGGTCCATGTGACTTAAAGTCTTAAGAAATATCCAATTATAATAAGAGTCAGAGTAAATACTAGGTTGGGTCGATGAAAATAGTTTCAAATGTCCTCCCCTATGTTGAAGTCTTTAGCTAAAGGGACTAGCGGCTAGTATTCATTCGGTTGGGTCGCTGCCCATACAAAACAAAAAACAAAAAAGTTTCGAATGTCCACCCTTCAATGATAGCTTACCTTGAGCTTGGGAGTATCTAAACACCATAACAAATTTAATATGTTTAACAAAACGTCTTAAGTGTTTTTAAGAGAGAAGAGAGTTGCAAGCATCACCTGGACCGCCGTATTCTATTATAAAAAATGAGATATGTGGCACATATAGGACCCAAGGGGTCCTTTGGCCGAACTTCTTTTCGAGTACTGTTATGCGTGTTAAATTTTGTGCATTACTAGAAGGGACCTACTTATATTAGCCGTTTCGAATGGCAGAAGCCTTGTGACATTACTTTTTCTGAGCTTGTTACAGAGCTCCTTCATGGCGAATTGTTGTGTTTCAGCCGGGAATATCCATATGTCCATTTCTTCACGTTATTGAATGACGCCGCTTTGAACAATTCTGCCAGTGGAGGATGTCTTCCTAACGTCTCAATCACGGAAGATGGTGTAGATGTTCCACCACCCGGCCATGACGAGGGCAGAGAGGTCATTTCTAGGCTGAAAAACAATAAAGATGCAGATGCGGATGGCCTGCCTGCCAAGTTATTTAAGACCAGACGCGATGAGCTGCTCACCACCATGCACCAGCTCATAAACAGAACATCGTCTGATGAATGCATGCCCGGTGATTGGAGCCTCAATGTTCTCAGTCCCGTGCATACGAAAGAAGACCCCACAATTTGCGCAAATTACCGTGAAATATGTCTTCTTAGCACACAAGGGTTTATCGAGCGTACTATGTGAAAGATTGAAAGCTATGCATGAAAAGCTGATTGGACCTTATCAGTGTGGTTTCAAACCTGGCAGATCTACCATCTACCAGATTTTCACACTGCGCCAAATCCTGAAGAAGACCCAAGAAAAACAGATCGACACACAGAACCTATTTGTTGATTATAAAGCCGCTTTCGACAGTCCGGTAAGGGATTACCTCTACGCAACAATGTCTAAGTTCGGTATTCCTGCAAAGCTCATTCGACTTTGTAGAATGACACTTCATAACTCCCGTTGTGCAGTGAAAATTGGGAAGGACCTCTCCCCGCCGTATAATACCGAACAGTGTTTCAGACAAGGTGATTCGTTATCGTACGACTTCATCAATTTTATTATGTCATGCTGTGGACCGATGCCAATGACGTTGACATAATCGGTATGAACACGCGAGCAGTCAGTGCAGCATTCTCAGTGTTGGGAAAAGACTCGCATCGAATGGATCTTACGGTGAACGAGGGCAAGACAAAGTACCTAGTAACAACAAACAAAGGGTTCCGCCGTCTTGGATAGCACGTCACTGTTGATAACTACGCTTTTGAAGTAGTGAAAACTTTATCTATCTTGGAACCAGTATGAACACCAGGAATGATGTCAGCCTGGAGATATTGTGAAGGATCGCTCTTCTAACAGGTGCTAATTGGGGCTAAGTAAGCAATTGGGAAGTCGGGCCCTAACTCGAGAAATGAAAACCACACTCTACAAGTCTCTCATCATGCCTGTCCTTACATATGGCGCCGAAGCTTGGACAATTTCCACTTGAGATAAGAGAAAAGTTTTTGGACCTTAAGCTGTATGAGCTACATGCCAGTACTGGCATAGTAAAGCGCATTAAAATTCAGCGGCTGCGCTGGATAGATCATGTAGAAGAACACTCTCCGACTAAGAAGGTGTTATATTCGGAATCCCCAAGTGGACGACACAGAAGAGACAGACCTTTCCTCCAAAGGAAAGAATAAGTACTGGAGAACTGGTCAGTGCTTGAAATTTCTAACCGGCGCCAGCTGGTGAAGTGAAGAGGTTACTGGCGAAGCATGCTATATTCGGGGTACTAACTTCCAACGCTATCTAATCTATAGAAACTTCCATCTGTGCAACGGTGAAATAGATTTTCGCTCACACTTAGCCCTCAAAGAGAGTCCTTAACAGTAATGCTTTTAGTACAGGTTTCGGCCAGCTTGCGAGAGTTGCAAACAGGAAAATAAACTGGAGATAGTCACTCATTTGCTATGCAAGCCTTCTGCACCCTGCATCAAAAGAAAACAATTTCTGTGTTATTATTATATCTCATTAATTTTTCCTTCTCAACATTTCACAGGAAAGATTCACTCCGGCCCCATCCTTTAGAGTGGCCTCCATGCAAAAACTTAGGACAACTCTAATGTGCATATAATTTATGATTCTTTTCCTACACAAATCACTAAATATAATAGTGCATACAATAATAATAAGCTCCCATGGGAGATTATTAAAAACATAGGTACACGCTATAGCGATTAGCTAGACTATTGTTTAGCAATCGTACGTAGAGGATATATTTATAAAAGACCTCTCATAAAAGTTTGCGATTCAATTTCAATCTTATTATTGTTATAACTATACCGATTTTAAAAATTACCAAGCCAATATAAAGTACATATATCCCATAAAATGAGTTGCTTACATTGTTTAATAGTTTTGTTAGTGTTGTTGATTTTTAAATCATACACTATTAAGAGTTTAAGCGTAATTGATTTTCTAAAAGATATTCAATATTTACATGATTTTGCAACAATTTTAATAGCTCATAAACGAGACACAACCATTGCTAAAGCATTTACAACAAGTGTTAGTGGTAATGATGCTTATGACACAATGCTTAGTAATGAAAGTTCTTTGGAGGATAGTGTTCGACCAGATGTACAATCGGAATTTTTTCTTCAACACCTTATGAGCGAATTAAAGACACCAGTGTTGCAAATGAATGAGCTGGCAACATTTTCACTGAGAAAATATTTCCATAATTCATTAATGTGCATCGTTTATATGAATGGTGATACATTTGATGAGCATAGCAGTTTACTAAATAAATTGGTAGTCAATTTACGTCATATGTTGCAATCGAAAATGCTATTTTTATTAAAAGGTGCCATAGCAAATAGTGAAGAGATTTTGCTGAAATTATTCAAATTCTGCTGGACCAATAAGATAATCAATGTTGTAGTTCTATTCGAAAATTATAAGGTTTGCAATCTAAAGTTGATTATAAAACCTTCTAAAACTCTACTCATTTAATTGCAGAAATCGGCGACATTTTATAGTTACAATCCTTTTCCTCAAATTGCAATTGAGATGCGAAACTTATCCTCATATCGTGATGACATCATCTATCCGTATCGTGTGGGCAATCTTAAGGGATATAAACTACCATTTATAATGGGTGGCTCCGATCCACGTCTGATTGTTTTTCAAAAGTCAAATGGTGCAAGATATTTTGGTGGTTTTGTTGCACATTTTATAGAAGCATTTGCCCACAAATACAATTGTACGCTGTACGAGCCACTACCGGCTAAAATAGGCGCTTTTGCACCGGCCCAAGAATTGATTGCCGCTGTTCGAAATAACACCGTCGACATATCGATCGCTCTAACATTTCCTCTAATACCAATGGACGGATATACATACCCTTATGAGCAATTTGATTGGTGTCTGATGTTACCGATGGAACCTGATATACCCGATTATCGATACTATGTGATTGTATTCGAAAATAATGCGCTAATATTGACACTCAGCACAATGTTCATTATATCGATGATATTGAGCCGAGCATTGTCACAACATGGCTATAGGGCTGATTTCTTGGATCTCATCGTACATGATAATTGTTTGCGCGGAATTTTGGGTCAATCATTCTTGGAAGTAGCCAATGCTCCGATGATAGTGCGTTGGATCTATGTACAGATCTGCTTCTTAGGCATACTGTTGACCACATCGTATAACGCATATTTTGCCACATACGTTACGAGTGCACCAAAGGAAGCACCATTTCACAGTTACGACGACATTTTACAATCGGGTATGAAAATATATGCCTGGCTGCCCGAGTATCAGGAAATAATGCAGCGTACGCCAGAGGCTCGCAGATATTCGGCAATGTTCTACATCGAAAAGGATTATCGACGTTATCTCAAAACACGTGATTCATTCAATACCAAATATGGTTACATAGTGCCGACAATAAAATGGACAATTATCAATGAGCAGCAAAAAATGTTTACCAAACCAATATTTCGACATCGTGATGATTTATGTTTCTTTTTCAATTTACCATTAGTATTTCCCGTACATGACAATTCGATATTTGCATCAACTCTATATCAATTGATGTTGGAGACTGCACAATCGGGTCTAACCGATTATTGGAGTAAATTTGGATTTCTTGAATTAGTCGCAGCAGGTAAACTAAGTTTCGCCGATCTAAGTAAGCAACCACAATTTGAGCCAATGAAAATCGAAGATCTTCAATACATTTGGATTGGTATGGCTGCAATGAGCGCAATCGGAAGTTTAGTGTTCTTGGCAGAGTTGAGCAATTTTCATAGAGCAATGCTAAAGCGGCATTTGAAAGTGTTATATAGACGTGTCGTTTGTAGACGCTTGTAATTATATTAGCACACATTTAACTACACATTTTAGTACAGTAGGTATACATACCTACTTAAGAATTAATTTACTTTACACAAATGGCTATGAAAGTTACACTATCTATCAAAAATTCATTCATAATTGTACTTCATTTGTGCTATTGACATAGAAATAAATAAATTAAGTTGTCTACACGAAATAACCTTTAATAGTCACTATAATAATCCAGTTAAAGAAACGAACCTATTATTATACCTAGGCGTCATGTAGTCATATACAAGTATTTACATACTAATTGAATAGTGCTTACAGCTATATGAGGGTGTAATATGCGTTAACATTTGTGACATAAGCTATTGTATATCGTGTCGAATCACAACTACATATAATTATTCTGCTTGACATGAGAATTTAATATTTTGAATATATGCATTTTGACTAACCTATTAGATGGTATATGTATATGTACAGGGTGATTTTTTAAGAGCCTTCGAATTTGATTAAAAAAAACACATCAAATTTAGAGAAATGTATGAAGTCTTTATTTGAGTCGATAGAACGATCTATATAATTCAATGTTTAAAGATGATTTCTTGTAAATTTTGACCGCCGCTGCGCCTCAAATGGCTCATACAGTTCACGAATGAATACTTCAATATTGGCTTCCAGTGCGTCAATCGTTGCGGTCTTGTCGCTATAGACATGAGCCTTAACATAGCACCACAAAAAGTAGTCTAAAGGCATAAAATCGCACGATCGCATGACCGGACCCAAACGTGAATGAAACTGTTAACCCAACTCGCCTCACAATGGGGCCATATTTCGCGTGCTGTGTGGCATGTGGCTCCGTCTTGTTGAAATCACATGTCATCCAAGTCCAGCTCTATCATTTTGGGCAAAAAAATGTTTGTAATCATCGCACGGTAGCGCTCTCCATTCATAGTAAAGATCCTGCCTAGAAAAAGTACGGTCCAATGATGCCACCGGCCCATAATCCACACCAAACAGTGCATTTTTCGGGATGCATTGGCAGTTCTTGCAATACATCTGGCTGCTCTTCACACCAAATATGGCAATTTTGATTGTTCACATATCCATTCAACCAGAAATGAGCTTTGTCGCTGAAGGCAATTTCCGATAAAAAAAGTGGATCTTCATTCGACTTTGCCAGCGCACTATTCTCCAAAAGTTAGCCATTGTGGTAGGTCGTGTGGCTTCAATTCTTGCATCAGCTGTATTCTAAAAGGTTTAACGTAGTGGAGTAACAGAGATAATTCACGATCATCAACAATACTGGCGTATACAGCTGCAATATTTCCCTCTGTCCGCACTCTACGTATGAGTGTTGGTGGTTTAATGTCCAATACTGTAAATTTGATGCAAAATTTAGTCACAAGATTCCGAATAGCCGCCTCAGAAGGTCGCCCAAACTGACCATAATATGGAAAAAGTGCTAATAAAATTCAATAATCTGCAAGCGTTGTTCGTTTGTAAATCGATTCATGGTTAAATTATAGTCCAAACTGAACATGTTTGACAGTAACATGTTACACTATATCAGCTGAGCTGCTAAAAACAGTGTTGTCAAATAGAGAGTTGCCAAAAAATCACCCTGTATAAAAATACATATGGAGGATATCACGTTTATTATTTGAACAAAGTAAATACGTAAAATATCCCCACCTTGATTTAGAGGGTAAATACATAATTAATCAGCTCAATATTCATCAAATATTATATTACGTAAGTGGAAGGGGATGAAGTTGAAAAAGTCGGTGAAATAAGTGATTTGGTTTAATTAATTTGTGTCATTGTTCTTTTAAAGAATCTTCATAAAAATGGCATAGTCCACATAGAACTTTTTTTTTTATACACAAATCTATCATATATTGTTTATGGAAAGTATGATTATTTTTCACTACATAATTCTGAAACTTTAGTAATTATATTTGTTCATCAGAATAATGCTTCATGCAAAATTTGAAGCCATTTCGTTCATAAATCAACATAGTAACCATACAAAGTGGTAATTTTTTAAACAAAAACCATTATTTTCGGCAACGATATTAATCTTAGTGTCACCTTATGTCTGGACAAAAAACTGCCGAAGTTGGAGCGGTTTAAATTTGAAAGAAATTTAGTGATTTTGTATGATAGCTACCATAAATAGTAGGTGTGGCTTGCCCACTTCTTGCTAGTCTGATTATCCTCACATTACCAAACCACAACTTAAATATGGTTGTCCTACGATGAATAGTTCATAAGTTAGGGCAGTTTTACACTTTTGTAAATTTCCATGCTGATTTTTTGTATGGGGGCTATTATAAACAGTGGGTGTGGTTGGTATATTTCTTACGAGTCTAGTTGCTCTTACAATACTAATCCACACTTTAAAACTGGTTGCTCTAAGCTAAATAGTTTGTAAGTTATGGCGGTTAACATTTTTTTAAATTTCCGCAACTTTGTATGGGAGCCCAAATAAGAAGTGAGCGAGTCACGCTGATTTTTTTCCAGATTATTTCCGACTACCATATTAATCTAAGCATCAATATCGTATTATTCTAGACAGAAGATTGCAGAAGTTACGGCTATTTCAATTTAAAAGAAGTACAGACACTTTCTATGGGAGCTACTGTAAATAGTAGGCGTATAATGTAACATTACATCGCAATTTTAAGCAACGCTGATCACGAATATATACATATATTTTTCTATATCTCCGGAGATTCCTTCAAGTGGACACAAACATCTGACCGAAATGAATATACCATGCATATTGCATTATGCAGGGTATAATAAAGAAAGCCCTGGATGCATCATATTTAGCTTCTTTTTTTCGGCCGATGTTTTTGAAAGTTATTGTTTTATTTTTGGAAAATATATTTTAACGAAATGTTAATGTCACCAAGTTCAGTTCATTCCTGTTGCAGACATCATCACAACTTTTGCTGAAGACGCCATCTTGTCGTCGTGTTGCAATGTTGCAGGCGCAGTGAATCTGTTTACTACTTAAAACACAAAAAGCAAAAATGAATACCTGATCGAATGAATGTGAACATGTTCGATTAGGCAACTGATATTCAGCCAAACGAAGCGTTCACTAGCATGATGCTAATTTTATTCAACGCTGATTGAATGATGAAATGTGAGTAAGAATTTTTCTGATAGGCACCATTCTTTTTCACTACATAACTTTCATATTTCCATAATTAAATATTATATCAATTTGAGGTAATTTTGTCTATAAATAAATATAATTGCGATATAAAAATGTAATTTGTATTAACAAAAAATTATAAAAACGGTTACTGAGTCTTGAAAATGTCTTATATTGCAAAAAGTTCACCTATGCGAATCACCCTTTTGGAATGATTGACTAACAATACTAATATTATTAATACGTAATCTAAAAAGATCATGCACCAGGCTGTTAATTTTGAAGAAAAAGTATTTAATATATGTCAGACAATTTACCATGAACTTGAACTTTTGGCAATGACAATAATGCTGTAATCACTCAATTACCGAGTACGCTAGATAATTGGTGAAACCATTGATTGTTTGATACCTGCATTGGTATGCTATACGCTAGTACATACATTTTTAACTATTCCACGAAATTACAAAATCCCTTGTGATTTGACACTTATATCAGATATAGTGTCTACATGTAGATAGTATCTTATTAAGTTTGCTTATTATTAATACATTTACGATTTTATAAAAATACATCTAACCATGTGTCACTTCCTATTTGCATTGTTAAGTTACCTTTCGTACCACAGCAAGAAAAAATGTATTCATTACATTACTTAGTATTATTATTGGCGAATAACTGCATAGAAATAAATGGAAATATCAGAGCAACCAAACCTACGACAGCTATGGGTGTTTTGAAGGCTATTCAATATTCATCCGGTTTTGCAACTGTTTTAATAGCTCATAATCGAAACACTACTATCGATCGAATATTTGCGGCAACTCCTGATGATTTCAATGAAAATTGTGTGTCGAAATTTGTGCAAAACCTTATGATTGGATTGCAGACACCAGTCATGCAAATGAATGAGCTTGCAGCATTTGAAATGAAGCAATATTTCAGCGACTCAATCTTGTGTTTAGTTTACATGAGTTATGGATCATTTGAAGATCATGATGATTTGCTGAAACAATTAGTAATCAATTTAAATCATATGTTGCAATCGAAAATACTCTTTTTACTGAGTGGAACTACTAGTATGAATACGATCAATGATGATGGTGCTGAGATCTTGTGGAAACTATTTGAATTCTGTTGGCAAAATAATATGATCAATGTTGCAGTTTTACTCGAGGATTATAAAGTTGAGGCAAAAAGTCAATTAATTGTTTTTTAGTGTATAAATAATAATAATCTTCGTATAATTCCCTTTCAGGAATCATCTAAATTTTATAGCTATAATCCTTTCCCCAAAATGGAAATCGAAGTACGAAACTTTTATCGCGATATTTTTTTCCATTTCGTCTAGGCAATCTTAATGGTTACAGACTACCATTTATTATGGGTAGCTCCGAGCCACGTCTGATCGTCTATCGGAAGTCGAATGGCGAACGTCATATGGGTGGATTTGTTGGCAATTTTCTACAAGCTTTTGCCACAAAACACAATTGCACACTCTACGAACCATTACCGGCCGAACTGGGTGCTTTTGCACCGGCAAGAATATTAATGGCCGCTGTTCGCAATCAAAGTGTTGAAATATCAATCGGTTTGTATTCGTATAAGCCAAATGGTTTTACATATCCATATGAACTATTAAATTGGTGCTTAATGTTGCAGATGGAATCTGATGTGCCATATTATCAATTTTTTTGAATCGTTTTTGAAACGAATGCATTTATAATTTCAGCTGTGCTCAGTAGAGCTTTGTACCAAAATGGCTATATAGGAAATATGGGTATTTTATTCCACATCTATTATAATGAGTATTTTTCCACATACGTTACAAGTTCGCCAAAGCAAGCACCATTTCATAATTTTGATGATGTCTTCAAATCCAATCTAAAAATCTATATGTGGTTGCCAGAATTTTATGAAATAATACATCGTAATCCTGAATTTAGCAAATATAGAACGTTCTGCCTGGATGACGATTATCAGCGCTATATGAATATACGCGATTAATACATTATGGAATATGCATATTTCATACCATCGGTAAAATGGACCATTATCAATGAACAACAACAACTATTCAGCATACAAATATTTCGATATCGTACAGATTTATGTGGTTTAGAAAATTACCCAATGAGCTTTCCCGTACATGAGAATTCTGAATTTTTGCCCAGCTTAAATCAATTAATATTGGAAACTTGGCAATCGGGTTTATTTCAGCATTGGCAAAAATTTGGATTTCTTGAATTGATCGCTGCTGGTAAATATACCGATCTAAGTAAAAAATCACAATTTGCCGCAGTGCAAGTTGCAGATTTAAAATATATTTGGATTGGTATGGCAATAATGGCGGCGATCGTGAATTTAGTATTCATCGGTGAATTGTGCGTTTTCAATAATTATTTGCGAGCACATCATTAATTATTGTATTTAGTAGGTAATTATAAACGAATAATAATAATAAAAAAAAAAACAGATATTGGTTTCCTGTCACTATTTTTTATAAAATATATGATTTTTCCTGAGTGTTGAAGAAAATGAGGATCACTCATACATTTCATTTTTCCAGGGGTAGTTCATAGGGAGCTATAAGGCCATTTGCCGAGTATCTAGTGTTTTTAAGTTCATTTTATAGGAGAGTCTCCCTAACCAGTAAAAATAGGGTATGAATATGTCCATGGGGATACAGTCTGTCCCACTCCCGGGTCATTTCATATACAGTTATGGTAGTATTTGTTGATTTTGTCGTGGCATAGATTGAATTTGTAGGGCAAAAATAGGAAGCATGTGCAAAGCAAGTATAAAAACATTAGCTGCCAAAAATAATGAGAGTTGGTCATATATTTTGTCCCTCTAGGGGCACCATGAGAGTCGTGGGAGTAAATATCTTACAAAGACGTGCATTTTTAGTGTAATTCTTCTGCCAAATCTTACAAAATAGGGGAGTTCTCGAAAATGTGTACACTAGTATACACATCATGCATAGTTCCTACCTGAATTTAACTCGGTTAAAAATTCAGAAAATGTGACCACGTCGCTTAGTAGAGAATCCAGTCTAAGAAAAGGTTATTCGGGTCGATCATACAATACATTTTACCACTCCCGGGGCATTTCATATACAGCTATGGTAGTATTTGTGCATTTTGTCGTGGCTTAGATTGATCTTGTGCAAAGCAATTAAAAAAATATTGACTGCCAAAATTAATGAGAGTTGGTTATATATTTTGTCCTTCTAGGGGCACCTTGAGAGCCGTGGGATTAAATCTTACAAAGACGTGCATTTTTAATTTAATTTCTCTGCCGAATCTTACAAAACAGGGTAGTTCTCGAAAATCTGTACATTAGTGTACACACCATGCATAGTTCCTACCTGAATTGGACTCGGTTAAAAATTTTGAAATAGTTCAATTTCAATAATATCACATAATTGCTCTTCACTTGGGTAATTATTAATAGAATTTCTTGGCTGCTGCCATGCCTTGTTTTAGCAATTAATAGTTTTCAATAATTGCTATACAGTGGCTCCCAGCTTATTTCGTACAGTGACAGTTTAAAAATTGCTGCAGTCGTAATTCCTAATATAGCAAAAATTTGAACAAAATATAAATGCCATTTTAGAAAGGAAGGTTTGTTTTTTATTTTCCAAAATTTACTTTTTCAAAATTTTAGTGTTTGACACTATAAAAAAATAAAATAAGAAAAAAATAGGAAAATTCATGTCACAGCTTATTTCGTACAGTCTCTTTAAGTTCAAACTAAAAACAAAGTAAGTTGATTTTAATATTTAGTATGACATCCCTTAGCGTTAATGACAGCCTGGAGTCTACTTGGCATTGAATCCACCAATTTTTGAGTGATGTCTGGTGTGATTTTTTTCCATTCCTCCATCAGTACCTTCTTTAGGTCTTGCTTATTAGAAATCTTGTGTGTTCTTATTTTATTGTCCAAAATAGACCAAAGATTTTCAATCACATTCATGTCAGGTGACTGTGGTGGTGGAGACATCAAGTGTGGGCAGTTCCAAATAAGCCAAGATTGCACAATCCCAGATTTATGTTTTGGGTCATTATCTTGGTAGTACCGAAATTCTTCCCGCAAACCCAGTTTGTCTGCACTTTGAAGTAAATTGTTTTTCAGAATCTCGAGGTACTTCATTTTGTCCATTGTTTCCTCAATAAAAACCAATTCACCTACTCCGGCTGCTGACATACAGGCCCAAACCATCACGCTACCGCCACCATGCTTCACTGTGGGCTTAAGGTTCTCCTTGTTTAGCTCGGTATTCGCTTTACGCCAAACATATGACATTCCGTCCGAGCCAAAAATATTAAACTTAGACTCATCCGCGAAAATAACGGTATTCCAGAACGCAGGAGTATTAATAATATGCTCTTTGGCGAAGTCAAGTCGGCGTTGTATATTCATTTTCGAAATGAATGGTTTCTTTCGGGCTACTCGACCGTTCAAGTCATGATTGCGCAGCACACGTCGGACAGTTTCAGCACTGGATGATTTTCCTATTTCACGCTGAACCTCTGCAGCCAACTTCGGAGCGGATAACTTTGGATTTTTCTTAATTTTTCGTACAATATAACGCTCGTCTGAAGCGTTGAAAATGTTATTAGGTGCTTCTCTGCCCTTGTTCTCCAACCGATTTTCGCGAACGAAGCGTTGAATGATGTATTGGACAGTTGAGGCACTTAAATTTGTCATTTCAGCAATTTTTCGCACACTCTGACCTTTCCTAAAATGGTTAATTACCAGTTTACGCTGTTCCATCGTTGTACGACGACCCATAACGCTAAATGTTTAATTTACAGCACTTTAACTATTTAAAATAATAATAATAAAAATTGTTATAATAGTTAAAAAGGTCCAAAAACTCATACAATTCAAAAAAACTTTGTAACTGCGCGGCAGAATGAAACTTACCTACATTGAAGTTTGTGTACGAAATAAGATGTGAGCTGAAAATCAGCTAATCAATAGTTTTTCTCTCTTGCATAACAAAAAGAAAAATTTTTGGTTCCCCGTTTTCTTATTAGGTTTACTAAACACATACACAGACATCTACATTCAAAACTTATCGATAAGTTTTTTAGTTTCGATGTTACAGCCATGTACATAAAAATATATACACTGTACGAAATAAGCTGTGAGCCACTGTATATAGAACGACAAAACACAACATAAACACTCCAGCAACATGTATACGTGCAATCAAATGCATATAAACAATATTTGATTTGAATATGAATATGTGTAATAAATATGAGTAGGAATAAATAATAAATAAAATTCCTTTTTAAGAAAAAAACAAACAAAAAATACAAAAAAAAAAAAACAAAAAAATAACTCAATAACAAATGAAATCATGAAATCAAAGACAAAATTGTTCACAGAGATATCAATAAAAATTTGAAATATATCACTTTTAATAAGATTTAGCGTAGAAGTAAATTACCAATGCTTTTCTAAACTTATTTAGAAAAAATGTTGACAAATCTATTAAATTTTTCTTAAGGTCTAATGTAACAACCAGACATCGTAGATGATGACCCAAAATTTGTTGTATGGTGTAATTTACCTAAAACATTATGGGAACAAGTGCAGAATACGGACTCAGAAGGAAAAAAAAATAAAAAATTGCCTCGAATAGAGCTTCGTTTTGTAAATAAAAAAAGTAAAAAATTTGTCTCTGCAAATGCCCATACAAGGCGTGGCTCAAGGTCAAAGTTCAAAATTGAGGTCGAGATTATTCGATAGACACGTAATTTTTTTCTATAATATGGGTATCATAAGAAAGGTTTTTTAAATACCTTTCTACTGATATATATAATTTAATACCTATTTTTTACATTTTAAAAGTTATTATCAAAACTATAAATTTGAAATTTTTTTTTTCAAAAACCAATTTTTTTCGAAAATAAGCCTTATTTGCCTATCGAAAATTTAGCACCATACTAAAGCTTGTACAATTACAACGGTGTATAAAACATATTTTTCCAGAATTTGTATGCATTTCAAAAATTGTTTTCAAGCTGATACTTCATCAAGTGTTTCCAATATGGACAGCTTTCTATACAATTACCTGCATGTCTTCAAATTCAGTATCGCAACCAACAGTATTTTAGGACAAAAGCTTTTTTGATAGCCGGCCTTCGGCCGGGCGCTAAAAAAATAACCCTTATAGGCCCGACGCCGGCTTCGCGACCAACAGTATTTTAGGACAAATGCTTTTTTGATAGCCGGCCTTCGGCCGGGCCCAAAAATAAAACCCTTATAGGCCCGACGCCGGCTTCACGACCAACAGTATTTTAGGATAAAAGCTTTTTTGATAGCCGGCCTTTGGCCGGGAGCTAAAAAAATAACCCTTATAGGCCCGACGCCGGCTTCGCGACCAACAGTATTTTAGGACAAAAGCTTTTTTGATAGCCGGCCTTCGGCTGGGCGCTAAAAAAATAACCCTTATAGGCCCGACGCCGGCTTCGCGACCAACAGTATTTTAGGACAAAAGCTTTTTTGATAGCCGGCCTTCGGCCGGGCGCTAAAAAAATAACCCTTATAGGCCCGACGCCGGCTTCGCGACCAACAGTATTTTAGGACAAAAGCTTTTTTGATAGCCGCCCTTCGGCCGGGCGTAAAAAAAATAACCCTTATAGGCCCGACGCCGGCTTCGCGACCAACAGTATTTTAGGACAAAAGCTTTTTTGATAGCCGGCCTTTGGCCCTTATAGGCCTCACGCAAGCTTTGCGACAAACGTTTTAGCATTGAAATCTCTTTGTAATTTTTACTATTGAAATTTTATTAATTAGTTTCGATATTGTATTCACCATCAGGGTAATCTACAACGCAGGGCTCTAACGGATTGTAGAGATTTCCTGCCATTTTCAAAAAGTTAGTCGATTCAAATAATATATTTATTTTACACAAATTAAGTTCACTCATTTCAATTTGTATTAAAAATCCTTGCTAAAATCAAATCAAATTTGTCTTACTTGAAGCTAATCCGTAACTTTTGAAATAACGGGACTGAACAGTGTAGATTAATAAAAGAATTAGTTAATTATACTATTTCATCCTATTTTTCCTTAATTCTTTTGTCTATGTCTACCGCTATGATTATAACTGCCTCACTATTGCTCTGTGCACATATTTGCTATAGCGAAAGTATGACCATAAAAAATATATTTAAAATATATAAAAATTCTTTAAAAATATGTTTTATATACCATTGGAAAGATAATAAGATCTTTGAAATAATATATAATTTTTGATAGGTTAATGGGGGACTTTTTCGAAAAAAAAATCGGTTTTTACAAAATTTGTATAAAAAATTTATAATTTTCTTCATAACATTTAAAAAGTTAAAAATTCATATAAAATATTATATACCTATGAAAAGGTATTAAAATTACCTGTGTTTTGATACCCATATAGTAGAAAAAACTTGTTTGTCTCTCGAGTAATCTCGACCTCAATTTTGAACTTTGACCTTGAACCACGCCTTGTGTGGGCATTTGCAGAGACAAATTTTTTATTTTTTATATTCACAAAATGAAGCTCTATCCGAAGCAATTTTTTATTTTTTTTTTTTTCCTTCTGAGTCCGTATTCTGCACTTATGCCACATTATGTACGTGTAAAAATACTGGTTTGTTATATTGCCATGTAATATGCCATATATGTCATGTATACCCGTGAGACATGTTTTAGCACATAGCATACCCATTCGAAAGTAATTAAATAAAGCAAAGAAGTAAATATTGATTTGTAAAAATATTATTAGCTTCCATTAGGTTCAAGACAATATGTGAAGAGTGTATAGTGATCTGTTCTTTTTCCATTTTGAATATAATGAATCTGTTTCCAAAATATCGACTATCATCATTTGGACAAAATGATATACTCGTATTAAGTTTCATGACAATTCTATTGGCAATAGCTTGTATTGATGCACTGACGCCAATAACAGTATCATCACCGCCTACTAACATTATCGCAAAATCTCAGCTAGTCAATTTAATGGATTTTTTAAAAGATATTCAAAATTTATATGGTTTTACGACTGTTTTAATAGCTCATAATCGAAACACTACTATCGGTGGTGCATTTACTGCAATTCACGATAATTGTGATGAAAATGGTGAGTCGAAATTTCTGCAACACATTATGATTGAACTGCAGACACCAGTCATACAAATGAATGAGCTTGCAACATTTCAACTGAGAGAACATTTTCAGGACTCTCTCATGTGCATCGTTTACATGAATTATGGGTCATTTGGGGATCATAGAGGTTTGCTGAAGCAATTGGTTATCAATTTAAATCACATGTTGCAATCGAAAATATTATTTCTATTGAATGGCACAACTATGGATCTATACAATGATGAGGATGCTGATGATGAGCTCTTATTGAAACTATTTAAATTTTGTTGGAAACATAAAATGATCAATGTTGCAGTTTTACTCGCTGATTATAAGGTTTACTTTTCTCGCTGCACTAATTTCAATAATTAAAAATAATTTGTACATAATTTTATTTCAGAAATCCGCCACATTTTATAGTTATAATCCCTTCCCCCAAATGGAAATCGAAGTACGAAACTTGAATCGTGATACCTTCTATCCACTTCGTTTAGGCAATCTTAATGGCTACAGACTACCATTTATTATGGGTGGCTCAGAACCACGGCTAATAGTTTATCAGAAGTCGAATGGAGAACGCTACATTGGTGGAATTGCTGGACATTTTATACGAGCATTTGCGTATAAATATAATTGTACTCTGTACGAGCCTTTGCCAGCAAAGATAGGTGATTTTGAACCATCCCGAAATTTAATCGCTGCCGTTCGCAATGACACTGTTGATATATCGATTGGTTTATCATATCCAAAGAATTATCTACACGGTTTTACATATCCATATGAATACTCGGACTCGTGTTTAATGTTGCCCGTAGAACCAAATGTACCATATTATAAATTTTATAGGATCATATTTAAACCATGCGGATTTATTATGATCACAGCTACGCTGATTATCCTGTCGTGCGTTTTGGCCAGAGCTTTCTATCAGCATGGCTATAAAACAGATTTTCTCAGTTGCATTTTTCATGTTGATTGCTTGCGTGGTATTTTGGGTCAACCCGCTCTAATCGTACCAAATGCGCCTATAATAATTCGTTTGATATATTTACTCATTTATATATTTGGAATGATTTTAAGTACATCATTTAATTCATATTTTTCTACTTATACCACAAGGCCACCGAAGGTTAGATCGTTACAAACATTCGATGATATATTACACTCTGATCTAAAAGTATTTACTTGGTTGCCAGAATATTGTGAGCTTTTGCAAAATACGAATGATTTCACCAGATACGCTCAAATATTTTATATTGAGGAGAATTATCAACGTTATCTTAGAACACGTGACTCATTTAATACCGGTTTCGCTTATATATTGCCATCGGCAAAGTGGAGCATTATTCAGGAGCAACAATGTATATTTGCGAAGCCAATTTTTCGATTTTCTAAACAATTATGTTTGTATTCTAATGATTTCACTACATTTCCAATACATGAGAATTCGATTTTTATCAAATCATTAAATCAATTGATATTGGAAACTGCGCAATCGGGATTGAGTGATTATTGGGCTAAGTTAGGATTTCGTGAATTGGTCGCTGCGGGTAAATTGAATTTTACCGATTTGAGTCAAAAGCAATATTTTAAAGCTGTGCAACTTAAAGACCTCCGATATATTTGGATTGGTATGCTACTTATGGCAGTGATTGGTTTTTTGGTTCTACTAATAGAATTATGTATTTTTAATCGTGACAAATTTAAATCGAATAAAATTTGAACACTTCTTACCTCTGGGGGGAGATATTGTTGTGAAAGTAAATTAGTAAATTAATATCGGGACTACTTTGCAATAACGTCGCACATTTTTTTAATATTTTTTATTTTTTATGGATTTTAGTTTTCATTGCAAAATTGAAATTATATATCAAAAATATTATAAAATAAATTTATACATACAAAATTTTCGGCATTAAGTCATTCGATTTGACTTCATATAGCCATTTGGTGGATACTGGTTGGAAAATCATACAACTAAGTTAGTAAGAAAAAGCATTGGAAACTAGGTTTACTAAAACCGTGTGCTAATATCGCTCTCGTTTAGGTTCCCGGTGACAGAAGCATTAAAGGGAATGAGAAAGCAGACAAATTGACCAACAATGGTGCCACTTCTAACTACTTGTACCATCTTCAATTGGTAAACAGAAGGTGGAAATCACCCACAACGTGTGATACATCATATTCGACTGAGCCTGTGTATAGCGAAACTAGGATCTTAGAAATTACATTACAATCTGGATTCAATAAGGAACAGACTCGCGGCGCTTTCTGCAAGTTGCTGGTGTAGAAGAACCAATGCATCAACATGAGTTTCTATAACAGTTAAATGATTCCGTGGGTGCTTCTGTTTGACTTTGGGTACAATTCATTGGAAGAAAACATGGAGGAATACCCAACCGCTATCCAAATGTTGGCTGTGAAAAATTTTTGAAACTTTAGGGTTTATTTTAATAATTCTCCTCCGATTTTTATTTGTTTGATATGGAGTTAAAGTTATTTCGACTTTTACTTCTAAAAATATGGTTGGTTGGTAGGTTGGTTTGTACTAACTAATATAGCACAGAAGCTGTATTGTGTCACAATACAGTTTCTGAGGAAAAATCCCCTAAGATAGAAGACAGAGAATGTTTTATATATCCATTCAGTAGACTTAATATAATGTAAGAGGTAAGAGACTAATTTAAGGGCTCTTATAGAGATTTACGACGCAATTCTTTCTTTGTTTAATTATAATAAAATTAATCGAAAAATGTATTCGAAATATTTATAATAATATTCAATATTCAATTCAATATATAAAACAAAGTAAAGATAACGGTTAGGTTAGGTTTGAAGGGCGTGTGTGAACATATATTCACTCGGCTGCATCTACTGCCTATCGTGGTTGCGCTTGAATGCCGGAGGAGGCACGCCTTCCCAGAGTAACCAGAGTTCATATGTCATCTTTCTTGAACCATTTGGTTTTCCATATGAATTCAAGAAGCTCTTTTAAGTCCACTTTCGCAAATTCGTCCAGTCCTGAGAAAAAACGAGACTCCAAACATTGAAGTCGTTTTGGACAGAGACATAGATAGTGGGTAATTGATTCTTCTTCCTCTTCACCTCGGCAAACCCTACACAGTTCGCTCGTCGATATACGCTGTTCGCCTTCTTAACAACTATTTCTTCTATATACCCTAACAGTTCGCAAAGCGGAATTTCTACTGAGTCGTCGGCCTCATTGGCGTCCGAATTATTTTTTATTAATCAGATTATCAAAATTTTTATTAATCAGATTGTTTAACTAATTTGCTCTAGCTCGAGTTTTTAGATATCCAAATTTACATTAATATTGGTTCATTGGTTGGTCTATCCAGGCTGGTTCGCAAGATAACTGGATCGCAAAGAGTGAAAACGAAAACATTCCGCAGCGTGCGTTTGTATGAGTGGGAGGCATAATTATAATCAGAACATATCCATGTGTAAAAAGTGTGAAAATACATATTCAACAATACAATTTTGATGTCTCTCATACATGGTTTTCATCAGATTGCGGGAATTCACGAACGCGTCTTCCATATGTCAGCTCTTCTTACGGGAGCTACAAAAGGAAGCTCATACTCAATATAAGTACAATTAATTCTTTCAGTGTAGTTCAATATATAAAAACACATGCTTCTAATGCTGTCATTCATTATACCTGTTATGTATACCCGTGAGACATGTTTTATCACACAACATATTCGTAAGTACTTAGTTAATTACGATGAAGCAGTGAATATTGATTTATGAAAATATTAGCATTCAACAACATTTGAAGAGTGTTTTAGTGATTTGTTCTTTCCCATACAGTATAGCATATAATGAATCTATTTCCAAAATATCGACTATCACCATTTCAACAAAATGATATACTTGCTTTAAGTTGCATGACAATTTTATCAGTAATAACTTGTATTGATGGACTGATCCGCGTAACAGAATCACCGCCGCGTACTAACACTTTAATTGATTTCTTAAAAGATATTCAATACTCAAATGGTTTTACGACTGTTTTAATAGCTCGTAATCGAAATACCACTATCGATAAAGCATTCACGGCAACTCATGATAATTCCAATGGAAATGGTGAGTCGAAACTTCTGCAACACATTATGATTGAACTGCAGACACCAGTCATACAAATGAATGAGCTTGCAACATTTCAACTGAGAGAACATTTTCACGACTCTCTCATGTGCATCGTTTACATGAATTATGGATCATTTGAGGATCATAGGGGTTTGCTGAAACAATTGGTTATTAATTTAAATCACATGTTGCAATCGAAAATATTATTTCTATTGAATGGCACTACTATGAATCTATACAATGATGAGGATGCTGTTGATGAGATCTTGTTGAAACTATTTGAATTTTGTTGGAAACATAAAATGATCAATGTTGCAGTTTTACTCACGGATTATAAGGTTGATGCCTGAATATCATTTAGATTAATTTTCAATCAGAAAATAATAATTATATGAAATTTTACAATATTTCAGAATTCCGATATATTTTATAGTTATAATCCTTTCCCACAGCTGGAAATCGAAGTGCGAAAACTATATAATGATACTATCTATCCATTTCGTTTAGGCAATCTCAGTGGTTACAGACTACCATTTATTATAGGTGGCACCGAGCCACGTGTAATCATCTATCGGAAGTCGAATGGGCAAATCCATATTGGTGGAGCTGCTGGACATTTTATACAGACATTTGCTTACAAATACAATTGTACACTGTACGAGCCATTACCAGCGAATATAGACAATTTAACAGCGTCTCGAGATGCAATCGCTGCTGTTCGTAATGAGACTGTCGATATATCTATTGGTCTAACGCTACCGTTGATTCATTTCGACGGTTTTACATATCCATATGAACAATTGGATTCGTGTTTAATGTTGCCCGTAGAACCCGATGTACCATTCTATAAATTTTATGTGATCATATTTAAACGATGTGCGTTCATTTGTATCATAGCAACACTGATGATCATATCATGGGTCTTGAGTAGAGCTCTCTATCAGCATGGCTATAAAATACGTATCCTAAATTGCATTTTTCATGGTGATTGCCTGCGTGGTATTTTGGGTCAACCCGCTCTGATTGTACCAAATGCGCCAGTAATTATACGTGTGATATACTTACATATTTATATATTTGGAATGATTTTAACCACCTCATTTAATTCATATTTTTCTACTTACATCACACGACCGCCCAAGGAGAGATTACTACGAAGTTTTGATGATATTTTAGACTCTGATCTAAAGATATATGTCTGGCTGCCAGACTATAATGAATTGATGGAAGGTACATATAAAAAATATTCTCAAATGTTTTATCTGGAGGAGGATTATCAACGTTATCTTAGAAAACGTGTCTCATTTAGTACCGATTTCGCTTATGTAGTGCCATCGACAAAGTGGAGCATTATTCAGGAGCAACAATATATGTTCGTGAAGCCAATATTTCGATATGATTTACAATTATGTATCCTTTATAATGTTTTCATTATGTTTCCGATACATGAGAATTCGATTTTTATGGAATTGTTCAATCAATTGATATTGGAAACCGCACAATCAGGTCTAACTGAGTATTGGCGTAAATTGGGATTTCGTGAATTGGTCGCTGCGGGTAAATTAAATTTCACTGACTTGAGTCATGAACAACACTTTAAAGCTACACAACTTCAAGACTTGCAATATATTTGGATTGGTATGTTATTTATGGCAGCGATGGGTTTTTTGCTATTTTTAGCAGAATTATATGTTTTTAATCGTAACATATTGAAGTCGAATAATATTCGAAACCTTCTTACCAAAGGGAGAAATTTTTGTCTAAGACATTGCAAATAAATTACGTTCATGTTTAATTCTACTATCGTACTTATTTTTCTATTAATCGGAACCGCTGATCAACCCAATGAGGCTGCATTGATATGAATAAGTGGTGGTGGGAATGGCTAAGTCGGGAAAATATGCGGCATAATTTTCTGGGTAGCTTTTGCTCTGCCGTATAGTATAGTTGTTGTACGGAGTCACTTATTGGGTCGCATATCTACTTGGGCATGGTGGTGTTTTCGCAAGGTAACGTGTCTAACTGCCTCCACCGGGTGGGGCTAGCGCAATCCTTGGTGAACTCCACGCAAGTCAACTCACTGGCTGTCATGTAGTTTGATCTGAGCGCTATGTGAGGATACCTTTATTTGTTAATGAAGGGTAGTCATGTAGCTTGCTCTGCTTACTATGTGACGGCGCCTTCATTATTATTACTGGGGGCCCTCCACGTGGCGACTACCGGGCAACGTCCTCCTGGCAACCGCTGGGAGGCGGCAGAAGTGAGTGGTGAAAATCTCCTCGGCTAGAAGTTGTGCGTTGGGTTTGAGACCCGCCACATAAAAAATCCCCCAGTGAATAAAAAAACAACGCCACGGATAAGGACTACCGCTTTTGTTGATGACCCCCACAAACGAAAAAAGGACCATGACTTACGGATATGCACCTGGAATGTCCGGTCCTTTTATAGGGAGGGTGAGGAGGGGTATCCCACTCCATGACTACTGCTGCCGAGGAGGTAATCGGTTACTACCGGCCTCTGAGGAATGAGTGGCATGATCAGTAGTGTCGCGACGCTACCGTAGAGAAAGACGCCAACTACAGAAAAACCCTGCGTGCAGGCGCAACGCGAGCTGTTAAGGAGCGGTACAGAGAGAAAAGGAGTGCAGAGAGACGTCTTTTCAGGCGCAAGAAGAGGGAAAGACGCGAGTGTGAGGAGATCGAGGCGCTCCCAGTAGCTACCACACTCCAGAAATCGCTCAAAAAAGATTTTTCAGTTGGCCTTTCTACACTTAAAAAGGCAGACGCAAATTATACGGGAAGTCTGAAAGAAACGGGACAGTTACTGCTGGACACTCACTTTCCAGGCTGTGCCACCTGTGGTGAGAACAGAACGGATCATATGCCTAATATCCTTCCTGCTAAAAGCAAGGGAAACTATTATAGATCAGTACATCGGAGAAGTTTATCTTAAAGATACACCACTCTATACTGAACAATATGCTTACCAGTCAGGCAAGTCGACTGAGACTGCAATACATTGCCTAACGAGTAAAATCGAACAGGCATTAGAGGGTAAAGAAATAGCTCTTTGTACATCGGTTGATATTACAGGAGCTTTTGATAATGCTACTTTCACGTCTATTGAGGAAGGTATGGTCAGGAAGCAAATTCATAGACTGATCATAACATGGGTTCTTAATATGCTGAAATACAGGACATTATGGTAAAACAGGGAATACGACCTAAAATGATGGCGTGGTCTTACAAAACTGTGATAGTACCAATGATCACCTATGCCTCTCTGGCATGGTGGCCGAAAGTAAATCAAATTGGGACTCAGATGATCCTTAACAGGATTCATCGAATAGCCTGTTTGAGCGTAATGGGAGCGATGAGAACTAGCCCCACAGCAGCTTTAGGAATAATCACAGGTCTCAATCCTCTATACATTGTGGTTAAAAGGACAGCAGCCAGTGCAGCCATAAGACTTTCGAACTCTATCCACCTAAAAGAAGGTAACCTAAAAGGGCACATTCTAGACGTAGTCTGGAATTCACGGGGTCTCACTGTCTTTGACAGGATGGATAAAAAATTTATATTCTCCAAACTCTTCGAATTGATCATTCACGATCGCTCAGCGTGGAGAAACAACGAAATATTTCTAGAACAAGGCTCACAGCTATGGTACACTGATGGGTCCAAAATGGAAGATGGCAGTGCTGGAGCGCGAATTGTAGGGCCAAGTTTCCGGAAGGCAATTACTAGCTTCCATTTTTCAGGCGAAGGTCCACGCCTTAGAGCGTCAGAGAATGTCTATGTAGTTGCACTCGAGGAACCAACATATGCATTCCATCGGACAGTCAGGCAGCTCTAAAATCACTAATGAATTTCTCGTTCCAATCTAAGTTGGTTTGGGAATGCTTTGAACTCCTCAATACCTTAGCAAAGAGGAACTCTGTGACTCTAATATGGGTACCGGAACACGAGGAGCATGCAGAAAATGAAATGTCATATTTACTGGCCAAAAAGGGCGCAGACACTCCTTTCATAGGCACAGAACCCTTCTGCGGGGTAAACAGCAGCTTCATGAACAACTAATTATGTGAAAAGGAAAATGTAGTCTAACCGTTTACTAGACAGGCTAAACAGGCATTCGGCAGTCGAAAAGATTCATTGACCCTGAACATATTAAGGTAGATACAGCAGAAAAAATTCCTGGCAACCCCTTAAAGTCCTCATGATGGAACATTTCCCAGGATGCGATCACTCGTACGTTGTCGGCTCACGATCAACAAATCGAGTCCTGGATTCAAGGGATGATGTCGCTGAAATAACAGATATGAATACGATTAAATGGGCGATCAAATCTTTCGATCCGTATAAATCAGCGGGTCCCGATGGGATTATACCAGCCATGCTTCGAAATTCATTAAGCAGCCTACTTCCCCATCTGGCAAGCATATTTTCCAGTTGCCTGCTGTACGAGTATGTGCCCAAGGCTTGGAGAGAGGTTATGGTGGTCTTCATTCCGTAGAGAGGCTAATTGACATGAATATTCGAAGGGTGTTCAATATCCACTCGATGGAGTTCCGCAACACACATATAAAGGGAGTCTTCAATAATGTAACCATTGAAGCGATTCGTTAGCGCTGGTTGACCACATGGTCAACGATTTCATAGTGGCATGGATCGGGGAAATGCTGCTAAGCATGACCGTCAACGACAAAGTGGGAACGGGTTACGTGAAGAAGAGAACAACCGGTAGGCGTGTTGTCTCCACTTTTATGGCTTCTGGTAGTTAATGCAATTCTTAAGATCTTCAAGGTAAAACGGACAAAAGCAGTTGCTTACGCTGATGTCGTGGTTATTCTGATTGCAGGCAAGTTTTTGTAGATGATCGGTGAGCTCATGGAAGCGGCGTTAAGCGTGATTTCGAAATGGCAACCGAAACCAGACTAGCTGTTAACCCTAACTTGTTAAAACCGAACTTGTACTGCTCATAAAGAAATCTAAAATACCTGAACTCACCTTGCCAAAATTAAATGGAGAGATTCTCCATT
This sequence comes from Megamerina dolium, assembly GCA_963854835.1. Classification (NCBI taxonomy): domain Eukaryota; kingdom Metazoa; phylum Arthropoda; class Insecta; order Diptera; family Megamerinidae; genus Megamerina; species Megamerina dolium. Next base: position 68,420,246 of record OY978526.1, read on the forward strand.
CTCTCAAACTACTTTTAACCTGTGCGTCGTAGGTAGTACTTAGTTTACATGCTGGACTATGGCACAGTCTTTCATATGCCATGTTCGAGCTCATATTAAGCCCCTACACCACGACAAGATAAACCTGGAATTAATTTTGATTAATCAAAGCTCCGATTATTCTAATTAATTTTTTATTAATTAGTTAATTAATTAGTTAATTAGTTAATTAATCAATTAATTAATCAGATGGTTAGGATTTCTATTAATCAGATGGTTAGGATTTTTATTAATCAGATTGTTTAACTAATTTGATCTATCTCATGTTTTTAGATATCCAAGTTTATATACCGTGCTCACAAATGGAATGCTACATTAATATTGGTTCATTGGTTGGTCTATCCCGGCTGGTTCGCAAGATAACTTGATCGAAAAGAGTGAAAAAGAAAACATTCCGCAGAGTGCGTTTGTATGAGTGGCAGGCATAATTATAATCAGAACACATCCATGTGTAAAAAGTATAAAAATACATATTAAAAAATACAATTTTGTATGAGAGACAACATGATTTTCATCAGATTGCGGGCATTCACGAACCCGTCACGAAAAATTTGTTATAACAATTTTCAGTTCCAACACTTCGACGCAGACCGTGATTCTGATCAATTACATTCAAAACCATATATACTCTTCCATATGTCACCTCTTCTCAACGGAGCTACAAACGGAAGTACCATATAAGTACAATTAATTCTTTGAGTGTAGTACAATATATAAAAATACATGCTTCTAATGCTCCCATTCATTATATCTGTTATGTATACCCGTGAGACATGTTTTATCACACAACATATTCGTAAGTACTTAGTTAATTACGATGAAGCAGTGAATATTGATTTATGAAAATATTAGCATTCATTAGGTTCAAGACAACATTTGAAGAGTGTTTTAGTGATTTGTTCTTTCCCATACGGTATAGCATATAATGTATCTATTTCCAAAATATCGACAATCTTCATTTCAACAAAATGATATACTTGCCTTAAGTTGGATGACAATTTTATCAGTAATAACTTGTATTGATGGACTGATCCGCGTAACAGAATCACCGCCGCCTACTAACACTTTAATTGATTTCTTAAAAGATGTTCAATACTCAAATGGTTTTACGACTGTTTTAATAGCTCGTAATCGCAACACCACTATCGATAACGCATTCACGGCAACTCATGATAATTCCAATGGAAATGGTGAGTCGAAACTTCTGCAACACATTATGATTGAACTGCAGACACCAGTCATACAAATGAATGAGCTTGCAACATTTCAACTGAGAGAACATTTTCACGACTCACTCATGTGCATCGTTTACATGAATTATGGGTCATTTGGGGATCATACGGGTTTGCTGAAACAATTCGTTATCAATTTAAATCACATGTTGCAATCGAAAATATTAATTCTATTGAATGGCACTACTATGAATCTATACAATGATGAGGATGCTGTTGATGAGATCTTGTTGAAACTATTTGAATTTTGTTGGAAACAAAAAATGATCAATGTTGCAGTTTTACTCGCGGATTATAAGGTTGATGGTTGAAAATGATTTAGATTAACTTTCAATCGGGAAATAATAATTATATAAAATTTTAAAATATTTCAGAATTCCGCCATATTTTATAGTTATAATCCTTTCCCACAGCTGGAAATCGAAGTGCGAAAATTATATCATGATACTATCTATCCATTTCGTTTAGGCAATCTCAATGGTTACAGACTACCATTTATTATAGGTGGCACCGAGCCACGTGTAGTCATCTATCGGAAGTCGAATGGGCAAATCCATATTGGTGGACCTGTTGGACATTTTATACAGGCATTTGCTTACAAATACAATTGTACACTGTACGAGCCACTACCAGCGAATATAGATGCTTTAGCACCGGCTCGAGATTTAATCGCTGCTGTTCGTAATGAGACTGTCGATATATCTATTGGTCTATCGCTACCGTTGATTCACTTCGATGGATTTACATATCCATATGAATATTTGGATCCGTGTTTAATATTGCCTGTGGAACCAGATATACCATTTTATAAATTTTATGTGATCATATTTAAACGATATGCATTAATTTTGATCATAGCAACACTGGTGATCATATCATGGGTCTTGAGTAGAGCTCTCTATCAGCATGGCTATAAAATACATATTCTAAATTGCATTTTTCATGGTGATTGCTTGCGTGGTATTTTGGGTCAACCCGCTCTGATTGTACCAAATGCGCCAGTAATTATACGTGTGATATACTTACATATTTATATATTTGGAATGATTTTAACCACCTCATTTAATTCATATTTTTCTACTTACATCACACGACCGCCCAAGGAGAAATTACTTCGAAGTTTTGATGATATTTTAGACTCTGATCTAAAGATATATGTTTTTGCACCGGAGTATCGTGAATACGCGGAAGATACATATAAAAAATATTCTAAAATGTTTTATCTTGAGGAGGATTATCAACGTTTTAATAAAAAACGTAACTCACTTAATACGGATTTCGCTTATGTAGTGTCACCGACAAAGTGGAGCGCTATTCAGGAGCAACAATATATGTTCGCGAAGCCAATATTTCGATATGATCCACAATTATGTATCCTTGATAATATTTTCATTATGTTTCCGATACATGAGAATTCGATTTTTATGAAATCATTCAATCAATTGATATTGGAAACCGCACAATCGGGACTGAGTGATTATTGGCGCAGATTGGGATTTCGCGAATTGGTCGCTGCAGGTAAATTAAATTTGACCGATTTGAGTCAAAAGCAATATTTTAAAGCTGCGCAACTGGAAGACTTGCAATATATTTGGATTGGCATGATACTTATGGCAGTGATAGGCTGTTTAGTACTACTGGCAGAATTATGTATTTTTAATTGTGAAAAATTTAAATCGAATAAAATTCGAACACTTCTTATCACTAGGGGGAGATATTTTCGTGAAAGATGTTGCAAATAAATTGTATTCGAGTTTCATCGTACTTTCATACTGCTCTGGCTATAACTGTGAACTTTTATTTTAGACGTGTACATATGATTTCATTAGTGGTGTGTCTACGCCAGAAAATTATGTCACGCACATTGTCTGGTGCCACCTTTATAGAAGGCGAATGCGACTCTGACTTGATCAGTCAGCAGTGGGTCGTTTGTTCTTGTTCTTCTTTTTTTTCTTATTTGCATTTTTCCCCGACACGAACAGTGCGCGCATTTTCTTGTTCAATTTTTTTATCTCGAGTGTTTTTGTATAAAGTAATATAATTAATAGCTTCCATTCTGGAACATGTTTTAATTCGTTATAATAATAAATTGTATATATCACGTATATACATTTATCGTAATAAACAATATACATAAACGTATACAAGTATGTCTCTTGTTTTTTTTTTCTTTGTACAAAGTGATGTACATAAGAAACAATCAGTTTGCAATTTACGTGCATTTCTCTTTCGTTTCAATATGGAATTTCTTCCGATAACGAAAATAATTTAAATAAATCAAAACTTGATTTAAACATATATTTTGAACAATGGTATTGGCCACCAGCGAAAGGCTTAACCATTTAAAAGGTGATAAAAGGTGTGCTGCTGCAAATACAACAGCAACAGCAAGTAGCAGCAGCACCACCATCACATCAACCGTAACAACAACAACAACAACAATTAACCATCAGAACAAATGGAGGAAAATCAGCAGCAACGGCGACAACAACAGCAAGATTTGTCGTCAGTTAACGATAGCAATAGTTTGAGAGTGGACAAAATGAAGGCGAAAAATGACGCTACCAGCAAAACATCAACAACAGCGAAAACATCGCCTAGATTTGTATATTTATTTATTATTATTTATTATTTCTTTAATTTAAAATCGGTTAAATTTAAACAATTTTAATTTCTCAGAAATCAAGAAGCAGTCGGTAATTGTGTTAGCAGGAACATCAACTCAACCAAGGTATGAGCCCACCGGCATCTCTCTCACATACACATGGTGCACTTCATTTTGTGAGGCATAGGGAATTAATATCGAAACTATTTTGCAAGAATGTCGAAAATGTTTTAAGTAAAACTTCATATGCGGCGTTGTCGCAAATGGAGTGTGACATTTTTAAAGTACATTACATAAGTAAGAAGGAATATATAGCATAGCAAAAGGGAAAATGTAAAAAACTCAACGTATGCACAACGATACAAAACAATAGATCATGATTCAATGATTCATGGCAATAGATAGTGTGTGTGTGTGTTGAGAGAGAGAGAAAGAGAGAGAGAGAGCAAGCAGCACACATTCTTCACAGTCACACACAAAATGTTATTGTTTTCGTGTTATTAGCTGCTCGCATCTACATGGGAGACACATTCAATACAGTGTTGCCAGGGCTTCAAAAATAAAAAAGCTATATCGCTAAATAAGCGAAATGGTTCAAAGAAATGGCCTTTTCAACATTATAAGCGTTATTTCAGCATGTCCTTGTGGGGTATGTTCCACATTTTGAGTTCATCAATAAATTGGTGACCTAGTGTGGACATCCTACCGCTTGCCAATGCAGGACATTAGCACACTATGTGCGCCGCTGTCTCTGCCTCTTCCATGCATAATCTGCAAATGTGAGCATCATCCCCTTTAACAAGACCCATCTTACTGAGGTGGTACCAGCTTAGAGTCAACCGTCCTAGACTGAGAGCCCTCCCCGATTCACTGCCCTTTGATAGCCTTAACGAAGTCTTTGCCTGTCTGCAAGTGCATCAGTTCTCCCATCTCTTGAAAAGGAGTTTCTTTATCCACTCCTCGACCTTTGCCTTCATCGTCCCGTTGCTAAGAGCAACTACTGGTTCCGGTCCATAAAACTCAGCTTCAGATCCTTGTCTAGCCAAGGCGTCTGCAACTTAATTTTATCCTATATCAATGTATCTCTTCACCCACTACGAGCACACCCGTTAAGTTTCTGAACACATTCGAGCGCCAGCTTAGAAGATACCGTAGATTGTTGCAATCGCCTGACCACCGCCTGGTTATCGAGTGCTAGCAAGATCTTACTTTGCACCTTTCCATCCAGAAGATGGTCTAGCGCATGCATCAAACCAAGCATTTCTGCTTGATAGACGTATCTTCCCAGATTCAGAGTGCATGCCAGTCCCAACTCTTTAGAGAAGATTCCAGGACTCGCCCTGCCATCCATTAATGAGCCGTCAGTGAAAATACTGATGTCATTTTCCTTCAATTTGTGTGACTTTCCAGTCATCTTTAGCCTACCCATTCCTTCCATTGGCATTTGCGCTTTCTTTACACTGCTATATCCCAGCGACAAGATGCTCCTGTGCCCTATATCCGTGCCGATTCCATACCAATTATTGGTTGTCTTCAGACGTAATGTTGTTAATGCCGACGACTTCATAATATGCAAGTCCAGCGGCAGCAGCCCCAGAAAAACTTCCACCGGGGTCATCCGGTAATCCCAACACAAGCCATTCTTTGCACCTTATCTCACTTGCTTTTCGCAGTCTTTTGGATGACCTCAGGCCACCAGACCACAGCAGCATACGCTATTAAGGGCCTTACCATCGTTGTGTAGATTCGGTGCGCTGCTCTGGGAGTGATTCCCCACATAAGACCGAACACTCTCTTACACTGATGCAATACCCGTTTGCCTTTCTGGATCTTGTCGTCGACGTGACTGTTCCAAGTCAGCTTGTTATCGAGGATAACACCTAGATACTTGACTTCCTTGGAGACATTGATGTTCGATCCAAAAAGCCTATGGGGTCTATTGTTAACCCAATTCTGATTTTAATAAAGAGTACTGTGTCCAACTTACCAGCATTTATAGAGAGACTTTGTTTCGTGCACCATTCTTCAAGCGTTTTGAGTGCACCTCTCATGGTATCATAGATAGTGTCCAGGAGCTTACCGCTCACCGTTAACGCTATATCATCTGCATACTCGACGGTGTATATGCCCTTTGAGTCCAGCAGCTGGAGTAGGGGATCGAACGTGATGTTTAAATGATGGGCGATAGTACGCCCCCTGTGGACACCCTTTGACTACCGTACCTCTGAGTCTGTAACTCCCATTTTGAAAATTTATTGGCCTTTGCCTCAACATGCTGTCCATCCACTTTACAATGGATTAGTTGACTGCTCAGTGGTTTTGTCAGAAGCGTTCTCCTTTCCATGTAGTCCGCCAGTTCTCCCTCCATACATTTAAGTAGAAAGGAGGTCAAGCTAATCGGCCGGAATGATTTAGCTTCTGAGTAGTCCCTTTTTCTCGGCTTTGGAAGAAAGACAAGGTGTCTCCATTGAGTCGGGATATATCCTGTAACCAGACAAGTAGTGAATATTCCCAGAAGCCTGTTTACCAGAGCTTCTGCACGCCATTGAAGTAGGGCTGGAAATATCCCGTCTACACCTGTTGTTTTGAATGGAGAGAAACGCTCGATGGCGTGTATCACTCCATCTCTGGTGACTATCCTTTCAGCTTCCGATCTTTCATCCCTGTTTGCTTCCCATGCACCTTCGATCTAAAACTTTCAGGAAAATTCACCCCCATCAGGTATTCCAGCGACTCCCCGTTTAATCCCAACTTTGAAGCCGGGTTTGATATAATCCTCCGTAATCTAATCCCTCCATGTTTTCCTTTTGCGGTTGCGTAGAATCTTGTTCAGCTCCCTTTTCTTTGACTTGTTTTCGTCCCACGCGTTGGGGTCACCTCTCATGAGACGATTAAAAGCTTTTCTTGTCTCCTTTTTCAGGGACTGCAGTACCCGATTCCACCATGGAATGGGATCTCCTTCTTCCACTACCGTAAGAGGACATGAAGCTTCAAATGCTTTGATACTCAACATTTGCGGTTGTTCTAGGTCTCTTAAACCTCCCTGGTAATAATTCCTCAAAAACTTCACAGTACTTCGTACAATCCGTTCGTTTCGGTATCCTTACCACTCTGAATGGCCCTGTTGTCCGACATGGTTAGTCTGTCCACAACCCTCCAATCCAACCCTGTCCAACATTTTGACATTCGTCAGAGTAACATCAATGACTTCGCAACGATGTTTGTCGACAAAGTCGGTTCTGTTCCCTTATTGGCAACTTGTAGACCAAATTCTATAAATTCGTGCAGACACTCTCCTCTATAGATTTCATTGCTGCTGCCCTACACAGAATTGTGCGCATTGGCATCGCAGCCTAAAATCAGACCAATGGACCAATGGAGAATCGTATGGAAGGTATGCTGATGCGATCATAAATAGGTGAGAAATAGGTGACTGCACAACTTAGACATTAGAATCGCACGTCTCCCATGGCTAACTAAAATGCATGTCCTTAACTTCACCTCTGTTTGTAGATATAACAAGGTGATCTTTTATGCAGATAGGCCTTTGATCCTTCCATGAAGGATCCAGGACTTCTGCAACAGTGTAATGTCAAGCTCATCTTCATCGAAGCTCCGTACCATCATTGCTGATGCTGCTTTGATGTGGTGAATATTGAGTTGATACACATTTACTACTGCTTAAACATAAGTCTTCTTCGCCCTGGCAGGCTCGCCCTTTACTTGCTCAGCCCGATGTTTAGGCGGTCTGCAAGACCGTTCGGCCCAGATGCCGCATGCGAGGCCTGTGGGTTCGCTGGTTTAACAATCTTATCAGATTGTCCACCCCTCTCATCACTCCCCGATGTCGGATTTCCCTGCCACGTCGTCCCCAGAGCTACCCTACCCGTGTTAGGCTTGGGTTTCGAGCCTCGTTTGGAGCGACTGACGACTCGTTTGGACTAACTGGGCATCCATCTCCTCGAGCACTTGTCCATTTCGGTGTCTGCGTGGAAGGATTATCAACCTCGTCAAGGGACGGTTGTCCATCCTTCCCAGCATCCACCTCAACTGGCCCTTCCGTCGTCTTCGGATGAGGTTCCTCAGGCGTTGAACTTTTCAGTGGTGTCGGAGCTATCGACCTGAACCTCTTCCCCGACTTCTCCATCTCCAAGGTCGACTCATCTTGCAGAAGTCCACTGAGTTGGCCCAAGAGCTCAATGGTCTTTTCCGGCGACTTCATGAGTTTTTTACTTTACCTCTTTCGCTTCTGCTTCTCCCGTTTCTTCAACTGGATTCGCTCAGCTTTGGAGGCTCCGTCTGCCTTATACATTTTATCGCTAACGATTGCTCTTCACCAGGAGCGTGTTCGTCTGCACCATCAAATGTTCCGCCCGATGTTTTCCGCTGCCTCCAAACTGCCTTCCCTGCCGACCTGGTGACACCACCCCCTTTGTTCAATACAGTCGCAGTCACAGGTTAAGGCCTTTCAAGAGCCGTTCCGTCTGCTACGGCAGACGCTTCCACTGGCTTTGGGATGACTAAAAGCTCGGCTTCTTTGGAAGCGTCATTTTTCGCCACCCCCTCCTCTACTTTTCCCGCCGTGGCTTTCAGCACTACTTCGCATGAGGCAGTACTGTCCGCCATTGCAGGAATTTCGCTTTGAGTTCCAGAGGTGGGAATGAGTAGTGCAGCTAACAGCTCTGCCTTTGGTGAAGCCTTCTTTTCCGCCGTTCCACCCATTAATAGCCCTGCAACCCCCGTATTTCCGGATCTAGATCCGATCCCTTATCTTAGCTAGATACCGGCTGACATCGTACAGGCTAAACTGTGGTATATATTTCCACTAGGCACCCTCGAGGCGGGTTAAGTGGAGGATTTTGCCGACCATTACAAACATTAAATCAGGACCTTCCGTTTTAACAACTAAATAACATGTGAATTTAGAAGAGGACAGCGGCAAACTATTTCAACATTCTACACAAACACTCTATTACCAAAAAATTTAAAATTATATTATTCCGTAGTGGACAATATCTATCATGCAACTATTTCCTCTTCATCAGATGAATTGGATGAACTACTGTTTAAATATATATCACAAGAGTCCAACATCCTTATGAGCTGGGCTGCATTCCAGTATTAAAAGGTACTGTAGCCGTGTCGAATGCGCAATAAGGTCAAAGTTTTGGTAGCGATTTGTTCTAATCTTTTGTCAGTAAGCCAATATATCCGAACTTTTTTTGTATGTATATCCTGTAATAGTAACAAATATTTCGCACAACACAGCTGACTATTTATCATAAGAGAATGATAATGGCGGCATATATGTTGGACCAAATGTGATGCTGCTAGATGATAATTCTCATAAAAAATCTCTTCGTTTCGTTAGACAGTGTTGTACTAAATTTATACAATATCTTGTATTGTATGTGTATTGTTGAAGATTATCCTTAAAAAAAAACTAGTTTGAAAATAAGAAAGGGGTAGAAAAAAGCACGAAACTAAACCAAAATGCTTAACTGCCAACACTGATACTTATTTACTTACTTATGTGGCCATAACAACCGAATATCGATTTAGGCCGAAAAAAACATGCTTCGCCAGCCATCTCTGTTCTTCGCTAGCTGGCGCCAGTTAGAAATTCCAAGCGCCGTCAGGTTCTCCAGTACTTGATACTTGAGGAAGACCACCGGAGGTTTGGTCTTCCTCTTTTGCGTCGTCCTCCAGCGGGTTCCGAATATAACACCTTCTTAGCTGGAGCGTGTTCTTCCATTCGCTCGACATGACCTAGCCAGCGCAGCCGCTGGATTTTGATGCGCTTTACTATGTCAATATCGGCATACAGCTCGAACAGCTCATGGTTGTACCTTATTCGGTACTCGCCACCAACGCAAATAGGTCCAAAGATCTTGCGTAGGACTTTTCTCTCGAAAACTCCAAGTATTCGCTCATCCGAGGTGGAAATTGTCCAGGCTTCAGCGTCATATGTTAGGACAGGCATGATGAGAGACTTGTAGAGTGTAGTTTTCGTTCTTCGAGAGAGGGCTCAACTTCTCAATTGCTTACTCAGCCCAAAGTAACACCTGTTAGCAAGAGTTATCCTGACGTTAAGCTGACGTCATTACTGCTGTTAATGCTGGTTCCAAGATAGACAAAGTCCCTTACTACTTCAAAAGCGTAGTTGTCAACAGTGACGTTCTGTCCAGGACGCCGGGACTCTTTGTTTGTTGACACTAGATACTTCGTCTTGCCCTCGTTCACCGTGAGACCCATCCGACGCGACTCTCTTTCCAACTCTGAGAATGCTGCACTGACTGCTCGCGTGTTCATGCCGATTATGTCAATATCGTCAGCATACGCTAACAGCATGACACTTTTGTTGAAGATAGTGCCATTATGTCGTAGATCAGCAGCTCGTATTATTTTCTCCATAATAAGATTGAAGAAGTCGCACGATAACGAATCACCTTGTCTGAAACCCCGTTCGGTATTAAACGGTGCGGAGAGGTCTTTCCCAATTTTCACTGCACAACGGGAGTTATGCAGTGTCATTCTACAAAGTCGAATGAGCTTTGCAGGAATACCGAACTCAGACATTGTTGCGTAGAGGTAATCCCATACCGGACTGTCGAAAGCGGCTTTATAATCAACAAATAGGTGGTGTGTGTCGATCTGTTTTTCTTGGGTCTTCTCCAGGATTTGGCGCAGTGTGAAAATCTGGTCGATGGTGGATTTACCAGGTCTGAAGCCACACTGATAAGGTCCAATCAGGTTGCTGAGCATAGGCTTCAACCTTTCACACAGTACGCTCGATAGAACCTTGTACGCGATGCTCAGGAGACTTATTCCACGGTAGTTGGCGCAAATTGTGGGGTCTCCTTTTTTATGTACAGGACAGAGAACACTGAGCCTCCAACCATCAGGCATGCTTTCATCCGACCATATTCTGCTTATGAGCTGGTGCATGCGGGTGAGCAGCTCATCGCCTCCGGTCTTAAACAATGGCCGTTTCAACCTCGTCATAGTCGGGTGGTGGAACATCAACACCATAATCTGTAATTGGGGTTATCGGGCATTCTCCTCCACTGGCGGAATTGTTCGTAGCATCGCCATTCAGTAACGTGGAGAAGTGTTCCCTCCATAGGCTCAGTACACTCTGGACATCCGTAACCAGATTCCCATTTCCATCACGACAAGAAGAGGCTCCGGGATTTAAACCTCCACTCAGGCGCTTGATCTTTTCAAAGAATTTTCGAATCTCATTCTTGTCGGTACACATCTCTATCTCCTCACACTCGCGTCTTTCCATCTCCCTTTTCTTGCGCCTGAAAAGACGTCTCTCTGCACTCCTTTTCTCTCTATACCGCTCCTTAACAGCTCGCGTTACGCCTGCACGCAGGGTTTTTCTGTAGGCGGCGTCTTTCTCTGCGGTAGCGTCGCGACACTCCTGATCATACCACTCATTCCTCAGAGGCCGGTAGTAACCGATTACCTCCTCGGCAGCAGTAGTCATGGAGTGGGATATATGTGTCCACCGTGCGCATGTATCATCAAGTGGGGGAGTGTTCTGCATAAGCAGATCCGATAGTCGAGTGGAAAATGCATCTGCTGTCTCTGGTGATCGCAGCTTACTGACGTCGAGCTTTCTCTGTGTGGGACTTCTCTTGTTATTTGCAACACATAGGCGTGTGCGCACCTTAGCTGCAACAAGGTAGTGATCCGAGTCGATGTTGGCACCACGGATCGATTTCACGTCCATCACACTGGAAGCATGCCTTCCGTCAATCACCACATAATCAATTTGGTTTCTTGTACGTTGATCTGGAGACAGCCATGTCGCTTTGTGGATGTCGAGATGCTGGAATCTGGTACCACCAATTACCATGTTTCGTGCTGCGGCGAAGTCGATCAGCCTCATTCCGATATCGGAGGTGTTCTGGTGGAGGCTGAATTTTCCGACAGTTGGACCAAAGGTACCTTCCTTGCCCACCCTAGCATTAAAGTCGCCAAGCACGATTTTGATATCGTGGCGGGGGCAGCGGTCATAAGCTTCTTGGAGGCGCTGAAAGAAGCTCTCCTTGGTCACATTGTCCTTCTCATCCGTCGGAGCGTGGGCACATATAAGGCTAATGTTGATGAATTTTGCATTGATGCGGATTGTGGCCAGCCGTTCGTTCACAGGCGTGAACTGTGAGACAAGATGTCGTAGTCTCTTGTTGACCAAAAATCTACATCCTAATTCGTGCCTTACAGCATGGCAACTGTAGTAGATGTCACAGGACGCTCTTTTGGAGCAGCCCTGTCCTGTCCATCGCATTTCCTGGAGAGCGGTGATGTCAGCTCTGTATTTTTCGAGGACATCAACCAGCTGGATAGAGGCACCCTCCCTATAAAGGGATCGGACATTCCAGGTGCATATCCGTAAATCGTGGTCCTTTTTTCGTTTGCGGGGGTCATCAACAAAAGCGGTAGTCCTTATCCGAAGCATATTTGTTTTTTTCATTGGGGGGGTTTTTTATGTGGCAGGTCCCAAACCCAACGCACAACCTCTAACCGAGGAGATTTTCGCCACTCACTTCAGCCGCCTCCCAGCGGGTGCCAGGAAGACGTTGCCCGGTGGTCGCCACATGGATGGCCCCCATTAATAATAATGAAAGCGCCATCACAGAGTAAGCAGAGCAAGCTATATGACTACCCCTCATTAACAAATAAAGGTATCCTCACATAGCGCTCAGATCAAACTACATGACAGCCAGTGAGTTGACTTGCGATGAGTTCAACAAGGATTGCGCTAGCCCCACCTGGATGAGGCAGTTAGACACGTTACCTTGCGAAAACACCACCAGACCACCAGCCAACACTGATAATAACGATTAATCCGCATGTTATACGAAAGCACGCGGACGACAGAATATTAAGGTAGCGATCATACTTCACCTCTAATCGGTTCTCAGTGAATTTGATGGAATGTGACGTAACAGTATTTCCAAGAGTTGAATTATTCATTCATTATTTCATTTTGAAATAAGTGTATGGAAGAAATCAAAAGACAGCTTTGTGAAATCTATCAAAGTGAAAAATTCGAAAATATTTTGTTACATTAACCCTCTGGTTGTATATAAAGGTCAAACATTTCACATGCATTTTTTTATTCTTTCTTTTCGATTATTACCAATTTTATTTTAATTACATTAACTTGTAAATATTTTTTTAAATGTTACAATCATTAAAATAATCAAAATTTTCGTTACAGCGCATTGTTTTTCTTTAAAATTTTTTTTTTAAATTTCATCATTTTGTACTCAACCAGAGGGTTAGTAATTTTGACATAAACATGCTTTGGCATATACTGTGAATGACATGAGAACAAATTTTTTGATTGACTTGTTTAATTATACTATTTATTTTTCTTTTCAATTTGTTTGCCATTTTGTCATCTTGTCTGGCAGCTGAAGCATTGTGACGTCACATCTGGAAAAAATTTCTCTGATGTGCGCAATCTTATTTTCTATTGTTGGTAAAAGCACAAATGGCAGACATAGTTGCTGTTTGATTATGCGGCGCATGATAGTGTTTTTGCTTTTGTCTTAGTCGGCATTCAGACACAAAAACATTTGCACGAAAAACATTTTCAATTCACTTTTAATGTTTCATTCGCGTTTACACGGACAAAAATGTTTCTCGGCGACTTCTTTGTATGTTTGACCTAATTTTTGACATCATGAACAGTGTTCGGACTGCAAAACAATTTTTAGAGGTAGATGAAGCTAAACAATTGTGGTAGATGATGATATTTATGAAGTCGTTTTTTGTTATTCATCAAAATGTGTAATGTTTCACATTTATTACTAATGTATGAACAAAAATATTCTTTCCACGTTTCATTATTACACATGTTAAAACATTAAAAAAATCGCTTATCAAAATTAAATCACAAATGCATGTATTTACTTTAAAAGATAAACTTTTGGGAACATATGTACCTACATAGTTAACTTAAAATATAAATTTATAGCATCATTTAAAATACAGAGATCACTCATTTCATGTAAAAACTAAATCACATACTTATATGTAATAATCTATATATTGCTATAACCCATAACCCATAACCATAACCCTTATGATATTAACTTTTCTGAGTTTTGTAACGGAGCTAGTTTAGAAGCGCTTTCATGGCCACTTGTTGCTACCGGAAGAATTGCCAATTGCTTTCCGACAGGTGAGTACAAAAAATTTGATAGATATTAACCCTTGCCATGTAACGTCGTTTTTCGCACCTCTTCTGTGTAACGTCGGGTCACTTGTGTCCGGCTCTTAAAAATGTACGTAAAAGTGCTAAAAAAAATTTGAAAAAATTCACGAAACTTTATTGAGGATTCTATTTTAAGAATCAATCGCTATATTACCGATGTTTAAAATTGTTTAAACAATATAACTGTTTAAACAAGCAAAAACGTGGAAAATGGACATTTTTTTCAAAAAATCATAACTTTGGTAAAAACCAATATTTTTTAAATTTTCAAACGGGAAATTAAAGCTTAAGAACAGTACGTTGAAGAAACAAATATTGGAAATATATACAATTAAACAGGATACTTAAGTTTTGAACATCAAAATCGCATTTTTTCGAAGATACGTAAATATGTCAAATTCACAATAAAACAAACAATGTATTTATTTTATTCAATTTTATTCATACAAATGATATCAAATATACTAATTAATAAAAGAAATGTTAAGAAAAACATAAAAATAAAAAATTGTGGTAGAATTATTGTGCACATTCCAAACATAACCCATATCTGTGATCTTAACACGCAGGATAACGGCATTTGGCACAGCATAGAAATGTCTTTTTATCTGTCTTAGAACTACAAAAATGACAACCAAAAATTTGTCAATTCCACATGAAAAACATGAATTTTTAGTGAAAAGCCATCAAAATAAAGGAAAAACCAATTTACTCACCTCCGGCGTTTGATCAACGTACTGTGTAACGTCGGGTCACTTGTGCACTTTTCAAATTTGACCTGGCTTCCACAACGGCTGTTTACGCACTAAACTGTCGGTCCTTGGGGAGCTAGCAGCTTTCCAGTGTACAATTTTTTCCAGCCTAGTTTGCTTTACTCAAGTTGCTGGTGCAGAAGAACTAATGCAGAGAAACTACATTGGTTCCTTCAATACTCACTGTACAAATTGTGGAAACCTAGATAATAAGGAGACAGCTTTGTCAATCAGAAGAAATAAGTTTCCAGGAAAGTACTTTCTCGAAAATCTCCCCGACTATTTTACTACACGAAATGGATTATATGACGTCATTTATCTTAACGGGTTTCGCCGATGACAATTTTAGATGATTTTTTTCTTATGTTTGGAACTACATATTGCTTGAAAAAAGCAATGAGCAACTTTGAACCATTTTTGAAGTAAGGCTTTGACTCCTTAAAATATGAGACAAAAAATATCATCGATATGAGTTTCAATAACAGTTAAATGTTCCCGTGGATGCTTCTCTTTGACTTCGGTTACATTTTATTGGAAGAAAACATGGAGAACTACCCAACCGCTATCCAAATATTGGCTGTGATACAACTTTTGAAACTTTAGGGTCTGGTACCTTGAAAACTCCGATTTTTGTTTGTTTGATATGGAGTTAAATTATTTTGACTTTTACTTCCAAAAATTTGGTTGGTTGGTAGATTGGATTGTACTGACTGAAGCACAGAAGCTGTATTGTGTCACAATACAGTTTCTGTGGAAAAATCCCCTAAGATAGAAGACAGAGAATGTTTTATATATCCATTCGGTAGACTTAATATAATGTAGGAGATAATAGACTAACTTAAGGACTCTTATAGAGATTTAAGACGCAATTCTTTCTTTGTTTAGTTATAATAAAATTAATCGAAAAATTTATTCGAAATATTTCTAATAATATTCAATATTCAATTCAATATATAAAACAAAGTTGAGATAACGGTTAGGTTAGGTTTGAAGGGCGTGTGTGAACATACAGTGTTCACACCTTCTTGAATCATTTGGTTCTCCATATGAAGTTAAAAAGCTCTTTTAAGTCCACATTGGCAAGTTCGTCCAGACCTGTTAAGAAACGAAACCCCAAACATTGAAGTCGTTTTGTATGTAATCCTGGACAGAGACATAGATAGTGGTTAATTGATGCTTCTTCCGCTTCATCTCGGCAACCCCGACACAGTCTGCTCGTCGGTATACGCCAACGTTGAAGCATTGGTGCAATGGCACAATGCCCAGTGAGCATCCCGGTAAGAATTCGTCTGCAGGACAGAAGTACCCTCGTCCTTCTCATTTCTAACCTTGCCCATAAGATCTTGGATGCCTCACAATCCTATCGGATAGTCCACAAGCTGTTCGCCTTCTTAACAACTATTTCTTCAATATTCACAAACAGTTCGCAAAGCGAAATTTGTACTTAGTCGTCGGCCTCGTTGGCGTCTATACTAGATCCCCCCCTGGTAATTTGGCCTACTAGTTCGGTCCTTTCAATATCACTATGTCCAGGAACAGAGCTAAGAGAGCCTATGGTTTTCTATATCACATAATGAACTCGGCATTTCGGCACGATTTTCGACTTGACTGTTCTGGATTTAATTGCCTTCAGTGCCGCTTGGCTATCTACAAAGATAGTGATATTCGAAGGCGGAATTGTACTATCTTGTATTAGTTTAGTTTAGCTGCCTTCTCGTGTATTTCTGCCTGACTGCAAGCGTCAGGGAGTCGAAATGACATCCCATAGTGCAGGTTTTCTGAAAAAATTCCCGCTCCCGTCTCTCTGTCCATCTTCGAGCAGTCTGTGTAAATGGTAATGTTTGAATCACGCACTGCACAGTGTGGCTCCCAGTTTTTCCTAGTCAAATATAAGATAGGAATCCTTGTAGTAAAGTCCAAAACTGGTTTGGTGTAGCCTGTGGGTGCATTAGAACCCCTACACCTACACGGTCCCTCCCCTTGAATTCATCTAGAATCTTACTGTGTTCATAGTTGGCAGATTTCCACATTTTGGTCTAACTTAATCTGAGGGCCCATTTTGCACCACAGCATTTAACAAACAAACGTAGATGAAATGTCATATTTAAACCAAAGGTCCTTTTGCAGGTATAAAAGGCCGGTAGTCTTTTCTTAGTTCTCTCATCAACGTTCCTCCTCCACTTCAATTTGGAGTCGAGGATAACGCCCAAGTACTTGGCCTCAGAGGAGAGTCTCAGAACCTCTCCATTTAATTTTGGCAAGATGAATTCTGGTATTTTACATTTCTTTGTGAACAGTACAAACTCGGTTTTAGCAGGGTTAACCGCTAGTCCGGTCTGGGTTGCTATTTCGAAATCTCGCTTAACGCCGATTCCATGAGCTCAGCGATCGTCTACAAAAACTTGCTTCCGATCAGAATAGCCACGAAATCAGCGTAAGCAACTGCTTTGTCCGTTTTACCTTGAAGATCTTAAGAATTTCGTTAACTACCCTCTTCTTCTTTATTTGCCTGTTCGTTTTCGAAAGTTAGCGATCGTACAAATATGATTAAATGCATAAATATATATGTGTCTAAAAGTATATAACTATGTAGTGTATAATGTCAAAATATGTTGTTTGTGATTTCTCTGAAAGCTTCTCTGTCTCTGTTAATTTCTTCGGTACAGTCCCAATTTTCATTTATCCAACTTCCTAAGTATCGAAATTTGGACACTCTTTCTACAAGTTCACCTTGGATCGATAAGGTTAGGTTATTGTGGGTATTTTTCCTGCATACAGCCCTGAATTTAGTTTTGGCAACATTGATCTTAAGGCCATATTTGTTGCTGTACTCACTAAACTTATCTAGTAAGCTTTGTAGATCTTCTATACTATCCGCGAAGAGTGTCGTGTCGTCAGCATACCTGATGTTGTAAATAGTCCTTCCATTTACTTTTATGCCTTCTTGTGCATAATAAAAAGCTTCTTTAAAGATTTTTTTCGAATATATATTAAATAAGAGAGATCATAGTATGCACCCTTGTCGAACGCCTTTTAATATTTCTATTTCGTTTGTGTTTTCGTTATCTACCCTAACTTGCGCGATTTGGTTCCAGTACAAGTTTCTTATACAGAGCAGCTCTTTTTCGTCTATGTCTAAATAAATAAAATAAATATGTGGCACTTAAAGCCCCAAAGGGCTCATTGGCCGAGCTTCTCTTCCATTACTGTTGTGCGTCTTAAATTTGGACAGTATTAGAAGGGACCTACTTATTTTAGCCGGTTCCGAACGGCAGAACATTTGTCTTATCGATATTAAATTTGTTATGCATCAGCCGGGGATTGAACCACGACCTACAGATCAGAAGAGCTTCACGTGTTCCCAATCCGTTTTTAAAACCGAACTGTGACTCTCCTGTTGCATCTTCGCACTTGGCATATACGCGGTTATGTATGATTTTTAGAAAAATTTTAAGTGAGTGATTCATTAAGCTGATTAATCGATATTCTTTACATTTTTTGGCCTGAGGTTTCTTCGGCAATGTGATAAGGATGGATTTTAACCAATCTTGCGGGAACTGTCCAGTATCATAAATATAATTAAAAGCTTGAACAAGTAGATTAAGGTTATCGTCATTTATTAGTTTTAAAATTTCTACAGGTATATCATATGGTCCAGAGGTCCTATTGTCCTTTGAGAGCTTAATGGCGTGTTTAATTTCATCTATTATTATTGGTAGACCGGAAATATGAGTGTTTTTAGATGCAGTACGCAATGTTCGATTGTCGTGAAATAGTTCTCGCACATATTCTTTACACATCTCTTTCTTTTCACTTATTTGGGATGCGATTTCGTTATTTTTGTTGAGTTAAAAAGACGTCATTTTTCTTCGATAAGCGCCAGACAACTCCTTTCGTTTTTTGTGGATGTTAAAGTCATCGTGAAGTTTTTGGAGATTTTCAATGTCTTTACATTGAGCGTCTATCCATTCGTTTTTAGCTATTCCATTTTACGACGAATTTCTTTATTTAGCTCTCGGTAAACTTCAATATTTTTGGTTTTGTGCTCTCGCCTTTCGTCAATTAATTTTAATATTTCTTCGGTCATCCATTTTTCTTTTGGTTCGGTTTTTCTTTTAACTAGGGTCTGTTGTGCAATTTTAGTTACAGTTGTTGTTATCTTGTTCCAAACTGAAAGTGGGTCTTGGTTAATGGTTTGGATGTTCTTAAGCTGGTTATTTATTTCCAAAATGAGTGAGTTGCGAACAATTTCGTTTCCCTTTAACATTCTGGTGTTAAGCATTTGTTTATGTGGTTTATTTTTCCAACTTTTAAGTTTTAGTTTCATGTTGGCTAATAAGAGATTGTGGTCAGAAAAGATATCAGCTCCTGGATAAGTGGATACTCTGGTAATAGCTGAGCCGAATCGTTTATTTATAATTATAAAATCTATTTGATTTCTGACTGTATTTTGTTCATTGTCCTGAAGCGATTTCCAAGTATATAGTCTTCTCTGCCGCCTCTTTCATTTCGATCTCCCAGACCGAATCCTCCAGTTACACCATCGGTGTATAGTGAACCAACTCTGGCATTAAAATCCCCTTGTATAATGTTAATTTCATGTGGTTTTGTGAATTTTAAAAGATCATCTATTTCTGCGTAAAAACTTTCGATTTCATCGTCACTTTTGTCAGCCGTTGGTGCATATACTTGTAGAATGATGAAGTTTATTGGTTTTGCATTGATTTTAAGTAACATAGTTCTGTCAGATTTGGGTATGAAAGCAACGACATTGCTTGCAATTCATTTATTTACTATAACGGCTACGCCGTTTCTATGATTCGGATTTTGAATACCTGAAAAATATACTTTCATATCTTCGAAACAAAATTCACCACTGTCTAGCCACCAAGTTTCACTTACTCCAAGAACATTTATTTCAATCTATTCATCTCTATTATTGCGTTTTTTAACTTGCCTGCTGCAAATAAACTGCGGACATTCCATGTCCCTATATTTAGTTTATCTTTGATTTTACCTCCGGGGATTCTTTGCACCCTCGATTTGCCGGAGACTGAGGGCCATTTCTGTTGTTGTATTTCCATGATTAATACGATAGTCGTGGGGTAATATTTCAGTGGTTTCCCGTTGCCTACTGAAGAGTTTGCAGTTTTCCTTCTTAAAATTCAGCCGTCCTTAACATAGGAGCAGACGCTGTCGGCAGCAGCCAATCGTTTGGAACAGTCGCTGCCAGTTGTTTTGGTCCACCCCAGGTATTTGATTTCTCTGGTACCTGCCATATCTGGCGGGCTTTCTCCTATCCGCCACCTGGGGAGGCTCCCGATGGGGGAAGAACCAAAACCCCACACGAGCGTTAACTACCAGAAGCAATAAAAGTGGAGACAACACGCCCCCCTGTGGCGTCCCCCTGATTGTTCTCTTCTTCACGTAACTCGTTCCCACTTTGGTGTTGACGGTCCTGCTTAGCAGCATTTCCCCGATCCATGCCACTATGAAATTGTTGACCCTGCGGTCAACTAGCGCCTTACGAATCGCTTCAATGGTTACATTATTGAAGGCTCCCTCTATGTCTTACCAAGGTGTACTCCTTAGATTGCATTGATCCAATTAGTCTCTCTAGCATTTTAAGAATAAACGAAGGCAGACTAATTGGTCTGTAATCCTTTATGGTAGAATTATTTAGTTTTCCTGCTTTCGGAATGAAGGCCACCCTAACCTCTCTCTAAGTCTTGGGCACATACCCGTACAGCAGCCAACTGGAAAATATGCTTGCCAGATGGGGAAGTAGGCTGCTTAATGAATTTCGAAGCATGGCTGGTATAAGGATTTTATATCCCACATAATCTTATTCATATCTTCTATTTCAGCAACATCATCCCTGGAAACCAGGACTCGATTTGTTGTTCGTGAGCCGACAACGTACGAGTCATCGCATCTTGGGAAGTGAAGGACCTCAAGGGAGCCCGTCCATGATACATCTTGCTCCCTGACACTGCCGAGGAATGTTGGAGTTCCGACAGTATTTTCCGGAGCCTTGATACCTCGGTGACAACATCCACAGAACCGTTGCCAGGAATCTCTTTTGGCTGCCCTAATTCTACTTTTATATTCATTAAAGCTAATTCTGTCTATGTCCCAGTCCTTCTCACTTCTGCTATTCCTAGCCCTGTTATAACAATTTTCCATTTCCAACACTTCGACGCAGACCGTGATTCTGATCAATTACATTCAAAACCATATATACTCTTCCATATGTCACCTCTTCTTACGGGAGCTACAAAAGGAAGCTCATACTCAAGCAAGTCATAAAAGTACAATTAACTCTTTGAGTGTAGTACAATATATAAAAATACATACTTCTATTGCAGTCATTCATTATACCTGTTATGTATACCCCTGAGACATGTTTTATCACACAACAAAATTCGTAAGTACTTAGTTAATTACGATGAAGAAGGAAATATTGATTTATAAAAATATTAGCGTTCATTAGGTTCAAGACAACATTTGAAGAGTGTTTTAGTGATTTGTTCTTTCCCATACGGTATAGCATATAATGTATCTATTTCCAAAATATCGACAATCCTCATTTCAACAAAATGATATACTTGCCTTAAGTTGGATGACAATTTTATCAGTAATAACTTGTATTGATGGACTGATCCGCGTAACAGAATCACCGCCGCCTACTAACACTTTAATTGATTTCTTAAAAGATATTCAATACTCAAATGGTTTTACGACTGTTTTAATAGCTCGTAATCGAAATACCAATATCGATAAAGCATTCACGGCAACTCATGATAATTCCAATGAAAATGGTGAGTCGAAATTTCTGCAGCACATTATGATTGAATTGCAGACACCAGTCATACAAATCAATGAGCTTGAAACATTTCAACTGAGAGAACATTTTCACGACTCACTCATGTGCATCGTTTACATGAATTATGGATCATTTGGGGATCATAGTGGTTTGTTGAAACAATTCGTTATCAATTTAAATCACATGTTGCAATCGAAAATATTATTTCTATTGAATGGCACTTCTATGAATCTATACAATGATAAGGATGCTGTTGATGAGATCTTGTTGAAACTATTTGAATTTTGTTGGAAACATAAAATGATCAATGTTGCAGTTTTACTCGCGGATTATAAGGTTAATGCTTGAAAGTGACTTAGATTAACTTTCAATCAGAAAATAATAATTATATGAAATTTTACAATATTTCAGAACTCCGCCATATTTTTTAGTTATAATCCTTTCCCACAGTTGGAAAGCGAAGTGCGAAAATTATATCATGATACTATCTATCCATTTCGTTTAGGCAATCTCAATGGTTACAGACTACCATTTATCGGAATGTAATCATCTATCGGAAGTCGAATGGGCAAATCCATATTGGTGGAGCTGCTGGACATTTTATACAGACAGAAGATGTTGGAAATAAATTGTATTCGAATTTCATCGTACTTTCATACTGCTCTGGCTATAACAGTGAACATTTATTTCGGACGTGTACATATGATTTCATCAGTGGTGCACTATATTTTGTGAGGCACAGTGAATTAATATCGAAACTAGTTTGCAAATAGTTTTGACACTTTTACGAATATTTTAGCATTAATACGTTACGTTAGTGCTAAAAATTTTGTTGGAATAATATAATAAAATAAAAAAAATTGATCCATACAAAGTTTTCGCAATTAGTTCATTCAATTTGACTACATATAGCCATTTGGTAACCCTAATGATATCAACTTTTCTGAGTTTTGTAACAGTGGTAAAAGCAGTTTTATGGCAAATTGTTGCTACTGGAAGAATTGACAATTGCTTTCCGACAGGTGAGTACAAAAAATCTATTATGTATTAAAGATGTGCCTCAGTCGAGGATCGCACCCACAGCCGGCAGATAAACGCACTAACCACTGAGCTGCGATATCCACACACAAATACATAAGTTTTTAAAAACTCCTACGGAAAATATGTACTGACACTAAATTGGCAACAATTGCATCTTTCAGATAAGGCCAACTACTTAGGGTTTTACTGACAAATGAATTGGAGATCCGACATTAATCGCAGGATAGAAAATCATGTGTGACAATTTATGCCTGCAAAATAATGCTAAGGTAATAAGAAAATGCAATGAGAACTGAGTTTGCTAAAACAGATTGCTGATATCATTCTCGTTTGGGTTCCCGGTGACAGAAATGTTGAAGAGAATTAGAAGAGAATCAGACAAAGTAGCCAACAATGGTGCCTCCCTGAACACTCGTCCAGTGGTATGTGGCTATGTTCCAACTACATGTATCATCTTCAAGTGGTAAACAAAAGGTGGAAATCAGCGTGTGGTACATCACGTTTGACTGAGCCTGTTTTGAACAAAACGATGATATTAAAAATTACTCCATGTGCGGACGTGTTTTTGTCGAGCTCTGTGATAAAACTGAAAACTAAGCAGTTAGATGTTGAATACTAATTGCGAAATAGACGCATAGAATTTGAAAATCTGCTCTCGCAGTGAATGTACGAAGATATATCTCTTGCAAGTTCTATTAATAGAACAATCGAAAAAAGAAGACAAAATAAAAAAGAAAATATTAATATACAAATTAATTTCGGGTAATGAGTGTAAAGCGCTCTCCCCCAACATGCAAGCGCTCTTTGTGGGATGCGAGCGCATTAAGCTCTGACTGCAATATATCGCCATCCCTGTCAAACAAACCAGTAAATCACTTTCACTCAATTCAACGAGTGCACCAAATTTCGTGGAGCGAGCAATTTATTTCGCCGCTCACCGATACTTCAAACGATCGGTCATTTGTTGGAATGACTCAAATAAGTACTGCAACAACAACCGATAAAAAAATCAAACCACCCATTCGAGAAAAGGCACCTAAGTTATTAACACCACAATTAGAAAACACTAAGCGGTCGGGATCTACGGGTAGCTCAGATAATATACAGCAAAAAAATGCGAAACTATCTAAAATAATTGATTACTGGTTTGGTTCACAGAATGAAAGTCATGCAAATAGATTTGCTCTCCTAGCTCAAGATGAACAAGAAACAGATAATGATCAACAATTAATAAAAAATACAAGTCCAAACCCTCCCCCTATTTACATATCGAATGTTGCATATATTCAACCCCTAAGAAATTTACTTAATGAAATTGCTGGTGATGGCTATCAAATCAAAATACTAAATAAAGAGGAAGTTAGAAAAAAAAAAAAAAAATAAATATTTGGCACTTAAAAGCCCCAAAGGACTCATTGGCCGAGCTTCTCTTCCATTACTGTTGTGCGTCTTAAATTTGGACAGTATTAGAATGGACCTACTTATTTTAGCCGGTTCCGAACGGCAGAACACTTGTGACATCACTTTTTCTGAGCTTTGTCACAGAGTTCTTTTTAGAAGCTTTTTCATGACAAGTTGTTACTGTCGGAAGAATTGCCAATTGCTTGCCGACAGGTGGGTACCGTTCGAAAGAAAAATCTTTTCGATATTAAATTTGTTATGCATCAGCCGAGTATTGAACCACGACCTACAGATCAGAAGGCGAACACACTAACCACTGAGCTACGGCACCCACGAGGAGGAAGAGGAAGAGGAAGTTAGGGTCCAGTCAAAAACAGAAGAAATATATTTGTTAATTACAAAGGCCCTGATTGCAAAGAAAACAGATTTCCACACATACAAGCTTAAAAGTGAGAAAAGTTTTAATATTGTCGCAAAGGGAATTCATTACTCAACTCCAGCAGAAGATATAAAAAAGAAATCGAGTCACTAGGTCATATAGTAAAAAATATAAGCAACATTAAAGAACGGTTAACAAAGAGACCTCTATCATTGTTTTAAGTAAATCGCAAAAAAAAAAATAACAACAATACTAAAATATATAATATACTTGTAAGTGCTATCCTACGTTAAACGTTATGTGGCCATAACAACCGAATATAGATTTAGGCCGAAAATAACATGCTTCGCCAGCCATCTCTGTTCTTCGCTAGCTGGCGCCAGTTAGAAATTCCAAGCGCCGTCAGGTTCTCCAGTACTTGGTCTTTCCACCTGAGGTTTGGTCTTCCTCTTCTGCGTCGTCCTCCAGCGGGTTCCGAATATAACACCTTCTTAGCTGCAGCGTGTTCTTCCATTCGCTCGACATGACCTACCCAGCGGAGCCGCTGGATTTTGATGCGCTTTACTATGTCAATATCGGCATACAGCTCATACAGCTCATGGTTGTACCTTATTCGGTACTCGCCACCAACGCAAATAGGTCCAAAGATTATGCGTAGGACTTTTCTCTCGAAAACTCCAAGCATTCCCTCATCCGAGGTGGAAATTGTCCAGGCTTCAGCGCCATATGTTAGGACAGGCATGATGAGAGACTTGTAGAATGTAGTTTTCGTTCTTCGAGAGAGGGCTCGACTTCTCAATTGCTTACTCAGCCCAAAGTAACACCTGTTAGCAAGAGTTATCCTGACGTTAAGCTGACATCATTACTGCTGTTAATGCTGGTTCCAAGATAGACAAAGTCCCTTACTACTTCAAAAGCGTAGTTGTCAACAGTGACATGCTGTCCAAGACACCGGGACTCTTTGTTTGTTGACACTAGATACTTCGTCTTGCCCTCGTTCACCGTGAGACCCATCCGACGCGACTCTCTTTCCAACTCTGAGAATGCTGCACTGACTGCTCGCGTGTTCATGCCGATTATGTCAATATCGTCGGCATACGCTAACAGCATGACACTTTTGTTGAAGATAGTGCCATTATGTCGTAGATCAGCAGCTCGTATTATTTTCTCCATAATAAGATTGAAGAAGTCGCACGATAACGAATCACCTTGTCTGAAACCCCGTTCGGTATTAAACGGTGCGGAGAGGTCCTTCCCAATTTTCACTGCACAACGGGAGTTATGCAGTGTCATTCTACAAAGTCGAATGAGCTTTGCAGGAATACCGAACTCAGACATTGTTGCATAGAGGTAATCCCTTACCGGACTGTCGAAAGCGGCTTTATAATCAACAAATAGGTGGTGTGTGTCGATCTGTTTTTCTTGGGTCTTCTCCAGGATTTGGCGCAGTGTGAAAATCTGGTCGATGGTGGATTTACCAGGTCTGAAGCCACACTGATACGGTCCAATAAGGTTGCTGAGCATAGGCTTCAACCTTTCACACAGTACGCTCGATAGAACCTTGTATGCGATACTCAGGAGACTTATTCCACGGTAGTTGGCGCAAATTGTGGGGTCTTCTTTTTTATGTACAGGACAGAGAACACTGAGCCTCCAATCATCGTCATAGTCGGGTGGTGGAACATCAACACCATCATCTGTAATTGGGGTTATCGGGCAATCTCCTCCACTGGCGGAATTGTTCGTAGCATCGCCATTCAGTAACGTGGAAAAGTGTTCCCTCCATAGGCTCAGTACACTCTGGACATCTGTAACCAGATTCCCATATCCATCACGACAAGAAGAGGCTCCGGGATTCAAACCTCCACTCAGGCGCTTGATATTTTCGAAGAATTTTCGAGTCTCATTCTTGTCGGTACACATCTCTATGTCCTCACACTCGCGTCTTTCCAACTCCCTCTTCTTGCGTCTGAAAAGACGTCTCTCTGCACTCCTTTTCTCTCTGTACCGCTCCTTAACAGCTCGCGTTGCGCCTGCTCGCAGGGCTTTTCTGTAGGCGGCATCTTTCTCTGCGGTAGCGTCGCGACACTCCTGATCATACCACTCATTCCTCAGAGGCCGGTAGTAACCGATTACCTCCTTGGCAGCAGTAGTCATGGAGTGGGATATATGTGTCCACCGTGCTCATGTATTATCAAGTGGGGGAGTGTTCTGCATAAGCAGATCCGATAGTCGAGTGGAAAATGCATCTGCTGTCTCTGGTGATCGTCGGAGCGTGGGCACATATCAGGCTGATGTTGAAAAATTTTGCCTTGATGCGGATTGTGGCCAGCCGTTCGTTCACAGGCGGGAACTGTGAGACAAGATGTCGTAGTCCCTTGTTGACCAAAAATCCACATCCTAATTCGTGCCTTTCAGCATGGCAACTGTAGTAGATGTCACAGGACGCTCTTTTGGAGCAGCCCTGTCCTCTCCATCGCATTTCCTGGAGAGCGGTGATGTCAGCTCTGTATTTTTCGAGGACATCAACCAGCTGGATAGAGGCACCCTCCCTATAAAAGGACCGGACATTCCAGGTGCATATCCATGGGGGTCATCAACAAAAGCGGTAGTCCTTATCCGTGGCGTTGTTTTTTTATTCACTGGGGGGATTTTTTATGTGGCGGGTCTCAAACCCAACGCACAACTTCTAGCCGAGGAGATTTTCACCACTAACTTCTGCCGCCTCCCAGCGGGTGCCAGGAGGACGTTGCCCGGTAGTCGCCACGTGGAGGGCCCCCAGTAATAATTATGAAGGCGCCATCACATAGTAAGCAGAGCAAGCTATATGACTACCCGTCATTAACAAATAAAGGTATCATCACATAGCGCTCAGATCAAACTACATGACAGCCAGTTAGTTGACTTGCGATGAGTTCAACATAGATTGCGCTAGCCCCACCCGGTTGAGGCAGTTAAACACGTTACCTTACGAAAACACCACCAGACCACCACACAAAAGTAATATTTGAGCCACCACACAAAAGTAATATTTGTGCCACCAAAAAAGGAACGCGAGATACCTCAATGTGCAAAATGCCCGAGATATGGGCATACTACGAGGGAGGTCCCAGAACTACCCGATCTGACATATAGATGGCGGCAGTAGTTTGAAAAAAATTACTTTGGTAAAAAGTGGCAACCTTATAAAACATATGTTTCAAGGCGACACGTTGTTTAGTATTTTTTTTTTTTTTTGGAGCCATAGAAAGTTAACGACCTCAGTGAATTTGTAAACATGGAAAGAATTGGTCACCGTTATGTAATTCAATACATTAATTTGAAAGGTCTCAGTCCAAAGACTATTAAAGTGGAACTAGATTTTACTCTGGGACAGTCTGCTCCTTCGTTTGGGTGGCACAGTTTAAACGAGGTCATACGAGCTGCCAAGGCGAACACCGTAGTGGTCGACGAATTGAGGTGGCAACGCCTGACGCGGTTAAGAAAAT
Source organism: Megamerina dolium (assembly GCA_963854835.1). NCBI lineage: Eukaryota > Metazoa > Arthropoda > Insecta > Diptera > Megamerinidae > Megamerina > Megamerina dolium. The sequence goes on from OY978526.1 coordinate 68,448,246, forward strand.
CCACAAAATGGTATTGGATGGTCGGCGGCTGAAGGTGCGTGAGCTAGGTGAAATTACAGGCATTTGGACAAGTGCTATACATCGTATATTGACCGAAAATTTAGAGATGAAAAGGATGTGTACAAAATGGGTGCCGTGTATGCTCACAATAGAACAAATACACCAGTTCACACATCCGCTATTGCGATGGCCAAAATCAATGAGTTAAAGCTCGAATTGCTTCAGCACGCACCTAATTCTGCAGATTTTAATGAGCTGAGAAAACAAATTTGTTGTTTTCTTTGATAGGTCGGGTAGTTCTGGGACCGCCCTCGTAGCAAGTACTGTAATCATACCTCAAGATGCGTAAAATGCACGTGAAATCACCATACATCTGCATGGACTCGCAAAGCAAAATCAAATTATGTAAAATGTGTTCTATGTGGAGAAAACCAGCCATTACAAAGAACTACAACAAAAATTGGGACTATGCTTAGCCTCTTACAATCGTTGTTGCAAAATTAACCAAATGAAACCACTTAAACTGGCTGAGTGGAACGCTAATGGCCTAAACCAGCTAAACCAGCATTGTCATGAAATCAAATCATTCCTTATAGAGTACGATATGGATATAATGTTCATATCGGAAACACATTTTACAGAGAAAAGCTACATTACCATAAAGAATTACAAAATATACAACACAAACCATCCAGCTGGAACCGCTAGAGAGGGTACAGCTATTATGATTAAGGATAATATTAAACATGAGTTCAATAATCATTTTCAAAAATCTAAAGCACAAGCGTTAAAATAGACAGTTCTAACGGTTCGATAACAGTGGCTTCAATTTATTGCCCTCCTTCATGCACTATCAAGAAAAACGAGTTTGTACACTTCTTCCAAAGTCAGGGCGATAAATTTATTCCAGTGGGAGACTACAACGCAAAACATACAATCTGGGGGACGATATTAAGCACTGCTAAAGGTAGAAAGCTCCTAAAAGCAATGGAAGAAAATAAGCCCAACATACTGGCCATCAGACAAAAACAAACTACCAGATTTAATTGATTTTGCAGTGTTAAAAGGAATTCATCCTGGCCTTGTGAATGCAGCCTCAAGCTCTGATCTTTCTTCAGATCATTCTCCCATCTTACTCACATTGAACTGCAAAATTCATCTGAACAACAATTTGCCCAATTTGCACAACAAACGTACCAACTGGTCAATATTTAAAAATATTGTTACTGAATCACTTATTCTAGATATTCCACTGAGGAACGATGAAGACATAGAATACGTCGCGAAGTTATTTACTAAAGCAATTCAAAGTGCTGCGAGGTCATCAACACCTCAAATATCTGTAAACACTAGGTCATCATTGTCCATTGAAATAAAAGAAAACTTAAAGGACAAACGTAAACTGAGAAAAAAATGCCAGACTACCAGGCGTCTAGATGACAAGAGACGGCTTAATGCAGCAGTGAAGCATGTCAAGCATCTTTTGAAAGACGACTGTAATCGGCAAATTCAAAAATATTTGAAAGGTTTACCTGCCACTGAAGCGTCCGACTATTCACTTTGGAAAACTTCTAAAAAACATAACCAGCCAGTACCCAGAATACATCCCATTAAAATGCCTCATGGAGATAGAGCCAAAACAGATAAATAAAAAGCTGCCACCTTTGCACACCACCTTTCAAACGTGTTTCAACCATTGCCACAGAATGCATCAAATGTGGATGTAAACGAAATAGAATATTCCCTTGAATCTCCTGGTCAAATGGATTTTCCTATTCCAACAATAAAAAAGGATGAAGTAAAGAGAGAATGTGCAAGACCCAAACAAAATAAGGCTACTGGCTTTGATCTTATCACTGCCAAAATACTGCAGCTGCTTAATGCTATTACTAGAAAAGACTATTTCTCAGATAATTCCTATACCAAAACCAGGAAACCCTCTTGAACAAGTTACATCCTACCGGCCGATAAGTCTTCTACCTATTATCAGCAAAGTTTTTGCAAAAATACTGTTAGCCAAACTAAAGCCAATAATATACTCTCAGAAACTAATTCCTGACCATCATTTTGGTTTCAGGAAAGATCATGCAACTATAGAACAATTACATAGAGTATATAGAGTGATTACTGAGTATAATTGATTTTCAAATAGAAAGTAACGGTATAACATTTGCAAGGCATATATTATCATACATAAAAAGTGCTACAGTTATGTAGCAAAGTGTGGAATACCATATATGGACGATGTACACTTCCATATCTCACCTCTTCTTAAGGAAGTTACAAAGGGAAGTACAATTAATTCTTCTTTGTGGTGCCGTAACTCAGTGGTTAGTGTGTTCGCCTTCTGATCTGTAGGTCGCGGTTCAATACCCGGCTGATGTATAACAAATTTAATATCGATAAGATTTTTCTTTCGAACGGTACTCTCCTGTCGGCAAGCAATTGGCAATTCTTCCGACAGTAACAACTTGCCATGAAAAAGCTTCTTAAAGAACTCTGTGACAAAACTCAGAAAAAGTGATGTCACAAGTGTTCTGCCGTTCGGAACCGGCTAAAATAAGTAGGTCCCTTCTAATATTGTCCAAAAATTTAAGACGCACAACAGTAATGGAAGAGAAGCTCGGCCAATGAGCCTTTTGGGGCTTTAAGTGCCACATATTTATTTATTTTTATAATTCTTTGAGTGTAGTACAATATATAAAAATACATGCTTCTAATGCTGTCATTCATTATACCTGTTATGTATACCCGTGAGACATGTTTTATCGCACAACATATTCGTAAGTATCTAATTAATTAAGACGAAGCAGTAAACATTGATTTATAAAAATATTAGCGTTCATTAGGTTCAAGACAATATTTGAAGAGTGTTTTAGTGATTTGTTCTTTCCCATACGGTATAGCATATAATGTATCTATTTCCAAAATATCGACAATCCTCATTTCAACAAATTGATATACTTGCTTTAAGTTGCATGACAATTTTATCAGTAATAACTTGTATTGATGGACTGATCCGCGTAACAGAATCACCGCCGCCTACTAACACTTTAATTGATTTCTTAAAAGATATTCGATACTCAAATGATTTTACGACTGTTTTAATAGCTCGTAATCGCAACACCACTATCGATAAAGCATTCACGGCAACTCATGATAATTCCAATGAAAATGGTGAGTCGAAATTTCTGCAACACATTATGATTGAACTGCAGACACCACTCATAGAAATGAATGAGCATGCAACATTTCAACTGAGAGAACATTTTCACGACTCACTCATGTGCATCGTTTATATGAATTATGGATCATTTGGGGATCATAGGGGTTTGCTGAAGCAATTGGTTATTAATTTAAATCACATGTTGCAATCGAAAATATTATTTCTATTGAATGGCACTACTATGAATCTATACAATGATGAGGATGCTGTTGATGAGATCTTGTTGAAACTATTTGAATTTTGTTGGAAACATAAAATGATCAATGTTGCAGTTTTACTCGCAGATTATAAGGTTAATGCTTGAAAATGATTTAGATTAATTTTCAATCAGAAAATAATAAAAATGAAAATTTACAATATTTCAGAATTCCGCCATATTTTATAGTTATAATCCTTTCCCAAAGCTGGAAATCGAAGTGCGAAAATTATATCATGATACTATCTATCCATTTCGTTTAGGCAATCTCAATGGTTATAGACTACCATTTATTATAAGTGGCTCCGAGCCACGGATAATTGTTTATCAGAAGTCGAATGGAGAACGCTACATGGGTGGAAGTGCTGGCCATTTTATACAAGCATTTGCTTACAAATACAATTGTACACTGTACGAGCCATTACCAGCGAATATAGATGCTTTAGCTTCGTCTCGAGATGTAATCGCTGCTGTTCGTAATGAGACTGTCGATATATCTATTGGTCTAATGCTACCGAGGATTTATTCCGACGGTTTTACATATCCATATGAACATATGGATTCGTGTTTAATGTTGCCCGTAGAACCAGATGTGCCATTCTATAAATTTTATGTGATCATATTTAAACGATATGCGTTAATTCTGATCATAGCAACACTGATGATCATGTCATGGGTTCTGAGTAGAGCTCTCTATCAGCATGGGTATAAAATACATATTCTAAATTGCATTTTTCATGGTGATTGCTTCCGTGGTATTTTGGGTCAACCCGCTCTGATTGTACCAAATGCGCCAATAATTATACGTCTGATATATTTACACATTTATATATTTGGAATGATTTTAACCACCTCATTTAATTCATATTTTGCTACATACATCACACGACCGCCCAAGGAGAGATTACTTCGAAGTTTTGATGATATATTAGACTCTGATCTAAAGATATATATGTGGTTGCCGGAGTATCTTGAATTGGTGGAAGATGCATATAAAAAATATTCTCAAATGTTTTATCTTGAGGAGGATTATCAACGTTTTATTAGAAAACGTGACTCATTTAATACCGATTTCGCTTATGTAGTGCCATCGACAAAGTGGAGCATTATTCAGGAGCAACAGTATATGTTCTCGAAGCCAATATTTCGATATGATTTACAATTATGTCTCCTTTATAATGTTTTCATTATGTTTCCGATACATGAGAATTCGATTTTTATGGAATCGTTCAATCAATTGATATTGGAGACCGCACAATCAGGTCTAACTGAGTATTGGCGCAAATTGGGATTTCGTGAATTGGTCGCGGCAGGTAAATTAAATTTCACCGACTTGAGTCATGAAGAACACTTTAGAGCAACACAACTTCAAGACTTGCAATATATTTGGATTGGTATGTTATTTATGGCAGTGATGGGTTTTTTGCTATTCTTAGCAGAATTATATGTTTTTAATCGTAACATATTGAAATCGAATAAAATTCGAATCCTTCTTACCAAAGGGAGAAATTTTTGTCTAAGACATTGCAAATAAATTACGTTCATGTTTAATTCTACTATCGTACTTATTTTTCTATTAATCGTGTGGAATTAGAAACGCAACTTTGTACAACTGGAACCGCTGATCAACCCAGAGCCAACATGACACCCTATAGACAACCCTACGTACCTGTATACTACTCTACCATTTCAGGTGTTATGTATTATTTAATAACATTTAGCAATTAATCATTCGAATAAATATTAACTTTCATGCAAATATATGTATATGTAATTGAATATGTTCAGTAGCTACCCATGGGACAAATACAGTATATTTCATGGATTTCATGAAGTAATGTAAACATGTATATAAGTATCGTGTAACCAAACACGAAATGTATATAATTACGAATGACATAGTATTAATTAATAAGTTGGTTCGTGGAAGTTTACTGAGCATGATGGTACTACAAATTTTAATATTTTTCATAATTCCTATGAATTTTGTTTCATACGCGAACACACTTGAAATACCTGAAGGAGAGATTGGTGAAATAGTAAATCTTTTAAAAGATATTTATGCAGGCAATGTCTATGAGACAATCCTATATATTCAAAGTGATCGCAGTATCGCATGCAAAGAAATGGATATTTTATGGAAAGAAATCAATGTACCGAAAATTGCCTTCACTCAAAGCTATACACTGTACATGAGACGTTACTACAATCAAAAACTTTTGGCAATCGTTTGTGTGGAAAATTTCTGGACCGATTTGGAAGTATTATCAGCATTGTCAAAAAATTTACAACACATGCGTTCTTCAAGGATTTTGATATTACTACAGTCATCTGAAATTATAAGTGGCTCTCCAGATTTGAAGAGTATTTTTAAATTATGTGAACATTATAAAATGCTAAATGTTCTTCTCATTTTTCGAGATTTTCATGCGACACATAACTGCTATAGCTATAATAAATTTCCTCGGCACACCATTGAGAAATGGAAATATGGCGATCGACAGATTTATCCAAATCGTTTCAAAAATTTGCATGGCTATCAAATTAGGACACTACCAGATAATGTTGAACCCCGTACTATAGTATACATGGATTCCAATAATTCTGTAAAAATCACCGGCTATGCATATCGTGCAATCGAAGCATTGACGGAGAGATTGAATGGCAGTTTGATAACACCACATCCATTGACTTCGGAGAGACGTTATTATAATGATATGATAAATTATACACGCAATGGGACTTTGGATTTACCTGCAAGTCTAACAGGAGCAATATATTTTGAAAATTTGAATGAGATTTCATATCCGGTCAATTTGATAAGCTGGTGTTTAATGTTGCCGGTCGAACGAGAATTATCGAAGAGTGAAATCATCTATGTGTTAGCATTTTCAACACTAACATTACTCGCAGTAGTACTGCAATTTATATTCTCGATATTAATAGCATGTAGTTTGTGGATCTCGAAGCGTAAACGATCAATTTTTTGTTTGGACACGTTTTTCAACAGCATCAGTTTGCGGGGCTTACTTGGGCAATCATTTCGTTACTCAAACAAATCACCCACATCTTTGGCATTATTTTTCGTCATGCTTTCTTTAAGTGGTTTCTTTTTGACCAACATTTTGAATGTCTATTTTACTGCATTTCTAACACAACCACCATTTCAACAATTTATTTCGAATATTGCTGAGCTCAGTCGATCATCGTTAAAGATATTACTTTTTCGACCCGAGGCTATTGGTGTTCCGCAACATATATTGGGAAATTATTCAAAACTTTTCAACATAACTGGAAATAATTCAGTTTTATCGCAGTTACGAAATGCACTAGACACCAGTATGGCTTTCACAGTACCACTTGATCGTTGGAGAATGTATGAAGAGCAGCAAAAGCACCTTGCACGTCACCACTTTCGTCTGAGTGATATATGTTTTTATTATTTCAACCATTTATGTTTCATAATCCAGGAGAATTCCATATATCGCGACGTGTTGAACAATTTCATAAGCGAACTCCATGCTGCTGGCCTTATTGAATTTTGGATAAAGTCGTCGGCGAGATTTATGCAGGTAGCAGGACGGTTATCGTACAATGGCATTAGTGATCCACGAACTTATGCTCCACCTACGCTAAAGGATTTATGGTATATTTGGCTATTTTACGTTATGGCAATGGCAACATGTTTGTTGTGCTTCATATGCGAATGTATGTGGTTCAATTTGAATGAAACATATTTTCAGATTTAAAGGAGAGGCCGTATTCTAGCAAATCGTTACTGAGAAACTGAAACATTTAACATCACTTAAAAATCACTTCGGTGACCGGTTTTGTATCACTAGTCAGTAACATTGTATTTTATACTTGAACTCGAAAATAAGATAGTCTTCATTGAAAATTGACTGTAATAATAATTTTGAAAATTGATAAAATTTTTATATTTTTTTTTTATTGGCGCTCAATAAAATTCTAAGATTGGAATGGGGTGTTCAAACAATTGGAAGGAAAATAGACAAATAACCTAGAAGGGTAAAATGTATGATTGACTCACATTCATTTTTTCTCCCTAACTATTAAAGCACACTAGTTATTTTAAACTATACGTACAGAGTAATTTTTAAGAGATTTGATTAAAAGGAAAACACATTAGAGAAATGTATGAAATCTTTAATTGAGTAGATAGAACAACCTATATAATTCAGTGTTTAAAAATGATTTCATGTAAATGTTGACCGCAGTTGCCCTTGAAGTTGTGTTGCTTTAAAGTGTTCTTCATGACTCAAGTCGGTGAAATTTAATTTACCTGCCGCGACCAATTCACGTAATCCCAATTTACGCCAATACTCAGTTAGACCTGATTGTGTGGTTTCCAATATCAATTGATTGAACGATTCCATAAAAATCGAATTCTCATGTATCGGAAACACAATGAACACATTATAAAGGAGACATAATTGTAAATCATATGATATATATATATATATATATATATATATATATATATATATATATATATATATATGTATATATATATATATATATATATATATATATATATATATATATGTATATATATATATATATATATATATATATGTATATATATATATATATATATATATATATATATGGTGGTCTGGTGGGGTTTTTACAAGGTAACGTGTCTAACTGCCTCAACCGGGTGGGGCTAGCGCAATCCTTGTTGAACTCATCGCAAGTCAACTCACTGGCTGTCATGTAGTTTGATCTGAGCGCTATGTGATGATACCTTTATTTGTTAATGAGGGGTAGTCATATAGCTTGCTCTGCTTACTATGTGACGGCGCTTTCATTATTATTAATGGGGGCGCTCCAGTGGCGACCACCGGGCAACGTCTTCCTGGCACCCGCTGGGAGGCGGCTGAAGTGAGTGGCGAAAATCTCCTCGGTTAGGGGTTGTGCGTTGGGTTTGGGACCCGCCAAATAAAAAACCCCCCCAATGAAAAAAACAAATATGCCTCGGATAAGGACTACCGCTTTTGTTGATGACCCCCGCAAACGAAAACAGAACAATGATTTACGGATATGCACCTGGAATTCAAAGAGGGGCGAGAAGAAATCGCAACGCACACAAAAGGTTGACTTGTTCCTAATGACGCCATAACCAAACTAAATGACACATAGCAATAAAAATTCACAGAATAGTGGCTGACAGTTGTGCCAACCTGGGAAAATTTTTTTTTTGAAATATTCTCAGAGGGAAAATTAAAAATGAGAATTTCCGATTTCCGGGTACTTATTTGACCTATATATATATATATATATATATATATATATATATATATATATATATATATATATATATATATATATATATATATATATATATATATATATATTGTGTATGTGGGAGAGAGATGCCGGTGGGCTCATACCTTGGTTGTGTTGTACTGATTGTTGTATTCGCTTCTTTTATGCTTCTTCAACTACCGACTGCTTCTTGCTTTATAAGAAATTAAAGTTGTTTTTGTTTAACCGTTTTTAAATAATAAAATAAAAATCTACTTGTTGCCGGTGTTTTTGCTCTTGTTGATGTTTTCGGGTAATATCATTTTCCGCCTTCATATTTTCCAATTTCAAGCTATTACTATTGTTATTTGATGACAAATCTTGCTGTTGTTGTCGCTATTGCTGTAGATTTTCTACCATTTGTTCTGCTTTATTAATTGTTGTTGCTATTGATACGGTTGATGTGGTGGTGGTGCTACTGTTACTTGTGGTTGTATTGTATTTGCATCAGCACACTTTTTATCACCTTCAGAACTGTTACGCCTTTCGTTGGTGGCCAATACCATTACACAAAGTATATGTTTAAATCAAATTTTGATTTTTTAATTTATTTAGTTATCGAACGATATTTAGTGTCGAAACGACAGAGAAAAACACGTAAACAACTATTGTTTTCTATGTATATAATTTATTACAAAAAATCCTCGTGATATATATAAACGGCACTAATTTATTATTGCACTAATTTAGTATTATTAAATTGAATATGTTCCACAATTGGAAATTTTTAGCGATATAATTTTATACAAAAAAAAAACTCGAGATAAAAATGAACAAAAACTGCGCGCACTGTTCGTGTCGGGAAAAATTCAGTAAGTATCAAAAAAGAAGAACAAGAACAAATGAATCGACTGCTGACTGATCAAGTCAGAGTTGCATTCGCCTTCTATAAAGGTGGCACCAAATCCACCAGACAGTGCGCGCGACGTAATTTTTTGGCGTAGACATTCTGCCACCCTTGCAGGATTACTGCAATGGACACGCAAAGCCCACATCAGAGACGGAGAGAGAGGGAGAGAGAAATATAATGGAGATAGAGGGAGAGAGAATATAGAAGTTATAAAATTAATTTTCTAAAAAAAATTAAATTAAAATTAATATTAAACATAAAATTAAATTAAAATTAATATAATATAAATACGTTAATAGAGATTGAAAGGGAAATTACAGAGCGAATTTAAAAAATATAAAATTATAGATACAAATTTCAGATCTTAAATTATAATTGAAATAGTAATAGTAAAAAAATAAATAAATAAAAAAAAATAGTAAAAAAATAGAGAACTTAAAAATAGTAAATAAATAAAAAAATAAATATGTGGCACTTAAAACCCCGAAGGGCTCATTGGCCGAGCTTCTCTTCAATTCTGTTGTAAGTGTTAAATTTTGGACAGTATTAGAAGGGACCTACTTATTTTAGCCGGTTCCGAACGGCAGAACCCTTGCGACATCACTATTACTGAGCTTTGTCACAAAGTTCTTTTAGAAGCTTTTCATGGCAAGTTGTTACTGTCGGAAGAATTGCCAATTGCTTGCCGACAGGTGGGTACCGTTCGAAAGAAAAATCTTTTTGATATTGTAACGAGTATCGACAGTTGGTTACTCATCACTATTGTGACTGACACTATTGGCATCATCGAAACGAATGTCAACAAAAAGAAATAAGCGATAACCAGAACAAACCAACGAGAAAGGAAGAGAAGAATCTCGATAAAGGAAGATTCTGGGGTGTTGCCAACAGAGTATAAATAGAGCCAGTGTTGAGAAGTGAGAATCAATCGAATTCCGAACGTGACTGCGCAAACATCTATACAGAGGCAAAAGTTGCTAGTACATTAAAGTGTTATTGTAAATAGTTGATTATAAACAGAGTTGATTGTAAATAGTGTTTATTAAATAAATTGTTGCTGTATATAGTTGTATAAAATAAGTGTTGCAGTTATTATTAACAGAATCCAGTGATCGAACAAGGTAATTCAAATAGAATTAAACGCTCACAGAATAAAAAAACGTAACAATATTAAATTTGTTATGCATGAGCCGGGGATTGAACCACGACCTACAGATCAGAAGGCCAACACACTAACTAATTGAGCAACGGCACCCACCACCACGGCACCCACTTAAAAATAGTATTAAATTTAATAATAATTGTGTGAGAAAATAATAAATTTAGTGAGAGAATTTAGAGGATAAATTATAAAAAATCGAGACAACTGAAAATATAATTAAAATAATAGAATTATAAAAGAAAAAGCAGTCGGTGGCAAAAACAATGGAAACAAAGATGTTCGACAAAAAAAAAAGAGAGAGAAGAAAGCAAAAAAACACCAGGATGCCCAGGAACACCGAAATCGACCGGGTTGCTGATTCGGTCTAAGGCGGGTTTGCAGCTCCCGTGGCTGGCTGGGTTGCCGAGAACCACAGAAAATCCAAGACCACCCCCAAAATCCAAAAAATGTGTTTTTTTTTCCTTTTCTTTTTCTTCTGTCCTTACAAATCAATTGTTTCGAGCCGATTCGGCTCAAAAAAAAAAGATATATATATATATATATATATATATATATATATATATATATATATATATATATATATATATATATATATATATATATATATATATATATATATATATATATATATATATATATATATATATATATATATTTGTTTTTTTGGCAGCTATCAAAGCACTCAAATCTCACCAAGTTACATCAAAAATGGTGACGGAGTGCATTGAAAAGCTGAACATCCTAGGTCAACTCAATCAGGTGTGGATTCGACGGGTTCCGGGTTATGTAGGGATCAATGGAAATGAAATGGCAGATAAACTCGCCAGGAAAGTAATATTAACTCCATTTGTAGGGCCCGAACCATCCTGTGGATTAGGATCGGGTAACACCTCCTGTATTATCTGGGTAGAAGAGGATAGACAAAGAAGATTATACTGTGAAAACATACCGCACTAGCACTAGCACTAGGAACATACAACCTAAAACACTACGAGAACTGTATTAATCTAACGAAGAACAACTTGAGAATCTTTATGGAGTTATTAACAGGACATTGTAGGATGAACTAACACTTTACCAATACTACAATTCATCGAGGGAATTGGACAAAGAGACAAACTCTAGGTCCACGAAGGTGGCACAGTAGATCTTTTAGGTCGCAGTGCAACATCCCCCAACGATAATAATAATAAAAAACATCTTTAGTTGCTGTGTCTTGCTGGAGAAAAAATTGGCATGGACTCGGTGAGGAAGTCTCGAAAATATAATAAAATATAAGAATGATATAATTCATTACTTTCTTGTTTTGATTGTTTGTAATGGTGGAAAAATTGCCGCATTTAAACACAATATTTCTTCATTTAAATAAATAACGGATTGCAGAAACAAATCGTTTACAAATAAGAACTTTGAAATAATTTTTGTTTCTTAGTTTTCTCTGGTGATTTTTTCAAAATTTATTAAACTCAAGCATTGTTAAGAACCATCAAAGTTATGACAGTTTTGGTTGTCTTTATCTTAGAAATGCCCTCATTTAATATGTACGTTGTTCTACCTATATTTATTTATTTTTTCGCAAGGGTTCGAATTATAAAGATTAAATATATGTATATAAACATGTATATTGAATATATGTACATATATAAAATATATGTATCAAATATATGTATATAAGATATAAAATTCACAAAATTTAAATATTATGTCGCCAAAAACCCCATGGGTAATCTCTAAGACCGAATTAGAATTATTCGGTCGATCGTCGCACGAGAGGTTCTTTGAAGGGTCACATTTTAAGCTTCATTTTGTTAGAAGACATTATTAAAATCGCAATATTCTGTGGAAAGTTATCTACGTTTAAACATTAGTGAAAATTTTAAACATTATCGTCATATTTTACTTTTCTATTATAGATAAGGTAAGAATGCGTCACAGGCTGCTGAAAAATTTGTGATTTTACGGAGACGATACTGGAACTAGGAAAACAGTAGCGAAGTGGTTTTGCGATTTGATAATTTTGATGATAAAGATGCACCTCACTCTGGTCGAACAATCACTGGAAAAGTCGATGAAATCATGGAAAAAAAATAGAGCAATATCGGAACATAAGCAGTGTGAACGTTGCTAGGGAATGAGGCATTCATCACCAAACAGTCATGAACCATTTGAATAAAGCTGCATACACAAAGAAGCTCGATATTTTGGTGTCACATGAATTAACAGTGAAAAATTTAATGGACCGAATTTCCATTTGCGATTCAGTGCTAAAACGGAAGGTAATCGACCCATTTTTGAAGCGAATGATTACGGGCGATGAAAAGTGGATCTCGTACGAAAATAATGTGCGAAAAAGATCATGAATGAAGGGAGTTGAAGCGTCGCAAACCGTGGCATAGCCAGGATTGACACCAACAAATGTAATACTGTGTGTCTGGTAGGATTGGAAGGTATTTGTTTATTATAAGCTTTTACAACTTGGTTAAACGATTGATTCTGATCTCTACGGTCAACAATTAACGAAATCGAAGCAAGCAATTCAATTAAAAGCGCCAGGATTGATCGACAGAAACGGTGTTGTGTGCCACTATGATAATGCCAGAGCAAACACATCTTTGATGATTCTGCAGAAACTGAGAGAGCTTGGCTGGGAAGTTTTGGGTTTTACGCTCAAAAAATCAAGATGTTTTACACAGATGGAATAATGGCTTAACCCCAAAAAATGGCGAAAGGTTATCGTTCAAAACGACACATATTTGGTATAATAAAGCTCGTTTCAAATACAAGAAAAAATAGTTTAATTTCTGATAAAATTTGTAAGCGAACTTTTGCGAACACCCAACACAATATAACAATTTTTCATCGCTTCGGGGCACTACCATATGATGTTGAGATTTTCATTTGATTCGTTCCCAGCGCTGCCAAAATATACCTACAGGGGAAAAATACATGACCAATCTCAATTTATTTTCTAACTTCGATAATATTTACTTTCTATCTCCACTCCTATAAACTGAAAAGCACCTGAAAATATCGCAATAGCTCACACCGCTTCATGGGTGCCCCTACAGGAAGTAAATATAACACCTACCTCTGTAATCATTTTTGACCTTAAAATATTTCTCCTAAAGGTACTAACTTCCTACCGTCACCCCTTAAAGAGGCTTCCATATAAAATTGACAAACAAAAAAGCACATTACCTGAAAACAAACTATTTCCCTCTTTAATGCAATTGATCATAAATATGTAATGACTTTATTATTATTCAAAAATGAGAATAATAAACAATTGTAAGCAATGATATAGTTATTATCGCGGTAAAAAAAATGTTAAAAAGTAATTTAATATTTGCTAGAATATGCAGTGTTCAACAATAACAATAGCAATATTAATCATATAGGGCTATATACTATATATCTCCAAATAGGATTTAACGTTTTATTGCTCAATTTTATACAATAAATGAAGACCACAAATAAATATATCTTACAAATTACATGTTTTTCACACACACACACACACACACATATATATATATATATATATATATATATATATATATATATATATATATATATATATATATATATATATCCATATATATCCAAAATAAAAATAAAAATAAATCCATAAGTAGTTTAGGAAAATATCTAAGCGAATATGAGAATATTGTTATTTTTCATCATTCTATTAACTGTGGAGAATTTTGTAATGAATATGAAACTCTTTTCAATTCCTAAAGAAAATCATGATAAAAGAGTCAAACTTCTAGAGGCAATTTACGCCGAGAATATTTATGAGACTGTGCTATACATTAGAAACGAAAGAACTACAATATGCAACGAAATGGCTACGACAAAGACTCATAAGAAAATTCCGAAAATTATACTTACACAAGACCACGTTGTATACATAAGAGGTTTCTACAATCAGAAAGTTTTAGCAATAGTTTGCTTGGAAAATATTTGGACCGATTTGGGAGTATTATCAACATTGTCAGAAAATTTACAGCACATGCGTTCTACGAGAATCTTGATTTTACTACAGGCATTTGAAAATAAAATGGGATCTCGAGAAGTGCAAAATATTTTTGAAATTTGTGACAGTAATAAAATGCTTAATGTTCTTCTCATCTTTCGAGATTTTCATACGACTCACAACTGCTTTAGCTATAATAAATTTCCTCAACTGACTATTGAGAAGTGGCAATATGGATATCTACAGATTTATCGAAATCGTTTGAAAGATTTACATGGATATGAAATTAGAACATTGCCAGATGATGTTGAGCCACGTAGTATTGTATACATGGACTCAAATAATTCAGTTCAAATTACCGGTTATGCATATCTTCTACTCAAAGCGTTCGCAAAAAGACTGAATGGTAATTTAGTAACACCATATCCAGTGACTCCGGGAAGGCGTTATTTTAATGATATGCTAAATTACACGCGCAATGGAACTTTGGATTTACCGGCAAGTCTAACAGTTTCGGCATATTTTGATAACTTTAATGAGATTTCATATCCCGTGAATTTGATTAACTGTTGTCTAATGTTACCGGTGGAACGACAATTATCGAAAACTGAAATCATCTATGTATTAGCAGTTTCAATACTGACAGCACTAACAGTGGTACTGCAATTTATATTATCATTGCTCTTAGCCTGTAGTTTGTGGATATCAAAGCGAATTGGCTCGATTATTTCGTTGGATGCGTTTTTTAATTGCAACATCTTTCGTGCTCTACTGGGACAATCATTTCCCTACCCATCCAAACTAACCATATCTTTATCATTTCTTTTCATATCGCTTTCTTATAGTGGTATCATGTTGCCGAACATTTTGAGTGTCTATTATAGTGCATTTCTAACACAACCACCGTTCGTGGAATTTATTTCGAATATTGATGATCTCAGTCGATCATCCTTAAAGATATTACTTTTCCGACACGAGGCTCAAGTTGTTCCGCAACATATACTTGCAGATTACCCAAATATTTTCAACCTAACCGATGGAGATAGGGTAATGGCACAATTACGAGATTCACTGGACACTAATATGGTTTTTACGGTACCAACTGATCGTTGAATAGTGTACGAAGAGCAGCAGAAGCATTTCGCACTTCGTCTCTTTCGTCTGAGTGATATATGCTTTGGTGCTATGAACTACTTGCCTATAATAATTCAGGAGAATTCGATATATCGCGACGTTTTGAACGATTTCATAAATGAACTTTATGCAGCTGGTCTCATTCAATTTTGGTTACAGTCGTCGGCGCAATATATGCTCAAAGCAGGACGTTTACCAACGAAGAACGTTAGTGTTCCGCCAATTTATGTTGCTCCTACGCTTACGGACTATTGGTATATATGGCTCTTTTACGTTGTGGCAAGTGAAATATGTTTGCTCTGTTTTATATGCGAACGCATGTGGTTCAAGTTGATAAAAAAATATTCTTCTTTGTAAACGAATGGCAGTAGTTTAGCGAATATAATTTACGTCAATCATGGTTTGGTCGAATATGGCTGCATATTTATATATTCCTCAACTGTACCCAATGCTTGTTTGTCTTAATTTAATATAATAAATGTAAACTCAAATCAATACAAATCAAGTCAATAGTAAATACAATCATTTAACGATAGTGCGATGGTACTACAATATATAGAAAAAATCAGTTTTTATTACAACTTTCGGTATTACTTATAATAATAAGGGATAATTTAAAATACAAAACACTTTCTTCTCTGATTTTTTACGGAGATACAGCTTAAGCAAATTTATTCAAACTTCTTTTTAATTTTAAAGCATCATCTAGAGAATGTTTAGTTAAATTTTCGTAATTGAGTATTGAAAAGTAAGCCGGTGACAGAGCATTTCCCAAAACGTCTTTTGAAAAATACGTTTTTCGGTGAACACGATAACTCGGCGTAGAATTATCTGAAATCAAAAATGTTGTTAAATTTAGCTAAATTATGAGTTAATTCTCACCCTCCCATCGTTGTTGAGTTATCATTTTCGTTTTTCAACAGTTCGAGGCCTTTTTAAGTAAAAAACGCGATTTCGCGCTAAATTTTCCGCTATTTTTTAGGTGACAAACTACCTTAATATGAAAATAAAAAAATGTAAATAAGGGGAGGGGGAGGCATTTTATACCAAGAAAGTATGTTTCGAGTTTGAAAAGAATCGGTCGAGTAGATTTTGCAGGATCGTGTTCACGGACTTAGAAAAATTGGTTTTCAGAAAAATACGTTTGAAGTTTTTTTTTCAAAAAGTGAGAAAAAATTTTTTTTTGTAACTTACACTGAATAATCAATTCCAAGTCCATAAAGTACGTTCCCGGCAGCAATCTCGTTGTCTTGGAAAATGGAAAAGAAAAAAATCGATTTTCCGAATCTGCTTATCCCTTACCCCCCCTTAGCAAATCAAATTAAATGATGGCATTTCTGAGAAAAAGACAACCAAAACTGGCATAACTTTGATGGTTCTTAACAATGCTTGAGTTTAATAAATTTTGAAAAAATCACCAGAGAAAACTAAGAAACAAAAATTATTTCAAAGTTCTTATTTGTAAACGATTTGTTACTGCAATCCGTTATTTATTTAAATGAAGAAATATTGTGTTTAAATGCGGCAATTTTTCCACCATTACAAACAATCAAAACAAGAATGTAATGAATTATATCATTCCTATATTTTATTATATTTTCGAGACTTCCTCACCGAGTCCATGCCAATTTTTTCTCCAGAAAGACACAGCAACTAAAGATGTTTTTTATTATTATTATCATTGGGGGATGTTGCACTGCGACCTATAAGATCTACTGTGCCCCCTTCGTGGATCTAGAGTTTGTCTCTTAGTCCAATTCCCTCGATGAATTGTAGTATTGGTAAAGTGTTAGTTCATCCTACAATGTCCTGTTAATAACCCCATAAAGATTCTCAAGTTGTTCTTCGTTAGATTCATACAGTCCTCGTAGTGTTTTAGGTTGTATGTTCCTAGCGCTAGTTTGGAGTGTGATAACCACGGTATGTTTTCGCAGTATAATCTTCTTTATCTATCCTCTTCTAACCAGATAATACAGGAGGTGTTACCCGATCCTAATCCACAGGATGGTTCGGGCTCTAGAAATGGAGTTAATATTACTTTTCTGGCGAATTTATCTGCCATTTCATTTCCATTGATCCCTACATAACCCGGAACCCGTCGAATCCACACCTGATTGAGTTGACCTAGGATGTTCAGCTTTTCAATGCACTCCGTCACCATTTTTGATGTAACTTGGTGAGATTTGAGTACTTTGATAACTGCCTGGCTGTCAGTGAGTATTGTAATCCTGCGGCTCAGGTAATTCCGTTCGAGATTAAAGTACCTTTTTAAAGTATCTTCTTTCAGTTGAGATAACTGTCTGTGCTGGTGTTGTTCCCAGCTACCCTCAAAATCGAACTCGTCACTTGGGACTAGATGTAAATATGAAGAGGAGTAAGATCCAAGAGAGTCTCCATTGATGCCGTTGGATATGTTCGCATAGCTCCCGTGATACATACACATGCAAGTCTTTGTATCTTGCTGAGAGTGTTAATTACTGTCTGCTGCATCGTGCAGTTTTCTAGACTAATGCAACGTAAGTTATCATTGGCCTGACAATTGCTGTGTATATCCATCGCAGAATTATTGGTGTACAACCCCAACTTTTACACGCAATAGTTTTGCACGTCATGAAAGTTTTGATCGCTTTCTGTATTATCTCCTCAGTGTGGGTTTCCCACAATAATTTTTGGTCTAAATGGATACCCAAGAATTTTACTACCTTCTGAGTTCTATCTCTATACCGTCTAAACGGATAGGTTTAAGATGCATAAGTTTATACTTTCGTGTGAATGGTACTATTGTTGTTTTTGCTTGACTGATATTCAATCCTTCACCAATCCTTCGTTAGTTTGAGTCCTAGCTGAATTCTATCACAGAAAGTGCCCTCAAATATACCTCCGCATAGCCCTGAAATGATAGTACGTTCGTCAGTTGATAAAGACCAGTTTCAGTGGAATGCCTTGCCCTATAGGCATGCTGACAAGAGTGCAGCGGATTTCTTACTAAAACTGTAGTCCGGATGTAATTATCTACAACTTTCTCTAACATGTTTAGAACAAAGGATGTTAGGCAGATTGGCCTGGAGGATTTAGGATAAAGCGGATCCTACTTACCTACCTTCGGCAAAAATACCACCCTTGCCCTCCTCCGTATCCTAGGTATGTAACCTTTTGCTACACTGCTTCTAGCTATTCTCGTCAATGGACCTAATAGCCGCTCTATACCCTTCTAAAGTAAGACAAGAAGAATTCCGTCTACTCCCGGTGATTTCAATGGTTTAAAGGTATTAATTGCCCATCTGATCCTAGGTTCCGTGCAAATTCCACTTGCCAAGATCCATTCATACTGGCAGTTGGAGGCAGCTCAAATGCCTCCAAATAAATCTCCACCGGGCAATAGCAGCCTCATATAGACTCAGTGCCATGATGGAACAAAATTGTCTGGACTTTGTGGCCATCCAAGAACCATGGGCCGCAAATGGTCAAATAAATGGTCTGCAGACAAAAACATGTAAGTTGATCTACGACGTAAATGCTGACCGACCCAGGGCAGCGTTACTCATCAACAAAAATATTAAATTTCTTAAAATTTCAGAGCTCCTACAACGTGATCTGGTGGCGATACAGGCAGAAGTGCCCAGTGCCACAGGAAGAAGAATTGTAATACTGGCCTCCTTGTAACTTCCTGGTGATGATTCGGGGGACGCGGTGTCCCAGGAGCTCCAGCAGCTCATGGGTTACTGCCTCACTCGGAATCTTCAATGGGTGATGTGTTGCGACGCTTATGCACATCATACGGTATGGGTAAGCACGGATACAAACACTCGAGGTGAGACACTTTTTCATTTCATTACTACTACCAACATTGTGTTGTTAAATAGGGGAAATTAACCAACTTTTGTAAATGCAATCAGGGGGGAGGTGTTAGATCTTACTCTAACCAGTGCATTTATATCTAATAATATTTGTAACTGGAGGGTGTTAGATGAAGTCTCATGGTCAGATCATCGCTATATACGCTTTGACCTGAAAGGGGAAGTTGAAGACATCTTCGAAATTAGGAATGCTAGGAAGACCAACTGGTCGCTGCATAACTTCTACTTAGAGCAAAATTTAGGGTGCCTAAGTGAAAGAATTAACAATTCTCAAGAACTGGACCTCGAGGTCAGGAAACTTGAAAAAACAATAACTGAAGCTTTCGAAAAGAGCTGCGACTTGGTGGTGAGGAAACGTTCTAGGAACGTCCCTTGGTGGATCGAGGAACTTAACAAGTTACAAGCTTTTTAATAGAGCCAAGGCCAATGGGGACTGGGTATCCTATAAATGTGCCTTAACGGCTTACAATAGCAAACTGAGAGAATCCAAAAGAGATTCATGGAAAAGGTTCTGCGAGGAGATCGAGGAGCTCCCAGTAGCTACCAGACTCCAGAAATCGCTCAACAAAGATTACTCAGTTGGCCTTTCCACACTTAAAAAGGCAGACGGAAATTATACGGGAAGTCTGAAAGAAACGGGACAGTTACTGCAGGACACTCACTTTCCAGGGTGTGCCACCTGTGATGAGGACAGTGAAAGCATCGAGGATATCAGTTTCTTGATGGCTACACGCAGGTCCCTATCACTGGCTTGTAAAATTTTTACCGTCAATAAAACTAAATGGGCAATCTCCACATTTAATCCATTTAAATCTCCTCGTGTTGATGATATTAAACCTTGCCTTCTTCGGCAAGGGACTGATATATTAGCACCAATTCTAACAAAAATTTTTAGGATAAGCCTGGAATTAGGTGTGCCCCTAAATCATGGACAAAAGCTAGGGTCGCTTTCATCCCGAAAGCAGGGAAAAAGGCAGATCACACGCCCAAATCCTTTCGGCCCTTATGCCTAACATCCTTCCTGCTAAAAGCAATGCAAAAAATTATAGATCAGTACATCAGAGAAGTTTATCTTAAAGATACACCACTCTATACTGAACAATATGCTTACCAGTCAGGCAAATCGACTGAGACTGCAAAACATTGCCTAACGAGTAAAATCTAACGGGCATTGGAGGGTAAAGAAATAGCTCTTTGTACATCGGTTGATTGTACAGCTTTTGATAATGTTACTTTCAGATCTATTGAGGAAGGTATGGTCAGGAAGCAAATTCATAGACTGATCATAACACGGGTTCTTAATATGCTGAAAAACAGGACATTAATTTACGAAATGGGGACAGAAAATTTAATTGTCAAGTTAACCAAGGGTTGTCCTCAAGGAGGCGTTTTATAGCCGCTCCAATGGTTATTGGTCATTGACGAGCTTTTGCAACTCTCGATGCTCTCGAATACGAAGTTCAGGGCTTTGCAGATGACTTAATAATTATGGTTAGAGGCAAATTTGACTCTACCAAACCTGAGCGTATGCAACTAGCTCTTGACATCATACAAGATTGGTGTCAAGAGAAAGAACTTTCGATAAACCCTAGCAAAACGACGTTAGTACCCTTCACGAAGAGGAGGAAGTTGAATTTAGGGATCTTGAAGTTAGGTGAAACAGAACTAACACTCACTGAGGAGATGAAATATTTGGGAGTAATCCTGGATAAAACTCTTACTTGGAACAACCATTTATCATACATCACGAACAAAGCCCTAAGAGCTACCTTCGCTTGCCAAAGGCTGTATGGTAAAACAGGGAATACGACCTAAAATGATGGCGTGGTCTTACAAAACTGTGATAGTACCAATGATCACCTATGCCTCTCTGGCATGGTGGCCGAAAGTAAATCAAATTGGGACTCAGATGATCCTTAACAGGATTCATCGAATAGCCTGTTTGAGCGTAATGGGAGCGATGAGAACTAGCCCCACAGCAGCTTTAGGAATAATCACACGTCTCAATCCTCCACACCTTGTGGTTAAGAGGACAGCAGCTAGTGCAGCCATAAGACTTTCGAACTCTATCCACCTGAAAGAAGGTAACCTAAAAGGGCACATTAAGATTCTAGACGTAGTCTGGAATTCACGGTGCCTCACTGTCTTTGACAGGATGGATAAAAAATTTATATTCTCCAAACTCTTCGAATTGATCACTCACGATCGCTCAGCGTGGAGAAACAACGAAATATTTCTAGAACAGGGCTCACAGCTATGGTACACTGATGGGTCCAAAATGGAAGATGGCAGTGCTGGAGCGCGAATTGTAGGGCCAAATTTCCGGAAGGCAATTCCTATGGGAAAAATGGCTTCCATTTTTCAGGCGAAGGTCCACGCCTTAGAGCGTCAGAGAATGTCTACGTAGTTGCACTCGAGGAACCAACATATGCATTCTATCGGACAGTCAATCAGCTCTAAAATCACTAATGAATTTCTCGTTCCAATCTAAGTTGGTTTGGGAATGCTTTGAACTCCTCAACACCCTAGCAAAGAGGAACTCTGTGACTCTAATATGGGTACCGGGTTGATACTATCTTGAACCAGAAAAGACAAAAGCAGAAAAGACATCAAACTGTACACTGAACTACTAACAGGTCATTGTAAACTTAATTATCACATGATGAAAACGGGTGTGGTAAAGAACGATATCTGTCGACTCTGTCTTAAAGAGCAGGAAACAGCAGAACACGTTCTTTGCAATTGCCCAGCTGTGGCTAGACTCAGACTATACTACCTAGTTAAAATCAATCCCACAGCAGTGACAAGATTTATAAATAGTTTAGAGATCTGCTAGTTAGGGAATAAGGCTGCACAAAAGATCTTCAGGTCGCGGTGCATCATAGCCTTGATAATAATAATATGATTATTATTTTTTAAATATTATCATCAGTTTTAGCATTAGCAACATTTTGTTTATAGTAATCAGCGCCATTTATTGGCGATTGGAAATTATTTTCGTCTTGCCGGTTGGTACTAGCGGCGGCGATCGTTCAACAGGCATTCACAATACATTTTTATTGTTTGACAGCACAGCCAGCTGTAGCTCTCAGCTGTCTCTGCAAAATTTAATAAACTTCAGCGAGTGAGTAAAATATACATTTACGCCTCCTTCAGAAAAATTATTTATTTTTTCTTATCCTCAGTTCCAGAAAACAAAGGAAAGGCCCCGCAGCAAACCCAATCGAACGCGCAATTTTTATGATCGCATAAGTCGATTTAAAATTTTTAAAAATTTTTTGTTTTGCTCTATTTCATATATGTATATCAGTAAGTATTTTCATACTATATCACATACGAAGTGCTTGATAATGGATGATATTTTAAAATCAAATACTTCACAGTGTCTAATTAAGACGTTCAAAATTTGTACTTCATCATTTCCAAGGATTTCTTCATATTTTATGTATACGAATTTTGTGAACATAGCCCAGAAAATCCCCATATGAGAATTGAGTTTGAATTTTCTCTATTTGATTTTTTTTCTACAAATAATGCTGCCATAATGACGATTTCATTGAAAATTTATCGATTGTTGCCCAACGACCATTCGACAATTTTTTTAAAACTATACCACAGTATTGAGAGGAATTCGATACCTCGAGACACATTTAAACACCACATGACATTGACATGGAATAGTCTAGTATTTCTACCAGGATTTCTAAAACTACTTTACACACTGAAACAGCACAGGCAACAGACAAAAATAGGAGGAACTTCTTTTAATAACTCTTGCAGATTCTACTAAGAGAGAGGAATCCAAATTTCGCCGGAACTGCAAATCTCGCAGTACTAGTCAGTCAATCGATATAAAATAATAAATAAATAGTATATAAAATAGCTTCTTTTCCATTACTGTTGTCCACGTTAAATTTTTGGCACTGTTAGAAGGAGTTTATTTATATAAGCCGGTCCCGAATGGCATATGAGAGGGCCATGATGTCTCTCAAATGTAATTTAAAATGAGACGCACTTGAGGGTTACACATTTTGAAATTCAAATATCATGAGCAGGGTTCATGACATACATGAAGTATAGGAAATTTCACTTGAATTTCATCAACCGAATGTAAATGGCAAATGGCCGTGAAATTATGAAAATTGCAGCACTTCACAGTTTCCAGGGTTTTAAGTCGATGCAATGAACGTCCAGCAGTTACTAGATAACCTGGTAGCGAAGATGAGCACGGTAAAAGTGATGAAAACATTGCTGGAAAGGTCCTCAGAGCGTTTTCGCAGGATCCGAAAATTTCATCTCGTTCCGTTGAACAATCCACACGTCAAAATGTAAGGTCGCAAGTTTCATTGAGAAGTTTTAAAGCTCAAACAGCACCTGATCTAGATGCAAAGCAGAAACTTACAGCGCAACCCCTCAGCCACATATTGTAAAAAGTCTAAATCGTACAATCCGAATCCGTTGTCGTAGACGATGTGACCTCTTCCTTTCAAAATTTCAAATACATTGCTGGGCAAGTTTTGTATATTGTGCAAGTCATCAGGATGCTCACCAAAAAGCTGTACATTGAAAAGGAAATCCAAGTTTAACAAAATTATTTTTAAGAGGGCATAATAGAAATACTCCAATCGATAATTACAAAGAACCTATGTAGACGAATCGATCTCTCTCTCTCTCTCTCACTCTCCTATTTAACTCTAAATGGCGCAAAATAACATAAAAACTGAATGCGGAAATATGACTAATTCATAATACGAAAGGACTTTACTGAAATAAAGTGATTATATTAATGATGAATTTCACGATTGTTAACATAATTTTACATTCTTTCCAACCTCTTCTGTTTTCTACAAACAATATAATATTTTTTATGCTAGAATTCAAACCAAAAATTCGTCGATTAACTATTTAAATAAAGATTCATTTTTATATGTTGTGGAACTACCCATGGGACAAATATATATAGCCTATTCTATGATTACACAAGCTTATATAAACATTCAAGTAATCATTAAAATGTAACAATGAAAATAGCAAACTGAAAACAGACATTATAGTGAGAAATCTATACACATATTTACGTATGAACTACATATACTATTTAACAAGTTACTAAGTATATATTCACTGAGTATAATGGTAATAAAAATTTTAATAATTTTCTTAATTTCAAAAAATGTTGTATCAATGCTTGAAACACCTGAAGTAGAACACGGCGAAATAGTAAATCTTTTGAAAGATATTTATGTAGAAAATGTCTACGAGACCATCCTATATATTGAAAAAGATCGAAGTACTGCATGCAAAGAAGTGGATAATTTAAATAACGAAATCAAAGTACCAAAAATTGTCTTTACTCAATACCACGTAATGTATATGAGACGCTATTACAATCAAAAACTTTTGGGAGTAGTTTGTATGGAAGATTTGCGGGTCGATTTGGAACTATTAGCAGCATTTTCGAAAAATGTACAGCACATGCGTTCTGCAAGGCTTTTGATATTACTGCAGCAATCTGAATATACAACTGGTTCGCAAGACTTAAAAAATATTTTTCAAATATGTGAAAATTATAAAATGCTAAATGTTCTTCTCATTTTTCGAGATTTTTCTGCGACACATAATTGCTACAGCTATAATAAATTTCCTCAATTCACCGCTGAGAAATGGAAATATGGTACTCGACAGATTTACCCAAAT
Organism: Megamerina dolium; assembly: GCA_963854835.1. NCBI lineage: Eukaryota > Metazoa > Arthropoda > Insecta > Diptera > Megamerinidae > Megamerina > Megamerina dolium. The sequence goes on from OY978526.1 coordinate 68,473,672, forward strand.
CATTTGAAAAATTTACATGGATATCCGATTTATACAATGCCCGATGATACTGAGCCCCGCACTATTGTATACGTGGATTCCAATAATTCAGTTCAAGTCACCGGTTATGTATATCTCTTTATCAAAACATTGGCGCAGAGGTTGAATGGCAATTTAACAATACCACATCCAGTAACTCCGGGAAGGCTGTCCGTTAATAATATGTTAAATAATACGCGCAATGGATCTTTGGATATACATGGAGGTATAACAGCATCATTTTATTTTGATCATTTCAATGAGTTTTCATATCCACTTACTTTGATCAGCTGGTGTCTGATGTTACCCGTGGAACGAGAATTATCGAAAAGTGAAATCATTTATGTATTAATAATTTCAACACTCACATTACTTACGATAGTATTGCAATTTATATATCATTGCTAATAGCATGTAGTTTTCGGATATCAAAACGTATACATTCAATTATCTGTTTTGATACAATTCTTAATAGCAGCAGTTTGCGTGGTATACTTGGACAAGCATTTCCATACCCATCCAAACTAACCACATCTTTAGCGTTAATTTTCATCTCACTTTTCTTCGGCGGTTTCATGGTACCGAATTTTTTGAGTGTATATTTTAGTGCATTACTAACACGACCACCATTCGCAGAATATATTTCGAATATGGCTGAAATCAATAAATCATCTTTGAAGATTGTAATTTTTCGGCCCGAGTCTAAAAGTGTTCCGCCAGACGTACTTGCAAATTATTCAAACCTTTTCAATGTAATCGATAATGTTAAAGTGTTTGCAAAATTACGAGATTCTCTTAACACTAGCATGGCTTTCACAGTTGCAAGTGATCGTTGGCAAGTGTACGAAGAGCAACAGAATCATTTTGCTCGTCCTCTCTTTCGTCTAAGTGATATATGTTTTTTTGATATGGCCTATATGTTTTTAATAATCAATGAGAATTCGATATATCGTGATGTGCTGAACCATTTCATAAGTGAACTCAATGCTGCTGGTCTCATCCAATTTTGGAGAAAGTCTTCAGCTCAATATATGCTCACTGCGGGACGTTTATCGCTCAAGGACTTAAGCGTACCACGAGTTTATGTTGCTGCTACGCTGCAGGATTATTGGTATTTTTGGCTATTTTACGTTATCGCAATTGCAATATGTGTGATGTGTTTTATATGCGAACGTATGTGGTTCAAGTTGATAAAAAAATATTCTTCTTTGTAAACGAATGGCAGTAGTTTAACGAATATAAATTATCAGATGTCGATTAAGGTTTGCTAGAATATAGCTGCATATTTATATATTACATACTAGCTATGTAAAACCACTTTTACATAAACCATAATACCTGAACTGTATCCAATGTTTGTTTGTCCTAATTTAATATAATAAATGTAAATTCAAATCAAATCAATGACACAACAAACACAATCAAGTACATAAATACACTCATTATAATTAATTATGCGATAGTACTACAATCAGTTTTTGAATCACATTTCGTTAGGCTGATGACAGAGTGAGCGCTACAAGCGTTGCTATGATATGTCGCTACAACTTGCTACAAAACTCTGCTTGTGTTTACTTATGTGCTCGCTCAAATGTTGTCAGAGTGAGAGCAGAGTTACAAAAGTAGTCCCCGGTTAAGTACCACATACAAAGATAGTTTCAGTACTTGGCCGCTATAAAGCTAGTAGTGAAGTGATTTATAGCAGCGACATATTGAAGTGAGAGAGAGAGTTTAAATAAAAAATTTGATATGGACAATGTGTGGGTGCATGCGTGCGTTGTTTTTTAAACGGTTTTTCGCATTGCTTTTTATTTCTCTCTCTCTCTCTCTCAAAAACCACACAATGTAGCACACAATATAGCGCTTACTCTGACACGTCAAAGATTGATATAGCAATAGCGGTTGTAGCTTCAAGCATAGCAACGCCTGTAGCGCTCACTCTGTCATCAGCCTAAGGAAATGTGATTCAAAAACTGATTATTTCTATATATTGTAGTACTATCGCATAATTAATTATAATGAGTGTTTTTATGTACTTGATTGTGTTTGTTGTGTCATTGATTTGATTTGAATTTACGGCTTTACGGCCTAAGGCTGATGACAGAGTGAGCGCTACAGGCGCTGCTATGATATGTCGCTACAACTTGCTAGAAAACTCTGCTTGTGTTTACTTATGTGCTCGCTCAAATGTTGTCAGAGTGAGAGCAGAGTTACAAAAGTAGTCCCCGGTTAAGTACCACATACAAAAATGTTCAACTATTATGGCACTTATGCGGGGATGGCACTAATGCGGGGTTTGCAAATATACCCTAAAATACCTGCTGAAAAACATTTTTATGCGAAAAAAGACTATTCTGGTTTGTATATTCAAATAAATACATATACAAACATATGTATACTTTATTTAAAAAAAAAATATTTAAAATTGAATTCATTAAAAACAAACAAAAGTAATACGAATAATGAAAAAATCATTGTTCTTTTATATTGCATAAAGGCACATATATATATGTTACTATTTGCACATACATTTCCTTATCAGATCTAATTTTCATTACATACACAGCTCATATATTTGAATATTTAAATTTCAATGATTATTTAGCAAAAAAGTCGGTTATTTTTTTCTGATGAACATTTGTGAACTTTTGTTTAAACAACTTGCGCTCTACAGATTCAAGTTCTTCAATTTCATTTTGCAAATATTTTTTTAATACATAAAGCGCATCTAAAGCTTCTGCAAATGAAGGAATGCTAACGGAGACAGTCTCCATAGATTCTTCTGCAGAATCGTCAGAATTATGTTCAATTGCTTCGACTATTTCGTTATCTTTAAGATCCCCACAGCAGACAACGTTACTGTCGCATGCGACGTAATTTTCGAATTCTCCTGGATCGATTGCGACGTCCACCTCTTCTAAGATATCCTCAAGCGCAACACCACTCATTTGAAAGCCAGCCTACAAAACAAAATGTTGTTATTGCAAAATGTAAATTGCAAAACAATATTTGAATTCACCTTCAGAAAACAATTTTTTATTGTTTCGATTTTTACCAGCCACCAAGACCGTTTTATAAAAAGTAATGTGTCAAACAGTGAAATTGACTTCAGAAATTGTTTAATTGGCAACCCATTTTCCACAGCCAGCAACTGCTTCCGCATCATAATTTGACGGAAAAACACTTTAAAGCAGTGTATGATTCCTTGATCAAGGGGCTATAGTATTGCCGTTGTACTGGGCGGTAGAAACTTCAAATTCACATTCTCAGGAGTATAGTTGACCAATTTGTGGCAAGCAGCATTGTCAACAATCAATAAAACCTTTCTTTTTTGCCTTCCCATTTCAAGATCGAATTCCTTGATTATAGTGGTCCACAACGAGCCGGTCATCCAAGCTTTGCCTTGTGAATAATATGGAAGTGGAAGATCTTTTCCTTTAAAACACCTTGGATTTTTGGCTTTTCCAATCACAAATACTTTTTTATATGAACCGTCAGCATTACACAGAAACAAAAGTGTCAGCCGGGCTTTTTGCACCTTACCACCCACTGCTTTACTTCCAACTCTACTCAATGTTCCGTTTGGAAGCGCTTTATAAAAAAGGCCGCTCTCGTCTGCGTTGAATATGTCACTTTGATTGTAATCTTTAATAAAGTTTTTTATTGTTTCAGCACGGTAAGTATTAGCCTCCACAGTATCAGAATCCGCTGCTTCTCCATAGATTTTTCGGAATTTAATATTTTCCCTGCGTTGCCAACGCCACAGCCAGCCGTTTGTTGGCTCGAAATCGCAATTCATTTTACATGCGAACTCTTTCGCTTTTTGGAATATTTGGGCACTTGAAATGGTTGCATTAGCCGATCGCATTTGATCAAACCATACTCCTAACGCTTTTTCCACTCTAATTGCAGGACTTTCTCTCAAGCGCTTCCGTTTTAAACTGGTTTTTGTTGCATTTGCTTCTATTTCTTGACTGTGCTTCAAAATGCGATGTACTGTTGAAATGTCACACTTATATTTGCTTGCGATTTCAGTTTTTGGCATATTTTCGCGTTGAGATAGGCGGATAATATCAATTTTTTGTTTAATTGATAAAGACGTCATTTTTTTGCTTTGGGGACCATCTTAAAATTGTGCCACTATACGAATTCAATAACGAATGAAATAATTTAACAAATTGGGATGGTACATTACATATGCAATAAGAGAAAATCGATTTATCAAAGTTGCCACATTGGGGAAAATCAATAAATAAATTAATTCCATAAGTGGTACCTAAACGGGGAAAATTAAGTAACTATTTTTTTTTTAGGTAGGCAATTCAGTGGTACGTAAGCGGGTATGGAACTTAAGCGGGGTGCTCTTAAAAGGGGAATTTCATATGAAAATGCCGGCAAAATGTTAAGATGCGCAAATATTATGGCAGTTATGCGGGTGTGGCATTAAAGAGGGGAGGTTCTTAAGCGGGGATCACTGTAGTTTCAGTGCTTGGCCGCAGCATAGCAACGCCTGTAGCGCTCACTCTGTCATCAGCCTTAGAGAGTAGGAAGAAATATATAGCATAGAGAAGGGAGAATGAGAAAGAAACAACGTATACACGACGATACAAAGGAATAGATCATGATTTAATAGTTCATGTCAATAGATAGTGTGTGTGTGTGTTGAAAGAGATTGGGAGCAATAAACAAATAATAACGATTAATGCGAGAGTAAAATATTAGGCAAATATGTACAATACAATACGTATGCATAACGATAAAAAAGCGATAGAGTGTACATTCACACATGCAAACAGCTATTACAAATGCCTAATGGTGCAATTAGCCACGAACGTACCGCCCGTAAGTAAGAACAAAAATTTGTCAAAAGTTATGCCCGTAGCGGCAACGAAGAAATCAACTGTTCTTTCTTGTATACATACATAACAATGTTGCCATGCATCACTGTGCGTGCATGTTTTAATGTTAAAAACTAAAAAAAAAATTAATATACGTGAAGTATATTTTAATAAATAACTAAACACGATGATAGTTTTGATTAATTAAAAAAAAAACTTTATTTTCTTAGTTTATTTCTTATTTATTTATAAAAGTGTAACCTGGCAATCTTGTAAGGTTTTACGTAAAAAATCAAATTGCTGTTGATTCTTCCGTTACGGCTGCGTCACCGTCATACGGTGGTGAGTTTTCGTTAACACGACTTTCCCATAAGACAGGTCGTGTCAGCTGACTCGTTCTACGGCTTTACGTGGCTAGTTGCACTATCAGAGTCAGACACAAACTGAAAATATTTTTGTTTTCGTGTTATTACGCGCTCGCATCTACATCAGTGTTGCCACAGTCAAAAAGTTTTTTTTACAAGATACCAAAAAACTACAATTTTAAAAAATGGAGAGTAACATACAAATTAATAATAATAGCCTAGACAGACGGCAGCGTTAATCCGGATTACCGGAGCACTTAATCCGAATAAAATATTAACCTGACAGACGGCAGTATTGCGGATTAACTAAACGGCTGATTGCTGTTTTATTAGGTCTGCTTATTTACATTACTATCACTATCAATTTCTGTCATCTGTCACTTTCGATTTGAGAAAATCTACAAGAAGTACGTGAACTGAAAACTATCAGAAACTTGTAAATTGACATTCACAGTTCGTAATTGACAGCTGGATTCATTTGTTCGCCAACGCTTTTCATGTTGAAAATTGTTAACAATTGTTGAAAGTTTTTTGTTAGCGAACACACTTAATATTTTGTAAAATGGATGGAGAAAAATTCACAATAGACAATTTTCGGCAGTGTTGCCATCGCAAATTGCCCTAATCCGCTTTTATTTTGAGATTTAACTCATAGAGTTAATGCGGATTAGCTGCAGTTAATGCCCGAGTTAATTCGAATTAACTCGGTAATCCGGAATTAGACTGCCGTCTGTCTAGGCTATAACATAACTATATACACGTGTATTTAAAATTTCATACATATGTACCTATATAAGATAATATAATACAAATCACATTTCAGACTAAAAGTTCACATTTTAGTACATTAAAAATCTGCCTTAGATGGAAGTGTTATTTTAAAAAAGAAACCGACAGAAACTATTTAAAACTTTTCCCATATTAAAAATAACGCAACTTCTTCTAATAAGATACGTCTATACAACGAATAATTTCTCCTTCATAGGGCCAGTTTTCCAATGCGAGTTTGTCGTATAAATTAAGTTTAAACTCGATGGTGGTAACAGTGGTAACAGTGGTAACAGTTGCCACTGTGAGATCCGTTCGAGTAAGCACAATTACGGCGTCCAACGGCGATGGAAATCAACTTCTCATTATCCATATCTATTTATTTTTAATTCAATTTATTCCTGCAACCCTCTTCCACTTGACTCTTTCGCTTATGCTCCATCTTCTTCGGGTAATCTCCAAAAATAAATGATTCGCTATTTGTTGAAGTTTAGGAGAAAATGCGATTCTGATTCAAAAAGTCTTCGTACAATTTTTAGTAGTTTTATCCGACACTGCCGCTCTTTTTTATAGTGTGATATGTTAAAAGGTTTCTATATTTGTGTAGATTCTAGTGAAAGAGCTTAAGCGAAAGAGTCAATTGGAATAGGGCTGCTGAATATACAACTATACTATTTCAAATATAAAGCTGAAATTAATGCAGTGAAAGTGGATGACGTGTACCCTAAATTCTGATGTTGCTGTAGATGGTTGTTGTTTCGTTCGGTTCTCAAAAGATATAGATTTCAATATTTCAACTTCGATATGTATTATATTCTTGTGAAATTATTGTAGACAATGATAAATCCGAGTGTATTTCGTGATGTGCACACACACCAGACAAACAAGTCTGTAAAAACAGACTTGTAAAAAAAAAAAAAATATATTTATATATATATATATATATATATACATATATATGTATATATATATATATATATATATATATATATATATATATATATATATATATATATATATATTTATATATATATATATATATATATTTATATATATATATATATATATATATATATTTTATATATATATATATATATATATATATATGTATATATATATATATATGTATATATATATATATATATATATATATATATATATATATGTAGATATATATATATATATATACATATATATATATATACATATTTATATATATATATATATATATATATATATATATATATACATATATATATATTCATATATATATATATACATATATATATATATATATATATATATATATATATATATATATATATACAGTATGTCAAGACTGAGTTTACACATTGAAAAAAAATTCAAATTTTCAACTTTCTTAACCAAAAACATTAACTTTTATTTCCATATACACATTTTTTTAAATACTGTTTTATAAATACTGTAAATATCTGTAACTAATAAAAAAAAATGTGTATATGGAAATATATATATATATATATATATATATATATATATATATATATATATATATATTATATATATATATATATATATATATATATTATATATATATATATATATATATATATATATATATATATATATATTTATATATACATATATATATTTATAAAAAATAAATATGTGGCACTTAAAGCCCCAAAGGGCTCATTGGCCGAGCTTCTCTTCCATTACTGTTGTGCGTCTAAAATTTTGGACAATATTAGAAGGGACCTACTTATTTTAGCCGGTTTCGAACGGCAGAAGACTTGTGACATCACTTTTTCTGAGCTTTGTCACAGAGTTCTTTAAGAAGCTTTTTCATGGCAAGTTGTTACTGTCGGAAGAATTGCCAATTGCTTGCCGACAGGTGGGTACCGTTCGAAAGAAAAATCTTATCGATATTAAATTTGTTATGCATCAGCCGGGGATTGAACCACGACCTACAGATTAGAAGGCGAACACACTAACCACTGAGCTACGGCACCCACTATATATATATATATGTATATATATATATATATATATATATATATATATATATATATATATATTTATATATATATATATATATATATATATATATATATATATATATATATATGTATATATATATATATATATATATATATATATATATATATATATATATATATATATATATACATATATATATAAATGAGAAAAATGCGCGCACTTTCCTTCTCGTGTAGGCAAAAATGAAAAAAGTTATAAAAGAACAATTAATCGAATTAACCATGCCAGCTCAACACAGATTAAGCCAGCAGTGCAACTCGCCTTCTATATAGGTGGCACCGAAATCCAGACAGTGCGCGCGATGTAATTTTCTGGCGTAGACATTCCGCCCCCCTTGCAGGATTACTGCAATGGGAACCTAAAGCCCACCCCAGAGACGGAGAGGGGGGGAAAGAAATAAATTGAACTAAAATTAATATGAAACTAAAAACAGAATGATATAGAGATACATTCGATAAATTCAAACAAGTTAATATAATTAAAAAAAAACAATGTAAAGGAAAGTAATTCAAAAAAAAGCTTAAAGATACAATGTAGAAGATAATTCAAAATTCAAAATGCAATAAATAGCAAACATTAGTACTGGTAATGGCGACTCCTTAAAATTGGCCAGACGTCCAATTCAGGTGTTGGAGTGACGGCATATTCATGGGTGAAGACGCAAATGAAGGGTGGTTTTGCGCTGCCATTATCGCATTCGTCGGGTAAAACGAAATCGTAGGTTGGGCGGCGCGCTGGATGGACACCACGAGTTGCGGAGCAACTGGATACGCTGACAGCACATTCATGCAGCCGCATGATATTGAGGCTGGTTGCTGTCGAGGAGTAGGAGGTGGAGGACCGCGTGATAAATCGAGGACATACGCGCAATGGATGATTTTTTTGACATAAACGGCATACACGGCTTTGTCTTCGCCGTATATCATTGCTGCGTGCACCGGACGGTGGGTTGATTGGCCTTCGCTGGGCCGTTTTGCAGGCGCTTGAAGACATAATACACTGCGTCAAAAACAAGAAAAACAACAAAAAAAAAAAAAAAGAAAACAGAAAAGAAATGAGAGCGGTCAGAATTTGTTGAAGTAATTACGGGAGTGCTACTAGTTTCACCACTGGCCGAGTCAGAACGCCTTTTGCAGTTCGGACATCAACCACTGGCACCCGAGAATCTGACCCCAGATATGTTTTACTGATTCTGCCCAACCTCCACTCGTTAGGGGGCAAATGCTCATTTCGGATAACGACCAAATCACCCACGCAGACGTCTTTCTGCGGGTACTTCCATTTGGTGCGTTTATGCAATTCCTTTAGATATTCAACCTTCCATCGTAGACAGAAGGATTGATAAATGCTCTTCAACCGTTGCCATCGGTTGAGTATACTCAGTGACTGACCGGAGACGTCAGGATCAGCAGGCGATAGCAAGGGTGAGCCAACCAGAAAATGACCGGGTGTTAAATCTGCAGGATTGCCAGACATCGCGGTCAAGGACCTCGAGTTGAGCCAAGCTTCAATGCGGGAGAGAAGGGTACTAAATTTCTCTAGTGTATACTTCTGAGTGGGAGGGAGCTTTTTCAAGTGAGCCTTAAAGCTCTTAACCCCTGCTTCCCAGATTCCACCCATATGTGGAGCCCCAGCAGGAATGAAACGCCATTCTAAGCTTTCGTGGCTCTGAGAAGATTCAATTCGTTCACGTATTTGACGCAGAAATTGTTCATTTTCTGCTCGTAGAGCTCGAGAAGCGCCCACAAAGACGTTCGATTATCCGAGAAAATCATGGCTAGACATCCGCGACGTGAGAAAAATGTGAAAAAGCGGCAAGAAATGTAGCAGTTGTTATGTCACTCGTAGCCTCAAGATGTATGGCTTTCGTTGCGAAGCATACAAAGACACACACGTAGCCCTTCGTAATACGACATGCGCGGCCGATGTACGTCTTAATGTCAAAGGGCCCAGCGAAATCAACGCCGGTTGTGGAGAATGGTCTCGAAAGCGAAGTGCGCTCAGGCGGCAACGAGGCCATTATCTGAGTATAGTGCCTCTACTTTTCTAGGAGGCAGGCCTTACGTTTGTGTACCGTAGTTTTGACTAGGTTTTTCAATTTCGGTACCCAGAATTCCATGCGTAGCAAGCGCAGAAGCAATTGATTGGAGCTGTGTATGGAAATCAGATGCACGAATTCGACCAAAAGTTGTGTGAAGCGTGCAGCATATGGAATAAGTATTGGGAATCTTTCTCTGTAAGAGAGCGCTGGTGAATGTGCCAAGCGTCCATTCATACACATTACACCTCGTGAATCGAGAACCGGATTGAGCGTCAGTATGTCGCTTTTCCGAGAAATGTGGACCTTATTCGATAAGTCCGCGTACTCATGCGGGAAATGTCGCTGTTGTCATAACAAAATCAGCCTATTACGTGTGAAAGTTATTTCTTCAGCCGATATACTCAACGAAGCAAATCTACATTGAGTTCGTCGCGTTGGGAATTGTGAAAACATCGAAAGATATAAGATATAACGCGCAATGCGCGAGAGAGAGAAGAGAAAAAAAAATAAAATAAATATGTGGCACTTAAAGCCCCAAAGGGCTCATTGGCCGAGCTTCTCTTCTATTACTGTTGTGCGTCTTAAATTTTGGACAGTATTAGAATGGACCTACTTATTTTAGCCGGTTCCGAACGGCAGAACACTTGTGACATCACTTTTTCTGAGCTTTGTCACAGGGTTCTTTTTAGAAGCTTTTTCATGGCAAGTTGTTACTGTCGGAAGAATTGCCAATTGCTTGCCGACAGGTGGGTACCATTCGAAAGAAAAATCTTTTCGATATAAAATTTGTTATGCATCAGCCGGGTATTGAACCACGACCTACAGATCAGAAGGCGAACACACTAACCACTGAGCTACGGCACCCATGAGAGAGAAGAGAACCGATTCAAAATATCATCCGAATCTTCCGATCTCACGAGGTAAGATTTTACTACCCTAATGGGCGCAACGCGCGTTTTAGTTGCTGTATATCTCACCCAATGAACCTTCTACTCGAACATAAATTGCGGCTGCGTAGGCTTTCTCTGACGCATCGTAGAAACCGTGGAACTCGACAGTGCAATCGGGAGTGAACTCAACGAAACGAGGAATCCGTATGGTAGTCAGATTAGAATAATCTGACAAAAAAGTCTGAAACTTACGCAGAGTGAGTGGTTTAATTGGCTCATCTCAATCAGTATGATCGAGCCACAACTGTTGCATTAACAATTTTGCAACGATAATCTTTGGCGCCACTCAGCACGCAGGATCAAATAACTTTGCACCGATAGATAGAACTTCACGCTTGGTGAACGACGACTTGTTTGGGAGAGGCCCAGGTGTAAAAAAGAAACAATCAGAACCAGCGTTCCATCTGAGCCCAAGGGTCTTCACGGTACTTGCATCTGAGGTACTCAAGAATTCCGAGTATAGAAGATGCCCGAAGGGCAAACCTTCCATGATCCGTTGGTGGTTCGACGTCCATTTTCTCAACGAAAATCCTGCGGTATGTAATACCGAAATGAGTTGGTCACAAGCTAGAATAGCTTCGTTCTACGTATGAGCTCCCGCACGTACATAGAGTTTTGGAGAATATGCGAAGCAATGGGGTTACCTCTTTCGTTTTCTTTTGCTAGTTGCAATAACATTCTGATAGCTAAATATGGCGCACAGTTAACACCAAATGTCACAGTTTCCAGTTCGAAACTTTGAACATTTTCCGATGGTGTTTTGCGAAAATAGATAAGTTGATAACACGTATGGTCAGGGTGTACGAGAATTTGGCGATACATTTTCTCGATGTCGGCATTAAATACAATTTGGTGGCATTAAATACAAAGATGGCAATTCTATCTTAAAAGTAGAACCATCACGTCCGATTGAAGTACAATCCCTGCGTACAAGACATCGTTTAAACTTTGGCCAGTAGTAGTACGGCACGAGGTGTTAAATACCACACGTAGTTTAGTGGTCGTACTGTCGGGCTTCACCACGGCATGGTGAGCCAGATAATAGTACGAGTTGAATTCCGTAGAATCGTTAGTCTTGATTAGCTTCATATGCCCCAACTCAAGATACTCCAAAATGACGTTGTCATAATCAATTTTAAAGTGTGGTGCCTTAATTAAAAGTGCTTCGTTTCGGAAAAATTGTGCCCGCGCCGAGTTGCGTGAGTCACCTAACGAAAAATCTTTGGGAAACTGTCTCTTGAACGGCAGTGATACCACGAATCTGTCTTCTCGATTCCGAAACATAATCATGTTGTAATCCTCTTCACAGTAAGAGTCTTCAGGACACTTTCGATTAGCCTTTGGGATTTATTCCAATGCCCAGAACTTGGAAATTTGTCGTTCCAGATTAACCTCATTGTAAAATGATTTAACTCGGGCCTTGGATGGTGATGTCGTTTAACGACCGGTAATAATCCATCTGAAGACAGTGTTCTGAGCAATCAATGACCCAAGAATTTCCTTACGAATTCCATCTAACATTATGGAGGCGTAGACGTCACCGCCCAGAACCAAGTCCACAGGAGAGCTCTTGTGCAAATTAACATCTGCCAGCCGTAAGCCAGCGAATTGTTCGCGTAAGTCTACTATAGACGAACAAGATGGTAATTTTCCCGTCAGTTTCTTCAATATGAATGCATCCACTTTCACTGAAAATTTGGAGTCGATCGGAGAACCGATCTCCAAGGAACACATCTTCGATGAATGAGCCGTCACCACCTCGTTCAGGCCAGTGACCTCAGTCGGAACATCACAAGCAGGGAGGCGCAACCTGCTTCGTAAACGTTCAGCCATAAAAGTAGCCTCCGATCCTGAGTCGATCAAAGCACGAGCTACGAAAGTAGTGTTATTATGCTTGATGTTTACAAGCGAAGTTCCAAGTAGTACCGAACTGTTCCTCGTTGAATGGTATTTGCTGCCTGATAATGCATACGTTCATCTTGTGACACGGCATGCAGCTGAGATGTGAACGACTGCCGTGAGTTTTCTTGGTCCGAGTTGGTTGCTTTCTCAAACCTATGTAGTAAGGAGTGGTGCCTTTTTTTAAATGCTTAGCATAAATATAGGCTTTTGCAAGCACTGTACTCATGAGAGTTCGCGAGGAAATTCATACAGAGTTTGTGCCTTTTAACTACGTTGTAGCGATCCTCCACAGATAGTTTGAGAAAATCAAGACAAGTTCTCAAATGATGTTGTTTTCTGCACAGTGGGCAATTGCGGGTGGAGACATTCTCGTGGTACGTGTTAATCTTCTGTGGATTCACCGGAGATGTATTGGAACGCCGAGCAGGAGTAAATTCATTCGGCTTTCGATTTTGGGGTTGGTTGAGTTGTCGGAAACCACTCCGAATATCCAGAACCGATTCTAGAGTCTGGAATCGTTCAGTTAGGAACGTATCAAAATCTCTCCACAGAGGGATCTCACGCTTATTCCTAATAGATTGCTCCCAAAGGCAATGATGAAGCCATCATTGGTCAACGGAGTTGACTTAATAATATTGTGAGCTTCACCTCCAGTCTTCTGAAGAAGGTGGTATAATTTCTCCACGGGCGATAACCGTGGATTGTTCCGGTATAATGCCGTAAACATATCCCGAAAACTGGGCCATGACACATAATCTCCATGGAAGCATGCTGTATCGCATGGTGGCAGTTGAATAGTAGGAACTTGCAAACATTGATGAGAGGAACTCTCAACGGGTGCATCTGCAACGACGGGAGACGACATGTTCACAGTCAAATCATGAATGTGCGCGTTAATATTTGCCAAGCAGCGAATGTAACATACTTTACAATCCTTATATTTGGTTTTAATCTGAGCTAAGTCAGTCGCTTCGGTTTCCTGCGCGATAATAGAGAGGTATGCCGATTTCAGGTCGCTCCATGTTGACTCGAAATCCTTCTTCTGGGCCTCAAGCGCATATGTGCTATGAGTGTCGGTTTCTATGAGCTGGAAATACTTGTCGATTTCCTCTATATCCTCAGCAGCAGCGTAAAAACGTTTAATATCCGCTATCTTACTGATAAGTCGAAGAGTTAAATCAGTATACTGAAGAAAAAACGACATTCAAATACGAATTCGAATAATTCGTCGAGTTACAGCTCCAAATAGTATCCCGAAGCAATCGGAAAATTGCTCTAACAAAAAAAATGCTACAAGCTAGAGGCCGTGAAAACCGTTGAAAACTGCTAACTTCACGTAATTAGTATAATTACGGTAGCAGCGAAAGAAAGAGGAAAACAAATGTAATAAGTGAAAGCGACTTAGAATAGTCTTGCTGATTGGGTATCAGATATTCGATTCCTCCAAATGACGTAAACTTTATGAAAAGTTGACCGTATACCGTATCGCGTTCGTATAGCGACGTATTTAAACGGACGACCCCAAATAAACTTCTTGCAGTTGGTTGAAATTAAAAAACACAGTATATATTCGATCGAACTCGAGAGTTTTAGTGTGATTACACGTTCAAAGCACGATGTACTGAATATAGTGCTCGATTTTGAGAGAGTACATTTGTACAAGCACCATATACGATGTATGTGTGTATGCTTGTATGTGCGGTCCAGCGAAACTGTCGTACGTTTTATTGTATATATCGAGAAGGTATAATAATTGATAATGTGCGCGCGTATAGTAACGTAAATTTCGGAAAAACCGTTCTATAGTGCTTTGCAATAATTGACCAAAGTAGCTCGGAAAAAATCTAATTGTATTTAAGCTGATTTACTTTATTATAATTTCGCTCACTTAGACACGCAATGATTTATATGTTTCACACTAATGATTTATGTAATAAATCAGAAAAAAAAAATAATTAAGGCGGTCTAATGTAGTATTTAATATAATTTACACAAGCGAATCCAATGTATCCAGAACGTACGTATACTTATTAATGATAAAATTCAGTATAATATCCATATTTGTTATTACTTTCTATCTTTATTTGTGTATGTATAATAACGCAATATTCTCAAGATACAAGAGTAAGTAAATTAAGTGATTGTGGCAAAAAAAGTGGTTGCTTATGGTTCGCATATGAAGTAGCAGAACAAAAATATACGTGTATATTTTATTCTAATTATTACACAGTACGTTGTACTATGATATGCCGAAACTAATAGAGATGATCAATATGTATGCATACTTAATTGAATTCAATGTAGTGTTCTTGTAATAATTACACGGTACGTTGTACTGTGTCAAAAGAAATAGCAAAAAAAAAAAAAACACACGGCAGTAGCCGATAGTTAGTAGATATCAATATCATACGTATCTTATGAAAACCAAAAAAAAAAAAAATAAATTGCATAAAATTGCTTTTATTACTCTTTCTTGGTGGGACACCAGTAACTAAAGGCAATATCGCATAAGTATGTATGTATGTACATACACCTGAATACTTTTGGTTTGTATACAGGATACAAACAAAACCAACCCCAAAATAAAGTTTATTGTTTTTCCTTTTTTTTTCAACTTTATTTTTGTTTTATATATGTTTAAGTATTATGAAAAAAATTCAATATAGCAAAATATAGCGGAAAATTTCCAACTTCTAAGCGGTATCTTAATTATTTTCCGTAGGAAAAAAGAAAAAACAAATACAAATCAGCTACAATAGCCTGAATCGTATGCATGCACATATACCGCACTGTTGGACATTTTGGGTATATTTCCACTTCCACTGGCTTATTGCCTTACTGGAACGAGCTTACTAATTGTTGCGAGCCGACTCCGGCTCGAAGGACCATCAAATATGTAGTTGAAAGAGATGCCGGTGGACTCCTGTCTTGGTAGCTCCGATTTGCTGTAGTAGTGATGGGTGAGGTTGTTGTCGTTCTGGATGACGTGCACCCTAAATTCTGATGTTGCAGTAGATGGTTGCTGTTTCGTTCAGTTCAATACCTCTCCTTCGATGTGTTATATTCTTGTGAAATTGTTGTAGGCAATGATAAATTCGGGTATATTTCTTGATGTGCACACACACCACGAAATGTATCCAATTAGAGGGCAGGTGAAATTATTCCTACGTAATCGACATGTTGAATCACAAATAATTAAACGGAATTTAAATACTCAAATTTACACGGCACTACTGTCTAGAACAATTATAATTAATACTTCGGCTAATATGGTATTCGAAAATAATCTGACAAAAAATCAACATGTCACACCCACTTCTTAATGGGGCTTCCATACAAAATTTGGGAAATTAAAAAAAATTTAAACCGCTATAACTTACGAACTATTCAGCGTGGAACAACCAAATTTAAGGAGTGGATTGATATTGAAAAATTAATTAGATATACAAGAAAGAGGTAAGCCACGCCCACTTTTTATATAGCTTCCGTACAAAATCTCGGATTTATCTTAAACATTAAAACACCCATAACTTACTAAATAATACGCCTAGGTCAACCAATTGCAACCTAGGTAGTTTAGTATTATAGGCAGAAATTATTCCTCAAAAATTGGTGAGGTAGCCTATACAAAGTAGTGGAAGAAAAGGATGGATATATGAGCAAACTTTTGATATATACCTCTTCATATGCAGGGTATAATTTGGTCGGCCCCAGCCGACTGTAAGGCCATTTTTATACCCTGCATAATGCAATATGCATGGTATATTCATTTCGGTCAGATGTTTGTGTCCACTTGAAGGAATCTCCGGAGATATAGACATGGATATATATTCGTGATCAGCGTCGATTAAATTTTCGATTTAACGATGTCCGTCCGTCCGTCCGTCCGTCCGTCCGTCTGTCTGTCACCTGGCTGGTTCGCACGATAACTTGAGTAAATATTGAGCTATTTCGATGAAATTTGGCATAAGTAATCTATGATCCAAGGGTACGGAGGGGATTGATATTGGGCATGATCGTTCAATAACCACGCCCACACCAAGCATTCAAAGCGACTAACCTCGAAATTTTCAAAATCTTTAACTTGCTATAACTCACACAATATACCACTTGGGACAACAATATTTTGCACATAGAGTTATATTATACTACTATATAACCTCACCAAAAGTGGATGAGCCACGCCTACTTTCTAGGGTAGCTCCCATACAAAGTGTCTGTACTTCTTTTAAATTGAAACTGCTGTAACTTCTACAATCTTCTGTCTAGAATAACCATAATTGACACTTAGATTAACACGGTAGTTGGAAATAATATGGCAGAAAATCAATGTGCCATGCCCACTCCTTTTTGGGTCTCCCATACAAAGTTGCGGAAATTAAAAAAAATGTTACCGGTTATAACTTGCAAACTATTCAGCGTAGAATAACGAGATTTAAGGTGTGGATTAGTATTGTAAAAGCAACTAGGCTCACAGAAAATGGGCGCACCACGCCCAGTGTTTATCGTAGCCCCCATACAAATTTTAAATTGAAACAGCTGTAACTTCGGCAATTTTCTGTCTAGAATAACCATAATTGACACTTAAATTAATATCGTAGTCGGCAAAAATCTGGCAGAAAATCAGTGTGCCACGCCCACTCCTTCATGGGTCTCCCATACAAAGTCGAGTGAATTAAACTAAAATTTTAAGCTCCATAGCTTACAAACCATTTAGCCTAGGACAACGAGACTTAGGGTATGGATTAGTATTGTACGAGCAACTAGGCTCACTGAAAATGGGCGCACCACGCCCAGTGTTTATCGTAGCCCCCATACAAATTTTAAATTGAAACAGCTGTAACTTAGGCAATCTTATGTCTACAATAAACATAATTGACACTTAAATTAATATCGTAGTCGGAAATAATCTGGCGAAAAATCAGCGTACCACGCCCACTTCTTATTGGGGCTCCCATACAAAGTTGAGGAAATTAAACAAAAATGTTAACCACCATAACTTAGAAACTATTCAACGTAGGACACCAAATTTAAGGTGTGGATTAACGTTGAAAAATTAATTGGATTTACTAGAAAGCTCCCATACTAAGCCTCGGAATTATCTTAAAATCCTTTTACTTCGTCAAAGTCAACGATATTTCGGGTGTAAATTAGTAGTATATGCAAAAATTGTTTCTCGAAAAGTGGAAATAAAAGAAAAGTTGGATATTCGAGTAAACTTTTTATATATAAATCTACATATGCAGGGTATAGTTTGGTCGGCCCCCCTGTAAGGAGATTTTTTTCACTCGTTTTTGTATTTTTATACACATCTGTGCACAATCCATTTTAAAGCAAAATTCAAATAGGTGTGGTTTTAGTTATCGTCGGTTGTCGTTAATTACCTTTAGCGTACGTGAGGCAAACAGGGTTGCATTTTAACAATAAGTATTATTATTAAATTTAAAAAATATTGCATTAAATGTATGTTCAAAGAGTTATTGAATGTGTAATAAAAGTGCTATACATATATTTCATTTAAGTAAAATACAATTTCATACAAATCAAACACTAAATGTATACAAATACGAAAATTGTATAGTACGATTAAAACAAACAGGTGATTTTGTATCCGCTGTGAAACGTATTGATTGGGTCAGCTTATACCGTTTTTTCCGTCCCTGTGAGTTCGGCTGCTGTTTGAGTATGCGCATGTACACTCTATCGCTTTTATGTCGTTATTCATACGTATTGTATTGTACATATTTCGCTAATATTTTGCTCTCGTATTAATCGTTATTGTTCGTTTATTGCTCCCAGTCTCTCTCAACAGACACACACACACACACTATCTATTGCCATGAACCATTAAATCATGATCTATTCCTTTGTATCGTTGTGCATATGTTGATTTCTTTTTCATTCTCCCTTTCACTAAGCTATATATACCTTCCTACTCATGTAACGAAAATAGCTTTAAAAATTTCACACTCCATTTGCGACACCGCCGCCCGAGAAGTTTTACTTCAGAATGCGAAAGATGACTAATTCGTAATACGAAATTACTTGATAAATTTGCATTTGGCGATTGTTAACATAATTTTACATTCGTTTCAACCTCTGATTTTTTCTAGAAACAATATAATATTTTATATACTAGAATTCAAACCAAAAATTCGTCGACTAACTATTTAAATAAAGATTCATTTTTACATGTTCTGCAACTACCCATGGGACAAATATATATAGCATATTCTATGATTACACAAGCTTATATAAACATTCAAGTAATCATTGAAAGATAATAGTAGCAAACTGAAAAAAAACATTGTAGTGAGAAATCAATACACATATTTACGTATGAAATATATGAATTCACGTATGAAATGTATATATATAAGTTAGTAAGAGATATTCACTGAGTATAAGTATAAAATTCACTGAGTATAATGGTATTAAAATTTTTAATAATTTTCTTAATTCCAAAAAATGTTTTATCAATGCTTGAAACACCTGAAGTAGAACACGGCGAAATAGTAAATCTTATGAAAGATATTTATGTAGAAAATGTATACGAGACCATCCTATATATTGCAAATGATCGAAGTACTGCATGCAAAGAAGTGGATATTTTAAATAACGAAATCAAAGTACCGAAAATTGTCTTCACTCAAAACCACGTAATGTATATCAGACGCTATTACAATCAAAAACTTTTGGGAGTAGTTTGTATGGAAGATTTGCGGGTCGATTTGGAACTATTAGCAGCATTTTCGAAAAATGTACAGCACATGCGTTCTGCAAGGCTTTTGATATTACTGCAGCAATCTGAATATACAACTGGTTCGCAAGACTTAAAAAATATTTTTCAAATATGTGAAAATTATAAAATGCTAAATGTTCTTCTCATTTTTCGAGATTTTTCTGCGACACATAATTGCTACAGCTATAATAAATTTCCTCAATTCACCGCTGAGAAATGGAAATATGGTACTCGACAGATTTACCCAAATCGTTTGAAAAATTTACATGGATATCCGATTTATACAATGCCCGATGATACTGAGCCCCGCACTATTGTATACGTGGATTCCAATAATTCAGTTCAAGTCACCGGTTATGTATATCTCTTTATCAAAACATTGGCGCAGAGGTTGAATGGCAGTTTAACAATACCATATCCAGTAACTCCAGGAAGGCTACCCGTTAATAATATGTTAAATAATACGCGCAATGGATCTTTAGATATACCTGCAGGTTTAACGCTATCATTTTATTTTGATCATTTCAATGAGTTTTCATATCCACTTACTTTGATCAGCTGGTGTCTGATGTTACCCGTGGAACGAGAATTATCGAAAAGTGAAATCATTTATGTATTAATAATTTCAACACTCACATTACTTACGATAGTATTGCAATTTATATTCTCATTGCTAATAGCATGTAGCTTTCGGATATCAAAACGTATACATTCAATTAACTGTTTCGATACAATTTTTAATGGCAGCAGTTTGCGTGGTATACTTGGACAATCATTTCCCTACCCATCCAAACTAACCATATCTTTAGCATTAATTTTTATCTCACTTTCCTTCGGCGGTTTCATGGTACCGAATATTTTGAGTGTATATTTTAGTGCATTACTAACACGACCACCCTTCGCAGAATATATTTCGAATATGGCTGAAATCAACCAATCATCTTTGAAGATTGTAATTTATCGGTACGAGACTAGCAGTGTTTCGCCCGACGTACTTGCAAATTATTCAAACCTTTTCAATGTAATCGATAATGTTAGAGTGTTTGCAAAATTACGAGATACTCTTAACACTAGCATGGCTTTCACGGTAGCAAGTGATCGTTGGCAAGTGTACGAAGAGCAACAGAATCATTTTGCTCGTCCTCTCTTTCGTTTAAGTGATATATGTTTTTTTGATATGGCCTATATGTTTTTAATAATCAATGAGAATTCGATATATCGTGATGTGCTGAACCATTTCATAAGTGAACTCAATGCTGCTGGTCTGATCCAATTTTGGAGAAAGTCTTCGGCTCAATATATGCTCACTGCGGGACGTTTACCGCTCAAGGACTTAAGCGTACCGCGAGTTTATGTTGCTGCTACGCTGCAGGATTATTGGTATTTTTGGCTATTTTACGTTATCGCAATTGCAATATGTGTGATGTGTTTTATATGTGAACGAATGTGGTTCAAGTTGATAAAAAAATATTCTTTTTTGTAAACGAATGGCAGTAATTTAGCGAATATAAATTATCAGATGTCGATTAAGATTTGCTAGAATATGGCTGCATATTTATATATTCTATACTAACTATGTAAAACCACTTTTATATAAATCACAATTTCTCAACTGTATCCAATGCTTCTTTGTCCTAATTTAATGTATCAGGTCAGTCCGTAAGTTTGTGCTTTAATCTTAGGTGGTTTTAAAATAAATAAAAAAGAATTTTTCAGTATTTATTAATCAATAATATATTTTCCTGCATTATTTACAATGTCTTTCCAACGGTTAGGCAAATTTTTAATTCCCTGCTCCAAAAAATGTTTATCGGTGGAGCCAAAATACGCGTCGATATCCCATTTTATAACTTCTTTTGAGGTGTAGTTCTTATAGATTTAAATGGGACTGAAATCCGCGGAAAAGGTGATAATCGCAAGGTGCAATATGCGGAGAGTATGCTGAATGCGGCAGCATTAGCAGCTTGCCTAAGGTCTGTCTTGCGGTATGCGGTCTTGTGTTGTCGTGGTGAAACAAAACTTTGCGTCTATTGACTAAAGACGGACGATTTTTTTTCAAGTGCTTCATTCAGTTTGGATAGTTGATGGCAATAATAATCAGCTGTGATCGTCTGGTTTGGTTCTAGCAAATCAAAATAAATGATACCGGCCATATCCCACCAAAAGGAGGGCATCTCTGAGGGTTGGTTCCGATGTTTCATCTTTATTTAACCACTGGCGTTAGCAAACAGGATTATTGTAAGGGACCCATTTTTCGTCCCCAGTAACAATACGGTTCAAAAAACTTACATTTTCACTCTCTGCTGAAGGTTTGCGACGGAAAGTTTATGCGGAACCCATTTTCCTAGCTTTGGAACTTTTATCAATTGAACCAGGTGCCTGTAATCTGTTTCATGTGATGAATTTAACCTTCCAGCCGTCACAATCACCACTTCCGAATTTGGAAAACCACTTTTGTGCAGTCCTTACACTCACTTTGTTGCATTTTTTCCACTTTTGTTCGAAGATTCCATTTTATTTTTTAACAAGGCGTACTTCTATCCGCGATTAAAATCACTTGTTGAATGCACAATACATCAGAGAAAATCAAAATAGTTCCTTTATCTCCCACGCCTACTGTGAAACTATTGGAAAACTTACGCACGAACTTATGGACTGACCGATAATAAATGTAAATTAAAATCAATACAATTCAAATCAATAATACAATAAAATCTTAAATACAATCATTATAAAAATATTATATTATAATATTCTTCGATATTACTTACCAAATCAAATTAAATGAGAAAACTAAGAAGCAAAAATGATTTCAAAGTTCTGATTTGTGAACGATTTGTTTCTGCAATCCGATATTTATTTAAATGAAGAATTCTTCCACCGATACAAACAATCTTCATCATACAAACCATTAGAATATCTATCTTTCGCATGTCTGAGTTCTGCTATTACATTTTTCGATGATATTATCCATTTCCAAAAGATCCAATGATCCAATATGATTCTTTATGATTCTTTAATCAAAATATAACGTGCATTCGAATTAAAAAAAAAATTAATTTAAATCAAAACAAGAAAATAATGAATTATATTCCTTCTTATATGTTATTATATATTCGATAAAGTGTGGGACGAGGGCCTAATGTATAAGATAATGCAATATCTCTCAGAAAATACTCACAAGCTTATTACAATTCTTTAACGTCAAGAGCAGTTGGTATTATGGCTGGCGTTCCTCAAGGGAGTGTTCTAGGACCAGAAGTCTGTCCGCCCATTTGGATCTCCTTGAAATGTGGCTTGCAAACTGGCGCATCAAAGTAAATGAAGCAAAAAGCGTGCATGTTACATGCACGCTGTGAAAAGAGACGTGTCCCCCTGTGAAGTTGAATAACATCATCGCACCTCAAGCAAATGATGTTAAATACCTTGGAATCCATCTTGATAGAAGACTAACATGTACTAAACACCTAGAGATCAAAAAACGACAAATAAAATTAAAGTCACAGCAACTCTTTTGGCTAATTAATAAAAACTCTCAAATTCCCACCCCAGAATCTTCCTTTATCGAGATTCTTCTCTTTCTTTCTCGTCGGCTTGTTCTAGTTATCGCTTATTTCTTTTTGTTGACATTCGTTTCGATGCTGCCAATAGTGTCAGTCACAATAGTGATGAGTAAACAACCATCAATATTCGTTACAATATTTTAAAATCAAATACTTCACAGTGTCTAATTAAGACGTTCAAAATTTGTATTATATCATTTCCAAGGATTTCTTCATATTTTATGTATACGAATGTTGTGAACAGAGCCCAGGAAATCCCCATATGAGAATTGAGTTTGTATTTTCTCTATTTGATTTTTTTACTACAAACAGTGCTGCCATAATAACGATTTCATTGAAAATTAATCAATTTTTTGTTTTCTGAAAATGAACAACGCAGATGTTAAAAACTATACCAGAGTATTTCAAGGAATTCGATACCTCGAGACACTAAAACTACTTTACAAACTGAAACAGCACATGTAACAGGCAAAAATGGGAGGAATTCCTTCCGATAACTCCTGTAAATTCTATTTGAAGAAAGAGAAAAACAAATTTCGCCGGAACTGAAAATCTCGCAGAACTAGTCAGGCAATCGATCGATATTAAATAATAATAAATAATAAATAAATAGTATCTGTACAAAATTTATTTTCTGTCACGACCATTTTGACAGGCACTTATAGATCCGGAGGACCCACACGTCAGAGCCCGTGTGACATCACTTTTTTTTCCAGCTTTTCCAATGCAAATTGCTTGCCGACTTGTGGGTACCGTTCGAAAGAAAAATATGTTCGATATTAAATTTATGCTTCAGACGGAGATTGAATCAACATCGACATACAGATCAGAAGGCCATGATGTGTCTTAATGGTTATACAATAAATATAAATACGTACAATGACACATAAATGCCTCTAAAGTAATTTAAAATGAGATGCACTTAAGGGTTAAATATTTTGAAATTCAAATACCATGAACAGGGGCCAGTATCGGAAATTTCACTTGAATTTCATCAACCGAATGTAAATGGCAAATGTGCGTAAAATTACGAAAATTGTTTTATGTAGGTACAATGAACATCAGCAGTTACTAGATAACCTGGTAGCGAAGATGAAAACGGTAAAAGTGATCAAAACAGTACTGGAACGGTCCTCAGAGCGTTTTCGCAGGATCCGAAGATTTCGTCTCGTCCCGTTGCACAATCCAATGCTATTATTATTATTATTATTATTATTATTATTATTATTATTATTAGTATTATTAGAGGGTTGTATTGCACTGCGATCCTAGCCTAGTCTTTCGTTCAAAAAGTAAGTTCGCATGATTCATTGAGAAGTTTGAAAACTCAAACAGCTCTTGATCTAGATGCAAAGCAGAAAATTACAGCGAAACCCCTCAGCCACAAGTTGTAAAAAGCCTAAATCGAAAATCCGAATCCGTTGTCATAGACGATGTAACCTCATTCTTTTCAAAATTTCAAATACATTGCTGGCAAGTTTCGTATATTGTGCAAGCCATCAGGATGCCCACCAAAAAGCTGTAAATTGAAAAGGAAATCCAAGTTTAACAAAATTATTTTTAAGAGGGCATAATAGAAATACTCCAGTCGATAATTACAAAGAACCTATTTAGACCCAAGAATGATAGAAATACAGATTACGCCCTGTGACGTCATAATCGAAACAGTACGAATAGTAGGGAAATAAGAAGTGTTAAAATCCCATACAAAAGGTAAATAAAACTGCGAACATTTATATAAAATTGTAAAATAAGCAATATTTATTACTTTATTATGGAAAATATTAGAAGAAACAAGAAAATAACATATGCATGTAACCTAAAGTGTCCAGAAGTTGCCTAAGTGGAAAAGCTATGGATCAAAATATATAAATAAAAGCGAAGTGGTTTCGTGTTTTCATTACAAGTTTTATTGTGCACATATGTATACATGTATAAATATTTTGAAAAAATTTAATAATTACATCAATAATTTAAAAGAGAATTAATTTAGAATTAAAAAGGAATTAATAAAATCTAAGTTACTATTTTAGTGAAATTTCTTTCTTTCTTGTGAGCGGTTTCTTCAATTTCTTTGTTTAGTTTTCTAATCTTGAAGAATATCCTCGCCCGGAAGAACAATTTCTTTACCTTAATATTGCAATTAATACTGGAATACTGCTCAATATGTTTTTGTACAAAATTATTTGTTATGAGCAAACCATTTCCATAAATTGCGTTAAAAATATTTTCAAGCGAGTTCAATTAAACCACGAATTCTTCGGTAGGTTTTGATAAACCACCTTCTCTCAGGTGATCCTGAACCGGAATCACCGTGCTGGCTCCTACTTCAAAACAATCTAATCCGAGCTCTGTTAATAAATTAATTTAAAGAGTTGGTTGACTATTTCCACACAATAACCAACGATGTTTCGTTACCATTAACTGTAATTTCCGAACTTTGTTGATACAACAACATAGCAACGATGTGCTTATTTTCTGTTCACTGAATCCGCTGTTCCCAAAGAGTTGTCAAACCAGATACTCGGCAGACAGTTGACACAACCCCGCGTTTCAATTTAAGTTTGAAGCCTGGAAAATTAGAAACATTTTAGAAATGCGAATGCTGTGCAAATAAAATACATAAATTATACCTGTCTACGCCAGAGTTAGATGCGTGCACTCTTTGTTTGTCTTCATTTGAGTGGGTTGGCAACCCTGTTACTTATATAACATTTCTCTCTTCTGACCGCCCGTTTTGATTGTTTTTTGTCATTCTCAAAAGATATCCCGAAGGAAATAGACAGCCAGTGCGCGCACAAATTTAAATCTCGCTTTATATAATTAAAACGTTAATTCCCAATAAATATTGTTAATATTAAAGTTGAAAAATCGAGGTTGTTATTATTCATTTAGCGACATAAACAACACAACATACGTAGCATGAGCAGCAGTACACAATCAACATCCCCACACTCACACACACCACGATCACCTGAAGGAAGCAACCATCGTTGGAAGAGTTCACCTGGCACCCCATCCCTCACACAATCATTACCCATTTCATATTGCTTGAGGTTTATAAAATCATAATCTATGAAATGGTCCTTGCAAATCACACTATTTTTGTGGTTGAAAGGACTTAATTACAATTAATTACTTAATGCAACTCGTCACTACACACTTCATTTATAAAAATCACCTTTTTTCAATCAAAATTGCTTTGGGTAACCGCGTACTATACAAATGCAAGAATTATAATAATTTATACTAACAGTAGACTGTCAAAGTCAAACCAAAAAAGATAATTGTTCACTCAGGGCACAATCTGTATTACTATCATTCTTGATTTAGACCAATTGATCTCTCTCTTATACTTTCCGATTTAACTCTAAAATGGCACAAAATAACATAAAAAACTGAATGCGGAAATAAAGGGTTATCCATTTCGCGGTTTCCAAAGTATAGGGCTAGAATTCGACATCTGTCAAACTGAGTTGTTAAAACAATTTCTTTCTTTTTCAATTCAAAGTCTGACATTTGCGAAAATGGATCGCTTAACTATCGCACAACGCATTAAAATTGTAAAAACCTACTACAAAAATGGTGATTCTGCCACAGCCACATATCGTGCTTTAAGAGTAGATTATGGTTTACATAATCATCCAACTACGCAAGCAATTGGCAAAATTGTGAAGAAATATGAAGAGACTGGATCGGTTACAGATATTGTAAGGCCTGTGCATCATCGTTTCGCAAGTACCACCGAAAATATCGCTGCTGTAAGTGAAAGTGTTGCCGAAGACCCGAATGTGTTGATTCCTCGTCGTTCTCAGGAATTAGGACTGTCTTACGGCACATTATGGCGTATTTTGCATTTGGAGCTACACCTACATCCATATAAAATCCAGCTCACACAACAACTAATAAAAAAGAAATATCATGATAAAAAATATTTTATATGTGTTTTATTTACATTTACTTTTGAAACCGCAAAATGGAAAACCCTTTATGACTAATTCATAATACGAAAAGCATTTGATGAAATAAACTGAAATATTAATTATGAATTTGACGATTGTTAATATAGTTTTACATTCGTTCCAACCTCTGCTGTTTTCTAGAAACAATATAATATTTTATATGCTAGAATTCAAACCAAAAATTCGTCGATTAGCTATTTAAATAAAGATTCATTTTTACATGTTGTGCAACTACCCATGGGACAAATATATATAGCATATTCTATGATTATACAAGCTTATGCAAACATTCAAGTAATCATTAAAAGGTAATAGTAGCAAACTGAAAAAAAACATTGTAGTGAGAAATCTATACACATATTTACGTATGAACTATATATACTATTTAACAAGTTAGTAAGTAGATATTCACTGAGTATAATGGTATTAAAATTTTTAATAATTTTCTTAATTCCAAAAAATGTTTTATCAATGCTTGAAACACCTGAAGTAGAACACGGCGAAATCGTAAATCTTTTGAAAGATATTTATGTAGAAAATGTCTACGAGACCATCCTATATATTGAAAAAGATCGAAGTACTGCATGCAAAGAAGTGGATATTTTAAATAACGAAATCAAAGTACCGAAAATTGTCTTCACTCAAAACCACGTAATGTATATCAGACGCTATTACAATCAAAAACTTTTGGGAGTAGTTTGTATGGAAGATTTGCGGGTCGATTTGGAACTATTAGCAGCATTTTCGAAAAATGTACAGCACATGCGTTCTGCAAGGCTTTTGATATTACTGCAGCAATCTGAATATACAACTGGTTCGCAAGACTTAAAAAATATTTTTCAAATATGTGAAAATTATAAAATGCTAAATGTTCTTCTCATTTTTCGAGATTTTTCTGCGACACATAATTGCTACAGCTATAATAAATTTCCTCAATTCACCGCTGAGAAATGGAAATATGGTACTCGACAGATTTACCCAAATCGTTTGAAAAATTTACATGGATATCCGATTTATACAATGCCCGATGATACTGAGCCCCGCACTATTGTATACGTGGATTCCAATAATTCAGTTCAAGTCACCGGTTATGTATATCTCTTTATCAAAACATTGGCGCAGAGGTTGAATGGCAGTTTAACAATACCATATCCAGTAACTCCAGGAAGGCTACCCGTTAATAATATGTTAAATAATACGCGCAATGGATCTTTAGATATACCTGCAGGTTTAACGCTATCATTTTATTTTGATCATTTCAATGAGTTTTCATATCCACTTACTTTGATCAGCTGGTGTCTGATGTTACCCGTGGAACGAGAATTATCGAAAAGTGAAATCATTTATGTATTAATAATTTCAACACTCACATTACTTACGATAGTATTGCAATTTATATTCTCATTGCTAATAGCATGTAGCTTTCGGATATCAAAACGTATACATTCAATTAACTGTTTCGATACAATTTTTAATGGCAGCAGTTTGCGTGGTATACTTGGACAATCATTTCCCTACCCATCCAAACTAACCATATCTTTAGCATTAATTTTTATCTCACTTTCCTTCGGCGGTTTCATGGTACCGAATATTTTGAGTGTATATTTTAGTGCATTACTAACACGACCACCCTTCGCAGAATATATTTCGAATATGGCTGAAATCAACCAATCATCTTTGAAGATTGTAATTTATCGGTACGAGACTAGCAGTGTTTCGCCCGACGTACTTGCAAATTATTCAAACCTTTTCAATGTAATCGATAATGTTAGAGTGTTTGCAAAATTACGAGATACTCTTAACACTAGCATGGCTTTCACGGTAGCAAGTGATCGTTGGCAAGTGTACGAAGAGCAACAGAATCATTTTGCTCGTCCTCTCTTTCGTTTAAGTGATATATGTTTTTTTGATATGGCCTATATGTTTTTAATAATCAATGAGAATTCGATATATCGTGATGTGCTGAACCATTTCATAAGTGAACTCAATGCTGCTGGTCTGATCCAATTTTGGAGAAAGTCTTCGGCTCAATATATGCTCACTGCGGGACGTTTACCGCTCAAGGACTTAAGCGTACCGCGAGTTTATGTTGCTGCTACGCTGCAGGATTATTGGTATTTTTGGCTATTTTACGTTATCGCAATTGCAATATGTGTGATGTGTTTTATATGCGAACGTATGTGGTTCAAGTTGATAAAAAAATATTCTTCTTTGTAAACGAATGGCAGTAGTTTAACGAATATAAATTATCAGATGTCGATTAAGGTTTGCTAGAATATAGCTGCATATTTATATATTACATACTAGCTATGTAAAACCACTTTTACATAAACCATAATACCTGAACTGTATCCAATGTTTGTTTGTCCTAATTTAATATAATAAATGTAAATTCAAATCAAATCAATGACACAACAAACACAATCAAGTACATAAATACACTCATTATAATTAATTATGCGATAGTACTACAATCAGTTTTTGAATCACATTTCGTTAGGCTGATGACAGAGTGAGCGCTACAAGCGTTGCTATGATATGTCGCTACAACTTGCTACAAAACTCTGCTTGTGTTTACTTATGTGCTCGCTCAAATGTTGTCAGAGTGAGAGCAGAGTTACAAAAGTAGTCCCCGGTTAAGTACCACATACAAAGATAGTTTCAGTACTTGGCCGCTATAAAGCTAGTAGTGAAGTGATTTATAGCAGCGACATATTGAAGTGAGAGAGAGAGTTTAAATAAAAAATTTGATATGGACAATGTGTGGGTGCATGCGTGCGTTGTTTTTTAAACGGTTTTTCGCATTGCTTTTTATTTCTCTCTCTCTCTCTCTCAAAAACCACACAATGTAGCACACAATATAGCGCTTACTCTGACACGTCAAAGATTGATATAGCAATAGCGGTTGTAGCTTCAAGCATAGCAACGCCTGTAGCGCTCACTCTGTCATCAGCCTAAGGAAATGTGATTCAAAAACTGATTATTTCTATATATTGTAGTACTATCGCATAATTAATTATAATGAGTGTTTTTATGTACTTGATTGTGTTTGTTGTGTCATTGATTTGATTTGAATTTACGGCTTTACGGCCTAAGGCTGATGACAGAGTGAGCGCTACAGGCGCTGCTATGATATGTCGCTACAACTTGCTAGAAAACTCTGCTTGTGTTTACTTATGTGCTCGCTCAAATGTTGTCAGAGTGAGAGCAGAGTTACAAAAGTAGTCCCCGGTTAAGTACCACATACAAAAATGTTCAACTATTATGGCACTTATGCGGGGATGGCACTAATGCGGGGTTTGCAAATATACCCTAAAATACCTGCTGAAAAACATTTTTATGCGAAAAAAGACTATTCTGGTTTGTATATTCAAATAAATACATATACAAACATATGTATACTTTATTTAAAAAAAAAATATTTAAAATTGAATTCATTAAAAACAAACAAAAGTAATACGAATAATGAAAAAATCATTGTTCTTTTATATTGCATAAAGGCACATATATATATGTTACTATTTGCACATACATTTCCTTATCAGATCTAATTTTCATTACATACACAGCTCATATATTTGAATATTTAAATTTCAATGATTATTTAGCAAAAAAGTCGGTTATTTTTTTCTGATGAACATTTGTGAACTTTTGTTTAAACAACTTGCGCTCTACAGATTCAAGTTCTTCAATTTCATTTTGCAAATATTTTTTTAATACATAAAGCGCATCTAAAGCTTCTGCAAATGAAGGAATGCTAACGGAGACAGTCTCCATAGATTCTTCTGCAGAATCGTCAGAATTATGTTCAATTGCTTCGACTATTTCGTTATCTTTAAGATCCCCACAGCAGACAACGTTACTGTCGCATGCGACGTAATTTTCGAATTCTCCTGGATCGATTGCGACGTCCACCTCTTCTAAGATATCCTCAAGCGCAACACCACTCATTTGAAAGCCAGCCTACAAAACAAAATGTTGTTATTGCAAAATGTAAATTGCAAAACAATATTTGAATTCACCTTCAGAAAACAATTTTTTATTGTTTCGATTTTTACCAGCCACCAAGACCGTTTTATAAAAAGTAATGTGTCAAACAGTGAAATTGACTTCAGAAATTGTTTAATTGGCAACCCATTTTCCACAGCCAGCAACTGCTTCCGCATCATAATTTGACGGAAAAACACTTTAAAGCAGTGTATGATTCCTTGATCAAGGGGCTATAGTATTGCCGTTGTACTGGGCGGTAGAAACTTCAAATTCACATTCTCAGGAGTATAGTTGACCAATTTGTGGCAAGCAGCATTGTCAACAATCAATAAAACCTTTCTTTTTTGCCTTCCCATTTCAAGATCGAATTCCTTGATTATAGTGGTCCACAACGAGCCGGTCATCCAAGCTTTGCCTTGTGAATAATATGGAAGTGGAAGATCTTTTCCTTTAAAACACCTTGGATTTTTGGCTTTTCCAATCACAAATACTTTTTTATATGAACCGTCAGCATTACACAGAAACAAAAGTGTCAGCCGGGCTTTTTGCACCTTACCACCCACTGCTTTACTTCCAACTCTACTCAATGTTCCGTTTGGAAGCGCTTTATAAAAAAGGCCGCTCTCGTCTGCGTTGAATATGTCACTTTGATTGTAATCTTTAATAAAGTTTTTTATTGTTTCAGCACGGTAAGTATTAGCCTCCACAGTATCAGAATCCGCTGCTTCTCCATAGATTTTTCGGAATTTAATATTTTCCCTGCGTTGCCAACGCCACAGCCAGCCGTTTGTTGGCTCGAAATCGCAATTCATTTTACATGCGAACTCTTTCGCTTTTTGGAATATTTGGGCACTTGAAATGGTTGCATTAGCCGATCGCATTTGATCAAACCATACTCCTAACGCTTTTTCCACTCTAATTGCAGGACTTTCTCTCAAGCGCTTCCGTTTTAAACTGGTTTTTGTTGCATTTGCTTCTATTTCTTGACTGTGCTTCAAAATGCGATGTACTGTTGAAATGTCACACTTATATTTGCTTGCGATTTCAGTTTTTGGCATATTTTCGCGTTGAGATAGGCGGATAATATCAATTTTTTGTTTAATTGATAAAGACGTCATTTTTTTGCTTTGGGGACCATCTTAAAATTGTGCCACTATACGAATTCAATAACGAATGAAATAATTTAACAAATTGGGATGGTACATTACATATGCAATAAGAGAAAATCGATTTATCAAAGTTGCCACATTGGGGAAAATCAATAAATAAATTAATTCCATAAGTGGTACCTAAACGGGGAAAATTAAGTAACTATTTTTTTTTTAGGTAGGCAATTCAGTGGTACGTAAGCGGGTATGGAACTTAAGCGGGGTGCTCTTAAAAGGGGAATTTCATATGAAAATGCCGGCAAAATGTTAAGATGCGCAAATATTATGGCAGTTATGCGGGTGTGGCATTAAAGAGGGGAGGTTCTTAAGCGGGGATCACTGTAGTTTCAGTGCTTGGCCGCAGCATAGCAACGCCTGTAGCGCTCACTCTGTCATCAGCCTTAGAGAGTAGGAAGAAATATATAGCATAGAGAAGGGAGAATGAGAAAGAAACAACGTATACACGACGATACAAAGGAATAGATCATGATTTAATAGTTCATGTCAATAGATAGTGTGTGTGTGTGTTGAAAGAGATTGGGAGCAATAAACAAATAATAACGATTAATGCGAGAGTAAAATATTAGGCAAATATGTACAATACAATACGTATGCATAACGATAAAAAAGCGATAGAGTGTACATTCACACATGCAAACAGCTATTACAAATGCCTAATGGTGCAATTAGCCACGAACGTACCGCCCGTAAGTAAGAACAAAAATTTGTCAAAAGTTATGCCCGTAGCGGCAACGAAGAAATCAACTGTTCTTTCTTGTATACATACATAACAATGTTGCCATGCATCACTGTGCGTGCATGTTTTAATGTTAAAAACTAAAAAAAAAATTAATATACGTGAAGTATATTTTAATAAATAACTAAACACGATGATAGTTTTGATTAATTAAAAAAAAAACTTTATTTTCTTAGTTTATTTCTTATTTATTTATAAAAGTGTAACCTGGCAATCTTGTAAGGTTTTACGTAAAAAATCAAATTGCTGTTGATTCTTCCGTTACGGCTGCGTCACCGTCATACGGTGGTGAGTTTTCGTTAACACGACTTTCCCATAAGACAGGTCGTGTCAGCTGACTCGTTCTACGGCTTTACGTGGCTAGTTGCACTATCAGAGTCAGACACAAACTGAAAATATTTTTGTTTTCGTGTTATTACGCGCTCGCATCTACATCAGTGTTGCCACAGTCAAAAAGTTTTTTTTACAAGATACCAAAAAACTACAATTTTAAAAAATGGAGAGTAACATACAAATTAATAATAATAGCCTAGACAGACGGCAGCGTTAATCCGGATTACCGGAGCACTTAATCCGAATAAAATATTAACCTGACAGACGGCAGTATTGCGGATTAACTAAACGGCTGATTGCTGTTTTATTAGGTCTGCTTATTTACATTACTATCACTATCAATTTCTGTCATCTGTCACTTTCGATTTGAGAAAATCTACAAGAAGTACGTGAACTGAAAACTATCAGAAACTTGTAAATTGACATTCACAGTTCGTAATTGACAGCTGGATTCATTTGTTCGCCAACGCTTTTCATGTTGAAAATTGTTAACAATTGTTGAAAGTTTTTTGTTAGCGAACACACTTAATATTTTGTAAAATGGATGGAGAAAAATTCACAATAGACAATTTTCGGCAGTGTTGCCATCGCAAATTGCCCTAATCCGCTTTTATTTTGAGATTTAACTCATAGAGTTAATGCGGATTAGCTGCAGTTAATGCCCGAGTTAATTCGAATTAACTCGGTAATCCGGAATTAGACTGCCGTCTGTCTAGGCTTTAACATAACTATATACACGTGTATTTAAAATTTCATACATATGTACCTATATAAGATAATATAATACAAATCACATTTCAGACTAAAAGTTCACATTTTAGTACATTAAAAATCTGCCTTAGATGGAAGTGTTATTTTAAAAAAGAAACCGACAGAAACTATTTAAAACTTTTCCCATATTAAAAATAACGCAACTTCTTCTAATAAGATACGTCTATACAACGAATAATTTCTCCTTCATAGGGCCAGTTTTCCAATGCGAGTTTGTCGTATAAATTAAGTTTAAACTCGATATGCAGTTTTTCAGTGATAGTTCAGTAGGAGTTCAGTTCAGTATTTAGCGGTAACAGTTGCCACTGTGAGATCCGTTCGAGTAAGCACAATTACGGCGTCCAACGGCGATGGAAATCAACTTCTCATTATCCATATCTATTTATTTTTAATTCAATTTATTCCTGCAACCCTCTTCCACTTGACTCTTTCGCTTATGCTCCATCTTCTTCGGGTAATCTCCAAAAATAAATGATTCGCTATTTGTTGAAGTTTAGGAGAAAATGCGATTCTGATTCAAAAAGTCTTCGTACAATTTTTAGTAGTTTTATCCGACACTGCCGCTCTTTTTTATAGTGTGATATGTTAAAAGGTTTCTATATTTGTGTAGATTCTAGTGAAAGAGCTTAAGCGAAAGAGTCAATTGGAATAGGGCTGCTGAATATACAACTATACTATTTCAAATATAAAGCTGAAATTAATGCAGTGAAAGTGGATGACGTGTACCCTAAATTCTGATGTTGCTGTAGATGGTTGTTGTTTCGTTCGGTTCTCAAAAGATATAGATTTCAATATTTCAACTTCGATATGTATTATATTCTTGTGAAATTATTGTAGACAATGATAAATCCGAGTGTATTTCGTGATGTGCACACACACCAGACAAACAAGTCTGTAAAAACAGACTTGTAAAAAAAAAAAAAATATATATATATATATATATATATATATACATATATATGTATATATATATATATATATATATATATATATATATATATATATTTATATATATATATATATATATATTTATATATATATATATATATATATATATTTTATATATATATATATATATATATATATGTATATATATATATATATATATATGTATATATATATATATATATATATATATATATATGTAGATATATATATATATATATATATATACATATATATATATATATATATACATATTTATATATATATATATATATATACATATATATATATATATATATATATATATATATATACAGTATGTCAAGACTGAGTTTACACATTGAAAAAAAATTCAAATTTTCAACTTTCTTAACCAAAAACATTAACTTTTATTTCCATATACACATTTTTTTAAATACTGTTTTATAAATACTGTAAATATCTGTAACTAATAAAAAAAAATGTGTATATGGAAATATATATATATATATATATATATATATATATATATATATTATATATATATATATATATATATATTATATATATATATATATATATATATATATATATATATATTTATATATACATATATATATTTATAAAAAATAAATATGTGGCACTTAAAGCCCCAAAGGGCTCATTGGCCGAGCTTCTCTTCCATTACTGTTGTGCGTCTTAAATTTTGGACAATATTAGAAGGGACCTACTTATTTTAGCCGGTTTCGAACGGCAGAAGACTTGTGACATCACTTTTTCTGAGCTTTGTCACAGAGTTCTTTAAGAAGCTTTTTCATGGCAAGTTGTTACTGTCGGAAGAATTGCCAATTGCTTGCCGACAGGTGGGTACCGTTCGAAAGAAAAATCTTATCGATATTAAATTTGTTATGCATCAGCCGGGGATTGAACCACGACCTACAGATCAGAAGGCGAACACACTAACCACTGAGCTACGGCACCCACTATATATATATATGTATATATATATATATATATATATATATATATATATATATATATATATATTTATATATATATATATATATATGTATATATATATATATATATGTATATATATATATATATATATATATATATATATATATATATATATATATATACATATATATATAAATGAGAAAAATGCGCGCACTTTCCTTCTCGTGTAGGCAAAAATGAAAAAAGTTATAAAAGAACAATTAATCGAATTAACCATGCCAGCTCAACACAGATTAAGCCAGCAGTGCAACTCGCCTTCTATATAGGTGGCACCGAAATCCAGACAGTGCGCGCGATGTAATTTTCTGGCGTAGACATTCCGCCCCCCTTGCAGGATTACTGCAATGGGAACCTAAAGCCCACCCCAGAGACGGAGAGGGGGGGAAAGAAATAAATTGAACTAAAATTAATATGAAACTAAAAACAGAATGATATAGAGATACATTCGATAAATTCAAACAAGTTAATATAATTAAAAAAAAACAATGTAAAGGAAAGTAATTCAAAAAAAAGCTTAAAGATACAATGTAGAAGATAATTCAAAATTCAAAATGCAATAAATAGCAAACATTAGTACTGGTAATGGCGACTCCTTAAAATTGGCCAGACGTCCAATTCAGGTGTTGGAGTGACGGCATATTCATGGGTGAAGACGCAAATGAAGGGTGGTTTTGCGCTGCCATTATCGCATTCGTCGGGTAAAACGAAATCGTAGGTTGGGCGGCGCGCTGGATGGACACCACGAGTTGCGGAGCAACTGGATACGCTGACAGCACATTCATGCAGCCGCATGATATTGAGGCTGGTTGCTGTCGAGGAGTAGGAGGTGGAGGACCGCGTGATAAATCGAGGACATACGCGCAATGGATGATTTTTTTGACATAAACGGCATACACGGCTTTGTCTTCGCCGTATATCATTGCTGCGTGCACCGGACGGTGGGTTGATTGGCCTTCGCTGGGCCGTTTTGCGGGCGCTTGAAGACATAATACACTGCGTCAAAAACAAGAAAAACAACAAAAAAAAAAAAAAAGAAAACAGAAAAGAAATGAGAGCGGTCAGAATTTGTTGAAGTAATTACGGGAGTGCTACTAGTTTCACCACTGGCCGAGTCAGAACGCCTTTTGCAGTTCGGACATCAACCACTGGCACCCGAGAATCTGACCCCAGATATGTTTTACTGATTCTGCCCAACCTCCACTCGTTAGGGGGCAAATGCTCATTTCGGATAACGACCAAATCACCCACGCAGACGTCTTTCTGCGGGTACTTCCATTTGGTGCGTTTATGCAATTCCTTTAGATATTCAACCTTCCATCGTAGACAGAAGGATTGATAAATGCTCTTCAACCGTTGCCATCGGTTGAGTATACTCAGTGACTGACCGGAGACGTCAGGATCAGCAGGCGATAGCAAGGGTGAGCCAACCAGAAAATGACCGGGTGTTAAATCTGCAGGATTGCCAGACATCGCGGTCAAGGACCTCGAGTTGAGCCAAGCTTCAATGCGGGAGAGAAGGGTACTAAATTTCTCTAGTGTATACTTCTGAGTGGGAGGGAGCTTTTTCAAGTGAGCCTTAAAGCTCTTAACCCCTGCTTCCCAGATTCCACCCATATGTGGAGCCCCAGCAGGAATGAAACGCCATTCTAAGCTTTCGTGGCTCTGAGAAGATTCAATTCGTTCACGTATTTGACGCAGAAATTGTTCATTTTCTGCTCGTAGAGCTCGAGAAGCGCCCACAAAGACGTTCGATTATCCGAGAAAATCATGGCTAGACATCCGCGACGTGAGAAAAATGTGAAAAAGCGGCAAGAAATGTAGCAGTTGTTATGTCACTCGTAGCCTCAAGATGTATGGCTTTCGTTGCGAAGCATACAAAGACACACACGTAGCCCTTCGTAATACGACATGCGCGGCCGATGTACGTCTTAATGTCAAAGGGCCCAGCGAAATCAACGCCGGTTGTGGAGAATGGTCTCGAAAGCGAAGTGCGCTCAGGCGGCAACGAGGCCATTATCTGAGTATAGTGCCTCTACTTTTCTAGGAGGCAGGCCTTACGTTTGTGTACCGTAGTTTTGACTAGGTTTTTCAATTTCGGTACCCAGAATTCCATGCGTAGCAAGCGCAGAAGCAATTGATTGGAGCTGTGTATGGAAATCAGATGCACGAATTCGACCAAAAGTTGTGTGAAGCGTGCAGCATATGGAATAAGTATTGGGAATCTTTCTCTGTAAGAGAGCGCTGGTGAATGTGCCAAGCGTCCATTCATACACATTACACCTCGTGAATCGAGAACCGGATTGAGCGTCAGTATGTCGCTTTTCCGAGAAATGTGGACCTTATTCGATAAGTCCGCGTACTCATGCGGGAAATGTCGCTGTTGTCATAACAAAATCAGCCTATTACGTGTGAAAGTTATTTCTTCAGCCGATATACTCAACGAAGCAAATCTACATTGAGTTCGTCGCGTTGGGAATTGTGAAAACATCGAAAGATATAAGATATAACGCGCAATGCGCGAGAGAGAGAAGAGAAAAAAAAAAAAAAAATAAATATGTGGCACTTAAAGCCCCAAAGGGCTCATTGGCCGAGCTTCTCTTCTATTACTGTTGTGCGTCTTAAATTTTGGACAGTATTAGAATGGACCTACTTATTTTAGCCGGTTCCGAACGGCAGAACACTTGTGACATCACTTTTTCTGAGCTTTGTCACAGGGTTCTTTTTAGAAGCTTTTTCATGGCAAGTTGTTAC
Source organism: Megamerina dolium (assembly GCA_963854835.1). NCBI lineage: Eukaryota > Metazoa > Arthropoda > Insecta > Diptera > Megamerinidae > Megamerina > Megamerina dolium. The sequence continues at coordinate 68,512,558 of OY978526.1, forward strand.
TGTCGGAAGAATTGCCAATTGCTTGCCGACAGGTGGGTACCATTCGAAAGAAAAATCTTTTCGATATAAAATTTGTTATGCATCAGCCGGGTATTGAACCACGACCTACAGATCAGAAGGCGAACACACTAACCACTGAGCTACGGCACCCATGAGAGAGAAGAGAACCGATTCAAAATATCATCCGAATCTTCCGATCTCACGAGGTAAGATTTTACTACCCTAATGGGCGCAACGCGCGTTTTAGTTGCTGTATATCTCACCCAATGAACCTTCTACTCGAACATAAATTGCGGCTGCGTAGGCTTTCTCTGACGCATCGTAGAAACCGTGGAACTCGACAGTGCAATCGGGAGTGAACTCAACGAAACGAGGAATCCGTATGGTAGTCAGATTAGAATAATCTGACAAAAAAGTCTGAAACTTACGCAGAGTGAGTGGTTTAATTGGCTCATCTCAATCAGTATGATCGAGCCACAACTGTTGCATTAACAATTTTGCAACGATAATCTTTGGCGCCACTCAGCACGCAGGATCAAATAACTTTGCACCGATAGATAGAACTTCACGCTTGGTGAACGACGACTTGTTTGGGAGAGCCCCAGGTGTAAAAAAGAAACAATCAGAACCAGCGTTCCATCTGAGCCCAAGGGTCTTCACGGTACTTGCATCTGAGGTACTCAAGAATTCCGAGTATAGAAGATGCCCGAAGGGCAAACCTTCCATGATCCGTTGGTGGTTCGACGTCCATTTTCTCAACGAAAATCCTGCGGTATGTAATACCGAAATGAGTTGGTCACAAGCTAGAATAGCTTCGTTCTACGTATGAGCTCCCGCACGTACATAGAGTTTTGGAGAATATGCGAAGCAATGGGGTTACCTCTTTCGTTTTCTTTTGCTAGTTGCAATAACATTCTGATAGCTAAATATGGCGCACAGTTAACACCAAATGTCACAGTTTCCAGTTCGAAACTTTGAACATTTTCCGATGGTGTTTTGCGAAAATAGATAAGTTGATAACACGTATGGTCAGGGTGTACGAGAATTTGGCGATACATTTTCTCGATGTCGGCATTAAATACAATTTGGTGGCATTAAATACAAAGATGGCAATTCTATCTTAAAAGTAGAACCATCACGTCCGATTGAAGTACAGTCCCTGCGTACAAGACATCGTTTAAACTTTGGCCAGTAGTAGTACGGCACGAGGTGTTAAATACCACACGTAGTTTAGTGGTCGTACTGTCGGGCTTCACCACGGCATGGTGAGCCAGATAATAGTACGAGTTGAATTCCGTAGAATCGTTAGTCTTGATTAGCTTCATATGCCCCAACTCAAGATACTCCAAAATGACGTTGTCATAATCAATTTTAAAGTGTGGTGCCTTAATTAAACGTGCTTCGTTTCGGAAAAATTGTGCCCGCGCCGAGTTGCGTGAGTCACCTAACGAAAAATCTTTGGGAAACTGTCTCTTGAACGGCAGTGATACCACGAATCTGTCTTCTCGATTCCGAAACATAATCATGTTGTAATCCTCTTCACAGTAAGAGTCTTCAGGACACTTTCGATTAGCCTTTGGGATTTATTCCAATGCCCAGAACTTGGAAATTTGTCGTTCCAGATTAACCTCATTGTAAAATGATTTAACTCGGGCCTTGGATGGTGATGTCGTTTAACGACCGGTAATAATCCATCTGAAGACAGTGTTCTGAGCAATCAATGACCCAAGAATTTCCTTACGAATTCCATCTAACATTATGGAGGCGTAGACGTCACCGCCCAGAACCAAGTCCACAGGAGAGCTCTTGTGCAAATTAACATCTGCCAGCCGTAAGCCAGCGAATTGTTCGCGTAAGTCTACTATAGACGAACAAGATGGTAATTTTCCCGTCAGTTTCTTCAATATGAATGCATCCACTTTCACTGAAAATTTGGAGTCGATCGGAGAACCGATCTCCAAGGAACACATCTTCGATGAATGAGCCGTCACCACCTCGTTCAGGCCAGTGACCTCAGTCGGAACATCACAAGCAGGGAGGCGCAACCTGCTTCGTAAACGTTCAGCCATAAAAGTAGCCTCCGATCCTGAGTCGATCAAAGCACGAGCTACGAAAGTAGTGTTATTATGCTTGATGTTTACAAGCGAAGTTCCAAGTAGTACCGAACTGTTCCTCGTTGAATGGTATTTGCTGCCTGATAATGCATACGTTCATCTTGTGACACGGCATGCAGCTGAGATGTGAACGACTGCCGTGAGTTTTCTTGGTCCGAGTTGGTTGCTTTCTCAAACCTATGTAGTAAGGAGTGGTGCCTTTTTTTAAATGCTTAGCATAAATATAGGCTTTTGCAAGCACTGTACTCATGAGAGTTCGCGAGGAAATTCATACAGAGTTTGTGCCTTTTAACTACGTTGTAGCGATCCTCCACAGATAGTTTGAGAAAATCAAGACAAGTTCTCAAATGATGTTGTTTTCTGCACAGTGGGCAATTGCGGGTGGAGACATTCTCGTGGTACGTGTTAATCTTCTGTGGATTCACCGGAGATGTATTGGAACGCCGAGCAGGAGTAAATTCATTCGGCTTTCGATTTTGGGGTTGGTTGAGTTGTCGGAAACCACTCCGAATATCCAGAACCGATTCTAGAGTCTGGAATCGTTCAGTTAGGAACGTATCAAAATCTCTCCACAGAGGGATCTCACGCTTATTCCTAATAGATTGCTCCCAAAGGCAATGATGAAGCCATCATTGGTCAACGGAGTTGACTTAATAATATTGTGAGCTTCACCTCCAGTCTTCTGAAGAAGGTGGTATAATTTCTCCACGGGCGATAACCGTGGATTGTTCCGGTATAATGCCGTAAACATATCCCGAAAACTGGGCCATGACACATAATCTCCATGGAAGCATGCTGTATCGCATGGTGGCAGTTGAATAGTAGGAACTTGCAAACATTGATGAGAGGAACTCTCAACGGGTGCATCTGCAACGACGGGAGACGACATGTTCACAGTCAAATCATGAATGTGCGCGTTAATATTTGCCAAGCAGCGAATGTAACATACTTTACAATCCTTATATTTGGTTTTAATCTGAGCTAAGTCAGTCGCTTCGGTTTCCTGCGCGATAATAGAGAGGTATGCCGATTTCAGGTCGCTCCATGTTGACTCGAAATCCTTCTTCTGGGCCTCAAGCGCATATGTGCTATGAGTGTCGGTTTCTATGAGCTGGAAATACTTGTCGATTTCCTCTATATCCTCAGCAGCAGCGTAAAAACGTTTAATATCCGCTATCTTACTGATAAGTCGAAGAGTTAAATCAGTATACTGAAGAAAAAACGACATTCAAATACGAATTCGAATAATTCGTCGAGTTACAGCTCCAAATAGTATCCCGAAGCAATCGGAAAATTGCTCTAACAAAAAAAATGCTACAAGCTAGAGGCCGTGAAAACCGTTGAAAACTGCTAACTTCACGTAATTAGTATAATTACGGTAGCAGCGAAAGAAAGAGGAAAACAAATGTAATAAGTGAAAGCGACTTAGAATAGTCTTGCTGATTGGGTATCAGATATTCGATTCCTCCAAATGACGTAAACTTTATGAAAAGTTGACCGTATACCGTATCGCGTTCGTATAGCGACGTATTTAAACGGACGACCCCAAATAAACTTCTTGCAGTTGGTTGAAATTAAAAAACACAGTATATATTCGATCGAACTCGAGAGTTTTAGTGTGATTACACGTTCAAAGCACGATGTACTGAATATAGTGCTCGATTTTGAGAGAGTACATTTGTACAAGCACCATATACGATGTATGTGTGTATGCTTGTATGTGCGGTCCAGCGAAACTGTCGTACGTTTTATTGTATATATCGAGAAGGTATAATAATTGATAATGTGCGCGCGTATAGTAACGTAAATTTCGGAAAAACCGTTCTATAGTGCTTTGCAATAATTGACCAAAGTAGCTCGGAAAAAATCTAATTGTATTTAAGCTGATTTACTTTATTATAATTTCGCTCACTTAGACACGCAATGATTTATATGTTTCACACTAATGATTTATGTAATAAATCAGAAAAAAAAAATAATTAAGGCGGTCTAATGTAGTATTTAATATAATTTACACAAGCGAATCCAATGTATCCAGAACGTACGTATACTTATTAATGATAAAATTCAGTATAATATCCATATTTGTTATTACTTTCTATCTTTATTTGTGTATGTATAATAACGCAATATTCTCAAGATACAAGAGTAAGTAAATTAAGTGATTGTGGCAAAAAAAGTGGTTGCTTATGGTTCGCATATGAAGTAGCAGAACAAAAATATACGTGTATATTTTATTCTAATTATTACACAGTACGTTGTACTATGATATGCCGAAACTAATAGAGATGATCAATATGTATGCATACTTAATTGAATTCAATGTAGTGTTCTTGTAATAATTACACGGTACGTTGTACTGTGTCAAAAGAAATAGCAAAAAAAAAAAAAACACACGGCAGTAGCCGATAGTTAGTAGATATCAATATCATACGTATCTTATGAAAACCAAAAAAAAAAAAAATAAATTGCATAAAATTGCTTTTATTACTCTTTCTTGGTGGGACACCAGTAACTAAAGGCAATATCGCATAAGTATGTATGTATGTACATACACCTGAATACTTTTGGTTTGTATACAGGATACAAACAAAACCAACCCCAAAATAAAGTTTATTGTTTTTCCTTTTTTTTTCAACTTTATTTTTGTTTTATATATGTTTAAGTATTATGAAAAAAATTCAATATAGCAAAATATAGCGGAAAATTTCCAACTTCTAAGCGGTATCTTAATTATTTTCCGTAGGAAAAAAGAAAAAACAAATACAAATCAGCTACAATAGCCTGAATCGTATGCATGCACATATACCGCACTGTTGGACATTTTGGGTATATTTCCACTTCCACTGGCTTATTGCCTTACTGGAACGAGCTTACTAATTGTTGCGAGCCGACTCCGGCTCGAAGGACCATCAAATATGTAGTTGAAAGAGATGCCGGTGGACTCCTGTCTTGGTAGCTCCGATTTGCTGTAGTAGTGATGGGTGAGGTTGTTGTCGTTCTGGATGACGTGCACCCTAAATTCTGATGTTGCAGTAGATGGTTGCTGTTTCGTTCAGTTCAATACCTCTCCTTCGATGTGTTATATTCTTGTGAAATTGTTGTAGGCAATGATAAATTCGGGTATATTTCTTGATGTGCACACACACCACGAAATGTATCCAATTAGAGGGCAGGTGAAATTATTCCTACGTAATCGACATGTTGAATCACAAATAATTAAACGGAATTTAAATACTCAAATTTACACGGCACTACTGTCTAGAACAATTATAATTAATACTTCGGCTAATATGGTATTCGAAAATAATCTGACAAAAAATCAACATGTCACACCCACTTCTTAATGGGGCTTCCATACAAAATTTGGGAAATTAAAAAAAATTTAAACCGCTATAACTTACGAACTATTCAGCGTGGAACAACCAAATTTAAGGAGTGGATTGATATTGAAAAATTAATTAGATATACAAGAAAGAGGTAAGCCACGCCCACTTTTTATATAGCTTCCGTACAAAATCTCGGATTTATCTTAAACATTAAAACACCCATAACTTACTAAATAATACGCCTAGGTCAACCAATTGCAACCTAGGTAGTTTAGTATTATAGGCAGAAATTATTCCTCAAAAATTGGTGAGGTAGCCTATACAAAGTAGTGGAAGAAAAGGATGGATATATGAGCAAACTTTTGATATATACCTCTTCATATGCAGGGTATAATTTGGTCGGCCCCAGCCGACTGTAAGGCCATTTTTTTCACTCGTTTTTGTATTTTTATACACATCTGTGCACAATCCATTTTAAAGCAAAATTCAAATAGGTGTGGTTTTAGTTATCGTCGGTTGTCGTTAATTATCTTTAGCGTACGTGAGGCAAACAGGGTTGCATTTTAACAATAAGTATTATTATTAAATTTTAAAAATATTGCATTAAATGTATGTTCAAAGAGTTATTGAATGTGTAATAAAAGTGCTATACATATATTTCATTTAAGTAAAATACAATTTCATACAAATCAAACACTAAATGTATACAAATACGAAAATTGTATAGTACGATTAAAACAAACAGGTGATTTTGTATCCGCTGTGAAACGTATTGATTGGGTCAGCTTATACCGTTTTTTCCGTCCCTGTGAGTTCGGCTGCTGTTTGAGTATGCGCATGTACACTCTATCGCTTTTATGTCGTTATTCATACGTATTGTATTGTACATATTTCGCTAATATTTTGCTCTCGTATTAATCGTTATTGTTCGTTTATTGCTCCCAGTCTCTCTCAACAGACACACACACACACTAGTAGTGAGAAATCAATACACATATTTACGTATGAAATATATGAATTTACGTATGAAATGTATATATATAAGTTAGTAAGTAGATATTCACTGAGTATAAGTATAAAATTCACTGAGTATAATGGTATTAAAATTTTTAATAATTTTCTTAATTCCAAAAAATGTTTTATCAATGCTTGAAACACCTGAAGTAGAACATGGCGATATATTAAATCTTATGAAAGATATTTATGTAGAAAATGTATACGAGACCATCCTATATATTGCAAATGATCGAAGTACTGCATGCAAAGAAGTGGATATTTTAAATAACGAAATCACAGTACCGAAAATTGTCTTTACTCAAAACCACGTAATGTATATCAGACGCTATTACAATCAAAAACTTTTGGGAGTAGTTTGTATGGAAGATTTGCGGGTCGATTTGGAACTATTAGCAGCATTTTCGAAAAATGTACAGCACATGCGTTCTACAAGGCTTTTGATATTACTGCAGGCCTCTGAAAATACAACTGGTTCGCAAGACTTAAAAATTATTTTTCAAATATGTGAAAATTATAGAATGCTAAATGTTCTTCTCATTTTTCGAGATTTTTCTGCGACACATAATTGCTACAGCTATAATAAATTTCCTCAATTCACCGCTGAGAAATGGAAATATGGTACTCGACAGATTTACCCAAATCATTTGAAAAATTTACATGGATATCCGATTTATACAATGCCCGATGATACTGAGCCCCGCACTATTGTATACGTGGATTCCAATAATTCAGTTCAAGTCACCGGTTATGTATATCTCTTTATCAAAACATTGGCGCAGAGGTTGAATGGCAGTTTAACAATACCATATCCAGTAACTCCAGGAAGGCTACCCGTTAATAATATGTTAAATAATACGCGCAATGGATCTTTAGATATACCTGCAGGTTTAACGCTATCATTTTATTTTGATCATTTCAATGAGTTTTCATATCCACTTACTTTGATCAGCTGGTGTCTGATGTTACCCGTGGAACGAGAATTATCGAAAAGTGAAATCATTTATGTATTAATAATTTCAACACTCACATTACTTACGATAGTATTGCAATTTATATTCTCATTGCTAATAGCATGTAGCTTTCGGATATCAAAACGTATACATTCAATTAACTGTTTCGATACAATTTTTAATGGCAGCAGTTTGCGTGGTATACTTGGACAATCATTTCCCTACCCATCCAAACTAACCATATCTTTAGCATTAATTTTTATCTCACTTTCCTTCGGCGGTTTCATGGTACCGAATATTTTGAGTGTATATTTTAGTGCATTACTAACACGACCACCCTTCGCAGAATATATTTCGAATATGGCTGAAATCAACCAATCATCTTTGAAGATTGTAATTTATCGGTACGAGACTAGCAGTGTTTCGCCCGACGTACTTGCAAATTATTCAAACCTTTTCAATGTAATCGATAATGTTAGAGTGTTTGCAAAATTACGAGATACTCTTAATACTAGCATGGCTTTCACGGTAGCAAGTGATCGTTGGCAAGTGTACGAAGAGCAACAGAATCATTTTGCTCGTCCTCTCTTTCGTCTAAGTGATATATGTTTTTTTGATATGGCCTATATGTTTTTAATAATCAATGAGAATTCGATATATCGTGATGTGCTGAACCATTTCATAAGTGAACTCAATGCTGCTGGTCTCATCCAATTTTGGAGAAAGTCTTCGGCTCAATATATGCTCACTGCGGGACGTTTACCGCTCACGGACTTAAGCGTACCGCGAGTTTATGTTGCTGCTACGCTGCAGGATTATTGGTATTTTTGGCTATTTTACGTTATCGCAATTGCAATATGTGTGATGTGTTTTATATGTGAACGAATGTGGTTCAAGTTGATAAAAAAATATTCTTTTTTGTAAACGAATGGCAGTAGTTTAGCGAATATAAATTATCAGATGTCGATTAAGATTTGCTAGAATATGGCTGCATATTTATATATTCTATACTAACTATGTAAAACCACTTTTATATAAATCACAATTTCTCAACTGTATCCAATGCTTCTTTGTCCTAATTTAATGTATCAGGTCAGTCCGTAAGTTTGTGCTTTAATCTTAGGTGGTTTTAAAATAAATTAAAAAGAATTTTTCAGTATTTATTAATCAATAATATATTTTCCTGCATTATTTACAATGTCTTTCCAACGGTTAGGCAAATTTTTAATTCCCTGCTCCAAAAATTGTTTATCGGTGGAGCCAAAATACGCGTCGATATCCCATTTTATAACTTCTTTTGAGGTGTAGTTCTTATAGATTTAAATGGGACTGAAATCCGCGGAAAAGGTGATAATCGCAAGGTGCAATATGCGGAGAGTATGGTGAATGCGGCAGCATTAGCAGCTTGCCTAAGGTCTGTCTTGCGGTATGCGGTCTTGTGTTGTCGTGGTGAAACAAAACTTTGGGTCTATTGCCTAAAGACGGACGATTTTTTTTCAAGTGCTTCATTCAGTTTGGATAGTTGATGGCAATAATAATCAGCTGTGATCGTCTGGTTTGGTTCTAGCAAATCAAAATAAATGATACCGGCCATATCCCACCAAAAGGAGGGCATCTCTGAGGGTTGGTTCCGATGTTTCATCTTTATTTAACCACTGGCGTTAGCAAACAGGATTATTGTAAGGGACCCATTTTTCGTCCCCAGTAACAATACGGTTCAAAAAACTTACATTTTCACTCTCTGCTGAAGGTTTGCGACGGAAAGTTTATGCGGAACCCATTTTCCTAGCTTTGGAACCTTTATCAATTGAACCAGGTGCCTGTAATCTGTTTCATGTGATGAATTTAACCTTCCAGCCGTCACAATCACCACTTCCGAATTTGGAAAACCACTTTTGTGCAGTCCTTACACTCACTTTGTTGCATTTTTTCCACTTTTGTTCGAAGATTCCATTTTATTTTTTAACAAGGCGTACTTCTATCCGCGATTAAAATCACTTGTTGAATGCACAATACATCAGAGAAAATCAAAATAGTTCCTTTATCTCCCACGCCTACTGTGAAACTATTGGAAAACTTACGCACGAACTTATGGACTGACCGATAATAAATGTAAATTAAAATCAATACAATTCAAATCAATAATACAATAAAATCTTAAATACAATCATTATAAAAATATATTATAATATTCTTCGATATTACTTACCAAATCAAATTAAATGAGAAAACTAAGAAGCAAAAATGATTTCAAAGTTCTGATTTGTGAACGATTTGTTTCTGCAATCCGATATTTATTTAAATGAAGAATTCTTCCACCGATACAAACAATCTTCATCATACAAACCATTAGAATATCTATCTTTCGCATGTCTGAGTTCTGCTATTACATTTTTCGATGATATTATCCATTTCCAAAAGATCCAATGATCCAATATGATTCTTTATGATTCTTTAATCAAAATATAACGTGCATTCGAATTAAAAAAAAAATTAATTTAAATCAAAACAAGAAAATAATGAATTATATTCCTTCTTATATGTTATTATATATTCGATAAAGTGTGGGACGAGGGCCTAATGTATAAGATAATGCAATATCTCTCAGAAAATACTCACAAGCTTATTACAATTCTTTAACGTCAAGAGCAGTTGGTATTATGGCTGGCGTTCCTCAAGGGAGTGTTCTAGGACCAGAAGTCTGTCCGCCCATTTGGATCTCCTTGAAATGTGGCTTGCAAACTGGCGCATCAAAGTAAATGAAGCAAAAAGCGTGCATGTTACATGCACGCTGTGAAAAGAGACGTGTCCCCCTGTGAAGTTGAATAACATCATCGCACCTCAAGCAAATGATGTTAAATACCTTGGAATCCATCTTGATAGAAGACTAATATGTACTAAACACCTAGAGATCAAAAAACGACAAATAAAATTAAAGTCACAGCAACTCTTTTGGCTAATTAATAAAAACTCTCAAATTCCCACCCCAGAATCTTCCTTTATCGAGATTCTTCTCTTTCTTTCTCGTCGGCTTGTTCTAGTTATCGCTTATTTCTTTTTGTTGACATTCGTTTCGATGCTGCCAATAGTGTCAGTCACAATAGTGATGAGTAAACAACCATCAATATTCGTTACAATATTTTAAAATCAAATACTTCACAGTGTCTAATTAAGACGTTCAAAATTTGTATTATATCATTTCCAAGGATTTCTTCATATTTTATGTATACGAATGTTGTGAACAGAGCCCAGGAAATCCCCATATGAGAATTGAGTTTGTATTTTCTCTATTTGATTTTTTTACTACAAACAGTGCTGCCATAATAACGATTTCATTGAAAATTAATCAATTTTTTGTTTTCTGAAAATGAACAACGCAGATGTTAAAAACTATACCAGAGTATTTCAAGGAATTCGATACCTCGAGACACTAAAACTACTTTACAAACTGAAACAGCACATGTAACAGGCAAAAATGGGAGGAATTCCTTCCGATAACTCCTGTAAATTCTATTTGAAGAAAGAGAAAAACAAATTTCGCCGGAACTGAAAATCTCGCAGAACTAGTCAGGCAATCGATCGATATTAAATAATAATAAATAATAAATAAATAGTATCTGTACAAAATTTATTTTCTGTCACGACCATTTTGACAGGCACTTATAGATCCGGAGGACCCACACGTCAGAGCCCGTGTGACATCACTTTTTTTTTCCAGCTTTTCCAATGCAAATTGCTTGCCGACTTGTGGGTACCGTTCGAAAGAAAAATATGTTCGATATTAAATTTATGCTTCAGACGGAGATTGAATCAACATCGACATACAGATCAGAAGGCCATGATGTGTCTTAATGGTTATACAATAAATATAAATACGTACAATGACACATAAATGCCTCTAAAGTAATTTAAAATGAGATGCACTTAAGGGTTAAATATTTTGAAATTCAAATACCATGAACAGGGGCCAGTATCGGAAATTTCACTTGAATTTCATCAACCGAATGTAAATGGCAAATGTGCGTAAAATTACGAAAATTGTTTTATGTAGGTACAATGAACATCAGCAGTTACTAGATAACCTGGTAGCGAAGATGAAAACGGTAAAAGTGATCAAAACAGTACTGGAACGGTCCTCAGAGCGTTTTCGCAGGATCCGAAGATTTCGTCTCGTCCCGTTGCACAATCCAATGCTATTATTATTATTATTATTATTATTATTATTATTATTATTAGTATTATTAGAGGGTTGTATTGCACTGCGATCCTAGCCTAGTCTTTCGTTCAAAAAGTAAGTTCGCATGATTCATTGAGAAGTTTGAAAACTCAAACAGCTCTTGATCTAGATGCAAAGCAGAAAATTACAGCGAAACCCCTCAGCCACAAGTTGTAAAAAGCCTAAATCGAAAATCCGAATCCGTTGTCATAGACGATGTAACCTCATTCTTTTCAAAATTTCAAATACATTGCTGGCAAGTTTCGTATATTGTGCAAGCCATCAGGATGCCCACCAAAAAGCTGTAAATTGAAAAGGAAATCCAAGTTTAACAAAATTATTTTTAAGAGGGCATAATAGAAATACTCCAGTCGATAATTACAAAGAACCTATTTAGACCCAAGAATGATAGAAATACAGATTACGCCCTGTGACGTCATAATCGAAACAGTACGAATAGTAGGGAAATAAGAAGTGTTAAAATCCCATACAAAAGGTAAATAAAACTGCGAACATTTATATAAAATTGTAAAATAAGCAATATTTATTACTTTATTATGGAAAATATTAGAAGAAACAAGAAAATAACATATGCATGTAACCTAAAGTGTCCAGAAGTTGCCTAAGTGGAAAAGCTATGGATCAAAATATATAAATAAAAGCGAAGTGGTTTCGTGTTTTCATTACAAGTTTTATTGTGCACATATGTATACATGTATAAATATTTTGAAAAAATTTAATAATTACATCAATAATTTAAAAGAGAATTAATTTAGAATTAAAAAGGAATTAATAAAATCTAAGTTACTATTTTAGTGAAATTTCTTTCTTTCTTGTGAGCGGTTTCTTCAATTTCTTTGTTTAGTTTTCTAATCTTGAAGAATATCCTCGCCCGGAAGAACAATTTCTTTACCTTAATATTGCAATTAATACTGGAATACTGCTCAATATGTTTTTGTACAAAATTATTTGTTATGAGCAAACCATTTCCATAAATTGCGTTAAAAATATTTTCAAGCGAGTTCAATTAAACCACGAATTCTTCGGTAGGTTTTGATAAACCACCTTCTCTCAGGTGATCCTGAACCGGAATCACCGTGCTGGCTCCTACTTCAAAACAATCTAATCCGAGCTCTGTTAATAAATTAATTTAAAGAGTTGGTTGACTATTTCCACACAATAACCAACGATGTTTCGTTACCATTAACTGTAATTTCCGAACTTTGTTGATACAACAACATAGCAACGATGTGCTTATTTTCTGTTCACTGAATCCGCTGTTCCCAAAGAGTTGTCAAACCAGATACTCGGCAGACAGTTGACACAACCCCGCGTTTCAATTTAAGTTTGAAGCCTGGAAAATTAGAAACATTTTAGAAATGCGAATGCTGTGCAAATAAAATACATAAATTATACCTGTCTACGCCAGAGTTAGATGCGTGCACTCTTTGTTTGTCTTCATTTGAGTGGGTTGGCAACCCTGTTACTTATATAACATTTCTCTCTTCTGACCGCCCGTTTTGATTGTTTTTTGTCATTCTCAAAAGATATCCCGAAGGAAATAGACAGCCAGTGCGCGCACAAATTTAAATCTCGCTTTATATAATTAAAACGTTAATTCCCAATAAATATTGTTAATATTAAAGTTGAAAAATCGAGGTTGTTATTATTCATTTAGCGACATAAACAACACAACATACGTAGCATGAGCAGCAGTACACAATCAACATCCCCACACTCACACACACCACGATCACCTGAAGGAAGCAACCATCGTTGGAAGAGTTCACCTGGCACCCCATCCCTCACACAATCATTACCCATTTCATATTGCTTGAGGTTTATAAAATCATAATCTATGAAATGGTCCTTGCAAATCACACTATTTTTGTGGTTGAAAGGACTTAATTACAATTAATTACTTAATGCAACTCGTCACTACACACTTCATTTATAAAAATCACCTTTTTTCAATCAAAATTGCTTTGGGTAACCGCGTACTATACAAATGCAAGAATTATAATAATTTATACTAACAGTAGACTGTCAAAGTCAAACCAAAAAAGATAATTGTTCACTCAGGGCACAATCTGTATTACTATCATTCTTGATTTAGACCAATTGATCTCTCTCTTATACTTTCCGATTTAACTCTAAAATGGCACAAAATAACATAAAAAACTGAATGCGGAAATAAAGGGTTATCCATTTCGCGGTTTCCAAAGTATAGGGCTAGAATTCGACATCTGTCAAACTGAGTTGTTAAAACAATTTCTTTCTTTTTCAATTCAAAGTCTGACATTTGCGAAAATGGATCGCTTAACTATCGCACAACGCATTAAAATTGTAAAAACCTACTACAAAAATGGTGATTCTGCCACAGCCACATATCGTGCTTTAAGAGTAGATTATGGTTTACATAATCATCCAACTACGCAAGCAATTGGCAAAATTGTGAAGAAATATGAAGAGACTGGATCGGTTACAGATATTGTAAGGCCTGTGCATCATCGTTTCGCAAGTACCACCGAAAATATCGCTGCTGTAAGTGAAAGTGTTGCCGAAGACCCGAATGTGTTGATTCCTCGTCGTTCTCAGGAATTAGGACTGTCTTACGGCACATTATGGCGTATTTTGCATTTGGAGCTACACCTACATCCATATAAAATCCAGCTCACACAACAACTAATAAAAAAGAAATATCATGATAAAAAATATTTTATATGTGTTTTATTTACATTTACTTTTGAAACCGCAAAATGGAAAACCCTTTATGACTAATTCATAATACGAAAAGCATTTGATGAAATAAACTGAAATATTAATTATGAATTTGACGATTGTTAATATAGTTTTACATTCGTTCCAACCTCTGCTGTTTTCTAGAAACAATATAATATTTTATATGCTAGAATTCAAACCAAAAATTCGTCGATTAGCTATTTAAATAAAGATTCATTTTTACATGTTGTGCAACTACCCATGGGACAAATATATATAGCATATTCTATGATTATACAAGCTTATGCAAACATTCAAGTAATCATTAAAAGGTAATAGTAGCAAACTGAAAAAAAACATTGTAGTGAGAAATCTATACACATATTTACGTATGAACTATATATACTATTTAACAAGTTAGTAAGTAGATATTCACTGAGTATAATGGTATTAAAATTTTTAATAATTTTCTTAATTCCAAAAAATGTTTTATCAATGCTTGAAACACCTGAAGTAGAACACGGCGAAATCGTAAATCTTTTGAAAGATATTTATGTAGAAAATGTCTACGAGACCATCCTATATATTGAAAAAGATCGAAGTACTGCATGCAAAGAAGTGGATATTTTAAATAACGAAATCAAAGTACCGAAAATTGTCTTCACTCAAAACCACGTAATGTATATCAGACGCTATTACAATCAAAAACTTTTGGGAGTAGTTTGTATGGAAGATTTGCGGGTTGATTTGCAGCATTTTCGAAAAATGTACAGCACATGCGTTCTGCAAGGCTTTTGATATTACTGCAGCAATCTGAATATACAACTGGTTCGCAAGACTTAAAAAATATTTTTCAAATATGTGAAAATTATAAAATGCTAAATGTTCTTCTCATTTTTCGAGATTTTTCTGCGACACATAATTGCTACAGCTATAATAAATTTCCTCAATTCACTGCTGAGAAATGGAAATATGGTACTTGACAGATTTACCCAAATCGTTTGAAAAATTTACATGGATATCCGATTAATACAATGCCGGATGACACTGAGCCCCGCACTATTGTATACGTGGATTCCAATAATTCAGTTCAAGTCACCGGTTATGTATATCTCTTTATCAAAACATTGGCGCAGAGGTTGAATGGCAATTTAACAATACCATATCCAATAACTCCAGGAAGGCTGTCCGTTAATAATATGTTAAATAATACGCGCAATGGAACTTTGGATATACCTGCAGGTGTAACTGCAATATTATATTTTTATAATTTCAATGAGATTTCATATCCACTTACTTTGATCAGCTGGTGTCTGATGTTACCCGTGGAACGAGAATTATCGAAGAGTGAAATCATTTATGTATTAATAATTTCAACACTGACATTACTTACGATATGCATTGCAATTTATATTCTCATTGCTAATCTGTTTCGATACAATTCTTAATAGCAGCAGTTTGCGTGGTATACTTGGACAATCATTTCCATACCCATCCAAACTAACCACATCTTTAGCATTAATTTTCATCTCACTTTTCTTCGGCGGTTTCATGGTACCGAATATTTTGAGTGTATATTTTAGTGCATTACTAACACGACCACCATTCGCAGAATATATTTCGAATATGGCTGAAATCAACCAATCATCTGTGAAGATTGTATTTTTTCGGTCCGAGTTGAAAGGCATTCCGCCAGATGTACTCGAAAATTATTCAAACCTTTTCAATGTAATCGATAATGTTAAAGTGTTTGCAAAATTACGAGATACTCTTAATACTAGCATGGCTTTCACAGTAGCAAGTGATCGTTGGCAAGTGTACGAAGAGCAACAGAATCATTTTGCTCGTCCTCTCTTTCGTCTAAGTGATATATGTTTTGGTGAAATGGCCTATTTGTTTTTAATAATCCAGGAGAATTCGATATATCGTGATGTGCTGAACCATTTCATAAGTGAACTCAATGCTGATGGTCTCATCCAATTTTGGAGAAAGTCTTCGGCTCGATATATGCTCACTGCGGGACGTTTACCGCTCAAGGACTTAAGCGTACCGCGAGTTTATACTGCTGCTACGCTACAGGATTATTGGTATTTTTGGCTATTTTACGTTATCGCAATTGCAATATGTGTGATGTGTTTTGTATATGAACGAATGTGCTTCAATTTTAATAAAATATGTTCATAGGTCGAAGTGAGTTTTGTATTGAAAAATTTTCACACTTTGTGTGTAGCAGCTCTCAGGCCATTAGTAATATATCAATGAGAGTTGGCTAGAGTATTGCTTTTTAAACAACATCATTATTTTTTATTGCATCGAAAATGTCCGAATTTGTGTTAAATAAAGAGCCTTTGAGGGAATCATGAATTATGCGGTGTATTATGAGCTGCTCCAACCGAACGAAACCATCACAGACAATCGTTACGTACAACAATTGAGGCGTTTGAGTCAAGCACTGACTCCGCAGCAATAGTACGAGCAAAGACACGACAAAGTGATTCTGCAGCATGACAACACTCGACCACATGTTGCTCAATGGGTCAAAACATATTTGGAAACTTTGAAATGGGAAGTTGTCCACATAAACGTGTTTGCACTTTAGCTGCAACAAGGTAGTGATTCGAGTCAATGTTGGCACCATGGATGGATTTCACGTCCATCACACTGGAAGCATGCCTTCCGTCCATCGCCACATGATCAATTTGATTTCTTGTTCGGTGATCTGAAATAGCCATGTCGCTTTCTGGATGTCGAGATGTCGGAATCTGGTACCATCAATTACCATGTTTCGTGCTGCGGCGCAGTCGATCAGCCTCATTCCGTTATCGGAGGTGTTCTAGTGGAGGCTGAATTTTATGAGAGTTGGACCAAAGGTACCTTCCTTGCCCACCCTGGCATTAAAGTCGCCAAGCACGATTTTGATATTGTGGCAGCAGCAGCGGTCGTAAGCCTCTTTGAGGCGCTGAAAAAAAGCTCTCCTTGGTCACATTGTCCTTCTCATTCGTCGGAGCGTGGGCACATATAAGGCTGATGTTGAAGAATTTTGCGCTGATACGGATTGTGGCCAGCCGTTCATTCATAGGCGTGAAATGTGAAACAACGTGTCGTAGTCCCTTGCTGACCAAAAATCAACATCCACGTCATCAACAAAGGGAGTAGTCCGTTTCCGATGCATTTTTATATTATTCACTGGGGGTTTTTTATGTGGCGGGTCCCAAACCCAACGCACAACCACTAACCGAGGAGGTTTTTGCCACTCACTTCAGCTGCCTCCCAGCGGGTGCCAGGAGGTAGCCACTTGGAGGACCGTCATTAATAATGAAGGTGACATCACATAGTAAGCGGAACAATCTACATGACTACCCCTCATTAACAAATAGAGGTGTCATCATATAGCGCTCAGAACAAACTACATGACAGCCAGTGAGTTCACTTGCGATGAGTTCAACAAGGATTGCGCTAGCCCCACCCGTTTGAGACAGTTAGACCCGTTACCTTGCGAAAACACCACCAGACCATCAGGTATTATATTAGCGAATAGTATTAAATTGGACAAATTTAGTGAGGCGGCAATTTGAATTTTGGTGATTGCTATACTATGCATTGCATTGATTTTATAGAGGAGCATTTTTAATAGTCTTCAAATTTGCTCTAATTGCATGCCCTCTAACATTTATTTTCTATCGCATGGGTAATTTTTATATTGTAGATATGTTGTTGTTGTTGTTGTTGCATAATTTCTTTCAGAATTTACTATTACGAAGGGTAGTTTAGTTTCATTTAATCACAAATAGCGATTCATTTAGCTCGGTATAATTAATGTCAATATAATTTATGACGTTCAAATACATAATTATAATTGCATTATTAATTAAGCAACCAAGCAGAAGTATATAAGTACTTAAAGGAATTTCGAGGTGTCATTATGTCATTAAATACTTGGTTGCCGTTTGTAAATCAGCAAAACCATGGCAGATCTCTTGATATTTGCTCAAATATTTTTACTTCAAAATCAATTGAGTTCTATGCTCAAACATATCTGCGATGTGAGTTTAACGGATCAAAATTATAACACCTTAATATACACGAGTAATGGAAACATCGCAACCAATGATGTCTTCAATGTGGATATACTACTAAAGCAACTGAGTCAAATAAATGGTGGAAGCCCTATATTAATAATGAGTGAAGAAAGTGCATATTCATTGCGAGACAATTATAATAGAAATTTGCTAGTAATTGTGAAATTGATTTACAATGAAGAGCATGATCACAGGTTGTTACGCAAATTATGGGAAAATCTATATCATAATAGGCAAAGTCGTCATATTCTTTTGTTGGAAACTCTGCAGGCAAATGAGATGTATGTAGAGCGAATTTTGAATTATTGCTCAAAGAACCAAGCAACAAATGCAATTCTTATAGCGCCCACTGTGTTGGAAACGAAACAATACTACATGCTAAAACTATTTCCAGTAACTGAGTTAAGGACGGGAAAAATCAATTCAACTCTACCTTCAATCTTTCCAGATCACACACGTGACATGTTTGGTTATCCAATCAAAGTTAGGGCAGAACATTTACCGCCACGTGTTTATATATTAAGAGAATCAGACGATGTCGTACAAATAGGTGGCTATACTGCAAACCTAATTATAGAGTATGCCCGAAAACATAATGCTACGCTGATATACCCTCTACGAGAGCTTCTACACACGGTCATACCGCGACAAGATGTTACTAAGATGATTAGAAATGGTACCTTTGACACAGCAGCTGCATCATTTGCTATGGCAATAGATGGCAATATAAGTTTAAGTAATTCATGCGAAATGATAGATTGGTGTATTATGGTTCCAATGCCCAAAGAAATTCCCAATTGTCTATTTTATGTCATCATATTCGATTACATTACAATATTATTGGTCTTCTTAGCCCTATTGGTAGCATGGCTCACTGTAGCACTCACATTCTATATACGTGAAGAGGAACCACTGTATATAGGAAATTTTCTAATCGTTTATCATTTATTCAATGCGTTCTTGGGTCAACCTTTTGTTATGGAAAGAAATTTTACTGGTGTTCGTAGCTGCATTTATATAATCATTTGTTTTGCCGGTGTCATTTTTACCACATCGTATGTTGCATACCTGCAAACTTTCACTACAGAACCGCCTAGGATGTTAACAATACAAACACTTGACGATATTATACAATCAGGACTTAAAATCAAGATGGTTCCTGAAGAATTGGAAAGAGCAAAACAATCAGTCATAAAGGAATTCGTCGATCTCATCTCTCCAGTGGATACATTTGAAGAATTTTTTCGAATACGCGATTCTTTTGATACAAGCTATGCATACCCGATACCAATAGGCACCTGGAAGTTTTACGAGGAAATACAACAATTCTATCGCAAGCCATTATTTCGCCTATCAAAATATTGTATTTCCAAGAATGTACCATATTTCATACCATTTCAACCGAATTCAATTTTTATACCAACGATGAATATACTACTTGGTCAAGCCATTCAATCGGGATTGATAAATTATTGGACGAAACATTCATTTTTGGAACTGGTTCGTATTGGACGCGCTAATATAATCGATAAAAGTGAGGACAAAGAGTTCACTCCACTAAATGTTACAGATATAACTTTAGTATTGATGTCCTATGGTATTGCCATTTGTTTATCGCTGTGCGTTTTTGTAATTGAATTATATTGGTATCTGAAGACAAGCTCCTTTAATAGAATAATACATCAGACTGTATAGGCGAAGAAATACGTCGTACTTGACAATTTTCACACACATTTTTGTTTCGTTGCTTTATTTGTGTAGTTTTAAATATCAATGATGATTTTCGCAATATTGGAAATTTGTGTTTTTTAATCAATAAATAAATGACAACTGTTCCTTGCTTTCTGCAATGAGTACTTATTACTATACGCGTTTAAACTTGCGTACGTAGGTCGTTGGTTCAATCCCTGACTGTGACAATAATCTATCGTTTCTTTCGAACGGTGCCCATTTGTCGGAAAACAAATGACAATTCTTGAGGCAGCAACATTTTGCCATGAAATGCTTCATAAAAGAGCTATGTGATAAAGCTCAGAAAAAGTAATATCACAGGGGTTCTGCCGTTCGGAACTGGCTAATATAAGTAACACGTACAACAGTACTGGAAGAGAAGCTTCGTTGTTCAATAAAGGGCCTTTCTGTGTCAAAGTGCGTCCTCTCCGAGGGTAGCAACAATAATCTAATCTAACCTAATAAACACTGCATGAAACAATACTACTTGCAAGTACAGGAGATGGGGCCTACAATAGCTTTTGCCTGTAGAACCTTAATTCTACACCTCACCTTAAGGTCAGGTGAAGAACCGTTGGAAAGCTTGTTTCATTGGCTATATTTATGCCATGAAAGGTTTTTCTGTAGGTTACATAATTTTCTCTTTATTAACATCCGCGCAAAGGTCTATGCGTGCCCAATATACTGGGCTGTATATATTGGGCATAAATAGCGAATTTTTTTTAAATGACTAAAAATAAATAAAAAACTATAAAAAAAGTGTTTATTCACTTGAAATTTGAAATAAGAAATTTAGGATTTCTTTGGACGGCCACGAGCACTGCGACTTGGATAACCACCTCCACTATGGATGCACTAGCTGCGGATACGGCAACCGAGATTGTTATAAGTGTGCCTCGTTCTGACGACGTTATTTTACTCATTTGCTTAATTCCTTGTTTAGCAATTACACCGTCTGGTGCTGATGCAATATTTTCAATTTAACCATCATGCACGCTGAATTGCGAAAGAACATACTGACATTGTGTCTATTGAAACTACTTGCTCTTGCCAAACAAGTACCATAAGGTTTTCGCGGCGCTAAATTCGATTTTCGTTTCATGAAACAAGACTACCAATCGATACCTGCAACTCGACTGTCCAATCAATTTTTCGGCTTTCGAATTTTTAGTTTATCAGCGAACCGAATGCAAGATTTCGCAAGTCTCTTGTTGTCAATCCGTAATACATCGTACTTGATTTCAGCAAATACTGCTTCAGGGCTTTTTCCTGGTCTTTATCAAAAATCTGTTGAATTTGAAAATTTCTTAGCGTTATATGCGCTTAGTTGGAATTTAATTCAAACCATTTGAATGTTCACCTGCCTAGGTTGAAGTGATGCTACTGGCCGAACGATATTGCTGCGCAAAGTCTGAAAGTCTATATTAAAAATCGCTGCTGCACCAGAATTCGAACAGCCATGCGTGACTGCTTCAATTACTTTATGCAACTGGGTTCTATCAACATGCAAATATGCCGTTTGGTTTGTCTTTCTTCAGTTGGCTCTGTAGAACGATTGACGAGTGTGCGCGAAATCTCGTAATTCCGAATTGGCTTGCCACTTGTCGCTGCTTCAATCACCTCGCCAAAATTTTTTTATCGATTGTTTGTGTTTTTCTTTTATAATTACGCGCCATTATGCCTAAAACAAAGAACACAAAATTCAGCATTGTAGCCCCCATCGCACTTTTTTTTCAGAAATACACAAGTATTAAGCACTGTGCGTCAGAATTTCGACCAAACTCCATGATTTTCGGATTAAGCGATAAATTTTACTTGATAAATCACTGATTTTATTAAATTTTTCCTGTGGATGATAATACATAAACATGGATGGAAAATAACAAAATTTTTTAAGCACTCTACACATTCTAACATTTTGCTTTGTAGCGTCTACAAATGGCAGCGCACAGAGTTGAAATTTTGACCGTTACGCCCGCTTCTCATGTCGACTCTACAGTATAAATGGCGCGATATTTGAATCACATGCGTAGCATTAACATTCAATGACTATTCAAGTACTTGGGCTGTTGTAGCCCCCATTTCCCTAGATAAAACTCATTAGAAATAAACACTTCATCATATTGCAAATTCACTGTAGTGTATTCCAGGTGGGAGTCCCAAGGACCTGGTATTATTTTGTTGGCCTAAGTTGTCGCCTTTGTTTGAGTAGTCTGTCCTTCTAAATCATGAACTAGACTTTAGGAATTTCGGGACTAATACGTTGAGAGACGAACAGCTAAAGCAATGGTCGGGAAAATGCAAATAAGATAGTGTTGGTGAACGCATAATATTTGCTCTACACTGTAACCAAATGAGCTTCAATATCGAATTCGGGTATCAAACAATCTCACCATTCGAGGAACAATGAGCAAACATATTCTGTAGTGGGTTGACGGAAATTAGCAGTAAATCGATAATATATTTTAAATCTAAAGCTCTAATTCGCGATCAAACTATTTAAGCTGTTAATATTGAATAATACTTCATAGCAAGTTGCATAGCTCCCATTTAAAAATAATTATAACAACTTTATTAACAGTGAAATATATGTAAATAGCAAATATTGTTACGTTTTTGTTTACTTTGTTTATCAATCAGATACTGCTGAAACAGAATTAGGTAGACTATGGCTACTCACGATTAAAAATCATGTTTTGTTCCAATCAACTTGAACCACATGTATTCGCATATAAAACACAAGAAACATATTGCAATCGCAATAAGGTAAAAAAGCCATATACTTCGATAATCCTCTAAGGTGGGAGCAACATAAATTTGCGAGATAAACGTCATGCTTCCAGCATATATCGCCCGGTGGATTGTAACCAAAATTGGATTAGACCAGCAGCATAAACTTCATTTATGAAATCGTTCAATATGTCGCGATATATCGAATTCTCATGGACAATGAAATGTGAATAGAGCGTATCACGGAAACATATATCACTTAGACGGAAGAGACGACTCGCAGAATATTTTTGCTGCTCTTCGAATACTGCCCAACGATCAGTTGGTACTGTGAATACTATTCTAGTGTCCAGTGTATTTCGTAAATGTGACATTACTATGTTACTGTCAGTTATGTTGAAGAGATTTGAATAATTTCCAAGTATATGTTCTGGAACAAGTTTAGTCTCTTGCCGGAAGAGCAATATCTTCAAAGATGATCGCCTAAGCTCGGCCATATTTGAAATAACTTGTAGAAATGGCGGTTGTATTAGAAATGTACTGTAATAGACAATTAAAATGTTCGTTAAAAAAAAACCACTCAATGAAAGCATAAAGAAAGATAATCCTAAATATGTGGTTTGTTTGGATGGGTAACGAAATGATTGTCCAAGTAAACCACGCAAACTGGTACAATTAAAAATCGCATCCAAAGAATTAATTGAACGTAAACGGTTTGATAACCACAAACTACATGCTATTTATTAGCAATGAGAATATGAAATGCAATACTACTGTAAGTACGGTGAGTGTTGAAAGTACTAATACATAGATGATTTCATTTTTCGATAATTGTTTTTCTACCGGTAACATTAGACACCAGCGAATCAAATGAGCTGGATATGAAATCTCGCTGAAATTGTCAAAATATCCCGATGCTATTAGACTTGCAGGTAAATCCAAAGTTCCATTGAGCGTGTAATTTATCATGTCATGATTATTACGCCTCCCTCGAGTTATCGGATATGGTGTTGTTAGATTAGCATTCAATCTCGCTGCCAGCGCTTCGAGTACGAGATATACATAACCGGTGACTTGAACTGAATTATTGGAATCCACGTATACAATAGCACGAGGCTCAACATCATCTGGCAATGTATAAATTGGATATCCATGTAAATTTTCCAAACGATTTGGGTAAATCTCTCGAGATCCGTATATCCATTTCTCAATGTTGAATTCGGGAAATTTAGTATAGCTATAGCAGTTATGTATGTGTTGCATGAAAATCTCCGAAAATGAGTAGAACATTCAACATTTTATTATTTTCACATACTTTGAAAATAACTCTTGTAACTTTTGTAACTCT
The DNA here is from genome assembly GCA_963854835.1 of Megamerina dolium. Lineage (NCBI taxonomy): Eukaryota > Metazoa > Arthropoda > Insecta > Diptera > Megamerinidae > Megamerina > Megamerina dolium. Next base: position 68,536,793 of record OY978526.1, read on the forward strand.
TGAGAGTCGATTTTATTTTCATGCATCTGCAATAGAATTAAGACTCTTGTAGAACGTATATGCTGTAAGTTTTCCGATAATACTGATAATACTCCCAAATCAGGCAACACGTTTTGCAAACATACGATTGCTAAAACTTTCTGATTGTAGAAATTTCTCATGTACACTAAGTGGTTTTGAGAAATAACAATTTTCGGTACTTTGATTTCGTTACCTAAGATATCTAAATTTTTTTTTTTCGGCACATTGATCACTTTCAATATATAGTATTGTTTCATAGACATTTTCTGCATAAATATTTTTCAAAAGATTTACTATTTCACCATGCTCTACTACGGCAATTTCGGAAACCGCTTTCCCATGTATTGCAAAATTCTTTGAAATAAAGAAAAATATTAGAACTTTAATCACGATCATACCCAGTAAACCTCTACGTAACAACTTATTAATTGTTACTATTTCATTCACATATACAATATATACCTACATATCTTACCATAGCATCTATACCTAGATGTTCTCATTTTGATACCCTGCATAAGTATATGCAAGGTGTATTCATTTCGGTCATATGGTTGGTTTGCACGATAACTTGAGCAAATATTGAGCTATTGTCACGAAATTTTCCACAAATAACCTATGATCTAAGGGTACGAAGATAATTGATATTGGGCATGATCGGTCAACTGCCACACCCACACCAAGCATTCAAAACGACTAACCTCGAAATTTTCAAACTCTTACTATAACTCACATAACTATAACTCACATAATATACCATCTGAGACAACAATATTTGGCACATAGAATTATTTTGTACTGCTACATATCTTTGCCAGAAATGCGCGAGACACGCCTACTTTTTATAGTAGCTCCCATACAAAGTGCTTGAATTTCTTTCAAATTAAAACCGCAGTAATTTCGTTTATCTTCTGTATAAGAGAACTGTATTTGACACTTAGATGAACATGGTAGTCGGAAAAAAGCTTACATAGGATCAGTAAGCCGCGCCCACTCTTTTATGTGACTCCCATACAAAGACTTGGGAATTAAACAACAAATTTTAAGCGCCATAACTTACGTACTATTTAGCAGGACCATCATATTTAAGTTGTGAATTAGTATTGTAAGGATAACTAGATTTACGAGAAATGGGTGTGTCACAAGCACTGTAGCCCCCATACAATTTGTGAATTTCTTTTAAATTGAAATAGCTGTAACTGCAGAAATCTTCTGTCTAGAATAACCATAATTGACACCTGGATTAATATGGTAGGCGGAAATAATATGGAAAAAAATCAGTGTGCCACGCCTACTTGTTATCGGGGCTCCCATAGAATGTTGCGAAAATTAAAAAAAAAACAGGTAAAACCTCCCCAACTTACGTACTATTTACCGTAGAACAACCATATTTAAGACTAGTATTGTATCAGTAGATTAGTATTGTAAGGATAACCAGATTAACAAAAAGTGGGCAAGCCACTGTTTATGATAGCTCCAATACAAAATGATTCAATTTCTTTCAAAATTAAACAGCTGAAATTTCGAAATCTTCTATGCAGAACAACCATAATTAATAAAAAAAAAAAAAATAAATATGTGGCACTTAAAGCCCCAAAGGGCTCATTGGCCGAGCTTCTCTTCCATTACTGTTGTGCGTCTTAAATTTTGGACAGTATTAGAATGGACCTACTTATTTTAGCCGGTTCCGAACGGCAGAACACTTGAGACATCACTTTTTCTGAGCTTTGTCACAGAGTTCTTTTTAGAAGCATTTTCATGGCAAGTTGTTACTGTCGGAAGAATTGCCAATTGCTTGCCGACAGGTGGGTAGCGTTCGAAAGAAAAATCTTTTCGATATTAAATTTGTTATGCATCAGCCGGGTATTGAACCACGACCTACAGATCAGAAGGCGAACAGACTAACCAATGAGCTACGGCACCCAGGTAATAATTAATACTTAGATTAATATTGTAGTCGGAAAAGTTCTGGTAAAAATCAGTATGCCATGCCCACTTCTTAATGGGGCTACCATACAATGTTGCGAAAATTTGAAACAAATTTCAACAGCTATAACTTACGAACTATTCAGAGTAGGACAACTTGTGTGGATTAATATTGCAAAGATAATTAGATTTACCAGACGCAAGCTACATCCACTTTTTATATAGCGCCCATATTAAACCTCCGAAGTCAAAATTAACCATATCTCAGGTGTCGATTAGTATTGAGCCAAAAAGTGTTTCTCAAAAAACTGGTGAGTCACGCCTACTTCTTAATGTAGCTCCCATGCAAAGTAGTCAGGGTATAATTTAGTCTGCCCCAGCCGACTGTAAGGTCATTTTTTCTTATAATGTTTAATTTGTTGTATACATAATTTTATATAACTACAAAGTATGCTTTATTGGTCCCGTGGGAATTGTATTTACCATTTATGTAAACGAGTAATGGAAAAATAATGACAAAGTGTATATTTTTTTATTCAAATTCGATATCGAATTCTAACTACAATTGTATAAAGCTATTAGAGAGAATTGGAATTATGGACATGGGATGGAGAACTTCCAATCAATTGTTTGGTGCATAAAATCTTTTTGTTGTATATTCTCTAATATAGACTGACTGTATGTCATATGTCAATCGAGGTTTGCTAAAATACGGATAGGATGATTAACTAATATATTTGTGAGATGTTCTAAAATTTATATGAGCTATATTAACCCCATTTCATGTACACAGATTCAACATTTACCAAATAAAGCAAATCCAACGATGTTGGCAAGGAGCGACTTCCATTATAAAATTAGAAAATAGAAAGTTTCATTCCGAGATTTCGTAATTGTGGCATTACTTTAGTACTTTTAAGTCATATTGAAAAGATTTGGATAATTTTCAAATATTGTATATCTTCCGGGAGAAATACACACTCTGGCCGATACAGTAATATTTTTAAAGGGGCTCGAAAGACTTCAGCTCTATTCGAAATACACAGATGGACTATCAAAAGTTCGGTAAATTGATGATATTTTATGTGATTTTGAAGAATTAAAAAAATAGTGCACGTTTTGTAGTAATTTAACGATATTTCATTCTAAATTTTAGAAAAATCGGTAAGAATGGAGATACGAAAACGTAAAATTAACGTAATATCCACGAATGATACAAGAAATGGTAGCCAGTGAATTACACTTGAATTCTATGGCGAATATTGCGAATATGGCAGAATGAATTACAATACACGAAGAAATTTATTCGATGGGTCCCACGAGTGCTGCTCAATATTTTCTGAGAAAATTCGAAAACGGAGTTTAGCAACTCCAGTATGATCACAACAGGTGATGAAGCTTGGTTTTGCAAGTATGATCTGGAAACTAAACATCAGTCAATGCTATGGAGTTCAAAAGGAGCAAATCTATATGTTGAAGGAAGGCATCAAAAGGCAGTAATGAAAGTGATGCGGTTGCGGTTTACTTCATTGGAACAAAAACTGTAGCTGTTATTCCCCCAAGGTTTAATATCATCAACACCCGAATATTTAAATGGATTAAATGTGGAGTGGGTGCCGTAGCTCAGTGGTTAGTGTGTTCGCCTTCTGATCTGTAGGTCGTGGTTCAATACCCGGCTGATGCATAACAAATTTAATATCGAAAAGATTTTTCTTTCGAACGCTACCCACCTGTCGGCAAGCAATTGGCAATTCTTCCGACAGTAACAACTTGCCATGAAAAAGCTTCTAAAAAGAACTCTGTGACAAAGCTCAGAAAAAGTGATGTCACAAGTGTTCTGCCGTTCGGAACCGGCTAAAATAAGTAGGTCCATTCTAATACTGTCCAAAAATTTAAGACGCACAACAGTAATGGAAGAGAAGCTCGGCCAATGAGCCCTTTGGGGCTTTAAGTGCCACATATTTATTTATTTTTTTTTAAATGTGGAGATTGCCCATTTAGTTTTATTGACGGTAAAAATTTTATGAGCTAGTGATAGTGACCTGCGTGTAGTCATCAAGAAACTGTAATCCTCGATGCTTTCATCAAGATGGCACAGCCTGGAAAGAGAGTGTCCAGCAGTAACTGTCCCGTTTCTTTCAGACCTCCCGTATAATTTCTGTCTGCCTTTTTAAGTGTAGAAAGGCCAACTGAGTAAACTTTTTGAGCGCAAAACCTTTTCCATGAATCTCTCTTAGATTCTCTCAGTTTGTTATTGTAAGCCGTTAAGGCACATTTATAGGATACCCATTCCCCATTGGACTTGGCTCTATTGAAAAACTGACGTGCTTTCTTGCGTAACTTGTTAAGTTCCTCGCTCCATCAAATGACGTTCCTAGAACGTTTCTTCACCACAAAGTCGCAGCTCTTTCGAAAGCTCTTCCCTGATTGCATTTACAAAAGTTGGTTCATTTCCCATATTTAACACCACAATGTTGTTAGTAGTAATGAAATGAAAAAGTGTCTCACCTCGAGTGTTTGTGTCCCAGACTGGCCCCTTCGGACCTTACCACCTTTCGTGCCTTGCAAGATTTCCCTGGCCTCCGGATCCTTGCGTTCCCATTTCCTGAGTCGACCAGAGAGCAGAGAGGGTTTTGTATGCCGAGCACTGGTATTGCCTTCCTCTGCTATCGGTGCTGGCTTTATGGTGCTGGAAACCGTTTTCAGCTTTCGGATATTTGCTTGCCAGCCGCCGCCGAAGTCGAAGGTTGCTCTTCAGCAACAGTCTTAACTTTTGCCCTATTATCCTTAAGTCTGGCTCTTAGCTGGGCACTGCCAAAGCCATAAAAGACTTTGTTGCCCAAGTTTTCGGCCACTTCAGCAGACTGTGGGTCCAGGGCCATCGCTTACTCGACAAGGTCACCTTTATGAAGCTAACACAAATGCCCGAGATCTGTGACTCAATCTGCGCCAGAATTCGCTCATTTTCCACCGATACTGAGCCACGGAAGTATATGACAAAGATTTTGGTCTTCGGCAATTCTGTCTCCTCCACAGCCTTTAAATCGGCTCCCTCCCATGGCTTCAGGGCTGGTACCATCTCTTTTAACCAGGCCACAGTTTCGTCGTCCAGACAGTTAATAGTTAACCATCCGGGTTTAAAACCATAGCCTGCAAAGTGGGGCTTCATCGGGCCACCGCGGGAGTCATAGGCCCTGTCGATGATGCATTACTGCACCTTGCCATTTTCTTCCCTGGACCATGTGCCCTCCGGGAAATTGTTTGGGATAATCCCGACTTTCTTAGAGCGGACAGGCTCAACCAGAGCAGGTTTCGAACGAGGAACTCCCACAGGGGCGGTTTGTTGTGCCACTCCTTTAGAAGCTACCGCTACCACCGCTTCCATCTCACGAAGGCCGGCACAGCGATGTCGATGTCGGAGTGGTGCCATCTGATCTGGACCTCGCTGTTTCCAGCGGTATGCCCTTGGCAAGTAAAGCCTTTAGCCTCTTGCGTCCAGCCCCGGACAGCATCACCCTGTCGGTTTTGGAGTCTTCCTTTAGGAGAACGCGTGCCTCCTCAGGAATCATGTGAGGTTCTTCCGACTCCTAACTAAGTTGGACGTCCATCTTCTTAAGACTGTCGGAAGAAGGGCCGGATACCCCCTAGGCCCTGGTGCCTCCTCCAGCTGATCGTGGACTGTAATTGCAGTGACGTTTGGACCAAGTGCCAATTTGTGCACTGAAATTTGTAGACTTTTACCCTCGTTTTGCACCTTTAAATGTGTGCAGTCCATATTTTTTTTTTCAAATTTAGAGTCCATCAGATCTGTTATTTGATTGAAACTTGCATTTTGGTCGCCCATGGGTGCCCCCAATGGGAAGGCAAATTGAAACGGTAGGTTCGCCAGACCTTGTACGGAGTTCGCTATTATGCTTGATTCTACCCCGTCAAGCAAGTTCGCAGGCATAGCTGTTCCACCGCGATTTTAGGGGTTATTTTAAGTCATTTATGAGTCGGTCCATGCCACAGACTGTCAAGGCTAGGTCTTAGCAGTCTGTACCATGAGCGGAGTCTGCCTTGGGAGCTTTCCTTCTCCCTCGCACGACTATTCGGCAACCCAAATCCAGCAGAGACATGACCGTACTGAAAATGAGCTATTGGTCAGAAATAATAGCAGCACTTCCCCTAAAGGCGGACCAATTTGCTAGTTTCTAGGCAGGTGACCTACTTAAACCCGAGACACTATAAAAGCCATTCGGACTGCTAGCAAACCCTTAACGACTGACTAGGAATCGTAGTAAACTACTTCCAACCTGTGCGTCGTAGGTAGTACTTAGTTTAAGTGCTGGATTATGGCACTTTCTTTCATGTGCCATGTTCCAGCTCATATTAAGCCACCACGACAAGGTGACTACCTGAGAAGGGGACTATATTATTTAGATCCATGTATAAAATACTACGTGGCTCGGCATCATCTGGCAGTGTTTGAATTTGATATTCATGCAAGTTATTCAAACGATAGCACAGTGCCTCCACATTAATTGTGGAATAATGAACCCAACAAAGTGCTGAAATTTATTAAAAGCCTGAAAATTTAAGGTTACCCAAAGGCTGCACAATAGATCAAGTCTGGTCGCAGTGCACAAGGGTCTGATAATAATACAATATTCAAACGATTTCGATCCTCCAGTCGAGATCCAAAAATCTATTTCTCAATTGTGAGCTGAATAAATTTATTATAACTATAAATCTCGACAGATGAGAAGAGCATTTAATAGTTGATTATTTTCACATACTTTAAAAATATTTTCTAACTCCCATCCTCCTCTAACTCATTTGTATATATGCTTTGATGCGATTCATCCATACTTTTATATTTTTGTAATATTTTGTCATTTTGTTTACATAAATGTCTGTCCCCATAAATATGTTGTGTTGGTCCCATGGGCACATAAAATAATTATACTTGTATGTATGTAAGTATTAAAGTAAGTATTAAGTATTGCGAGGGCATTCGCATTCGTATAGCGCTTTATTATTTTTTCTTACTTGTGCTTTTATCTAGGTAAGTAAAGAGGTACAATATAATACATAATTATTAGAATTCATTATGTTCAGCCATTACCCATAGGACAAACACAAATACATAGCATTATGTAAACATTATACAAAAATCCTACGATAAAAATTGTGATATGTAGCCCACCAAAAAAGAGACGCATATATTTGTATATTTTATAAAAATAGTATATCTTTATAAGCTGTCACGTCGAGTTTAATTAAATATGACGTTATTACAAATTTCAACATTTTTCTTAATTTCAAACAATTTTCTTTCATATGCACAAAGGCTTGAAATTCCAAGAATGATAGAGAATAATGAAATGATAAATCTGTTAGAAGAAATTTATGTAGAAAATGTCTATGAAACAGTGCTATATCTAGAAAGTCAGCGAGATACAAGATGCAAGGAAAATAATATTTTTAGCAATAAAATCAAAGTGCCGAAAATTGTTCTAACCCAAAATCATGTGGTATACATGAGACGTTATTACAATCACAAACTTTTGGCAATAGTGTGTGTGGAAAATATTCTAGCCAATTTGGAAATATTATCAACATTGTCAGAAAATTTGCAGCACATGCGTTCAACAAGGGTTTTGATTTTACTGCAAGAAAATGAGAGTAAATTACACACACAAGAGTTGAAAAATATTTTCCAAATATGTGAAAATAATCAAATGTTGAATGTTCTTCTCATCTTTCGGGATTTTCATCAGACAAGCAATTGCTATAGCTATAATAAATTTCCTCAGCTGACCATTGAGAAATGGAGATGTGGTTCGCGACAGATCTATCCAAATCGTTTGAAAAACTTGCATGGATATCATATTCGAACACTGCCAGACGATGCTGAGCCACGCAGTATTGTATACGTCGATTCAAATAATTCTGTAAAAATCACCGGTTATGCATATCTTTTACTCGAAACATTGGCCCAGAGATTGAACGGTAATTTAGTAACACCATTTCCAATAACACCGGGTAGGCGTTATATTAATAGTATGATAAATTCTACGCGTAATGGTACATTGGATTTGCCTGCAGGTCTAACGGGAGCAACAAATTGTGAGAATTATAATGAGATTTCATATCCAGTAAATTTCATAAGCTGGTGTGTGATGTTACCGGTGGAACCAGAATTATCGAGAAGTGAAATTATTTATGTTTTATTAATTTCGACATTAACATTATTTACAATAGTGCTGCAATTTATATTCTCATTGCTAATAGCATCTAGCTTGTGGATAGCAAAGCGTATACGTTCAATTATTTCTTTGGATGTGCTTCTCAATAAAAGCAGTTTCTGTGGTTTACTCGGACAATCATTTCCATATCCATCCAAACCAACTACATCATTAGCATTCATTTTGATCCTGCTTTCTCTAAGTGGGTTCTTTTTGACGAGCATTTTGAATGTCTATTTTAGCTCATTCCTAACACAACCACCATACCGAGAATTTATTTCGAATATTGCTTGTCTCAATCGATCATCCTTAAAAATATTATTTTTACGGTCAGAGACTGCAGGTGTTCCGCAACATATACTTGAAAATTATTCCAATCTTTTCAACATAACTGAAAGTAATATAGTAATGGCGCGGTTACGAAATACACTAGACACGAGTATGGCTTTCACAGTAGCTACTGATCGTTGGCAAATGTACGATGAACAGCAGAAACAATTTGCACGCCGTCTCTTTCGTCTGAGTGATATATGTTTTAATGATATGGGCTTTTTGAATTTCATAATGCATGAGAATTCGATATATCGAGACGTGTTGAATGGTTTCATAAATGAAGTTTATGCTGCTGGCCTCATCCAATTTTGGTTACAGTCCTCGCCGCGATATATGCTCAAAGCAGGACGTTTATCACGCATGAACACCAGTGCTTCGCGAGTTTATATTACTCCTACGACAGAGGATTATTGGTATATTTGGCTATTTTATGCTGTCGCAATTGCAATATGCTTGTTGTGTTTTATTTGCGAATATATGTGGTTCAAGTTAATTGAGAGATATTCTTAGTTCCCGGTTCTTCAGCATTAGTTAATAAAATATCATATGTCAACATGTCAATATGGCTATGATAATAATCTTTCCCTTTTCCCTTTTTTATGCACATGGATCAGAATTTTTAAATTGTATTCATAGATTTGTTATTGTCTAATTTAAAAAATATAATAAATGAAAAATATGTACATACAATACATGCATAGAATATTTAAATAGCGCTGTCTACGCCAGAGTACGTACCGTGCACTGCCTGCGTACATCTTTAAATTGTTTTATGTATTAAGAAAGTTGGCAACTCAATTTTTTGTTGACTGCCACTTTTCTTCTTCTCTGAATAATTTTTTATTATTATTGTTTCTCAAGTATTCAGCGATAGTGCACGCGACGAAATTCTCTTTTTAAATAAGAAGTGTATTTACAACAAATTTCTCTTTTTTAATGAAGTGTATTTACGATAAATAAAAAGTGTTAATTTTTTCGACTTTAACTAAAATCGCGTAGTTTTATTGGTTTACTTCTACTATCTCGCAGCCCTCTCATATCTCACAACAGCAACTTCATCCACCATCAGGTAGCCATCACGATCGTAGCTGCTCACCGGCATTCCCGCCCCGTCTATTCATTTTTTGGTCCTTCGAGCCGGATAGGCTCGCAACGTGGTAAGCTAGGCTGTTGCCATAAAGGTACGTCTCTCAGTGAAAGTGAAATATATCCAAAGTGCATGCGAATCGGCTAACGTATTACATATACGAGCGAATTATTCTCGTTGAGTAGCATTTGTGTTTGCCTACGGCACAGATCACAAACAATTTGGACTTTTCTTTGGAAATATTCCGCTACATCTGGCCATATTTTTAATACTTAAAAAATATAGAAAGAATATAATATTAAACTGCGTTGTTGTATTTATTTAAAATCTCGACTGAAAAGGGGATTTGTTGTACTACGTACATAACAACTTGCCTTATAAAACAATTACAATACTCGTATACATGTAGTCATAATTGGACATAACACTCGGTCGCTAAACATAAATAAACAAACAATAGGTCAGCTGTTTTTGAGGTTTATTTTGTTTCTTTCAAATTAATCTCGGCTGCTTTTGCGGTATAATATACACTCATACATATCAAATTGCGTTTGCTTACTGGTGTTGCATCAAGGAAAGTAACAAAAGCAATTTCTCTACATACTGTGATCGTAGAAAATATACTCTCCCCATACTAGGCAATATTAATTAGTATTCGAATTAACTCGGGCATTAACTGCAGCTAATCCGCATTAACTCTATGAGTTAATTCTCAAAATAAAAGAGGATTAGGACAATTTGCGATGGCAACACTACTGAAAGTTTTCTATTGTGAATTTTTCTCGATCCATTTTACAAAATATTAGGTGTGTTCGCTAACAAAAAACTTTCAACAATTGTTAACAGTCTTCAACATGAAAAGCGTTGGCGAACAAATAAATCCAGCTGTAAATTACCAATTGTGAATGTCAATTTACAAGTTTCTGATAGTTTTCAGTTCACGTACTTCTTGTAGATTTTCTCATATCGAGAATGACAGATGACAGAAATTGATAGTGATAGTAATGTAAGTGAGCAGACCTAATAAAACAGCAATCAACGGTTTAGTTAATCCGCAATACTGCCTTCTGTCAGATTAATATTTTATTCGGATTAAGTGCGCGGGTAATCCGGATTAACGCTGTCGTCTGTCTAGGCTATTACACATTCTTCGTTTTTCAACTCCACCAGTTGCGATATTGACTGCGCACACACAAACACGTAGGAATATATGTAAATATTATTTTTGGCTGCAGTCTGGTTTATTCTATTCTTACATTTACTCTGCATTTGTAATTCTCTTAATTCTAATATCTCACTTTCATTATTTATGGTAGTTATTTTACATAATTCTAAGCGACAACAATTGCAATTGATTCCACACATATACACACTTCACACAAAACTTACTGCATAAATCAACACAATTGTTTGTGTAAAATATTATATTAGCAGTTGTAGGGTAAATTCCCCAGAGTTGGGCAAACATGTTTTGGGGACGTGTGACTGTCAATACGAACATTGGATCCAAAAACTGGAGTACATTACAAATACCTCTAATATATATGGTATGTATCCAAAGATAGACTACGTTTCTCTAAGAGAACACTTGTACATTTTTTTGTTAACCAATTTGTACAATTTGTCCACAACCACACAAGATTTATTCACAATATTTTTCTCCCTAAAAGTTTTACAAACTTTCTCTATTGACACTTCCTCTCACACTTGCCTTTGTACTTCTCCAAATTGCATTTGTTTTTCTCACTGCAATTGCTTGGTATAATTTGGAGGACATCAATAAATATATTTTGTTACATAAGTTGTTCTTGATCATTTCTCCTAAATTTTGCAATTAGCACAGTACAACGTACTGTGTAATAATTGCAGGAACAAAATATATACCAATACTTGGGTTATATTGGATATGCGGGCCAACTACAATTTTTCGTTCTCGTAGTCGGTCATCTAGTTGAGAGGTATTTTTTATTTTTTTTACATTCCCACGCGCACTGGATTTCACATTCCCATTACCATTCTCGACCGAGCACAACACATTTTAGTTTTTTTCTACATTCTGTTGAAATTCTCAATTTATTTGGAAATATTTATTTCTCGCAGAGTAATTTTCCGATTGCTTGTACCCTCTATTTTGATCTGTAATTCTACGAATTACTCGAATTCGAATTTTCAAATTCTTTTTCTTTGACATTTTTATTTATATTGTATTTCTATAGATTGCTGAAAGTTTCGACTCTTCCATATTTCATCTCTGGGCGCAAGTACAATAATATACGTCACTCTCTCAATGGAAGGCTTCGTCTCTCTGAAAGAACACTTGCCAGACATTTTTTCCGGATATTCAATTCCAAATTTGAGCACCGAAGTACAGAAGATTTGCTTCGCAATCTTCTTTCTGTCTCGTAAATTTTGGAATTTTTCAAATAACTTGAACTTTTTTCTCTAGACATACGAGTACTTCCTCTCACTCTTTTTTTTTTTGTAGTTTTACGAATTACCTCTATATATACAGACACATATATCTCAATATTTGGGTCATATTTTTAGTAATTCTGCGAATTACGCATAAAAATGTCAACTTATAGCTATTCAAGGCAGCCGCAGAGGAAATCATCGATTTTAAGACAAATTTCCAGGCGGTGTTTGCTGATACTCACGACCGATTTTTTCTGGAAGTCCAAGAAAGGGAGTTTCAAGCCCTATGGAATGAATGTAGAGATACATATTTTTTAATCGGAAGATACGAAGTTGGTGAGAATAATTTTGTTCAAATCAAGAAGATGTATCAAGAGTGCAATATCGCTTATGTTCAATGCCTCTCGGCCATAAAGGTCAGCTACACGAGCTTGACGTTTAGGTGGCAAATCCCGCAACTCCAACTCCCCCTGCTGAGAGTCCCTCCTACAACTGCTCGTTTCCCGCAGTACAACTTCCTCCATGTGACACCCCATGTTTTTCTGGTGATTATGTTTCGTGGCCAAGTTTTCGAGACATGTTCACGGCTCTATATCGAAACAATCCCCGATTATCCGCGGTTGAGAAATTGTATCATTTATTACAATTATTTTCGCGAAAGTCACCAATAAGAGTGGACGTGTTTCTTTTGATTTTTAGAAAAAAAAAAAAAACAAATAAAATAATAATATAATTTGCAAACATTTTGTTTATAATATGAGTGTTCAGCGCTCTCCTCTCCGGCAACGGCAATCGCCTGTTAATGTGTGTGTAAACAATAATTTGCAATCACCCGCGCAAACCCCCCCGATAAGTGCATTATCAAATAAAACAGTTGATACACACTGCACAAGTGAAAGTAACAGTGCAAATCTTTTGCCTGCACATATTAAAAATTCATCAAATTTTGCAACAACAATAAATACAGACAAAAAAAATAATTTGTTCTATCGTGATATACTATCTCCCTCTATACCGTGGAGTGTACAATGTGCTTCTCCTGCTGTAACACCAACAGCTACAACATCAAAGCAATCAAATAACGGCACTTCTACTGAAGTGCAGTAGTTAAAGCAACTAGTGCGATGACTAATAAAGAACCAGTTGCTGTTCAAACTGGTATTGATCGCTACATTACTGTAGTAAAGCGAAAGAGAAGTCCGCAAAATTCAAAACAAATGAATTCAACAAAAATTCAAAAGCAGAACACTGTCCCTATTAGTTCGGAAAATAGATACGCTCTGCTTTCAGGTGATGAAAGTGACGAAAATATTATCTCCAAGAAAAATTTCAAACCCCCAACCATTTTCTTGAGAGAACGGAACTCAGATAAGTTGATTTCTAGAATTACAAGTCTTATAGGACCAAAGAATTTCCACGTTGTTCCTATTCGCAAAAGCCAAATTGAGGAAACGAAAGTGCAAATCTACAGCGAAACTCATTATCGCAAAGTAATAGCGGAATTTGATGCTGTAAAAAAGAATTACTACACATATCAGCTAAAAAGTAGTAAGGGCTTAATCGTTGTACTCAAAGGCGTCGAACCCAACGTTGATATTAACGAAATCAAACTTGCCCTTCAGGAAGAAGGGTTTCAAGCCAAAACAGTATTCAACATTCTCAACAAGAGCAATATACCTCAACCGTTATATCGTATTGAGCTTCAGCCTGAAACAAAACCCCTTAAAAAAAGGTGAAGTACACCCCATATATAAAATTCGATATTTATTGCATCGCAAAATCACAATCGAAGAACCCCATAAGAGAACTGGACCTCCTCAGTGCAGCAACTGCCAAGAATATGGACATACTAAAACATATTGTACCCTGCCAGCTGTTTGTGTGATTTGTGGAGATCTCCATAAATCAAACATATGCCCAAAATCTAAAGGCGATGCTAGCATGAAAAAATGCAGCAATTGTGGAGGTAATCACACCGCAAATCATAGAGGTTGCCCAGTATATACAACCCTAAAGCTAAATTTCTCCACTAGCAATCAACCTCTAAAACCAGTTGAGCAAACTCAGATAGCCAACTCAAGTAAGAGACAAAATATTGATGCAACACAATTCTTCTCTGCAATCCCAAACAAGAATCAAACCAATTCATACGCTAGCGTGTTAAAACAAAACCCACACCAACAAAGCAATGTAAATAATGAGCAGAAACACTCACTGCCCACCCAACAGCCAAGTACCCTTGAACATTTGCTTCAAACATTGATTCAGAATATGAACCAATTCATGAACTCAATGCAAACAATGATGCAAGAAATGATGAAAAATCAATCGATGTTACTCCAAACATTGCTATCCAGACCATGAGTTGTCTCAAGATATGCCACTGGAACGCCAACGGCTTAAGCCAGCACCGTTTGGAGCTAATTCAATTTCTTGAATCCAGCCAAATCGACATAATGATGATATCTGAGACCCATTTCACTGACAAAAATTGCTACCAAATACCATATTACAAACTGTACACCACAAATCATCCGCATGGTAAGGCACTCGGAGGAACTGCCATATTGATAAAAAGCAGAATAAAACATCATGTTCTTGAAGATTTTAGTAGCGTCTACTTGCAAGCAACATCTATATGTCTGGAAGAATACATCTTTAAGCTAGTAATATCTGCGATATACTGTCCCCCAAGATACAGTATTACCGAACAGCAATATAAAGAATTTTTCTCAACTCTTGGTAGCAAATTCTTGGTTGCTGGCGATTTCAACGCCAAACACACTCACTGGGGCTCCCGATTAATAACTCCAAAAGGCAAAAGACTATGTTCAATCATCACTAACCACGGCTACGATGTTATTTCAAATGGTCAACCGACATATTGGCCGACGGACAAGAGGAAAATACCCGATCTCATAGACTTTGGAGTCGCCAAAGGTTTGCAGATAGAAAATATCTCCACAGAGTGTAATTATGATCTATCATCTGACCACTCACCCACGGTAATATCTATAAAATCACCAAGCCCCCAAAGCAATTGCGTTAGAAAGAAAATAGACTGGTTAAAATTCAAGAAATATATAAATTCCCATCTTCCTCTGAGTACTGTATTAAGAAATGGACACGATGTAGACTCAGCACTCGAAAAATTCAACCAGCTGCTCTCATTAGCTCTCAGCTCAGCCACCTGCACAAAGGTATGCAAGCAATCAAACTCTAGCCCATACACACCAGCCGATATTGAATTGCTAGTAAGACAGAAAAGAAGACTCCGAAGACAATGGCAAGAATTCAGATCACCGAATCTGAAAACACAGCTACAGCACTGCACTCGAAAGTTAAAACAAGCCTTAAAAAATAAAAACAACAAAGAGTTAGAAGAGCACATAGCGAAGACTACTCTTTGTGGAAATCAGCAAAAAAATCAAATCGGCCAATTCTCACTGATTCCCCCATCCGTTTGAGTGACGGTAATTGGGCTAGAAGCAACTGTGAGAAGGGTTTGGCTTTTGCAAACCACCTAAAAAGTGTGTTTACACCCAATCCACCCTCTTCACAGTCCTCATTACCAATATTAACTTCTCAACCTTGCTCAATAACGCTCAAAATTAAAAAAAGGACATATTCAAAGCAATTTATAAAGATTTAAACCCAATAAAATCACCTGGTCCAGATAAAATTACCGGTAAAATGATAAAAGAGCTACCTCCGGCTTCAGTAATTCATCTGATGCACATTTTCAATGCTATCCTTCGTATTAAACACTATCCCAAATGCTGGAAAACTTCAAAAATTATTATGATAGCAAAACCAGGAAAAGACCCTACAAAAGTTGCATCGTACAGACCTATCAGCCTCCTGCCTCTACTTTCTAAAGTATTCGAAAAGCTACTTGTCATGAATATAACTCCATTTATTAATCTCAACCAACTGATTCCTCAACATCAGTTTGGATTTAGAAAACAGCACGGCACAATAGAACAAGTCCACCGCATTGTAACTCTGATAAGGAACACTTTTGAAGAAAAAAAGTACTGCTCAGCTGTCTTTCTTGATATCACTCAAGCTTTCGATAAAGTATGGCACGATGGCCTTATTTACAAACTCAAACTATTACTGCCTGCAAATGTCTCCTCATTGCTTAGTAGCTACCTCACGAAAAGACAATTTCTCGTACATCACAAGGATTACACAACAAATCCATTGGATATTCACGCTGGCGTTCCTCAAGGAAGCGTTTTGGGTCCCTTACTGTATCTCTTATACACTTCAGATATGCCCAACAATAACTATAAATTCATATCGACCTTTGCTGATGATACGGCAATATTGTGCTCTCGCTCTAACCCCATAGAAGCTACTAAACTCCTGCAGACTCATGTCGATTCTCTCGAAATCTGGCTAGCAAAATGGCGTATAAAAGTCAATGAATCAAAGAGCGTACATGTAACCTTCACGCTAAGGCTAGATACATGTCCCCCACTTAAAATTAATGGCCAATCAGTTCCACAATGTTCCTCAACAAAGTACTTGGGTATTCACCTCGACAGAAGGCTGACATGGAAAAATCACATAGAGGCAAAGAAAACTCAGATCAAGCTTAAAATGAATCAGTTATGGTGGCTGTTACACAAAAGATCAAAGTTGAATCTTGAATACAAAGTGCTATTATATAAAGCAATCCTGAAACCAATCTGGACTTATGGTATTCAGTTTTGGGGCACCGCATCTCCCTCTAATATCGAAAAATTGCAGCGAATACAATCCAAGTGTCTGCGAATTATTGTAAACGCGCCTTGGTATATGAGGAACGTTAACATCCATCGAGATTTAAATGTATCCACAATTTCTGAGGAAGTTGCAATGTCCTGCAGAAGCTACATTCAAAAATTACACAATCATCCGAATCCCCTTGCTAGGCAATTGTTGCTGAGCAAGGGGCTTCGTCGATTAAAAAGAAAAGACACACTGAATATGCTGTAAAATTGCTACATCTCGCGACTCACCAAATTGTGATGGAACGTAGGGGATATCACATAGTTTTATTTAGTTTGTAAGATTTGAATACTTATTGTTAGTTTCTTGTATTTAAGAAAGATTCATTAAAAAAAAAATAAGCTAATAAAAAAAAAAAAAAAAAAATAAAAACATTTATTACAAAAAACCCGTGGAGAAGCACACAGTATAATTAAGTTAACTACGTTGACTAACGATGGTTTCTCAATAGCATGGCAGAATCTGGAGGGATGGTATGAGAATAACCTTATCAACATTCAATTGAAAACACTTCAATTTGCAACAAAATATGCAAGAAACCGGTTCTCACATAAAGCGCTTACAGTGTACGATAAATGATTGCATCACAAATTGAGATTGTTGAACGTTGACACAAGTCATTGGGATGCAATTATTGTGTATTTGTATTCCACAAAACTCCACGATACCACCCTTTGGCTGTGGAAACAATCTTTAAAGGACAAACGAATAATCCCAAATTGGAGTGACTTGGATGTTTTTCTGAGAGAACGGTTTCAAACACTGGAGTCGGCAGCTCAGACAGCCAAGTAATTGGCATTCCAGACACCAATAGAATCGGCAACCCGTCCGATTTGATCCCTCCAAGCGCTCATACCATCCGGTGAATCCACAGAATATAAACTCATATCATGTGAATGTCAACAGCTGAAACTGTCCATTATGCCGCAAGCCACATTTTCTTCGAAATTGCTTGGAGTTCTTGAAGTTGTCAGCGAATGATCGCTACAATGCCGCGAAGAGGTACAAATTCTGTACAAACTCTCACAAGTATGATACCTGTAGAAGCCTCTACTCATGCTCCATATGTAAAAAGAGACATCATTCTCTATTGCACAGGTTAAACTATTCGTCAACTTCTGTTCGAGAAGATACTCCCACCACATCCACTGCAGCTGCTGAACAATCGCGTCAGGCATTCACCTTACAGATAATTGCTGTGCCCAACGTAACACATGATGCGACACCAGTATACAAAAGTCCTCAAAAGGGTGTTACGATGCTTCTTGCAACAGTCCTAATACACAGCAATGACACAGCATTCACAGCCCGCGCTTTAATTGACTCCGGAACGGAAGCTACCTTCATACCTGTACTCCTGCGAAATAGCTTGCGCCTCCTTGTTTCCGGTGTCCGTACTGAGGTAACTGGTCTAAATGAAGTGGTTATGGCGCATTCACCGAAGATGTCTCCGTTGGAGATCGGTTCCCCGATCGACTCCAAATTTTCAATTAAAGTTGATACGTTTGTTCTGCAAAATATCACGGGAAAATTGCCGCCCTGCTCGGTTACTTCCGATTTACGAAAGAAGCTCGCTGGTCTACGACTAGCTGATGAGAATTTACACCAGAGCGCTCATGTGGATTCTGATGAAAGGAATTCACAATGACATTCTGGGATCCTTGAACGCTTCAAACACGGTATTTAGCTGTGTAGTTACCAAACCAATTCAACCACGGCAATGCAGTAGAACGATTCTATTGTTCGGCATCGGCAGAAAACAAGAAATTTCGGATTCGTCTTCCCCTTCCAGGAGAAACTTTTCTGAAGGTGATGCATGCAACTCCCATGTTGCAAAGTTATACTGCTCGTTATGTAGGGGCATGTACTCCCTCCGGCAATGTCAAAAATTCTCTTCACTTACAGTGGACAAGAAAATTTCTATTGTAAGCAAATACCGTGATTGCGTTAACTACTTGGCAAATTCATATACTCTTACAGAGTGCCACAGCCATTTTTAGTGCCGTTTTTGTGAAAAACGGCACCATTCCCTGCTGCACCGAATGAGGAAACTTTTCTTCGAAAAAGAAATTGCGACCTCATAGGTCGTGTAGAATGAAGACACAACTCCCGCAGAGATGTTGACAACTATATCGACATTTCGAACAATGACATTGGCATAAAACTTCATGTTTAATCAGCACTTCCTGAAAAGGCATCGCATTAAACGATAGAAAGCCTAAAAGCTTACCAAGGAATTCACTCACGCCCAACACACGGTCCTCAAAATTTTTGTCTCGGAAATTTTAATGCGATAGTGTGGCCTGATCATACTTACTGGAGCCAGGACAACATTAAGAAGCATAGTTATGTTAAATTCTCCGGGTTTGATCATCATACCCATCACTCTCTCATTTGTTCAGTTCATCCTAACTGAACAAACAAATTGATTGATTTCTACGAAACGTCAATGAAATTATGAATTAAATGCCCACTACTTGCTACATTTTCTTGAACCAGGTCAACAATCGCATGATACTACATGCTTTCACGAACCGAAGATTTTCACATTGTAGCTAAGTCTAGAAAAATGTTGTTTACTTCATATTGAAAGCAGAATTTCACTACTTACAATGAGAATAGAAATAACCACTTGAGAGCACGCGAAGCTCTCAACACTTACAGTTGATGAGAGAATATTTCTTGATTTATACGTCAACTGCTTGGTGGCATTCCATACTCTTACAGAGTGCCAAAGCAAATTCTTTGGCAAGTTCGTCAAGAAGACAATACCATTCCGTGCTTCATCGAACGTGGTTAAATCCGAATATAAAACACAATCGTCATAATTTGGCAACTTACTCACTTAAAGAAAAGCTTTGATCTTTCAGATCTTGCAAATCGAGAATGCGACTCATTTCGCAGCAGTCGATGTGACTATTTACCCCACCTACAGCTGTATTCTCTACTCATCACTCTCGTGTCTTCAACAAGAAGCATACACAGATGCCAAGGCAATCTCTTTCATGCCTAACACTGGCCTCACAAAGTTATGTGGCTCGCACATACTGACCGGAGCCACCACCACATTGTGTAGCAACATTTTTGTCAGATTCTTCGAATCCAACATATCATAAGCATCTCTCTCTCTCTCTCATTTTGTTCAGTTATCCTAACGGAACGTTTCAATTGGTTGAATTCTACGAATCGTCAATGAACCCATGTACTGGCATAGATTACATACATATGAAGATTCCCAGTTTCTCACTATTTGCTACAATACATTTTGATGAACATAGTGAATTATGGTGCCATTATGAACCCGAATATCATTCAAGCGTTTTCATCTCACACAATACAGTCAATTTTGTATCTCTATTCCTGCTTTCGAACTCTACGAGCCGAGAATTTACAACTTTCAGCGCACTGTGCGTATTCTCCAATGGTCACAATGGTCATTTTACCGCTGTGGATATTTAGATCGTGTTAGAGCAGCAGGCTTTCAGCACTTCGAGGCTCATTGACAAGAGGTCTCGCTCACCCAAAAGTTCGTTAGCACAAATCTAATGTTCGATACTGTTTTACCATAGCACACTTCAACTCAGCACTTTTCAGTTTGGTTTGTCAACTACGTTGACTTATCATTTGTATACATCCGGTCTACGACCAGCCTTTACTTTTATACTCTGCAAATCCTTCTATCTACGATAGAACGGCAATACACGTTAAAGTAGTAGTAGTAATTTGTAAGGCCTAGTAAATAGAAGTGCCTGGCCATAAAACAACTTTAACCCAACGTTGAACATTCTAATTCATCTTATCTCTACCGAAATAATTTTACTCATTATTGTTGAGCATTCTAATTACTTCCAGCACTCGTTGAAGAGGTCGCTCTCACATTCCAAATGTAATATGTACTCCGTGCAGTGTTCTGGATAAGCGGAAGCAGTCTGGATTTTTACGATGATAGATAGTGTATTGCACAATATCGTATGTAAAGATGATATATATTTCCAATATATATATTTTTGTGTCACACGCACTATAGCCCTCATACAAATGACTGAATTTCTTTTAAATTGAAATAGCTGTAACTGCAGAAATCTTCTCTCTAGAATAACCATAATTGACATTTGGATTAATATGGTAGGCGGAAATAATATGAAAAAAATCAGTGTGCCACGCCTACTTGTTATTAGGGCTCCCATACGATGTTCAGAAAATTAAAAAAAAATTGAAATTTCGAAATCTTCTATGCAGAACAACCATAATTAACTCTTAGATTAATATTGTAGTTGGAAAAATGCTGGCAAAAATCAGCATGCTTAATGGGGCTACCATACAATTTTGCGAAAATTAAAAAAAAATATTTTGACCGCTATAACTTACGAAACTTATCGAAAAGATTTTTCTTTCGAACGGTACCCACCTGCCGGCAAGCAATTGGCAATTCTTCCGACAGTAACAACTTGCCATGAAAAAGCTTCTAAAAAGAACTCTGTGACAGAGCTCAGAAAAAGTGATGTTCGGGGCTTTAAGTGCCACATATTTATTTTTTTTTATGTGGGAGAGAGATGCCGGCGGGCTCATACCTTGATTACTCTGATGTTCTGATTTCTCTGCTACCTCAATTTCCGACTGCTTCTTGCCTTGTAATAAATTAAAGTTGTTTTTGTTTGACCGTTCTTAAATTATAAAAACAAAAATCTACTTGACCTAAGTAGAAGTAAATAAAATGGCTCGTCTCATGTATACCGTATGATCCGAAATTTCTGCCAATTTTACCAGACCATGTGGGATTGTATTTCTTTTGGGGTTTTTCATCTCTGATGCTGTTGCCGGTGTTTTTGCTGTTGTTGATGTTGTGCTGGTAATGTCATTTTTCGCTATCATCTTTTCCAATTTCAAAGTATTGATATTAATAATTGCTGACAAATCTTGCTGTTGTTGTCGCTGTTGCTGCTGGTTTTGTTTTGTTTTGTTATATTTGTTGTTTGCTGCTTTGTTTTTAGTCACATTTAAACAATACAAAAACTCGTTGAATTTTCTTTATACTGCACTAATTTATTATATTAAATATGTTCCACAATTAAATATGTTCCACAATTGGAAATTTTTAAGTATATAATTATAGACTGTAATACGTACACCTATCGATTTCGTAGGTGTAATGGCGTACACCTATCGAAATCCAAAAATCTATTTCTCAATTGTGAGCTGAGTAAATTTATTATAACTATAAATCTCGAAAGATGAGAAGAGCATTTAATAGTTGATTATTTTCACATGCTTTAAAAATATTTTCTAACTCCCATCCTCTTCTAACTTATTTGTAAATATGCTACGTTGCGATTCATCCATAATTTTCTATTTTTGTAATATTTTGTCATTTTGTTTACATAATTGTATGTTCTCATAAAATATGTTGTATTGGTCCCATGGGCATTTAAAATAATTATACTGCATGTATATAGGTAAGTAAGTATTAAACGACTAATGGTAGATGTTTACTCTGAAAGCACAAGTAAAGAAAAATGCTACATCATGATAATCGTACAAACACAAATACATAGCATTATGTAAACATTAAACTAAACTAAACTAAACTAAGATAAAAATTATGATATGTAGCCCACCAAAAAAGAGATGCATATATTTGTATATTTTATAAAAATAGTATATCTTTATAAGCTGTCACGTCGAGTTTAATTGAATACGATGTTATTAAAAATTTCAACATTTTTCTTAATTTCAAACCATTTTCTTTCATATGCACAAAGGCTTGAAATTCCAAGAATGATAGAGAATAATGAAATGATAAATCTGTTAGAAGAAATTTATGTAGAAAATGTCTATGAAACAGTGCTATATCTAGAAAGTCAGCGAGATACAAGATGCAAGGAAAATAATATTTTTAGCAATAAAATCAAAGTGCCGAAAATTGTTCTAACTCAAAATCATGTGGTATACATGAGACTTTATTACAATCACAAACTTTTGGCAATAGTGTGTGTGGAAAATATTCTAGCCAATTTGGAAATATTATCAACATTGTCAGAAAATTTGCAGCACATGCGTTCAACAAGGGTTTTGATTTTACTGCAAGAAAATGAGAGTAAATTACGCACACAAGAGTTGAAAAATATTTTCCAAATATGTGAAAATAATCAAATGTTGAATGTTCTTCTCATCTTTCGGGATTTTCATCAGACAAGCAATTGCTATAGCTATAATAAATTTCCTCAGCTGACCATTGAGAAATGGAGATGTGGTTCGCGACAGATCTATCCAAATCGTTTGAAAAACTTGCATGGATATCATATTCGAACACTGCCAGACGATGCTGAGCCACGCAGTATTGTATACGTCGATTCAAATAATTCTGTAAAAATCACCGGTTATGCATATCTTTTACTCGAAACATTAGCCCAGAGATTGAACGGTAATTTAGTAACACCATTTCCAATAACACCGGGTAGGCGTTATATTAATAGTATGATAAATTCTACGCGTAATGGTACATTGGATTTGCCTGCAGGTCTAACGGGAGCAACAAATTGTGAGAATTATAATGAGATTTCATATCCAGTAAATTTCATAAGCTGGTGTGTGATGTTACCGGTGGAACCAGAATTATCGAGAAGTGAAATTATTTATGTTTTATTAATTTCGACATTAACATTATTTACAATAGTGCTGCAATTTATATTCTCATTGCTCATAGCATCTAGTTTGTGGATATCAAAGCGCATACGTTCAATTATTTCTTTGGATGTGCTTCTCAATAAAAGCAGTTTGTGTGGGTTACTTGGACAATCATTTCCATATCCATCCAGACCAACTACATCATTAGCATTCATTTTGATCCTGCTTTCTCTAAGTGGGTTCTTTTTGACGAGCATTTTGAATGTCTATTTTAGCTCATTCCTAACACAACCACCATACCGAGAATTTATTTCGAATATTGCTGATCTCAATCGATCATCCTTAAAGATATTACTTTTACGGTCAGAGACTGCAGGTGTTCCGCAACATATACTTGGAAATTATTCCAATTTTTTCAACATAACTGAAAGTAATATAGTAATGGCGCGGTTACGAAATACACTAGACACGAGTATGGCTTTCACCGTACCAGGTGATCGCTGGCAAATGTTCGAACAGCAGCAGAAGCAATTTGCACGCCGTCTCTTTCGTATGAGTGATATATGTTTTAATGATATGGGCTTTTTGAATTTCATAATGCATGAGAATTCGATATATCGAGACGTGTTGAATGGTTTCATAAATGAAGTTTATGCTGCTGGCCTCATCCAATTTTGGTTACAGTCCTCGCCGCGATATATGCTCAAAGCAGGACGTTTATCACGCATGAACACCAGTGCTTCGCGAATTTATATTACTCCTACGATAAAGGATTATTGGTATATTTGGCTATTTTATGTTGTCGCAATTGCAATATGCTTGTTGTGTTTTATTTGCGAATATATGTGGTTCAAGTTAATTGAGAGATATTCTTAGTTCCCGGTTCTTCAGTAACGCATTAGTTAATAAAATACCATATGTCAACATGTCAATATGGCTATGATGATAATCTTTCCCTTTTCCCTTTTTTTATGCACATGGATCAGAATTTTTAAATTGTATTCATAGATTTGTTATTGTCTAATTTAAAAAATATAATAAATGAAAAATATATACGTACAATACATAAATAGACCACCATGTTTAAGTTGTGAATTAGTATTGTAAGGATAACTATATAACGAGATTTACGATATTAAGGATAACTAGATTTATAATAGCCCCAATATAAAATGGCTGAATTTCGTTTAAATTGAAACAGCTGAAACTTCAGCAAAGGTCTGTGTAGAATAACAATAATTCACACTTGGATTAATATGGAAAGAAATCATCGTGCCACGTGTACTTGTTGTTGGGGCTCCAGAGCAAGACGTAAAGAAAAAAAAGTAAGTGGCGTTCGTAAAGCGACGAACCAAGAGTGGAACGTACGTGGACTGTCCGTGTGATATGTTTGGACTCGACATTGTGGATGTCAGATGCAGGGTTGCTTCAATCTCTAACACATACAATGTAAAACCGCCCCAACTTACGTACTATTTATCGTAAGACAACCATATTTAAGATTAGTATTGTATTAGTAGATTAGTATTGTAAGGATAACCAGATTAACAAGAAGTGGGTAAGCCACGCCTACTGTTTATGATAGCTCCAATACAAATTGACTCAATTTCTTTCAAAATAAAAGCGCTGAAATTTCGATTAATATTGTAGTCGGAAAAATTCTGGCAAAAATCAGCATGCCATGCCCTCTTCTTAATGGGGCTACCATACAATGTTGCGAAAATTAAAAAAAAATTTTAACCCCTCTAACTTACGAACTATTTAGCGTAGGACAAATTGAGCAAATATTGCAAAGATAATTAGATTTACCAGACGCAAGCCACGTCCACTTTTTATATAGCGCCCATATTAAGCCCCCGAAGTCAAAATTCACCATATTTCAGGTGTCGATTAGTATTGTAGCAAAAAGTGTTTCTCAAAAAACTGGTGAGTCACGCCTACTTCTTAATGTAGCTCCCATGCAAAGTAGTCAGGGTATAATTTAGTCTGCCCCAGCCGACTGTAAGGTCATTTCTTCTTATAATGTTTAATTTGTTGTATACATAATTTTATATAACTACAAAGTATGCTTTATTGGTCCCGTGGGAATTGTATTTACCATTTATGTAAACAAGTAATGGATAAATAATATCAAAGTGTATATTCTTTGATTTAAATTCGATATCGAATTCTAACTACAATTGTATAAAGCTATTAGAGAGAATTGGAATTATGGACATGGTATGGAGAACTTCCAATCAATTGTTTGGTGCATAAAATCTTTTTGTTGTATATTCTTTAATATAGACTGACTGTATGTCACATGTCAATCGAGGTTTGCTAAAATACGGTAGGATGATTAATTAATATATTTGTGCGATGTTCTAAAATTTATATGAGCTATATTAACCCCATTTTATGTGCACAGATCCAAAATTTACCAAATTAAGCAAATCCAACTTCCATTATAAAATTATAAAATAGAGAGTTTCATTCCGAGTGATAAAATTTTAAAACTCACTCATGAGCTCCATTATTGGAAAAGTGTATTTCCTTCATTTTTCTTATTATTTAACTATAAAATCTCGACTTTAGAGGTATCAAATGTATAAAAATATCCTATTAATTTTCTTCCCTCAGTATTATGGCGAATCATACTTACCCTGTGTTTCCACCTATTAGGGCCTCTCATACAAACTTTTATAAAAGTCGCTCTCTATTTTAGACGAAAAAGACGCTTTGCAAAATATATCTGCTGCTCTTCGTGCACTTTGCAGCGATTAGTAGTTACCGTGAAAGATGTACTTGTACGAATATCTAGTGAATTTCGTAATTGTGACATTACTTTAGTACTTTCAAGCCATATTGAAAAGATTTCGATAATTTTCAAATATTGTATATCTTTCGGGGGAAATACACACTCAGGCCGATACAGTAATATTTTTAAAGAGGCTCGAATGACTTCAGCTCTATTCGAAATATACGGAAAGTTCGGTAAATTGTGATTTTGAAGAATTAAAAAAATAGTGCACATTTTGTAGTGATCTAACGATATTTCATTCTAAATTTTAGAAGAATCGGTTAGAATGGAGATAAGAAAACGTAAAATTACTGACAAAAGGTTGGTAGAAATTCCGCCACCGACGTCAGAAGAAATTCGAGATGCAATTCTTTACGTGGGGTCAAGCAAGGGTGCAGGTGTGCGGGTATGTGGATGTGCAGACCTGCACTTTCTTTGCAGGGTCAGAAACGGCGCTAACCTCTATCTGACCAAGACCGCTAGTGCGTGACTCTGTCACATCCTGCTTGAGGTGACCCTGCTAATCAACAGAACACTACGGATCTAGACCTGGGAGTCGATAAAATCCTTCCCCCAATCCAGGGTGTTAGGCGTTTCCGTGCCCACTGGTTAGTTTGCAGCCGTCAGGCTCTTCCGCTGTCCCTAAAGCACCTGTACGCAGGAGCACACCAGTTCTGGCCACCAAACCACTGGAATCGAGGAAATCAGTGCAAGTTAGCAAAGGGTCTGTGACCACCATATCAAGACCCGCTGCTACTAAACACTATCAAAGGCTGCGACTCCTGCTTCAGCAGCCACATTCCCTCTGGACTTAGCTCCATCAACTTCAGCTACTTCAGCCTCTAATGTGACAGTTCCCGCTAAACCAATTAGCGGGTCTGTCCGGACATATCGGGAAAGAAGAGCCGCTTTCAGAATTACTGAAAAGCTCGGTGGCGTCCCGGTAACAAAACTCTCAGAGCGAGAAAAAGAATCTCTGGAGTGGGCAAAAGGCATAATCGCTGAACGCGAAAATGCACGTTCTTCTGGGCTTGCGTCCAAACGGCAACGCTTGCAAGAAGAGCAGCTGTCTAAGCCAAAAAAGGCGAAAACTTCGGCTTCGGTCACATTCAACATCCAAGCGCGTTCCTTGCCGTCATTGATAGGAACCATGAAGATGGAGCACTGCCATTCGGGCAATGGCGCCTAGTGGAGATTAGTCTCATTCGGATATACAGGGATATCCTGGCGAGGAACCCTGGCCCGGTCGTTTGCTGCAGAGATGCCGGATGGCATCAAGGACGCATCAAACTGATGTCCTGCGCGGACCAGCGATCGGCAGATCTCTTCAGAGAGGCCATCGCGAATGTTGGGGAGATTTAGCCCAACGCTCGGCTTGAGGCCGTTCCTAGGGACCAAATCCCCAATAGACCCAGGTCACGCGCCTGGATTCCAGCAGAGCAGTCAGATCCTAAGGAAATCTGGGATCATATGCGGCTAGCAAATCCATCCCTTTCCACAGATGATTGGAGGGTTGTGAAGGTGGGAGAGGCCAGGGATAACTTAAGACAGGTCGTTGTGATCTTAAATGAGCAATCCTTGGCACCTCTCGCTAAATAGAAGGGGGTGATAAGCTATGGCTTCTCCCAAATCACCCTGAAAGTCTATGAAAAAGACGCAGGAAAAGTAGATCCAAAGGGGATACGAAGGCAAGTTCGGCCCCGGTTGAGGACATGTCGTGTGACGGGGACAGCGATACGCTGTCAACGTCTGAGATGGTGGGCGACCTCTTCCGAGATGTGGAAGTTAGCACAGCGGATGAGGACGAACTATTAAGCTGTGACGTCGAGGACACCGATACAACGGTGACCGAGGCGTCTATATTAAACTCTGCAAAGGAAGATGCTTAGGGTGGTCCAGATTAATTTGCACCACTCTAAAGCAGCTTCCGCTGCTCTCGTCCTCCGGCTAAGCGATAAAGCGGAGGATATCTTTCTAATTCAGGAACCGTAGGTCCTGGATGATAAGGTGCACGGACTAAGCTTCGCAAATTATGGACTCTACTATGCTCAAAACGCAGGTAAGCCTCGATCATGTATTTTAGTGAAGAAATGCTACAAAGCATTCCTACTCTCTGATTACAGCGACAAGGATACTGTGACCATTGCGCTAGATCATCAATCCCATATATATTGGCTGATGTCGGCGTACATGGCTCACGATCACACTGAGCCCCCACTTCACCCTATAATAAGGAAGGCAGTTCGGGAGGCGGAGAAATGCGAGGCGAATCTGGTGATGGGAGCCGATGCCAACGCACACCATTATATCTGGGGCAGCTCAGATAACAACGAACGAGGTGAGGCACTTTTTGAATATATTATTAGTTCTAACTTGACTCTCGCAAATATGGGTACAGAACTGACCTTTATTATCTGCAACAGGGAGGAGGTTTTAGATATAACCCTTACGAATGACTCTTCGGACTGTCTAGTTAGGGAATGGAGGGTTGACAAAGAACACTCTTCCTCGGATCATAGGTATAGTAGCTTCCGCCTTGATATAAGGCCACACAAGCAGACACCATTACTAAATAGGAAACGCACAAATTGGGACAAGTATAGGGCCACCCTGAATAAATCCCTCACTCAGGCGCCTGCAAAATGAGGAGCAGCTTGAGGCCGCTGTTGATCAAGTTACAGAAGCTTGCAGGAAAGCTACTGTTGCGTCCTGTCCAATCAGAAGGACTCCAAAAAAGAAGAGACCTCCGTGGTGGTCTGTAGAGATCATCACTCTAAGGAAGGACTGTCGACAGCAATTCAACCGAGCCAAAATCACTCATCAATAGCAACCCTATAAGGAGAGTCTACGAGTGTTTAAAAAGGCGATTAGGAGAACAAAAAGATCATCATGGAATGACTTTTGCAGCAACATAGAAGAAATTTCAGAGGCAAGCCGCCTACGAAAGATTCTCGCAACAAATCCAGTTACACCCAGCTTCATTATGAAGGGGGATGGTGACTGGACCACTTCAAGTCTGGAAACTCGTCGGGTACTAATTGATACCCACTTTCCAGGCTGGTTGGAGGACAGCTCTGGCCGAACTCCCAATGTTAATCCTAGTAGAATTATCTACGACGTCCCGCACAAAATAATCAGTAAAACAAAGATTAATTGGGCGATTAATAATTTTAAACCATTCAAGTCACCAGGACCTGATGGTATTATACCCGCGGACATGCAGAAGTGTGCTGACCTTCTAACACCTTGGTTGGAGGTAATCTTCTCTGCATGCCCAAGGCTATGCTATGTCCCCAGGACATGGCTACAAGTTAACGTGGTGTTTATCCCTAAAGGCGGAAAAACGTCCCACTCAAAGCCAAGTGATTTCAGACCTATAAGTCTATCATCCTTCTTATTAAAAACCCTTGAAAGACTACTTGATGTGTACTTAAGAGGCTCTATAGATACTAAGTATATCTCTTCATTGCAACACGCATATAACAAGGGCAAGTCCGTTGAGACAGCCCTTCACTCACTTGTGCAGAAGATCGAAACATCTATGCACTGCAAAGAATATAGCTTGGTCACCTTTCGAGATATTGAAGGGGCCTTCAATAACATAAACCCAGAAGCAGTCGAAAACTCTCTTGCTATGCTTAAGGTAGATGAACCTATTATTAGATTCATTAATCTGTTGCTAAAGCAAAGAGTGATAAACTCAAAATTGGGTACTTCATGCATTAGCAGATTTGCGATTAAGGGCACCCCTCAAGGGGGTGTGCTGTCGCCTCTTTTGTGGAACTTAACTATCAATGAAGTTCTCATATCTTTACAGGCCACGGGATGCAAAGCGGTGGCTTATGCAGATGACGTGGCACTTGTGGCATCGGGGAAATATATAAATACACTCACCGAAGTGATGAACCATGCCTTATCAATCCTGTCCAAATGGGCTTCAAACTCTGGTCTGGCCATCAACCCTGCCAAACTGAGCTAGTCCTCTTTACTAGAAAGCATAAAATACCTATTTTTACCTTACCTAGAATTGGGAGAACTAGTCTAAAGCTAACTGAACAGGCGAAATACTTGGGTATAACTTTAGATAGGAAACTAAGTTAAAAACCAAACACGATGGAAAGAAAGCCATAGGTAAAAGATGGGGGATGAGTCCTACAATCGTATCATGGCTATACTCTGCGGTCGTGAGACCAATTCTTTTTTACGGTGTGATAGTCTGGTGGGAATCCTTAAATAAGGAGGTACACAGACGACAAATAGATAAGGTTCAAAGGACGTCTGCGGTGTTGACGACAGGCGCTCTAAGAACCACCCCACCTCTAAGATGCAGTAGCGCTCTACTCGCTACTGCATCTACTCCCCGTAGATTTATTTGGCAGGCAGAGAGCTCTGATATCAGCAATTAGGCTAAACATAGCTAGGACACTCAAGGATCCTGGGGGAGTACACTACGATTCCGAATGCCATCGACTATACCATCCCCATACCATGCTTTGACAATAGTTTCTCAACCCATATACCCTCAAGGGAAGAATGGAATAGGGGTATTGTCAACGAAACTGGAGTTCAATCGGTACAATTGTACACAGATGGCTCCAAATTGGAGGGTAGGGAAGGAGGTGGCGTCTTTTCTGATTCCTTACGCGTTAAGCTCAAGTTCCGATTACCCGAATTTTGCAGTGTTTTTCAAGCAGAAATAATGGCTATAAAGGAGGCGGCAACGTGGCTTAGCTGTAATATAATATCCTTCAAAGATGTTTTTATCTACACGGACAGTCAAGCTGCCATTAAATCTCTCGCAGGAGCGTTCGCCAAATCGGCACTTGCCCTTAAATGCCGCACAGCTCTTAACGAGCTAGCGGAGCACTACAATGTTCACATTGTATGGGTACCAGGGCATAGAGACATTCTAGGGAACTGTGAGGCAGATGAATTGGCGAGATCTGGCACTAAGTTGCCAGAGATCTATCCATCTCATCAAGCCGGAATTCCGCTTGCAACATGCAAGCTTCTTATCACACTACATTATCTCACCATTGCCAACAGAATATGGCGGGATGAGATTAT
Organism: Megamerina dolium; assembly: GCA_963854835.1. NCBI lineage: Eukaryota > Metazoa > Arthropoda > Insecta > Diptera > Megamerinidae > Megamerina > Megamerina dolium. The sequence goes on from OY978526.1 coordinate 68,568,054, forward strand.
CTCTTGTGCTACCACTAGGAAAATCTTGCCAACCCTTGACAACAGACGAACCCGTTCACTGTTGTCAATGGGCAGGAAAACCATAAGTAATGTATTCGCCGTACTCACGGGCCACTGGCTTGTGGGTAGGCATGCTGCAAGGCTCGGCTTACCGGCCTACGCTTTCTGTCGCAGCTGCCAGGACGAGGAAGAGGAGGAAAGGGTTCACCAATTCCTCTGTAGATGCCCCGCCTTGGCACGCAGAAGGCACACTGTACTAGGGAGTACCTTTTTTACAGATACCACTGAGCTTGCACCCATGGATGTCAGGGACATTGCTCTATTCATTAGGAAATCCCAAAGGTTCCGCTTAACAGAGGAGATAGGATGTAGGCATCAACGATGCATGGTGACACAATGGGCCAATTATTTGGCCTAAGTGAGACCCCCTTTGGGGGGCGGCCGCATAACCTAACCTAACCTAATTCTTTACGTATTTCAATGTCAACTTAGACCCATACAAATTCTTAGTAAATTCCAAACAGCATATGGAACAAACGCACCTATTGTAAGTGGTATCAACGGCCAAAGTCTGAATGATACAAAAAATGATAGCCAGTGAATTACACTTGAATTCTATGGCGAATATTGCCTAATGAATTACAATACACGAAGAAATCTGTGTTGATCAATATTTTCTGAGAAAATTCGAAAACGGAGAGTTTAGCAACTTCAGTATGATCGCAACAGGTGACGAAGCTTGATTTTACAAGTACGACCTGGAAACTAAACAGCAGTTAATGCTATAGAGTTCAAAAGGAGCAAATCTATATGTTGAAGGAAGGCATCAAATGTCAGTAATCAAAGTAATGCGGTTGCGGTTTACTTCACTGGAACAAGAACTGTAGCTGTTATTCCCCCAAATACTTGTCAGACAGTTACTGCGAAATTGTATACTGAAGACTGCTTACCAAAAGTGTTCGAAAATGTGTTGGGCAACAGAAGCTGCATTCTTTTGTAAGCGAGTTGCAAAAGAACATAGACTTCCCTTTTACTTGAATATAATTTCCCTTTCGTTACTTAGCAACGCTGATGGTATGATGATGGTTCGTGAAATTTATAAACGAAATAAAAACAAACAAAAAACAATTCTGCGGAATCTGTGGTAAATATATTCGTTTATTTAAAATAAATGTTTATTAGCACTTGATTTATTTTGCTTATTTTTGTTTATATTTACAATAATTTGACGTGTTGTTGAAATTTCCCAAGCACATTCCAGTAGTCTATTCACAATAATGCTGTTTTTTTTACTTTCCAACACTATAACTCAGGTCGATTAAAATACAAGCAACTTCTATTGAACTCGGTTAAAAAAGACGATGTCGCTTATTTTTGTTATTGCTTTGCATGCAGTTCGGCAAATAAGTCAGTGTTCTTTTGCAACTCGCGTGCAAAAGAATGCGGCTAGAAACAAAGAGGAACCTCTTATTGCAGGAACGGTGGTTGTATTTGAAATGCACTATAATAGACAATCAAAATGTTCGTTAGAGAGAAATCACTAAGAGAAAGCAAGATAAATATAATACTACAGACGTGATTCGTTCGGATGGGTAGGGAAATGATTGTCCAAGTAAACCACAAAAACTGCTACTATTGAGAAGCACATTCAAAAAAATAATTGAACGCATCCGCTTTGATACCCACAAACCACATGTTATAAGTCGACCATGTTCATTCAACTCAGCTGAATACGGAAATGTTTTGTACGGGAACAAAATAAAGTATTTACTTATTCCTGTTGCCACAACAACAACACCAACTACATTATTTAGATCCATGTATACAATACTACGTGGCTCGGCATCATCTGTCAGTGTTTGAATTTGATATTCATGCAAGTTATTCAAACGATAGCACAGTGCCTCCATATTAATTGTGGAATAATGAACCCAACAAAGTGCTGAAATTTATTAAAAGCCTGAAAATTTAAGGTTACCCAAAGACTGCACAATAGATCAAGCCTGGTCGCAGTGCATAAGGGTCTGATAATAATACAATATTCAAACGATTTGGATACTTCTGCCGAGATCCAAAAATCCATTTCTCAATTGTGAGCTGAGTAAATTTACTATTTTAACTATAAATCTCGAAAGATGAGAAGAGCATTTAATATTTGATTATTTTCACATTGTCTACGCTAGAAAATTACGTAGAAGGCGAATACAACTCTGACTTGATCAGTTGAGCAGTTGATTCGTTTGTTCTTGTTCTTCTTTTTTTTTGTTTTATCTTACTTATATTTTTTTCCCGACACGAACAGTGCGCGCATTTTATATTTTGTACATATATCTCGAGTTTTTTTCTGTACTTTATAATATAATTAACAATTTACATTGTGGAACATATTCAATTCAGTTTTAATAATAAATTATATTTATCTCGCATATATACAAGTATATCTCGTGATTTTTTTTCTTTCTATAAAGTGATATACATACGAAACAATTGCTTGGATTTACGTGCTTTTCTCTATCGTCTCAATACGGAATTTCTTCCGACAACGAAATTAATTGAATAAATTAAAATTTGATTTAAATATATATTTTGAACAATGGTATTAGCCACCAACGAACGGCTTAACAACTTGGAAGGTGAGAAAAGGTGTGCTGATGCAAATACAACAGCAACAGGAAGTAGCAGCAGCACCACCATCACATCAACCGTAACAATAACAACAACAATTAACCATCAGAACAAATGGAAGAAAATCAACAGCAACAGCGACAACAGCAAGATTTGTCATCGAGTATCAACAGCAATGGTTCGAGATTGCAAAAGATGATGACCAAAAATTACGTTACCCGAAAACATCAACAACAGCGAAAACATCGGATACAATTAGATTTTATTTATTATTATTTATTATTCTCTTATTTAAAAAGAACGATTAAATTCAAATAACTTTAATTTATTAGAAAGCAAGAAGCGGTCGATAATTGAAAACACATCAGTACAATTCAACCAAGGTACGAGCCCACCGGCATCTCTCTCACATACACACACATGCTTTAAAAATATTTTCTAACTCCCATCCTCCTCTAACTCATTTGTAAATATGCTTTAATGCGATTTATCCATACTTTTCTATTTTTGTAATATTTTGTCATTTTGTTTACATAATTGTCTGTCCCCATAAAATATGTTGTATTGGTCCCATGGGCACATAAAATAATTATACTTGTATGTATGTAAGTATTAAACGACTAATGGTAGATGATTACTATGAAAGCACAAGTAAAGAAAAATGCTTCATCATCAGAATCGTATGAGTATTTTTCATAATTTTGCGAATAATTTATTTTTCTGTTTTAAGGGGTTACACCACTGTAGAGCACAAAAAAGGCATATTTCGGGAATTTTCGTAGGCCAAACAAAATGAGATATTCAAATTCTGTAAAAAGTATTTTTTAATGTCAATCTTGAAGTCCAAAAAAACAATTAAGTTGCACAATTCAAAAACAAAATGGCGGCTGTGCAGCATTTCCCCGCTGATGCGTTTTTTTCACCGCGATGCACGGCCAGAAACCTAGCGCTCGCAATTTTCGATCTGGAACAAAAAACCAAATATTTTTTGATTCCATATTACAATAGCAAGAGACGTACGTAGGGGTTTTTGGATTAATTGATTTTTCCTAAAATGGCGACCCTTTGAAGAAAAGTTCGAAATTTCACATAAAAAATCGTCAAAAAATTGTTTATAAATAAAAAATATGCACAATTTCAAAAAACCCCTACTTACGTCGCTGAAGAAAACGATTTCAAATGTATTGTAAACATTTTCAAATCAATCGGTTAAGATTTGTTCGAGTTATGTTTCCGGCCAGCTCAAAAAAAGTGGTTTCGAGAAAAACGCGTTTAAAGTTTAAAGGTGCTCGGAGAATACCTCAGACGCAAAACTCGAAATTCAGACACTTAGACATTTTTCCCGCCTTCCATCCTTTAGTATATTATGTTTGAGACTATTAATGACTATTTAAGATAAAAAATTTTTTTTCCATTTTTTGAAAATTCTACAGTGGTGTAACCCCTTAATATAGTAGTAATGGAGAATAAAAATGCTTGAGAAAATAAATCACAATCTCTTGTTTTCGAGATTTTGCACTCAATGTAAAAAATATATATTGAATATGTGGCACTCACCCACGAAGGTCCATTTGGCCGAGCTACTCTTCCAGTATTGTTGTGGGTTTTAAATTTTGGACAGTATTAGAAGGGACCTATTTATTTTAGTCGGTTCCGAATGACAGAACCCATATGACATTACTTTACCAGAGCTTTGTTACAGAGCTCTTTGGAAAGTTTTTACATGGTAAATTGTTACTGTCGGAAGAATTGCCTATTGCATGAAAGGAAAATCTTTTCGATATAAATGTTGTGCTTCAGCCGTGGATTAAAACCACGGCCTTCAGATTAAAAGATCAACGTACTAACCACTGAGCTACGGCACCCAAGGCACTTAATCTATCGTTCAATATTTTCAGCTCATGCTGATGTGCATTCCTTTAGCAACTGCTTGCGAGGGCATTCGCATTCGTATAGCGTTTTATTATTTTTTCTTACTTGTGCTTTTATCTAGGTAAGTAAAGAGGTACAATATAATACATAATTATTAGACTTCATTATGTTCAGCCACTACCCATAGGACAAACACAAATACATAGCATTATGTAAACATTACACTAAACATCCTAAGATGAAAATTATGATATGTAGACCTCCAAAAAAGAGACGCATATATTTGTATATTTTATAAAAATAGTATATCTTTATAAGCTGTCACGTCGAGTTTAATTGAATATGATGTTATTACAAATTTCAATATTTTTCTTAATTTCAAACAATTTTCTTTCATATGCACAAAGGCTTGAAATTCCAAGAATGATAGAGAATAATGAAATGATAAATCTGTTAGAAGAAATTTATGTAGAAAATGTCTATGAAACAGTGCTATATCTAGAAAGTCAGCGAGATACAAGATGCAAGGAAAATAATATTTTTAGCAATAAAATCAAAGTGCCGAAAATTGTTCTAACTCAAAATCATGTGGTATACATGAGACGTCATTACAATCACAAACTTTTGGCAATAGTGTGTGTGGAAAATATTCTAGCCAATTTGGAAATATTATCAACATTGTCAGAAAATTTGCAGCACATGCGTTCAACAAGGGTTTTGATTTTACTGCAAGAAAATGAGAGTAAATTACGCACACAAGAGTTGAAAAATATTTTCCAAATATGTGAAAATAATCAAATGTTGAATGTTCTTCTCATCTTTCGGGATTTTCATCACACAAGCAATTGCTACAGCTATAATAAATTTCCTCAGCTGACCATTGAGAAATGGAGATGTGGTTCGCGACAGATCTATCCAAATCGTTTGAAAAACTTGCATGGATATCATATTCGAACACTGCCAGACGATGCTGAGCCACGCAGTATTGTATACGTCGATTCAAATAATTCTGTAAAAATCACCGGTTATGCATATCTTTTACTCGAAACATTGGCCCAGAGATTGAACGGTAATTTAGTAACACCATTTCCAATAACACCGGGTAGGCGTTATATTAATAGTATGATAAATTCTACGCGTAATGGTACATTGGATTTGCCTGCAGGTCTAACGGGAGCAACACATTGTGATAATTATGATGAGATTTCATATCCAGTAAATTTCATAAGCTGGTGTGTGATGTTACCGGTGGAACCAGAATTATCGAGAAGTGAAATTATTTATGTTTTATTAATTTCGACATTAACATTATTTACAATAGTGCTGCAATTTATATTCTCATTGCTAATAGCATCTAGTTTGTGGATAGCAAAGCGCATACGTTCAATTATTTCTTTGGAGGTGCTTCTCAATAAAAGTAGTTTCTGTGGTTTACTTGGCCAATCATTTCCATATCCATCCAGACCAACTACATCATTAGCATTCATTTTGATCCTGCTTTCTCTAAGTGGTTTCTTTTTGACGAGCATTTTGAATGTCTATTTTAGCTCATTCCTAACACACCCACCGTACCGAGAATTTATTTCGAATATTGCTGATCTCAATCGATCACCCTTAAAGATATTACTTTTTCAGCCGGAGACTGCAGGTGTTCCGCAACATATACTTGGAAATTATGCCAATCTTTTCAACATAACTGAAAGTAATATAGTAATGGCGCAGTTACGAAATACACTAGACACGAGTATGGCTTTCACAGTAACTACTGATCGTTGGCAAATGTACGATGAACAGCAGAAACAATTTGCACGCCGTCTCTTTCGTCTGAGTGATATATGTTTTAATGATATGGGCTTTTTGAATTTCATAATGCATGAGAATTCGATATATCGAGACGTGTTGAATGGTTTCATAAATGAAGTTTATGCTGCTGGCCTTATCCAATTTTGGTTACAGTCCTCGCCGCGATATATGCTCAAAGCAGGACGTTTATCACGCGTGAACACCAGTGCTTCGCGAATTTATATTACTCCTACGACAGAGGATTATTGGTATATTTGGCTATTTTATGTTGTCGCAATTGCAATATGCTTGTTGTGTTTTATTTGCGAATATATGTGGTTCAAGTTAATTGAGAGATATTATTAGTTTTAACTGAGTAACTATAGTCCATCGAAAGCTGCTAAAGTGTCAGCTTTGCGGTTACCGGTTCTTCAGTAACGCGTTAGTTGGCTGTGAGGATAATCTTTCCCTTTTCCCTTTTTTATGCACATAGATCAGAATTTTTGAATTGTATTCATAGATTTATTATTGTTTAATTTAAAAATTATAATAATTGAAAAATACATACAAACATACATAGAATATTTAAATAGCGCATTTGTCGAATGTAAATCCGAATTAAAGGAAATCAAATTCATGAGTGAATGAAATTCCACGTTACAATCATTGTAATTAGAGTCGATACTATAAATGAACGATTTTTATTAAAATTGTTTTATTAAATAATAAAATTTGAAACTTTATTTTTAAATGTACAAATTATAATAATAAACGGGCTAGAAACTTTTGGTACGACATATATGCATAATTGTGATACATATCGCTCATTTGCTGCAAGACCGGCATAAATCAAAAAACGTGATTTTTGAGTTAATGCTGCAGAATTGTTCGTTATATCATACTTCATGTTGAGTGAAAAATTCATATGAATACCTCTTATATGCTCCGCTTGAGAAGAGAATTTTTTCCGTGTTTTCCGTGTACGGTTGGAGTCAGTTGAAAACTTCTAACGCGTTTTATGGAAAATCGATTTTTTTGACTTATGCCGGTCTTGCAGCAAATGAGCGATATGAATATTGATCAGTTACTCATGGGACCAATAAGCGTATTTGACAGAGTTACATAACAATAATGTAAAAATCAATCTAAACATGACAAGACAATATTGAAGGTAGCAAATTCAAAAATAGATTCTGTAGTTACATTTATATAAGAAATAGTATGACTTAATAAGCTCCTGTGTGGAGATTCACTAATTACAATGGATTTAACAATTTTAATAATTTTCCTCATATCAAAGAATTTTGTTCTATATGGGAGAACGTACGAAATTTCCGGAGTGCAGCACAGTGAAATAGTAAATCTTTTGACTGATATATATGTAGAAAATGCCTACGAGACAATTCTATATATTGGAAGTGATTATGGTACTGCATGCAAAGGAGTAGGGATCTTAGGTAACGAACTCAATGTAGCGAAAATTCTTCTCACTGAAAATCACATAGTGTACATGAAACATTACTACAATCACAAGCTGTTAGCAATTGTTTGTATGGAATATTTTTGGGCTGATTTGAAGCTATTATCAACATTGTCGAAAAATTTACAGCACATGCGTTCAACAAGGGTTTTGTTACTACTGCAGGCAAACGAAAATAAAATTGCCTCACAAGACTTGAAATCTATTTTCGAAATATGTGAAGAAAATCAAATGCTGAATATTATTCTCATCTTTCGAGATTTTTATGCGACACATAACGTTCACAGTTACAATAAATTTCCTCAGTTCACCGTCGAGAAATGGAGATATGGAACGAGACAGATATTTCCAAATCGTCTGAAGAACTTACATGGATATCATATTCGAACATTGCCGGATGATGTTGAGCCACGTAGTATTGTGTACGTGGATTCCAATAATTCCATTCAAATCACCGGTTATGTATATTGCTCGAAGCATTGGCGCAGAAATTGAACGGCAAATTAGTGACACCACATCCAATAACTCCGGGAAGGCTTTATTTCAATGATATGATCAATTATACACGCAATGGTACTATAGATTTACCGGCAAGTCTAACAGGAGGAACATTTTTTAATAATTTCAATGAGATTTCATATCCAGTCAACTTAATGAGCTGGTGTGTGATGGAACGAAGATTAACGCAAAGTGAAATAATTTATGTATTATTAATTTCAACGTTGACATTACTTGCTGCAGTACTGCAATTTATATTCTCATTGCTAATAGCATACAGCTCATTGTTATCAAATCGTATACGTTCAATGATGTGTTTGGAGGCACTGTTTAATAGCAGCAGTTTGTGCGTATTACTTGCACAATCATTTTGCTATCCATCCAAACCAACCACATCCTTAGCATTAATTTTCGTTTTGCTTTCCCTTAGTGGCTTCATTTTGACAAGCATCCTGAGTGTCTACTTTACTGCATTGCTAACATATCCACCGTACGTACAATTTATTTCAAATATTGCTGATCTCGGCCGATCTTCCCTGAAGATATTACTTTTTCGGGCCGAGTCAATAGGTATTCCGAAAAATATACTTGCAAATCCACACCTTTTCAATATAACCGATGATGCCAAATTAATGGCACAATTACGTGATACACTAGACATTAGTATGGCTTTCACAGCACCAAATGATCGTTGGAGATTGTACGAAGAGCAGCAGAAACATTGTGCAGTTCATCTCTTTCGTCTGAGTGATATATGTTTTAATGACATGGGCTATTGGAATATCATAGTCCAAGAGAATTCGATATATGGTGATGTGTTGAACCGTTGCATCAATGAAGTTTATGCTGCTGGACTAATCCAATTTTGGTTGCAGTCCTCAGCGCGGTATATGTTTAAAGCAGGACGATTTTCATGCAAAAACATTACTGTTATGCTAATTTATGTTGCTCCTACGCTAAATGATTTTATGTACATTTGGCTTTTTTACATTATCGCAATTGCCATATGTATGTTTTGATTTATATTCGAATGTATTTGGTTCAATATGATTAAAAGACATGATTAAGTCTAAATGAGCGGCTGAAGTCTAGTAAATCCTGATTGTGTAACAACAGACAATGATAATTAATGTATTAGTAGTTGTACTTTAATCATTGCTTATGTATCAATCTGTATTGCTAGAATATGGTTGTGATAATTTCTTAATTGTTTTCAATATTCCATTGGGGCATTTAATATAATAAACCACAAATACAAATGACTAGCGCATTTATCAAATATAAATCGTAAAGCAAACAAATCAAAATAATGAGGAACAATTGTATTGCAATCATCATAATTATAGTACTACATATAAATAAGTAGATTTATTTACAATTCTTATATTCTGTACTCAAAGGGTTAGCGGTACGTACGTATATTGCGTTTGTGCTTCCGTTTATAACACCTAAGTTGAGGGTTGAGTTTTTATTAAAATCATCGTTCGTAAATACCGTAATTATTGAGCAATTTGAGTGGGTAGAATTCATGATAGTCTCATTAATTTCTTTTACCACTGCTTCCAGTTGTAATTCGCTCTAGATTTAAAACACTACTTTTAGGATTACGATTATTTGATGGTTGCAGCTTAGAAATAATTCTCAGTAAACACATGGTCTTATCTGTGTTGCTCCCAATTAACAGTGGCATGTATTCCCTCATGCTGGACTAACTCCATATGTAATGTATTGTTGAGGTATAAAAATACTGCGACTTAAAAAATCTTTTGTAAGATCTATATACTACATCTACAAAATTCCATCAAATCCCTCTGATCTTAAAAAATACTATAATATTGGCTGGATCTAATGTTGCTTCATATTATCAAATATGGTCCCACGTGTTTACGTCTGTTGTGCATCAGTTCCCCACATCTGCCAAATATGAGCTCTACTCAAAATCTATACAAAGGATTGGTCAAGAGACCGATTAATGTTCTTAATCTGTTTTTGAAAAAACCGATCCAAAATTAGAATAATTGTCAGTTATAATTGCCCAACAGTAGTTTTCTCTATCTTACAATAAGGTTTTGAGTAAAATATTGTAGTGGAGGCTCCTTTTCGACAAGTTCTTCAGTTAGTTTATTACCCTGAATTCCTATGTGTCTATGGACCCAACAGGCCCTGATTTTGTTATTCTTCCCTGGCTGATTTATTAAGTTTATTAAGTCACTCCCATACTAATTTAGAGGCCACCCGATATGAGCTGAGTGTTCGAAGGCCAGCTTGGCTATCCGATATTTCTTATTTCTATTTCTATTTAGATTCAACTTTGACTATAACTACAGCTTTAAGTTACTAACCGCATTAGTGGAATCTGACTTCCGATACCAATAACGAATGAGAAACACTTATAGTGTTGAGACATTTTCAATGTACAATTCGTAGAAGTTTTATCAATATTGTTGGAAAATTAAAAGTTCTTGTGTGTTCTTATGTCTTAAGTAGGTGGAGTGTGCTACAAGCAAATCTGTGAAGCAAAGTAAAGTTTCACCAAACTTGTGGACTCATGGTAATTGGCTTTTGCCGAGAAGAATTGTGGCTCTGACATGACTTTTGAATATTTTTCATTTATTCCATCCATTTGGGGAACTATGAGGTCTAATAATTTATTAGTGTTTCTCAGTGCTGTTAAGTAAGTCAAAACGATAACATAAATTTGCGTCATTCTGTCAAACGATATCAATTAGATTTAGATCCGTTCAATAAAATATTCCTTCCAGTTCAAATTCGTTTGACTATCGCTTAGTCATTTCTACAGGATTTTCTTGGGATCGAGATTAGACAGAACTGTAAGTTTTATCAATTGGTGAATACCTATCGCCCAGTACTATTATCTTCAGCTGCCTAGTCTTGCTTCCTGATTTTGCTGTTCAAAAGCATTTTAATGCAGTTTTCCGTTTGTTAACTGTCTGTGCTTAGGCACTGCCGATCGGCTGATTGATTTCAAAATATAATTGGAAATATGAAAAATGCAAGGAATTATTGAAGGTTTTTATACCCTGCATAATGCAATATGCATGGTATATTCATTTCGGTCAGATGTTTGTGTCCACTTGAAGGAATCTCCGGAGATATAGACATAGATATATATTCGTGATCAGCGTCGATTAAATTTTCGATTTAACGATGTCCGTCCGTCCGTCCGTCCGTCCGTCCGTCCGTCCGTCCGTCTGTCTGTCACCTGGCTGGTTCGCACGATAACTTGAGTAAATATTGAGCTATTTCGACGAAATTTGGCACAAGTAACCTATGATCCAAGGGTACGGAGGGGATTGATATTGGGCATGATCGGTCAATAACCACGCCCACACCATGCATTCAAAGCGACTAACCTCGAAATTTTCAAAATCTTTAACTTGCTATAACTCACATAATATACGACTTGGGACAACAATATTTGGTACATAGACTTATATGATACTACTATATAACCTCGCCAAAAGTGGGTGAGCCACGCCTACTTTTTAGCGTAGCTCTCATACAAAGTGTCTGTACTTCTTTTAAATTGAAACAGCTGTAACTTCTATAATCTTCTGTCCAGAATAACCATAATTGACACTGAGATTAACATAGTAGTCGGAAATAATATGGCAGCAAATCAGTGTGCCACGCCCACTGCTTTTTGGGTCTCCCATACAAAGTTGCGGAAATTAAAAAAAATGTTACCGGTTATAACTTGCAAACTATTCAGCGTAGAATAACGAGATTTAAGGTATGGATTAGTATTGTACGAGCAAGTAGGCTCACAGAAAATGGGCCAACCACGCCCACTGTTTATCGTAGCCCCCATACAAATTTTAAATTAAAACAGCTGTAACTTCGGCAATCTTCTGTCTAGAATAACCATAATTGACACTTAAATTAATATCGTAGTCTGCAAAAATCTGGCAGAAAATCAGTGTGCCACGCCCACCCCTTCATGAGTCTCCCATACAAAGTCAAGGGAATTAAACTAAAACTTTTAAGCTCCATAACTTACAAACCATTTAGCGTAGGACAACGAGATTTAAGGTATGGAATTGTATTGTACGAACAACTAGACTCACTTGAAATGGGCGCGCCACGCCCACTGTTTATTGTAGCCCCCATACAAATTTTAAATTGAAACAGCTGTAACTTCGGCAATCTTCCGCCTAAAATAACCATAATTGATACTTGGATTGATATCGTAGTCGGCAAAAATCTGGCAGAAAATCAGTGTGCCACGCCCACTCCTTCATGAGTCTCCAATACAAAGTCAAGGGAATTAAACTAAAATTTTAAGCTCCATAACTTACAAACCATTTAACGTAGGACAACGAGATTTAAGGTATGGATAAGTATTGTACGAGCAACTAGGGTCATAGGAAATGGGCGCGCCATGCCCACTGTTTATTGCAGCCCCCATACAAATTTTAAATTGAAACAGCTGTAACTTCGGCAATCTTCCGCCTTAAATAACCATAATTGACACTTAGATTAATATCGTAGTCGGAAATAATCTGGCAGAAAATCAGTGTGCCACGCCCACTCCTTCATAGGTCTCCCATACAAAGTCGAGGGATTTAAACTAAAACTTTTAAGCTCCATAACTTACAAACCATTTAGCGTAGGACAACCAAATTTAAGGTGTGGATTGATATTGAAAAATTAATTAGATATACCAGAAAGAGATACGTCACGCCCACTTTTAATATATCTTCCGTATAAAGTCTCGGATTTATCTTAAACATTAAAACACCCATAACTTACTAATTAATACGCCTAGGTCAACCCATTGCAACCTATGTAGTTTAGTATTATAGACAGAAATTGATCCTCCAAAATTGGTGAGGTACGCCTGCTTCTTAATGTAGGTCCTATACAAAGTAGTGGAAGAAAAGGATGGATATACGAGCAAACTTTTTATATATACCTCTACATATGCAGGGTATAATTTGGTCGGCCCCAGCCGACTGTAAGGAGATTTTTTTTTATTACTTTTTTATTTGATAATTGCCAAATTAATTTTAATATACTTACCTCACCCTTGAAAGGACCATCATTGAATGCTGTTATATTTGTAGTAAAATCAATGGATTATATAATTTATTTGAATAATTTTTATTGAATTAAAAAATGAGTAGAAAACATATTTCATCAGAAGAAATAGAAGGAATAAATTTCATTTATACTTACAATTATAAATCATTCAAAGTGCTTAAAATATTTATCATTTAATATATGCTACATAAAAAAATGAAATCTGTGTACATGAAAATATTGCAGGAATATAATAACCATCGCAGCCGTATTCTAGCAAATTTTGAGTGACATATGTTATTTCAATATCAATAACTAAGGCGATACTTGAGAAAATTTCTAATAATATTTGTTTAAGAAATTCAACCAAATGCGTTCACATATAAAGCACAACAAACATATTGCAATTGCGACAACATAAAATACCCAAATACACCAATAATCATTGAGCGTGGTAGCAACAAAAATGCGCTGAACACTAAGATCCTTGTATGATAAGAGTCCTGCTTCCAACATATATTGAGCCGATGACTTAATCCAAAATTGGATAAGACCAGCAGCATAAACTTCACCTATGAAATGATTTAATACGTCGCGATATATCGAATTTTCATGAACTATGTAATCCAAAAAACACATATCATTAAAACATATATCGCTAAGACGAAAGAGACGACGTGCAAAATACTTTTGCTGCTCCTCGTACACTTTCCAACGATCAGTTGGTACTGTGAAAGCCATACTGGTGTCTAGCGTATTTCGTAAATGTGCCATTATTTTGATATCAGGGGTGGTGTTGAAAATATGTGAATAATTTCCAAGTATATGTTGCGGAATACCTACAATCTCATTCCGGAAAAGTAGTATCTTCAACGATGATCGACCGAGGTCAGCAATATTTGAAATAAATTGTCGGAATGGTGGTTGTGTGAGAAATGCACTATAATAGACGTTAAAAATGTTCGGCAACATGAAACCGCTTAGGCAAAGCGAGATGAAAAACAGTGCTAAAGACGTGGTCAGTTTCGATGGGTAGGGAAATGATTGTCCAAGAACGCCACGCAAACTTACACTGCTAAAGATCACATCCAAACAAGTAATTGAACGTACACGGTTTGAGATCCACAAACTGCATGCTATTAGTAATGAGAATAGAAATTGTAATACTACTGCAAACAATGTCAGTGTTGAAATTATTAATACATAGATGATTTCATTTTGCGATAATTCCTGTTCCACCGGTAGCATTACACACCAGCTAAATGAATATACTGGATATGAAATCTCAGTGAAATTAGTCAAATAACCCGTTGCTGTTAGGCTTGCCGGTAAATCCAAAGTTCCGTTCAGAGTAAAATTTACCAAATCGTAAATATAACGTCTTCCGGTTGTTACTGGATATGGGGTCACTAAATTCGCATTCAATTTTTCTGCAAAGGCCTTGAGCAGAATATATGCATAACCCGTGATTTTGACTGAATTATTTGAATCCATGTATACAATAGAACGGGGCTCAATATCATCTGGCAGTGTTTTAATTTCATATCCGTGTAGGTTTTTCAAACGATTTGGATAAATCTGTCGAGATCCATATTGCCATTTCTCAATGGTCAGCTGAGGAAATTTATTATAGCTATAGCAGTTATGAGTCGCATGAAAATCTCGAAAGATGAGAAGAACATTTAGCATTTGATTGTTTTCACATACTTCAAAAATATTTGTCAACTCTTCGGAGACCATTTTATTTTCATATGCCTGCATTAATATTAACACCCTTGTAGAACGCATGTGCTGTAAATTTTCCGACAATGTTGTCAATAAACCTAAATCGGCCCAAAAATTTTCCAAGCACACTATTGATAAAACTTTCTGGTTGTAGAAAGCTCTCATGTATACAACATGGTCCTGTGTGAGAATAATAGTCGGAACTTTGATTTCAGTATGTCTGATATCCACGTCTCTGCATGTCGTTCCTCGATCCCTTTCAATATATAACACTGTCTCATACACATTTTCTACATATATATCTTTCAGAATATTATCTATTTCACCATAAGTTTTTGCATGTAATAGAAAATTTGTTGGAATTAACAACAATATTAAAATGTTTAATACCATTATACTAATGATAGAATGAATCCTTACGTAGCAACTTATTAAGTCATACTATTTCATATGTTAATACATATATTCCTCACTGCAGTGTCTATTTTGAAGTTTGCTGCATTCGTTATAGTCCTTACTCATGTTCTCCCGCGTGTGAGTGCTCAACATTAATTAATAATCAATATTTGATTAAATGCTTACTCGACGAATGATGTAAAAACCTATAAAATCCTTTTTAGACATTACAGTGAAGCAGAAGTATGGAAAAATCAAAATCACTGAATATGGTAATGTGGAGTGAGACGAATAAGTAATTGTGAATTCAACATCATCGTACGGTAACGAATTGTTCTCGAGATTAGTTTTCTAATGCGGAGTAGACATTTTAAATTGATTTTCTTTGTATGAGGACATGCAAACTCTAATTTACGTAAAAATACGTCTGGCAACCCTAGGCCGTTATTATTAGTCCGTAGTTATAGTCAAAGTTAAAATCATATCAAATTTAAAATTGACTTTTTGACTGCTATTTATTTGTTTACTGTAGCTCTGTAGCTAGTACGTTGGCCTACAGTTCGTAGGTCGTACGCTCAATCGTCGGCTGAAGCATAATTGTAATATGACAAAGTGCAGAAAAAGCGATGTTACAAGAATTCTGCAGTTCGGGACCAGCTAATAGAAGTAGGCCCTTTGCAATATTGTCCAAAATTATACACGAACAACAACGCTGGAAAAGAAGCCCCATAAGTGATACATGTTAGGTGTAGTAAAAAGAAATCCATTATTTTTCCAATAGATGACTTTAGTAATCCGTATATCGCGTTGTATAAGTGCGATCGGGTTACGCTAGATAGCGTTAGAAAGATAGGATTTCGTACTAAATAAACTTTTTAGGCAGTTTTGTGATCGCTTGACTCAGTATTGTTTGAGCTCGCGTCACAGATGGACACCACTAAAGAGAAAATTGCCATATTTTACAGTTTTTCTTCGATAAAGGCGAAAACGCAAGCCAGACGGCTGCAAATGTGAATAACGTTTATGGTCCTGATACTGTAACAGCCAATCACGTGCAATTTTGGTTTCGTCAATTCCGTTCCGGTTATTTTGATGTCAAAAATTGTCAAAAATATCTATAAATAATGGAAAACATCGAGTCTGACCGTCATGTAAACAATGTTTCTATTGCTCAGGAGCTAAACATTGCACAAAAAACCATATGGAACCATTTAAATAAGGCTGGATACAAAAAGATTGGAAAAATGATGGATTTCTTTTTACTACATCTAATATTTATTTAGGTTTTACTTGGGAAATATATGAAACTAGGTAATACTATACTACGGGCTATTATATCTACGATTTCAAGTACCCATTCTCTAAGTACTGTTAGTTTTTGCAAAATAATATATTTATAATATTTTCAAATTTAACTACCATAATTTCTTAAAGTTTGTACAATAATAAATAATTAAAACATTATTCCGTGTAGTCTGAGTCTTATGTTATGGCTCAGAAAGAGGATCGGATTGATTCGCTGTCAAAATGAGTGTGACATGTCATAGACAAGTGGAAAGTTCATTGATTTCAACTTTAATATTTGAACACGATACGAATGTAGCTTAATTCAAACGTAAAGCTAAAAGTTATAGTGTAAACATTATTAAGTACCATTCAACAAATTGTGTAATTTTTAAAGAGACTAATCTGGGACTTATCTGGATATTAAGCAGCCACGATCGGTTTCTTTAGAGATTTTTTGTAATGAGAAATTTGTTTGACAAATAACTTTGTCAATTTTCGTAGTATATGTATAGGCGACTATCCTCGTTGTGTACCCGTTCGGGTATAAAAGGGTAAAATTAGTCTCTTCATAGGACATTATCGAGCGAAAAGGAACAGTTCGTTCTATATAGAATGATCAAAAGTGCCATTAGTCCCATATTCCTTTGCGATTGATCCCAGACACATCCCGAACTAGTCGCATTTTTTGAAGTATATGTATTACGGTATTCTATGTATATTTCATAAAGCATGAATAATAATCGAAAATCAAAACAATTTATTTATTGTACTATTTGTACTAATAATTATAAATGTAAAAATAGAATATTGTGCATATTCAGAGCATGGTTATATTTGAAAGAAAGTTAGGAACTTTTTCATTGTCTACTATGAGTTGTGATATTTTGTATGTATAAGTATCCAATTAAATCTTATTTGGTTGTAACATCGTGCCTTGATGATTAATTATGCAAATGACTAGCTTGATTTTTAGAATCCATTGAATATATGAATCCAAGAATATATGAAATTTATTTCTAATCATAAATATGAAACGTAAAAGGGTTAGTGTTAGCAAATTCTTTGAAAGCAACTGTGGTGAAACATTCAACATGAACATATTAAAATTTGTAATTTTTCTATTAATTCAGAAGAATTTTCTGTCGATTTTAAAAGCAATAAATCTTTTGGATGACATTTATGAGGAGAGAATGTATCAGACAATTTTATATATTTCACGCGATGGGGATAGTGCTTGTGGCGAAGGTGACCTTTTAGGGAATGGCAGAGTGCCGAAACTGATACTCACTCAAAATCACACTATCTATATGAGACGCTACTACAATCAGAAACTTTTAGCTGTCGTTTGTTTGGATCATACTGCAGATCTGAGAATATTATCTACATTATCTCAGAGCTTACAACATATGCGATTTGCAAGAGTGCTAATGTTATGTATCGAAAACGAAAAGCATATTCAGCATAGGCAATTAGGGGATATTTTTAAATTTCTCGATCTAAATCAAATGCTAAATGTATTGCTTATTTTTAGAGATTTTCATACGACACAAAATTGCTATAGTTATAGTAAATTTCCAAAGTTCACCGTTGAGAAATGGAAATATAGATCGCGTGAATTTTATCCAAATCGTTTGAAGGATGTAAAAGGATATAATATAAATACATTACCCGATGATGGAGAGCCCCGTTGTATGGTGTACTTGGATGCACAAAATTCGACAAAAATTACCGGATATATATACCTGATGTTAAAGGCGTTGGTGCACAGGATGAATGGAAATTTGTCAATGCCGTATCCGGTAAAGCCGGGCAGGCTTTACTATAACGATATGATGAATTTCACACGCAATGGAACTGTAGATTTGCCAGCAAGCTTGACAGCATCATTTTATTATGAGAATTTTAATGAGATTTCATATCCAATTACTGTCATGAGCTGGTGTCTTATGTTACCGGTCGAACGGGAAATATCAACTAATGAAATATTTTTTGTGCTATTGGTTTCCACGCTGTCGCTGGTTGCAGTCGCCTTGAAACTGATATTTGCATTCTTGCTATGCTGTGGCTTGTGGATATTGAATCGTACGCATTCGTTCAGTTACCTCCATATGCTATGTGAGAGCTTTCGTGGTATATTGGGTCAATCATTTCCATATCCAGTCGAACCAACATCCACATTGGCCTTTATATTCATTTTACTCACGCTAAGCGGATTTTTCTATTCCAATATTTTTAATGCCTTTTTGCCAGCATTCATGACGCAACCACCGCTATCGACTTTCATTTCAACTATGGAAGATGTCAGTCGATCATCGTTGAAGGTTTTTATTTTCTGGCCCGAATCTAAACAAATACCAGATGATATACTGAACAAGTATAGAGCTGTTTTCAAAGGAACTTACACTGCAGGCGTATTGGCGAAAACACGTGACACTTTAAACACCAGTATGGCGTATACTGTTCCCAATGATCGCTGGCTGGTGTATGAGGAACAACAAAAATATTTTGCACGTCGCCTATTTCGTTTGAGTGACATCTGTTTTTGTGACCCGATGTATTTGATAATGATTATCAATGAGAATTCAATATATCGTGAAGTGCTGAACCATTTCATTAGTGAAGTTTATGCTGCTGGTCTCATGAATTTCTGGTTGAAGTCTTCAGCGCATTATATGATTGAAGCGGGACGCTTATCTACGAAAGACCTGAGTAAGCCACGTATTTACGTCGCTGCTAAGCTGGAGGATTTCTACTTTATTTGGACGTTATATTTTATTGCAGTTTTAATATGTCTAATCAGTTTTATTGGCGAATTTATTTGGTACTACGGTAATGCTAAAAAAATATGATAAGTGAGCACCAAGTTTTTATGTACCATTTTAAATAACCGACCAAATTATACCCTGCACATGTATATATATAAAGTTTACTCGCATATCCATCGTTTTCTTTTTCTTCACTACTTTGTATGGGAGCCACATTAAGAGGTAGTCCTGGCTCATCAGTTTTTGAAGATCAAGTTCTGTCTATAATATGGTTGAATTAGGCGATGTATTTTGTAAGTTATAGTGTTTTTAAAGTTTAAGATTATTCCGAGGCTTAGTATGGGAGCTATGAGCGTGGCCTGTCTCTCTCCTGTAAATCTAATTACCTTTGCAATACTAATCCACGTCTTAAATTTTGTTGTTCTACGCTGAATAGTTGCTAAGTTATAGCCGTTTAAATTCCCTATTAATTTTCGCAATTTTTTAGGTAGTCCCATTAAGAAGTGGGCTTGGCATGCTGTTTTCATGCTACTTTGTTTCCGACAACGATATTAAATCAAATATGGTTGTTGTAGACAAAAGATTGCCGATGTTACAGCTGTTTCATTTGAAAAGAAATTCAGCCATTTTGTATGGGAGCTACTACAAACAGTGGGCGTGGCTGGCCCATTTCTTGTGAATCTAGTTCCTCTTACAATACTAATCTATACTTTAAATCTGGTTGTTCTGCTCTGAACAGTTTGTAAGTTATGGCGGTTAGCATTTTTTTTAATTACCAAATATTGTTAGTCCAGATGGTATATTCACTTATCACGACATGCTGCTTGTTTATGCTGCTGGTCTCATCCAATTTTGGCGACAATCCTCAGCGGGATATATGCTCAAAGTAGGACGTTTGCCACGCATGAACATTGGTGTTTCGTAAACTTATGTCGCTCCTACTTTAAAGGATTATTGGTATATTTGGTTATTTTATATTGTCACAATTTCAGTGTGTTTGTTATCTTTTATATGTGAATGTATGTGGTACAATATGTTAAACAAATTATTCTGTTTATATGAGATGCTTTAGTCAGTCATTACTTTAGTTAGAATTTTTTATAATTTTATTATCCATATTACTCACTCTATCTCTCTTTCTCTCTCTCTCTCTCTCTCTCTCTCTGTCTTTCTCTGTCTCACCTAAATTGTGTTACACATTTCATTGTTAAATTTAATTGATTAAATAAAAAATCCATACATGTTTGTATTATAATTTAAACGTATGTCATATAACGAAGCAAATAAAACGAATGCACTATGTTCCAGAATGGCATGTTTTGTGTATAAACTCCAGAAATATACTTAGAGCATTTAAAATGTCTATAACATATGTATTTTCGAAATCACATAAATTCTCTAACAAAAAAATTGAAATCGTATTAGTGCCTCGACCATATTACAGGTAGTACTATTAGCTCATATGGTTGTTCTACCTTTTGTTATTTCAAAAATAGCAAAAAGGCTTTTGACGGCATGTTACCTCGTAGTTGAAAATTTTTATTTTGATTTTTTTAAAGCTAGCATAGCTAAATAACTACATTATGGATTTATATAATATACATTATACATTTGGATCTACACCTACATCCATATAAAATCCAGCTCACACAACAACTGAAGCCAGCTGACCATTCACAACATCGTAGATACGTCGAATGGGTGCTTGAACAACAGGCGGTGGACGGCGATTTTTCGAACAAAATTTTCTTCAGCGACGAAGCACATTTCTCACTCGGTGGGTATGTTAACAAACAAAATTGTCGTATTTGGGGTTCTGAGAATCCTCAAGTAATTGAAGAGAGGCCACTACATCCACAAAAAGTCACTCGCGTGGTGGTCATTTAAATGATGTAGTATTTCACACATAATGTCAACGTTCAAACTTTATAATAAAAAATCTCCTTACAGTCGGCTGTGGCCGACCAAACTATACCCTGCATACGTAGATTTATATATAAAAAGTTTACTCGAATATCCAACTTTTCTTTTATTTCCACTTTTCGAGAAACAATTTTTGCATATACTACTAATTTACACCCGAAATATGGTTGACTTTGACGAAGTAAAAGGATTTTAAGATAATTCCGAGGCTTAGTACGGGAGCTATATAAAAGTGGGGGTGGCTTATCACGTTCTAGTAAATCCAATTAATTTTTCAATGTTAATCCACACCTTAAATTTGGTGTCCTACGTTGAATAGTTTCTAAGTTATGGTGGTTAACATTTTTGTTTAATTTCCTCAACTTTGTATGGGAGCCCCAATAAGAAGTGGGCGTGGTACGCTGATTTTTCGCCAAATTATTTCCGACTACCATATTAACCTAAGTGTTAATTATTATTGTTCTAGACAGAAGGATGCAGAAGTTACAGCTATTTCAATTTAAAAGAAATTCGGTCATTTTGTATGGCGGCTACTATCAACAGTGGGCGTGGCGCGTCCATTTTCTGTGAGCCTAGTTGCTCGTACAATACTATTCCATACCTTAAATCTCGTTGTCCTACGCTGAATGGTTTGTAAGTTATGGAGCTTAAAAGTTTTAGTTTAATTCCCTTGACTTTGTATGGGAGACTCATGAAGGAGTGGGCGTGGCACACTGATTATCTGCCACATTTTTGCCGACTACGATATTAATGTAAGTGTCAATTATGGTTATTTTAGGCAAAAGATTGCCGAAGTTACAGCTGTTTCAATTTAAAATTTGTATGGGGGCTACGATAAACAGTGGGCGTGGTGCGCCCATTTTCTGTGAGCCTAGTTGCTCGTACAATACTAATCCACACCTTAAATCTCGTTATTTTACGCTGAATAGTTTGCAAGTTATAACCGGTAACATTTTTTTTAATTTCCGCAACTTTGTATGGGAGACCCAAAAAGTAGTGGGCGTGGCACACTGATTTTCTGCCATATTATTTCCGACTACCATGTTAATCTAAGTGTCAATTATAGTTATTCTGGACAGAAGATTGTAGAAGTTACAGCAGTTTCAATTTAAAAGAAGTACAGACACTTTGTATGGGAGCTACGCTAGAAAGTAGGCGTGGCTCATCCACTTTTGGTGAGGTTATATAGCAGTATAATATAAATCTATGTGCCAAATATTGTTGTCCCAAGTGGTATATTATGTGAGTTATAGCAAGTTAAAGATTTTGAAAATTTCGAGGTTAGTCGCTTTGAATGCTTGGTGTGGGCGTGGTTATTGACCGATCATGCCCAATATCAATCCCCTCCGTACCCTTGGATCATAGATTACTTATGCCAAATTTCATCGAAATAGCTCAATATTTACTCAAGTTATCGTGCGAACCAGCCAGGTGACAGACAGACGGACGGACGGACGGACGGACATCGTTAAATCGAAAATTTAATCGACGCTGATCACGAATATATATCTATGTCTATATCTCCGGAGATTCCTTCGAGTGGACACAAACATCTGACCGAAATGAATATACCATGCATATTGCATTATGCAGGGTATAAAAAGAAATATCATGATAAAAAGTATTTTATATGTGTTTTATTTACATTTACTTTTGAAACCGCAAAATGGATAACCCTTTATATACGACGAAATCTTGTGCGAGTACAATTCGTGGAACTTTTATGTCATTCTTTATAATCTTATTATCCACTTCTTTGCATGTCGTAGCTCTTTCGTTTTTTATATATAGGACGGTCTCATAGATATTTTCGGTGTAAATTTCCTCCAGAAGATCGGCTGTCTTATCAGAATTTGCCTCAGAGACTGCAAACATGTTCATATTCAATACAAAATCCTCTGCACTTAATAGAATGAATAAAGATAGCAATATTCTCATATTCTCTAAGATGTATTTTCTAACTACTATTGCTGTTGAAGTGTTTTTTAATACTGATTCTTTTGGAAATGCATTTTATTGAGTTTACTATTAAATATTGTAAAACAATTGCAATAAAACTACTCACTTGCAGTACTATGATTATGTCGATTATAATATTTGTCCAGTAGAGCTGTTTTAGCTGCATAATACTAATTTTACAATTTACGAATTTAAAAAATATTTAATATTACGTAACAACAACTCAACAACTCGTTCTGTTTGTTTCCTAAACAGAGTTAATTTGAACTTTGTTTGAAATATAAATTTTAAATAGAACAAATTCTGATTATTGAATTTATAAAACATATTATGATTGATGCAATGAAATAATTTCAATGCAACATTCTTCATTTTTCCTTTTTTCTTAATTATAAACGTTTAAATAAAAATATATCGATAAGTAACATCTCTGGACAGTAGAAAAAATGAGAGAAATTGGCAGCACTGAACTTAACGATCATTTTAAGTTTTTTAGCATCTAAAGTTATACTATATACTATGTAGTTATTTAGCTATGCTAGCTTTAAAAAAATCAAAATAAAAATTTTCAACTACGAGGTAACATGCCGTCAAAAGCCTTTTTGCTATTTTTGAAATAACAAAAGGTAGAACAACCATATGAGCTAATAGTACTACCTGTAATATGGTCGAGGTACTAATACGATTTCAATTTTTTTGTTAGAGAATTTATGTGATTTCGAAAATACATATTGTAACGAGTATCGATAGTTGGTTACTCATCACTATTGTGACTGACACTATTGGCAGCATCGAAACGAATGTCAACAAAAAGAAATAAACGATAACCAGAACAAGCCAACCAGAAAGGAAGAGAAGAATCTCGATAAAGGAAGATTCTGGGGTGTTGCCAACAGAGTATAAATAGAGCCAGTGTTGAGAAGGAAAATCAATCGAATTCCGAACGTGATTGCGAAAACTTTGATATAGAGGCAAAAGTTGCAAGTACATTAGAGTGTTATTGTAAATAGTTGATTGTAAGCAGAGTTGATTGTAAATAGAAATTATTAAATAAATTGTTGCTGCATATAGTTGTATAAAATAAGTGTTGCAGTTATTATTAACAGAATCCAGTGATCGAACAAGGTAATTCAAATAGAATTAAACGCTCACAGAATAAAAACGTAACAATTGGTGTCAGAAGTGGGATTCTGTAAAGATGGTGAAAATTGACCAACTAAAAATGGACCAGCTTAAAAAGCTGTTGGTAGAGATGAATCTATCGTCATCAGGTGCAAAGACAGAACTGCTGGTGAGGCTGAGGCAAGCTATGGAGGCTAAGGGAATTAATGTAGAAGAACATGAGTTCTTCGAGGAAGCCGATATACAAGCAGTTGTGCACAGTTACAACAAAATGCTTCTCGCATTGACTCCAAGCTTCAAGAGCATTCGGCTGAATTGCGTATGAAAATTCAAGAAGGTTCGTCCCGCCAAGAAAACGCTATGGGAGAATTCCAGAAAACAATTGACTACAAGTTTCAAGAACATTCGGCTCGCCAAGAACACGTCATCGAAAATCTACAAAAAGGAATTGAACTTAGATTTCAGGAAATTTCCGGAGCTATTAATGACAAAGTCACAGAGCTGAAAGAACACGTGGATGAGTTGGATGATAAGCTGAAGGAACATGTCGACGACTGGGAAGATAAGTTCGAGAAATTACAGCACGAACTCAATCAACTAAAAATAAATGGACCAGCCACATCAGTGATTAGAGATTCAAGTACAATCAAACTAAAGTCACCAACATTTGACGGAAGCACGCCATTCAATATCTTCAAGCTTCAATTCGAGACAACAGCGTCGAAGAATCAATGGGATGATAGCGACAAGACTGCTGCTTTAATAGTCGCATTAAAAGGTAATGCTTCCGAGGTGTTACAGATGATTCCAGAGAAAGATCGTGGTAGCTATCAGTCACTGATGGACACACTCCAGCGAAAATATGGAAATGAATACAAGAGTCAATTACATCGAGTGGAATTGAGATCGCGAGTGCAACGGAGTAATGAGAGCCTTCAGGAATTCGCTTCCGATATTGAGCGCTTATGTCATCTAGCGTTCTCCGGTAATTCGGAAGAGTTCGTCGAAAAAATAAAAATAGAGGCATTCATAGATGGCATACGTGATGGAGAGACAAAGCGTGCCCTAGTCATGTCACCCAGGAATACTTATGCCGAAACAGTCAGTAGTGCCTTGACGTTTGAAGCCGCCAGTTTCATGTGTCGACCAATGCCACGGGTACGCCAATTAGAAACAGAAACAACAGATCTGGTTGAAGTAGGCAGTAAAATCAGTAGTTCAGCCTGAAGGAAGAACAACAGGTCGACGCGAAAACAAGTTTACTGGTAAGTGCTTCATTTGTGACAAACCAGGACACATGGCGCGTGACTGCCGTCTACGACGAAAGCGATCAAGATCGAATTCTCCAGGAAGACAAAAGAAGGAGAATAAGGTGGATAGCGATCGCTCCACTAACACAAATCCATCGTTAAACTAAATCGAGTCAGTTCAGCGGGGCGTGAACTGACTCCAACAGTGGGTTGCCCCATCATTCACATTTCACAACTACAGCGTGTGCCAAGCAGCTTGACTATTGATGGAAAATTGGACAATATGGAATTCATGTTAACCCTGGACACTGGTGCATCACATTCTATAATCAAGAGCGATTTGGTAAAGAGGTTTGAGCCTTTAATGGGAATAAAATTGCGTACAGCAACGGGTGAGGATGCACAAATTCTGGGCAAGATAAAGAAACGAGTATCTATTGGAAATTGCACATGGGAACATGAATTCATTGTGGCCGACATCATCGATGACGTAATAATTGGTGTTGATTTTATGATTGACAACGGATTTACGTTAGATTTGAATCAACGGATACTACGTTATGCAAATGTCGAACTACCATTGAACATCGGTTACAAGCGTAGTGGGAACATCAAACGAGTACTGGCATGTCAACGCCAAGAGGTTCCAGCAAAATCAGAAGCGGTGATATGGGCACAGATGAATGTGGATGATGGGACAGGCAAGTTGTGGCTGGTGGAAGCAGATAAAGAAATAACGAATAAAAACATCATACTTGGTAGGACGTTAGTAGAACCTAAAGAAAATGGAATAGTACCGGTGCGAATTTTAAATCCAACTAATACATCTACAGTTGTGAAGAAAGGAATGGTGATTGGTCATTGCCAGGAAGTTACTGCCATAGTAGACTGCGAAAAGGGTTCGTCGATAAAAAGTGGAAGATCAGGAACTGTCAGAGTGGAAATAAAAGCACAGATGGAAGAATGGGCAGGCGTGCTTACCAACCAGCAAAAAGAAAAGGCTTTACAACTATTGGAGAAGTACAGTTCAATCCTTTCTTCATGTTTCAGCGGGGAGCGAGCGGGAATGCCGGTGGGCTATCTGCGATGTGGTGCACTTGCCTGAATCTTGTGTTGGGGGTATGGCTGCATCTATTTATGTGATTGTGCTAGTTATTGTTAATATGAAACACACTGATTTCTCACTTCTATATAAGTTAAATATTCCGCACTTTATTTTTTATTATTATTTATTAAAGTTTAATTTAAACATCGGATAATAATATCGGGACGGGAAATATGTCGCGCACTGTTCGAGAAATTGGGACCTTTTTATTTCTGTTTATAATTTTAATTTTAATATTTATAAAAACACGCACTTGCTTTTAATAGGGAGTTTATATCAACAATATAAAAATATATAAAAATGGAAAGTGAAAAGTATAAAGTAAAAGAAAATAGAGTATGGGAGTGAGAGATAGAGAGAATTAGAGAATTAGAAATTGCGGAACGAATAGAATTATATTAGGGTTGCTAACCCTTGGAAACATTATACGGGCAGTGCGCGACACACATCTTCTGGCGTAGACATTCCGCCCCCCTTGCAGGAATACTGCAAAAGAGACGGAACCTCCACCCGAGACGGAGGGAATGAGAAAAAAATTAAATGAAAAGAAAATACAAATAAAAGTACGGTATTTCATATACTTAAATTTAAACTTAAAAATACTTAAAATTAACTATAAAATATTCCTATGCGTATATGTGCGATGATACATCATCAGGAAAAGCGGGAAATTGAAGTGGAAGGTTGACGTTCACAAGAGTGAAAAAGAGCTCTTGAGGCGGGATGACACATGTTGATTGTTGAGGATGTTGATTGCAGATCTCGAAGCGAATGTTGATTGAAGAACGTGTTGATTGATGAGCGTGTTGATTGATGAGTGTTGTCCCATGTTGATTGGTGTGTAGATCGGGGTTGGATCACACCATCTCAGGTGAACAGATTCTATCAGGGCTGGTAGTAGACCAGATCAAAGGTTTCGAGAAGTCAACGTAGTTGACAAACCTAGAGCTCGTAGAGCGCTTGCAGCATTAATTTTTCCATATTGTCGGTATTGCCATAATATGCAACGCTCGTGACAAGTTATAAACTCGGATAGAATCTGCGTGTCTTGGGTTCATGATGACTCAGCTCATGAATATGTAGCAAATTATGTGAAAATAACACATGGGATTATTCATACGCATATACGCTATGCCAGTTCATAGTTCCATTGAAGCATCGTAGAAGTTGGGGAATTAACTCGGGCAGTTACAGTGAACTGAACAATGTGAGAGTGGGATGCATATGACGGTCAGTATCGCATAACCTGACAAAACGTTGCTACATAATACGGGTGTGGCATCAGAGGCTTATATGTTGCTCAAGCCACAATCTTCAAATCACCTTTTACGTGACAGCAATTTCGGGGGCCCAGTATTAGGCGGGATCGAATGTAATGCTGTTCGAGTACAAGTCCTCTCGTTGATTGAACGAGCCTTTTGTGGAGAGTGATATGTAGAACTCGATAATCCGTTGAATGTCGATGTACGACAAGTATTACGGGTGGGAAATACATTTGACGGGAGATGTCCTCTTCTTGGATACGATCTGTAAGATCGATCCTTTGCATCTGGGTGAAGCATTGCATAACGGTGAACTTTCCGCTTTGCTCTCGGGTCATGCCGTGCTCTGTGAAGCAGGGAATGATGTTGCTTCCCACAAAGACGGCATGAAAACACACTGTGGCATTTCGCAAGGGTATGCGATGTTGCCAAACAGTTGTTGCAAATTCCATACTGATGCACACAGAGTATTCTCTCTTCAACCGTAAGTCTGGAGAACTCTTTACAGTGTCGCAGGGGGTGCTTGCCTCTACATAGCGGGCAGCATGTCTTCGTGACAGTACTATGCAACGAACTAACATCTTTAGTTGTTGCGACGGTTTTTTCCGAATATTTGGTGTGCATTATATCATTCGATCGTGTCGGGTGCTTATCGCATCTAGTACGAGGAGATGAACGCGGGAGTTTGTCGAAATGGATTCTGCTGTGGAACGATGAAACCTTTTTATGGGAGGTCGATTTCATTTGTGGGAGGATTGCCGTGATGGGTACTGTATCCAAAGCTGTATTATGTTTTTTCTTCGTAACAACTGGCAGCAGAGAAGAACGAGTACGCTGACAAGAACGTTCAGCTGTTGTTTCAGTGGGAGTTGAGTCTGGAGTTGCATCGCAACGAGTGCTGGAAGCATTCTCTAGCCTATGAAGTAAAGAATGATGCATTTTCGCACAAAACGAACACGTGAATATGCTTCTGCAATTGCTACGGTCGTGAGAATTAGCAAAGCAATTGCTACACAGTTTCTGCTTTTTTACAACATTGTACCGTTCTTCTATGCTTAATTTAAGGAAATCCGGGCAATGGCGTAGAGGGTGTGTTTTCCTACACAGTGGACAACCGCGAGTTACAATGTTGTTGGGGTATTTATTGATTTTTCTGGGAGTCGTTGGAGGACTGTTCGATCGCCTGGGAGGGTCGAACCGACCGGGTTGCCGATTCGATGGCTGGTGGAATTTACTATTCTGTGGCTGGCTGGGTTACCGGGAACCACTTCTGATATCGGAGACGGATTCCAAGGTCTGATACCGCTCTGTTAAAAAGGCGTCGAAGTCAGTCCACTTTGGGATTTCGCGCTTATTCTTCAACGACTGTTCCCAAAGACACAAAGTTGTGTCGGGAATCTTCGTGGAACACAAGTATACGATAATCGCATCCCAATGAGAAGTATCAACATTTAGCAGCTTAAGATGTGTAATGCTGTCATTAATAGTGCGTTGCAGTCGCTTTAAGTTGGGGCCGGTTTCTCGAGTTACCGGCTGGAGAGTGAAAAGGGATTTCAACTGTAAGTTGACCAGGATTCTCTTATTTTCATATCTCTCCTCGAGATTGTGCCATGCTAGTGCGAAGCCATCATTAGTCAAGGGAGTAGACTGAATGATATTATGTGCTTCGCCTCGGGTTTTCGCAATAACCCCCGGCGACAGCCGGGGGTTATTGCGATATAAGGCCGTAAACATGTCGCGAAAACTTGGCCATGACACATAATCGCCAGAAAAACATGGGGTGTCGCATGGAGGCAGCTGAACAGCGGGAAATGAATGTTCATTATTTATTTTCTCAACGGGTGGATTTGGAATTGCCGGAGAAGAGGAAACTGCGGAGGATGCCACCTCGAAACTCAGCTCGTGAAGAACAGTCGGAAATGAAGGTTGACGGGGTATGTTTTCAACGAGAGAAGAGGAAATTGCGGGGGGTACCACTTCGGATCTCAGCTTGTGAGGAACTGCAGGAAATGTATGTTGATGAGATATGTTTACATCGGGAGCAGGTGAAATTTCGGGAGACACCACCTCAGCGTTCAGTTCATGAAGATGAGCATTAATATTAGAGAGGCACCGGACATACGAGGTGTAACATTTTGTATATATCTCTTTAATTTGTCTAATATCGACATCTTCAGCGACTTCCTCTGTTAGAACATTGTGATTGCAGAACATAAGCTGTTCTGCAATCACTCCACAGGGACTGGAATTGCTTTTGCTGTGCTTCCAAGACAAATTTTTTATGGTTTTCCGGGTTGATGGCATGAAAATTGCTATCAAAATCAATAATATCTTCCACGGCAGCTCTGAAGAGATCGTAAGCTGACATCCTTTTAGCAATTGTAGAATTCCAGATTTAATACGGGATAAAATTTGAAAACGAGAGAGCGAATTGCTTGCGAATCTGGGGTTATGTTGCCTGTTCGCACGATTTATCAAAAAATGGGTTGCCAAAATGTGCCCGGAAAGAGATTAATCCGAAAGAAGAAGTCTTCCGTAGCCAAATTGAAGGTTATACTAGTGGGCTAACTTATGGAAGGTATGACCTTGAGCTTATTTTAAATTCGTATTCGATTCCGCTGAATTCCGGAATTGACGTAGGGAGATGTAATATAAATTAATTCACAATCAATAAAATTACTCAATTATAATGAGCCGGGGTGATATTTACGTATAGAAAACTATTATCCGATGGGTATAAAAACGTTTGGGAACCACTGTATACTACTTTCTTCAACTTGTACTGTATTATCTTGCACAAAGAACTCAATTATTTGATATTCGTAAACACTGTAGCAACTTAGGGTTGAGAGTGACTCTTTTTCACACTGGGTATTTTTCAATAGAAAAGATAGTGTACAATTGTTATTGCAATTACATTTCCTTTATAAAAAACACCAGCCAATGCAATTATATTTTGTTGCTATTACAGGTATATGCAAAACAAAAATTGGGAGTTAGAAATTTAGCAACAATATACACTACCGCTATATTTCTGATCAAACGCAGGTATATTAGTCGAGACAAATCAATGCCTTTTATTGTTGCCTATGTATGACGAAATACTTTTATTGCTTACTTTTGGGTGTGCTTGTTGTTGATGGTTTAGGGATATGCATTAACCACGGTAGGTAGTTGAAATTTAACAACAACAAGTAATCGCATGTACGTTTGTATAATAAGGCGTTTGTTTTTGCAAATGCACAAGGCAAAGGTATTGAGAAAAAAATGCGAGGGAAAAAACAACTTCTATTGGGAAAGTGTAGTTGTGTTACTTATGCTTTGTTCTTCCTTGATACTAAGGTTGTTATTATTATTACATTATTGGCAATAATGTTTATCGTAGAGGGGTGTATGCGGGGAGATACGACTGATATGATACCACTTATTTGTTATGAGAGAGATGCTTTGATGATGATATATTTTTTCTTTCTCTATTCTCTTATCAATATGTACTTATGTAAATGGTATGTGCAATATGTGGGATATGATTTCGGGTATTGTTTTTGCACATATACCAATTAACAACACTTCGAATAATGAGAAGAAGAACATAAGCGGGAAATAAAAACAAAATAGATCAACCAAAAGTGCGTTTTGCCGTCGGCAAAACAATATCTAAGGTATAACAATATATTATGTCGTAATTTCTTAATTTTTGCAACTATATTGGAGAGTTAACTAAGCAGAATGCAATATTTAACTCAGCGAGAGATTCGCTGTAAGTTATCGGGATGTTTAAGCGGGATTTGTTATAAAATGTACGTACGACGTACTCATAAATAATGTAGCCAAAAATTAAGAAATCCAACAATAGTTGTGCTGCAACAATGTTATTAAATACGTCTTGTTGAATTTATCGGGATGACGGGATATATGTATGTGGGTACATAAAACGCACGGAATGTACGTACCTGGGGTGGCAAGATTTGCTTACCAATCGTTGCGAGCCGATCCGGCTCGAAGGACCAATGTTTCAGCGGGGAGCGAGCGGGAATGCCGGTGGGCTATCTGCGATGTGGTGCACTTGCCTGAATCTTGTGTTGGGGGTATGGCTGCATCTATTTATGTGATTGTGCTAGTTATTGTTAATATGAAACACACTGATTTCTCACTTCTATATAAGTTAAATATTCCGCACTTTATTTTTTATTATTATTTATTAAAGTTTAATTTAAACATCGGATAATAATATCGGGACGGGAAATATGTCGCGCACTGTTCGAGAAATTGGGACCTTTTTATTTCTGTTTATAATTTTAATTTTAATATTTATAAAAACACGCACTTGCTTTTAATAGGCAGTTTATATCACTTACTTACTTACTTATGTGGCCATAACAACCGAATATCGATTTAGGCCGAAAATAACATGCTTCGCCAGCCATCTCTGTTCTTCGCTAGCTGGCGCCAGTTAGAAATTCCAAGCGCCGTCAGGTTCTCCAGTACAACCATGAGCTGTACGAGCTGTATGACGATATTGACATAGTAAAGCCCATCAAAATCCAGCGGCTGCGCTGCTAGGTCATGTCGAGCGAATGGAAGAACACGCTCCAGCTAAGAAGGTGTTATATTCGGAACCCGCTGGAGGACGACGCAAAAGAGGAAGACCAAACCTCCGGTGGAAAGACCAAGTACTGGAGAGTTTATATCAACAATATAAAAATATATAAAAATGGAAAGTGAAAAGTATAAAGTAAAAGAAAATAGAGTATGGGAGTGAGAGATAGAGAGAATTAGAGAATTAGAAATTGCGGAACGAATAGAATTATATTAGGGTTGCTAACCCTTGGAAACATTATACGGGCAGTGCGCGACACACATCTTCTGGCGTAGACACTTCAAATGGAAAAACTTGAGGACGAACAACCATCGTGAAGCATCACATTGACACCGGTGATTCTAGACCAATTCGTCAAACACTACGACGAGTTCCATTGGCCAAAAGAGACGAAGCCATTAAGCTGATTTCCGATATGCAGAAACAAGGTGTTATTGA
This sequence comes from Megamerina dolium, assembly GCA_963854835.1. NCBI lineage: Eukaryota > Metazoa > Arthropoda > Insecta > Diptera > Megamerinidae > Megamerina > Megamerina dolium. The sequence goes on from OY978526.1 coordinate 68,601,186, forward strand.
ACCATCAGCGAGTCCATGGAGTTCACCAGTTGTGCTGGTAAAGAAGAAGGATGGAAGTACTCGATTCTGTGTGGATTACAGAAAGCTAAATGATATTACGAAAAAAGACAGCTATCCACTGCCAAGAATCGATGACACTCTGGACACACTATCTGGTGCGAAGTGGTTCTCAACTCTTGATTTGCAAAGTGGCTACTGGCAAGTGGAACTTGGTAAGGAAGACAAAGAGAAAACAGCTTTCAGTATTGGCGATGGTCTATGGCAATTTACAGTTATGCCATTTGGCTTATGCAATGCGCCAGCTACTTTTGAACGTTTGATGGAGCGTGTACTCAGAGGACTACACTGGAAAACGTGCTTGGTGTACCTCGATGACATTATTGTGATGGGAAAAGATTTTAACGACCACCTGGAAAAGTTGAAAGAAGTATTTGAGCGTATACAATCAGCAGGGCTTAAACTGAATATGAAAAAGTGTTCACTCTTCAGGCGAGAAGTTAAATATCTTGGTCATAAAGTAACAACAGAAGGGGTACATACCGACGAGGAGAAAGTAGCAGCAGTTCAAGAATGGCCTATTCCGTCGAATCTTCACGAGCTAAGGAGCTTCCTAGGCTTATGCACCTACTATAGACGATTTGTTCCTGGATTTGCAAACATCGCCAGCAGTCTGCATGAGTTGACAAGAAAGAACAAACCATTTGTGTGGGGCGAGGACCAACAGAAAGCATTCGAACAGCTGAAAGAAAAACTCTGTTCAGCACCAATATTAGCGTATCCAGTACCTGGTCAAAAGTTTGTGTTGGACACAGATGCGAGTGGCTATGGAATAGGTGGTGTGCTCTCTCAGATCATAGATGGGCAAGAAAAAGTAATAGCATACTACAGTAAAATCCTGTCGAAGCCAGAAAGAAATTACTGTGTCACACGAAGAGAGTTGCTCGCAATACTGGAATGTGTAAAGTATTTCCATAAATACTTGTACGGTCAGTCATTTCATCTACGAACTGACCACTCAGCGCTAAGGTGGTTATTGCAATTTAAAAACCCAGAAGGACAATTGGCGCGCTGGATTGAAAGGCTGCAGAGTTATGATTTTACCATCGAACATCGTAAAGGAGGACATCACGGCAACGCGCATGCTCTATCTCGTCGTCCTTGCAAAATGGAATGTAAACATTGTTCTCGAGTGGAAAGCAAGGAGCACATTGTCGACATACGACTTACGAATATATTGCCGGAGGAGTCATGGACCACCGAACGAGTGCAAGAAGATCAGCGGAACGACCCAGATCTCGTAAAGATTATGAAATACAAGGAGCAGGGCATACGACCAGATTGGCAAGAAATGGCTAATGAGAGTCCAATAGCAAAGGCATACTGGGCGCAGTGGCAAAGCCTGCACTTACGAGACAGATGTTTATTCCGAGCATGGGAAAGTGAGGATGGAAAAATCACTAATGATCTTCTAGTAGTACCCAGCTGAGTATCACAATGCCTCCAGTGGAGGGCATTTGGGAATCACCAAAACCGTCGAGAAAATAAAGAAACGATTTTATTGGGTTGGATGTCATGACCATGTCGCTGATTGGATTCGGAAGTGTAAGCAATGTGCAATGGCCAAAGGTCCCACTAAGAAAAGTCGAGGTAAGATGCACCAATACACCGTGGGTGCTCCATTTGAGCGAATTGCTATGGACATAGTTGGGCCATTTCCAATAAGCAACGCAGGAAACAAGTATGTTCTGGTGGTTATAGATTACTTCAGTAAATGGCCTGAAGTATACCCCATTCCAAATCAGGAAGCTAGTACAGTTGCGGATGTATTCGTCAACCAATGGGTTACTCGTTTTGGTGTACCGATGGAGTTACACTCAGACCAAGGTCGAAATTTCGAATCAGTTGTATTCCAAGAGATATGCCGAATGCTGGGTATATACAAAACTCGACTTGAAAGCAAATTCAAAAGGGTTCTATGAAGGAGAGCTTGTAATGCTTCATAATCCACAACGAAAGAAAGGCCTGTCCCCTAAACTACAGACTCATTGGGAAGGACCATATGAGATTATAGCAAAGATAAATGACGTAGTGTATCGTATTCAACGTGCCTGGAATAAAAGAGCAAAGTTTAAAGTAGTGCACTTGGAGCGACTTGCGCCATATCGAGGGGAAGAATAAAAACTTGTTCGGGACGAACAAGGTTAAGAGGAGGGCAGTGTAACGAGTATCGATAGTTGGTTACTCATCACTATTGTGACTGACACTATTGGCAGCATCGAAACGAATGTCAACAAAAAGAAATAAACGATAACCAGAACAAGCCAACCAGAAAGGAAGAGAAGAATCTCGATAAAGGAAGATTCTGGGGTGTTGCCAACAGAGTATAAATAGAGCCAGTGTTGAGAAGGAAAATCAATCGAATTCCGAACGTGATTGCGAAAACTTTGATATAGAGGCAAAAGTTGCAAGTACATTAGAGTGTTATTGTAAATAGTTGATTGTAAGCAGAGTTGATTGTAAATAGAAATTATTAAATAAATTGTTGCTGCATATAGTTGTATAAAATAAGTGTTGCAGTTATTATTAACAGAATCCAGTGATCGAACAAGGTAATTCAAATAGAATTAAACGCTCACAGAATAAAAACGTAACAATATGTTATAGGCATTTTAAATGCTCTAAGTATATTTCTGGAGTTTATGACACAAAACATGCCATTCTGGAACATAGTGCATTCTTTTTATTTGCTTCGTTATATGACATACGTTTAAATTATAATACAAACATGTATGGATTTTTTATTTAATCAATTAAATTTAACAATGAAATGTGTAACACAATTTAGGTGAGACAGAGAAAGACAGAGAGAGAGAGAGAGAGAGAGAAAGAGAGAAAGAGAGAGAGTGAGTAATATGGATAATAAAATTATAAAAAATTCTAACTAAAGTAATGACTGACTAAAGCAGCTCATATAAACAGAATAATTTGTTTAACATATTGTACCACATACATTCACATATAAAAGATAACAAACACACTGAAATTGTGACAATATAAAATAACCAAATATACCAATAATCCTTTAAAGTAGGAGCGACATAAGTTTACGAAACACCAATGTTCATGCGTGGCAAACGTCCTACTTTGAGCATATATCCCGCTGAGGATTGTCGCCAAAATTGGATGAGACCAGCAGCATAAACAAGCAGCATGTCGTGATAAGTGAATATACCATCTGGACTAACAATATTTGGTAATTAAAAAAAATGCTAACCGCCATAACTTACAAACTGTTCAGAGCAGAACAACCAGATTTAAAGTATAGATTAGTATTGTAAGAGGAACTAGATTCACAAGAAATGGGCCAGCCACGCCCGCTGTTTGTAGTAGCTCCCATACAAAATGGCTGAATTTCTTTTCAAATGAAACAGCTGTAACATCGGCAATCTTTTGTCTACAACAACCATATTTGATTTAATATCGTTGTCGGAAACAAAGTAGCATGAAAACAGCATGCCAAGCCCACTTCTTAATGGGACTACCTAAAAAATTGCGAAAATTAATAGGGAATTTAAACGGCTATAACTTAGCAACTATTCAGCGTAGAACAACAAAATTTAAGACGTGGATTAGTATTGCAAAGGTAATTAGATTTACAGGAGAGAGACAGGCCACGCTCATAGCTCCCATACTAAGCCTCGGAATAATCTTAAACTTTAAAAACACTATAACTTACAAAATACATCGCCTAATTCAACCATATTATAGACAGAACTTGATCTTCAAAAACTGATGAGCCAGGACTACCTGGCTCATGTGGCTCCCATACAAAGTAGTGAAGAAAAAGAAAACGATGGATATGCGAGTAAACTTTATATATATACATGTGCAGGGTATAATTTGGTCGGTTATTTAAAATGGTACATAAAAACTTGGTGCTCACTTATCATATTTTTTTAGCATTACCGTAGTACCAAATAAATTCGCCAATAAAACTGATTAGACATATTAAAACTGCAATAAAATATAACGTCCAAATAAAGTAGAAATCCTCCAGCTTAGCAGCGACGTAAATACGTGGCTTACTCAGGTCTTTCGTAGATAAGCGTCCCGCTTCAATCATATAATGCGCTGAAGACTTCAACCAGAAATTCATGAGACCAGCAGCATAAACTTCACTAATGAAATGGTTCAGCACTTCACGATATATTGAATTCTCATTGATAATCATTATCAAATACATCGGGTCACAAAAACAGATGTCACTCAAACGAAATAGGCGACGTGCAAAATATTTTTGTTGTTCCTCATACACCAGCCAGCGATCATTGGGAACAGTATACGCCATACTGGTGTTTAAAGTGTCACGTGTTTTCGCCAATACGCCTGCAGTGTAAGTTCCTTTGAAAACAGCTCTATACTTGTTCAGTATATCATCTGGTATTTGTTTAGATTCGGGCCAGAAAATAAAAACCTTCAACGATGATCGACTGACATCTTCCATAGTTGAAATGAAAGTCGATAGCGGTGGTTGCGTCATGAATGCTGGCAAAAAGGCATTAAAAATATTGGAATAGAAAAATCCGCTTAGCGTGAGTAAAATGAATATAAAGGCCAATGTGGATGTTGGTTCGACTGGATATGGAAATGATTGACCCAATATACCACGAAAGCTCTCACATAGCATATGGAGGTAACTGAACGAATGCGTACGATTCAATATCCACAAGCCACAGCATAGCAAGAATGCAAATATCAGTTTCAAGGCGACTGCAACCAGCGACAGCGTGGAAACCAATAGCACAAAAAATATTTCATTAGTTGATATTTCCCGTTCGACCGGTAACATAAGACACCAGCTCATGACAGTAATTGGATATGAAATCTCATTAAAATTCTCATAATAAAATGATGCTGTCAAGCTTGCTGGCAAATCTACAGTTCCATTGCGTGTGAAATTCATCATATCGTTATAGTAAAGCCTGCCCGGCTTTACCGGATACGGCATTGACAAATTTCCATTCATCCTGTGCACCAACGCCTTTAACATCAGGTATATATATCCGGTAATTTTTGTCGAATTTTGTGCATCCAAGTACACCATACAACGGGGCTCTCCATCATCGGGTAATGTATTTATATTATATCCTTTTACATCCTTCAAACGATTTGGATAAAATTCACGCGATCTATATTTCCATTTCTCAACGGTGAACTTTGGAAATTTACTATAACTATAGCAATTTTGTGTCGTATGAAAATCTCTAAAAATAAGCAATACATTTAGCATTTGATTTAGATCGAGAAATTTAAAAATATCCCCTAATTGCCTATGCTGAATATGCTTTTCGTTTTCGATACATAACATTAGCACTCTTGCAAATCGCATATGTTGTAAGCTCTGAGATAATGTAGATAATATTCTCAGATCTGCAGTATGATCCAAACAAACGACAGCTAAAAGTTTCTGATTGTAGTAGCGTCTCATATAGATAGTGTGATTTTGAGTGAGTATCAGTTTCGGCACTCTGCCATTCCCTAAAAGGTCACCTTCGCCACAAGCACTATCCCCATCGCGTGAAATATATAAAATTGTCTGATACATTCTCTCCTCATAAATGTCATCCAAAAGATTTATTGCTTTTAAAATCGACAAAAAATTCTTCTGAATTAATAGAAAAATTACAAATTTTAATATGTTCATGTTAAATGTTTCACCACAGTTGCTTTCAAAGAATTTGCTAACACTAACCCTTTTACGTTTCATATTTGTTTAATTTCATACGTATTTATGATTAGAAATAAATTTCATATATTCTTGGATTCATATATTCAATGGATTCTAAAAATCAAACTAGTCATTTGCATAATTAATCATCAAGGCACGATGTTACAACCAAATAAGATTTAATTGGATACTTATAAAGGGTTATCCATTTCGCGGTTTCAAAAGTATAGGGCTAGAATTCGACATCTGTCAAACTGAGTTGTTAAAACAATTTCTTTCTTTTTCAGTTCAAAGTCTGACATTTGCGAAAATGGATCGCTTAACTATCGCACAACGCATTAAAATTGTAAAAACCTACTACAAAAATGGTGATTCTGCCACAGCCACATATCGTGCTTCAAGAGGAGATTATGGTTTACATAATCGTCCAACAACGCAAGCAATTGGCAAAATTGTGAAGAAATATGAAGAGACTGGATCGGCTACAGATATTGTAAGGCCTGTGCATCATCGTTTCGCTCGTACCACCGAAGATATCGCTGCTGTAAGTGAAAGTGTTGCCGAAGACCCGAATGTGTCGATTCCTCGTCGTTCTCAGGAATTAGGACTGTCTTACGGTACATTATGGCGTATTTTGCATTTGGATCTACACCTACATCCATATAAAATCCAGCTCACACAACAACTGAAGCCAGCTGACCATTCACAACGTCGTAGATACGTCGAATGGGTGCTTGAACAACAGGCGGTGGACGGCGATTTTTCGAACAAAATTTTCTTCAGCGACGAAGCACATTTCTCACTCGGTGGGTATGTTAACAAACAAAATTGTCGTATTTGGGGTTCTGAGAATCCTCAAGTAATTGAAGAGAGGCCACTACATCCACAAAAAGTCACTCGCGTGGTGGTCATTTAAATGATGTAGTATTTCATACATAATGTCAACGTTCAAACTTTATAATAAAAAAGAAATATCATGATAAAAAGTATTTTATATGTGTTTTATTTACATTTACTTTTGAAACCGCAAAATGGATAACCCTTTACATTTGAATATACTCAATGCTATTTTGTTAAGTACTGCTAATTCATAACGATATAAGTCGAGTTATACGATTATACCAGATTGGCACAAATTTGATTTGTATCTGTAATAAATAAAAATAAAATAAATATGTGGCACTTAAAGCCCCAAAGGGCTCATTGGCCTAGCTTCTCTTCCATTACTGTTGTGCGTCTTAAATTTTGGACAGTATCAGAATGGACCTACTTATTTTAGCCGGTTCCCAACGGCAGAACACTTGTGACATCACTTTTTCTGAGCTTTGTCACAGAGTTCTTGTAGAAGCTTTTTCATGGCAAGCTGTTACTGTCGGAAGAATTGCCAATTGCTTGCCGACAGGTGGGTACCATTCGAAAGAAAAATTTTATCGATATTAAATTTGTTATGCACCAGCCGGGGATTGAACTACGACCTACAGATCAGAAGGCGAACACACTAACCACTGAGCTACGGCACCCACATCTGTAATAAATACTAAATTCATTTATTTGTCATAATTGAAAAGTGGAAATTGTTTATGGACTATTTGGATTATTATTATTATTACTAAACTAGATGCCAAGCAACGTCCGGAAATATATTTCAAAAATTGTATAATTAATGCTATTGAAACAATAGAGGGATTATAAAAAAGTAGCACATAATTATCTACCTCTACACAATTTATACTAATATCTGTGTTATGAACATGAATACTGTTACAATTGTAAGCGCACCCATTCCAATAGAAGAATTGAATATTAAATTGTTTCATCGCTGTGTGATATAAGAACGCTACTACGGGATTTTTTTGCATGTTTGTCTACCGATGAATAAAACTGTTTGAGGAGACTGGTTATATTAAAAACCTCCACCGATCGGTCCGTCCGCGCATAGTTTGAACGGCTGAAGTATTAAAAGCAGTCAAATCAAGAATTCAGCCAAACTTGCTCCGAAAATAGAAAATCATGGCCCGGCAGATAAATGTCTCGCAAAATTCCTTGAGTCCAATTATTAAAAAATTACTTGGAACCCGGGACTTTCAAACAACATACATTTATTGACTCTCTACAATTTCCTTTTGGTCAAGCAGACTCAGAGCTTGCACAGGAAAAATTGAACAAGCATAATAAAAGGCTGGGTGTTGTAGTTCAGTGGTTAGTGTGTTGGCCTTCTGATCTGTAGGTCGTGGTTCAATCCCCGGCTGATGCATAACAAATTTAATATCAAAAACATTTTTCTTTCGAACTGTATCCACCTGTCGGCAAGCAATTGGCAAATTCTTCCGACAGCGACAATTCGCCATGGAAAAGCTTCTGCGACAAAGCTCATAAAATTAATGTTGTAAGAATTCTGCGATTCGGAACCGGCTAAAATAACTAGTTCGCTCCTAATACTGTCCAAAATTTAACACACACAACAGTAATAGAAGAGAATCTCGGCCAATGAGATCTTCGGGGCTTTAAGTGCCATATATTTATATTTTTTTTATGCATGGTTATCTAAGGAAGCATCTGAACTGATTGCATGCGTTGAAAAGGGTAATCTAAGCTATAAGGACCCAAACAATTTTCTGGCATTCATTTTTTCTGAAAAATTTCCCTCTGACAGTCCTGATTTGAACCCGCTGCATTGCAAATTGTATACAGTTTTAGAGGACATGGTTTGCCACAAAAGATACCCCAATATGCATTCTCTTATGCTAGCTTTGATTTCGCAAACTAACATGTAAAAGAAATTGGTCCAAAAGCATTCATTATTTTTATAGCATAAAATGTGTGTAATGTCTCTACTAAGCTGGTTGATATTGGAACTACGAATTACCATCAAAAATTCACACTTTCTATCAGCTTCGTTTTCAAAAACAAGTTCACAGTGTATCAGTTTCAACATGAATTACTCTACGAAGAAGGCAGACCTTTATAATTGCTACATTATATGTTGAACATTTACCCATGGGACAAATATAACATATCTGGTCTGGTTAAATAACATTATGTAAATATTGAACCAAACATTTTCAGATAATAACGAATGAAGCAAACCCACAAATGGACGTCTAGTACGAAATAGTATGACTAAATAAGTTATTACATTGGGGCTAACTGAGTATGATGGTATTACAAATTGTTATATTTTACATAATTTCAACGATTTATATATTATATGGGCGAATGCTTATAATGCCTGAGCAAGGACATAGTGAAGTGTTGAATCTGTTGATAGATATTTATGTAGAAAATGTCTATGAGACAGTCCTATATCTTAAAACTGATAAAGGAACCGCATGCAAGCAAGTGGATCTCTTAAGTAATGATATAAAAGTACCGATAATTATTCTCTCTCAAAATCACGTGGTGTACATGAGACGCTACTATAATCAAAAACTGTTGGCAATAATTTGTGTGGAAAGTTATTGGACCGATATGGAAATATTATCAACATTGTCGGAAAATCTACAACACATACGTTCTACTAGGATTTTGATATTACTACAGGCAAATGAAAATGAAATTGGCTTCGAAGACTTGAAAAATATTTTCGAAAAATGTGAAAATTATCAAATGCTCAATGTTCTTCTCATTTTTCGAGATTTTCATGCGACACAAAACTGCTATAGTTATAATAAATTTCCTCAGTTCAACATTGAAAAATGGATATACGGAACTCGACAGATTTTTCCAAATCGTTTAAAAAATTTGCACGGATATCCAATTAAGATGCTGCCAGATGACGCTGAACCACGTAGTATTGTATACATGGATTCAAGTAATTCAGTACACATCACCGGTTATGTATATCTTTTACTAGAAGCATTGGCACAGAGATTGAATGGTCGTTTAGTTACGCCACATCCAGTCACACCAGGGAGGATTCTTTACACCGATTTGATGGATTACACGCGTAATGGAACTTTGGATTTACCTGCAAGCTTAACATCAGCGGGATATTTTAAGAACTTCAATGAGATTTCATACCCAGTAAATTTCGTAGGTTGGTGTATAATGTTACCGGTGGAACGAGAATTATCGCAAAGTGAAATTATCTATTCATTAGTAATGTCAACACTCACATTATTTACAATAGTACTACAATTTATATTCTCATTGCTGATGACATGTAGTTTGTGTATATCAAATCGTATAAGTTCATTCATTTCTTTAGATGCGCTTTTTAATTGCAACATTTTGCGTGGTTTACTTGGACAATCATTTCCCTACCCATTCAAACTGACCACATCTTTGGCATTTCTTTTCATTTCGCTTTCCCTGAGTGGTTTCATAGTGCCGAATATTTTGAGTGTTTATTTCACTGCATTGCTAACGCAACCACCGTTCCGACAATTTATTTCAAATATTGCTGAGCTCAGTCGATCATCCTTAAAGGTATTAATTCTTCGGATCGAATATACAGGTACTCCACAATATATGCGTGAAAATTATTCCAATATCTTTAACATAACTGACGATGTTAAGGTAATGATACAATTACGAGATACGCTAGACGCGAGTATGGCTTTCACAGTAACTACTGATCGTTGGCCAGTGTACGATGAACAGCAAAAGCATTTTGCACGTCGTCTTTTTCGCCTGAGTGATATATGCTTTCATCCGTTGGTCTTTTTGCCTATTATGATCCATGAAAATTCGATATATCGCGACGTGCTGAACGATTTCATAAATTAAGTTTATGCTGCCGGTCTCATCCAATTTTGGTTAAAATCCTCGGCGGGATATATGCTCAAAGCAGAACGTTTGCCACGCTTGAATTTTAGTGTTCCGCAAATTTATGTTGCTTCTACTCTGAAGGACTTCTGGTATATTTGGTTATTTTACATTGTCACAATTTCATTATGTTGGTTGTGTCTTTTATGCGAATGCATGTGGTTTAGTTTGATGAAATAAAATTATCACGTTTAAATGCGGAGTGGTGTTAATCTGGCAAATCGTTGCTCATATTTTGTGGTAATCAAGATCATAATTAATACAAAAGTTGACCATAAGGAATATTTTTGTCAATATGCAGCTATTGAGATGTTGATGTTGGAGAATTTTCGTGACATAGGTAATTTATAGCCTAGACAGACGGCAGTCTTAATCCGGATTAACAGCACTCTTAATCCGAATAACATATTAACCTGACAGACGGCAATATTGAGTACGCAATTGACAGCTGGATTTATTTGTCCACCAACGCTTTTCCTATCGAAAATTGTTAGCAATTGTTTAAAGTTTTTTTTGTTAGCGAACACACTTATTATTTTGTAAGTTGCATCGAGAAAAAATTCACAATAGAAAACAGCTGTTAATTTTCAGCAGTGTGGCCATCGAAAATTGTCATAATCCTCTTTAATTTTGAAAATTAACTCTAGAGCTAATGCGGGTTAGCTGCTGTTAATGTCCGAGTTAATTCGAATTAACTCGTTAATTATATATATATATATATATATATATATATATATATATATATATACACAAATATACATATATACATATATACATATATATATATATATATATATATATATATATATACAAATATACATATATATATATATATATATACAAATATACATATATACATATATATATATATATACATATATATATATATATATATATGTATATATGTATATTTGTATATATATATATATATATATATATATATACATATATATATATATATATGTATATATGTATATTTGTATATATATATATATATATATATATATATATATATGTATATTTGTATATATATATATATATATATATATATATATATATATATCTGCGATACCACTTATGTATCAGTTATTATGTTCCTGCAGTGTTTGACTATTCTATATTAGCTCCCTCTAAGCCTTCGCCATATCATATACAAATGTCTGTATATTTGATTGCTCAAATACGTACATACTTATGTACATAAGTATTGTAGGTAGGTGTACCAAATTCAATTCAAACCCATGGGACATTATTACATTGTTCATAAATATAAGTATGTAGTATAATGAATGATTAACTTTTATTGTAATTGTTTTACAATATCTAACATATCTAACATTAAGATCAAATATGTTGAATGCATTTGTGAACGAATTAGTATGAATAAATTTTTGAACCGTAATGGTAATTAATAAAACTATCTAAGCGAATATGAGTATATTGCTACTTTTAATCATTCTATTAACGGTGACAAATTTTGTAATGAATATGAAAATCTTTGGAGATCTTGAACAAAATCATAAAACCAGAGCAAGTCTTTTGGAGGCAATTTATGCCGAAAATGTCTATGAGACAATCTTATATATGGAAAATTTACGAGGATTGGCATGCAAAGAAGTGGATATTTTAAGTAACGAAATCATAGTTCCGAAAATTATACTTACTCAAGATCACATTGTATACATGAGACGCTTCTACAATCAGCACGTTTTAGCAATAGTTTGTTTGGGAAATCTGGAAATATTATCAACATTGTCGGAAAATTTACAGCACATGCGTTCGACAAGAATTTTGATATTACTGCAGGCATCCGAGAGTGAAACGGACCCTCAAGAGTTAAAGGGTATCTTCGAAGAATGTGAACATAATCAAATGCTCAATGTTCTGCTAATTTTTGGAGATTTTCATGAGACACATAACTGCTATAGCTATAATAAATTTCCTCAGCTCAGCATTGAGAAATGGAAATATGGATCACGACAAATTTATCCAAATCGTTTGAAAAATTTGAATGGATATGACATTAAAACACTGCCCGATGATTTTGAGCCACGTAGTATTGTATATGTGGACTCAAATAGTTCAGTAAAAATTACCGGTTATGCATTTCTTATACTCGACGCTTTGGCAGAGAGATTAAATGGCAATTTGGTGACAGCATATCCAGTACTTCCAGGCAGGCGTTATTATAACGAGATGTTAAATCTAACTCGCAATTGTACATTGGATTTGCCAGCAAGTCTAACAAGATCAACATATTTTGAAAATTTCAATGAAATTTCTTATCCCGTGAATTTGGTAAGCTGGTGTCTAATGTTACCAGTAGAAGGACAGATTACCAAATGTCAAATATTCTCTTTGCTAATTTTCTCCACACTGACACTACTAACTATTGTATTACCCTTAATTATTGCATTCTTGAGAGCACTCAGGCGCACACAATCATTCATTTGGTTGGATTTGTTTTTTAACAACACCAATTTGCGTGGTTTATTTTTGCAATCATTTCGCTATCCAGCCAAAGCGACCATATCATTAGGATTTTTTTTGCTTTCGATTTCCCTATGTGGTTTCTTCTATGTAAACATTTCTGTTGCTAATTTGAAAGCACTTCTTACACAGCCACCGTCGTTACCACCTATTTCAAATATTGCCGAACTTAGTCGATCATCCTTGAAGATATTGCTTTAACGGCCCGAGTCAATACTTATTCCCCAGTATATACTTGAAAATTACGCCAACTTTTTCAAATAACCAATCATGCCAGTGTAATGGCGCACACACGCAATACATTAAATACTAATATGGCGTTCACGGTGACACTTGATCGTTGGAATCTGTACGATGAGCAGCAAAAGTATTTTGCACGTCGACTCTTCCGTTTAAGCGATATATGTTTTCGTGATATGATCTATATGAATTTCATTATTCAAGAGAATTCGATATATCGTGATGTGTTGAACGATTTCATAAATGAAGTTTATGCTGCTGGTCTCATCAAATTTTGGTCACAATCATCGGCTCGATCTATGCGTGATGCAGGACGTTTTTCGCATATTGATTACAATAATATTGGACGAACATATATAGCTGCAAAATTGGATGAGTATTGGTGTATTTGGCTATTTTATTCTATTGCAATCGTTATATGTTTTCTGTGTTTCATTTTTGAATTTATATGGGAGGGAGGGTGCCTCTATCCAGCTGGTTGATGTCCTCGAAAAATACAGAGCTGACATCACCGCTCTCCAGGAAATGCGATGGACAGGACAGGGCTGCTCCAAAAGAGCGTTCTGTGACATCTACTACAGTTGCCATGCTGAAAGGCACGAATTAGGATGTGAATTTTTGGTCAGCAAGAGACTGCGACATCTTGTCTCACAGTTCACGTCTGTGAACGAACGGCTGGCCACAATCCGCATCAAGGCAAAATTTTTCAACATCAGCCTAATATGTGCCCACGCTCCGACGGATGAGAAAGACAATGTGACCAAGGAGAGCTTCTTTCAGCGCCTCGAAGAAGGTACCCAGGGTGGGCAAGGAAGGTACCTTTAGTCCAACTGTCGGAAAATTCAGCCTCCACCAGAACACCTCCGATAACGGAATGAGGCTGATCGACTTCGCCGCAGCACGAAACATGGTAATTGGTAGTACCAGATTCCAGCATCTCGACATCCACAAAGCGACATGGCTGTCTCCAGATCAACGTACAAGAAACCAAATTGATCATGTGGTGATTGACGGAAGGCATGCTTCCAGTGTGATGGACGTGAAATCGATCCGTGGTGCCAACATCGACTCGGATCACTACCTTGTTGCAGCTAAGGTGCGCACACGCCTATGTGTCGCAAATAACAAGAGAAGTCCCACACAGAGAAAGCTCGACGTCAGTAAGCTGCGATCACCAGAGACAGCAGATGCATTTTCCACTCGACTATCGGATCTGCTTATGCAGAACACTCCCCCACTTGATGATACATGCGCACGGTGGACACATATATCCCACTCCATGACTACTGCTGCCGAGGAGGTAATCGGTTACTACCGGCCTCTGAGGAATGAGTGGTATGATCAGGAGTGTCGCGACGCTACCGCAGAGAAAGACGCCGCCTACAGAAAAACCCTGGGTGCAGGCGCAACGCGAGCTGTTAAGGAGCGGTATGGAGAAAAAAGGTGCATATCCGTAAATCATTGTCCTTTTTTCGTTTGCGGGGGTCATCAACAAAAGCGGTAGTCCTTATCCGAGGCATATTTGTTTTTTTTCATTGGGGGGGTTTTTTTATGTGGCGGATCCCAAAACCAACGCACAACCTCTAACAGAGGAGATTTTCGCCACTCACTTCAGCCGCCTCCCAGCGGGTGCCAGGAAGACGTTTCCCGGTGGTCGCCACATGGAGGGCCCCCATTAATAATAATGAAAGCGCCATCACATAGTAAGCAGAGCTAGCTATATGACTACCCCTCATTAACAAATAAAGGTATCATCACATAGCGCTCAGATCAAAGTACATGACAGCCAGTGAGTTGACTTGCGATGAGTTCAACAAGGATTGCGCTAGCCCCACCTGGTTGAGGCAGTTAGACACGTTACCTTGCGAAAACACCACCAGACCACCTTACTACACCTTACTACACGTTATATAATTGTCAATTTTTGCAGCGCATTTTTGTTGCATCGTCGTTTGCTGATTACACTATGTCACAATTTGAGGGTCATTGTCTTGGGGGTGAACCAAACCAGTCTCAAACGAAAGTATTTGATTTCAGTAACAAGAGCCCTAATCTCTTTCTGTTACACTATGTCAGAATTTTTTTTTTAAAGTTGTTTAAAATTTGTCTTTTTCGGTCAAGAGTAGAATCAAGGACTTTGAAAAATCATATCTAAAATTACATTTATGATAGTTCTTGCCTTTCGAGAACTAAATTAAAATTTTCCGAGCTTTATTTTCTCGGAACATTTTATTGACCACCAAAATTCACTAAAAATCAACATTTGGGAGGAGGTCAAGGGTTAAGGGCTTCCACAAAAATATTCTGAACAAAATTTCACTAAAGGTCACCAAAGACAAATAACGAATGTAAGTTTTAAGTACTTTATTTTTAAGAATGTATTGCAACTTGTGATAGCTCCATGCCACAATTTGAGCGTATGGGTAATTTTAGGTCTTTCTTTTTTATATGTGTTAGGGAATTTTCGGGATTTTTCAAAAAAAAAAAAAAAAAAATTACCAAAATGAGTGCTTCACTGTGTTATTTAAAGAAATTATATTTTTTAATATAATCACTAATGTAGAAATTGTTTTTCTTTTCAAATAATTAATGATCCTTGGTAGTTTTATCAGAAAAATTTTGTAGTGTAGCTACTTCTATAGTGGCAATTCTATTGGGAATTGTATATGATGAACCCAGAATTGGTGAGCGAATAGAAATTCTTGATTTATCGATTAAATTCAATAGTCGATTTGATCGCGCCCTATTTTAAGTCTAAAATTGCATCTTTGGAAGATTGAATCTTCCAGATTACAAGTTTTACTTCGATAAGGCTTTGATAACGATTCCATAACGCTTCAGTATGGCAATTTAAAGTAATCTGCTGTAAAAATAAGATTGTGGGTATCCTTCTGTAAGCATGACTAGACAATGCTAAAAATTAAAGCAATTGGGATATATAGATCTGAGAGCATTGCTTTATTTGGTAGAAGATTTTTAAAAATGTTAAAACCAAAATTTCTCTGCTTAAATATATGCCAAAGCCGATAATATACACAGGGTATTTTAGCAAGAGATGTCAATTTAATTTCCCATTATTTTTTTCAGGTGTCCACATACGACTGTCATTCGTTGACATTTGACAAAGGAGAACTAGAGATTTTCAAATATGAATCGATGCATGCTTGCACAATTTCACAGGATTTCACAAACAAAAATTGTTCTTAATGATTAGGCTCATTTTCATCTGTTTGGCTCTGAAAACGCAAAGAGAAATGATGGAACAACCTCTCCATTCACAACGAGTGACAATTTGGTGCGATTTTTAGAGTGGCTATGTTATTGGGCCATATTTTTTGGAAAATGATGCTGGTACGACTTTTTCAGTGAATGCATTGTGTCACCGAACAATGTTAACTGACTTTTTTGGGCCTGAAACTGATATTATCGACTTGGATGATGTTTTTTTTTCAACATGACGGTGTGACATGCCATACACCTGGTCACACAATGGCTCTGTTGTGTGAAAAATTTCCTGGACGTGTGATTTCTTGAAATGGAGACTTTGAGTGGCCACCGAGATCGTGCGACTTAACACCATTAGACTTTTTTTTTGCGGCTACGTTATAGATTCAGTCTACGCCAATGCTCTGGCAAATATTGAAGCACTCAAAGACAATATTACAGCTGTTATTCCCGAAATAGGGCCGCAATTATGCGAAACGGTGATGAAAAAAATTCATTAAAAGAATGGTCATATGAAAGAAGTGTGCGGTGAACATTTGGCTGAGATATTGTGTTTCATTACTTTTTTTTTTTTTTTTTTTTTTGTTAGCTTATTTTTTTTTATTGAATCTTTCTTAAATACAAGAAACTAACAATAAGTATTCAAATCTTACAAACTAAATAAAACTATGTGATATCCCCTACGTTCCATCACAATTTGGTGAGTCGCGAGATGTAGCAATTTTACAGCATATTCAGTGTGTCTTTTCTTTTTAATCGACGATGTCCCTTGCTCAGCAACAATTGCCTAGCAAGGGGATTCGGATGATTGTGTAATTTTTGAATGTAGCTTCTGCAGGACATTGCAACTTCCTCAGAAATTGTGGATACATTTAAATCTCGATGGATGTTAACGTTCCTCATATACCAAGGCGCGTTTACAATAATTCGCAGACACTTGGATTGTATTCGCTGCAATTTTTCGATATTAGAGGGAGATGCGGTGCCCCAAAACTGAATACCATAAGTCCAGATTGGTTTCAGGATTGCTTTATATAATAGCACTTTGTATTCAAGATTCAACTTTGATCTTTTGTGTAACAGCCACCATAACTGATTCATTTTAAGCTTGATCTGAGTTTTCTTTGCCTCTATGTGATTTTTCCATGTCAGCCTTCTGTCGAGGTGAATACCCAAGTACTTTGTTGAGGAACATTGTGGAACTGATTGGCCATTAATTTTAAGTGGGGGACATGTATCTAGCCTTAGCGTGAAGGTTACATGTACGCTCTTTGATTCATTGACTTTTATACGCCATTTTGCTAGCCAGATTTCGAGAGAATCGACATGAGTCTGCAGGAGTTTAGTAGCTTCTATGGGTTTAGAGCGAGAGCACAATATTGCCGTATCATCAGCAAAGGTCGATATGAATGTATAGTTATTGTTGGGCATATCTGAAGTGTATAAGAGATACAGTAAGGGACCCAAAACGCTTCCTTGAGGAACGCCAGCGTGAATATCCAATGGATTTGTTGTGTAATCCTTGTGATGTACGAGAAATTGTCTTTTCGTGAGGTAGCTACTAAGCAATGAGGAGACATTTGCAGGCAGTAATAGTTTGAGTTTGTAAATAAGGCCATCGTGCCATACTTTATCGAAAGCTTGAGTGATATCAAGAGACAGCTGAGCAATACTTTTTTTCTTCAAAAGTGTTCCTAATCAGAGTTACAATGCGGTGGACTTGTTCTATTGTGCCGTGCTGTTTTCTAAATCCAAACTGATGTTGAGGAATCAGTTGGTTGAGATTAATAAATGGAGTTATATTAATGACAAGTAGCTTTTCGAATACTTTAGAAAGTAGAGGCAGGAGGCTGATAGGTCTGTACGATGCAACTTTTGTAGGGTCTTTTCCTGGTTTTGCTATCATAATAATTTTTGAAGTTTTCCAGCATTTGGGATAGTGTTTAATACGAAGGATAGCATTGAAAATGTGCATCAGATGAATTACTGAAGCCGGAGGTAGCTCTTTTATCATTTTACCGGTAATTTTATCTGGACCAGGTGATTTTTTTGGGTTTAAATCTTTATAAATTGCTTTGAATATGTCCTTTTTTTTAATTTTGAGCGTTATTGAGCAAGGTTGAGAGGTTAATATTGGTAATGAGGACTGTGAGGGTAGATTGGGTGTAAACACACTTTTTAGGTGGTTTGCAAAAGCCAAACCCTTCTCACAGTTGCTTCTAGCCCAATTACCGTCACTCAAACGGATGGGGGAATCAGTGAGAATTGGCCGATTTGATTTTTTTGCTGATTTCCACAAAGAGTAGTCTGACGCTTCACCAGGTGTTAATTTCGCTATGTGCTCTTCTAACTCTTTGTTGTTTTTATTTTTTAAGGCTTGCTTTAACTTTCGAGTGCAGTGTTTCATTACTAAGCCTTGAGTTTGAACTTTGGATTATTATAAAATTATCAGCTCTTATAAAAAAATATTGCGTTTTTTTTTTTTTAAATTTGAAATGACACCTCTTGTTTAAATGCCTTATAAATTTACTTCCGAATTGACCATCACATATTAAAGTTATGATGAAAACAGCATTTGGACTCTTTTTTTCTGCGGTTAAAGAAATATTTTTTAATGGTGCCTACATTTTTTTCTCATCGATCTCGCTCAATGCATAGAGTACTAAGACATGTACCGTATACGTGAGCGACATATTAAATCACACTTTTACCTCTTCAAACTTCCATTTCTCAGAATAATTATAGAGAAGGAACTATATACACCTGCAAGAGGGTTATAGGCAAAAGATGAGGAATGGACCCTAATAAAGCCGTCCCAAGATATGTATTTTTTAGTGTTACAATCTGGCGGACATCGTTATACAAAATCACCCACAGGTGACACAGGATAAGCTCTGATTCAACCTCTTTCAAGGCACTATTTATATCAACTTGACACACCGTCGTTTATTGGGCCACAACACCACTTGCATACGACTGCATAAGTTGAAGGCTCTTACACTTATATTTTATATACGGCTATTGCATGTTTGAATTCACAGCAAGAGCATTCTATTCAGTTTTATTACATTTGTCAATTAATAATTTGAATAAAGGTTAACTTCATAAATGACATATATGAATGATACATGTTCAGTAGCTACCCTTGGGACAAATACATCATATTCTTTGATTACAAAACATTATGTCAACACGTGAATTAAACATTATAATAAAACAATGAATGGACAAAAATAGGATGTACATTTTAACGAATGGAATAGTATGAGTTCAAAAGCTGCCCAGTAGAGGTCAACTGAATGAATTATGGCAGTGCAATTTTTAATAATCTTCTTGGTTGCAATGAATGTTCTATTACTTGCGAAAACGTTTGAATTTCCTGAAACAGAAAATATTGCAGTTGTAAATATGTTAAAAAATATTTATGTAGAAAATATATATGAGACAGTTCTTTTTATTGGAAGCGAACAAAGTATCGCATGCAAAGAAGTGAATATTTTTAGTGACAAATTCAAAGTGCCGAAAATTGTTCTTAGCCAAAATGACGCGGTGTACCTGAGACACTATTATAATCACAGACTCTTGGCAATAGTTTGTGTGGACAATTTTTGGGTCGATTCGGAAATATTATCAACATTGTCGAAAAATCTACAGCATATGCGTTCTACAAGGGTTCTGATATTACTGCAGTCATATGAAAGCAACCAAATGTACACTCAAGAGTTAAGACATATTTTCGAAGTGTGTGAAAATTATCAAATGCTCAATGTTCTGCTCATCTTTCGTGATTTTAATGCGACACATAACTGCTATAGCTATAATAAATTTCCTCAGTTCAGCATTGAGAAATGGAAATATAGAACCCGACAGATTTATTCAAATCGTTTGAGAAATTTGAATGGATATTCAATTAGAACACTGCCAGATGATGCTGAGCCACGTAGTATTGTATACGTGGATGCCAATAATTCAGTAAAAATAATAGGTTTTGCATATCTTTTACTCGAAGCATTGGCGGAGAGATTGAATGGCAATTTAGTCACACCGCATCCAGTAACACCGGGCAGGCGCTATCATTATGATATGATATATTATACGCGCGATGGAACTTTGGATTTGCCTGCAAGTCTATCATTATCTTGATATTTTGAAAATTTCAATGAGATTTCATATCCTGTATATTTCGCCAGCTGGTGTCTAATGTTACCGATGGAACAAGAATTATCGAAAAATGATATCATCTATTCGCTAACTATTTCAACACTGACATTGCTAACAGTAGTAGTCCAATTTATATCCTCACTGTTAATAGCGTGTAGTTGGCGGATATCAAGACGAATACATTCAATGATGTACTTGGATGTGCTTTTCAATAGCAGCAGTTTGCGTGGTTTACTTGGACAATCATTTCGCTACCCATCTAAAATAACCACAGCTTTATCATCATTCTTTATTTTGCTTTCCCTTAGTGGTTTCTTTTTGACGAATATTTTGATTGTCTATTACAGTGCATTTCTAATACAACCTCCATTGCAACAATTGATTTCGAATATGGCTGAGCTCAGTCGATCATCCTTGAAGGTATTACTTTATCGGCCCGAGTATGCACTTCTACCGCAACAAATATTTGGAAATCACTGCAATATTTTTAATCTAACTGATGAAGCTCAATTAGTGTCAAAACTACGGGATACACTTGATACAAGTATGGCTTTCACAGTATCAAGTGATCGTTGGAAAGTGTACGAAGAGCAGCAAAAGTATTTTGCACGTCGTCTCTTTCGTCTGAGTGATATATGTATTGATAATATGTTTTATTGGAATTTCATCATCCAGGAGAATTCGATATATCGCGACGTATTGAACGATTTCATAAACGAGGTCTATGCTGCTGGTCTCATCCAATTTTGGTTACAGTCTTCGGCACAATATATGATTAAAGCTGGACGTTTATCAAACAAGGATATGAGCGTTCCGCGAATATATGTCGCCCCTACCCTAAAGGATTATTGGTGTATTTGGATATTTTACACTAGTGCCATTGCAATATGTTTGTTGTGTTTCATATTCGAATGTATGTGGTTTAATTTGATTAGGAAATATTACATTATTCGAATTTAGCGGTTATAGTTGAGAAAATTGATACTCAAAAAATAAATGATTTTATCACTTCGAATGTAATCACATAAGCAAATCGGAGAGTATGTTTAATCATGCTGCAAATAATTGTTTGTGATTTGTTTTGTGAATATGCTTCTAAAATCAGTATAGGGGAGTAAGTTTTGGAAACAATTTACACCAAAAATACATATGAGACTGTGACGCACACAAAGAGGAATGTGAATTAATTTAAAAAATATAATTTTGTTTTCTTGTTTGCACGGTTTTGTTCAATAACTTGTTGCCATTCTGAAGGTAATTTCATAATGCCACTCTCATAGAACCCTCGTCCCTATTGGCAAAAAATTGGGACAGTCGATTTTCACAAGCTTCTCTTGAGGTGAATTTTTCACCCGCAAAATCATTCGCCAGGAACAGGTATTAATCACTTGATGCCAGGTCCGGACTATAAGCTGGATGCATAAGAACCTCCCAACCAATCTCCTGGAGCCTCTGGCGAATTTATATTGATGTGTGTGGCTTGGCGTTGTCCTGATGGAACACAATTCCTCTCCTATTTCAATTCCGTCTGGGCGATTGCTTCCTTCAGGCAGTCCAATTGTTGACAGTACGAGTCCGAATTAAGAGTTTGGCCGTAGGGGAGCAGCTCATAGTAGACGATTCCCTGCCAATCCCACCAAACACATACCAAAACCTTCCTGACCGTCAATCCTGGCTTGGACACCGTTTGCGCCGGCATAACGCGATTCGACAACGAAAGTTTTCACGTGACGTTGTCGTAAGTAACCCACTTTTCATCACCAGTAACCATCCGCTTCAGAAATGGATCGATTTTGTTGCGATTCACCAGCGATTCGTAGATGTAGATTCGGTCCATGAGGTTTTTTTTTTTGCGTTAGCTCGTGTGGAACCCATACATCGTGCTTCTTTTTGTATCCAGTATTATTTAAATGGTTCCAAACGGTTTTTAGAAACAGTGCTTACATGACGGTCAGACTCGACGATTTCCATTATTTTATCGAAATTTTCGACAATTGGCCTTCCAGAGCGTGGTGCATCTTTGACATCAAAATTACCGGAACGGAATCGACGAAACCAAAATTTCACATGATTGGCTGTTACAGTATCAGGATCATAAACACTCTTCATATTTCAACCGTCTGGCTTACGTTTTCACCTTTATCGAGGAAAAACTGTAAAATATGGCGTATTTTCTCTTTACTCGTGTCCATCTTTGACGCGTTGCCAAACAATACTGAGTCAAGCAATCACAAAACTGCCTGAAAAGTTTATTTAGTACGAAATCCAGATCGCACTTATACAACGCGAGATACAGATGACTAAAGCCATTTATTGGAAAAATAATGTATTGCTTTTTACTACACCTTATATTAGAAGGGCTGCAAGTTTCGGAAATTATTCTTACACAGAATCATGTTGTATTGGAACTACCCAATTTGCCGCCTAACAGGAATCAGCATGTAGTAGAAAATGTATTTTAGATTCTTGCAAATAGATTCCAAGTTTGATCTACAGGAATCGGTTTAAATTTTCTTTATTTTATTTAATTTGTTTGCAAATGGAAGAGTTTTTACAAGATTAGTCGACATGAAAAAACGATCGAAAGGCAAAACTATTGCTGCATAGTATTACACAACTTTTAGTAATCACTCTTTCACCCAAAGTCCAACAAATTGCACAGATTCCTCCTCTAAACCATTTTGTGTATTTGGCATATATTTAGAATCTAATGGACTAAAATCACTCAATTCGGAATCATAAAGGGTCTTAAAGGGTCTTATGAATTTCACGTACGCGTGCGTTTCGTATTAGTATTCATTATATTCAATAGAAAACTCAAACACAAAATTATATTTATATTCTAAAAATTTACATCAATGGGGCAATATATTCCACCTGTATGTTATAAGAAACAAATAACCGATATATTTTCCCAGAATAAAAAAGCAATATATATATATATATATATATATATATATATATATATATATGTATATATATATATATGTATATATTATATATATATATATATATATATATATATATATATATATATATATATATATATATATAAATATATATATATATATATATATATATATATATAATAAATATATGGTACTTAAAGCCCCAAAGGGCTCATTGGCCGAGCTTCTCTTCCATTACTGTTGTGCGTCTTAAATTTTGGACAGTATTAGAATGGACCTACTTATTTTAGCCGGTTCCGAACCGCAGAACACTTGTGACATCACTTTTTCTGAGCTTTGTCACAGAGTTCTTTTTAGAAGCTGTTTCATGGCAAGTTGTTACTGTCGGAAGAATTGCCAATTGCTTGCCGACAGGTGGGTACCGTTCGAATATATATATATATATATATATATATATATATATATATATATATATATATATATATATATATATATATATATATATATATATATATATATATATATATATATATATATATATATATATATATATATATATATATATATATATATATATATATATATATATATATATATATATATATATATATATATATATATATATATGAAAAACACAACATTTCACATATTCAACAGCACATATGGGAGACGTGAATCTATCATATTTGCCATATGAGCATAAGGACCAATGGAATGTTTTATAAATCAAAATATATGAGAAATAGATTTATTTATTTATATATGAGAAATAGATTTTTGTAGAATATCGAAATTTTATTGAGTTATATTGTCTCAATAGTAGTGAAAGGGGTAATAGCAATATGCATGCGGAAGAAAATTAAAAGCTTTAAATCTATAATTTTATATATTCCAATACATATACGTATGAAAGCAAATCTAAGTAATATGTTTTTATATTTCTATTTGCTTTGTATGATGTTCACTTCTACAGAACTTACTACACTTTTCTGCTTCATAACTAATTTTTGGTTTTCCATAGAATAGTATGATTTCAAATTATTGCACCGTTTTATTAAATTGCATAAATAATTTTAGTTGTGTAATGCGTAAGTAGTACGTTATTTCTTACCATAGGTGTACTCATCTTCTTTGGAGTTCTGCAATTGTTGTTTTTTAAATTTATTTTCATAAGAAATGTATAAAAAAGTTTATGTAAAATTTACATCTACACCATGATGGGTCGCTCCTTATAAAAAAAAAGTTTCGTAATTTCAAATTTCATTCTTAACCCTGCTAGAACCGCCAAAATATTTTTTTTATCATAGCACCGTTGTTGATTGTCCGATTTTAAAAAGTCATAGCTTGATGAAAAGCTATCAGGATGACATTGTAAAACATTTTCAGTCACAAAATTAAAGCCCTTTAAAAACACATAAATCTTCTTCATTTGAAGTATGAAGGTAACTGTAAAACGAAAAGAGTAATAACGAAATGAAATTTTGATTAAGGCAAGAATTGGCAATTTTTCCGGCAGTAACAATTTGGCAAAAATGCTTCTTAAAAGAGCTCTGTGACAAAACTAAGTTAAACTGATGTCACAAGGGTTCTGCCATTCGGAACCGGCTAATATGAGTAGGTACCTTCTAATGCTGTCCAAATTTAACAAGCACAATAGTATTGGAAGAGAAACCCGGTGGTATCACAATGAGCCTTTTTGGCCTAAGTGCGTCCTCTCAGAGAGAGGGACCTAATCTAACCTAATATCTCACCGTATAAAGTAGTTTTTTTTTAGGAAGAGAAAGCATCGAAGACCTTAAAATAGTGTGGGATTTCAACCCACTAAAATTTCCTCTATGTCAAGTTGTTTAACTAGTACAAACATCTGTCACTTGATCGGAAAACAAATTCAAGGACGGTGACACATATATCATATTGTCCTAATTGGTCGTGCCTGTTCGCAATTGCGTTGCACAATGATTTAAAATAAGCAAATTTTACAATAAATCTTGACGATATTGAAGTTGTTCTTAACACTTTCGGTTTTCTGGTTTGGCAAATGTATATCAAAGTTCCATCGGTAACAACGCGGGCTGAGTTATTCGATATTTTGTGAATGACATAGAAATTCAACAAGCATTATAAAACATACATATTACATGTAACAATTTCATTTGAATATTATTTACCTGCGATTGATATATCCTTATTAGTTGAGTATTTAATTGAGACTAATTCGGCATCCGTTAGAACTATATGCAAGGTGACTTTGTAATTTTAAATTTGTTCTAACTTATCATCGTTGTGTAGGCATCACTATTCCATGAATAGCAAGCGGTTTATTTTTCCAAAGAAAGCATTAAAATACAACTTAAGTTGCTGAGTTAATATTCTAGGTTAATTGAGATTTGCTATATCAAAAATCTAAGTCTGCTATAGAGACTGCTTTCAAAAATGTTACATTTACGGGTAGATAGATATTAACCCTTATCGAAAATTTAATTTTATTACTCCTTTAGTTTTAGAGTTAGCTAGACACTTTGAAATGAAGAGTTTATTGGTTTCTTAATGGTTTTAATTTTGTGATGGCAAAAAGTTTCATTAAGATTGTGTAATTAGGGGAACTGAATATGATTTTTTAGGGGTTCATTCAATTTCAATGCCATATATTAAGGATTAAGGATTACAACAAATTGTATTGTAAATATATTTACAATACTTTATTTGATTACGATGCTTTTAGACTACCACATAGACTTTTAAAAATTATTGTAAAAAGACAAATCTTTTGGGCAAAAGCAGTTCAGGACTTAGGAAGAAAATTTAATATTAACAGAGATTATGGGAAAAAGCTCTGAAAAGTTCACGAGTATACAATTATTTAGATCACAATATTAGTAGTATTAGATGTGACCTTATTTATCTTGAAGGCAAAAAAAAATTCAAAATGCACTCTTTGCAACTTGAACGAATTAGAAACAATCGCCCACTTTTGTCCACTTTTGCCCAATATTGAAACGAATCCGATACCGATATTTTGGATAACTTTACCTAGACCAAGATGAAGTTATTGATAGATTGAATGGAATGGTCTGGTTTGGTTTTTCACTGATGCGTTGGAATATAGAAACTTAATTGTAAACGAATATAATTAGCCTTGTGCATTTCTTTTGTCAACCAATCTGAGTTATTTTGTTATTCTCTATAATTATATTTTATTGGACAATTTTATTGTATAATTGTATTTTCCGACAGACGACCTTTGAGTCAATGTCGTAAATTCTTTGTTAAATAGTTTTAGGATATGTATGTATATTTTTAAGGCTGCTTAATAAAACAATCTATCTATCTATCTATCTATTAAGAAATTATAGCCCTCTCTGTTAGCTTTTCAACAAGCTATCATTTTTTAAAAATCGCACAATCAACAACTGTACCAGGTGTACAAGCTTAAATCCGCTGTTTGCCTGTAGATGGCATTAGTGAGCATATTGAGTTATTATCGACTGTTCATCCTTTTTTTATGAGTTCGAAATCTATTTACATCAATTAGTAAACATCATCAGTGATTTCATACTAGTCTAGTCTAGTTTCGTGCCAGAAAAACAGCATATGCGGGAAGCTCTTCTTTTTTGCTTCAATTTGAAGAAATCTGCTGCTGAGTCGCATCGAATGCTTGTGGAGACAGTGCGCTATCGGAACGCGAGACGATACTGTGCGTTTGGTGGGATCACCAGGGTGTCATCTACTACGAGCTGTTGAAACCTGGTGAAGCTGTCAATGCTCACCGCTACCACCAACAACTAGTGAAATTGCGCCGTGCTTTGGGTGAAAAAAGGCCTGGTTATTAACAAGGACACGAGAAGCTGATTTTTCTCCACCACAACGCCCCATCGCATACGTCAAAACTGGTCCAAAACTATGTGCTATGTGTTTTTTTTTTTACCGAAAAACAGCATATTTAAGCTTGTACACCTGATACTTAATCAATTGTGGGTGCTGTAGCTCAGTGCTTAGTGCGTTGACCTTCTGATCTGTAGGTCATGGGTTCAATCCCCGTCGATGTCACAAAGGTTTTGCCGTTCGGAACCGGCTAATATAAGTAGGTCCCTTCCAATGCTGTCCAAATTTAACACGAGCAACAGTATTGGAACAGAAACTCGGTGGTATCACAATGGGCCTTTCTTGCCTAAATGTGTCCTCTCAGAGAGAGGGCAGCCACATAACCTAACATAACCTAACCTAATCAATTAATTCATTTACTTAAGTTCAAAACTCGACTACAGAAAAATTCTCATTTTTTTTATTTGCATAATCAGGAAATTACAAACTCGACTTTTCTATTAGCTCTGTGGCAGAGTGGTGATTTATAGAGTGTATTAACTTTTCTATTTCTGGGCGGAGAATTGAAGTAGTTGGCTCGGACGATAGAATGAGGTTGTGACATATATAGCCAACAACAACATTTTCTTTTAATATGGCTTGGACGCCATTCCGCTTGCTCATCATGACACCAATTGTAATTATTTACACAATATATTGTATATATATATATATATATATATATATATATATATATATATATATATATATATATATATATATATAATATTATATGGATTATTCTTTTATAGATTGCACGGATTTGGCAAAATATAAAATTTTACATTTCAGCGACAAATCGGCGAAAATTAAAAAAAAAAAATTCCTTACGTAAAATAAGTCTACACATGTATCGGGATTTCTCTCGGAAAACATGTTTAACGTAATACCGTTGGTCGAAATTTTGAAAAACGGCCTTTTCCTGCCAATCCCCAGGGGTAAATGACAGCACCAATGCACGCACCATACACTTTTACAAAATGCAAATTTGTCATAATAATGGAGAGATTTTTTGTAGATTCTTTATACATTTTTATTAACCACAACTTATGTGTGTGTATGGTCAAATTAAATAGACTTACACTTGTGCCACCTTCAATTTAATTTTTTTTTTTTATTTTTATTTATACTCGCCTACAATGATATTTTGTTTTTATATGTATCCCCATAAAATTTTCTTTGGCTGCCACCTTTGGCTACTTTTGGCCTTGTTGATTAACTATGCAGATGACATGCTTGTTTTTTTAGAACATATGGGACATGTTCATAATACATTACATACAGTTTCTATTCAAACATAAATGTGTATGAAATTACACAAACAGACGCACGTAATAATTAGTGTTATTAAATGCTTTGAAAGCGACAGAAGTGAAATCTTAATATTTAATATGAGAATATTGCGTTTCTTAATTTTTCTACTAATTTTGAAGAATGTTCTTTTGATTTTAAAACCAAGTCATCTCTTGGACGCTATTTATGAGGAGAGAATATATCAGACACTTTTATACATTACACGCGATCAAGATAGCATTTGGGAAGAAACTGGCATTTTAAAGGATGACAAAGACCCAAAAGTGATACTCACTAAAAATCATAGCATCCACATGCGACGTTATTTTAATCAGGAAATTTTAGCAGTACTAAGTCTAGACAACACCACCGATTTGGGAGTATTATCGACTCTCTCAAGAAGTTTGCAACATATGCGAATTGCAAGAGTGTTAATTTTACATAACGAAATCGAAAATGAAATTCAATACTCGCGATTGAGAAACATTTTTCAGTTTTTTGAAGAGCACCGGATGCTTAATGTTTTGCTCATCTTTAGAGATTTTCAAGCGACGCAAAATTGCTACAGTTACAATAAGTTTCCCAAGTTCAACATTGAAAAATGGAAATATGGTACACGTAAAATTTATCCAAATCGTTTACGAGATATACAAGGATATAATATTACGACATTACCCGATAATTCGGAACCACGTAGTATGGTCTATAAAGATTCCCGGAATAGAACACAAGTCATCGGATATGTATATTTGCTGATAAAGACATTAGTTCAGAAAATGAATGGCAATTTAGTGATACCATTTACGGAGAAACATGGGATATTATACTATAACGATATGCTGAACTTTACTCGAAATGGAACTTTGGATATACCATCAAGTACGACCGGCTCAATTTTTATTGAGAATTTCACTGAGGTGTCTTATCCCATAAATTTAATCAGCTGGTGGGTTATGTTGCCCGTGGAACAACAGATATCGAAAAATGAAATATTCTACATGCTTTTGGCTTCCGTACTGACGCTCATAGCAATTGTTTTGAACTTGACGTTTACCATTTTGATATTATGTGGTTTGGTGATACTGAAACCCATACATTCATCTACTTACATGGGAATGGTATGCGATAGCTGTCGCGGTATACTTGGTAATCCATTTCCATATCCAGTTGAACCAAGATCATCATTGGCGTTCGTATTTCTATTGCTTACATTAAGCGGCTTCTTTTATTCCAATATTTTTGGTGCTTTTTTAGCAGCTTTCATCTCAGAGCCACCGCTGTCAAATTTCATTTCCAACATTGATCAGCTCAATCGTACATCGCTCAAGATATTAACTTTCGGGCCTGAAGCTGAACAAATGCCAAAGCATATCTATGAAAATTATCGAAATGTTTTCAATATAAGCAAAGATCTCAGTACTTTGGCGGAGATGCGTAATACTTTGGATACCAGAATGGCATATACTGTATGGGATGATCGATGGTCTGCATATGATCAGCAGCAGAAATATTTTGCACGACGATTGTTTCGTTTGAGTGATATATGCCTAAATCCTATGATTTATATGAATCTAATGATCCACGAAAATTCGATATATCGTGAAGTGCTAAACGATTTCATAAATGAAATTTATGCTGCTGGTCTGATGAGTTTTTGGTTAAAGTCCTCTGCATACTATATGATTGAAGCGGGTCGTTTATCGACCAAGGATTCAACTACTCCACGTGCCTATACCGCTGTAAGAGTCGAAGATTTCTGGTATATTTGGTTGATATATTTTGCAGCAAATGCTATATGTATTTTAAGTATAATATTTGAATGTATATGGTACTACTCGTATTTGAATAAAGAATAATTTTTATATATATTTTCTTACCCTACAACGTATATTCATTTCGGTCAGATGTTTGTGACTACTTGAACTCTACCTCTCTCTCTTAGCTTCACAGTCTCGGGTGGACCATAGCTTCACCAACAACTCTTCTCCAGTTTGTTCTCTCCCTCGCTTGCTCTCTCCAATTTCGAACATTCATCGTATTCAGGTCTGCATCTACATCGTTAAGCAATCTCTTTCTTGACCGGCCGCCCTTTCTTCCACCAATCGGACGAAGTACAAACATTTTCTTCTGGATTCTTTCAGCTGGCATTACAGCTGGTATAACATGACCTATACATCTAATTCGCTCTGCGTTTATGAAACGTACGACATTTGCGCCACCAATTAGGTTTTCAATTTCATGATTATAACGGATACGATAAGTGCCATCTATTAATTTAACAATTTTTCGCATGATGCTCCTTTCAAATCGTAGCAGCTGACTGATATCGTTTGTTTTCAGTGTCCATATTTCAAGTGACTACTTGAACTACTTTTTTTTATATATATTTTGACGAAATTTGGCATGAGTAACCTATGATCCAAAGCTACGAAGGAAATTGATGTTGGGCATGATCGGTCAATAGCCACGCCCACATCAAGCATTCAAAGCGGCTAACCTCGGAATTTTCAAAATCTTTAACTTGCTATAACTCACTTAATACACCACCTGGGACAACAATATTTGGCACATAGAGTTACATCATACTACTACTTAATCCTGCCGAAAGTGGGTGAACCGCGCTTGCTTTTTATACTAGCCTGAACTTCTTTAAAATTTAAGCCGCTGTAATTTCGATAATCTTCCGTCTAAACAATCATATTGGACACTTAGATTAATATTGTAGTTAGAAATAAGCTGGCATAAAATCAGCACGCCATGCCCACTTCTGCCCCATACAAAGTCGAGGAAATGAAAAAAAAAATATTTTAAACCGCCATAACTTACAAACTGTTCAGCATAGAACAACCAGATTTAAGGTGTGGATTAGCATTGTAAGAGCAAATAGATCCACGAGAAATAGGCCAGTCATGCCCACTGTTTATAGTAGCTCCCACACGCATGGACCGAATTTCTTTGAAATTGAAACAGCTGTTTCTTCGGCAATCTGCTGTTTAGAACAACATAATTTATTTTTTTATATGTATAATTAGTTTTGAGTGAGGAGCCATTAGCCAATTTAGTTCCCTCATTGTAATTTTAATTTGTTCTGTTCTCTTTTGGATGTGTTGCTCCCAACTTAGTTTTTCGTCCAAATGTAGCCTAAGATACTTAGCTGTTACTGCCTGTGGTATTACAGTACTATTATTGTAAGTGTGCCTGTTTGAATTTATTTGTCGTAAGGTGAAGGTCACTTGTACTAATTTAAGTTCATTTAGTTTTATTTTTCAATCATTTGTCCATTTGTTGAGCTTGTTTAAAGCTTGCTGTAGGTCCTCTATTGCTTTATTTGGTTCGTTGTGCGACGTCACAAAGTTTCCCATGAATGTTATCCATATCACTGGGAATTCATCACTATACAAAGTATACAAAAAAGGTCCAACGACGCTACCCAGGCACTTACATTAATATAGTAGCCGGAAATGCCAAGCCCACTTCTTAATAGAATTTAAAAAGAGTTGAAATCGCCCCAACATATGAACTATTCATCATAGGATAACCATATTTAAGTTGTGGATTAGTATTTCAAAGATAATTTGATTTATATAAAAGAGACAAACCACGACCACTTTTTTACATAGGTATCCTAGGGGCGGTGGGTTCTAATTAAAAAAAAAAACACACATCGCTTTCGTAGGGCAGGCTTATATGAGATATATCGGGTATGTATGTTTCTGGAAAATATTCAGGACACAAAATTAATAGGGGGTCGTTGGTCAGTGATGGCCTCCGTAATTATATAGCGTTTGTATATTGGCTGTGCTTAGCGACACATTGAGTCGCAATTAGTAGTCCGGAGGGCATTGATTTGGTGCCTATATGTATAATATTTGTCAATGAATCAGCAAAATAAAGAATAACCTCATAAATGATATAAATGCGACATGTTCAACAGCTACCCATGGGACAAATACAAAACGTTCTATAGTTATAAAACGTTACTAAATCAATATTAAACCAAACATTGCACAGAAATGATGAATGTATAGTAACCATAATCAGAAATTGAGATATTTATACATTAAATAGTATCACGTAATAAACTGGAACGTAGAGGTTAACTGAGTATGACGATATTCAAAATTTTATTATTTTCTATCATTTCGAAGAATTTTGTGTCATATGGAAAACTACTTGAAATTTCCGAAATAGAGCATCGTGAGGTAGTACATATTTTGGAGGAAATTTATATAGAAAACGTCTATGAGACAGTCCTATATATTGAAAATGATAACGGTACCACATGCAAAGATGTTAATGTGTTTAGCAACAAAATCAAAGTACCGAAAATTGTTCTAACTCAAAATCATGTAGTCAATATGGGACATACATACAGTCACAAGCTTTTAGCAATAGTTTGTCTGACAAATTATTCGGCTGATTTGAGTATTTTATCAACATTGTCGGAAAATTTACACCACATTCGCTCTACAAGGGTTTTGATATTATTCCAGGCAAATGGAGGCGAAATGCGCTCTGAAGGGTTAAACAATATTTTTAAAATATGTGAAAATTATCAAATGATCAATGTTCTTCTCATCTTTCGGGATTTTAATGTGACACAAAACTGCTATAGCTATAATAAATTCCCTCAGTTCACCATTGAAAAATGGTTATATGGCTCACGAGAGATTTATCCAAATCGTTTGGAAAATTTATATGGATATCACATTCAAACGTTGCCAGATGATACTGAGCCACGTACTATTGTATACATGGATTCAAGAAATTCTGTACAAATCACGGGCTATATATATCTTTTACTCGAAGCATTGGCGGAGAGACTGAATGCTAAGTTAGTCACACCCTATCCCATAACTCCGGGGAGGCGTTACTATTATGATATGATAAAGTACACGCGAAATGGAACTTTGGATATACCTGCAAGTCTTTCATCATCGGGATATTTTAAGAATTTCAGTGAAATTTCATATCCAGTAATTTTCGTCAGATGGTGTGTAATGGTACCGATGGAACGAGAATTATCGAAAAATGAAATCATCTATGAATTAGTGATTTCAACATTGACATTATTCACGGTGGTATTGCAATTTTCTTTCTCATTACTATTATCATGTAGCTTGTGGTTGTCAAAGCGTATGTACTCAAATGTTTGCATGGATACTCTATTTAATTGTAGCAGCTTGCGTGGTTTACTTGGGCAATCATTTCCATACCCATCTAAATTAACCACATCGTTAGCACTCATTTTCATTTCGCTATTGCTGTGTGGTTTCTTGTTGCCAAACATTTTAGGTGTCTATTTTACTGCACTGCTAGTACAACCACCGTTCGTAAAATATATTTCGAATATTGCTGAGCTCAGTCAATCATCCTTCAAACTATTGACTTATCGGCCCGAGTCTCGAACTATGCCACAACATTTTCTTCGAAATTACCCTAATCTTTTCAACATGACTGATGAAGCTAAAGTCATGTCGCACCTAAGAGACACACTTGACACTAGTATGGCTTTCACAGTATCAAGTGATCGTTGGCAAGTGTACGAAGAGCAGCAGAGATATTTTCCACGTCGTCTCTTTCGTCTGAGTGATATATGTTTTGGACGTGCGAACGCGATGCTTTTCATGATCCCGGAGAATTCGATATACCGCGACGTTTTGAACCATTTCATAAATGAAGTGTACGCTGCCGGTCTCATCCAATTTTGGATGCAGTCTTCGATGGGGTATATGCTCAAAGCAGGACGTTTACCATATAAGGACATTACTATTCCGCCAATTTTTGTTGCTGTTACGCTAAAGGATTATTGGAGTATTTGGCTATTTTACATTGTGGCAATCATAATATGTTTGGTGTGCTTTATATGTGAATATGTGTGGTTCCATTTAATAGAAAATTATTTTTAGGCTTAATTGTGTAGCCATAAGTCCCATAGCAGGTCCCGTTTCAGTAGTAACCATAGTTGGAATTCTTCTCACTTTTTAATCGACGTTCAACTGATTCCTTAGTAATAGATTACGCAATATAATATATCACTCATGCTTTGTTAGAATATAGCTGTAATGCTCCAATATTTTATATTTGATTCTTTTGCGTGTACACAAATTAAATGTTTTGAATGGTATTTATTGATTTATGGCTCAATTTAATACAATAAATGAAAACATCAGATTATAAATAACGACTATATTTTGTAAAAGAAGAACTTGTCACGTCCCCTATTATACATTACACCGTCCGACAAAATCACACTTTTTTGTACACATGGTTTTTGGTTGAAAGAAAAAAAAAAAATACTAAAAGGAAAATAGAAATTTGTATAAAAATTACACTTTTATCTTTACTATGGAATAATGGCTCTATCTGACGTCAGAATAGTCTGCGGAAAACAAAATCAACTTGTGCTTATTTTATATATTTTTTCTTTTATTTATAATTTTTCCAAGATTCTTAGCGCTAGGTTCAAACTTTAAAGTCGATTTGCAGATGGATATTTGATTCATAACGTTGTTTTTTTGCGTTTACTCGTCTAGCACCCATACATCGAGCTTCTTTTTGTATCCAGCATTTTCAAGTGATTCCTAGCGGTATTTTTGTGCAATATCTAGCTTCAGGACCGTCTAGCCTAACGATTTTCTTGACTTAACCGACATTATCGACAATTGGCCTTCCGATGATACCAAAATTCAGCGAAATTGGCTATTACAGTATCAGGAATCAGGCTATTACAGTATCATAAAAACTATTCACATTTTCAGACGCCTGGTTAGCTTTTTTGCCTTCTGAAAAAAAAAAAATACTGTAGAATTGGCGTATTTTCTACCTTTTGCGCGCTCTCAAACAAAACTTACTATCTATGTCTATATGTTAATGGTGCTCTCGCACATGAAAATCGACAAATAACGACATAGTCGCTCAGCAATCACCTCTAAAGAGACCAAAGGTAAGACCCATTAATTTTTTCTCTTTAACAATTCCCTTAAACATACTTACCTCCTACCTCCACCTCTTAAAGGAGGAACATAAACACGTTTGGAAATTGTCAGTTTACCACATAGCTACTCAAAAATTGACTCTAAAGGAATGACATGTAATTAGTCACCAATAGATTCTTCCTCTACAATATTTCCTCAAAATATACTAATCCCTAGCTGCTCCTTTTTTAGGCGCTCCTCTACAAAACTAACAAAAAAAAAATGGCCACAAATATCACCTATTAATACATATATTCCACCCAATATTTCTCCCAAATATTTAGTCGTCTATAATGAGTTATGATAATTTATATCCAATTTAATTTGGTCGCTACATTTATCTTGTTGATTAATTATGCAAATGACATGTTTGTTCTGAAGAACCCAAGGTACAAATTATATACATATTCCATTATATGAAATTTATTTATACTGAGTGCATATGAAATGAAACAAATAGTAGAAACGTAAAATCTTAGTACTAAAAAACACTATAAAAGCAACAGAGTAAATGCTTAACATTCAATATTCAATATGAAAATATTGCGATTCTTAATGTGCTTACTAATTCTGAAGAATATTCTTTTAATTCTAAAAGCAACAAATCTTTTGGATGACATATATGATGAGGGGATATATCAGACAATTTTATACATTAGACGCAATCGGGATAGCGCTTGTGAAGAAGGTGATTTGTTATGGAATCCCAAAGTTCCAAAACTACTACTCATTCAAAATCATACTGTCT
This sequence comes from Megamerina dolium, assembly GCA_963854835.1. Taxonomy (NCBI): domain Eukaryota; kingdom Metazoa; phylum Arthropoda; class Insecta; order Diptera; family Megamerinidae; genus Megamerina; species Megamerina dolium. The sequence goes on from OY978526.1 coordinate 68,637,585, forward strand.
ATCTGAGACACTACTACAATCAGAAAATGTTAGCTGTCGTTTGTCTGGACAATATTACAGATCTGATAATATTATCTACACTATCGCAGAGTTTAAAGCGTATGCGATTTGCAAGAGTGCTGATTTTACACACCGAAAACGAAAAGGATGTGCAGGATGGGCAATCAAGGGATATATTGAAATTTTTTGATCAGAATCAAATGCTAAATGTTTTGCTTATTCATCGAGATTTTCACGCGACACAAAATTGTTATAGTTATAGCAAATTTCCCGCGTTTACCATTGAAAAATGGAAACATGGATCACGGGCACTTTATCCAAATCGTTTAAAGAACATACAACGGTATAATATTAATATAATACCAGATGATACAGAACCACGAAGCATTGTGTATACGGATGCACATAATAGACCACAAATTACTGGATATGTATATCTTATGCTAAAAGCATTGGCACAGAAAATGAATGGTACTTTGGCTACACCATATCCAATAAAACGAGGAAGATATTATTATAATGACATGCTTAATTTTACACGTAATGGCACCATAGATTTGCCAGCAAGCGTCACAGGCTCGTTTTATTTTGAGAATTTCAATGAGATCACTTATCCAGTGTACCAATCAAGCTGGTGTCTTATGTTACCGGTAGAACGGGAAATATCAACAAATGAAATATTCTATGTGCTGTTGATTTCCACACTGTCGCTGATGGCAATTGCATTAGAAATTATTTTCGCATTTCTAGTATTGTGTGGTCTACGGCTGTTGAAGCGTACGCATTCATTTTCAGGTATGCATATGCTGTGTGAAAGTTTGCGTGGCATATTGGGTCAATCATTTCTGTACCCGGTCAAACCGACATCATCATTGGCATTTATATTCATCTTACTCACTCTGAGTGGGTTTTTCTATTCGAATATTTTTAATGCCTTCTTGCCAGCATTTATGACACACCCACCACTGTCAAGCTTCATTTCCAATATGGAGGATATCAGCCGATCAGCTCTAAAAATATTAATTTTCTGGCCCGAATCTAAACAAGTACCTGATGATATACTCAAAAAGTATAGAACTGTATTCAATGCAACCGACGATATCAGAATAATGGCGGAATCACGTGATACTTTAGATACAAATATGATTTTCACAGTGCCATATGATCGCTGGATTATTTATGATGATCAGCAGAAATATTTTGCACGTCGTCTATTTCGTCTGAGTGATATCTGTTTTAGCGATATGATGTATTTGATTCTGATGATCAATGAAAATTCGATATATCGTCATGTGGTGAATCATTTCATGAATGAAGCCTATGCTGCAGGTCTCATGAGTTTTTGGTTAAAATCAGCAGCGCGTTACATGGTTGAAGCCGGACGCTTGTCCACGAAGGACTTGAGTGAGGCACGTACATATGCCGCTGCTAAGTTGGAAGATTTCTACTTTATTTGGGAATTGTATTTGCTTGCAATTGCTATTTGTATATTGTGCTTTCTCTGTGAGATTGTATGGTACCATTTGAATAAAATATAAATACATTTAGTTTTGAATCTTTAAATATATTGTATTCAGGAAAGGAAATAAGTTTAAATTGTCCAGCTTCTAAATGAAAATTGACCTTGAGAGCATCTCCGTCCACTCTAAAAATAGTCCAAACCGTCTTCGTATCATAAGATTGACGTTTAAGAAAATCCTTAAAAAGTGCTTGTGTATGTGAGAGATATGCCGGTGAGCTCATACCTTGGTTGAGTTGATGTTCTGATTTTCCTGCTTCAATTACCGACTGCTTCTTGCTGTATGAGAAATTCAAATTGTTTAGGTTAACCGTTCTTAAGGGGCACAACTAGTTTGACCGCCTGAAAAAAGGTGATTTTTGTGAATTGTTTAAAAAAAAGTATTGCATCGAATGTTTTAAAATTATGCAGATATATTTGTGCATAAATAATGAATACAAAGTAATTTTTTCAAATGAAAATATTCGATTTTCAGCAAGTTATCTCCTGAGTCTTCAAAAAAAAAAAAAAGGTTTTCCCACTGCTGCAGTGATTGTAGCCTTCGCAGTGCCTGAAATCAAAAAAACCAAAAATTTTATTAAGCTAGGTTATATTTTCTATACAATGGCCCTCGATTGTAAAAAAAAAATGAAGCAAACAAAATGGCGGATTTGTGAAAAAAAATTCAAATCTTGCTGAAAAATCTGATGGTTTCTGGCCTGGCATAATTATATTTTTCATCCAATCATAAAACTGGAGGGTCATTGTATGGAAAAACAAATACAAAGTAAGCTAAAAGAAGACCCAAGTCGATCGGATGATTTGTTATTGAGTTAGAGCTGCAGCAAATGTGTAAAATTTAGTTTTGAGAAAAGCACGTTTAAAGGTCAAAGTACTGATTTCATTGTTATAAATTTTTAAATATCATAGCTAGAGCTAATCTACAATTTCAGATCCTCTCAGGTATGTATAAGTGGAAAATTACCTATGCATACATTTCTGTGTATCTAAAGGTTAACAATAGCTATTATTACTTATTTACCGTGTCAACAGAGCCCGAAAAATAACTCAGGTACGGTCGTCAAGTAACGCTACATTCTAAATAATGAGAAGCTGCTCTGTAGAAGGCTGTAACTCAGAAACTATTTGAGATTTTCACTTGAGATTTTAATATGTTATTTTTAAAGGTATAAATTATCAAAAAATGCAAAAACAAAAAAAAAAAACGAAACTTTTAAAATTTCAAACTAGTTGTGCCCTTTAAATAATGAAAATAATAAATCTACTTGACTTAACTATGATCCGAAATTTCTGCCCACTTTACCAGGCCATGTGAAAATGTCTTGTTGATGCAGTTGCCGGTGTTCTTTCTGTTGATGATGTTTTCGGGTAACGTAATTTTTCGTCATCTTTTGCAATCTCGAACTATTGCTGTTGATACTTGATCACAAATCTTGCTGTTGTTGTCGGTGATTTTCTTCTATTTGTTCTGTTTCATTAATTGTTTTTATTATTTATATTGTTGAGGTGATAGTGCTGCCACTTGTTGTGATTGTATTCGCAGTAGCACAGTTTTGATCATTTTCTAAATGGGTAAGCCTTTCGTTGTTGGACAATACCATTGCTCAAAGTAAATGTTTAAATCAAATTTTGATTTATTTCATTATTTTTGTTATTGGAAGAAATTCCGTATTGAAACGAAAGAGAACAACACATAGATCACAAACTAATTGTTTTTTGTTGTATTTTATTTAGTTCAAAAGAAATATGCTTCATTACAAATTGACTATGTTCCACAATTGCAACTTTTTAAAGATATAATTTTATACAAAAAAACCTCGAGATAAAAATAAACAAAAATTGCGCGAACTGTTCGTGTCGGGAAAAATTCAGTAAGTATCAAAACAGAAGAACAAGATCAAACGAATCGACAGCTGACTGATCAAGTCAGTGTTGCATTTGCCTTCTATAAAGGTGGCACCAAATCCACCAGACAGTGCGCGCGACGTAATTTTCTGGCGTAGACAGTGTTCGATCATCTCAAAAAGTACCCGATTCATATAAATATCGAATGAAGATGTTCTATGAAGATGACTCTGTGATTTGCTGATATTTTCAACAGTTTGAATGCAGAAATCGTAACGTTGCCATGTTTTTAATCTTTTTTACACCCTGCATAATGTAATATGCAAGGTATATTCGTTTCGGTCAGATGTTTGTAACCACTTGAAGGAATCTCCGGAGATATTCGTGATCAGCGTCGGTTAAATTGTCGATTTAACGAAGTCCGTCCGTCCTTCTGTCTGTCTGTCACCTGGATGGTTCGCATGATAACTTGAACAAATATGGAGCTACTTTGAAGAAATTTGGCACAAGTAACCTATGATCCATGGGAAACTTCGGTAATCTTTTGTCTAGAACAACCATAAAAAATAAATATGTGGCACTTAAAGCCCCAAAGGGCTCATTGGCAGAGCTTCTCTTCCATTACTGTTGTGCGTCTTAAATTTGGACAGTATCAGAAGGGACCTACTTATTTTAGCCGGTTCCGAGCGGCAGAACACTTGTGACATCACTTTTTCTGAGCTTTGTCACAGAGTTCTTTAAGAAGCTTTTTCATGGCAAGTTGTTACTGTCGGAAGAATTGCCAATTGCTTGCCGACAGGTGGGTACCATTCGAAAGAAAAATCTTATCGATATTAAATTTGTTATGCATCAGCCGGCGATTGAACCACGACCTACAGATCAGAAGGCGAACACACTAACCACTGAGCTACGGCACCCCTAGAACAACCATACTTGACACTTATATTAATATGGTATTCGGAAATAATGTGGCTGGAAACCAGCATGCCACACCCCCCTCTTAATGGGGCTACCATGCAAAGTTGCGAAAATTAAAAAAAATTTTAACCGCTTAACTTACGAACTATTCAACGTAGGTGGTCAGCCCGAGCCGACTGTAAGGTACTTTTTTTTATATCGAAATACATAAATACTCGTATATATTTATGCATTTATGCTTTTTAGTATGCATGGAGATTGTTTAACTGTCAATTGCATTCAATATCTTAGTTAAAAATTAAACAATTTTCATTTCTATTATGCTCCGAATGGTTTTACAGCAGTACGAGAACCAGTGGCTTTGACCACAGACACTACTGCAACGTACTAAAGGTTAAACGTTCACAAAATCTTAGGAAAAGTGCGAAAACATAGTATTGTATGGGAGATGTGGGTAATTTTCCTTCAATGCCGCCCAATTGTAATTTTGTATATTCGTTAGGAAATAAAATCTTATGTACAAAGTTTTAGCTTTATAGCAATATATTTTTGCGTGCAAAGTGTGAAAAAATATGGGAGCTGGACGTGAATTGAATGAAAACAATTTCACATACCAAGTTTCAACTTCATGGTTTTGTAAAGGGTTATCCATTTTGCGGTTTCAAAAGTAAATGTAAATAAAACACATATAAAATATTTTTTATCATGATATTTCGTTTTATTATAAAGTTTGAACGTTGACATTATGTGTGAAATACTACATCATTTAAATGACCATCACGCGAATTGTTGCAAGCATCGATTCTTTTGAGGTAATTTTCGACCACTTTTTGACTCATATTGGGCGGTATCTCAGCCATAACGTGACGAATGTTGGTTTTTAGGCGCTCAAGAGTTAAAGGTTTATCTGCATAAACACAGTCTTTCGAGTAGCCCCACAAAAAAAAGTCAAGCGGTGTCAAATCGCATGATCTTGGTGGCCACTTGATATCGCCATGACGAGAAATTACGCGGCCAGAAAATTTCTCTTGCAATAAAGCCATATTCGCTCGAGTTGTGTGGCATGTGGCACCGTCTTGTTGAAACCACATATTCTCTAAGTCGTATTCTTCAATAGCAGGCAAAAAAAAGTCGGTTATCATATGACCATAACGCTCCGAATTGACGGTGACAGTCGTTCCATCGTCGTTTTCGAAGAAGTAAGGTCCAATCACACCTTCGGACCAAAGAGCGCACCAAGCAGTGACTTTTTGTGGATGTAGTAGCCTCTCTTCAATTCTCAGGAACCTCAGGATTCTCAGAACCCCAAATACGACAATTTTGTTTGTTAACATACCCACCGAGTGAGAAATGTGCTTCGTCGCTGAAGAAAATTTTGTTCGAAAAATCGCCGTCCACCGCCTGTTGTTCAAGCACCCATTCGACGTATCTACGACGTTGTGAATGGTCAGCTGGCTTCAGTTGTTGTGTGAGCTGGATTTTATATGGATGTAGGTGTAGATCCAAATGCAAAATACGCCATAATGTGCCGTAAGACAGTCCTAATTCCTGAGAACGACGAGGAATCGACACATTCGGGTCTTCGGCAACACTTTCACTTATAGCAGCGATATTTTCGGTGGTACGAGCGAAACGATGATGCACAGGCCTTACAATATCTGTAACCGATCCAGTCTCTTCATATTTCTTCACAATTTTGCCAATTGCTTGCGTAGTTGGACGATTATGTAAACCATAATCTCCTCTTAAAGCACGATATGTGGCTGTGGCAGAATCACCATTTTTGTAGTAGGTTTTTACAATTTTAATGCGTTGTGCGATAGTTAAGCGATCTATTTTCGCAAATGTCAGACTTTGAACTGAAAAAGAAAGAAATTGTTTTAACAACTCAGTTTGACAGATGTCGAACTAGCCCTATACTTTTGAAACCGCGAAATGGGTAACCCTTTATTTTTATGTCCAGAATGTGAAAAAATACAATTGAGAATATAATTTTCTCGGTAAATATAATTGTATATACTAACTCTTATCTCTCGATTTCTCTAAGAATACGGCAGTTATCATGCTAACAGATAGGCAGACAGACATAGCTAAATTGATTCAGATCGTGGTTCTAATAAACACCTTAAATATCTGCATATTGCCTGATTTGTTTAAGTGAGGTGCTTAAAGCCTTGACTCTTTGAGTGTAGGGTAGCAAAATAATAATTAATTTCACTTTATGAAAAATATATAATGAAAAAATCGATTAAAAATATATTACCAACCCAAAGTAATTGACTTTTTTAATGTACCACCTACTACCTTCTTATCTTTACATAAACAAATCCAATTAGAACAATAGTAATATATTAGACTGGTTCAAAACTCTGAAGTTTGGAATATTAAAAGTATAATTTTTCTAAAAATCTCCTTACTATTCATATTGCGAGAATTATTTTTATATTGAGAAAAAGCTGATGTATGGAGCTAATTTCTAAATCATTTTTTTTTACTTGCTCCTTTTTGTAAAATTACATTTTCATTTTATTATTACCAAGAAATGTCTAATTTGTGGTAGTCTGATAATGCCCACTAGCGTAATCTTCATTTCGTCAAATTTAAAAATTAGTGATTGTATGCACGACTGGATATTCTGAAACTTTAGTAATCGTATTTAGTTCTGATTTAAACTTTACGTGAACATGAAAGTTCTTTTGAATTTCGTTCAAGTAGTATTGCTTGAAAATCAATTGAGTTCAATGCTCAATTATATCTGCGATGTAAGTTTAAAAGATCAAAACTACAACTCCATAATATATATGAGCAATGGTCAGGTAAGAACATCAAGTGATGCTATCAATACGGATTTATTGCTAAAAAAACTAAGTCAAATAAATGATGGAATACCTGTATTAGTATTGAGTCAAGAACAACAAAATTTATATTCACTTGGAGAATATTATAATAAAAAATTTCTAGTAGTTGTGAAATTGACCTACAATGAAGAGAATGATCGAAAGTTGTTGCAAAAATTATGGAAAAATTTATATAAAAATCGACAAAGTCGTCAAATCTTTTTATTGAACACACCACAAAGAGATGAATTGTATTTGGAAAAGATGATAAAATATTGCACAAGCAATCATGCAATGAATATCATTTTCATAACACCCGATGTGTTAGAGACAAAGCAATACTATACACTTCAACTTTTTCCAACTACAGAGCTGAAAGTTGGACAAATCACATCAAATATATCATCAATCTTTCCTGATCATATACGTAATATGTATGGACATCCGATTAAAGTTAAAGTATCCGAATTACCAGCACGTGTTTATATATTAAAAGAATCTATCGAAAGCTTAACCATAAGCGGATATACTGCAAATCAAATAGTGGAGTATGCTCGAAAGCATAATGCTACGCTAACATATCCTCGACGAGATCTTATGCGGATTCTCCTATCGAGCCAAGATGCTGCAAGAATGCTGGAAAATGGTACATTTGACACAGCAGCGACATCACTTGATATGTCTTATGGAAACGATATAAGCTACAGTAATCCAAATGAGCTAATCAATTGGTGCATTATGGTGCCAGCGCCCAAGGACAAACCTAGCTATCTATTTTATGTCATCATATACGATTATATTACTCTGTTACTCGTATTTGTTGCCCTTTTGGCAGCATCGTTCACAATAACACTGACATTCTATTCTCGTGGACAGAAAGAAATTAATTGGAGCAATTTTTTAGTTAATTATGATATATTGAATGCTTTCTTGGGTCAACCTTTTGTAATGGAAAATCAGTTTGCTGGTATTCGAAGTGCTATTTATGTGATTATCTCTGTTGCTGGTATGATTTTTAATACATTGTACGTTGCTTATTTGCAAACTTATACCACAGAACCGCCGAAAACTTTGCGTTTGGAAACACTTGACGATATAAAACATTCGGGAATTCGAATTAAAATGCCTCATCAGGAAATTGAAACAATAAGAGCCACAGCCGAAAGTGAATTTCTCAAACTCATCTCGAGGGTGGACACATATCAGGAATTTTTTCGAATGCGCGACTCTCTTGATGCACCATATGGATTTTCAGTGCCATCATCCAATTGGCTATATTATCAGGAAGTACAAAAATTCTATCGGAAGCCACTAGTCAGCTTAACAAAATATTGTATTAGCAGAAATATGCCACGTTTTATGCCATTCCAACATAATTCAATATTTCTACCATCGATGAATATACTGATTGGTCAAGCTACACAATCGGGATTGATAAGGCATTGGATGAGTCGATCATTTTTGGAACTTGTACAAATTGGACGTGCAAATATAGTAGATAAAAGTGAACTCACAGAATTCACGCCTCTCAATATTATATCTTTGGTATTGATAATTTATGGCTTTGCCATCGTTGTAACATTATGTGGTTTTGCATTGGAGTTATTATGGTATTATCGGTATGAAAAGAAATCAAATAGTATAGAAACCATGGGGAAATCATGCACTCACTAAAATAGTATTCAAACCATGGGGAAATCATGCACTCACTAAGTATTTTAATGTTAAATATAATAAAGCAATTGCAATAAAAAATTCTTGTCCTATGGCTTTGGTTTGGCTTTACATTTGATATGTGCGCAATTTAATTTATTATACAAAATTGGACAATAAAACTTGAAAAAGAGATAGGAAACCAAGAGAAAGGGTGCTAATATGGCTGACACAGATTTGTTGAGCACTACTATAATAAGAAGTAAAGGGTTATCCATTTTGCGGTTTCAAAAGTAAATGTAAATAAAACACATATAAAATATTTTCTATCATGATATTTCTTTTTTATTATAAAGTTTGAACGTTGACATTATGTGTGAAATACTACATCATTTAAATGACCACCACGCGAATTGTTGCAAGCATCGATTCTTTTGAGGTAATTTTCGACCACTTTTTGACACATATTGGGCGGTATCTCAGCCATAACGTGACGAATGTTGGTTTTTAGGTGCTCAAGAGTTCAAGGTTTATCTGCATAAACACGGTCTTTCGCGTAGCACCACAAAAAAAAGTCAAGCGGTGTCAAATCGCATGATCTTGGTGGCCACTTGATATCGCCACGACGAGAAATTACGCGGCCAGAAAATTTCTCTTGCAATAAAGCCATATTCGCTCGAGTTGTGTGGCATGTGGCACCGTCTTGTTGAAACCACATATTCTCTAAGTCGTATTCTTTAATAGCAGGCAAAAAAAAGTCGGTTATCATATGACCATAACGCTCCGAATTGACGGTGACAGTCGTTCCATCGTCGTTTTCGAAGAAGTAAGGTTCAATCACACCTCCGGACCAAAGAGCGCACCAAGTAGTGACTTTTTGTGGATGTAGTGGCCTCTTTTCAATTACTTGAGGATTCTCAGAACCCCAAATATGACAATTTTGTTTGTTAACATACCCACCGAGTGAGAAATGTGCTTCGTCGCTGAAGAAAATTTTGTTCGAAAAATCGCCGTCCACCGCCTGTTGTTCAAGCACCCATTCGACGTATCTACGACGTTGTGAATGGTCAGCTGGCTTCAGTTGTTGTGTGAGCTGGATTTTATATGGATGTAGGTGTAGATCCAAATGCAAAATACGCCATAATGTGCGGTAAGACAGTCCTAATTCCTGAGAACGACGAGGAATCGACACATTCGGGTCTTCGGCAACACTTTCACTTACAGCAGCGATATTTTCGGTGGTACGAGGGAAACGATGATGCACAGGCCTTACAATATCTGTAGCCGATCCAGTCTCTTCATATTTCTTCACAATTTTGCCAATTGCTTGCGTTGTTGGACGATTATGTAAACCATAATCTCCTCTTAAAGCACGATATGTGGCTGTGGCAGAATCACCATTTTTGTAGTAGGTTTTTACAATATTAATGCGTTGTGCGATAGTTAAGCGATCCATTTTCGCAAATGTCAGACTGAAAAAAAAATAAATTGTTTTAACAACTCAGTATGACAGATGTCGAATTCTAGCCCTATACTTTTGAAACCGCGAAATGGATAACCCTTTATAACCGCATTATAGCAAACCCCGAATGACAAATTTTATATCCTGGTATACACGCTACGTATACCAGTGTAATTGGATTTCATTACGAATGGTTGACCCAAGAAAGCATTCATTAAATTATGATCAATTATGAAGTTGCTCAAATTAACTACTTCTGTCCACTCAGATAGAATGACAGAGTAATGGTGATCGAGAAATATCGAGGATAAATTTGAATTGATTTCTTCCACTGTCAGCTGAGTAGTTGGAAAAGGTCTTAGTCTATAGAATTGTTTAGCTTCCAATAAAGAGGGTGTTAATAGAATCAATCTTTTCTCGGTGGTTATGTGGTGTTTTCAGCAATTCTATGGAGAAAATTACATACAACATTTTTGTGGAACCTATCAACCCTCTGACTTTTGTTCCTTTTTGAAAAGCCGTAAAAAATACCGATAAATACACCAACATTTAAAACAGACACAGATGCTTTTTTTTGCAATCTGTTTTCATAACATTCAGCAATACTTAATTACTTAAAATAAAAATAAACATAAGAATATTAATCACGTATGGACTACACCCTTCTAGCATGTGGTGCAGGTATTTATTATTCTTCACCCATTAGCAAATGAGACTTGTAGTTGATTTTCTCCTCAGCCGCGTAAATTTAATGGAATTGGAATTGAGATCCGATATTAGTAGGTTAGGGTGGGTTTGAAGTCTTTGATTGTGGGATTTGGCATGCTTTTTGATTACTTCAGCAACCGTTGGGGCTTTCAAGTCACCATGGATTGGATTGTTTGTGATATAATATGGGGCGTTTGCAATCATACGTAGGGTTTTGGATTGAAATCTTTGGAGAATTTTGATATTGGAGGTTGCCTCAGTGCCCCACAGCTGCATGCCATATGTCCATACTGGTCTCAGGATGGCTGAGTAGAGTAAGAGTTTACTCTCGAGTGAGATTTGGGAGTTTCTATTTAGCAACCAGTGCAAATTTCTGAATTTGATGCCTAGCGCCTTACGTTTGGTGAAAATAAGTGTTCTCCAAAGTGTCTGCGTACTTGTTCAATTGTACTATGCTGTTTCCTGAAACTGAATCGGTGGTTAGGAATTAGTTTGCATTCTTCTATTACTGGCATCAATCTTTTGAGGAAAAGGGTTTCCATAAGTTTGGAGGCAACTGGTAGCAAGCTAATGAGGCGATATGACTACACTTTGTCTGCACTTTTCCGGGCTTGAGAATCATTTTTACTTGGGCAACTTTTCACTGTGGTGGAACAAAGCCAGATAATAAAACAGCATTGTATATATAGGTTTCGAAAGTGTTTCCCTCTTTTGGTAGTTGCTTCAACTCTTCTCCAGTGATGAGATCATATTCGGGGGCTTTCTTGACTTTGAGCTTTCGAATAGACTTCCAAGCCATGTAAGACCGACCGTATTAACCACTACTTTTTCAAAGTCGCAATAAAAGTGACTTTTATAGTATCCACCTACATAAAATTTACTTCAGTCTTCAAGTCTCAGTACAATGTAGAAAAATTGATTTAAATTAAATAGACTTTCGAGCAGTTATATTGGGTAAACAATCATTCATGCGTAATACCGTAGTACCTCGAATTGAGTACTCCTCGCAAACATCGAACTTAACTAAACCCACGGGACAATAAAATGTTATGTTGAATTATTATCAATATAGGTGAGGTGATGTAATATTGTCATTGAAATCATATACGTAAAATAGACGACATTTTCTAAATTAAATAGTGCTCATAAAAACTTCAACAGCAATAGTACCTATCTAGTCAAAGCTATTATCATGATTTTGTCAAATTTGGAGAATATACTGTACTCAATATGAAAGTGCTTGGAATTCCTGATAAAGATCTTGGTGAAAATGCAAATCTTCTGGAGGCAAAATATATGTTGAAAAAATCGATGAGGCAGGGCTGCACATTCGAAACGCAAGGGCTACAACATTCAAAGAACTGTATAATAATATTATCAGGAATGAGACGAAAGTTTCACAAGAGAGCCACGTAGTATTGTATATGTGGATTTATAGAATACAACACAAGTCACAGACTATAACATTTATATCTCCTACTTGAGGCACAGGTCCAGAGGCTGAATGGAAATTTACCCGATAGCATACGGTAGGCGATATTACATATAACGATATGATAAATTTTACACGCAACAGCACCTTGGATATTCCAGCAAGTCGAACAAAATCTACATATTTCTATGATTTCAATGAGATTTCCTATGCGGTGAGCTAATGTGTTATGTTGCCTCTGGAACGACAGTTCTCAAAAAGTACAGTATTCTATTTGCTATTGGTTTTCATAGTGACGTTTTTGGCTATTGTATTAAAATTTATATTTTCATTGCTATTGACATTATGGATATGGATATTGAAGCGTCTACATTCGGTAACTTGGTTGGATATATTTTGCAGCAGCAACATCATCATTAACGATAATTTTCCTATCGCTTTCACTAAGTGGCTTCTTCGATTCAAACATTTTTCTGTCTTTATTGCAAGCGCTTCTCACCCAAACAACCACTGATAGATTTCATATCGAATATAGCTGGGTTAGGTCGATCACCTCTTAGAAATTTACTCTTTCAGCCAGAATCCAAACTTCAACCAGAGGAAATACTTGAAAGTTTTTCACAACTTTTTAATGTGACTAAAAGACCAAAAGTAATGTCATAATTACGAAATAAATTACGTACTACTATGGCATTCATGGTAACATTTGATACTTGGCACGTCGTCTATTTCGTTATAGTGACGTATGTATTCGTAATATGATTTATATGAATTTTATAGTCCAAGAAAATTCGATATGTCGTAAAGTATTGGACGATTTTATAAATGAAGTTTATGCTGTTGTGTTTTTTTTTGAATTTTTGGCTGCAATACTCAGTGCGTTATGTGATTGTATCAGAACGTCTATCGACTAGGGATTTCGATATTCCACCAATTTTATTTTATTGATTGCTATTTCAATTACATTGCTGTGTTTCATCGGTCAATTTACGTGCTTTCACTTTCATGAATTCCCCTAGATGGACAATCTTCGATATAAAATAAGTACTTGTAATTTGTTTCAGATTCCCTAAATAAAGACGTAGATACTATCGTTCACTTTGCTACCAAATTTAAGGTCTTACAAATCCATCAGCAAATTAAAAAAAGCAATTTATATATTTTTAATATTTCATTTTATGTTCATGCTTCACTCAGTTTTGGTGGCATACATATAAATATTTTCCATAAATACTTTCTCCTGTCCACTCATGTTTATTATAAGAAACCCATGGGATTTAGCAAATGTATTATATTATATATTGTAAAGTATGTACAAAAATATCTAAAAATATTTTATTGAAATTGTTTCAAAATACTAAATAAATGTTACAGTGAAAAAACAACATTACCATTGCCGGAAGTAATAGTTGAAAAACAGCACCAGTGCAGAATACTGATCTGATTATGAGAATATTAAAAGTTATAGTATGTCTTTTGATTTTAAAGTATTTACTATGGACGGTGAAATCATCGATCGTTAGAAAACTAAGAGAAGAACATCATGAAGTGAAACTGTTGGAAAAAATGTATGCCGAAAAAATCTATGAAAGTGTTTTATATATTCGGCCTCATCGAGAGAGTGAATGCAATCTGTTTGATGTTAGAAGCAATGAGAGAATTCCTCAAATTGTACTCACTCAAAATCACAGCATCTACATGAGACGATATTTTAATCAGAAAATTTTGGCAATAGTCTGTTTAGATAACACTACCAATCTGGGAGTATTAACTACACTAACCGAAAGCTTATATCATATGCGATTTGCAAGAGTGCTAGTTTTATATTCCAAAACCGCAAAGGAACTTTTATACTGGCAATTGAGAAAAATTTTCAAATTTTTTGAAGAAAATCAAATGCTTAATGTTCTACTCATCTTTCGAGATTTTCATGCAACACAAAATTGCTACAGCTACAATAAATTTCCTCAATTTACTATGGAAAAATGGAAATATGGTTCACGTGAAATGTATCCAAATCGTTTAAGTGATATACGAGGATATAATATTAGAACATTGCCTGACAATTCGGAACCACGCAGTATGGTCTATAAAGATTCACGCAATAGAACGCAAGTGACCGGATATGTATATCTGCTTATAAAGACATTAGCTGAAAAAATGAATGCGACCCTGATAATACCGTTTCCAGAGAAGCGTGGAACATTATACTATAACGATTTGATGAATTTCACACGGAATAAAACTTTAGATATGCCGGCAAGTGTGACAGGTTCAGCGTTTCTTCAGAACTTGACAGAAGTTTCATATCCCATCAATTTAGTCGGCTGGTGGGTTATGTTGCCGGTGGAACAGGAGATATCGAAGAATGAAATATACTATATGCTACTGGTTTCCATAATGTCACTGATGGTCCTCGTATTGAAATTGTTATTTGCCTTCTTGATATGGAGTGGTTTGGCGGTATCGCAAAGTCAACGTTCATATACTTACTTGAAAATGTTATGCGACACCTGCCGTGGCATGCTTGGTCATTCGTTTCCATATCTGGTCGAACCGAGATCATCATTGGTGTTCGTCTTTCTGTTGCTCAGCCTAAGCGGTTTCTTTTACTGCAACCTATTTGGTGCTCTATTGGCAGCATTCATCTCACATCCACCGGTGTCCAATTACATTTCCAACATTGATCAGCTCAATCGTACATCACTGAAGATATTAACTTTTGGCCCCGAGGCTGAACAAATGCCGCAGGATATTTATGAAAATTATCGAAATGTTTTCAATATAAGTCAAGACCTCACTACATTGGTGAAGATACGTAATAGTTTGGATACTAAAATGGCATATGCTGTATGGACTGATCGCTGGAAGGCATACGATGAGCAGCAGCGATATTTTAAGCGTCGTCTATTTCGTTTGAGCGACATAAGCTTAACGCCGATGTTTTACTTTCATTTAATGATACACGAAAATTCGATATATCGTGAAGTGCTGAATGATGTGATCAATGAAGTTTATTCGGCCGGTCTGATGAGTTTTTGGTTAAAATCCTCAGCATACTATATGATCGAAGCTGGGCGTTTGTCGACTAAAGACTGGAGTACTGCATATATCTACACCGCTGTTAGATTTGAGGATTTCTGGTATATTTGGTTGATGTATCTTGTAGCAAATGCTATTAGTATTTTATGCATAATATGTGAATGTCTATGGTACTACTTCAATAAAAAATAATTTTAAGAAATTTGACCAATCGACCGACTTTTGCAAGTTCGACTGTCAACTATTTCTGTAGCGGATCCTAGCTACTTACTGCGTATAAGGTTTATATTTTAGTTTTCTGGTATGTTAAATTATTATACACATATTCACTTTATATGAGCACTTAGGACAACACCTGCATTGGGGGTAGAATTTTGTATGGGAATTTAAGATTTTTAAGGATTTTTTTTTTATATTAAAGTGAATATTTCGTCTATTTATGCACACAATTTAATGAAACATGTATTTATTGTTAGAAACAAAGTTTTTTACTCGGAATAAATGAAAATAATATAAAGTTTTAGTTTTGAACTGCTCAAATGAGTGAAATTCTCCGCTGTCTTTTTGATTCATTTTGATTTGGCGTTGGCGTTGTTGGAGTATTGACCGCGTCTTCATCAATATCTGAGTCCGTGTCAGCATCGGCTTTATATTTTGTGAAATAGCACATTTCGCATGTCGTTATATAGTGTTTGGTGCATGTCGGAGTAAGGCAATGATCACAAAGTGCTGTTGTTTTGTTCCTTCCCCGAGGACATATTCTTCGAAATGTGGATCTGGAATGGGCTGAACATTATCTTCTCCGAAGTCAGACTGGTCACTGGGTATCGGTTCGTGGTCGTCACCAAATGTAGGTTCTTTTCTACCATCATCATCGCTTTCGTGAGTATTGAAATGATTTGCAATATTTTCCTCTTCTTCTTCCTTCAATTCACGGCGTAGGTTGGCCAAATAAACCGTCAATTCCTCAATCATTTCAAAAAAATATAATTATCACAACTAAAAATTAACTGTTCACTTGAAATTTTTACGCGAAACTGATTAGAAATGCACAAAACCACCAAAAGCTCTTAGAAAATACACATTATCCATACAAAATAAATGAAGAAATATTATCACGTATAACGTACTTACCATATAAAATGCCGTTACTTTCTTATTATAAGAGTTATACGCCTGGAATTTTGTCAACCTATAAATAAAAGTACAATATATCTGCCTACTACTTACTTACTACTTATGTGGCCATAACAACCGAATATCGATTTAGGCCGAAAATAACATGCTTCGCCAGCCATCTCTGTTCTTCGCTAGCTGGCGCCAGTTAGAAATTCCAAGCGCCGTCAGGTTCTCCAGTACTTGGTCTTTCCACCGGAGGTTTGGTCTTCCTCTTCTGCGCCGTCCTCCAGCGGGTTCCGAATATAACACCTTCTTAGCTGGAGCGTGTTCTTCCATTCGCTCGACATGACCTAACCAGCGCAGCCGCTGGATTTTGATGCGCTTTACTATGTCAATATCGGCATACAGCTCGTACAGCTCATGGTTGTACTTATTCGGTACTCGCCACCAACGCAAATAGGTCCAAAGATCTTGCGTAGGACTTTTCTCTCGAAAACTCCAAGCATTCGCTCATCCGAGGTGGAAATTGTCCAGGATTCAGCGCCATATGTTAGGACAGGCATGATGAGGGACTTGTAGAGTGTAGTTTTCGTTCTTCGAGAGAGGGCTCGACTTCTCAATTGCTTACGCAGCCCAAAGTAACACCTGTTAGCAAGAGTTATCCTACGCATGATCTCCAAGCTGACGTCATTACTGCTGTTAATGCTGGTTCCAAGATAGACAAAGTCCCTTACTACTTCAAAAGTGTAGTTGTCAACAGTGACGTGCTGTCCAAGTCGCCAGGACTCTTTGTTTGTTGACACTAGATACTTCGTCTTGCCCTCGTTCACCGCGAGACCCATCCGACTCGACTCTCTTTCCAACTCTGAGAATGCTGCACTGACTGCTCGCGTGTTCATGCCGATTATATCAATATCGTCGGCATACGCTAACAGCATGACACTTTTGTTGAAGATAGTGCCATTATATCTGCCTACCAAATTAATTTTGACTTCTTGAACCCCCGGAATTCAACATCAAAAACGAATATGGGCACTAAGTGCCCAACGCACGGTTTTTATGTTAATATTTGTTGTCAATTTATTTACTACGAAAATAATTTCTTGTTACTCCGGATTTAAGACTCAAAGCACCGAATCAAAAAACTTTAGCTTTGAGTACATTTTACTTTATTACTTTAAAATTCAGGACATATTTGAATATGCAAGCAAATACACTTTTTTGGATTCAGTTTCAAATCTCCTTACGCGGATTACAAATGGAAGAGAAGTGTGATGTGTCTTAGGATGAAGCTTATTAAATAAGTCAGATTCGATTTAATAAAAAAATCAGATTCTTCTTAATTAGTGAAATTTCAGAGCTCGCGCATAAGTTCATTATTTCGAAAAGCTTGCTGTTTAAATCATTTTCGTATTATTTAACCATAATGTTTTTTTTTTCCTCCACAACATTTCTCACGAACACACTTATCATACTTACCACTTAGTGGGCATCCCTTTTTATAAAATTCACACTCAACAGGGTAAGGGTGTCCCTAGAGGGTTAAAATATACTGACCTCAATAAATTTTTCAATCATAACATTAACTCCATGGGTGCAATGCATTAACAATGGTTAATCCCTGGCTAAAGCATAAATTCAATATCAAAAAGATTTTTCTTTCGAACGGTGCCCGCCTCAGAAAAAGTGATGTCACAAGGGTTCTGCCGTCTAAATACTAAATGTTTCTAATAATGTCCAAAATTTAAAACGCACAACAGTACTGGAAGAGAAGCTATGCCAAAGAACCTTTCGGGGCTTAAAAGTTCCACATATTTATTTTTTAACATTAACGCCAAACATATTTAATTCCTGGTGGTATGGTGTTGTTTTTATTTCAATATAACGTGTCTAACTGTCCCATCCTGAGAGACTAGCATAATCCTCATCGTAAGTCCACTTGACGTGTAGTTTGTTCTGCTTATTATGGCTCCTTCATTTTTAATGTGGTCGTCCTCTTCGCGACCACAGGGCAACGTCGTACCGGCATCTGCTAGGCACCAGATGAAGTGAGTGGCGAAAACATCTTCGGTTTAGAGGTTGTGCGACATGAGTTGATTCGGTTAAGGACTACCCCTTTTTTCGATGATCCCGAGAATGAAGTAAATATTACGATTTACGGATATGCACCTGGAATGACGATCCTAATCCTTCTTTTCAATATCATAGATAAATACAAGGATGACATCAACGCTGTTCAGTAAATGTGATAAACAGAGCATGTTCTTCCAAATGTCTGATAGCATTTCGCATTAAGTCGACATTTTTTAACATCAGCCTAATATGTGCTCACGCTTCGATTGATGATAAGGACGTTACGACGAAAGAGGGCTTTCAACGCCTCGAAGCAGCTTATTATTGCGAGATCAGAATCATGCTTCACGACTTTAATGTTAGGATTGGTACCTTTAGTACAACTGTAGGTACTGCCTTTGCTTTTAACATATATATTAATGTTATTTGAATTACATTTCTATACTTATACTCGACACAAAAGTAAAGTAAGTAAAATAATACGTAATAGCATGTTTGAATTTGTTGTATGATCCCAAATATGAGTACGAGTACAAAGTAAATACAGCAAATAACAGTGCATAATACTGAACTGATTACATACATATTATACATATGGCATTTATAGGCCCCAAAGGGCCCTTTGGCCAAGTGGCTCTTCCAGTACTGGTATGCTTCGTAAATTTTGGATCGCATTAGAAGGAACCTACTTATATTAGACGGTTTCGAACGGCAGAACCCTTGTGACACCAATATTGAACCTGTGACCTACAGATCAGCAGGCCAACGTATAAATTGGAAATATGGATCACATGAAATTTGTACAAATCGTTTAAAAGATATGCAAGGATATAATTTTAGAACATTACCCGATAATTCAGAACAGTGTAGTAGCGCCTATGAAGATTCACTCATTGGAGCACAAGTCACTGGATATGTACCATATATCTGCTAATAAAGACATTAGCTCCGAAAATAAATGGCAATGTGGTAGTATCATTTCCATAGAAGTGTAACAAGCCTATATTTTCTTTAGAATTTGACTGAGGTTTCATATCCCGTAACATCGTGCAGTTTGGTGAAGTTGAAACACACAACTTTATCTGCTCATTCTAAAGTACTATGTGACACATTTTGTGACATGCTCGATAATTAATTCCCATATCCTGCAGCATACTATATGATTGAAACAGGTCGTCTCAGACTGGAGTATTCCACTTGTCCATATAGCTGTTAAATTCGAGGATTTCTGGTATATTTGGTTAATGTCCATTGTTGTGAATGCTATTTATATTATGGTCTTAATGGACTGGATGAGCTGGACGAGAAGGTAGGGAGTTAGGCTTAAGAAAAGTTGTTGTTTTTCATTAGCTCACATGTGCTCAACGTATTCGCTATTATAAATTATTACAATGTGGAATATAATCAATCGACAAGAAATGCATTATATATTTTTTATAATTTTCATACAATTTAACCATAATATCTTTAATATCTCAATATCTTAATAGGTAAGGCTCTCAAACATTTGCTCCGAACATTCTTACCCCTATATCATTCTATAGGATTGACGTTGTATAAAACTTGCTCAAAGGTGCCTCTAGGAGGTTGAAATATAAATCCCATTCCCCCGCTGCTTTTATCTCTTCAATATTTTTTCCGGACATATTTACTCTCAATCTTCACTCCCTAATTGGGACAGCCCTGCAAAAGGAATTGCCTATATGAGTATCAATTTTAAGGCCACCAACTATTCGTTTTTACTCTCACATATTTCTCTCGCCCCCTTATCACTATCTCCAACCCTTTTCTTTTGTACATATATAATAAAACTAATTCCCATGGTGCCCCTAAGGGACTTTTAAAATCAAAAGCATTTAGGCACTCGTAGTTTTCTCATGTTCAATAAAAATATATTGCATATACCATTTTAGTTTCTAAAATATTTAATATAGTTATTGAAATTGCATTTACATACTTATAATCGTATGAAAATCGATTCTATTTAAGTGTATTTATTACATTTTCTTTAATAAAGAATACGATAGAGCGTGGCTGGTTTATCACGTCACTATATGGTTATGCAAGAGTAAGTACCTCAGGGAAATCAGCAGAAATCAGAAAGTACATCAGCTAAATTTAAAATAAAACAATTAAAAACGATCGGAATGGATTCAAATTTTTTTGATATGTAGTATTAATTAATAGTACCAAAAAATTAAAAAACTTCATTTCAATATGCTTATACGAAGAAAAATAGAAAATTATATATTAGTACTTCTTAGGAAATAAGTATGTATATGTGCCTAACGACATTTATTCAATTAATTTTAGCGAAACCATTTTTTGTTTGTTTTTTACTAATCAATACATTTTCCTTTCATAATTAACACTTTATTAATTCTGTTTGTTTGTGGGTAACGTAGCTCAGTGGTTAGTGTGTTGACCTTCTGATCTGTAGGTCGTGGGTTCAATCCCCGGCTGAAACATAATAAATTTATTATCTAAAAGATTTTCCTTTCGGTCGGTACCCAATTGACAATTCTTCCGGCAGTAACAATTTGCCATGAAAAAGGTTCTGAAAGAACTCTTTGACCGGAACCGGCTAAAATAAGTAGGTCCCTTCTAATATTGTCCATAATGGAATCTAAAAGAAGCTTAGCCAAAGAGCCAACGAGGTTTTAAGTGCCACATATTTATTTATTTTTTTATAAACTCAACCATTTTCTTTAAAGTTAAATGGCTAACGAGGGTGCTCCCAGAACTACACAACATTTTTGGTGAAAAGTGGCAACCTTATAAAACATATGTTTTAAGTTTCAAGGTGCCACGTTGTTTAATATTTTTTTGGAGCCATTGAAAGTTAACGACCTCAGTGAATTTGTGAGCGTGGAAAAAATTAGTCACCGTTATGTAATTCAATACTTTCATTTGAAAGGTCACAGTCCAACGAATATTAAAGCCGAACTAGATTCTACTCTAGGGGAGTCTGCTCCTTCGTTTACGATCATAAAATATTGGTACGAGCTGCCAAGACGAACACCGTAGGGATCGACTAATTGAGATGGCCACGCCTGAAACGGGTAAGAAAATCCACAAAATGGTATTGGATGATCGCCGGCTGAAAGTGTGTGAACTAGGTGATATTACAGGCATTTCAAAAAGTGCTATACATCGTATATTGACCGAAAATATGAAGATGAAAGGCTGTGTGCTAGATGGGTGCCGCGTTTGCTTACAATACAGAGTGTTTGGCGATGTTTCACAGACATGGGTGAGACATGGGTCCACCACTTCACACCTGAGACAACGGAGTACTGAAAACAGTGGACTGAGAGGGGAGAATCGTGTCCAAAAAAGGTTAAGACAGTTCCATCTGCAGGCAAGGTTATGGCGTCTGCTTTTTGGGAAGCACATGGGATAATTTTTATTGATTATCTTCCAAAAGGAAAAACAATCAACGGTGAGTATTATGCTAATTTGTTGCACCGTTTAAGTGATGAAATTAAAGAAAAGAGAAAGCATTTGGCGAAAAGAAAGTGTTGTTTCATCAAAACAATGCACCAGTTCACACATCCGTTATTTAGATGGCCAAAATCAATGAGTTATAGCTCGAATTGCTTCAGCACGCACCTTATCCTGCGGATTATTTTCTATTTTCAAATTTGAAAAAATGGCTTGGGGGTAGAAGACTTGCGAAGAATGAAAAGGTAGAGTCTGTGGTAGATGACTATTTTAATGAGCTAGACAGTTTATATTATAAACAGGGTATCGAAGCTATAGAATATCGCTGGGAAAAGTGTATTGGGCTAAAAGGAGATTATGTTGAGAAATAAAGAAACATTTTGCTAAATTTTTTGTTTTCTTTGTTAGGTCCATTAGTTCTGGGACCGCCCTCGTATATCAAGCTACTTATAAAATAAAGCTTCTTTGAGCTGTTTTATGGTATTAAAATGCCGGCCATTCTTATACAATTTGCTCGAATGTATCCCCCATAGATCCTCAATTGGGTTTGGGTCCGGGCTGATCCAAAACAGGAATGTTCCTGGACGAAAAGAGCTCCTTCGTAGTGCGCGCTGTGTGAATTGGGGTGTTGTCTTGCCGGAAGATCCAATCATCTCCAAACAGCTCCCCAGCAAATTAAACGATCTCATCGTCCAACATTTGCACATAAATATCCACATTTGTTTTGGTTGGAATGAAGCAAAGCGGAGACTTTCCAGCATACCCAAAAGCAGCCCAAACCATCAGTGATCCGCTGCCATGATTTATTACAACCATCAAGGCAGGCTAAATAAAATTTCTCTTCGTTAGAAAAAATTATATTTAGAAACTCATCGTCCCAAATTTATGTTTTTCAGTAAATGCCAAACAAGCGTTTATGTGGGGTTTTGATAATTTGGGTACAGGCTCTCGGGAATCATGTTTAATCATTTTGTTTTTGGCCAATGATGGGCTCTTCACCTCGATACGGTAAGATCTAGATGACGTTTGATCTCCATGCAAACCATATTTCTTTCGACTAATAATCGACGAATTTCCCGCTTACTCCGGTCATCGATAGTAGTCGGTTTGCAACAGCGCTTAATTTCGCCATATCTATCGGGGTTTTTGAGTAAATTTCTAATTGTATTTCTGTGCCGATTTAATCTGGTAGTGATATTGGCGATTTCTGTTCCATTTTCACGTAAGTCCTTTATGAATCCTCGCTCCTCCTCTGACAAATGTGTTGCACGTGGCATTATAAAAGTATTTGAATTTGAATTTGAAAAATTGCTTTTTGTTTGAATATATTTAGTAATGATGAATGATGGGAAATGGTAGAGCCTTTGCGAGTTCAAGATTTCAAGGCCACTTAGAGGGCGCACAAGCAAAACTGACACTCTTTTAATGGTTATAGTTCTATTTTACGTGATTTAATGACAAAAATTTTTTTGCTTTTGATGAGCCATTTTTTACTGTAGAAAAGAGATATGCTAGCACTATTGAGCTATGTAAGCTACATATGTCTGGTCTTTAGCCATACTATCAATCGATTATAATTTGTAGAAGTCAAGTAGGTGATTTAATTTAATGTTTATTAATTTAAAGCATGTGCATGAAGCAAATATATATTTGTATTAGAATGATAAACATAAACAGATTAATTACACATCATCGAACCATTAGTGCATTTGTATACGATGCCATAGCATTTCCAATGCAAAACCGATTAAACATATGCCGACACCGATTAGATAAAAACACCAAACCCAACGAAAATCTTCAACCGATGCATTCGTATATTGATAGGGCATAGTCAAATCTGCATAGTCATATTTACCCCATTCGAGCATAAAACGTAATGACGATTCGATCCAATGATCTATAAGGCCAGCTTCTTGTAATTTCATAATCATATCATCTAATACTTCACGATATATGGAATTCTCTTGTATGGACAAACTTTGAAATGATGACTTAATGAAGCATATATCGCTGAGACGGAATATTTTATTTTTCGAATATTTTTGTCGCTCCACAAAGACGCTCCATTTGTCTTCCGTAACCACGTAAGCATAGTTTGAATTGAATGAATCACGCAACATTGTTATTTCGCTAATGTTGAACGTTAAATGAAAAATGCTAATATATTGTATGCGTGTCGTATGTGGTATACAGGACATCTCAGGTGCGTACAGCAGAACTTTCAGTGAGGATCGCTGAAGATCATCAATCGTCGTGATACGTTGACCCAGAGGAGGTTGTGCAAGAAATGTCTGCAAATAGGCCATACAATATGTTGAAAAGAAAAGACCCGTAATGAGGAGAAGAATATATATGAATTTGAGTGTAAATTTTGGTTTCACAGCATGTGGAATTGGCTGACCCAGAATACCACGTATGGTATTCATATTCGCTAGCACATCCAAATAGCAATCACAGCGAATGCCATCCAAAGTGTAACGGCTAAGTGAGATGACCGCAGCGAATATCAAATGCATTCCAATCACGATGATCGTCAACGATGAGCCCAACATTATGAGCAATATATCGCGTCGTGGTATTTCAACTTCTTGCGGCAACATTACACACCAATCACCAAACGATACAGGGTATGAGTATTCATTGACACCATCAAAGTTGAAGGTATCTATCAGACTAGATGCTATATCGATCGTGTCGTTGTATAGTAATTTCATCATATCGCTATGTACAATGCGTTGTGGTCTTATATCCGAAGGCAATTCTAAATCTGCATTCAATTTTTGTGCGAACGTCTTCAGAACATTCCAGATATAACCGCCAATACGAATTTTATTTTCCGAGTCGATAATCATCATTGCGCGCGGCTCCGAATTATCGGGTAACGTGCGAATCTTATAGCCGTATAGGTTTTGTAAACGATTCGGATAGATTTCCTTTGTAGAATCCCCTTTGAATATACCACCATCTATCATGAAGAACGGAAATTTACGATAGCTGTAGAAGAAGGCGGTCTCATTGAAATCCTGAAATAGGATGGCAATATTTAACATTTTATGATAGCTGCTAAAGCTAGCAATTCTCAGTATTTTCACTAATAGCATATCCTCTTCGTTCTCTTGGTACAAAATCAATATTCTGACAAAACGCATGTGTCGCAAAGTATTGGCAAAATATTCGATTAACTCAATTTCGATGAAACTCTCCAGACAGAGTATCGCCAAAATATTGTGATTATAATTGCCTCTCATGTAAACTTGTGGCTCCTCTGTCAAAATCAATTTCGGCACATCCGAACGACGAAACAGCTCATCGTGTCGACACTTACGAGCATAACTTTCAGTGTTGCGCACATAGAGAAGAGTTTCGAAACTTTTCTGTGCGTAAATGACATCAATAAAATCGCTTATCAAACGAGAGTCCTCTCCTTTATTATCGACTAGCATACTACTTGCTAAGTTAATTGTCAATAATAGAAGTGTTGCAATGAACACTTTTAAACCTCTCGCGTCACACATGACTACTGAACACTGAATATGAGCGTCGTGTGCTTCACCGGTCATATGAGTAAATCATACGAGCTTAATGTTGATTGAAATTAGTAATTCATGCGAATCAATTAAATGTACAAATAAAGCAATATTTGTTCACTCGTGTTGGCTTTTTTTTTCTTAGCGCAAATATTATATTTATGGTATATTGTGCAATCGTATTATCGCATTGTAAAATACTACCACAACACAATATTAAAAGCTCCTGAATATCGACAAATTACCGAATAATTACTCAGATTAATTCTTCTGCCTAACATTTTCACAAAATATACTGATCCCCTATCTCTGCTCGTTAGAGGGCTTCACCACAAATTTAAGAGAACATTGTCAGGTGAATATAAATAGTCGTCGGGCATATTGAATGAAATTATTTTTAAGTATTACTGACAAACAGTTCGGATTGTAACACAAGTCCTTTTCATTTGTTGACGTAGTTTTGATATCAGAAAATATACTCGAGTATATACTCATATTTTCATGTACTACGACTCACTCGTACTTATTCAAATACTTCCCTGAAAAACAGCGAATTGTCCGGGATGTCTAAGGGATCAGTAGCAAGGGAACTAATCGCACTTTGATCTCTTTATATAGATTGAACTGTTGCCTTTTATTCCAGCATGTCCCATGAAGAGACTAATTTTAACCTTTTATATAATACCTGGACGGGTATATATGTGGATTAGTCGTACGGTTAGATATTTTCATTCAATGCATTATAATTTTCATGTACATTGTTATTTGAATTATTTGACAATTTTTCCGTTTCGCCGCTATACAAATCAATGTAATTTATTTTCATTAATTGCATTATAATTCTCATGTAATAAATAATAAAAAAATTATTTGCCGTGATTCGAACCTGGGTACAGGTTACAGGTCAAACAATTTATTTTCATTCTTAAAAGCGAATCACTTGAAAGTGTAGAAAATTTCTAAATGTATTAATTAATTGAAAAATTGATCCCCAAAAGATTAATTTTCCCTACTTTCTTTAGAGATTAGTCGGAAATTTTTTTGCACGGTTTTAATCACCATTTATATGATTTTAATTTCAACGTGTATGATTCATACTATGAGTTTTTGTCGCCAGTCATTGGGATTATTATTATTAAGGCTATGAAGCACCGCGACCTGAAGATCTTTTGTGCAGAGTCATTGGGATGACCTTGATTCGTTGTCAATAAGTAGCTTAAATCGCCATATGTGTCATACAACACTGTACAAGTGTAAGTGCGACAAAAGTGCCCAGTGAGAAACAGCAGCATGACATAATGCATTATAAACTCTTTATTTTTCATCCGCTATGCCTTCTACGTTCCCTTCCAAATCTGCTTATTACGGAAAGTACAAATGATATCAGGCATCCCTACGTGACCCTTTACTAAAATAAAACGCGTGAAATGCAGTATTGTGAGTCGTATTCTTTCGGTAGGCGTAAGGTAAAAACGGAAGGCAGTGAGAGAATATTCTTCCCTTCCTTAACTTCCTTATAATAGAAGGTACGCATAAAGAACATCCATTCCTAGTTCTCTTCATGATATTAGGTATGTGTTATAACTATTATTTTACAAATTTAGACTTATATAATATTAGGAACACAACACTGTATAAGTATTTATAATATTGAATTTGAATCATCTTATGCGAACTCTGAATATATCAATATCTTAAGATTCTTTAAATGAAACATATGTTTATTGATTACAAAAAGGTTTATATTTTTAAAATGTAAACTTTTAAATATGTAAACATAAATAAAATCGTAAAGTTTGCAGCTTTTTTTAATTTTTGTTACAAATATAAGGGATCTTACAAAGTTATTTTCTTATATAATTCATAAATGATAACTTACAATATATGATTCATTGAGTTTTATCACAATATATTATTATTTTTTATTTGCGTACTTATTTAACACTTTTATGCACAATTTTTTTTCATAAAAGTTTGAACTTTAGTATAATTTATAGATATGCGTCACCGATGCATTAATAGCATTTACCGTTACGTTGCCTTACAAAATATAGTACATTTGGAAGGGAATTGTCGTTCGTTACAATTGCAGTTCGTGACTTGAGAATAGTCACTTTAAAGGCGTATTGCGCTTAGTTTATTTTTGGAAGGTATGATGGAAGGTGCTTATTTTGTCCCTTACGAATACTTTATTTTGGGCATGTTTACGATTTATCTTACAAAATCAGGAAGACAGAATGCATTATTTCATAAGCGCTATACGATTTTTCCCACTGAGTATGTATGCTCTTAATCTACTAAAGTAATAACAAAAGAGTGCAAGTACTAAAAATACCAACGGTTATCTCTCTTACTCGTCCAATGCAAATAAGAAAAGAGCGTACATTCTGCAAATAGCTTAAAAGGCTCAATTATAGAAATTTAGCGTAATTTAACTTAATTTAGAAATCAAAAATCGTTAGACTTCTATATTAAATTATGTTTAGAGTAATCAAGTACATAGATACACGTAAAACAGATTATTAAATGGCATTATTGAATTATGTTACGTTAAGTTTCTATAATTGACCCTTAACATTGTAAGTACTTGCCTAGGAAGCAGATGTACTTGTCTTGCAAAGGAAAAAACTGCTCTGTAATCTTACTTCCAATGACGTCTCAGCTAGAAGTTATATGAGTTGCAAGTAAATAAGTTTTAAATATGTAAAAAATAACCGTAATTTCGAAAATGGGACTTTTATTATACCGATGAAACCCATGGGAAAGTAACAATAACATACCAACTTAGCTATCATTGAAATTGTTTTCCTAAATGTAATAAAAATTATATTGAAAAATATAATATTTGTTAAAAATAACCATAACTTTGAAAATGGGACTTTTATTATACCGATAAAACCCATGGGAAAAAAGCAATAACATACCAATAACTTAAAAAATATAATTTTTGTAAAAACTAACCATAATTTCGAAAATGGGACTTTCATTATACCGATGAAACCCATGGGAAAGAAACAATGGCATACAAACTTAGTTATTATTGAAATTGATTTTCTAAATGTAGTGAAAAGTTTTATATTGAAAAATATGATATTTGTAAAAAATAACCATAATTTCAAAAGTGGGACTTTTATTATACCGATGAAACCCATGGGAGAGAAACAATAACGTACCAACTTAGCTATTATTGAAATTGATTTATTAAAAGTAGTGAAAAATTTTATTAAAAAATATAATATATTATATTATATATTATATTATATCTTATATTATAAAGGGTTATCCATTTCGCGGTTTCAAAATATAGGGCTAGAATTCGACATCTGTCAAACTGAGTTGTTAAAACACTTTCTTTATTTTTCAGTTCAAAGTCTGACATTTGCGAAAATGGATCGCTTAACTATCGCACAACGCATTAAAATTGTAAAAACCTACTACAAAAATGGTGATTCTGCCACTGCCACATATCGTGCTTTAAGAGGAGATTATGGTTTACATAATCGTCCAACTACGCAAGCAATTGGCAAAATTGTGAAGAAATATGAAGAGACTGGATCGGTTACAGATATTGTAAGGCCTGTGCATCATCGTTTCGCTCGTACCACCGAAAATATCGCTGCTGTAAGTGAAAGTGTTGCCGAAGACCCGAATGTGTCGATTCCTCGTCATTCTCAGGAATTAGGACTGTCTTACGGCTCATTATGGCGTATTTTGCATTTGGATCTACACCTACATCCATATAAAATCCAGCTCACACAACAACTGAAGCCAGCTGACCATTCACAACGTCGTAGATACGTCGAATGGGTGCTTGAACAACAGGCGGTGGACGGCGATTTTTCGAACAAAATTTTCTTCAGCGACGAAGCACATTTCTCACTCGGTGGGTATGTTAACAAACAAAATTGCCGTATTTGGGGTTCTGAGAATCCTCAAGTAATTGAAGAGAGGCCAATGCATCCACAAAAAGTCACTGCTTGGTGCGCTCTTTGGTCCGGAGGTGTGATTGGACCTTACTTCTTCGAAAATGACGATGGAACGACTGTCACCGTCAATTCGGAGCGTTATGGTCATATGATAACCGATTTTTTTTTGCCTGCTATTGAAGAATACGACTTAGAGAATATGTGGTTTCAACAAGACGGTGCCACATGCCACACAACTCGAGCGAATATGGCTTTATTCCAAGAGAAATTTTCTGGCCGCGTGGCGATATCAAGTGGCCACCAAGATCATGCGATTTGACACCGCTTGACTTTTTTTTGTGGTGCTACGCGAAAGACCGTGTTTATGCAGATAAACCTTGAACTCTTGAGCACCTAAAAACCAACATTCGTCACGTTATGGTTGAGATACCGCCCAATATGTGTCAAAAAGTGGTCGAAAATTACCTCAAAAGAATCGATGCTTGCAACAATTCACGTGATGGTCATTTAAATGATGTAGTATTTCACACATAATGTCAACGTTCAAACTTTGTAATAAAAAAGTTATATCATGATAAAAAATATTTTATATGTGTTTTATTTACATTTACTTTTGAAACCGCAAAATGGATAACCCTTTATTTTACAAATAACCACAACTTCGAAAATGGGACTTTTATTATACCGATGAAACCCATGGGAAAGAAACAATGGCATACACACTTAGTTAATATTGAAATTGATTTTCTAAATGTAGTGAAAAGTTTTATATTGAAAAATATGATATTTATAAATGAATGAATCAAGTCTAAAATAGTTTGAGAGCAACAGGATAGCAGAGCACTTACCTACAAAACGCATTATGAGAATATTACAATTAATAATATTTCTTTCGATCTTCAACAATTTACAATTAATTGTGAAAACATTTCAAGTGATTGAAAAAACAAAGAAAGCAATTGGAAGTAATGATCATAAAGTGAATATTTTAAAAGAAATTTATTCCGAGAAAATATATGAGAATGTCTTATATTTATATTCGACGAAATCAAGAGAGTGTATGCAATCATTTCCATATTAGAGGCACTGAGAAAGAGGTTCCTAGAATTGTACTCTCTTAAAATCATACCATCTAAATGAGACACTATTTTAATCAGCAACTTTTACCAGTAGTCTGTTTAGACAACTCTACCGATCAGGGAGTATTATCGACCCTGTTTAAAAGCTTACAACATATGCGATTAGCCAGAGTGCTTATTTTACATAATAAAATCGAAAATGAAACTCAATCCTGGCAATTGCAATATATTTTCAAATATTTTGAAGAAAATCAATTACTCAATATTCTTCTCATCTTTTGGGATTTTCATGTGACACAAGTTGTTATAGTTATAGTAAATTTTCTCAATTCACGATTGAAAAATGGAAATTTGGTTCACATGAAATATATCCAAATCGTTTAAGAGATATACAGGGATATAAGATTCGAACATTACACGATAATGCGGAACCACGTAGCATGGCCTATAAAGATTCACAGGATAGAACACAAGTCATCGGATATGTATTTATCATGCTGAAGGCATTTGTTCAGAAATTAAATGGCAATTTAGTCATACCATATTCAGAGGAAGGCGGAAGATTATATTATAATGATATGATCAATTTCACACGCAATGGAACTTTAGATATATCATCAACTGTGACAGCATCATCATACTTTGAGAATTTTACAGAGATTTCATATCCCATAAATTTACTGAGCTGGTGGATTATGTTGCCCGTGGAAGAAGACATATCGAAAAATGAGATTTTCTATGTGCTCTTGATTTCCCTACTCTCACTGATAGCAATTGTATTAAAGTTAATATTTTCCATCTTGATGCTGTGCGGATTGGCGATATTAAAACGCATACACTCGTTTATTTACTTGCAAATACTATGCAACAGCTGGCGTGCTATACTTGGCTTTTCATTTCCATATCCAATCGCACCAAGATCATCTTTGGTATTCGTTTTTGTGCTGCTAACTCTAAGTGGCTTTTTTTACGCCAACATTTTCGGCGCATTCTTGGCAGCATTTATTACAGAGCCAGCGCCGTCCAATTTTATACACAACATTTACCAGTTCAATCGAACATCGTTGAAGGTATTAACTTTTCCGCCTGAAGCTGAACAAATGCCAAAGTATATAATTGAAAATTATCGAAATCTTTTCAATATAAGCCCAGATCTCGAACTATTGGCAGGAACACGCAACTCTTTGGATACCAGAATGGCATACATTGTGTGGGATGATCCCTGGAAGGTATACGATGAGCAGGAGAAATATTTTGCACGACGACTGTTTCGTTTGAGTGATATATGCTTAAATCCTATGATTTATGTGAATTTAATGACTCACGAAAATACGATATATCGTGAAGTGCTGAACGAAGTGCTGAGTTTATGCTGCGGGACTGATGAGTTTTTGGTTAAAGTCCTCAGCATATTATATGATCGTAGCAGAGCGTTCATCGACGGAGGACTTGAGTGTTTAGGTATTTGATAGCAAATACAACTTGCATTTTTACCATAGTTTGTGAACATTTGTGCTACTATTTTAAAAAGCGATTTAATCATTGCACAATAAAATATTATTTGCGTTAAAAAACTTTGCTTTATTGAACACTTAAATGATACACATAAATCACTAATTTCAATCAACATTAGTTCGTATGACCAGTGAATCATTTTACACGCATATTCAGTCGTCAGTAGCCATGTGTGGCACGAGTGATTTAGATGTGTTCATTGCAATACTTCTGCTATTGGCAATCGGCGATAGGAGAACTCAAGTAACAAGTAGCCATGTGCTCGTCGATTATAAAAAGGAGGAATCGCATTTGATTAGTGATTTTATTGATGTCATTTACGCACAGAAAAATTTCGAAACTCTTCTCTATGTGCGCAATAGTGTAAGCTATTCTCATAAATGTCGACACAATGAGCTGTTCCGTCGAATGTCGAATGTTGCCAATTTAATTCTGGCCGAGAAGCCAAGCGTTTATATCCGTGGCAATTATAATAAAAATATTTTAGCCATACTCTGTCTGGAGAGTTTCATCGAAATTGAATTGATCGAATATTTTGCCAATACTTTGCGCCATATGCGTTTTGTCAGAGTATTGATTTTATACGAAGAGAACGAAGGTGAATATGATGCTGTCATTACGAAATTAGTGAGAATTGCCAGTTCTACCAGCTATCATAAGATGTTAAATGTAGCGGTCCTCTTTCAGGACTTCAATGAAACCTCCATCTTCTACGGCTATCGCAAATTTCCATTCTTCATGATAGAAGGTAGTAAATTTAAGGGAATTTCTACAAAGGAAATCTATCCGAATCGGTTACAAAACTTACATGGCTACAGAATTCGAACGTTACCCGATAACTCGGAGCCGCGCGCAATGATGATTATCGACACGGAAAATAAAATTCACGTAGGTGGCTACATCTGGGAAGTTCTGAAGACGTTCGCACAAAAGCTGAATGCAGACTTACAATTGCCATCGGATATAAAACCGCAACGCATTGTACATAGCGATATGATGAAGTTGCTGTACAACGAAACGATCGATATAGCATCTAGTCTGGTTGATACCTTCAACTTTGATGGATTCAATCAATACTCATATGCCATTTCGTATGGTGATTGGTGTGTAATGTTGCCGCAAGAAGTTGAAATACCACGACGCGATATATTGCTCATAATGTTGGGCTCATCGTTGACGATCATCGTGATTGGAATGCATTTGATATTCGCTGCGGTCATCTCACTTAGCCGTTACACTTTGGATGGCATTCGCTGTGATTGCTATTCGGATGTACTTGGCAATATGAATACCTTACGTGCTGTTCTGGGTCAGGCAACTCCACGTGATGTGAAACCAAAATTTACACTAAAATTGCTATATTTCCTTCTCCTTAATACGGGTCTCTTCGTTTCAACATATTGTATGGCTTATTTGCAAACATTTGTTGCCCAACCACCTCTGGGTAAACGTATAATGACAATTGATGATCTTCAACGATCGTCGCTGAAAATTCTGTTCTATGCACCGGAGATGTCCAGTGTACCATATGAGACACGCACACAATATGTTAGCATTTTTCATTTAACATTCAACATTAGCGAGGTATCACTGTTGCGTGATTCATTCAATTCAAACTATGCCTTTATGGTTTCCCCGGACAAATGGAGCGTCTTTGTGGAGCGTCAAAAATATTCGAAAAATAAAATATTCCGTCTCAGCGATATATGCTTCATTAAGTCATCATTTCGAAGTTTGGCCATACAAGAGAATTCTATATATCGTGAAGTATTGGATGATATGATTTTGAAATTACAAGAAGCTGGCCTTATTGATTATTGGATCGAATCGTCTTTACGTTTTATGCTTGAATGGGGTAAATACGAATATGCAGATTTCAGTATGGCCTATCAATATAAGTCTGCATCATTTGAAGATTTTCGTTGGATTTGGTGTTTTTATCTAATCGGTGTCGGCATATGTTTAATCGGTTTTGCATTGGAAATACTATGGCATCGTATACAAATGCACTAATGGTTCGGTAATGTCTAATTGTATTATATGTATATGCTTGCAGTACTAAAATTTGTTCTTTATATTTTATGCACATGCTTTTAATTAATAAAAATTAAATTAAATCAACAACTTATTGTCAATTTTTCTATTCTTCATATAAGACAGTGTAACACATCTTTTCGGGGGTGAATCAAACTAATCTGAAACGACAACATTTCCCCTCTCTAAAAAAAATTTTCAATTCGATTTTGCTCTACTACGTCACAATTTTTTTTTACAGTGGTACATGGAATATGAAAAATCATATGTAAAATTACATTTGGGATAGTTATTGTTTTTAGAGACCTATTTTAGAATTTTCCGAGGATTATTTTCTTGAAACATTTGAACCTTCTCGCTACCACCCATGTGGGTCATTTTGGACCGTTTTTCGAAAAATCACTAGCACATATAAAAAAAGCCAAAAATGACCTATACGGTTGGTAGCTAAAAGTAGCTAGAGATTTTGCAAATTCCATGATTCTACTTTTGACCGAAAAGGCCAAATTTTAAACCACTGTAAAAAAAAAAAAATTATGAAAAATTGTGAACATTTGGTTCACCCCCGAGACAATGACCCTCAAATTGTGTCACATTTGATCAAAATCAAGATAACATCAGCATCAGATGCTCGATCTATCGATTTCTTCTACCCCAAATATTTTTCAAGAATTTTAGGGATCATTTTGAAGATGATAATGTAAAAATGGCAGAAAAATTAAGATCGAATTTCTATGTCGTATGTGTATAAGCATTATAACTACTATTACTGTCTGCTTTATTAAGAATAAAAACATCTTTGCAGTGATTGACATTTTATTGAGATTTGTTTCACTTAATATAATTTAGCTTATAGCCTAGACAGACGGCAGCATAATTCCGGATTACCGAGTTAATTCGAATTAACTCGGTAATCCGCATAAACTCTATGAGTTAATTCTCAAAATAAAAGAGGATTAGGGCAATTTGAGATGGCAACACTGCTGAAAATTGTCTATTGTGAATTTTTCTCCATCCATTTTACAAAATATTAGGTGTGTTCGCTAACAAAAAACTTTCAACAATTGTTAACAGTTTGCAACATGAAAGGCGTTGGCGAAGAAATAAATCCAGTTGTCAATTATGAACTGTGAATGTCAATTTACAAGTTTCTGATAGTTTTCAGTTCACGTACTTCTTGTAGATTTTCTCATATCGAGAGTGACAGATGACAGCAATTGATAGTGATAGTAATGTAAGTGAGCAGACCTAATAAAACAGCAATCAGCCGTTTATTTAATCCGCAATACTGCCGTCTGTCAGGTTAATATTTTATTCGCAATCCAGAATTAGGGTGCCGTCTGTCTAGGCTATTAAAAGCTAAACAAATTCTTAATATAAGGTGTAGTAAAAAGCAATCCATTATTTTCCCAATAGATGGCTTTAGTAATCTGTATATCGCGTTGTATAAGTGCGATCGTTAGAAAGATAGGATTTCGTACTAAATAAAATTTTCAGGCTGTTCTATTATTGCTTGACTAAGTATTGTTTGAGCACTCGTCAAAGATGGACACCAGTAAAGAGAAAATACGCCATATTTTACAGTTTTTCCTCGATAAAGGCGAAAACGCAAGCCAGACGGTGAAATATGATCCTGATACTGTAACAGCCAATCATGTGCAATTTTGGTTTCATCGATTCCGTTCCGGTAATTTTGATGTCAAAAATGCACCATGCTCTGGAAGGCCAATTGTCGAAAATATCGATAAAATAATGGAAATCGTCGAGTATGACTGTCGTTTAAGCACTGTTCTATTGCCCAGGAGCTAAACATTGCACAAAAAAGCGTTTGGAACCATTTAAATAAGGCTGGATACAAAAAGAAGCTCGATGTATAGGTGCCACACGAGTCAACATAAAAAAACCTCATGGACCGAATTTCCATCTGGGAATCGCTGCTGAATCGCAACAACATCAATCCATTTCTGGAGCGAATAGTTACTGGTGATGAAACTGGCGCAAAAGGTGGCCAAGACAGGATTGACGGTCAGAAAGTGTTTGCTATGTGTTTGGTGGGATTGGCAGGGAATCATCTACTCTGAGCTGATCCCCCTACGGCCAAACTCCTAATTCGGACCGTCAGAAGGAACCAATCGCCCAGAAGCGTCAGCTTTGGAAAATAGGAGAGGAATTGTGTTTCATCAGGACAACGCCAGGCCACACACATCGATAGTGACTCGCCAGAAACTCCGGGAGCTTGGTTGGGAGTTGCTTATGCATCCACCTTATAGTCCGGACCTGGCACCAATTGATTACTACCTGTGCCTGTCTATAAATAAATAAATAAAAATAAATATGTGGCACTTAAAGCCCCAAAGGGCTCATTGGCCGAGCTTCTCTTCCATTACTGTTGTGCGTCTTAAATTTTGGACAATATAAGAAGGGACCTACTTATTTTAGCCGGTTCCGAACGGCAGAACACTTGTGACATCACTTTTTCTGAGCTTTGTCACAGAGTTCTTTAAGAAGCTTTTTCATGGCAAGTTGTTACTGTCGGAAGAATTGCCAATTGCTTGCCGACAGGTGATTACCGTTCGAAAGAAAAATCTTATCGATATTAAATTTGTTATGCATCAGCCGGGAATTGAACCACGACCTACAGATCAGAAGGCGAACACACTAACCACTGAGCTACGGCACCCACTGTTCCTGTCTATGGCGAATGATTTTGCTGGTGAAAAATTCGCCTCAAGAAAAGCTTGTGAAAATCGACTGTCCCAGGTTTTTGCCAATAGGGACGTGGGTTTCTATGAGAGTGTTATTATGAAATTACCTTCAAAATGGCAACAAGATATCGAACAAAATGGTACATATTTGACCTAAATTGGATCATTCTTACTATGCTAAATAAAACTTTCTATTGCAAAAATAATGGATTTCTTTTTACTACACCTTATATGATGAAAATGGTGGTGACTTAGTGTATATTTCTCTTCGTAACCTTATAGAGGCCTCTGTGCTATGTATCAATTTCAAATGAATCAGGCTTCAATACTTACATGAGTAGCATTAATGTAAATTTTAGTTCATGTTAATTTTTTTAACACCTTCTAATTACAAATTTTATTGTTTATTTGATAATTATTCAGCAAAAAAAAAAAAAAATGTAACTACAAAGGAATATGCCATTAAAATCGATATTCAGTATACAAGCCATTATCATCTTCATCATAATTATCAACATTAGTGTTAGACCTACTATTGTAATTTTTTTTTTTGCTTTTGTTTGTGTTTGCTTTTGCTTATACATATGAACAATAAACACACAAGTACTTCCCTGCTATTGTAATTGATTTGATTGTGTTAGTAGTTGTTACTCCATTTAAAGCCTTTAACATGGTACATTTTTTTGTTGTACGACATGTATTAGATAAATATATTTACTAGTCGGAAAAAACTATGTACATACATATATGGTAAATACTATTGTGTGTGTAAGTACACATTTAATGTAAAAAGTAAACATGAAAATAACAATAACAAACATTAGCGAATACATTGTGGCATTTTAACCTCAAAGTTCAACATTAAAAGCAATTAAGACGCGTGCTGTTTACTCTTCACTACTTGTAGCATATAATACTGTGTGTGTGTATGTAAACAGTACCGATGCCTCATCGCCACTGTGCCATTCATTCATTGACTTGTTGTAACGTATGCCAATGGTCGTTGTAAATTTTCCTTAGTCGCTAACAACATGCGAGTGAAATCACCTGTGATTTTTCTTGCTCATACATAAGCTTTTAATAAGACTCGTACTCGCCACACATAATCCATCTTAGGCCAGATACGATCCCAATTCAAGTCAATTCATTCGTGTATTTTTGCCATGTCCACATCGATGTATGCGTCGTCTTCTATTCAACTAATCATCTTATACGTGATTATCGTATATGCTATGAGTACATACTAGAGAATGTATTTTGTGTGTATGTGTGTGTGTGTATACTTGTGTACGATTTGTGAGAGTGTGTCTTGCTTCAACCAATTGCCGCCACATCGCATCGCATCACGGCTGGTAGCTGGCGCTTCGTAGCTAATTCCCCAATCGACATATTCCTATCTTTAAAGCGGTGCACGTTGGTATCGCGCTTGCGCTTGATCTTTCATCTTTGATAAGAAGTGAAAATCTTTATAGCAGCACTTGTTGTTCTTGTTACTTGTTGGTGTTTGTCTCCTAATGCATTTTTGCATTGTTGGTATACAGTGATATGTATTAGGGTGAATCAAATTAAAAGAAAACTATTTTTAAACGTTTTTTCCCCGTACAAAGCTTAGATAGAGAGATAGAGGCTTCCCCAAATGATCTCTAAATGAAATTCTTATTGAAATAATATTTGCTCTCTGATAGAATTCAATAACCAGCATCAGTACCCGCATATATCAATTATCACTTCGATGTGGTTAAAATTTAAGCAATTGCTTCGATAATGTTTCCATAACGCTTCGCATGGAATTTCTAAGAAATTGTTTTGATATGGCTTTTATGCGGCCATAAATATTAAAGAGGTTCGAGGGTAAAAACTTCATAAGTGATCGCTTAGTATGGTCAAGCATGAAGGGTCGAAGTGGTTTCGTGAAGCCAGACACAACGGATAATTTTCTAGCAGCCTCTTGGCATTGATCATGAATATATACATTCTTTTCACTGCCCCTTGTTGAATCAATACGAGTAGATTCAATGGTGGAAAATAATTAACATCTTTGGGTGTAGATCATATGACTGCCGCGAAGGAAGAAGTTGACATATTTTGAGGCAATCTACACCTATCAAACACAGCACGATCTCCTCGCCATTAATATTTGGCTTGGCCGTCGATTATGAGACATGGCCGGGGTATCCATAAGTTGCCCGACGTTTTGGATTATCGTAATGGCGATGAAAGGTTTGCCAGTTACAATTCTATGTAAAAACCCCGCGTTCGACGTCTCTTGACTTCAGCTCATTCGGCACCCAATTTCCCAATTTCCTCCAATTTCGGATCATTCCCATTGCGTTTAAACGATGGGAAATGGTTGGCTGAGTGACTCTGAGTTCATCGAGCTTTCGTCGTCGTCGTTCTTTGTCTTCTACATCAAAATTGTCACTTTTAAATCGTGCAAACCACTTCTGACACGTTCGTTCAGCTAAAGCAAGGTCACAATAAACTTCAACTAAATACAATGACTTTCGGCATCCTTTTTCTTCATATTGAAGTAATGAAGTAAAACTTCCCGCAAAAACACATTATTCAAAAGAAAGCCTAATGATGATACTTCAAAATGACGGTGTTGACAGATGGAATAATGGAATATAAACTAGTAACACATTTGCTATCAAATCCTCACGACCATATTTATATTGTCAATATATAAATATACAACCCTTTCAACTTCTATTGTACTTGAGAAGTTATTATAGAGCCAATATCTGCACCTTATGAAAATACTTTAACAATAAAGAATCAATTTAATATTCGGTCCAATCATGCTTTGAATTTTTCAATGCCCTAATTAGAGGTCTTCCAAACCTCGTACATAACTTCTTGTTCTTAATTGGTTTTTCATTATTCATTTTATTTCAAAAATAATTTTTGGAACGTGCTCAGAGCTGTGTGTTGCCCAACAAATTTAACTAATTCTATAAAACTGAGTTCAAAAATTTAAGAATATCTTTACAATTTGCTAGTAGTAGAGGAATTCATCTTTACCAAAACTAGACTTTTCAAAAACGTGTTAGAAAATGATTTTTAAATTAATTTTGGAAAATTAAATTTCAAATAATCATTTCCATCATTCATTTTCAAAACTAAACTTTTGGCAACTAAAATTTTCAAAAATTGTTGAAAACTTAATTTGTTAAAATGTTGAAAAATGCAATTTTGAAAAATATTGGAAAATGCAATTTTGTAAAAATGTTGGAAAATGCAATTTTCAAAAATTGTTCAGAAATAATTTCAAAGAATGTTGGAAAATACATTTTAAAAAATTTGAAATACTAAAAATATCTGGAAAACAAAATTGTTTCAAACAATTTTGGAAATTTTTCGAGCCTTCCACCAATTTGCGCTCTATATAAATTGTAAT
The DNA here is from genome assembly GCA_963854835.1 of Megamerina dolium. Classification (NCBI taxonomy): domain Eukaryota; kingdom Metazoa; phylum Arthropoda; class Insecta; order Diptera; family Megamerinidae; genus Megamerina; species Megamerina dolium. The sequence continues at coordinate 68,677,826 of OY978526.1, forward strand.
GCTTTTCGAAATTTGTTTTTTTTACCGAGAAGCGGTTTTTACACCACTAGTCCTTTTTTGATTGGAAGTATTTGATACACCTTAGTAGATATATGTAGACATAATTGCTTGTTATTGTTGGACACATTTGCAGTTCGGTGATGTTCATAAAACTGCTGTTGTTGTTTTTGTAAAATAATATACGGATATAGATATTTGTTGTTTTTATTGTTGTTGATGTTGTTGTTGTTTTAACGCAATTGCCTCTATTTTCACTCCGCGCATTATATTTTGATTTTGACTGACAACTGTTGTGCGGTTACCGATGCTACTACTGCCACCGCTACTAATGCTATTGTCCGTCTATCTAATGGCAGCTGACGTGTGCAGCTGTTAACATGAGCTTTTATGCGTTTTTATTTTTACTTTGATATGGGAGAAATTATTGTATGTAATAAGTTTGTTATACGTAAAATATTTCTTTCACTTACCGCTCACCCCTACTAAGGTCCCCATTCACTCACTTACTTACACTCTTTCGTGCGGTTCAATTGAATGTACTAAACAAAAAAAAAATCACAACAAGAAATTGTTTAAATAATTAACACAATGTCAGTGGTTGTCGTCTCTATGAAGATTGGAATGATGGAATAATAGAATGTTGATTCTTTTGTTTTTGCTGGTGTTTCTGCTGCTATTAACTTATACGAATAACGTCAATGATCAATAGTTGTTGACGCTGTATCAGTTAAATTGAATTTTTGAGTTTAAAACAAATATTTTTTACCATATTTGTTAATCGATTACAGAGGTTTGATGATGATCGGTATTTTTTGGTGGTTGTTGTTGCTGGTTTTTCTCAAACTAAATCTCATACAAGATACATGGATATGATGTTGCTTTTAATTGATTGCGTGAGATTGAATTGAGATTCGATGTTATATTTTTCTTTCGTTTTTCCTTTGCTCGCAAAATACCTTTCAATAACATACTGTAAAGTGGAGATTGATTTTTAAAATTAAACAACAAAATGTTGCAGTTTTGGTTTGGAACGATGTTCAACGAGCATTTCATTTGTCTGATCTTTGATTGAATTTTCCATATAATACCTCTATTCTTATTACGTTCAATTAATATGAGGATTGATATTCGCTGCCTGCAGGAGAGATCAATGTGTACTGTTGAAGTGACTGTCTTGTGTATATTTTGATGTGATGACATCATAGGCATAATATTTTTCCGAGAATTATGAAGGAACCACGGCTACTTTTTTATTCTTTTAGGTCTTAAATTGAAGCTAACTTTCAATAAGAGGGTGCCATGACCCGCTTTTGACATTTTCGAAAGATATGTACGATAGGATATTTTTTTTTTGTTGGACTACGAGAAAGAACGTATTTATGGGAACAAGCCTCTTGTTGCTGAAAAGTTACGAACAGACAATCATAAAGTCGTGGGTGAAATACCAGCCTAATGGTACCAGAAAGTTATTGAAAATGATCCCGAAAGTATTTATTTTTTCTGGGGGGTCTCATAAATTATGTTGCAAGGGACTTGCTCGTGAAGGAAGTTTGGAATCCATCTACTGGTTCGTCCGCGATCTAACTGGTTCAACCGATGACTTGAACAAATGTCAGAAATAAAAAAAAAATTAATATGTGGCACTTAAAGCCCCGAAGGGCTCATTGGCCGAGCTTCTCTTCCATTACTGTTGTGCGTCTTAAATTTGGACAGTATTAGAAGGGACCTACTTATTTTAGCCGGTTCCGAACGGCAGAACACTTGTGACATCACTTTTTCTGAGCTTTGTCACAGAGTTCTTTTAGAAGCTTTTTCATGGCAAGTTTTTACTGTAGGAAGAATTGCCAATTGCTTGCCGACAGGTGGATACCATTCGAAATAAAAAATCTTATCGATATTAAATTTGTTATGCATCAGCCGGTATTGAACCACGACCTACAGATCAGAAGACGAACACACTAACCACTGAGCTACGGCACCCACTATATAAATGTCAGAAATATTTCAACGAATTTTGTGTTCAGCTACCTGTTGTTCAAGTAAATGAAAGTTACTAGAAATGAGTATGTATGCTTACGTAATTATGGAGAAATAATTTTAAAATATGAGAGCCCCGTTTACTATTTAATGCAGCCACCATACAGAGCGACTCGTAAGTAAAGAGTGATCCAATAGGAGGTACTTTTTCCAATAACGATTCTCTGACATTTCAAGCCTAAAAACTGTCATGTTCATACGACATTTGTGTTCATTATTCATTGACATTACACCATGAATAGACTTAAGCCAGAACCTTTACAAATTGTGGAAATTTGTTTTCAAAATCAATGTTCAGTGAGAAATGTTTTTCGTGCTCTTTGACCACTTTATGGTGTTCATATGGCGTTGTGGTAGGTTTATGGTATTCAGGTCTTGTGATCTGAAGCCATTGGATTACTTTTTATTGGGTATGTGAAATCACTTGTTTATGTCGACAATAAACCACAATTGATTTCTGCATTAGAAGCGAACATAACGCGCCTAATTAACGAAATATCAGCCGAAATGCTCGTAAATAAGACCCATAGAATGGATCATGTAAGAGCAAGTTGCGGACAACATTTAAAAGAAATTATTTTCAAACATTAAATTTCTTAAATCGAACTTACGTCTCAAATACAATTTTTGATGATTACGTTGATTTTAATGCGTTTTATTAAAAAAAAATCCTGAAGCTCTTATTGGATCACCCTTTATTTTCTGGTATCTGAAAACATTTTGTCAAAGAGGGGCATACCACTCCCACTATTTGACATATACAATCTGCATTTTTTTACCCACTGAATTATGTAAAGAGTGATCCAATAGGAGATACTTTTTTCCGATAGGGATTCTCAGATATCTCACGCATGATAACTGTCATCTTCATATGACATTTGTGTTCATTATTAATTTATATTTCACCGTGAATAGACTCACGCCAGAACAATGTTTACAAATTGTGGAAATTTAATTTCAAAGTCAACCACACAGATCGCTAAACCGTCGATTTATTGAAAGAAAGTTTTAATGAGTACATCATATCATAATAATAAAAAAGAATGCTCGAAAATTGGACCTTTAGAATGTCATCATGTAAGATCTTGTAAGATCATGTAATTATTTTCAAATATTAACTGTCATAAACCGAACTTATGTCTCAAATACAAGTTTTGATTATTAAATTGATTTTAATGTGTTTTATTTCAAAAAAACTTCCGGAAACTCTTATTGGATCACCTTTTATCTACACCCCACATATATTGGTTATAAACCGACCTAGGCCGACTGTAGGGCAAATTTTAAATACTTCTTAGCAGTAAGGAGTATAATTGCTTAATTGCATATAATTGCTTGATTACCATGAATAACAAGATACATCCAATTAATTAAAACAACTTGTAATTATATGTATATTTCAAAAATATATTTGTATATATGTGTATTTTATTTAAATGATTCTTTTACAAATAATTTAGCATATTTAAAATCTATCACTTATAATTTTTTGTTTTTATCAAATAAAAATTACAATGACAAATACTTAGTAAACATTTATAGAGAGTTTAATAAAGATATTTTAGATAAATAGACAAAAAGAGAGACAGAGATTAAAATTAACATGAAAATTATTTTTGTAATTTTTGTTTTTCTTGTATTAAATTCACTAAAAATTTCACATTACTATATGTTGTAGTAAGAGTGATAATAATTTTTCTTCTTATTGTTTTGTATTTATTTTTTAACGCAAAATATATCGAATTAATTCTTAACTATGTATTTATTTTAATTAATTGTTTTAATTCAAATTGAATATATTTATATATTATGTATAGTTAAAAATAATTTTAACAAAAATCATAATAATTGTAATAATCATAATAAACATATATGTGTGTGTGCACACATACGTATATAAAATACTTGTTAGAAAATGTCTAAAACAAAATATAAGTACACATGTATATGTACATATCTATGTATATATGAGTATTTATATACTAGAGTATTTACATGCTAATACAAATATGCAATTTATACATACATAGAGTAATTCAAAAGTTGCTAACTAGTACTCAGTAGGCTTCCACAGTGGCGGCACCTATTGATATTGAGTGAGGATTAAAGTCGTCAACTTCGCGATTACTTTGATCATTTGAAATACGTTTTCCGTCCACAAACAACGAATGCTACTATGGTTATTAGGTAAACACTTTTTCTTGTCCAGAAATTGAATAGCAAAAAAAACAAAAAAAGAAACTTCCGATGATTCCAAGTGTATTTGCCATAGAAACTGTAGGTCTAAAATCAATTTAGTGCGAATTATGCCGGAAACACCGCGTTTCTGTAACGATTTTTCTAATGAACTTTAAGTGTCTACGATTAGACCTAATGGATTATTTCGAATGTGTAACTTCATGAATATACGAGTAGTCAGTTCAAAATTACAAAGAGAATCGCGACAAATCGGCCTGACGGTGAATGAGAGCAAGACTTGCACTGGCACTTTGTTTATCTTGGAACCAGCAATAACATCTGTTGACATCAGTCTGAAAATCATGAGAAGGATCACTCTTAGAAATAGGTGTTACTTTGGACAAACCGGAAGTGTACGCGTTAGATAGATGTGCGCACGTTAATCTCGAACGGAATTACCGGAACCGCAGAATAGTAATACTGAGTGACAGCCAGGCAGCTATCAAAGCACTCATATCTCACCAGGTTACATCAAAACTGGTGATGGAATGCATTGAAAAACTGAACATCCTGGGCCAACCCAATCAGGTGTGGATTCTATGGGTTCCAGGGAATGTAGGGATCAATGGTAAGGAAAGGGCAGATAAGCTTGCCAGGAAAGGAGCATCAACCCTATTTGTAGGGCCGAAACATTTTGTGGATTAGGATCGGGTAACATTTCCCGTATCAAATGGGAAGAAGAGGATAGACAAAGAGGCTTATACTGGAACAACTCACCGGGGCTAACACACTCCAAACTAGGGACATACAACTTAAAATGCTACGAGGTCTGTATGAATCTAACGAAGAACAACTTGCGAATCATTACGGGATCATTAACAGGGCACTGTAGGCTGAATTATCACCTAACAAAACTTGGAATTTTCTCTGATGTTCTCTGCAGGTTCTGCAGGGAAGAGGACGAGACCGCACAACATGTGATAGGAACTTGTTCCGCACTGATGCACAAGAGAAGGATATACCTGGGACATTTCATCATACCCGAGGATGAACTTAGACTCTGTGAAGTAGGACCAACACTAAAATTCATAGAGGGAATTGGGCTAAGAGACACACTCTAGCTCCGCGAAGGGGCACAATAGATCTTATAGATCGCGGTGCAACATCTCCTCAACGATAATAATAATTGGACTAAGTAAGAAACCAAGAAGTCAAGCTCTCTTTCTTGAGGAACGAAAACCACACTCAACAAGTTTCTCATAATGTCTGTTCATGATTTGAGATGAGAGGTTGTTTGGAGTATTCAACATGAAAATGCACCATAAGATCTTCAAATCTATGACGAGCACCGAATAAGATGTAATCACGAGCTGCAGGAGCAGCATGAACTGTATAATGATATTGCTATAGGTAAGCTAGAGTCTAACGGCTGATCTGGATTTGTCGTGTCGAGCGAATTAAAGAATACACTCTAGCGAAAAGTCGTTTAATTTGGGACGACAAATAAAAAGAAAACCCAGCCATCGTGAGTGAGACAATGTATTGGGGAACTTGTAAGCGCTGGAACAGACACCAGCTAGATCAGAGATGATATTCGCCATTTAACTTTCGGCCAAAATCGATCAAAATTTGTTGTAAAAGCCAGAAAAGTGAAAATTAAAAAATTAATTTTGATAATGAGCTCATTCAATGAAATTCATTTTGATAAACGGCGTTGCAAACTAACTAGTCGTGCTTTCAAAGTGTCAAAATAATCGTATTACAGGCTATAAAATTCATTATTATCTCAATAGGTGGTACCACCACCATATAAGACTACTGTGCACCAATACGGCAACTTTACAAACACACTGTGTATAAATCATTAAAATTATTAGATATATTGATTATTTGTTTTTGCATTTTTTTTCATCATCATTATCATCATCATAAAACAATTAATGTACATACAACTAAATAACTAGCCCATACACCAGAACAAAAAAATAAAAGTTATAATTTAAAAAAAATAATCACTAATAAATTCAATAAATTGTATAATGAAATCACAAATAAAAAAACAAAAATATTGGCAGTTTACATACATATAGATAAATACACTGAACTACATATGCAGAGTAAGTGTAAGAAAAAAAAAATACTTGGCATTTCAATTGAGAGTTGCACAACAGCTTCAATACGTACACATATGTATGAGTACAATGTAATGGCAAGTATCTAGTAAATTTGCTATATATATATTATTTATGTACAATATGCTTATTAAGTATATCCTTTGTTTTTCAATTAATAACAAATATTCAAAAATATGTGTAAATATATTAAATTGTAATCATAATAATAATAATAATAATAATAATAATAATAATAATAATCATTACTAAAATCTAGTTAGTTGAATTACATTCAATTGCTTTAGTTTTAAACTACAATTATAAATGATTATGTTTTACATACTTTTTTTGCAAAGATTTTTTTTTTTGCTTTCTTCAAATCAAGTTTCAATGATTTATTAGTTCTTTGTTTAATTAGATATAAGTATGATTATGGTAATGAATTCTATTTTCTATATAAGTATTAACGAGCATCTTATTTATTCGTATCTAGTTATATGTAGGCATGTATAAGTAAATATTATTATTTATTTATGTATTAATATCATTTTGGATTAGCGCTCTTTTAAAGTTTTCTTGATTGTCGTTTTTTTTTTTTTTGTTTTTTGTTGAAATTTTAGGCCTCCATTTTATCACCATTCTTTTATTTAGTTTATCCATTTATTACTGGTTTCATTTTGTGTATATGTGTGTGTGTGTGTATATGTTAGCTTCATTTATTTGTTAATTTGGCACATTTCATTTATTAAACAAACACAATAGTATTAGTAATACATAAGAGCATGTACGAGTATGATATGAATTTAATATATTGTACTATATTTTTTTATCAAGTATCAGAGTATCAGTTTTTAGTAGTGGTTTGTAGTTATATAGGCATGTATTCTATGTAGTTGTAATGTCTTGTAGTTGATGTAAGCTTAAACCCATGATAGTATTTTGTACGATTACTTCAATATATTAAGTGATAAATATGTATCCCTATTTCGATATTGAAAATAATTTTTTATTGTGAAAGTTTCAAATTGGTAGTACTTTACATATATATGTTATAATGTGCTTAGAAGAAAAACGAAATATAAAATTTGACAGAGGTAAAGTGAACTAAAAATAGATGCAATGGGACAACTCTCTATCTTTGTACCAAGATGCTAAGATTCCTGAACAGAGTTGATTTTATTTTTGTTTTATATATAAATTTTAATTGATAACTGTTTCAAAAAGTCAAGTTAAATATTTCTGTTGCAAGATTATTCCTTTTTGTTTCGAGCACAAATCACACCGCTTATGTGTTTGTGTTCGGTTTTATTCGTGTTTACATACCAAAGGGCTCAAATCGACCAAACATGGAGAGGCTGTGGAAATCAATGCATTCGAAGGCGGCGACGGCACGGATCCTGATTATTTGCCAACGTTAGAAAATGCGTCTTCCGAAGCTGAGACAGAACCATATGAAATTAGAAGAATTACACTTGAGGATAAGGATAAGGACGATAAGGCCGAGGACTTCCGTCGAGCTCGATCATAAAATTCGGTTCAAAGGATGGCAAATTTCATTCAAGCGCTTCGCCGGCCAGAGGTAGGCTTCTTGGTCACAATTTCATTATTATGGGTCATGAAGGCCCGGTTACAGGGATTATGCGAAACCCGATTTCAATATTTAAATCGCTAATAACATCTGAGATCGTTAGTATAATTATGCGTGAAATGAACCGAAAGGCCAGAAGCCATGAAAGCTGACCAGACTCAGCGAACGTGGACGAAACTTGTAACCGAAAATAAAATATACGCCTTTTTTGGCTTAACTTTTTTTCCCGGAATATTCGAGTCAAATAGTCAGCCTGCTCTTGAGTTGTGGGGCAATAACGGATGTATAGTATTTAGTGCCGGTTGCAGCAAGAGGTGGGAGCGAATTTGATAAAGATCTAAATTTTGTTGGCGAGGTTAAAATTAATGGAACTTAGTCTTCTTACATTTCAGCTGTCTTGAGGCAAGATAATATCGCCAACTAATAGGACAAACGATGAAAGACCATTTTTCCCAATTTTGTGAGAAAGTTTTAAAATTTCATGAATCTGAACAGTCTGTTTATACATAGCTTCACCGAGCTGGCTCATTGTCAGCTAGGGAATATTCTACATGTTACCCAAAGCTCTGGTTGCTAGTCCATCTGCGGCATCGTAATACGCCTCACTTGGACAGTCATCTGAACCTAACCTATCATAGCTTTGTAGTAGTAATAAGATTCTGTTTCTAACTGTACTTTGTAACGGTAAAACTTATCCTCGATATTGTGTCATTTCTATTTTCGGTGCTTTGGGCTATTTTCTGTTACAGTAATTCGTTGCTAGAATATGACTATTTTAGATCGCAATTAAATACTGTAAATATCCGTTAGGGATTAAGCTTACATTTCGAAACATTGTTATGTAGGAATTTTAAAAATTATAAATCCATGTTTAATAAATAAATATGTATGCGAGAGTATTTTTTGTTTATTTTTTTGTGTTGTTGTAATTTTTGTATCATATTATATTTTTTGTATATTAGGAACAAGAATTGTTTAACCAACGAGATTGTAAATCATAGTAATCGTGTCGTGTGGGTACAGGATTGGCGAGATAAAGATGATGGACTACAGACGCAGACCGTCTAAATGTATATATATCTATGTTAAAAGATATTATTGGGTCTACCTATTCGCTAGTAGACCATTGGCTGGTGGCAATATGGATGCTGCCGCTGATGTCGTTGTCGTTGGTATAGCCAGCGTTGGGCCATTTAGTGAAATCCCAGTACCAATAACAATACCCATACCACCACCACCACTGGTAACCCCACCACTAGTAATACTTCCATCACTGTTTCGTAGCGCTGCTGCTCCAATTGAGCTCACAGTTGGCAGTGCTCCAGCACTGGTGGCAACACTTAGTTGTCGATGTTGGGCGACCGTCAGACCAGTACTGCCGGAGGGTGATGTAGACGCTCCGCTGCGATGATGCTTAGCTGAAGCACCTTTCACAATACTGCCATTATTCTTCTGTGCCATATGCGTTTGATAGTGTTTGGCCAGATGGGCCTTCTGACGGAAACTCTTACCGCAGAGAGAGCACGCGAATGGCTTCTCCCCGGTATGCGTGCGTATATGTACATTCACCGAGTACTTATCTTTGAAGCCCTTCGAACATATCGAACAATAGTGCAATGAACGCTCCTTACGTTGACCATTACAATGTGTGGGACTATTGCTACTATTGCTACCACCACTGCCGCTTGAAGCGTTGCCACCCGTGGCATTGGTACTATTACTATTTGAAAGTGCATTTTGTGCACTGCTACTACTGTTGCCACCATTTATATTGCTGCTATTGCCACTATTGTTATTGTTGCTGTTGTGATTTATAACATTCGGATTGTTGTTGTTATTATTGTTGTGCGCATGCGTTGTCGATGTAGAGCGTTTGTACTTCTTTGTGGCCGGTTTCGATGAAATGCGACTCGATGACGACGTTGTGACTTCTGGCTTGAGTGGCTGTGCTGGTAGTTGTGTCGCTGCTACACCAGCGCTTGTTTGCATTTGTAATGACGGCGGTGGCGGCAGCGGTCCATGTGGCTGTGTCCCCAGTCCAGTTGGTGTCGGTGTTGTCGGTGAATGAAGTGGCTGTGAGGAGGCCGATGCTGGTGAGATTTGCATCATTAAATCATTGCTGACACCTCCACCCGCGCCATAATTTCCCGTCGGTGTTGTGGTGCAAAATTGTTGCACTTCATTGGCAATACGTTTAATCTTTTCAAAATCGTCACTGAAGGCATTCTCCAACGATAGGAACATATCATCGACAATGATGCTCGAAACACTATTACTATTGCCCGCATGACCAATTGCGCCACCATTGTGCACACTATTTGGTGTCTCATCAAAAATTTGTGCAGCGCTCAGCGTTGAGTCGGCAAAAGCTAAAGAATCCTGTGGGCGAATAGAGGTTGCGTTTGTGGTGAGGACAGAATTGAAATGTGTGTGCATATATGTGTGAATCTTATTCTTCTTATTAGTTATTAACTGTTGTTTTCGAATCTTATTATTGTGAATAAATGAATAATTGTAAAATTTTGTAAAAAAAAAGAGGACTTACAGCATCTGTAGGAAATAAAATCCGTCTCATTTCGTCATCTTTCACTGAAGGTGATGATGGCAGCAATGTAATGCCATTTTGCATATGTAAGCCTTTGGAATAGCCTTTACCTTGCAAGGCGCTGCGTAAGAGAGATTCTGCGGAATTCTGCAAATAATGAATTTTAAATAGATACCCAGATTAGATATGCTAATATTTTAAGTAAGTAGTAATGTTATTGAAACATATATAAAACAGAAGCAGAAGTAGCTAGATAACGCATATAGGTAATTTGTATTACCAGAAGGTTACGGTCCCTAAATCACTAAGTCGAACCAATTGGAGCTTAAAATAAAACATGTGAAATCCTTAAAAATCCCCGTTGTCTCCTATCTGGGCTCTCATCACGCTTCTCTTTGGACTGAGCAAGCTCTTTGTGCGCTTCCAGTCCAGCTTTGTCCCAATCTGTTCACCGGTCTGGACTGGGGATGGACATTAAACTGCGTCTCGAAAATAAGTTTCCTATTACTTCCCCTAGTTTTATAGCTTACTTTGAGAGGATTGTAGGGCCATACAAATTTTCGTCTTTCTTGAGTCCGAATAATAGCTAAAATCAAGTTTTCTTCATAACTCCTTAAACTTATTACTCGATTCCAAAATGTGATATATCATATAAGAGATAATTTCAAGTACTCTGAATCCTTCTCAAATCCTTTTACCCTAGAATGAATCCTTAATCTACTAATTTCAAATAATTCAATTTTTATCGCATGTAATATAACTCTTCAAAAAATTAAACCTTTCAGTAAGCAATGGGGCAAAACAATCTGAAATAAATAAATAGTATTCAAAATTATCTTTTCAAAATGTGAAATATCATGTGATATTTGACATTTTGGAATCGAGTAATAAATATAGGAGTTATGAAGAAAATTCAATTTTGGCTAGTTTTACGACCCACAACGATGAACATTTTTATGACCTTAAAATCCTGTGCATGTAAGCTTTAAAACTAGTTGCAAAGTTTGTTCCATCGTATGGGTGCCGACCCGGTCTAGTGGACATGGTATATTTCTTACCCCCTAAAATACTTCTGGGATATATAAAAGAGCCAAACAAGAAGCTTTTATCCTTCATTCTCTTTATCAGTGTTTTTTCTTGATTTCCTGAATCTTCCTTTCCTCTTCCTCATCCTAATCTCTCTTACCAGCTCTTTGGTATAATGAGCAATACTTGCCTGAGTACCCGGCAAATTAATTTCTACGGAGATTACCGATCTAGGTCATCAATCTAGGAATTATCGCCAAGTTTTCAACGAGCGAGCCTTTGGAAGACAATGTAAGCCTGAAGAATAGTTCTGCATTGGTACATTAAAGTGCAAAACCCTTTTGGTTAGTGTGATAATGATGATTTATAAGGAATTTTGCACGGGAACTATTATTTTTTTACCATAAATATGATGAAAAGAGTGTTAAAATGCCTGACCGTCTCCATTTATTTTTTTCTTCTCCCCATTCTCCTTTATTTCCATCTCGAAGGCGAGCTGCCCTGCACAAAAAATGCAAAATATTAGACTTACCTCCCTATCTTACATTTTTAAAGAGGCTCCCCAATAAAATTAATTCAAAATCGGATGAAAATCAAGAAATAACTATAGGAAGCGGGAAAACGTTTGACTGACTTCCAATAACGTCTATGCTGGAATATTCACTTGAAATATACATCTTTCACTCATTAGGAGGATGTAGATTTTGTAGGTTAGTTCCTCTACCGGATGGAGATATAGGGTAGGTATGCTTAGAAATACTGTTCAGCAGAAAAAATTAATGTCGTCCGTTCATACATTTTACCAGAATTGTAGTCGATTCGGGGTGTTTTAATGAGTGTTTCAAGTTTCATATTTATTCGTATTTATTCGTTATGGGGCTGCCCTCTCTCTGAGAGGACACACTTAGGCCAGAAAGGCCCATTGTGATACCACCGAGGTTCTCTGCCAATACTGTTGTGCGTGTTAAATTTGGACAGTATTAGAAGGGACCTACTTAGAACAATCTTTCCGATATCAAATTTTGTTATTCTTCAGCCGGGAATTGAACACACGACCTACAAATCAAGACGCAAACGCACTAACCACTGAGCTACGGTACCCACCCACTTCGTATTTAAATTCATTAATCCTAAATACGAATATACAGTTTTGTCTCGCTGCTTTGCACGACAAGCAAACTGAAAAATCCTACATAATCTTATACTTGAATGTCTCTCACCTGTTCGGCATTATGATCGACCATATGCCAATCATTGTTATTATTTTGAAATTGGGCCAATTGTTGTCCTAGATTAGATGTTGTACTTGTTCCACCAACACTGCCAGCGGCACCTCCGCTACCACCACCGCCTCCACCACCTCCACTTGCAGAAATCGCTAAACTTGGTAAATTTTGTCCTGTCGTCGTATTACCGACGCCACCACCACCACCACCACCATGACCACTCACTTGTGTCAGTGTTAGACCATTCACATCGGAGCTCGGATCTTTTGTGCCATCCGTACTAAAGCCACTATCATCATAGGGATATTCAGATTTAATATAACCGGGAAAATTTCCCAGTAGACTATCCAAATCGAGTGTTGTAGGAAGTTGTGTGTCTGGTTCACGTTTCAACCATGGTTCATTACTATTTAATACTGTTAATGTGTAGATTTGGCCATCAGTATTATCGATACTGCTAACGGTGCCAGTACTACTAGGTTGGCTAATGCTACCGCTTACATTGGGCGAGGTCACATTGTGTGTAGTTGTTGTGGAAGGATTGCTAGTGGCATTCGATGATGTACAGGCCAATGAAGGCGGAGGCCCATTCGGTGATTGTGCAGAATTGGAAAGAGCGGGATGTGTTGCAGCATTGACGGCAGCAGCGGAGGTGGCGGGTGAATGATGTTGTTGTTGCTGTGATACTGTTGCTGTTTGTTGTTGTTGCTGTTGCTGTTGCCAACAGTAACGATCGAGATCTTCAAAAATTGTTGATTCGAGGCGACTCTGTTCCTTGTCGGTATGCCAGAACTGTAAAGTGGATAAAAAAAAAATCAAATATTCGCATGAGCAGAGTGAAAGAGGTAAAATATTTGGTGAAATTCAATCAATGGTAGGCTCTTGTTTTTCTGCTATTTTTTATTTTATTCTTTACTATTGTCTTGTCATCAATTGTTATCAACATAAGCAGGATAGAGCGGATATGTTTGCAATATAACGACATCAGCACTATCAACACTACCACAACAACAGGTGTAGCTGTCATGTAAAATGTTGTCTTGCACATTAGAGAGTCCAACTTAATTCCCGCTGCGAATATACAATATGGGCAAATAAAAAAAAAAAAAAAAAAAATAGCAACGCGTGTCAATACATGTCAACGGAAGTATGAATATATGTACATCTTAGTATTTATATTTGTGTGTGTTTATGTTTCTGTCGTGTGACTACCATGTCCCATATTGTTATTGTTCACGTTATTTTTGTTGTTGTATGTATTGTATGCACTTTTTCTGTAACATTTGTATGTTGTCAATAAGTATAAAATCGCAACCTCGCTGTAAGCTCAATTCACAATCTCTATTTGCTAAACTAGAGCAAGAGGACATTCTTGCTAAAAATAAACAAGAATTGCAACGACATGTAGCATAACATTGTGTTATGCTACTAGTATGTGAAGGCACGTGCGCAGTAGCAATAAGCAAATTCTGTTTCTTGTTTTTTGATACATAGCCTTACTCTGTGCCCTATTTTCATTCATCATGGAGGAGTTGATGATGATACACCAATTATACAAAATGTTGTACCATTGAATGACTTCGACTCTATTGAATATATGTGCATACGAACTAAAATTATATGAGTAGATACTATGTAAATATATTTATGTTTTGCAAATGTTTTTCGTTTGCTTGCTTAGCTACTTCACTATATAAAACGACCGCAGGGTGATGTCACCACATACATTTTGCGGCAAAAATTAGAAGGAGTTGCCGTAGGGTTCAAATTTTTAGTATGTAAACTTTATGGACATAAACAAAGCCAAAAACGAAAACTGGGCGTGATCGGTTTATTTTAAAGCATACCTCCCATACAAACATAACCTTAAAATCGTCTTAAAAATGCCATAAATAGTGCACCGATGAGTATATGACTCCAAAATTTTATCCAAATTGTTTATAATAATATTATGACTGAACATCCTAAAAATGGGCGTGATCGGTTTATTTTAAAGCATACCTCCCATACAAACATAACCTTAAAAACGCCTTAAAAGTGCCATAAAAAGCGCTGAATAATAAGAATTTTTAATTTTTAAATACTCGTAAATTCGCAAATTTTACAATATACACATAAAGGTCGCATTAAAGGAAAATAAAGGAAAATAATTTTGTATGTTATAAAAATGTATGGCTCGTTTACTGGTGGTGTCAAAAAAGTCATTTACCCCTGAAATGGCATGAAAAACTGTTTGAAATTTGCATCAAATTTTTAATACATTTATTTTAAATCTTAGAAAATTATACTCTATGAAAGCATTAAGTTATATGAAATTATCTATCCAATGGATGTAAAACGAACTAAATCGGATCAGTAGAACCTGAGATATTGCGATTTAAGTAAAACAGAAATTGACAAAACTTTGTCATTTTTCAAAACATTGATCTTTTCCGAGAGAAATCCGGATACACACGTAAATTTACTTTACGTTAAGAATTTTTTTTAATTCCGCACTATTGCCTATTGGCCATCAATTCACCGACATTAGACGAGTGTTCGGCTCGGTATTAATGGGACTACTACTTTGTTGTAATTTTTTCCTTTACTTTCCTTTCTTTCTTTTTACAATTTTTTTGTACAATTCAATTTCATACTTCTACGCCTAACTGCAGATGTCTCCAAGCGACTGATAGTTGTGTAGGGTAGCTTGATACAGGGGTCTCCTGTATCCAGCACCCTGGCCTCAAACCCAGAAGAGAGAGACCTTTATAGCAATATATAGGAACAACCAACGGGGTAGCGAATGGTTACTCATGGTATATGCGGTTGTTCAAAATGGCCCCGGGCAGAGCTGATGGTTCGCAGGCGGCTACTATAAGCAAGCGCTCGAAAACAGACAGCCTCGCTTAAGGCAAGAACTACTTATAGTTGTCGAGCGAATAACTGCCTGCCCGACTATAAGAGCACTCGTTCGGATAGCAAGCAATTCGAACTGAGCGATTCCAAAAATTTTAGCAAGATCGTTTCAACTAGTATGTCGGGTCACGACTTAATCGATCAAGTATTGATTGGTTTTATTACCTTTTTTCTCATGCCTTACGTTGGCCAGTCATACACCTTTAGTACATCTCCATATATAAAGCATTTAAGAATTATGTAGTGTAAAATTCCTATTATGCTACATTTTACGTTCAGTGAAAATTCATTTCATTCTTTCTTTTTTCTCTGTCGTCATAGTGATTGACTACATGAGAATGTGTATGTTTGCATACATCTACTGATATTACTGTATGACGACAATAAGAAGAAGAGTCAAATGAAATTTTCTATGATATACATATTTGCTATTTTTTGTTTATTGTTGGTACGTTGAATATTTTAATGATATATGGAGTGTTCGTAGGTAGGTAGGTATGTAAAAGGTTGTAACAGGTTTAGTTTTGACCTGTTGCAAAGTGCCCATCGTTAGAATGAATAATGTCTGGCGCTAGATGGAAAATAGTAAATATTGTACACCTCGTTAGATTAATAACCGTCAGCGAAAAATTCACATATTTGAAGTTTGAACTGTCATCTGTCTTATTTATAGCGTAGCATTACGACATACGATTACATATACTTACCTCATAGCCTTGTAATGTAGGATCACTAGTATTTCCATTGCCGCCATCACCATCACCATTACTATTATTATTGCCATCCATGATGACATCACTGCCAACACGAGAATCTCCAATACTCCCACTATTACCATCATGCGTTGTCATATGCGTCGAGGCAGATGTACGTTCGCTGCAGCTATGCTGATGATTATGCTGATGTTGGTGTTGCTGCTGCTGCTGCTGTTGCTGATGATGATGATGATTCTGATGATGCTGATGATGATGATGATGTTGATGATGCAGATGCGGTGAATGTGCATGCGAGTGTAAGCTAACACCAACACCAACACCTACACCAACCCCAATACCGATACCCATGTCAGGCGCTGTTACAAAATCGAAAAAATCTGTTTTCGATAAATCCTCCGCACGAAATGATTCACTAATATCCATGCCAGTGGATGACATTTCATCGCTGCCAATCATTTGGCGTTACAGGTACGTTTGTGATGCCTTTATATGTGTGTGTGTATATGTAATGGAATTATTTTATTTCGACAAAAAATTTTTTTTTTTCTTTTGGGAAATTTGTTGTTTTGCTGTTGATACTTTCTTAATTGCTGTGTTGTTGATTAAATTTAAATCTAAAAATAAAAAGAAAAAAAGTGAACTATGAATTAGTTTTGCAAATGCCTCATGTCAGAATTTCTCAATTAATTTCATTAAGAATTCATAAGAATTATTAGCAAAAATTCCTTAGCGTCTATATTATTGTCATGTCAAACAATGACACTACCTAAATACAAACACCTCCATCACCATAGCCTCCTACCAGGAGCAACATCAATTTAGAAACCATAAATGTCATTCTCCAACTAATGTACTAAGTATTTATGTGTATGCATGTATGTGTGCACTGAATATAATTCACATAAAAATATGCGAAAATTCTAATTAGAATGGAAATTGCTTGTAGTTGAACATGTTTTGATTTAATCTTGACTGTTGGCTGTTGGTTGGACAACTATGACGACAACGCGAACGACTACGATGACTGCTAGACTTAACACTTACTATGTGCATGTACGATGTACGTATTCAGTGTGTGTGTGTGTGTGTGTCTGCATAATGTAATGGATTCATTTATCAAAATTTAAATGCGTGATTTGTGATACGAACGCTACATACATACGATAAGAAATCGAAATTGAAAACGACGAAAACGCAAAAGAAAAAAAAATGCTAATAATGAAATCGATTTGTGTATGCAGTACGCAGGTACTCGTATGATTCTCAATCAGTTTATATATATATGTAGTATGTATGGTAGGTACATGTATTGTATATAATGCAATTGATAAATAATTGAAATGACTCGCAATAAATATATTGCGTATTTTGTATGGTGGCAACACACAATATCTATACATTGTATGTCTTATAGTACTAGCCTACTTGTATATTGTTATTATTGGTTGGTCAGTATTGAATTTAGTTTAATTTTGTAATCACGTTTTGCGCATGTGCAACACGCGATCGTAATGCGCAAGTGGAATATGAGTACACGTACCGTGTACTTGTAGTCTCACCACTCTAACCAGATGGAGACAGTAGAGACAGACAAGCAAATGGATTTATAACGTGCAGATAAAATGTTGTTTGTTATTGCTGATGAATTTTACTTAGTTTTTTTTTTCGATTATTTATTAAAATTCTTGTTTCTTTATACCCTACACTCCAAGAGTCGATGTTATATTGAGATTGTGCTTTCGTTTGTAATATTCATAAGGAAAGGTGATGAAAAAGCAGCCGATTTAGCAATGTATGTCTGTCTCTTTCTACGATAGTTACTTTAATTATACAATGATCGAGCTGAAAATTGGTTTAGAAGATTATTTTCATCAACGAAATGAATGAATTTGTGAATAAATGAAATCAGATAAAAATCTCGATTGCCTCTCATACAAAAGTATGTTTTTGAATGTATATTTTTTATACATTTCACGAACGAAAATATTAAGAAACCATCTGAAACTCAACATATGAAGGTAGGCTTCCCACAGATTGGTCATAATAGAAACTGGGCATAATCTACTGCTTACTTTCCATACAAAAATATATTGTTGGATGATGCTTTCACCACTTTGTACATAAAAACGTAAAGCTATCGACTCAAAACTTTGTATATAAAGTTAATTTGAGCACAGAATAGATATATTGAAAAATGAGCATATTCTAATAAAAACCACGTTTAGCTCTCATATAAAATTATGTTATTGAAAGTGTATTTTCACAATTTTTGAACAAAAATATCAAGCTATTAAGCTAAAACTCAGTATATATAATTTAATTCAGTTAATAATAAACATATGTAAAAATAGTCTAAATCGGATTAAAACTACTTGTATCTCCCATATAAATTTATGCTTCCCTAAGTATGCTTTTACACTTTTGCCCGCGAAAATATAAAGTTATGATATTGAAACTTGCTGCATAAGGATTATAGAGGCTTACTAATAATTCTCTTTGAAAATTATTTGAATCGGATAAAAATTACGCCTACTCGCCATACAAACTTATGCTTTCGAATGTATATTTTCTCAATTTGCGTTCGAATATATAAAGCTATCAAACTGATATTTGTTACGTGTGATTATATTTACTATAGTAATAAATATAGTTGCTAATAGTCTAAATTGGATGAGAAACACACCTATCTCTTATACAAAAATATGCTCTCGACTGTACTTTGCGCATAAAAATATAAAGCTATACGAATGTCAATATGTATATGATGGTGTAGGGTATTTAAGCTTCGATTTGGCCGATGTTTCCAAATTTTTAAGATTTATTTTTTTGCTTATTTCAATTCGATTTTTCTTATTAGGAAATCTCATCGCAATTGCGATTACTTTGCGGTTTCAGCTGTAATTGAGTCTACGGTATTGTGGTGAATTTTAGTCTTTTTTGTTTTGCTCTTTTCTTGCATATATTTTCTGTTTGTTTTTTTTTTTTGTTTTTTTTATTTTTTTGAAACTTTTCAGTGCAATGCTTCAAACAAACAGTAAAATGTCAATCAAACAATGTGGCAAAAATTGTTTGTGAGACAAAATTTCAATTTCAATTTGAATTTCGATTTGTTTTTTGATTTTGTTTTCGTTTTATATTTTGATTTGTTGAAATACATGCATATGAAATAATGTTGCCACACTGTTGCACATTTTATGGTTAGCCAAATTGACGGACAGTTGACAATTGCTTATTCAGTTTGTGGTTAAAATTATAATATTTTATGTGTGTGTGTGTGTGTGTGTGTGTACGAATGCATTTAGTTCAACAAATTCTGCATACCAAATTCTTAACACAATATGCAAATTACTTTGATGGTAGTGGTATTGGTGGTAGCATTGGTGGTGATAATTTTTGTTTGAGATTTACAACTTCTGTTCAATGATCGCGTTTACACTTTGTCACCCTCTACTGTCATATTGATTTATAGTTTTGTTTTGATCGTTTGATTGCTTGATTGTTACATGTCCACACATACACACATATATATATATTTACATACCTACATACATATGCATACTGTCTGTAATGTATGGCATAATTGCATTGCAATTGCATTTCAAATTGTTATTTCAAATGGCATTGTTAATTCATGTTGAAATGTTAAATGGTGTTAAGTTGATTTTTTTTTATGTGTGTATGTGTGTGTGTTTTTTTTTTTGGTAGGTGCTTTACCTGAAATTCATGCAAAATGTTATGATACTTGTGTTGGAATAAATTAAATGGACAACGATGATATTTATGAACCCCAAAAAAGTAAACAGAACAAAGTGAAAATAAAAATAAAAAGATTATTTTTATGTATCGTATTTTTTCTTCTAGCAAAATTGCTTAATTTAAATATTGTATGACTCAAACGGTGTTATTTATTTTGATTTCACACCCACATAACATCATGTAAGTATGTGTAGTCTGATAATTAAATAATTGGATCACTGAGTGACATCTGATTCATCATTGCCTGACTATTTACTATTTTTAGTTTCCATAACTGAAAATCGTAATGATGATCTTTGTCATTCAAGCAGCAGTGACACAGATGATGAAGAACAGCCCAAATTCCGATGTGAAAGATCATTTCATACATTTGTCAGCAATGTCAAACCGTGTATTGGGTCTAATGGAATCTATTTATAATTAAAAAATAATGCTTCCATAATTATTATAATGTTTTCTATTAAAAAACAAAATAAAATTGCTCTTATTTTATGGTCAAACATTTATGGGCGCGGTTAAAAAAAAATATGAAAATTTTATTAGCATATCAAAATGTGATCCAAATTAATTTTTAAAAATTATAATAATATATTCAAACTCAAAATTGCTGTTATTTAATTGTCAATCATTCATGGGTGTGGTGAAAAAAAAACAAGAATAAGAAAATTTTGTTTGCATATCAAAGCTTGGTCTGAATTAGATCAAAATATTATACAGATATGATATTATTATTTATATTATTATTACTGTTTTTTTAATAAATTGTGTAATAAGTATTCGGTCATTGTTTAACAGTGATGTACAATGGTAACAGTGACCTTAACAGAGAAATACCAATAATTAATTACAATTTTCGTTTTTTCAATGATTTAATATTTTCTGCGTATACAATACAATCATAAATATGATACAAATCAAGCGATAATAAGGTTCAACAGTCATTCATTTTCAGTAATTATTTATGACGACAAACAAAATTAACAGTGGAATTAACAGCGAAATACATTGCTAACAGTGATCTGAATAGAGAAGCGCAAGTGATCAGTTACAATTTTCTTAGGGTCTTGCATCTGCCTTATAAACAATTTTTAGTTGAATGCTTAAAAAATGTGTTAAACTTTAAATCGCACATTTTGAAGCGATCATGCGTTAGAATTGTTATTGAAGAAAAAGTAAAAATAGCACATAAAACAAATAACCCTGGTTATTTAGGATTTGATGTCTCAGATTCGAACGAAAATTAAAAAAAAAAAAATTCTTTATTTTCTCTATGTAAAATAAAATGTGTATCAGGATTTCTCCCGGAAATATTTTTTAACGGAATACCGTTAGGTCAAAATTTAGAAAAATTACAAAAGTTTTGTCAAATTCTGTGTTACTTAAATCGGAAATATATCTGGTTCTACTAATCCGATCTAGTTCATTTTAAATCCGTTAGATACATAATTTCATATACTCTAATGCCTTCATATATTATAATTTTCTACGATTTAAAATAAATCTATAACAAATTTAATGAAAATTTCAAACGGCTTTTTCATGCCCGTCCCCAGGGTAGACCTTTTTGACCACACCAATAAACGCACCATACATTTTTACAAAATACAAAATTGTCAAAACAATGGAGCTATTTTTTTTTTTAGATTTTATATATATTTTTGTTTACCGCGATCTATATGTACAATTGGTAAAATTTGCGAAGTAACAGAGCACAGGATGCATATTCGAAAATAATTTTTTATCAATTTCTAAGATTGACATATTTCAATGAATCATCAGTAATCTTATAGCCTAGACAGACGGTAGCCTAATTCCGGATTACCGAGTTAATTCGAATTAACTCGGGCATTAACTGCAGCTAATCGGCATTAACTTTATGAGTTAATTCTCAAAATAAAAAGAGTATTAGGGCAATTTTCGATGGCAACACTGCTGAAAATTTTCTATTGTGAAGTTTTCTCGATCCATTTTACACACCTAGTGTTCGCTAACAAAAAACTTTCAACAATTGTTAACAGTTTTCAACATGAAAAGCGTTGGTGAACAAATAAATACAGCTGTCAATTACGAACTATGAATGTCAATTTACAAGTTTCTGATAGTTTTCATTTAATGTACTTCTTGTTGATTTTCTCATATCGAGAGTGACAGATGACAGAAATTGATAGTAATAGTAATGTAAGTGAGCAGACCTAATAAAACAGCAAACAGTCGTTTAGGTAATCCGCAATACTGCCGTCTGTCAGGTTAATATTTTATTCGGATTAAGTGCGCCGGTAAACCGGATTAACGCTGCCGTCTGTCTAGGCTATTAGCGAATCTCCTTTGTTCATTATTAAAGCAATCCATGGAAGTCATTCTGTTTATTGATAAACAAAGTCTCTATATAAAATTTGTATTTTTTTTTTAAACAAAAATCAACAAATTGGAATGGCAATTATCAGTATTTTTAAGACATGATTTTAAAACTTTAACAGTTCTGGGTTTTCATCAGAGTAGTGCTTTGTCTGAAATTTGAAGGTTTTAAATATTGAAAATATAGTCTCCATAGGAAAATTCAATTTTTATTATTCAATAATAATAATTTTTTAGAGACTACTTGGGAATGTTAATACTTTTTTTTATTCAAAATAGTACTCCACAGAAAATTTGAAATCAAGAAATCATATAAGAAGGCAAATATGTATAGAATGTATGACCGTTTCTATTCAGTCCAATGTTTTAGAACTTGGTAAATTTGGTTTTTTTTTTTTACGGAAGAATAACATTAATGAAATATAATAATTATAATTAAGATAAAAGGGAGGAATATGCGTATCCAACTTTTCACAGTTTCACATTTCATAGTTCGAACCTCAAAAAGGGCAATGCAATTGATGACTAGAGAATTTTTGAAGATGACGACAATAAGTGAATGTGACATATCAAAATTGACAACTGCTTATGGATCGATTTTGTAGTGTGAAGATTTATAGAGTAGGTATGCATTCACATTTTTTTTTCCATGCACAAAACAATGCCACTATAGTAGCGCATTCATTCAGATCATTGAGTTATGAAAGCATTGCCAATTTTTAGAAATCCAAAATTATATTTATAAAAATAAACACCATCGTTTTTGATTTGAAATAGTTATGCGTATAATTTCTCAAATATTGATGATAGAGAAATAAATGAGATCAATTGATATACACGTCTTATATTAATGATTTCATATTTAATTGATAAAATTATATATGATAATGATGAACAACGTGTATCACCTGCATATAAACTGGATTTCAACTAAACTATGGCATCTTTTCAACTGGCGTAGAAGTGTACGTAATAGTTGCTGTGAGTAACCAACCATATGGATGTGGTTGAAATCAACTTTGAAAATGTAATGGTCCATCATTAAGATGACCATAAGATTGCGTGCAAATTATATGAAATGTATGAAAGAAATTATAATGGACTAAATGAAAAATTATTATGATTATTAAATTTAAAAGAGGGGGCAAATATATAAACGAAAAATGATTTCAACTTATGCAATAAAATCTTTTAATGCATAAAACGTGCTGTGATATTGATGATATGATAGAATTCAAAGTAATGTAAAACTTCTTACACTTGCTTTAATTACAAACTCACAATTAGGCTGCGTGAGATATATGATGTATGATCATAAAGATTATGAAATACAGTTTATTTCATCAAAAAAAAAAAAAAAACAATCACTATTCTGTAGGTTTTCTACAGGTAGCTGCTCAATAGCTTAGTATACATATTTCGCATGCAAGTACTAAAAATTCTGATAACTGATTTCTTCGTTAGCCTCATATCCATTTTAACGCCCACTTATCAAATTTCATTAAGATTTTTCGTTATACCAGAATTTCTTATACGCTACACTTATATTTATTTAGAGGCAAGAAGTCTTTATTTAAATCGGTAATGCTTACATTTTTGTGTGAATATATTTGATATTATTGTAAATTTAATTAACTGCAAGTTAATTTCATAAGAAGCAGTGGTAATTTAAATAAGAAAAAACTACAATAAATTTGATGTAAGTAAAAAAAAAAAAAAAAAATGTACAATATTGAGAAATTGTTTGTGGCGCCACAAAATAGAAATAACCATTACATGATTTTTTCTAAGTAAACATTTATTTGTGTTTTACTACTGGATATGTTCTAACAACATTCAATGGTTTTTTGTTTTAATTTCTTTCACAAATTTTTTGGGGTGCTACTTATAGAGCTTTTTTTACTTTTTTCATTCACTCTTCTGATCACCATCAACTCTAATTTATGTTGTTGTTATTTGATTATTGTTGCAATTGCGTTTTGTGAAAGCCACAAGTTCACCTAAATTACATACCAACAAACCAACCAACCAACCATTAAAAGAAATATCAATATAGCTTTATATAGGGGATTGTCACATAGAATAGGATGGCAAGTTACTTGGGTTGCCGCCATATATAAGAAATATAATATCAAAAAAATTGAATATCATTCCTTTTGCCATAATATGTGTTACCCTTAAAGAGTTAAGGGTTTATTGATCTTTGGGCGTAGGTTTATAATAGCCAGATGGGGCCGGTAAGGAAAAGAATATATATATTATTGGTCGAAACCAGAGTATCCATATATTCAGAATCAAGCTGAAATTGTCAACATAAGATTAATTTTACTAACAAATATATCAGTTCGAAAATAGACAAAATCAGATGAAGGAAACACCTACCTTCCATATAAAAGTTGGTTTTCGAAAGTTACGTCCAGACTTTGTACACCTAAATATAAAGTTATTTAGCTAAAACTTTGTATACAAGATATTTTTTGTCAGAAAAGATGAAATTATAAAAATTATGATAATTGTATAAAAAATACACCTACTTCCCATACAAATGTTTGTTTTCGAAAATATATTTTCCAACATTTTGCACATAAATATAAAATTATAAAGTTGAAATTTGATATATAACATTAATTTTACTAGGAAACATATTATCATAAGAATCGGATGTAATCGGATGAAAACTATGCTTGCTTCCTATACAAACATATGCTTCCAAATCCATATTTTTATACTTTTTTTTCACGTAAATCAATTGCCATCGAGTTGAAATTACACATATAATATTATTTACCATCAAATATATTAATTCTAGAATGAGCGTAATCCGATAAAAAACACTCTGAGCTCCCATAGAAAATTATGTTTTGAAAGGCTTGTTTTCATATTTTTGTGTACGAAAATATAACGCTATCCACATGCAATTCGGTACATTTAGTTCATTTTATAAATAAATGATAATATTGGATATTGGACGTAATCGGAAGAAAAACACTCTTACCTCCCATACAAAATGTTGGTTTGAAAAAGCTTCTTTCCACACTTTTTGCGGAAAAATATCATGCCATTTGGCTAAAAATTGCAATGTATATTAAGTTTGATAAAGGAATGATGAAACTTGGGATTGGATGTAATTGGATAAAAATCACACACACACATTCCATATATATAAGCATGTCTTCAAACGTATTTTTTAAGATTTTCTGCAAGCGCACATGAAGCGATCTAACTCAGATTGCACGACATGACAATCTTTTCTAATGAATGTCAATATGAAGTCATTAAATTGGGGCCCATCCTAACCCATCTGATGATCCCCTACCTATATACATATTTACATACCATGAAGTTATCTATATAAGCATATTCAGGAAGACAGGCAGCATGCTGCCCACTATACAAATTCAAAAGAAATTTACAGAGACTAAAAAAAAAAGGAATAAAAAGAAAATGGCCAAAAGCGCATTAAAAAAAGCACTCTCGAGCCATCACTGTTGGAAAATAAAGTTAATCTAAAATTGTTGCTGTAGTTAATATTATTGCTTGTTACTTTTGCTGTTGTTAACTTCCTAACTGGTGCAATTGTATTTAGTGTGTTGCCTCTTGTTGTTATATTGCTGTCGGTTGTCTGATGGTTACAACAACGACCATGATGATGATGATGATGATGATGATGATGCTCTTTTTTGATACAAGCTTACAAAGCAAATTTGAAATTTATTACAACAAGTTGATATTGTTGATTATGGAGCTGCTGGTACTACTACTACTACTACTACTACTACAATTGATGCTGCTGTTGTTGATGGTGATGCTGATGGTGATGTTGATGGCGATGATGCACCCACAAGCAAGGCCACAAAGTTGAGATATCTTCTGTTTAGAGTGACTTAGATCTATGTATAGTATATGTAAGTAATGTGAAGTTTGCGAGATGGCTAGTACAAGACATACTCGTACTGAAATCAGTAAGCAACATTAATAGTAGCAGCAACATATACCATATACATATGTGTAACGATGGCATGTGGCATATGTGTAAATACATATAGTATATCGTATGCCTTATACAATATATACATATGTAAGATGACCAGCTTATCTTTTACACACATACACACATAAGCACATATAGTATTATGTACATACATATGCAAACATATTAGTATATGTATATATACATCTATGACTTTAGCAACATGTCTTATGTTATATAGTTGGCTAACATGTTGTTATGCAGATTAGTGTTGGCCATTGATAAAATTTATTTTGAACATGATTGCTATTATGTACTCGCATATATGTATGTAGTTGCATACCGTCACCCATAACCATCATCAACACTTCACATTCGATTGCAACTTGACTGGATAACCAATGGTCTAATCGATCGGCACAGGGTATTTACATCAAAAGTAGCGACATTGATGGTCAACAGATGAGGGTAATCAACACAATGTGGATAGTTATTATTATTAAAAAGGTGAATAACTTATACAGCAATATTTATATTGATGTATGGGTTGGTTACACGTATAATCAATATTCACATTTATATGACATCCTTAAAAGAAGAGTAAAGAAAATTAAGCAAAAAAAAAAATATTTCGTTTCTTCACTCTCGAATAGGTTTATTAAACTTGTTATTGCAAATGATATGGACAATGTGAATTTGTAGTAATTTTTACATTTTTCATGTAGAGCTTTACCTAATACAAAACTCTTTCAAAAGCTTTCCTGTGCCAATATGATTCAAGAAGGTAATTTTATAGTAATTTATTTGTCTAATGACAAGAGTTTAACTAGTAGTATTTTATTCTCAGTTATTAGTTAACCATTAGTTAAACCTCCCATAGTCCTTGGTTGGTCATTACTTAAGCAAAAACTGATATTGCACACATATTTATTGCTTTCGCATTAAATGTCACAGCGAATACGTCTTCTATGCATACTTTTTATAGTGTGTAAAAGGAATTGTTGGAGAGACATTGGTTAAACTTTAGTCAACTCATTGGTTAACCAATTGTTAGATCAATCGTTCTTTCACACTAAATTTCACTATACAGGAAGGCATTGTATTTGAAGAAGCATTGGTTAAACATTAGTCAACCAATGAGTTAACAAATGGTTTTACCAATAACTGGGACTTTGGTGCGTAGTGTAGTAATCATGGAGTTTTGTTTTTCCAAAGGCATGATGTATTATTATGAAACTGGGTATAGAGATTAATGAAGGAAAGCAAATAAATCAGAGTAAAAACTTCATAATTGAGTTGGCTTTCTGTAATGTCAATACTATGTACATAATAATAATATTGCGTTGGATTATCATACCTTCGAATGGTTAGAACAGAACCACTTTTTTTAAGAATGACGCATCTAATACGTGAACAGGTAAAATGTATGCTTGCTGAGTAGTGAAAGTCTTCAATTTATAATTTGATAATTTCGTAATAATTTAATATAATAAAACTTATTTATATTAAGATGTAACTTTATTTTATAATAAAATCTTTTGTAGAACATATTTTTATCATGATCTAACACACTTTCTCCGTCACTTTTGTGTAATAATATGAAATTTTTGTAAGAGAATACATCTTTTAACCAAAAACAAAGCTTAAAGAAGGATTAAAATGTTTGAGGAAAAATTTGCAAAGCTTAGATTTTATTATACCAAAGCGAATATAACAACCTATACCAAAATATTTTTGTGCAAAGTGTGAAATCATATAATGAAAGCATAATTTTGTATGGAAGGCAGGCGTGGTTTTCATCCGATTCAGCCCATTTTGGAGTATATTTATTAATTGGTAAATGTAACCATGTGTACCAAGTTTCACCTTGCTAACTTTATATTTATGCTCATAGAGTGTAAAAACACCTATTGAACAACCTACTTTTGTATGAGAGCTAGGCGTGGTTTTCATCTAGTTATACTTTTTTAAGAATATTATCCACTTGCTAGCAAATATATGCATACACATCGAGTTTCAACTGGATAATTTATTATTTTCGCTCAAAAAGTGTGAATATAATAACTTAATTTTCTATGGGAGGTAGTTTAATTTTCATTTGATTACGACTATTTTTAATTAGATTAATTTTGATATTAATCAAACTTTGCATAATACAAAAACATACTTTCAACTACATACTTTTGTATGTGAAGAACATATGATTTTTATCCGATGATTTGAAAGTTAGGAGTTTTTCTAGAAATTTCTTTAAGATATGAAAAACTGTCCTTATGGTTAAAAGCTAAGCAATCTACCATATATATAATGTATCAACTTTATGTTATTCTGACATTTATTTTTTTATTTTTATATCGAAAAAAAAAATAAATAAATTTTGTTGCATCTGGCAATACATATTTCAATAATAAATGATCTATTCACTGATAATCAAAAAAGAAGAATAAACAAAAAAAAAAGAAAAAAGTATGTGAATATTATATTATTGTATACTGCTTAAGTAGATGAATTGTTATTTAAATTTCAATTTAAACACTGTCTGTCATATTATCTTTTCATCAGTAAACCGCATATTCAAATTATAATAAAATACTAATTTTTATTACTACTACCTACTGTTTAATAAAATATTTAAAAAAAAATTAAGAAAAAAACAAATAGCAACACCATCTAACATAACAATAACAACAACAACAATGGCAACAACAATATTATTCACAAGAGCTACCATATCAAAGTAAATAAATAGTTGCTACTTATTGATGATGAGAATACTTAGCTACCTATACATGCACCACCATCCAATACATATGCACATATATTATGCATATAAGTATAATATATATATGTATGAGTAATCGTATGTGTTACTTGTTAAATGATAATGAAATATCTACCAATTGCAATTGAATAATTAATATGAATGAGTGAATAAATAAATGAATGGAATAAATGTGAAAATATTATTACATTATTGAAGCTATTTAGAAATTAATGAATACCATTAATAGCATTATACTTATTAACTGCATTATTCATTATAATAAAGAAATATTTAATAATAATATTATTATTATTCGTAATAATAATAATAATAATAGGCGATAATACTTACTAGATATTGTACAATAATATGTATATTAAAGACTAAAATGGAGAAGAAAAAAACAAATATATGTATATATAGAATAAAGTGGGTGCGGTTGATACAACACAACGAGAGTATTAGCAATTTGAAGTGAGAAGTGAGTGGTTTTCATTAATTTTAATCGGAAATACTAATAAACCAGCTTAGAATCTAATCGTACAACAAGAAGACTTATAGTCAGTTCATTAGGCGAGGCGTGCGATATATATTGTACGATAATAGATAATAACAGTAACACCATTAAGTACAATCTTTATTAATAAAATGACAGAAATATTATTCATAAATATGCTGTGGAGTGGCTGTGTGCAAATAAGCAATATACATATACATTTATAAATATTATCTTTGAATTAATTTTTTAATTTATTAGTCCAACAATGCAATACAATATTTTATTTATTTTCTACGTTACGGTAGCGCAATAAATACTTACACATATGCATATTTTTTATAATTAATACTAATTGAAAATCTTATCTGGATCATTATTGAAACAAGTAATTTTATATGGACGTACTTGTATGTGGTCATTTTTTAAAATGATCCCATTGCATTTAATGTAATTTTCTATGTCGATTTTTCTGTGCCAAAAATAAGAAAACATATATTCGAAAATGTCATTTTATATGGCAGCTAGTTGTAATTTTAAATTAATTATATCTATCTAAAAATTTAAAAATTTGCTAATAATCTTTTTTATACAATTTCAGTGTGAGAGCTCTAAATCTAGGTGCATCAGGTGTGAAAAAATTAATTTAAAACACAATTTCGTAAGGAAAGTAGGTCTATTTCTTAAGTGATTATACTCATATATGAGCTCTTAAGTTGTTTAATGTAAGTGATTTCATGTAACAAATTTCAGCTCGATAGCTCAATATTCGCTTGTAAAATGCTTGAAAATTCATATTTGAAAATACACTTTTGTACAGAAGATTGACATGGTTTTTATTCAATTACACTCACTCTCAAACGTAACTATTTCTTAGTGAAGAACTCTTTTTTGCACTAAATTTCAGTGTGATAACTCTATATTTACATGCTTAATATCTAAAAACATTCATTCGAATATACAATTTTGTATGGCAGGTAGATGAAGTTTTTATCCGATTACACAAATTCATGAATTTATTTATTCGTTGATAAAAATAACTTTATACGCCGAATTTCAGCTCAATAATTCTATAATTATGTGCCCAAAATCTGTACAAAATATATATTTGAAAACATATTTTTTTTTCATTGAAGTTAAATGTGCTTTTCAACGGATTAAAAGTATACTCTAAATCACTTGTTTATCGATAATAAATAATTTTCAATATATAATTTTAGATTAATAGTTTCATTTTTAGTTTTGAAATCATATTTTTGTATGAAAGGTAGGTGTGTTTTTCAATGAATTACGCCAATGTTTGAATTAATTGGTTTGTTTGTAAAATCAATCTTATGCACCGAATTTCAACTTGGTAGTCTCATTTTTTGATTGCTCTGAAGTTGCAAAATATGCATTTGAAATCATATTTTTGTATGGGAGGTAGGCGTGTTTTTCAACCGATTGCTTTCATACTCGACCTTGTTTATTTGTTAGAAAATCGTATTCCACTTACTAATTTTTAGCTCGATAGCTTCAAATTTGCATGAGTAAATTGTAAAAAATTATTATTTTGTATGGAAGGTAGGCGTGGTTTTTAGCGAAATGCTTAAATTCTTCAGTACGATTATTTATTGGTAAAAAGTACTCTCTTGTGCCGAGTTTCAGCTTGATTGCTGAATATTTCCGCGGAAAAAGCCTGAAAAGTGTCTTCAACGATCATACTTTTGTTCAGAAGGTAGGTGTCATTTTGGTCCGATTATAATCATTTTTGGACTTATCATTTCATTAATAAAAACTATCTTATGTACCAGGTATCAGTTTGATAGCTTAATATTTATAAGCAAAAAGTACAATATGTATCTAAACATTTAGTTGCTCCAAAGTGTAATTTTAAAACCCACCACGACGGTTTCATCAGAAATTCGAAGAATTACTGACTGCTGGATGACAAACCAGTAATTAAATACAATATGAGAATAATATTCAAAGTGATACAAACAAACATGATACTTCATAATAATTTTCAACACAAAACGAACACATAATCTACATCATTAAGATGGTGTAGATTATCTGATGATGGAATTGTCTTAGACATGGCATATGTACATATTTGTAACGAATGATTTTATATAATCCGCATTTGCATAGAATGCTGCAACAAGTGACCCAATTACAGATACATAAACTCATACAATGTTGCTATTATGTATGAATATACTTTTCCTCATCGTCTATATATCTCAGTTGTTATAGAATTTAAATATTTTTTTTTTATGTATTTCGTATTTTAATACAATCTAAGATCAATTACGATATGCTAGCTGTGCTAGTTATTTATTTCAGAAGCTACCGACATGCATGTGCAGCATTCATGCACGTGTAGGAATGCTGTTTCCAACTGTAGTTCAATGATAAGCTACAGAAAATGACTAAAGTCGATACTTTATCAAATGCTTATAAAATGCTCCCATAATAACTAGACGCTATCTTTAATATATGTAGGTACTCATACTTAGCAACATATATAAGCCGCATAATGTTGCCATACATTGTTTCCTAGTTAACTGACCGCATATGACAATCGACGACAATGAAAGATGAACGATGAAATTGTATGAAAGATGAGCTACGTTAGCAATCATTGAATTAGTGTACAACAATCATGCTACTTAATGCTAATACCTTACATGTATGTACAACTTCATTTGTATGCACATCATCCATCCATTCATTCAAGCATTCAAGCTAGCAACAAATCAACCAAATGATTTTCTACAGAAAATATTTTTGTCATAGCTAAAACTAAAAATTTCTTTTGCAACTCAATTAAACAGCGATTCAGCCAGTCGTCAGTCATTTGGAGTTTGTAGCAACAACAGCTAGTCAAGCATAAGATGATGATACTTATGTATATATACATATATAAAAACAACAACATTAAATGTGTTTGAGTGCAAAATGTACAAACTACTAAATCTGTCAAAATAGACACTGTTGGAGATTTTAATTAATTTTTACTATGGCACATTCACGGTGATCTCAACGAATGTCACTTTGCTATTGACAACAGCAGCAATAAGAAGATGAAAATACTTCTTTTTTTTCTTATTTCTTTCTAACACTCTTCCTTAAAATTTACAACACTTTTACACAAGTATGGAAACAAGCATATCATAAAAAAAAAATTGTAAGAAAATATATTGTAAATGTAGGAAAAATATTATGCCTGGTCATAAATTTAAGTTTTTCTATATGTGTATTTGTGTGTGTGTGTGAGTGTGTGTGTTGTTAGCTAGTTATAATCGGCCTTAGTAAAGATATGCCATCTAGCTATTCGATATACAAGTGGACAACACAATATTTGATAACTCCATATGCATGTATGTACATTAGGTAGGGTCAAATTGTATGGAGCACAATGTTGACAACCTGGAGTACAGGAAAAAATATTAAATTTTGGATAATTTTCAGCAATTTTGCAAAGGAAGCAACGAGAAATTTCAAATTTAGTTTTAGATGTTGGGGAAAATGATCAAATTTACCACCGACCCCCAGTCGGTGATAAATTTTATCATTTTATGAACGCATCCCTGGCAACTATGAGCCTATATATAGATTTTTATGTGCCTTTACGTTCATTTTCAATAGGAGCCTACTTAAGGGGTAGAGATAGAGAGTAAGTATGTTTGGAGGAAATGTGCGGAAGGAAAAATAATTGAAGGTCAGTCAATGCAATTCATTGCTCCAAGAGCTATGCGGATTTTTTTTTTGTCAATTTTTAGTTGTTTTCGCATGGCATCCTACTTAAAGATAGCTAGAGAGTAAGGATATATGGAGGAAATATTCAAGAAAAAAAAAATAGCGAAAGTCGGTCATACATGTTACTGCTACAGGGACGATTTATGGACAGCTACGTGCGAATTTGTAAAATTTTAGGTATTTTCGTATGGGTGCCTACTTAAAAAGGTGAGATAGAGATGAAGTGTGTTTGAAGGAAATATTTAAGATGACAAAATAATAGGGGTCGGTCATACATTTTACCATGCCAGAGGTTATCTCTGGGCAGCAATGGGGCTATTTGTTGAATTTTAGTTGTTTTTGTATGAGAGCCTGTTTAAAGGGTGGAGATAGGGGATTAGAAAGTTATTATTCTGCACTTGTTCCAAAAATATGCATCATCTTGAAAAATCAAAAATTTATTTTTGCTTCCTTGAGGAAAAATGCTTAAATGTATTCAAATTTGATGTTCTCCATTCATCTAGGCCACTTAAGAAATTGACCCACCTTATTGTACATTGTCATATATTGCATATATTGTTGCTAAAAATACTGTAAAAACGTCACCAATTGTAAAGCCAACCTCTATCATCATCTATGTACATAGGAACACATCATTGTTGTCATCATTATCATCATCATCATCATCATCATCATCATCAACATCATCAATATAATCATCACCATTGTCATCACTAACATTATTATTAATATTATGACTGTACTTCAATGTAGAAGGTATGCGCTTTCATTTGAACGCCATCAGGTATGTATACTCGTACATAGTTACATGTCTATACATATAAATGTCATTAATCAAAAATGAAATTGAAAATTCTATGCGTTCGCACTTTTTCTTTTTTTTTTCTGTGCAATTCAATGAAAATGCAGCCTCTTTTCTTCTCTTTTATTGTCATTCATGCTCATCAGTGAAGTATTTTCCATTGAGGCGTTTAATCTGTATTCTAATATGGAGAATAGTAATGGGTTATTTTGAATATTTGCTAAGGGATTAGAAAAAACGTCAATTTTGTCAGAGAGCCTCCCTAATGGGTTGAGTTAAGGAATAATTATGTTTGGAAAAAATGTTGCAGAGGAAAAATCAATGTGGGCTGGTCTAACGTTTTATTTTTCTAGGGGTTATGGTTATTATATTTTATATAGAAAAAAACCCGAACCAAGCCAAACCTTTATAGCGTGTAAAAAATTATTTGTTTTAGTGCTTCCTTCTATTCATTTTCAGTGATGAACAGATTGAGACCTCCTCTTCAATCGATCAACATAACTACTTATCGACTCAATCAGCAAAAATGTTGACATTCAAGATTATGTGAGAAAAAATAAAGTGCTATCAATCAAAACAACAACAACAACAGCAACAACAACAACATTATCTTGAAATTTGCTTAATCCATGTCATAAAATTCTTCAACGGATATTTTTATAGTTCGTGTTATATTAATTTTCTATTATTAGATTCTCTTCATCATCCAGCACGACCATTAATATCAAATAATAACAAAATTTTAATAGTTGATACTCATACATTTACTCATACATGTACATGAGCATAATTTGCTTAAAAATTTATGTAAATCGACTGTCTTCATAATACAATAATAATGATGATTAAACTGATGGATTAGAAAAAAGAAATCACAACATCGATAAATTAGTGAAATATCGGATATTTAATACAAGTATAAAGTATTTATATATGAAAAAAAAAACAAACAATAAAAAAAAAAATGAAAATCTTATCATAAAACGTTAATCTCATATCAGTTAAGCTTTATTTATCATATTTATTTATTTATTTTTTTTTTTTAACCGTATGAATGCGTGAATAAACTTAATTAATTTCTATACATAATATTTATATATTACCTACCATAAATGTAAATATGTATATTAGGGTGGCGAAAATTGCTGAGGAAAAAAATTGTTTTTTTTTTTGGAAATACCTATAATTTTTAATTAGTTAAAATTCACCCATGACCAGTCCAAAGTCACCACTTACTAATCTAAAGTCTCCTCTGTTTCGTAAGTTTAGTAAAGTCACCCCGTTTAGTCTCAAATCACTCTTATTAGGTCAATGTGTGAGAATATAAGTTTCTGGATCGCTGAGAGCTTGTCAGTAAACTGTTTACAAACCAAATCCGCTTCTTATTACAATGATTTTGCTTACATTAATTAATTATCAATGATAATGTCAATAAATGTTATAAATTTTTGCAATAATATTGAAAAGTCTTCAGAAACTTCTTCGATATTATTACCAGAAAAATTGAAAGAATGTCGAAAAATAATTTTGCATATTTTTAGAACCACTAGTTTTTGATATTTTTTAACATCGGTACGTACCTATCTTTAATCAATAGGAAATTCTTCCGTGAGTATTCAAGAATTGGCAATGAAAAAGCTTTAGAGCAAGCTCTTTGATAAAGCCCAGGAAAACTGAGGAGTGAAAGTGTGTCTGTGTGCTTTTTGGTATAAAAACTAAATATATTCTAATTAAATTGGACTAATTTGACTAATCAATTATGTAATTTAGCTGCAAAATTATATATACTAGAAGATACAGCTGTCACATAGGTTCTACAAAGCTTTCGTAGAGCTTACACATAGGTTTCTAATGCTTGTTTCTTGATACTAAGTATTTAGAAAAAATAAAACTATGTTAGTTTTGTCTTCGTGGAATTAAGATGATTGATTTAATAGCAGTTCAAATCAATTTCTGAAAATCATTTAAAACAATTTAGCATCAAGAGCTTTACGGAGCTTTCACATAGAAATTTATAAATGTTTTTTTTTTTTGATTTTTTTTTTTTATTTTTTGTTAATATTTAAACCAAATAAATTTATATTAGCTTTTTTATATAAATATTTAAATAATATATTTAGTATTTATTAATGTACAATATCATCAATTATCATCTTAGCGAAAAAAACAATATTATTAAATTTTTTTTTTTTTTAAATTGTCTGAATTAAATAAATATAATTTCTTAAACTTGCACAGAAACAATACACCTTGTTCGAAAATTCTTTAAGCTCTAAATATATTTCTGATCTCTTCCTGAATGTAAATTCTTCCACCCTAATATATGTACGCATACATTTATGTATGTAGAGTATGTGTAAATATTTATTTATTAATTCCAAATTTAACCTAATTTAATGAATTTAAAGAAACGAAAACAAAACGACTTGTTTTGTGGTAATATAATATCAACATCATAAGTAATAGCAGTAGGTACAGTATTAATCGTATATACATATATGCCACGTTCAATCATTTAATTCATATTCAATTGTGTATTGTATTATCAGCAATTGATGTATATGATATGGCATGAGATATACCCATGCGTATTAAATTCATATACGTATATGTTGCCCACTGTCTATAATTATTGACATTTTTGTGCGTTCACGTGTATGTGTGTGAATATGCTTATGCGTTTATCTTTTTATCTGCTCAATTCATTCTGGTCATTACTAATCCACTACTAACATTGCCATATATAATAAATGTATGCAGCGTTAACCGTTATATGCATTATGTAGGTTTACATTTATGCATATACATATATGTATGTATGTAGTATGAATTTATTTATGTCTCCACATTGAAGTTATTGTATATTGTTATGAAACTGAAAGAAATACTGGCGTTTAATCTGCACCTCTTCCGAGACTTAATGTATTGTATAGCAATGACAATTTGCTGCTATTCCCTATGCTATTGCTACTGCTGCTATCGTTGCTGCTTACTTACAAACAACTCACATAAAATCAAATGGCTTCATAATCAATACATTGCCTTATTGAATTTATCATATATTTATACATGATTGCTGCTATCGTTGCTGCTATTTATGAATGGTATCTCCGTTGTTGTGATTCATGAATATTTCTTGATATATATATGGTTTGATTGCTATTGATGATGAAGATGCTTATCTCTTTAACACTGTAGAGTAATAAATGTGTTTATGTGAAAAATGTTGGAAAATATGAAAAAGGAAATCAAATCGTACAAATCATATAATAAATATCGAATTTATATGGGAAAACATTTATACATTCATATATATTGTAGTAATTCCATTCATATTTATAACATATATGTATAGATATCTACTACTGTACTCTATAGAGATTACATCGAAAACGAAAGACTTAAGAAACAAACTTGCTCACATTTATCGTAGGCACTACATACAATATGACCCAGTACATATGCGACGGCTTACAATTTTTATGTATAAATATTTTCTACTATTTTTCATATAATTTAACTGTAAATATAACAACACAACAACAACAACAACAAAAATAGCAGTAGCAACAATTGCACCATGATTGTAATCGAAATATCTATAGCTTTATCAATATGTGCAAATGCAATATAAACCAATGCTATTGTTGTTGTTGTTGTTGTTGGAATAGTAATCATTTGACACTGACAAATTCGTTGTTATATTTTGTGCAAATTAAATTTGGCATATATTTATTTGTTGAGTATGCTTGTTGTTCTTAAGTTGATGACGACGATTGCAATTGCAAGTACGTAAGTTAATACCAACCCCAGTACTGGGTAGTAAAGAATTATATTTGTAATCGATTTATTATATATTACAAATATTTTTCCTTCTACAATGACCATTTTAAAACATAATCTTTTGTTCAGAGAAATTATTCAGACGAAAAAACTATAAACTTACATTCGAAAATAGAATTCTATATGAGAAGTAGGCGTGATTTTCATATGATTTAATCCTTTCTCAAACATTGTTAATTCATCAACAAATTTAATCATATTTACTAAGTTTCAACTCCATAATTATGTATTTTGGTGCAGAAAGTGTGAAAATATATACATGGAAATATACTTTTATATGAGAGGTAGGCGTGGTTTTTATCCAATTTTCACTATTCTTCAATTCGTGTATTAATTTGTAAATATAAGTACAAATACTGACTTTCAGCTTGATCACTCTATTTTTTCGTCCACTAACTGCGTGAACATACAATTGAAAATATACTTTTGTATGGGAGGTGGGTGTACTTTTTATCCGATTTCATCCATTTTTAAAATTGTCTATTTCTTAGTAAATATAATAGTATATATTGAGTTTCAGTTTCATATTTTCGCGATTATTATGTAAAATCATACATCATACTGAGCCATAATTTTGTATAGAACATAGAAGTGCTTTCCATTTGATTTCATCCATTTTGAAGATGTTCTATTAGTCGATAAATATAATCATATGTGCTGAGTTTCAATTTCATAGCTTTTTATTTTCAAGCTCAAAGAGTGAAAACTTACATTTGAAAACACATTTTTCTTATGGGAGCTAGGCCTGTTTTGATCATTCTCAAACTCTTCAATTAATCGATTAATCATATGTGCTGAGTTTTGATTGATGACTTTATATTTTCATGGTTTTGATCCACCCATTTATGAATAAACCCTTATGTTGAACAAGGTAAGCTTGTATGACAATTTTCAATGAAATTGCATAATAATGACAACAGCACTCATCCGCATAGAATAAGAGACATGTCAACTTGACTTAATCGGCTCAATTACTCTACTTAATGATTCTAGCTTCATTACTTCATAATAAGTGTAAAATAGCAATTACATTAATCATTAATTTCATTACAATTACTTTTATTTAAAGGACAAATTCAGTAATCTTTATAAGAAAAATATGATTGTGATTACTTTAATTGTAATTAAAATAAGTTAATACGATTACATTACTATAATTGCAATCGTTATTTTTTGTTATTACTTTTAAAGTAACTGTAAATAACTGTGAATAACCGTAACTGTAAATTACCATAGAATGAAATATCCTATACGAATTTATAGTAATCTTAATGAGAGAGAACTATTACTTTAATTGCAACAAAAATACCACTTGCAATTACGATTAAAGTAATCGCAAATGAAATTTTAATCATAGCAAATAATCTTTAGTAATCCTAAATAAAAAAATGTTTAATATTACTTGCTATTATGATTAATGTAATCGCAAATACGATTACAATAATATTAGATGATCTCGATTATAATAATTGTAAATATCATTGCTATAATAAGAAATAATCCATACAATTATAGAGTAATTCTAATAAGAAAAAAATATTTTTAAAATTACTTTAATCGTTAAAAAAAAAAATAAAGCGATTACGACTACAATAGTTATAATTACTAAAATATGATTGCAATTAATTGGAATTTTTTGCCGTAATATAAACAAACATTACAATCAGATTGATTTGATTTCTCTTAGATTGGTTTGTTTATAAATTACAATTATTCTAATCGTAATAGTTATTGTATATTTTGTTATTGTGATGAAAGTAATCATAAATTGAGTTTCTCAGATTATAATTAATATAATATTTGATTTTTATATTAAAGTAATTGTGTTGTAATCGAAATGTAATACTGATGATGATTATGATGATTATTAATAATGATTTTTATATTCATGTAATTGTTTTGTAATCGAAATGTAATGCTATGTATAGTCTTGACTGCCCAGCACTGTTACGAGTCAGCGAGATAAGCGACTGCATTAAAAATATCATATAAGATTTTCAATTGAAAGATAATCAAATTTTCAATATTTAATAAATTACCATTTACAGGTAATACAAAGCAGGATATATGCCGGTTTGATTATTTTATTTTTGTTTTTACATATTAAGCATATCTTGTTATTGTTGTTAAAATTTGTAAGAAAAAAAAATGATAAAAATTTTTTTTTGCATTTTTGTATATTTGCAGCATATGCGGCATACATGCAGCTGGTGAAAATAAATTACTTTATTATGGTGATTAAACATTACGGTATTTAACAACTTACCATACACACAACAACAACAACAACAACATTACACATAACACTGACTGGTCAATAGTCAAACGACCTCATCACAAGGCCCTCTCATCTAAACAAAATTTTTTGTCTATGACTATGCCAAATGATGAATACAAGTATGATGTCGTTAAAGTATCAACTAAGCACGGCAACAGCAGCAACTACAGCAGCAATGCAATGCAATGAAATTTCCGCATCATTTTCATGCTACATAATTTAATCATATCAGTATTCATTCAGTATTTAGTTGTCTTGTAAATTTTCTTTTTTTTTTTTTGAGATGTTATTAGTGGAGAAAAGTATACATTTTCATAATTTAGAGGCTAATTTACATATATCAATTTCAACATGGTCGTATCTAAATGCATAATTTCTCTAATGAACACTAAGTGCTAATAAAATATGATATATGTAAATATATGTATATAAATTTCTAATTCACAAATGCATTTTATATGAAAATATCTAAATTATATGTGAGATGAACAACAATTTCCCACATCAATATCATCGTTACAAGTGATCATTTTTGTAATATGAATGAGGTGTGATTAAAAGCTATAAACACACAAAGGTATGGTGCTAAATTTGAAATGGTATTTGGATTTGGTAATTATTATTGAGTAATTTAAATGCAATGCTATGTTGGAGGCATTCAAACAAAACAATGAAAACAGAACAGAAAGAACACTTTGATGCAGCGACAAAGGAACTTTAAATTTGTTTTTAAAATATGGACACGTTTCATCACCCATGTCAGAAGTCATAAATGTTTCATTTTTATGATTATTATTTGTTTGTCTTTAACGATAATAATCTGATTAGAACTGGTTGACAATTGTGGAAATTTTGGCAGTTAAAAAGACATTAAGCATTTTATTTGTGTTTATTCGTTTGCATACAAAAAAAATATATATAAATTCATATCGTACATCTTTTTAGACACTATACTACAATATCTACTTATATTCTTTGATATGTGCTAGAAGTAATCATAAAAATATTTAGTAGATGTAAACAAAATATTATGAAAGAAATAATCTGAATAGAAAATCATGATAAGATCATAATCAATAGAAATTGAATTAATTCCATTGATGCATATCCAGTGATATTGCATATTTATTTAGTATCAAAATTACAATATTTCTACTAATTTCATGCATAAAAAATAATTTCCATTTCAATCGTATTTACTGTTTTGAGATTCGAAGATTCGCAGATAACTCTATTGAATTTTATTTGTGCTAATATTATCGGTATTATTTGATTTGAAATATTTATGAATGTGCTTCCAACTTTTTAGTTTGTTGTTGTTGTTGTTATATTCCTTAAACGATTATCATTGCTTTGTTTTTGCCAATTTAATTATTTAATATTTTTTAGGTCAATGAATTTTTAATTTTTTTTTTTGTCGCTTTATTCAATTAGCACGTTTTTTATTGTTGTTGCTTGTTTGTTTTACGTTCTTTTGGATTTCGATATGAAATTAATTTAGCAATGTTGCTTGTTTTTTACAAAATTTATTGTGTTTTTATTAATATTAATGTTTTGAATCCCATATTCAATTTGCATAATTTTGTTTTTTTGCCCTCACCATACATATTTCTATAGTATATCAATTTCTTTCTTTTTATTTGACATTAACATCTTCTAAGTTAAGTTCATAAGTATACATCTACATATTATTCATTTGCATTTTAATTATAACTTTATTTTTTCTAACGGAAATATACGCATAGATGCTCATATTTATGTATGGATGATTTATTAGTTATGGGATAGTAACATATGCAGCTTATTAATAATGAGTTTCTGGTACGTGGGACACTCTGATTTGATAAAAAAAAAGGTTTAAGTTGGTGTAAAAAACGGCCAATGCCAGAAGTCAAAGCTTAAAAAGTGCGAAAACCGACAAATAGCGTCATAAATGGACACGAGTCGCTTCTAGGGTGGTAAAACATATTAGGATCCTCATTAATATTTCCCTTGAAGAAATATGCTTATCGATGAAATACCTCTTTTAGAGAAGTTGATATACAAAATTGCTTTACAATTATTCTATTCCGTTCTCAGGGTGCGCCGAAAGGATCGTATCTTTTTTCTTGCCAAAATTTTTCTTAGATATACTTATAGCTCTCTAGCTATAACCCTTAAAAATACTATCCTACAAAATGTACTTAAAAACATCTGCAAATCGACAAATAAACTCTTAGCTGATCAGGAATAGCCTCAAAGAGGGTCAAATATATGACCGACCCTCATTCATATTTTATTCCGAACAATTTTTCAAAATATGCTTATTCATTTTATCCAAACCTTAGTGATGCTAACATATAAAATGGACGTTTTTATAAAGTTCGTTTTTATCGCCTTTAAAGTGCAACTCGAATATCCGAATATGTGATCCACCACCATTAATTTTTCCTAACTGATATTTTTTTTTAAATTAAAAAAACTAATTTTAATATTTTTATTGGACATTCTTACTTCCTTAATTGACATAAGAACATCTAAAATCGATAGCTGATATCATAGTTAACCAGGAATTGCCTTTAGTGGGGCTCTTCGTGTGGTCGACTGCAGTTAATTATTTCCAACATTTTCCCAAATAGACTTACTTTCTATCTATACATCTACTGCTCTACCTGAGCGTAAATAAGTGGATATTTCTTATTTGGGTTAACGTATTGTTTTACGAAAGCTCACAAAATAGGGATCAAATATAATCAGATTCAAAAAGTTATTTACTATCCCATAACTGATGTATATGCAAATACATGAAATTAAATAAATTAAATATAAATTAAAGTGAAGTTTTGTAAGTTCATTGATTTTTATAATGTGAGTGTGACTAATGAGACTAAACTATTACCGATGATTCTTCTACAGTACGGAAATTTGAAATTTAAATGCGTGAGCTTAACCTTTTTAAATGCAACATCTACAGTTTTTACTATAGCGAGAAAAACTCTGTAAGACTTGAGTGAAGCATCTTATCGTTAGTGGATTGAATAAAAAGCAATGACTAGCAATTTGTATGATTTCAAAAATTTGCGACGCTGATATGGTGAACACTTGATTTAGATAATTAATAATATACTTTGGACGAAGTATTTTATTTATTTAATAAACAATGATAAAATCTTTAATATGAGAGTGCCTAATATTTGAATATTGAGTACCTAATGTTACTTTACAAATAATTGTAAACAATTCCGTTCTCATATAAAATTTTCGTTTTTTGAACAAAAATTAACAAATTTATATGAAAAATAATATAATTTTTCAACTTGTCAATATGAAACTTACTGAATCTTAATTTTTCACCAAAGTGCTACTCTACAATAAATTTTAAGCAATTCCCTTTATAAATAAACATAGTCCCCATATAAAAATGAAGTTTTTTAAACAAAAATTAGCAAATTTATATGAAAAATTATGTCATTTTTCAAATGATCTTTTTGAAACTTAATGAATATTAATTTTTCACCAAAGTTCTACTCTACAATAAATTTTAAGCAATTCCCTTTATAAATAAGCATACTCCCCATATAAAAATATAGTTTTTTAAACAAAAATCAACAAATTTATATGAAAAATATTATTATTTTTCAACTGATCATTTTGAAACTTGGTGAACCTTAATTTTTCACCATAGTTCTACTCTATAATAAATTTTAAGCAATTCCCTTTATAAATAAACATAGTCCCCATATAAAAATGTAGTTTTTTAAACAAAAATCAACATATTTATATGAAAAATAATATCATTTTTCTAATGATAATTTCGATATTTATTGAATCTTAATTTTTTATCAAAATGGTACTTCAAAATAAATTTTAAGTAATTTCGTTTATAAATAAACATAGTCCTCATATAAATATTAAGTTTTTTAATCAAAAATCGACAAGTATATATGATAAATAATATCATTTTTCAACTGATCAATTGGATACTTAGTAAACCATGATTTAGCACAAAAAAATAATACTCCATATCATATTTGAAGCCATTACATTCACAAATAAATATAGTCCTCATACAAGATTTTCATTTCAGCGAACAAGAATTTTTATTGCATAACTTTCGTATTTCAGAAATAATATTTTTTCACCAAAACAATGCAATTCATATTTTAAATTTGTTTTCAATACACAACCAATATATGTCACCACAATAGCAAACAAATATTGGTGTGATTTCTAAGTATTTTGTCATATTACACACTGTTGCTTAATTTATATGTTGCTTAATAAAATGAAAAAAAAAAAAAAAATTAAATTAATAAGAATTCAATAAAAATTGATGGAGACTACAAAATAAAAATCATAATAAATAAATGATGAAGAAATTTGCAAAATTAATTACGT
The DNA here is from genome assembly GCA_963854835.1 of Megamerina dolium. Classification (NCBI taxonomy): domain Eukaryota; kingdom Metazoa; phylum Arthropoda; class Insecta; order Diptera; family Megamerinidae; genus Megamerina; species Megamerina dolium. The sequence continues at coordinate 68,722,539 of OY978526.1, forward strand.
ACTAAAAAAACTGTGTTCACTCCAAAATAACAAATCGTGAGAATCAAAATCTAAATTGAATTTCCTCATCAAAAAAAAAAAAAAAAAAAATCAAATAATAATAATCATAAATTCCATAAAAAAAAAGAAAAAGACTAAAATCAAATAAAAATCATACCATATCGAAGACTGCATGTCCATAGCTGAACATAACATCACATACTCGTATGTATGTGTTACATACATTACACAGATGGTACATATGTTCAATTTAAAATTGTTGATGAAATTTTGATGCACTTGGCTGAGCTTCATTCAAATGAAGTAACGCACAAATTTAAAGTGCAGTCATTAACAAGTGGTATTGACAGCCGCTGCAGAAATAGCAATGCGTAGTGGCGGCTGTTAACATGATGATGTGTATGTAGAATGATGTGCCTCGTAGAATATCAAAAAAGGTAAATGCAAAAAATAAAAAAAAAAGTGCGATGGCGGCAAATAAATGAAACAAATGAAGATACCGTCATAGTAGCAGTAAGTAGTGGTGATAGTAGTAGTAGTAAGTAGTAGTAGCAGTAGTAGCAATAGTAGCCGTTGTACTAGTAGTAGTAAACGAACCAACATCAACACCTGATCACCGAAACAAACAAAAAAAAAACAAACAATTACATTAAGCATTTAAGTGAGTGAGTGCATTAGAGCATGTAGTGTAAGCAAACAAGGCATGTTGCAATGTGCACATGCAAAGTATGCCGACATGGGATGAAGTGCAACATACTTATACATATATTTCTATATGTATATCGGAGTATGAAAGTGCAATATCAAACGTCATTAGACGCCAATAAATGCAATGAAGCATATAGTAATATTTGCTATGACTACATTATAGTACGACTATGTACGACGCAATGACTACAACCACCAAAACAACAACAACAAACATTAGGAACATGTCAGCAATTGAAATAATCTCTAATATCTGCATCTGATAAGTTAATCTCTCTTCTCTCTTTCCTGTCTTTTGAGCATCATTTGCGTTTTCAAATCTGCAAACGCATTTGCTGCTGCTTGTTATTAGATTTTGATGATCATGTATGTGTGTGGTGTTAAACACGACATGTTTGTTTGTTTGCTGCAGCATACCTTTGATTTTAAGTGCATCAGAATGCGTAACAATTGTTGCTGTCGTCGGTCTTGTTGTTGGTGTACTGATGGTTGAACCACTTACATACATAAGTTGTACTCGTATTCATATGCTGGCTGGCTGGCTGGCTGGCTGATTGATGCTGATGACTGATTGAGCGATGTAAAGCACTTTGTAACATTTAGTGCAAACAATGATTATGTATAGCGAGTATTTGTTCCTGTTAGATGCTGTTAACGATACTAACATACTTCAACAACAATACTAACAGAGCACATGCAATTATTTTGCTTAGATAACATTAACTATAGCGGTGTATATTTACTTTATATACGAGTACAATAAATAATTGTTGGTGATTATAAATTTGAAATTAAATATAATTGTTAGTAATTTGTATACTCGAATACACTATACACATATTGGTGAATAAAAGAGCAAATAAAGCAGTTCAATTGCATATTTTGTATGATAGGACCGTCAATGGATCAAACCAATCTTGAGTGAAAATATTTATATTAGTATTTAATTTATTAGCACAGTTTTTTACAAATATACTGAATTTCAGCATGTTATCTTTATATTTCCGTGTGCAAAGTACGAAAATATGATTTCGAAATCAAAATTTTGTATACGAGATAGATATGGTTTTCATCCGATTACTCATATTTTCAAATTTATAAGTTTATTAACAAAAATATTTACATATACCAATTTTCAGCTCAAATTTTTGATATTTACACGTTATAAATTTGGTAACATACATTCGAAAATAGATTTTTGTATGGCAGGTGATGTTAATTTTCATACTAATAAACTCATTCTTCAAATCAGCAATTTGTTGATAAAAATCAGTTACTCGTTGAATTTTCAATTTGATAGTTTAATATTTTCATACGCAAAGGGTGAAAATACGTTTTCGAAATCATACTTTTGTATGGAAGGTGGGCGTATTTGTTCTTTGGTTACGCCTATTCTTAATTATTTAAGTTGGTTCATCAAAATATTAATGTATACCAAGTTTCAGCTTGATAGCTTGATATTTACGCGATCTAAATTTGAAATCATACATTCGAAAATAGACTTTTGTATGGGAGGTGTGGTTAATTTTCATAATATTAAGTCAATTTTTCAAGTCCTATATTTTTTTATAAAAAAATGTTATTTTACTGAATTTCAACTAGATAGCTTTATATTTACGTGAGTACAGTGTGAAAATATGCTTTCGAAAAGATGCATTTATATGGGAGGTAGCGTTAATTTTCATACTAAAATTTTCATATTTAAAGTGGTCAATTTGTTGATATAAAATATGTCTGTGCACAGAATTTCAGCTATATAGTTTTATATTTACGTGTGTACAGTATCAGAATATTCTTTCGAAAAGATACTTTTGTACGGGAGGTAGAGTTAATTTTTATACTAAAATGTTCATATTTGAAGTGATCAATTTCTTGATAAAAAATATGTCTGTGCATAGAATTTCAGCTATATAGCTTTATATTTACGTGTGTACAGTATCAGAATATGCTTTCGAAAAGATACTTTTGTATGAAAGGTGGAGTTAATTTTCATAATAAAATGTTCCTACTCAAAAAGAATAATTTCTAGATAAAAATATTTGTATACACAGAATTTCATCATATAATATATAATATATTTTCATGCGCAAAATATGAAAATATGTTTTTGAAAAGATACCTTTGTATGAGAGGCTCTACATATATATGGGTGGTCGGCATGAAATACAATACAATACAATTAATTACGCTTATTTACTAACCTCTAAGTTGTTTTCTAAAATCATTTATAAAAACCAAGTTGCAGTTAGATATCTTCATATTGACGACCACAAATTTTAAAAATTACTTTCGAAAACATACTTTTATATGGAAGATAGGTGTAATTTTTATCGGATTATATCTGTTCTCAAACTTATCGACCTATTGCTAAAAATATTTTTATGCATCAAGTTTCAGTTTAATTGTTACTTATTTATGAGCACTGAATCCGAAAAAGCATTTTCGAAAATACACTTTTGTATTGGATATAAGTGTGATTTTGAGCCTATTACGATTATTCTCACAGTAGTCAATTTATTGATAAAAATATTATTATGTACTAAGTTTCAGCTCGATAGTTTCATATTTACGTGCACAGACTACGAAAGCAAATTTTCGAAGATGTACTTTTGTGTGAGAGATTGTCGTAATCTTCATGCTACTATATATATTCTCGACACAATTTGTTTATTCATAAAAATATTTTTAAGTATTGTGTTTCAGCTCGATAGCTTCATATTTATGAGGCGTAAATCTGACACAATATTATACATTCGAAGAGAAATTTTGTACGGGAGATAGGTGTGATTTTAAGTAAATTACATGAAATTTTACATAGAGTTTCTTTGTAAAATCTTTTATATTTACTTCCTCAAAGTTTGAAATATATATTTTCAAAATTTAATTTTCTGAGCATAAATCGTTTTAGGTGGTAACCGAGATGTTAGAAATTCAATTTATTTCAATTGCAATGAAATTGTTTGTTTAAAATTCTGGGGAGTTTGAATGAATTGTTCGCTCATTTTTCACATATTCCTTACAGGTTGAATCTTATTTCGAAATTACATCTTTTTTATAAATTCATTCTCTAGTATGTTATATGTCGATGTTTTTATAAATATTTCCTATAAATTTTTACAGCAATAATAATAATAATAATAATAATAATAATAATAATAATAATAATAATATCATTTAGTCATTATGACAACAAATGACCATAATCATTATACAGATTCTGATAATTTTTTTTTTGTATATTTTACTTTGATTATAGAGGTATGTAGTAGTATGTATGTATTATTTTGTCGTTATCTTACTTGCTAAAAGCCTATATTTACTATGTTTGAATATTGGCTAATTTCATCACGAAATTGCAATAAAGTTTTGAAAAACATACACATATGCATGCCTGTATTAATGCATATATGCAACATATGTACACGATGATAACTCGTGCATGGATGCTGTGTTGAATATTACAAAATTTCTTTTTCCATTTTCATATTTGTTGTTTGTTGTTGCTGTACAGTGCAGCAGTGCGGTGGTGGTTGGTGATACTGCAGCGATGATAATGATGATGGTTCGACAACTGATGCTCATGAGAAGGATATTATGGCATGTAACATTTTCTCATTTCTATGTTTATTTGTTTGATTGTTTGATTATTCACAGAAAGTACTATGTAGTTTATTTGACTAATTTTTGCATTTGTTTTGTAATAAACAAAAAAAAAATACGAGTGCTTAGCCTTTAGCGCTATACTACATACATACATGCACGAGTATAATAAATAATAAGCATGATGACCATAATGTAAACAAAACTCTACTGAGAGCAGAGTATGTACATATGTAGTATTTTTATTTAATTTAAGCATGAAATGGAACAAGTGAAGATTTTACATGCCTACGTAATTCAAATATTTCAGTATTGGTGGGTGGGTGTTATATTCGAACAAAAGTGGAAGAGACTGAACTCATATTGATAGTCCATTTTAACGGATAGAATTTTTTTGCACCTTTGAATTCTTGATTTAAAGATATCAACCAATATATGTATAGCATTATTATAGAATTAAAATATTGAAAAAAAAATAAGACCTTACAGTCGGCCGAGGCCGTCCGAATTATATCCTGCACATGTAGATATATGGATACACATCTGGGCGTGGCTGACCGATCATGCCAATTATCAATTCCAGCCGTGCCCTCGGATCATAAAAAATAACCAAATAATAATAAAAAAAAAAGAAAAAAAAAAATATATATATAAAGGGTTATCCATTTCGCGGTTTCAAAAGTATAGGGCTAGAATTCGACATCTGTCAAACTGAGTTGTTAAAACAATTTCTTTCTTTTTCAGCTCAAAGTCTGACATTTGCGAAAATGCATCGCTTAACTATCGCACAACGCATTAAAATTGTAAAAACCTACTACAAAAATGGTGATTCTGCCACTGCCACATATCGTGCTTTAAGAGGAGATTATGGTTTACATAATCGTCCAACTACGCAAGCAATTGGCAAAATTGTGAAGAAATATGAAGAGACTGGATCGGTTACAGATATTGTAAGACCTGTGCATCATCGTTTCGCAAGTACCACCGAAAATATCGCTGCTGTAAGTGAAAGTGTTGCCGAAGACCCGAATGTGTCGATTCCTCGTCGTTCTCAGGAATTAGGACTGTCTTATGGCAAATTATGGCGTATTTTGTATTTGGATCTACACCTACATCCATATAAAATCCAGTTCACACAACAACTGAAGCCAGCTGACCATTCACAACGTCGTAGATACGACGAATGGGTGCTTGAACAACAGGCGGTGGACGGCGATTTTTCGAACAAAATTTTCTTCAGCGACGAAGCACATTTCTCTCTCGGTGGGTATGTTAACAAACAAAATTGTGGTATTTGGGGTTCTGAGAATCCTCAAGTAATTGAAGAGAGTCCACTACATCCACAAAAAGTCACTGCTTGGTGCGCTCTTTGGTCCGGAGTCGTGATTGGACCTTACTTCTTCGAAAACGACGATGGAACGACTGTCACCGTCAATTCGGAGCGTTATGGTCATATGATAACCGACTTTTTTTTGCCTGCTATTGAAAAATACGACTTAGAGAATATGTGGTTTCAACAAGACGGTGCCACATGCCACACAACTCGAGCGAATATGGCTTTATTGCAAGAGAAATTTTCTGGCCGCGTAATTTCTCGTCGTGGCGATATCAAGTGGCCACCAAGATCATGCGATTTGACACCGCTTGACTTTGTTTTGTGGGGCTACGCGAAAGACCGTGTTTATGCAGATAAACCTTTAACTCTTGAGCACCTAAAAACCAACATTCGTCACGTTATGGCTGAGATACCACCCAATATGTGTCAAAAAGTGGTCGAAAATTACCTCAAAAGAATCGATGCTTGCAACAATTCGCGTGATGGTCATTTAAATGATGTAGTATTTCACACATAATGTCAACGTTCAAACTTTATAATAAAAAAGAAATATCGTGATAAAAAATATTTTATATGTGTTTTATTTACATTTACTTTTGAAATCGCAAAATGGATAACCCTTTATATATATAAAGGGTCGAGGCCGAGGTTCTCTTCCGTTAGGAACGAACATGGTTAAACATTTAAGCGACGCTGATTAGGAATATATATACTTTTCTATATCTCCACAAATTCTTTCAAGTGGTTACAAACATCTGACCGAAATGAATATACGTGCCCTCAAGCAGGAACTTAGGAGTCCCCGAATGCCCCAGTTGAGTTGATTGCTGCATTGGTCTTCTACGTATGAGTCGCAAGTCGTGAGCTCTAGCGTCATCTACAAATTTAAATTTCTGACTTCTAAATGAAACAAATGAAGATTTTAGCATAAAACATTTATCTTTATTCAAAATATATCTTGACACCAAAATGAATTTCGCCAGATGCGACTCCACAAATATACTGAATATAATCCGATTATCATTTGCTTATTTGAGATCCGATATTAAATAACATTTAGGTGCGGTTTCAAAGTTTTCAAAAGCTGTGCATGCCCATATGATCCATTAAACTAATGAAAATATTTGTATAGCGATATTTCACTGGTTGTTGCACTACTTTAATACGAATATTTTGCTTTCAAATTCAATCTTCAAAATTATTTATGTCCACGTCGATAATGCCAATATAATTCGAATGCGAAAACACAAAATGTTGTTGTCACGACAATACCATAGAACATCAATACCATCCATATATCTGTAATACTTAATGGGATGTATTCCTTACGTTCACTTTTATCAGTAATGTTCGCGCGTCCCAATCGAACCAGTTCCAAAAAGGAATGTCTAACCCAAAGTGTCGTCAATCCTGATTGAGCAACTTGACCAATTACTCTATTAATCGATGGTATAAATATTGAATTCTGTTGAAAGTGCATAAAACATGGATTCATTTTCTTAAAACAACAGTTTGTTATTTGAAATAATGGATTGCGATAGAAGCGTTGTACTTCCTCATAGTAAGACCAATTCCATGTTGAGGCCAAATATGCATAGCGTGTGTCCAGTGCATCGCGTAAGCGAAAAAAATCTTCATAAGTCTCTTCTACCGAAATGAGATTGATAATTAAAGGATCGGTTGTGTTTTTTGCTCTTTCAAAGTCATCACGGCTCATTTTGATTTTAAGATCTGATCGTTTAATATCGTCAAATGTTTGTATTGCTAACATTCTAGGCGGTTCTGTAGTAAAAGTTTGCAAGTATGCAACATAAGATGTATTAAAAATCACACCGGCAAAGCAAATGATCATATAAATACAGCTACGAATACCAGCAAAATTTGTTTCCATAACAAACGGTTGACCCAAGAAACCATTGAATAAACGATAATTGATTAGAAAATTGCTCAAATGCAATTCTTGCCGCCCCTTACGTAGGTAAAATGTGAATGTTACAGTGAACGATGCCGCCATGAGTGCTACAAATACCAATAGTATAGTGGTGAAATCGAATATACTGATATAAAATAGATAGCTAGGAATTCTTTTGGGCATTGGCACCATAATACACCAATCCGAAAGGTCAGTTGCATCACTGAAACTCAGATCGTTCGTGTATGTCATTGTGAATGATGTCGCTGTTGTATCAAAGGTGCCATTGACGATCATCTTGGCAACTTCATATCTCGGCAAAACAGTGCGTGGAAGATCCCGTCGTGGATATATTAGCGTAGCATTGTGTTTTCGAGCATACTCTATCAGTAGGTTTGCAGTAAAGCCACTTATTATTATATTTTCATCTGATTCACTTACTATGTAAACTCGCATAGGTAAATTTTCTGCTCTAACCTTGATCGGCTGACCATACATATTACGTGTGTGATCGAGAAAGAATGAAGATTGATTTGAATCGATATGTTCAACACTCAACTCAGTTTTTGGAAAAATTCTAAGCCTGTAGTATTGCTTCGTTTCCAGCACAGAGGACGCTATGAGAATTATATGCATTGCTTGATTCTTTGAGCAAAATATCATTATCCTCTCCACATACAACTCATCCACTTGAGGAGAATCCAATAAAAGTAAATGACGACTTTGTCTATTTTTATATAAATTTTCCCATAATTTCTGCAACAAATTTTGGTCATTTCCTTCATTGCCGGTCAATCTGATGATAACTAATAAATCTCGATTATAATTCTCTGTCAGTGGAAATGTGCTCTCGAGATTTAATAATAATTCAGGGATTCCATTATTTATCTCACTCAGTTGTTTTAGTAGTAAATCGGAATTGAATCCATCATTCGATGGGATACTGTCAATGCTCATGTATATTACGGAGTTATAATTTTGGTCTTTCAAACTCACATCGCAAATATATGTCAGCATTGTACTCAATTGATGCTCGATTAATAATACTTGAACGAATGCTAAAAGAGCTGTCATGTTGCTGTCGAGGTTTGAATCAAAACTAAAGAGCTAAATGGTAAATGGTAATATCCAATAACGGCTGCATGTACTTTTGATTTATTTTAAAACCGACGACACACATATGGGTCCTATAAACAGTTTATTATATGTACATTAAGTAATATTGATTTTTAGAGTGGAAAGTTCTTGTGCAATACAGTGACAAAAATACGAACTATATGAATTAATGTACTATTAGAATAATAATATCTATAATGTTCGTACTAGCAGGTAACCATTTTTTCAATATTGTCGCTTTTTCGATATGATTAAAAACAAATCACCTTACAGTCGGCTGGGGCCGACCAAATTATATCCTGCATATGTAGATATATATATATATATATATATATATATATATATATATATATATATATATATATATATATATATATATATATGTATATATATATATATATATATATATATATATATATATATATATATACATATATAAAAAGTTTACTCGAATATCCATCTTTTACTTTTATTTCCACTTTTTGAACAACAATTTTTGCATATATTACTAATTTACACCCGAAATATGATTGACTTTGACGAAGTACTTTGTATGTTATGAGAGTTCTAAAAGGGATAATTTAAAGGAGGTTTTTAAGATAATTCCGAGACTTAGTATGGGAGCTATATAAAAAGTTGGCGTGGCTTACCTCTTTCTTGTAAATCCAATTAGTTTTTCAATATTAATCCACACCTTAAATTTGTTTGTCCTACGTTGAATAGTTCGTAAGTTATAGCGGTTTAAATTTTTTAAAATTTTCGCAACTTTGTATGGGAGCCCCATTAAGAAGTGGGCGTGGCATTTTGATTTTTTGCCAGAGTATGTACAACTACCATATTAATCTAAGTGTTAATTATGATTGTTCTAGACAGAAGATTGCAGAAGCTGCAGCTATCTCAATTTAAAAGAAATTCAGTCATTTTGTATGAGAGCCACTATAAACAATGGGCGTGGCTAGCCTATTTCTTGTGAGTATATTTGCTCTTGCAATACTAATTCACACCTTAAATCTGGTTGATCTACGCTGAAGAGTTTGTAAGTTATGGAGCTTAAAAGTTTTATTTAATTTCCTCAACTTTGTATGGGAGCCCCAATAAGAAGTGGGTGTGGCACGCTGATTTTTTGCCAGATTATTTCTGACTACCATGTTAATCTAAGTGTCAGTTATGGTTATTCTAGACAGAAGATTACCGAAGTTACGGCTGTGTCAATTTAAAAGAATTTCAGTCATTTTGTATGGGGGCTACAATAAACAGTGGGCATGACGCGTCCATTTCCTATGGGCCTAGTTGCTCGTACAATACTAATCCATACCTTAAATCTTGTTGTCCTAGGCTAAATGGTTTGTAAGTTATGGAGCTTAAAAGTTTTAGTTTAATTTCATCGACTTTGTATGGGAGACCCATGAAGGAGTGGGCGTGGCACACTGATTTTCTGCCAGATTATTACCGACTACGATATTAATTTAAGTGTTAATTATGGTTATTCTAGACAGAAGATTGCCGAAGTTACAGCTGTTTCAATTTAAAATTTGTATGGGGGCTACGATAAACAGTGGGCGTGGTGCGCCCATTTCCTGTGAGCCTATTTGCTCGTACAATACTAATTCACACCTTAAATCTCGTTATTCTACGCTGAATAGTTTGAAAGTTATAACCGGTAAAATTTTTTTTAATTTCCGCAACTTTGTATGGGAGACCCAAAAAGGAGTAGGCGTGGCACACTGATTTTCTGCCGTATTGTTGCTGACTACCATGTTAATCTAAGTGTCAATTATGGTTATTGTGAACGGAAGATTGTAGAAGTTACAGCTGTTTCAATTTAAAAGAATTACAGACACTTTGTATGAGAGCTACGCTAAAAGGTAGGCATGGCTCACCCACTTTTGGCGAGGTTATATAGTATTATAATATAACCCTATGTGCCAAATATTGTTGCCCCAAATGGTATATTATGTGAGTTATAGGAAGTTAGAGATTTTGAAAATTCCGAGGTTAGTCGCTTTGAATGCTTGGTGTGGGCGTGGCTATTGACCGATCATGCCGAATATCAATTCCCTCTGTACCCTTGGATCATAGGTTACTTGTGCCAAATTTCGTCGAAATAGCTCAATATTTACTCAAGTTATCGTGCGAACCAACCAGGTGACAGACAGACGGACGGACGGACGGACATCGTTAAATCGAAAATTTAAGCGACGCTGATCACGAATATATATAATTTTCTATATCTCCGGAGATTCCTTCAAGTGGACACAAACATCTGACCGAAATGAAAATATATAAAAATTAATCACAAGATGCATGCCTCCCATACAAAAGTATGTGTAGAATGTGTTTTTTCGCAATTTTCACAAGAAAACATTAAGCAATCAAGCTGAAATTTGGTGGGTACGATTAAATTTACTAATGTATAGAAATATTTGAAAATGGTTTGAATCAAATAAAAATCAGACCAACCTCTCATACAAAAGTATGTTGTTGAATGAGTATTTTAGCATTTTTTACCCGAAAATATAATGGTGTTAAACCAAAACTTTGCAGAAAAAGCTAACCTCATCACAGATCACAGTATACCAGAATATAGGTGTGATAAGATAAAAACTACTCCTACCTCCCATACAAAATCATCTTTTAGAATGCGTGTTTCTACATTTTCTAAACGAACCTATCGATTTATCCAAATAAAACTTGTTATATAAAGTTAGTTTTTCCACAACATGAATATTTGAGAAAATGGTCGTAATTGGATTGAAATTACGTCTACCTCCCATATAAAATATTGTTTTAAGTGTGTGTTTTTACACTTTATACATGAAAATATAAAGCGATCAAGCTGAAATTTATTACTTAAGCTTATATCTACTAACATATAGATATACTCGAATATGCTGTAAATCGGATGAACACAACACCTACCTCCCATACAAAAGTATGTTTTGAATATGTTTATTTCCATTTTTCGCGCGAAAATATAAAGCTATAAAAACAAAACTTATCACGTAAACTTCGTTTTATCATAGAATTGATATTTTATAAAATGGGCGTAATCGAATGAAAACCACGCCTACCTCCCATACTAATTTCTTCTTTCGTATGTATGTTTTTACATTTTTCGCACTAAAAATGAGTACAAACGATTATTTTTATCAATGTATAAATATGCTTGGAAATGAGCACAATTGGATGAAAACCATACCTACCTCCAGTACAAAAGTATTCCTTCATTCGTAATTATGTCTATCTCTAAGGCATGGTGGCGGAAATCCAAGCTTCGGTAATACCAAAGTAGAGCATTCCTAATTTTTTCTTGTTTAATTTTGGCTTTGGTTTAGTTTGTTTTGTGTTTTTTCCCCCTTTTTTTCATGGCTCATTTATATTCATGAAATTCATTAGAAATCACATCATCAGGCAATATCATACCAAACAAATTAACTCTTGCGCATACCAAAGAAAATAAAATTAATTTTATTAGTACACCCTGCATTTTTTTCACATATTTTTTCACTAATCAAGAGCATTCTTGAATGCAAAAGCTAATGAAAATTAATTTGATGAAAGAAACCAACAACAACAACAACAACAACAACAACAACAACAATAGGCACAACATGATGAGGAAGAAAACTGCCATCATCGAAAAACAATGACAATAAGATGTACAGTATGGTGGCAAACTATGTATGTCAAAGTAGAGGAAAGAAGGCACTATTACAACAACAACAGCACAACAAATTAGCTATGGAAGATGGTAAATAATCGACCAGCCTGATTGATGTGTATGAGAGTAGTACGTAAGTATTGTCTGTACCAATTGTACACATATGTATGGTATCATATGGTATGGAGTAAGTATTGTATCTTGATGAATTTTACTTTTGATTGAATATGTTTTCTCTGCTGTTGTTGTTATGTTATTTATGCAGTTGCTGCTTCTGTGGCTGTGAGAAAATTTCAATAATTTCATGTGGAAGCTACTTCTCGATTATTGTTGGTGCCATTGGTGTCTATCAACAATACCTAGTACCTACGTACACGTATCGTACAAGTGAATTGAAATGAAAATAGTTTGTGCGCGTGTGTGTGTGTGTGTGATTTTATGCTTGTGAATTTATGAAGATGGCTTTTTAAGCGGGTGTTATTAATGCGTATATGCATGACTATATATTTATTTCTATTTTGTTGTTGTTGTTGTTGTTGAAAAATATTTGCATTGCCAGCGGTACATGCATATTTGTCTAACATGATATGCTGTAATAAATTATTTGCTCTTTGATCACATGTCTTCATATTGTATATATATATATATATATATATATGTGTGTGTGTGTGAGTGTGTGTGTGAGTGTGTGTGTATGTCTGTATATTGCATGGAATGTAATAAAATAAAAAATAATACAGAAACTACAATAACAACAATAATTACTAAAATGCTAATATATAGCTACTAGTTTGCATCTACAACTTATTGACTTGTTCACAGAATATATGACATTCCGTTGAATATTTATCTAAAAATATTTCTAAAAATATGGACATATCTAATTTGGATATTTGATACTAATAGACACAAGAAAAAAAAAATGTTTTAGTATTTTTTTTTGGTAAATCCAATTTTTAGGAAAATGTATTCAGTAAAATGTTCATCGAACAAACAGTCACTTTGATATTATGGACACATCTAATGTGTGTATATTTGCTGCCAATAGCTACAAAGAACATATTTTAGTCTTGTTGTGAATGTTTGTTTTCAATGATTAAAAGTCATGTGACATTAATTCACTCCAAGATCTTTTGGAAGCTGTTCGATTATAAAATGCAAAATTGTTGCATTCTCTACTGAGCGAGAAAAGTTCAACAAACCTGGTGGAACTTGGTGTTCGATCTATTACGGAGAACTACGCAGCCATACAGTGGAAGAGTTTCCTATAAGTGTTGGTCATAATTAATCAAAATGAAGCTAAGAAATTGACATTTTGTACATATTTTTTTTTTTTTTTTTGGAACAATAAGAAATGAAGCGCAGCTCTCAAACATTTATTGGTCCATTGTACTGCGCTCGAAGTTCCATTTTATTGTGTTTTAAATCTACCCGTTCTCCTAAGAAATCGGAGTAGATCCTGTGGTACTAAAGACACAAGAATTTAGGCTCTCAGCACGTCAGTGGCAAAAACCTGATTTGAGCGAAAACAGGGCAGACACATAAAAAGTAGTCCGCCCTCTTACCTTCTTCTTCATAGGCTGGGTAAAGTGCACTGACCTCTAGTCCTACCTTTTCCATGTGGCAGTTGCATAAACTTTAGTTCTTTAGTTAAGAGAATTAAATTTTGTGAATATGCATAAAATTCGACGATGGACGTACCTATCTGCCATTCCACAAAGAGGCGTAAACATGGCCGTTTCTTGAAATTTAGTAGCCCTGATTGCTATATGGTATCTCTTTCTTTTCATTTCAACATGATGAGTTTAAAAGTGTAAAACATTTTGCAATACATTGTGTAGCTTCAGTGTTTCAAGGTAAAATTTAGCAATAATTAGTAAAAAGGGTTCAGCTCTTGAAACTCTTCAGTTCGGCACTGGTGATTTTACCATCTCTCGGTAAGCAATTGACAATTAACAATTCTTTCTTCACTACTTAGATATTTGTGATTGAAAAATTTTAAAGAAAAACACTTTGTGAGATTGCATAGAAAAGTTCATGTCACAGGAGTTCTGCCGTTCGGTATAGGCTAATATAAAATATTAAACTTGGTATATTCCAATACTGAGCAAATTTTGTACATACTAAGCAATATTGGAAATGAAGCTCAGATTATCTCGTCCAGTCTGTTCACACAACTTAAATTTTTTTCATAAAAATAGATGTCCTTAAATATTGTAAAAAAATCTTGATCGAAAAGGACATCGAAAGTGACTAATTGAAAGATTTTCAATAAATATTCTGATATTATTTAGAATTTTCTTATACTTGCCATAGTAACTTAGTATTGTTTTTTCGAACTGAGCGTAATATGAACTTTTTGAGAATATTAAGTAGAAGAAGAAGAAGAAGAAGATTAAGACTGCAGAGAACAGAAAAAGGAGACGGAGAACAACAACAACAAGAATAACGGAAAGAAGGACAAAAACCAGAGGTAGAGGGGAAGGAAGAAGAAGAAGAAGGAGAAGAAGAAAAATAAGAAAAATAAGAACAATAACAGCAAGACCAGCTGCAATAAAACCAACAAGAACAAAACCACAACAACGCCTGATGCAACAAATCAACCACAAATACAACAACAACAAAGACAACAACAGCTGTGGCAACAACAACAACAACAACAACAACAACAACAACTAGAAGAGGAAGAAAAAAAGCACCAACAAGTCCAAAATGAACGCTGCAAATTGTAAATAGATGATTATGATGTACATTTTTAGATCTACTTCCATTTGCACGGTTATAACGATTTAATGCATGACGAGGAAAATGGTGTTTTTAAAATTGAAATAATGAAGAACAGAAAAATGTAACCTCTGATGGAAGGATTGAGTACTCAAGTGGCAACCTTTGAAACTTCCAAATGCTGCCAGTTAGCGAAGAACAGAGATCACTGGGGCACCATACGTACTACATTCGGCCAAAATCGAATAAAATCAGTTGTAATGGCCAGATTAATAATGTAGTATTTCTTAATTATAAATCATGTCATCATTTCTTCATAGAACTAGGGAGCACTTATACGATGTAATTGTTATTTCCTACCTTTATAAATATAAAATAAACTTAAATAAAAGAAATATCCACATCAAGCAAATTTTATCAATATTGCTATTGTCTTGTAAGCACCTTCCTTCATCTATTGTAGATATGATGGCAAATGAATAAAGCGACCTCAAAGAATAAAGACCAAAAAAGGAAAAAAATATATATTGTAAAACAAATAATAATAATAAAGGTGAAAAATAAAGTGTATAATAAAAATATTAAAGGAAAAAAAAAAAAAATTTAGACCACATATACACACATACATACAAACTCATATATTTATTACAGATATAAACGTACCCATAAACTAATCACCCTAAAGCGATCACGTTACAGACAGTTATGTCAAAAAATTCAACCGCAACAATGGCAATATAAAAAATTCAAAAACTAAAAAAGAAAAAAGCGAAAAAAAAACATTTAATAAGAAATATAAAAACAATAATCGCCGTTATGACTTGTATCAATATGCATACATATGTGTATGTATGTACATAGTATACAATTACATGTATAATTTTTCATTGTTAGGCCACAATGCACAACATCACGAATTTCAATGTCCATAAAAACAAAAAAAAAATTTGTACAAATTTATTTTTTGGGGATTTTTTGAATAACAGCAGCAAATATTTGTAGGGGAATAATTTAAAAAAAGAGGGGGAAAAAACAGTTTATATACAAATAATAAATGTGCAGTATGCAGATGCAGAGTGAAGGGATAAGCATGTAGTACTTATCTAGCATCATATGCATATTTCTTTATAAAAAATTATGTCAAAATTTGTTAGAAAATCAGAAAAAATCAATATGTATATTCTCTGTTAGAAGTATTAAAGACATACGGCAGAAGGGCGCGCACACTCCAATATCGTGGGGTTAATTAGTGGTTGAAGCAAATCGCCTACATCAAAATACCACCCATATTGTTACAATTGAATGATTGTATACACTATTATTATTATTCATATTATTACTGTTATTGGTACAATGTTTTTGAAATTGGATTGATGCAAAAGTTCGTCATATTACTGGACGTAATTGATGAATTCGTTAAAGGGCAATTTTTTGAATTTAAAGCAAATACAATTTTAGGACAAATATTTTATTCTATTATCCTGAATCTATTTATGCCCTATAATATTGATGTTGTAGGGATCACCCTAAGAGCTGGAGACGGGGTAAATTTGTTAGACAGAAATGTTACTTACTTACTTATGTGGCCATAACAACCGAATATCGATTTAGGCCGAAAATAACATGCTTCGCCAGCCATCTCTGTTCTTCGCTAGCTGGCGCCAGTTAGAAATTCCAAGCGCCGTCAGGTTCTCCAGTACTTGGTCTTTCCACCGGAGGTTTGGTATTCCTCTTTTGCGTCGTCCTCCAGCGGGTTCCGAATATAACACCTTCTTAGCTGAGCGTGTTCTTCCATTCGCTCGACATGACCTAGCCAGCGCAGCCGCTGGATTTTGATGCGCTTTACTATGTCAATATCAGCATACAGCTCGTACAGCTCATGGTTGTACCTTATTCGGTACTCGCCACCAACGCAAATAGGTCCAAAGATCTTGCGTAGGACTTTTCTCTCGAATACTCCAAGCATTCGCTCATCCGAGGTGGAAATTGTCCAGGCTTCAGCGCCATATGTTAGGACAGGCATGATGAGAGACTTGAAGAGTGTAGTTTTCGTTCTTCGATAGAGGGCTCGACTTTTCAATTGCTTACTCAGCCCAAAGTAACACCTGTTAGCAAGAGTTATCCTACGCATGATCTCCAAGCTGACTTCATTACTGCTGTTAATGCTGGTTCCAAGATAGACAAAGTCCCTTACTACTTCAAAAGCGTAGTTGTCAACAGTGACGTGCTGTCCAAGACGCTGGGACTCTTTGTTTGTTGACACTAGATACTTTGTCTTGCCCTCGTTCACCGTGAGACCCATCCGACGCGACTCTCTTTCCAACTCTGAGAATGCTGCACTGACTGCTCGCGTGTTCATGCCGATTATGTCAATATCGTCGGCATACGCTAACAGCATGACACTTTTGTTGAAGATAGTGCCATTATGTCGTAGATCAGCAGCTCGTATTATTTTCTCCATAATAAGATTGAAGAAGTCGCACGATAACGAATCACCTTGTCTGAAACCCCGTTCGGTATTAAACGGTGCGGAGAGGTCCTTCCCAATTTTCACTGCACAACGGGAGTTATGCAGTGTCATTCTACAAAGTCGAATGAGCTTTGCAGGAATACCGAACTCAGACATTGTTGCGTAGAGGTAATCCCTTACCGGACTGTCGAAAGCGGCTTTATAATCAACAAATAGGTGGCTGTTTTTCTTGGGTCTTCTCCAGGATTTGGCGCAGTGTGAAAATCTGGTCGATGGTGGAATTACCAGGTCTGAAGCCACACTGATAAGGTCCAATCAGGTTGCTGAGCATAGGCTTCAACCTTTCACACAGTACGCTCGATAGAACCTTGTATGCGATGCTCAGGAGACTTATTCCACGGTAGTTGGCGCAAATTGTGGGATCTCCTTTTTTATGTACAGTACAGAGAACACTGAGCCTCCAATCATCAGGCATGCTTTCATCCGACCATATTCTGCTTATGAGCTGGTGCATGCGGGTGAGCAGCTCATCGCCTCCGGTCTTAAACAACTCGGCAGGCAGGCCATCAGGACCTGCAGCTTTGTTGTTCTTCAGCCTTAAAATGGCCGTTTCAACCTCGTCATAGTCGGGTGGTGGAATATCAACACCATCATCTCTAATTGGGGTTATCGGGCAAACTCCTCCACTGGCGGAATTGTTCGTAGCATCGCCATTCAGTAACGTCGAGAAGTGCTCCGTCCATAGGCTCAGTACACTCTGGACATCCGTAACCAGATTCCCATTTCCATCACGACAAGCAGAGGCTCCGGGATTTAAACCTCCACTCAGGCGTTTGATCTTTTCAAAGAATTTTCGAGTCTCATTCTTGTCGGTACACATCTCTATCTCTTCACACTCGCGTCTTTCCAACTCCCAGAAATGTTAATATAGAAAAATTAATGAGGGTCAGTCAAACAGAGGGCTCTATTCTAGAAGTAATTTCTGATCAGTTATGGAGGTATTTTTTTATTTGCAGGTTTTTGGATATGCATTTTGTAGGAGAGACCCAAAAATGGGTGAAGTTAGAGGGTAGGTGTCTTAAGAAAAAATATTATTTGGTAAAAATCAATGGGATCGTTGATATATTTTATAGCTTTAGGAGTACTCTGAGATCGATGAGACCAAAATTGATGTAAACATTAATTTTTTTATAGGAGCGGCTTTATGTGACTGAGATAGAGGGTGCGCTTTTTAATCTACATAATATTGAAAAATAAAAATTAGTTCAGTCCTACATTTCTCCGTTCTAGAGCAAATTTATGGACAGTTATGGGGTTATTTTTCCATTTTTATGTGTTTTACGTCAATTTTATATGGAAACTACCATAATGGGAAAACCTAGAGGGTAATCTCCTTTAGAAAAAATGTTGTATGTCAAAAATTTATAGAATTCGTTCATATATTTTACCTCACTATGGGCGGTCTGGTATCGATGGCATCCGAATTGATGAAAACATTTATTTTGTATGGGAACCCCTATAACTTATAGAGATAGCGGGGCAATTTGTTCTAAAAAATATTGACAAATAGAAAATAGGTCAGTAATACATTTTTCTGATCTAGAGGAAATTTTTGGGCAATTATGAGGTTATTTTTCTATTTTTTAGATATTTTACGTCAATTTTGTATGAGAACTACTATTTGGAGTAAAATTAGAGGGTAACCTTCTTTAGACCAAATTTCGTGTGGTGAAAATTAATGAGAGTTGTTCACATATTTTATTCTTCTACGGGCACTCTGGCATACATGGCATCCAAATTGTTGAGAACACTTATTTTGTATGTAAAGGAGATCAAGCCATATAATCTAACCTCATTTTGTCCCATAGAAAATTCGACTCCACAATATGTCGTGAAGGAGCGAATTACATTAAACTTATTCCAGATGCTGTGTTATTTTGTTCC
This sequence comes from Megamerina dolium, assembly GCA_963854835.1. Lineage (NCBI taxonomy): Eukaryota > Metazoa > Arthropoda > Insecta > Diptera > Megamerinidae > Megamerina > Megamerina dolium. The sequence continues at coordinate 68,742,010 of OY978526.1, forward strand.
AATAGCGAAGAAGCAGACAAATCGGTGAAATTGTGCTTCCGTGACATATTCAAACTTAAAGTCAGTATGGCTCTCAACACTGCACTAGGGTTTCGATACAGATACAGAAGGTGAAGTAAGTTATAATAGGCCAACGACAATATCATTTAACCTCAATGTTGCTAGTACCTTGCTTGATAGTTAAGTTCTGGCCACGTTGGAAGAGTTAGTCTGGTATTCTGAGTCTCTCATCAAATGCATTGTCACAAAAATATTAATAAATTCCGCTTCGAATACCATTTATAGCAAAGATTCATTCTCTTTAATAAGAGACGAACTTTTGCATTAAATGAATATGTAATTATTATTGTTTTTTACTTCATATTCATTTATAATATTTTCAGCGTAATACCAGTTGCTGATTCGATGTATTGAGATATGTTGTTCAATGTACTACTTACATAGTTAGAATGAATGCCACTCCTTACACCTTCTTCGCCTCAAAGGAGAAAAATAAAAATTGCTCTAATTTTAAATGCAATTGGTTTTGTTGTTGTATTTACTAAAATTAATGAATTATGAGTTGTGTTTTTTTTTTCATTGTTCTTATTATCATTTTTATGAAAAAAAAAAATTGTTATTCGAAAAAACAACCTTAAGGGGGTGGCATGTCGTAATGTCGTAGTCATTATTGTTAAAGTTTTTGTATGCAAAGTTTTTGTTTTTCTCAATTCTGTGTGTGTGTGTGTGTGTGCGCGTTATTTAAAATGTCATTATTAAGGTTTGCACCTTTTTATACTTTTTTACTCCACTTTTTGGTTTGTTAATATTGTCAGAGTGTAGACAATGCTTTGTACTTGTACTTTTGGGCTAGTAAGTAGTATGTAATTGAAAGTGAACTAAAACAAAAAAAATTTAAATAAACTTTTTTTATATATTGTATATCATTGTAGGTAAACAAATTCGTGCGCTACTGTTTTGCAATTTAAGCGGCTGATGGCGTTTTTGTATTTTTGTGAATTTTTTGCTTTTTAAAATTTTTACGTTAATATTTATTCTCTTTTTTTTTGTAATATTTTTTTTTGGTGTGCATTGTGAATATTGTTGCTGTTAATCGCCCATATAGCCTGTAGTTGTAAAAATTAACTTGTTAAAATGCAAATTCACTTCAGTCTTGCATTAGCTCAGGGTAGACTTGTATTGATTGTCATTCTTGTTGTACGTTACTGTCTCTGTTGCTGTTGTTGTTGTTGTTGTTCGTTGTCATTGTTGTTTCAGTTGTCGCTTTGTCGATTAAGTAGCTATTTTTGTTGACATGTTGCAAATTCATTAAAGCAAAATGCCTGTTATTGTTGTTGTTGTTGTTGTTGGGTTGCTGTTATGATAAATGACATTTTAATGAATTTTTTTTTTTTCGTTAGTGGGTTTTTACTAATTTTTATTGATTGCAGGTACGTTTTTTTTGCTCAATATTTTAATTATACTTGGATGTCATATAAAATTGATAATATTGATTTTAAAGAGTCGTAATGAACTTGTTTTTTGAAAGTCGACAAAAATCGTAGTCAATGAGAGTATTTACTTTCTTGGAGTTAAACATTTTGACTGTCATGGCCTTAAGTATATGATTTTGTATTTAAAAAATCGACCAGTGGTACTACTAGGCTCGTTTGACTGGTTTTACGTTTCAGACGCTCTAAGGTTTTCATTAAAGGCTCAATAGCAGATAACTGCTGGAAGACTAACAAACAACCTAACTAAATGAGATAGCAGTTTCTTTTGTGTAGCTTCTAATGCAAGTTTATATCCGATATACCGTTAAAAATATTTTTATTGCAGCTAATTGTATGGCTGAGAGATCATGCACAATGGTTTGACTTCTTAGAAGAAATGGTCTCCTTAGAAGAAATGGAAATAAAGACGAAGTTGTCTCAGTCACATATTATTTGATTTGTATAATTATTTTAAGATAATACGAGAGCAAGTATAAAAAAAATAAATAAATATTTATGATTATTTGATATTTGTGTGGTCATACAAAATGATAAAAGTCTATTTATTCGAAAATTAATTAAAGACCAAAAAATACACCTGTATCTTTAAGAATATTCTTATGTTCGATAAGCTGTTTTTATCTAAAATCTAAAATCTAAATTTTATAATCACAATTTTTTCAAAATTGAGATAATTCTTTATACACTTACCATAAAGGCTATCTCATACACAATTTTAAGGTGTCTATAGCAGCATTATTGAGTGAAACGTAGAAATGGCTTTGCACGAGAGTTATATTAAATAGTAAGCGTAGCCGGCCAAGATTTTGCGAAATTATTTGCCTTCGCAATGAAAATCTACACGCTAAATATAGTTTTCATAGGTGAAAGATCAAATACGATATTGAGGTTGAAAATTTTTTATAATTCCTGAACTTTGTGTGGAAGCTACATACAGTAAAGGGGATGGCTGATCAATTCTATCAAGAAAGAATAGAAAATAAACAGAAAATAGGTGATGGTGCTTGAAAGTTACATTAAATAGTAGGTATGGCGCACTGCTTTTTCGCAAAAGACTTTTTCAATAATTTTAATATATATACCAAACCAAGTTGTCCCAAATGAGAGACTTCGTAAGTTATGATGGTTTAAAATTCCACAAAATTCCTTATGCTTATATGGGAGCTACATTAAACAGTAGTTGTGGCTCATGTTAAATATGTTCGTTCTAGATTGAAAACTATATAATCTACGGCGATTTGATTAAAAACAATTCTTTGCTTTGTTTGGGAGCTGCAATAAATAGCGGGAGTGGCTCATTAGCTTTTTGCGGAAATATACCTCTTTACAATATTACTCTATGTGTCAAATATGTTTGTTCTACATAAAAGCTAGACATCAATTTTGGCGGTTTAAAAATTAAAATTAAATCTGTGACTTTTTATAGGTACTAATATAAATAGTGGGCGGGGCTTATTAAATTTTCGAGAAATTTCTTTCCATTTCCCATGCAACAATAGTAATCTACGTATTAAATATAGTTGTCCTAGGTCAAATACTAAATAAGTTATGGTAGTTTAAAATTAAGCAAACATCCGCGACTTTGTGTGGGAGCTACAATAAATCGTTGGTGTGGCTCATTCATATCTTCCGACATTACTACGAATTTCAATACTAATTTACGTGTTAAATATTGTTGTCTTTTGAATTTGGAAAACCTGAAGTTAATCTCTTTAATTCATCTCTATGGTTATGGTAGTTGACGGATTATGTTTTCTTTCATAAGTCTCCTTACCTTTGAATCATATGGAGCTTGCGGCAAATTTTCTTAAAATACTTTGAAATTTGTTGAAGTTATAGCATCAGCCAAGTGATAAATGGCGATGTTGATTAAAAAATATATATATATACTTTTCTATATCTCCTTCATGTGCGTCCAAACATATGACCACAATAAATGTATCCTTATACTTTGGTGCAGAGAATAAGAAGAGTATTGCTTTTAAAATGCTTATACTTAGCTCCTTCACATCAATGTAATCACGGACGTGAATTACTACTTATCTTCTGATATTGTTCAATAAAAAAAAAAGAGTACGGCTCCATAATTACCATACATTGCATATACACATTTGTATATACAATGTATCAGGGTTTCATGTCGCCAAAAAGGATGTACTAGCAACATCGTTCAATCACATTTTTATATGATTTATATGTCCGGCTACATAGAATTGTCTCATCTATATATGTAAGTGTAATTAATTTAATATTTCATATGAAACTTCATATGCACCAATTCATTAATCATTGTGGTTTTTCATTAGAATCTATATCAGCACATTACTACCAACTTATTTATATATGAAAGTATGTTGAGTATATTGAGAGAAAAAATTCCATTATAACCGCAATGAAAAGAGAATAGAAGAAAAACCCATATAGTTAAAAAAAAAACAAAACAATCTAAATCTAAAGTATGAGTACGTATAGTATGACTCTGTAATTAATACTATTCAAATGATTGCTAAGAAAACAGTAGTTGCTTACTTGTCATCAGGTAAAATAACACCTGTATACAATTACACAATTTAGTCAATCATTGATAATCATTCACAAGCGTGTACACTCGTTCATTTATATGTAGGAACATATTTGATGTTTATATACATAGTTCTATGTACTCGCATGTATACAAACATGTATACAAACATACTTAGGTGTGTGCCTATGTTTATCTAATCGTTGTTAAATGTTGTTTTGTTTTTCTTTTTGAGCATTTTTAAATTTGCAACAAATTACGAATCATTTAACTTGTCAGTTTCAACTTTATTGCAATTAATTAACCATCAATTACTTTGTACATATACACACACATATGAGTATATACATAATATGTTGATATTTGTGAGTAGAAATAGTAGTACTTAGATGCATAGAGTAATGTAATACGGTGGTGGTAAAATGCCACCATCAATTGAAATAGCAACCAAAATTCAACGACCACCAACCACAATATCAACAACAACAACAACAACAACAACAACAACGACCATAATAACAATGCCGCAACGTAATATCAACCTGAGCAACCCGAGACAATTGCAGCAGCGACAGCAGCAACCACACTGTAATCGATACATACAAGAAGAGTCATAGGAGTCAAACAGCTGTACTAGTACCTATACTCGTATGGTGAAGTATCAACAATAACAAAAACAACAACAGCAACAGGCACAACAACAACAACGACAACGGCGAGAAAAAATGCAAATTTTTATAAGCAAAATTCACTTTCAATAAGGATGTTTTGCTTGGCAGTATAATCTGAATGTGTTTTTTTTTATAGTCTTTTTTGGACACTATTTGAGCTGGTTGTTTGACTGGTTGCTTACTTGAGTTTCGATGGATGGATTTGAGTTATATGGTAAATTATACATTTTTGTTTGTTTGTTTTTTTTTTTTTTTTTTTTTTTTTGGAGGGGCCAAAACGTGGAAACAAATAAGATATAAAAGTGAAACTCACGTTTTCACGTGGTATAATGCAAATAGCAACAACAACAACAAGAACAACAACCACTTTATAAATTAGCATAACCGTGTGCTTCTTTCTTTTGTCTTTGCTTGCACTTTTATCCAGGGTGTTGCTGAAGTCAGTAGATAGTGATAGTAAGAGTGAGTGTACTCTGAGTGTGAATGAGTCAGTAAGTGAACATTGTTGATGCTTATACTATCAAGTACATACTCTTATGCACATAATATGATAATGGCATGTAGTTGTAGTAACATAAGAATACAACAATGCCCAGAGTTATTTAGTAACACAATAAGATCACAAGTCATTTGCTGTGACATTAGAACAATGTGTCAGACGTTTACTCTATTGTGATTGCTGTAGTTGTTGTTGTTGCTGTGTTGATGGTGATTATTTCACATAATAGGCATAATAGTATCAAGTATGTACTAAGTGTTATTGCTGCTGCTGTTGTTATTGCTACACTTAGCCAACACATTTCATGAAAAGTATAAACACGCAATGCTGTCAATAGCTAAGTATTACTATTCATATGCTGTAAAATGTGTTATGTCTTGTACTACTTGTATTTATGTAGGCTACAATATGCCTATGTAGGTAAATGTAGGTATTATTTGTATATAAGAATATATTGCTTGAATGCAGGTTTGTTTCCTAAGTCTTTTGTTTAAATATGTTGATATGCAATCATATACACATTAGTGTTATGCGTATTGTATATCGGTCAATATTATATATAGATTTAGATAAATGAAATTTGATATAGTAAAATGTTAATTTCAAAATGATTCTAAAGAAAAATATTTAGAAGAAAGTATAAATTTAATCTGAATTTATAATAGGAGAAAATGTATGCACATTCTAATAGGCTCTATATTGAATTAAGGATTCATGATGACGTCAGCATTTTTGCTCAATCATATCTACTATATATGATTTTTACTTAAATTTGTCTTTTTATTGGTTTGGGCTTTAAGGAAGATTTATGTTTTTAATGGTATTTTTGATCAAATTGTTCTGTGAACTTGATAAATGTTATTTTCTTCAACAACAATTAATTTAAAACTGCTTGGCGTACGTACTTGTGGAAACAGAGAACATTTTAGAATAGAAATTTGTTGTTTATGAACGAAATCACTTTGAATTTTAAGCAAAACAATATGTAAAGGAATAAAGAAAAATCTCAATTTTAATGTAAATACATACAGTTAAGTACAGTGGTGCTTTTTATACAAATGTTCCGATTTTTTGTTTAAAAGACATAAATTTATATAGGCAATATGTAAATAATAGACAAAAATTCCACAAATTTTGTACAGAAAACTAATTTGTCAAAGAAATAAGATTTTCAAAGTTTTAGAATGCATTTAAAAATAATTCGGATTTACCATAAACATTTTTTAAATTTGTTTGAAAAAAATTAGACATTTTTATGACGAGTCTGTTTCTTTCGGAATGACATTAAATTTTGCACAAAATAGTTAATTTGGTAAAAAATTTGCTTTCCTAAGGTTTTTATGGATGGATTAAGTAATATTGTTTGTAATTTGTAAATTTGTAAATTTGTAAATTTGTAAATTGAAAAAATTGTATTTTTATATGGGCATTATATTTATATATGAACCGATTGATTTAAAATTTCATACAAAGTTGCAATTTGAAGACACAATAAGACTTTCGAATTTTGAAATTAATGTATTGAAAAATAATTTCACATTTAATGTAGTTTTTTCCTTTTTTGTTAAAAAAAAAATTGCAAATTTTGTGTGGGTATTATGTTTATTTATGAATGGAATTGCTCGAAATTATAGGTAAAGTATTATTTTATTAGAAAATTAAAATTTTCAAAGTTTCAAAATAACGTATTTAACAAGTGATGGTACCTTCCATATGAATTTCTTGATTTTTGTATAAATATTGTATTGGGACTCTGCTTATTTATGAGCAGAATGAATGAAAATTTCATGTGGACTTTATATTTCGTGTCCAGATAAGATTTTTAAAGTTTAAAAAGAATATGTTGAAAAAATATTATATCTTCCATACAGATTTTGCAATTTTTGTTTAACCAATTGAACATTTTGTATGGGAAGTATGTTTATTTGTGAACGGAATTACTTAAAATTGCATGTAAATCTTGGATTTGGTAGCAAAATCAGATTTTTTGAGATTGCAAATAATTTTTAAAAAATTGCTATAGAGATTTCTTGATTTATGTTTTAAAAAATGTAAATGTTGTATGAACAGCATGCTTATTTATGAATAGAATTTCTTTAAAGCATAAAGCATGAAGCATAATTTTAATGAATTCTTAAGATTTTTACAATTTCAGATTGATACATGTGAAAATAATTTTATTTGCCATTACCAAAATTTTCAATTTTTTATTAAAAAAATTAAAACTTTTTACGGCAACTATGTTTATTTGTGAACGAAATAATTTTAAATTTAATATTTTTGTTAAAAATTTAAGAATTCATAATATTTCCTCAATATTTACGCTTTAATTGAACGCAAATTGTTCATAAGTAAAAATTTGTATGGAAATCATAATCAAACCTAGCAGAATGTCTATTAGCATGTGTTGAAATATGAAAAAAATATGAAACTATAGCCAACTTTACAAGAAACAATCAAAAAATTTGATTTATAAAGACACGTGTCATCCCTTTTCGACAAAACCCTATACGCGTATGTATGTGCTCATGTCAAGCTGCTAATAACTAAAAACTATGTAATATTTAATATATTGCTTTACATACTTTTTTTACATATGTTATATTAGCACAATATACAACAATATTTAGACATAATTACAATTTGTGCTGTTGATGTTTTTGTTGTTGGATAGTGTTGTATATACCTACATATAATTTCATCTAATAAGTTTGTTCACTTTTTTTTGTTGTATACAATTTTTTTCTTCTCTTAATTCCTTTTTTACTACATTTTTTTCTTTTTGCTTTTCATTTCAATAAACCTAATTGTTGATATAGTATATATATATATATACGATACGTTAGCGTGTGGATGGATATGTGTGATAAAACCATGTACATGTCAGCTTTGAAATTAATTTTATTAATATACATATAATATATTATTATGAGGCGTAGCATGTTACGTTTTATATAAATTGGAGCAAAAAAAGTGGAAAAAAAAATTATAAGACCAAAGTAAAAAAAAAAAAGTTGATCTCTTTTGCGCATTTCATAATTACTTTATTAGTTCAGTTGGTTTATTTCTCACATTTTTTTTTGTACTACATACCTACCATATATGTATATCACTATTTGTGTAAGTAAATACTTAATATTTTTATATATATTTTTTTACATTTTTATAATTCATAATAAAATATGATTATGTTTAATTGAATTTTTCTTATTTTTATTGTTGAGTTATTACAATCAAAATTATGCAAAATTTATTTTTATCTTTTTATTTCACTTTATCAACGCAATCTTTTTTGCGACTACTATTTTTGTTTTGTTTTATCTACAATATATCTAAAAATATGTATATTGCATACATTCGTATATGTTTTTTTATCTACATGTGTGTGAGTATACATATAGTAATTCCATCATTGGTCAATGAATTGGCTAATTAGCATATTTATATTTTTGTTGAATGTTGGTTTTCGTTGTTGCTGTTGTTGCTATTGATGTTGTTTGTACATCGTTTTGGCTGCCTGTACGCATAAATGGTAGCTGCTTGAACACGCCCCAATATGACAAGTGTTCAAAAATTTCAATATATTTACAGTGGCCATATACACACATACATACATACGATATGTTTGCATGCATGTTTATCGATTTTTTTTTTTTTTTTAATATGGTTTCTACTAATTTATATAATATATTATTAATTTGTATATGCACATGTGTATATATTTTGAAGATTTTATACACAAGATTATCTTTATCAGACGATCATCTATTATGGTATTAGGAAATAATACGTGTGTGCGTGTGTATTTGTTTATTAATAATATTCAATAGTTTATTTTAATTAATTTTATGTGTTTTTTATATGATTTTAAATCCAAATTGTAAACAAATTCTATAGCTATTCAATCAAGCTGTGTAGTACAATCTATACGAGGTCTATATGAGGATGTTTAAGCAAGTTCGTTTCTTAAGTTTTTTTTACTAAATGAATTTATATTGTAGAGCAATTCAAGTATTTAGGTATAGGTAGTATGAAATAAAATTCTATAATTATATTGTAATTATTAGTTTTTACACTCCAATTTATTTATAGTAATTTTTGTTGTTGTTGTTGTTGTTGTTGTTGACCGTTAAGCTATAACACATTGTATTAGTCAAGTAAATGAAGATAGAAAGACAAAAAAAAAAATAGGAAAAAAATCAAATATAATAAAAATTCATTTGGCCTTATGAACGTTCATTCGTCTCAATCCAGCGTGTGTATGTTAGGCCACACCCAGGTTCATAAATAACTGTTTTCCGCAATAATAAATATATAATAGCTTGGTTGCTGCTATTCGTATTGTTATAATTTTTATATTCGCTCTCATTATCTCTTTACCCTTCTAGCTCTATCTCTTTCTCTCTCTCTCTCTCTCCTTCTGTCTATCTAGCTAGCTAGATATCCATCGATATATTTGTTATTAATTGTATTTATAGTTTATTAGCACGTTTCAATTTATATTCAAACTACGCCCAAAAGTGTTCAAACGGAACTATTGAAGCAAGTGTTCGATTGTATTGTGATATAACATATATATATATATGTATATATATATATATATATATATATATAGAGTACTACACAACGTCCTTTTAGAGGTCATTGTTTAGCGTTATAGTATGATTTTTATTATTTGTTCATTGCAATATAAAAACGGGTGCTTACAGTGAAGCAAATTTTTTTTATTAGTGCTTCTCAAGATATGAAAAAAGTTTTGTTATATATTTTGATCTATAAAAAATGAAATAAAGAAGAAAATGAATTTAATTGTTCCACCAAATATGTAGTAGTAGTACTTCATACAAAGTTTCATTGCATTCATAAAAAATTTTCGATTTTTTGCAACAAAAATCATATATCATTTTGGGAAATTAGATAAACTGATTAATTTAACAAAAAATAATACTTTACACTGTACAACAGTACAGAAATAATTAAAAAACTCACATAAAATAGCCACTTTTCTGCACAAAGATTGACTATTTTGTATGGAACGCATTATTAGGTTTTAATAAATCTTCATTAAAATACAAAAACTACAGCTTTTTAATAAAATAATGCTACGTGCAAAATTTCAAGTAAATCTGCTTATAAATTTAAATAGTACTCATATAAAATTATAATTTTTATATAGAAAATCAACAATTTGTATGAAATACAACATTACTTTTGAATATTACATCTCCAGTTTTGAGAAAATTATTTTTTTTTTCACCAAAATTTGATTAACCTCCAAATTTAAAGCCACTTCATTCAAAAATAGATATAGTTGCCTAACAAAATTCTTCAAATATCGTCAAATTTGTATGTAAGTTATAATATTTTTTTTTTCAATATCAATATCAATATCAATCTCAAATTTTGCCAAAATTATTTCTTTGCACTAAATTTAAAGCTATTCTGTTCGTGAGTAGGCATAGTGGAAGTATACATTTTTTTGTTTTTAAGCAAAAATCGATAAATTTGTATGGATGGTAACATTATTTTTGAAAATAATATTTCCAAATTTTCAGAAAAATATTTTTTTTTTTACTCAAGTGTTACGTGAGTCTAAATATAAAGTCATTTCATTTAGAAATAAGTATAGTCGACATGTGTGAATTTGAGTTTCTTAAACAAAATTCGATAAATTTATATGGAAGCATATAAGGATATAATTTACTTAATTACTTAAGAATATAATTTTTATATCAATGAATTAATTCTTATCAAATTTTAAGTCGTTTGGTTCATAAATAGTTATAGTCGTCATACAAAAGTTCATAAATATCATAAAACATTTGTGGCGGGTTTGTAGAAGTAGTTTTATACGCAACGTTCTTAAATTTCACATGATTCTGTTCATAATCAAAAATTGTCTTCATACATATTTGTATGGCAGGTACAATTAATATTAAAGACAAATTTCTCAAGCTCTACGAATATGAATTGTTGATCAAACTAATATGTTATACAAAATTTTAGAAGATTACATTCGTTAATAAACATAGTCCTCATAGAAAATTTTCATTTTGCAAAATAAAAATCGATCAGTCAATATTTGGTTGTTAAAAGAGTAGTTCTATTCAAATTTGATAAGGTTATAAATATAGCCCCCACATAAAATATTCATCATTTTTAAGGGGGACTTACACTTTGTCACTTTCAAAAAATCTATTTTTTTTTTTACATTTTTCTGATCTAAAGGGTCTTATAAATCAGCCTGTAAATGGATTCGTTCGTCTCTATTTCGAGAGTATTGGAGATTAATCCAGTTTAATCGTAAGTCTCATGATTCACGTGTTGAACTGTTCTGAAACTTTGAACGCGGTATACCGAAACTTTAATTTTTCAAACTGGTGTACACGATTACGAGAGAACAAATGAACGTATCGGATTAATTTTTTAATTTTTTTTCAGAAAACACTTAACAAGGTTCCGGTCGTTTTAATTTTTAAGAAATTTCGATTTACTGCATTTGGACAGTTTTACATAAGACAAAAAACATAGTACGAAAATGAATTTTGTGAATAAATACCCGCCTTTTTGTGAAATATCAAAATTTTGAAAAAGTGAACAATCGGTACCTCACTAATGTAACAATAATTGAAGGTCTTCTTGGATTTTTGATTTCACATAACTAGGGTCGATCTAATCATGTACACCGTTTGACCTTTCACATTTGAGGCGCGCGCTGTTAATGTCATCTCAAGGTCTTGTAAGTCAACATGACTATGGAAAAAAAAAAAAAAATCATGTGTGGTATTCTATTGTTCTACTAATAAATAAAAAAAAAAATTCAAATGAAAATCTTTTCTAGTTTCTTTACAATAAATTGTAAAAAACTAGCTCCAAAATTGGCTTACAAGGTGTAAGTCCCCCTTAAACAGATACCAATAAATTTGTATTCAAGGTACCATTATTGTTTAATGAATCTCACAAAAACTTTGGAAGCTTTTTATATTTTTAATCAACTTTGAGCTTTAAGCAAATTTTCAAGTAAATAGTTTTAAAATATGCAATGTCTCCATATAAAAATATAATTTTATATGTGGATTGAATGTATATCATTCTCATATTTCGAAAATGTGCAGATTTTATGCTATACCTAAACAAATGTAGTCGCTTTAAGTTGAGCTGCAAGTTCTACTCATATACTCATCACAGAGCTCTCACAAAATCTAATTTCATATGGAAGGTTTAAATGACGACAATCAATTGTCAGCAAAAAAAAAATGGGTTCATCTATTTTGTGTGCAGTGGTGTACACAGACGATATGCAGAGAGACAATATGCAAACAATTTGAACAGGTGTTTCCAACAAAAGATTCATTAAATTCCAAGAATATTCATTAAAAAAAGATTATATTTGCCTTAACTGAGGCAAATTATTATCATTAAACATCCTCTCTCTTTCATCTTCTATTGCGCATTTCTTTCGTTCCTTTTCCCTCTAGTTTTTTTTTTGTTGTAAATATCTACATCTTGTTATCTTTAATCATCTCTTTGATTATTCTCTTCAATTTAGCTGACAATTCTACAGTATTCTGTAATGCAAAATGTTATTGGCAAATATTGTCAGATCATAAATTCATATGCAAATGTGAGCAAACTAAGCAAAATGTCAGAAATTTTATTGGCACAATGAAATAAAAACCAAAATCTTGCAAAAATATACACACCGCTCCATATATACAATTTATTTCTTGTTTTTATGCATAATTTTTAGTTTTATTTTTGTTTTATTGGCGGCAATTAGTTTGGCAAAAATGTCATATTGTCTCAAAAGCAACAACAACCAAAATGATTTGCATCCATTGCGATTACTATGGCTTTCAGGCTTTATACGATATTATACGATATACTTATACATATTTCTTATTTTATAACATTATACTAACTATATTACTATATATCGCCATATAGTTAGTTAGATATATATGATGGTATGACTTGTATTAGTGTAAGACTAAATTGTGATTTTCAACAACAATTTTTGCGTAAAGCAATTAAATAACATTTGAAAATGTTTGACTTCTTGCAATTTAACATCTTAATTGTATATGTGTTTTTTATATCTGCCAATGAGTGTGTGTGTGTATTTGTGTGCATATGCTGGCGGCTATAAAAGTGGAAAGTGGAATAAAAACAAACAATTTATTCATTTAATTTTCATAGTAAAACGTTGCATATATACGACTATTGGGTATATACTCGTCTACTATAGATGTTGTATGACAAGAAAATTTCAAACGAAATCCAAAAACTAACTAAAGTAATTACAAAGAATTATAAAAGTAAAACTGAAATAAAGTCTATGTTGATAAAACTTGAAAAAAAATCTTAACGGAAATATCATTTATATTTATCGATTTTTAATTTGACATTTATAGTCATTATATGATTAATTACGCTCATAAGGAAAGTATTAAGTTTTTTAATAAATTCATTTTTTTCATATTTCTATATTTTTATAATTATAATAACTTTTATTTTGATTGGCCCTCACACAGAAAATTCAAATCACCAACATATGAAGTATAAATGAATTATCTTAAAAGTATTTTAGTTACTTTTTCGACATTATTGTAAAAAACAAATTGAAATAATGTCAATCAACAAAATGCCTGGATATTAAATTATACACATTTTATTCCCAAAACAAATTTCACCAAAATAAAAATGCGATTATAAATCGAATGCAATATTGTTGAAAAAATTAAGCAATATCGTCTTACATTTCTATAGTGAATAACATCGAACAAAAAAATTTAGTGATATTAAACTATGAATAAACAGCTTTTTCGACATATTTCAAAATTTTTACGGGTAATTCAAAAAATATATGAAATAAGATTAAATTAATTTATGTCGAAAATTTTGCAATATTGTCAAACAAATGTATTTTTAATTTTTCGACATTATTGCAAAAAATATGGACAACATTCGCAATAAATCCACAAAATTCTTGATTTTTTGACTATAATAGCTAAAAGAATTGAATGCAGTTCAAAAAATAACATTAAAATATGAAAGATTAAATATTAAAGATGATTTAATCGAAGAAATGTATTTTTTACTTTTCGACATTATTGCAAAAAATAAAGACAACATTCGCAACATTGTCGAATTTTTGTTTACTTTTTTGACATCATAGCAAAGGGAAATGAAGTAACGTCGAACAAAAATTTCAGGATTTTGAATTATGAAAAATTGCATTTTCAACATTTTGCAAAATTTTTGCATAAAATTTGAAAAAAAAAATAAATAAATGAACTATCGACAAAAAATGTTGCAATAATGTCGAACAAGAGCACTTTTTACTTTTCGACATTATTGCAAAAACCAAAATTTTTATGAAATTTGCAATTATGTCGAAAAAAAATTATTCTCACTTTTTTCGACATTATTCCAAAATTTCAATAATTTCGAACAAAAAATGTGTATATTTTAAATGATAAAAAAAATGATAGTTTTGACTAAAAGCAAAATTTTTGCTGAAAAGATGAAGAATAACTTAAGATTAAATGAATTCATGTCGAAAAAATTTGTAATAATGTCGAAAAAATTTCTTGTCATTTTTTCGATATTATTCCAAAGAAATAATTGAAGTATTGTGGAACAAAAAATTTTGTAATTTTAAATGTTAGCTTGATAACTTTGTGCCGAATATTAAAAAAATATGTTAATTAAGATTAAATGAATAAATATCTCGATTTTTGGACATTATAGCAAAACCAAAAAGTGAAGTAATTTCGCACAAAAAAAAATAGTATTTATTTTAAATTAATTAAATTTTCTTTGAAAAATATTCTACAGGACTAAAATTAAACCAATTAAATATAAATATCAGTTTTGTAGGGCAGCCCCAATAAATGGCAAATGTCGATGAAGAAAAATTAATAGATGTCGGCCTAACATTTCATCTTTCTCATATGTCGCTCAGGGGCAATAGCTGAGCAGCTGTGGTCAGTTATCTGACAATCTAGGATGAAATTATTTACACTAAAAGCTATTAAAGTTCCATATACAGTATTTCGTTTATATTCTAACAGAATAAATAAATGCGCTTACTGTTTATTTTTTATTTAATTATACCATTTTTTGAACATCGCCCCATTATTAATTACTCTATCATTGTACTGTATTATTTCTTTGTTTGCTACATATATTGATCACTACTTCCTTTTCTGTTGTTGTTGTTGTTGTTATTGGTGAATCAATAAATTCCTATGACCGCATTATTTCAATGAAATAATGGTATAAATATTTTTCCCTAATTTAAAAATTTTATTATTAATACTCGCAGTGCACTCTGTATATGTACGATAAATTGAAGCATTGTTCATGCATAGACCAAACTATGTGTACTAACGTCATCATAATCATGCTCTCAACTCTGTTATAATACCTACTAGTACAATATATATATATATATATATATATATATATATATATATATATATATATATATATATATATATATATATATATATATATATATATATATATATATCCGCAATATACTTTTCTTGTTGTTGTTGTTGTTGCAATTATTATTATTATTATTACTAGTTCACTTTGTGCGCAATAAATCATAATTGCCAGCGCGTTTGTCTATTTGAGTATGTACGTGTACATTTACGAATATCACGCTGTCTGTTGGATTCATCGTTCAATAGTTTATATGATTGTGGCTTAGGTGGCTAGTTGAATTTTGTATCTTTTATTTTATTGTTGTTATTGCTTCGTCATATGTACGAGTATGTACGTACGTACGTATGTATGTTGCGATTATCATTGTATTGTTCACCTCGTTTCACATGTTCGATGCGATTCGCACATTCATCTATGATACACCAACATTTATTCATTTATACAATTTATTCGTGTCACAAAGTTCATACAGGTACGTTCGTGGCAGTTGAAAAGTATACGTATATGGTATAAATTTTTGTCAGTGTGACCAGTAAATTCATAAAATATATTTAGGTGTATTTATATAAAATCAAATAAATCGATTAGAGAAGGCTAAGTAGAATCTTAAAATATTTGTGGTATACATCTTGCAAATTTGTTTTTTTCATTTTGCAAGTCTTTTGCCAAAAGATGTTCACTGCTATCACACATTCAGAAATTGACGTAATCAGGTAAGACCATGAATATCTCGCAGGAAAGTACAAAGCTGCTATTAAGCAGAAGTAAAAATAAATATATTTGCTAACTAATATGCCAATTTGAAAATGGATTAATGGAAACAAAAATGCACCTACCTCCAATACGACAACCATATTTTCGAATTAATATTTTCACACTTTTCGCAAAAAAAAAAAAAAAAATATCATGTTACAAAGCTGAAACTCAGTATATATTATTCCATTTATTAAGGAATATACCAGTTTGAAAATAGTTGAAATGAAATGAAAAGTACATCTACTTTCCATACAAAAGTATATTTTCGAATTTATATTTTCACGCTTTTCTCATGAAAATATAAAGTTATCGAGCTAAAACTTGGTACAGACTAATATATTTACTAACTAATGGTAATACTTAAAAATTTTTGGCAATCGTATAAAAAACACGCTTGCCTCCCATACAAAAGTATGTTTTCGAAGATATATTTTCACATTTTTCGCATGAAAATACTAATCTATTAAGCTGAAACTTTTTATAAATTATTATTTTTACTCTTTCATAGGCATACTTTAGAATTGTAGCAATCGGATAAAAAACACGCCCACCTCCCAAACAAAAGTATGTTTTCGAACATATGTTTTCTCACTTTTTGATTAGAAATATAAAGTTATCAAGCTCAAATTTGGTATATATTATTATATATATTAATATTTAGATATATGTAAGAATTGTAATAATCGGATAAAAAATAAACCTATCTCCCATACAAAAATATGCTTTCGAATATGCATTTTTATACTTTTCGCATGGTAATATAAAGCTATCAATCTGAAACTTGTTATATATTACTAAATTTACTAGACAATATTAAAAAATTATGCAATCGACCTTTCTCTCACACAATAATCTGTTTCACTATGTATGCATACTCTGGGCACAAAAATAAAAAGCTATGAAGCAGAAGTTACAATAATAACTATGTGACATTTTCTGTAAAATATTTCACTCTGGTCCCACTTACAATCTTACAATATCAATCGTTGTGTACAGATAGACAAATAGACTAGCAAATAGGCGACAGAGTAACATTAACACACATACGTACAGACATGCACATAAATGAGATCCGTTAGCTTGGCAAAGGTAATCTCACATCATATAAATGTAACAACTGCACAATATGTAGGTAGGTATATTCATATGTATAATCATATGTATATATATATATATGTATATAGCTGCTTTACAAACGGCCTTTAAAAGAATTTAAACATTTGCTTTTAACCTGGCTGCTTTATAATGCTTGAGTTTTTTTTTCGCCCCCCCCCCTCCTATTTTATTATGTTTAATCTTGATCAATATGCGCACATTTATTTCAGCAAAAGTCGCTCATTCGTTTTGACTTTGCAATGGCGTTCATTCGGTTCATTCAACGATGGCTAGTTGGTAAGAAACATTTTCAAAACATTTGAATAGCTACATACATACATTTTACTTGTAGATATGTATAAAGTAAAGCGCACCAAATGAAACGCAACACACCTTAATATTATATATATTATTGTTGCTACTGCTGCTGCTGACTAACTTTGTGGCTGACTTCTTTACCAACTATGTGCATAAGTAAGTGCCTAGTTTATTTGGTTGGCTGACTAAGACTTGGTTTAACTTTATTCATTTGGCTTATACGAGTATGTACGGATATAAGGTAGTTTGTAACGTTTGCATTACTACCAAGTAGTTAGTTGGTGTTATTGCTTTTTGTTGTTATTTAATACATTGATTATATTATGATAATGCATGGAACAAAAGCAGGGCTATTTTATTCTTACTTGCTTACTGTTGTTATACAATATTAAGTATGCATTCAAATGTATACTCGTCGTAGGAGTATACTTGTATATGATTGCTATTAATTCAATGTAAATGAGTTATATATTTCAATAATACTTATGTATTGTATATATGTAATCACTCGTCTTATAAAACAATAGCTTGTTGATATATCCATGCTCATTATGTGATTTCTACAATGCGATAAAATACAAGGCATACTGTTGTTTACATTAGAAAATAAATATGAATCAATTTGTTTGCATGTGTATATGTGTGTATGTAAATTCATAGATATGATTGCAAATTAAATTTATCTATTATTGATTGATTTTTAGTTGTTAATATGTAAATTTGTGTATGTTTGTTGTTGTTAAGAGCCATATTCATACTGGAATTTCTTGTATGAAATATTACACTACACATGCTTGTTTTGGCTTGGTTTATGAAGCGGTTGACATAAGGCAGCGCATATTTTCGTCCAAATAAGTTTATTCTGCTGCCGCATTGAACTTTCAAAATTCTCCATTAAGCAGATTAGCTTTTCAAAATTTAGAAGTTGTCGTCTTCATACAATTACACACATTCTCGACTACAGCTATTAGTTTGTAGGGTAATCAATAAAGTCTACAAATAAATATTCAAAAACTCATTACTTTTTTATAAGAGAGGTAGATGTGGTTTTGATTAAATTCTATTACTTATTATATATTCTGTGATGATAATAATTTCAAGTGCCAAATTTCAGCCTGATAGCTTTATATGTATGTGCACAACGTTCGAAAATATATATTCGAAAACATTTTTTTGTATGAGAGGTAGATGTAATTTACGTTCAATTAGGTAAATTTTTAAATTAATTCATTCGCCGCTAAAAAATACTCATATACACCAAATTTCAGTCCAGTAACTGGATGCAAGATGACTGAAAACATATATTCGAAATCATGTTTTTGTATGGGAGATAGGTGTAGTATTTATTCGATCGCATTAATTCTTGAATATATGTATTTGGCGGTGAATATAATCATATATACCGATTTTCAGTTTAATAACTTTATATTTATATGGACAATTACTGAAAATATATGTTCGAAAATACACTTTTTTATGGCAGTTAGATGTGATTTTTCTTCGATTATGTTCATTCTCAATCTTGAGCTATCATCAGTAGTGTAAATAATCGGATGTACCAAGTTTCAGCTGGATAGCCTTTTATTTATGTGCATAATATATTAAAATAGATGTTCGAAAAAATATTTTTGTATGGCAGGTGGGCGTGATATTCATTCAATCATGTTAATTTTTAATTATATTCATTAGTTGCTACAAATAATATTAATAAAATTGAGTTTCATTTGGATTGCATCATATGTTATACACAATTTCTGAAAATATGTCTTCGAAAACATGAAAGTTAGCAGTGATTTTTAAACAATAATGCCAATTTCCGACTACGTTTAACAAAAATGATAAAAATAGTACTACTATGCACAGAATCTCTAAACTAATTGTTTGATATTTATGAGTACCTACATTGTCTGAAAATATTCGAAAGCATAATTTTGTATGAGAGATAGCTATTAAAAATGGTTTATTTTTAAATTTATCTGTTTGTTGTTAAGAAATAAAACTTATATACCAATTTTTGGATTTATTAGACATTAGTTGCTATTTATGACTATTTTAAAAGCCTTTTTTTTGCTTTCTTTAATTTTAATCATGTTATTTGACAATTCTATTTATTGTTGCTAATATTTATAAATTTGTTTATTTTCGATTTTTGATTTTTTGAAAACATTTTTTATTTTTTTTTTTGCATATGTATGTACCATCATTAATTTACGTTTATTTAGTTGATTGTTCTTCGAAAGAAATATGAGTACATAAATAAAAATTCTATATTCTTTCATTAAATATTTTTTTAAATTAATTATTTTCAAATTTTTTATTGTTCAACTTATTGTTGCCAATTGTTGCTCGTAAATATTTTTAATGCATTTCTTTTGTGTGATTAATATTATTTTTTGGCAATTAAAAAGATTTTTTTTTAATCCAAAATAGAAATATATTTGTAAGTACCTCAATAATTTAATTAATTTGCTAAAATCGGCAGTGAGGAGGATTTTATGGAATTCATTGTAAATCCTGTTGAGAATTTTATAGCGATTTGGCTCACTACGTTTTATTCATACAATTTTAAGTCACATTTGTGAACATATTTTCGGATTGAAAGATGCTATAAATGATCAAGTATTCACAATCTAAGCTCCAAGCTAATTCATTCCGTGGAGACTCTATTTTTTAACGAATTTTTATCCATCCGTAAACATATCTAACGAATATTACTCTTGAAAATCAATCAATCAATGAATATCAGGCATAGGTACAGTTAAAGATTGAAATTTTTTTTTTTTAAGTTAAATCCAGCTGAAGTCCATCGTAACTTATGATGGTAATACTCTTTCAGAAGCAACATACAGAAATTGGTTGCAACGATTCAAAGTTAATGATTTTGATTTGAAAAATGAAGAACGTGGAAGACCATCGAAAAAAGTCCGAAGAATTGCAAGCATTGTTGGACGAAGATGACACTTTAAGTCAACAACAAATGGCAGAAATATTAAATGTTACATGTTAATGTTAAATATGAAAAGTATTTTGAGAATCCTAAACACAAGAAATCCTAGATTACACCAGGCAAACCATCAACATCGACCTTAAGACAGGATTGCTTTGGAGAGAAGATGATGTCGTGTATTTGGTTGGATCAGTAAGGTGTTGTGTACCATGAGTTTGTGAAACCTGGTGAAACTGTTAATACTACCATCGCTACCGACAACAATTGATCGACTAAAACCATGCATTTATCGAAAAATGACCAGAATGGGCCAGAAGACACGGTAAGGTAATTTTGCTAGACGACAATGCACCGGCACATAAAGCAAAACCGGTTTAGAATACGATCAAATCATTTCGCTGGGATTTGTTAGCCCATCCGCTGTATTCAACGGACTTGACTCCTTCCTATTATCACTTGTTTTCATCGATAGGTCAAGCACATAAGAAGCAGCACTTCAAAACAACTGAAGAACTGGAAAATTAGATGTCTGAATAATTTTCATCAAAAGACCATCAATTTTTTGGCGTGGTATCCAAAAATTCCCAATCAATATGTGGTAAATATGTGTAGAAAGCGATGGCCAATACTTTCAATAAAGTATTTTTTTCTTTTCACATTAAAATAAGAGTTTTATTTTCTTTAAAAAACGGTAATTACATATGGTAAGTCGAGCTTTTAATGTTAAAAGATGTCATGCACACTATATAGTCAGTGTTTTTGTACAGTAATATAGGACATAAGCTTTCTTCATGATGGAATTACAAGAATGTCATGTTTATCAAATCAATCAGTCGATTGATTTGAAGCTATATTGTCGTCAACTAAATAATTTCAATATATCTCTTGACAAAAAATGTACAGATCTTATTAATTACAAATGTGTAGTGCCACACCATGAAAACCTTGAAGCTTGTAGCTTGAATGGAAAGTATTGGCTGATCTATCATAATCATCGGACATTGCGAAAAGATTTTACTGATGGATCGTTCGATTTTGATGGCTCATTTATTGATTGAATCGTAATTGAAGACATTTACAGATAATCACCTATCGAAAAGGTATTCTACCCCTGAGTACAATATGAGTACAATGAAAAAGGAAACCACAACACTATGCAAAGAACAAAAAGAAGAATAAGAATAAAAAACAAGTTTTCTATTGTTTCAATATTCTACAGTCGCCATGGATGTTAATGTTAAGTCGAAAAACAAACATCAGTAATATCAATATAGCATAGCTCATAAACAATCGGTAAAAATTCATTAAATCGAAAATTGTATAACAAAAAAGCAACAACAACAATATGGATAGCGTCAACAGCAGCACCTTACATACAGCACCTTATTCGAAAAGGTATTTTTTAGAATATTTTAACATCGGAGCTATTGAATGAATGAATAAATGAGCAATGAAACTAACGTGCACCTACCAACGCTCCAACGAATCATCAGACAGACAAATAGATAGACAAAGCGGCGATCATTTGGTATGAACAATGTCATCATTGCTGCTATGCTGGTGGTAATTAGTCATTTTGATCATGTTATTTACTCGCTTATTGGTATTTGTTACTGCTTGCTGCTGCTGTTGCTGCTGGTGCTGCTGTTACTCTTGCTATTGTTATTGGAGACTTGTTTGAAATAATTTTCTCTTTTGTTGGTGTTGTTGTTGTTGTTGTTGAAGTCGCTGTCGAACATACCAAATGATTGCATATGTAATGCGGTGTATTTATTATTATTAGTATAGTATTAGCATTGTTGTTGTTGTTGTTGCTCTGGTTATTATTATTATTACTGTGCTTGACTCTTTTTTTAATGCGTTTTTATGAGGGAAGCATTCATATTATTGGTGTTTGGTTTGCGTTTACTTCATGTTTTTTATTTTTTAATTTTTTTTTTTTTTTTGTGGGGTTAAAATTAAATTTAATTCGATTTGTCAGCTGGAGACTTAGACTTACCGTATTGTTCTAGTTTCGGTGTTTTTGTTTTGTTTTATTAATTTATATCATTTTTGCTGTTATATTTGTTGTTGCTGTAATTGTATTTACTGCCACATCATGTGTGATTTTGTAGCAGCGGCTCTCATTGTATTTAAGCTAAAATGGTAACAAGAAGAAATGAAATTAAAACAAAAAATGGGTTAAAATTAGAAAACTGGATGTTTCACATGATTTTTTTCGTTATTATAATGTTTCTTTTTTTTTTTGGATATTTATAAAACGCAATTTGTTATCAATTTTTTTCAGTTGAACTATTTTATATATTTTATTTTGCTATTTTAAAACACACATGTGTCATTATTTTTTATCAAAAGTAAGACAAGTCAATTGAAAAAATTTTGAAAAGTTGAAATGCTCTACATTAGGACAGATACAGAGATATATGGTGTTTTCAAGAAGCTAGACAACATTTGAAAATATACTTTCTTCTAATTATATTTCACTGACTAATTCATTAACAAATATTATTAAATTCACTGATTTTTAACTTGATTACTTTATATTTTCGATGAAAAAGTGTAAAAGAAACATACTTTTATATGGAAGCTAGGTGGGATTTTTATCCGATCGCACACATTTTTAATTTTGCTTATAGTTTTTTTTATTCTCATAGTGTGTATGAAGTTTCAATGAGATAACTAAATATTTTCATGCGAAAAACGTGAAAAAATACATGTGAAAACGTATAATTGTATGGGAGCTAAGCGTGGTTTTGATTAGATTTCAATCAATTTCAATTGGGACAATATGTTGGTAAATTCAGTGCCATATGGTAAGTTTCAACATGATAGGTTTTTATTTACATACCAAAAGCATGAAATTTTGCATACGAGAGCATATATTTGTATGGGAGATAGATGTGATTTTAATCTTATTCTATCAATTTTCAAACTCGTACATTAATTAGTAAAAATAATTATTTATACCAAGTTTGAACATGATACCTTTAGATTCTCATCCGAAAACGGTGAAGTATGGTATACTGGAGCGTATATTTGTATGGGACATAAGCATAGTTTTAATTCGATTTCAGCCATTTTCAAAATTTTCTATTATTTAATAAATATAATCATATGTACCAACTTTCAACTAGACAGCTTAATATTTTCGTGTGCAAAGTATGAAATTAACCATTTGAAAAAGTACTTTTGTATGGTGAGGAAGTGTGATTTTTAACCTATTAGGCTCATTTTTGTACTCAGTAATTTGTTATTAAATATAATTGAATGCAGCAAATTTCAGCTTGTTAAATTTATATTTTGATGCGAAAAGTCTAAAAACATACAAATGAAAACATACTTTTGTATGGGAGGTAGGTGTGATTTTTATCCGATTTTGTCCATTTTTAAAATATTTTTTAATTTGGGGAATATAATCATACACACAAAGTTTTAGCTTGATAGCTTTGTATTTTGGTGTGCAAAGTGTAAAAATATCCATTGGCTATACACTTTTGAATGGGAGGTAAACGTGGTTTTCAGCTTATTACTCCAATATTTAATTTGTCCTATATACAATATTTATGGACACAAGTGTACATATTAAGTTTTAAAATGTTATTTGTATGTTTTCATGCAAAAAACGTATAAACACAAATTGAGATAGGCAGATGGCAATGGCTAAATCGACTCGAATATATATATATATATATATATATATATATATATATATATATATATATATTAATATATATATATATATATATATATTAATATATATATATATATATATATATATATATATATATATATATATATATATATATATATATATATATATATATTATATATATATATATATATATATATATATATATATATATATATATATATATATATATATATATATATTTTGACAATATATTTCATATATTTCTATATGTAAGTTTTTGGTAAAAATAAGTAAGTAAATTGTTAAGTTGGTGTAAATATTTTCTCTCACTCTGACATTGACGTATGTTATAAATACGTGTACTCTCAATGAATATCATAAATTTATATGTACAAAAATAATAAAAAATATTTTCGATCTCTGATCCATTTTATGCTTAATATTAGCTAATGGTAGTTTTACTCTCTCTCTCTCAAAAATAAAGTTCCATCTGTGTTATTTGTAAGAAGTTTCACAGAGAAAATAAATTATCATATTAAGTTCAGTATAAAAATTATGAAAATATATCACATGGTATTTTTTTATTTCTTTTTTTAAATTTTTTTCTATTTTTTATATTTCGTGTTTTATAAAAAAAAACATAGATTTTGAAGATTTATATAAACACACTTTAAATACTGCCTATGCATAATAAAAAAGACAGAGAACAATGACAAATTAGGCATATAAATTTTAAAATGGCATTATTACTGTTCACCCGGTTATTGTTTTTGATTTTTATGATATTATTTTCCATAATTTATTCAAAACTACTGCCGTTGATTGATTTTTTATGTTTATAGTTTTTCATTAAAACGATTCGATCGAAAATTTATACTTCTATGTTCACCATTAGTAACATAATGGTGAACATATATACCTAAAGTATATATAAGTATCTACCTTATAAATGATATACTTCGTGCCATATTTATATTTATATATAAATGTGTTATTTTTCGAAATCAAAAAAATTATATTTTATATATTTTTGTAAAATTTATTGTTATATCCCTTTTTTTTATACAGTATCACATATATACATTTATATAGACTAATGGAAGAATATATGTGGGTGTATTTATATTGTGGGAATTACTTTAGAATTCGTCATTAATGAGTTTATATATGCGTTTAACAGATAGAAATCAGATTTTATTATTATTTGTAAAAAAAATAAATGATGCATTTGTGAAGCATTTTAATTTAATTGTATATATCCAAATAAGAATAAAGCAAGCAACAAGATTCGTGTGAATTAATGGAAACAAA
Organism: Megamerina dolium; assembly: GCA_963854835.1. Taxonomy (NCBI): domain Eukaryota; kingdom Metazoa; phylum Arthropoda; class Insecta; order Diptera; family Megamerinidae; genus Megamerina; species Megamerina dolium. Next base: position 68,767,731 of record OY978526.1, read on the forward strand.
TTTTTTTTTCATAATGGAAAGGGGGAGGTGATTTCAGAGTCGCATCTACTTTTCACTAAATAATTTATTACTAGAATGAGGACTCGCAAAACTAAACATGGACGTGCCACAATCATTTTAAGATGCTGTAAGAAGGTATCAATAAGCTCATAATTCATAGACTTTGTATGACAGCTATATGAAATAGTGGGCGTGGTTCTCTAATTTTTCAGCGATTACCTAAAAATCTAAATTGTGGACTTATGTACCAAATATAGCTGTTGTATGCTAAATTTTGAGATGAATATCGTAACATAAACGAGTTAGCCAAAGTAATGACTTTGTATAGGAGGTACATGAAATACTGGGCGAAATACCCCCATTTTTGAGTAAATTATATATTTTTAAAATATTGAACGGCATATCAAATTTCAATGTTTTATTGTCATTTTTAAGTGGATTTTAGCAACATTATTGAGCTTATAACAATAGCGACTTTGTATGGCAGCTATATGAAATAGTGGGCGTGGTTCTCTTATTTTTCAGCAAGCATCTGCAGTGCTAAATGTAAACTCATTTATTAAATATGCCTATTGTAGAATTGTTTTTATGGAGAATATAATAACATAATTGAATGAATCAATGTGGTGGTGACTTTGTATGGAAGGTATATGAAATAGTGGGAGCTTTACATCCATTTTTTTACACAAAGTTTAATTACTAAAACTAAATTACTAAATGCTTAATATCGCTGTCCTAGAATGATTTTTAAGTGATATAGAATCATATTATACAGCGAACCACTATAATGACTTTGTACGGAAGCTATATGAAATAGTAGCCGTGGTTTATCCATATTTTACGATATTATTGCCTTCCAAAATATGTACTCAAATTTAAAATAAAGTAGCCGTAGGTGAAAAATAAATAAAATTGTGAAATTTTATAAAGAAAGTGGCCAAAGCCTTTTAAATTGCTTCGTGTGGTCGTGACAGTTGACCGATTAAGACCAGCTTCGGCACCCCTTGACCTTGGATAGCTTGAAAAACAAAATTAAATGCCCAATGAGTGAAGCTAAATTAGTAAATTTCAATTTGTATTAACTTGGACTTAAACCATGTCGATGTTTATACCTAAAATATAAAATTATGGGAACATTCCTTTACAAAAAAAAAAAAAGAACAAAAAACAAAAACAAACAAAACGCTTAAATTAGAATTATAATATATTTACTGTTGTTAGCATAAAAAGCCTATAACAATATTGATAGTGAGGGTTAGGTAGCAGCACAGTGATTCTCAGCACATCACATTAATATCATATGTATGGAAAAACAATAAAATCAACAAGAATTGGTAAAATAAAAAAAAAAATAAAAGAACAACAACAGCGTGACATAAATAAATATATATTGGTAAATAAAAACCATAGGTAGCTAATAATAATCAGTTTTAAGCCAGCATATACATATGTGCAGCAGATAGATATTCATGCATTTACATACTTCCATACATATTGAATAAGAATTGCTTCATACTCTTGTTAACCCGTAGAAATGCAATCAAGTGTGTGTATGTGTGTGTGTACTCATACTATGGCAGCATTATAATGATGACGATGATGATGCGTCGATTTATGAAAAAGTAGTACGGCGACTCAAGCGCCATCATCATCATCATCATCATCATTATTGTCATCCATAAACTCAACGAGTAGAAATGTAAAACAAGAAGAATTGAAAACTAGAGTAAGTAGGTACTTTCAGAATGAGACTATATCTCACTGGATGCAACTGGTGCAATATACATGTGACTATTAATGGTTCCCTGCTTGGCCATAGATTTTTTTTCCTTTTATTCTTATTTGTTTTTGCAGTTATGCATGCTTCGAAATAACAACCAACATACTATTTGTAGACAATACAAAATAGTCACCATAACGATGGTCACTCGCATTCGATTTGTTTACTCTTTACATATTGGTATTGCTTGAGTTTTTACGGTTATTATTTTTGGCTTCTTCATAATGGATGTTTCTTTAGGTCTTCTTTTTGTTTTGTTTTTTTTATTTTTTTTTTTGGTTTAAGAGTTTCAAGTGAAATTTAGTCCACTGTGTGTTTTTATTTTCTGATGATTTCAAATGCTTTCTAACAATTTACATTATTAGTAGAGTTCATACTATGCCACACTTTCTTATTGATACATTGATACATTTTACGAGTAGTTATGTACAACATGTATGTATACATACATACTCGTAAATGTTGCTATAAGAATTGCTGTATCATTTCCTTATGAACGCACTCATATGGAATGTAGTCAATGTTTAGTTTATGCATTAAAATTGTTTTTTTATATTTTTCCACAAATTAGTAGTACATACCTATGTATAGTAAATATATTTTTATGTACAAATATTACATACATAATTATAAATTTGATCTGTGAGATGTCCGCTTCCGTCTTGAGTTTTAAAATGATAATTTTTTCATTTTTAAGTAAATGAATTTAAAACTTCCTTATTTAGATTTTAAGATTGATTTCTGTAGCTGCTGCTAGTATATTAAAAAGATGATTTTTCATAAAATAAGGTAAAAAAGACTGGTAAGGGTTTTAGTGGGTTAACATAATCCAAAAATATATTATCTAAAAGATTAAGCCATCAGTGGTTACTTCTAATGGGTTAAAAAGATGATATCCTATGAAAAGGGCAAAAATAACAAATAACTTTGGGAACAAATAGGTTAAAATATTCTGAAAATGAATTCAAAACAGCACATTTTATTACGAATATTAAGCTGAGAGCATAGAATCATTGTCGGTCTTAATTTTAGCGAGTTATTGTAAAATTTAATCCGAGAACGCACCACAACATTTAAATTGAGCACTTTCACAATGCATATGTGTTTACAGGTAAAAATTGTACTCTCCAATATATTGGACAAGTGCACTAGAGGGTTAAATGCTTCTGATGTTTAGTGAGCTTTAGTGAAATTGAATAAGCGAATTCTTGTGAATTATATTAATATATGTGGCTGCTCTTAATGGGTTAAAGAGATGATATCCATTGAAAGAATTAAAAGATACCCTTAAAGGAAAGAGTTAATGGGTTAATATGTATATTCCAGAAAGATATTTTTCAAAAGATTCGGCTAGTCAATTCAGCATATATAAATTTTATTGTAATAAATTTTACTTAATTTTCCACACTCATTTGTATTTATTTTATTCGTGGGAATTCTAAAATCAATATATTTCTGACCTTTAGCAAAATTTTTGTGAGCCGTACTGATCATCTGTGAAGCTTCATGAGGGTTGAAAAAGCGATATTTCTTACAAACACAAAAACAACCTAGAATGAAGTTATGCGATGGGTTAATGTTTTCCAAAAATATGTTCCGCAGATGATTTGACAACAAAAATGTGACATATAAATATTAGATTACCTTGGCCAAACGGACTTGATGGACATAACCACTGTGCCCTGGATAATTTTGCGGAGCTTCAACGGTAACTTAAGAAGTTTGCTAGCTTAGATTGAGTCAGTTCGGATGTTTTTGTACTTCTAAATACTACCTAAATGAGTCTTCTTGTGAAGTACGAGTAGCTAGTAAAGGCTCGGATGATTTTTGGTGGACTTTGTATCTCCCTTGGCATCACAGATCTGCAACAGTTATCGAGTGCAACAGTATATTATACGTAACGATAATTTGTGAGACCATTTCGACATTTCTAATACTATGAACTTACTTATACGTAATTTGTAGTTACTTCATATTGCGCTTGATATGGTTTGACTTCTAGACAACCAGATACTATAATCATGACACCACAGTGGACTTCTAGCGACTCAAGCGAGTCTTCGAGTAGGCCACTTCTATCTATCTGTCTACCTAATAATTATTTCCAACATCAATTCAATACTATGCAAGTACTATTTCTCTAAAATTAATATTTCCATTAGTTAAACAATATGATATTTGTGACTGTTACTAATTATTATTATCATTATCAATAAATATTTGCTTTTTTTTGCCTTCTAAGAATTTTTCAACTTCACAATAATTTTTTTTTGCTACACTACGAGTATCTAAGAAACTAGAATATACATAAATGAAATACCAACAGACAACAACATACGAGTAGAACGATAAAAAAATATTCTATTCTCCAAGATAATCCATAATAATTTTGCAGATGTAGTAAAAAAAAAAATGTTAATTATTATTTATTTTTATGTTGAAACAACTAATTACATGGTTTGTGCTTCATTCATTCATTCATTCATTCATTTAATCTTCGTATTCATTTATTCATTCATATTCGGACAAAATATGCACATATGTATGCTCATATATAATATTATATATATTAAGCATTAGCGTGTGCGCACAACATTTTTTTGGATAATAGCAAATACCAATGAATAGCATTAAAATGATGATGCATATCAAAGATATTCGCAATGTCTTCATAGACGGCATTCGGACCCTATATTGAAGTCAGCCGTCACTGCAGAACTCAAGTAACTAAGACTAACGTGTTAGAGGACCACATTTTGACACTTATTCAGCAGGTAGAATAGACTACCGGAGAATAAAATTCGATTGGCATACAATATGTGTAGTGTGATTTTATCAATTTGTTTATTAGAAGGCTATTACTCTGCGGCCATCAGTTTTGAAACCCTCCGGCATTTAATTGACTAGTTCAGTATGAACAGAGCAAAGCACTAATAATGATCTCATGGTGTAGTAAAGCCAGAAATCTAGTCTTTATTCTCTCACAAATAAAATTAAAAGGGTTTAGATATCCTACATTATAACAGACACACAAACATACGTTTAAAAATATGCTTTTGTATGTGTAGTAGATGTGGTTTTCATTTGCTTTCATTCGTTCTTATGTTGGACCATTTATTAGCGAATTTAATGAATGTACTAAGTTTCAGTTTGATAATTTTATTTTTTCTTGTGCTAAGTGTGAAAAAATTTCATCCGATTCTATCCATTCTCTAATAGGTTCCTTTGTTAGCAAATATTATCTCATGTAACAAGTTTTGAGCTTGCAAGTTTTATATTTTCTTGCGGAAAATGTGAAAAAATAGAAACGAAAACCGACTTTTGTACGGAGGGTGGTCCCATCGTATATCCGATGGAACTCATTCTCCAACTAGTTCATTTATTGGCAAATATAATCTCATTCAGCAAGTTTTGAGCTTGACAGTTTTATACAAGATGTGAAAAAATAGAAACGCAAACAGACTTTTATATGGGAAGTGACTGTGATTTTGACGCAATTACGTCCATTTTCGAACTAGTGCATTTATTGGTACACATATGCTCATGTCCTAAGCTTCAGGTTGACAGTTTTATATTTTCTTGCTCAAAATGTGAAAAAATTGAATCGGAAGACGACTTTTGTATGGGAAGTGACTGTGGTTTTGATACCATTTCATCCATTTACGAACTGTTGAATTTGTTAGTAACATAATCTCATGTACCAAGTTTCATGTTGATAGTTTTATGCTTTCTTAGGAAAAGTGTGAAAAAATAGAAATGGAAACAGACTTTTGTATGGGAGGTAGGCATGATTTTCATTCAACCCTGTCTATTTTCAAATTGATGCATTTGCTTGCAAATATAGGCATTTGTACAAAATTTCAGCTACAAAGTCAGGGATTTTCATGCACAGAGTGTGAAAACATGTATGAGGCGTTATATCTTCGAAGACAATACATGCAATTTTCCTGCTGGCATTTGTGTAAGCATTTAAAGTTATATATATGCGAATTTTTGTTTGACACTATTTTCTCTTCACTTTTGAATTTTAGCATTAAAAAAAAAATACAAAAAAAAAACAAAATCTTGTAAATTTTGTTCATTAACGCTTAAATATTTATGTTTATTGTTTGTTTAAACATTCACAAGAGATACAAAACAAAAAACAAAAAACAAAAAAAAAACACTGCAAAAAGAATTAAAAAAATTAATTAAACATTAATCAAAATCATCATTGTCTTCACTGTACATTTGGACAGTTTATCTATGTAGATACAAGTATATATATATATATACATATGTATGATTGGAGGTAGGTTCATTCTGTCAGTTTATTGTTACTTATAAGGAGAATGGTGTTGGCTTTGTTTTTTTTTTTTTTGTTAAATTTATTTTGCAATTGTATTTTATAACATTTTGTTATTTTTTTTTTTTTCTCTTTAATTTATTAATATTTCTGTTTAAGTATTATTTTGGTTGTAGGTAAATATCTACTTGTTGTCTTTGAGATTCTGTTATAGTGCAGCGAACTCGCATATTATATTGTACTACACACAGTATAGTAAATGATTCCTGATTTGGCAATGAGGGCTAACTGACCGACAGGCTGGTTGACATGTTGACTGACGTAATGATTGCATTTCAACGTAATTCAATTGAATTGAATTCAAGTCAAGTTCATTTAATTACGTTTTTTTTTCTGATTTTGTTGCTACGTTTGCTTGTTTGCTCCATTATTTATTTTGTTATTTGCTTTTTCTTCTTCTTCTTCTTCTTCTTTTTTTTATTGTTATTATTATTGTTATGAAGTACCCATGTACCATACATATGTATATACATGAATTTTTGATGAATTTTATTCTGTTGCAATGTTATTCAATTGAATGCTTTTAGGGTATTCAAGTGCATTGTTATTTATACTTAATACGTACATACGTAAATATCAATGTATATATGTATGTCGGTACTAATATATGTACTTAAGTGTACAATGATGTATATACAATAGTATATTTTATACTTTTTATGTACACTTTAGGTTATATTGCCTTGTCGGAAATTATCTCACACTTATATTCATTTTAATTGGCATATTTTTTCTTATTCTTTTATTATTGTAGGAATTTTACGTATTATTTTTGTTATTGTTATTTGTTATTGTTTTATTTTTTGGCAATGACACTTGCGGTCAGATCACAAAAAAACCAAGTTAATTAATTGCGAGAAAGAGGCGGGATAGAATTTAAAAATAAGTACTAAAGATATATATAGCTTTTAGGTAGGATATATAAGTAAATATTATGTATGTATATGTTCAATCAGTTTCATTTACTGTGGCATACATATTGGCGGGTCTGGAATTAATTTAGTTCAAATAAAAAAAATATATAATTAACAAAATTATTTCTTTTTCCTTTTTTTCTCATTCAATTTGGGCTAAAATTAAATAAAAATAAATTTTTTTTGTAGTTATTTTAAGATTGTCCGATTTGGATCAAATATGCTGCGTTTTTTTTTACAATTTCTTGCCATTTTAGCTTCATAACGGCAACAATACTTGAGGTATTCATAATGGTAAGGAAAATATAAAATGGCTCTCTCATGTGTAGAAGCCTTGGTCCCTCTCTCATATGAGAAGAAATATGACAATCGCTTGCCGACAGCTTCGAACTATAGAGATTTAAGAGTTTCTGACGGGTCACCATTGATATGTGTGGCATGTGGTTGGACTGATGGAAGACAACATCATTTTCTATTGGCCACTTCTGGGCGCTTCTGGTCAGTTGCTATCATCAAAGCGCCCAATTGCCAACAGGAGGAAACTGAATTTATTGTTTAGTTATACTCAAATGCCAGTAGTCGTAAATGAGTCTTCCTTTCCTATACCACCAAAGCAGAGCAAATCCATTCTAACTATTAGTCCTTATTTGGGAAGCATTTGAACCACTTCATTGCGCCTAGAATATGATTGTTTTCATGTATTTATCATCCTCACTAGCGCCGTTATCACCTTCAAAATTTTCTGGGATCAGTTAGATTGCGAACAACTTGATGTTTTCCTTTTTTTTTTGTGTAAAATGTTGCAGTTTAAAATCGATTTCCCAATCCATCTTTATTCTTCGCCCCCTGGCGGCAGTTAGAAATTATAAGCGCTCACAATTTCTGCAATATTTGAGCTTTCCATGGGATTCCAATTACAGTTCTACCTAAGCTGGAATTGGAAGCTCCAATTGTGATAAATTTTTCAAGCATTTGAGATCGTATGTCAACGATTGGGTATTCCTCTTCATCAGAGCCCAACACAGAGTTTCAATTACAACACCCCTTCAGATGGACTGCTTTGTATTTGCATTATCTGAGGTCGAACGATTGGTGCTTCCTCTTCATCAGCATCCTATAGAAGGTTCCAACTGCAACATTTCCTTGGACGAAATGTTTTTTTTTCATATTTCCACAGCTCTACCATTCAATCATTAACACTTCTTAAAGCATTTATGAACATATCTCAATGATTTGGACTTTCTCTTTGCCTCCATCCATTTGAGGACTCCAATTACAGAAAAATTACAGAAGCTACTTTCACTGTTAACCTCTTTTTCTTTGGACGGACTGTTAACTGTCACCACTTTTTCAAGCATTTGAGGTCATACTTCAATGGCAAGATCGTCTTCTTTGTTGGCGTTGCACGAACTAGTCCATGTGTTATATCTATTGGAAAATATGAGGTTCTCAAAGAAAGAACTACCTTCTAATTGTGGTCGATTGCACAATAAAATGTTGAAAAGCTGTTCTTTCAAACTCTGCCGACTCAACGGCTAGCAAAATATATTGAAATTAATTAAATAATTTGTTCCTCCCATATTCGTAATTAATTAAAAAACAAATACAAAACCAAAAAACAACTACATTTAGTAATTATAATGAATGATATTCTTATAAAAATGTGTTGAACTAAAATGGGGATTTTGATACATTTCCTGTGTGTGACAGTGTTTGTGTGTGTGTGTGTGTGTATATATATATAAATTTTATTTTTGATTATCTCTTCTAAAATAGATTTTTATCTTAAAACATTGTATATCGCGCAATTATTATAAAAAAGGAGAAGTTCAAAGAACATGAATAGGTTTCGTAAACAGTATTGCTATACGTTAACAACAACAACAATAAGAAATAAGTCAAATAAGAAAGAGAATCAAATAAACTAAACAAACCAGACAAGTTGCTTCTTGCCGTTTTTTTTTTTTTGGGGTTTTTTTTCATATCTGTTTTCATTAATAACATCATATTATATTTGTTTATATTAATTAAGCAAATTTCTACATCTTCTTCTTCTTCTTCATTTGATTCAACCTTACTTTATCAATGTTGGTTATTCGAAATTTTTTATTTGAATTGGGAGAAAAAATTAAACAAACTATGAATATAATAAAAAAAAAATAAACAAAATGCTCATCGATGTTATAAAAATGAAATTTTATTGTAAATAAACAAATATATTATTGTATATATAGGCATTTCCTAGAAAACAGTTGAGGTTCATTGAAAAATTTTATCAACTTCTCTATAATCGAAAATTTGGATTTTAAATTGTAATAATAACGCTTAATCAAATGTATATGTAAATTGTAAACTTGTCACTTAAAATTCACAAAAAAAAAAAAATTAATACAAAAATTGATATTATTTATTCCCACATTTGGGGCCATGGTGAGGAGAAGGATCCATATATTTTATATCGATATAGAACTATGTCATGAATTGTATTTTATTTGAACGTTTCGATTCAGTCAATAAAAATTAGACACTCAAATTAGACATTAGACCTCCTTGTTTAGATATTGTAAAAAAAAGAAATTTATTGCGTCCGCAATATCGAGTGCAAATTGTTTTAACTTAAATCATTTTTAAAATCATATATTAAATTAAATAATTTTCCAGATTCGCAGAATTTTAAGTTCTTATATGCATTCCAAAAATGACTTCAATTTTTGTCGCATCGTAACGCTTTACTTGACATACCTATGATATCTTCAAATCAAGTACTCTATTGTATCCAATTTTTTGCTTATTTACAATACTAATGCCAAGTTTGCATCGCATTCAAATTCATTTCATTCCATTTATGTTTGTTTCTTTTTACCAAAATATTTTATGCGTACTACGATTGTCGCATCCGTAATACAGGAAATGCCCATATCTAAATACATTAATACATAAAATAACAATAAAATTTACAACAATTAATTCAACAAAATTAAACATTTGTTTTAAAAGATGAACACAAAAACTAAATGAAAATAAATCAAACAACAACAAAATCGAAGAAGCAATAATGACAATGAATATATGTACAGTGGAATCTCAATAAAGCAATAAGCAAGATACTGATAAACAAGTTTCACTCTGTTTATGGAATTTGAAATAAAACAGCTGACGAATTGAGGACCATCACACTTTCGTGAGCAATTTTGCGGTCTACGGCCCCAGATAATCAGATTTAGTAATATTCTTCAGGCTGAAAAATATTAAATATCTCTACAGTTACTAGCATGGACATTGAATTTACTGTTTTTCGACCTTTTTCATATAATTTTTATTGCATATATTTAAAGATTCAAGACTGGTATATATTATTCATCAGAGATACCATCTGCATCGTTTTAACCATCTGTCTGTCTGTTTCTATACCCCTATGCTAGCATGATAATTCCAGTAATTATAAAGAAATTGTGCTGAAAATTGTTTCAATGTATTTTTTTTTCATCTACGAATGGTTGAAATCGTAAATAGCTGGAATTGGATGAAAACTGCAACTACCTTCTTTATAAAAATATAATCGCAAATAGATATTTTCAGATATTAAACACCAAAACATAAAGCTATTGGGTTGAAACTCAGTACGTAAGATTATTTTCGCTAAAGAACGATTATGTTGTAAAATTGACGTTTTTGAATCAAAACTACGCCTACCGCCCATACAAAAATCTGATTTCGAACATATGTTTTCAGTCGTTACGTACGAAAACCTGAAGTTATTAGACTAAAACTCAGTGTACAAGATTATTTTCACCAACAAACGATTATGCTCCAAAATGGGTGATATTGAATCAAAATTATGTATTCGTTCCATACAAAAGTATGTTTTCGAAAGTGTGTTTTCAAATTTTACGAGCAAAAATTAAAAGTTGTGGGACTAAAACTCTAAAAATATCAATACTTATACCTGCGGATATATATATTTGAAAATGGTAAATATTGGTTGAAATTTACAACTACTTCCCATATGGAAGTATGTTTTCGAATGTATATTTTCAGAATTTTTGCACGAATTAATAAAGCTATCGGATTATGACTAAGGACATAAAGTTACTAATATTTTGGAATACAAATTATTGAAATTAAACGTTATCGGATGAAAACTACCGTTACCTCCTATAGAAAAGTATATATTCGAATGTTTGTTTTCACGGTTTATGCACTAGAATATAAGGCTAAAAAGCTTAAACTCATTACATATGATTTTTTAATAGCTGAGAATGTATATATCCCAAAATAGATGTTATCGGATGGCAGCAACAACTACCTTCCATACAAAAATATGTTTTCAAATGTACATTTTTTGACCTTATCTACGAAACTATAAAGTTGTAGGTGTGAAACTCACCACATATGATTACTAGTAACTTCGAATGTGTATTTTCGAAAATGGCTGCTATCTGACGAGAGCCATTTCTTCAAATGTGGTTCTACTGTACCTGTGCCAAACATATTACATATTTGGCATATTAAAATTAATTACATTTTTTTCAACAATAAATTCATATATTAATTTTATTTATGTACTCAAAAATAACGAAGCAAAAAAAAAAACGATGTTTTCATTAATTTCTATGTCAACATATGTATGACTATTTTGACAAAGCTTTATATGGCAAAGTGGTAATAGATGTAGATACTTAAATATATACATGTATTCATCAATAATAGTTAAGCAGTGACAAAAGTTAATTTTAATATTTAAAATTATAATTAATAATTATTAATGTATGTCGTTGACGAAAGAGCGCGTGCGTTTCGAGCTATACTTCTCTATGAAAGCAGCCGCGCATATGTATAAACATACTATGTATGTTATTCATGCATATGTTAATCAATAATTATCATGATGTATTCAGTTAGAATTTCACATTTATTGTTATTGACTTGAAGCTATCTATACAAATAGTTTTATGATTATACTAAACTTGTCGTCATCGCCGTCGTCGTCATCGTCATTTTCCAAATATTTTTCATTGTTTTTACGTATGGTATGTGTAAAGACTTGGTTAATTATTACTGTTGCTGCTGCTGCTGTTGCTGCTGCTTCTGATAAGATGGTGTTGCTATTCACATATGTATGTGTTTCTATGTGAAATAGCCTAAAGTCAGCATATATACATAATAATTATAATAATAATCAACGTCGTCGTTGTCTTCGTCATCATCATCATCATCATTATTATCATCACAATATTTATCATTTCATTGTTTTCTCTTAATTTCTCATCCTTTGACAGCAGAGATCATCTTCTTCTCTCAGCTATGTAAATATAACAATATAACAATCTACTACTGTATGAGGATGGTTCATGTGTGAATAAAATAAAAGATATAGACAGAGTCAAGAAATAATACAGACTTGCTGACTGGGTTGCTGGAGGCTATATGTATGTATGTATGTACATGTATGTGCGAGTATGTAGTAGAGCACTAACTATTGTCAGCACAAAATTTCGCTCAAGAGCGGAAGTTATAAATTCTCATCAAGCAGCCGTTGTTTCATGTTGTTATTGTTATTTGTTTTCTTGTTGTCGTGTCTGTCTTCGTCGTCGTCGTCGTCGTTTGTTTCCCTCTCTTAATAATTATAATAATGCAACAACAACAATAACTATAATTATAATACAAATTATGATATTATATATTATATGTGATTATATTAGTTTGACTGTTCATCGTAAATTCCATTAAAAAAAAGTAAAAAATATGCAAAATTCAAAATTGCAAATTAAAACTTTAGCATAGAAATTAATATTAATTTAATAATTATCATTATCAGCACCATGTCTACAAAATTTCCGATCGCATATTATTAACTTATAATTATAATTTAATTATTATTATATATATATATATATATATATATATATATATATATATATATATATATATATATATATATATATATAGTTAGGTACATTGTATATGGACATAATAATTATGGCCATGACTGTGATCACATTAACATTGCAGTAAATAATATATATAAGCCCACCAAAAAAAACAAAAAAAACAAACAAACAAATATATCAAATTTCAATTTCAAATATATTTGTAATCTTTACCGTTATTGGTAACTGTATAAAATTTCATATACAACGGTTGTAGTACTATATTAAGAGATATACACAGTTTTCCTATACTAATTAATGATATTCAACATACATATATATCGTATGATTGTGATCAAACATACAATGTGACACTCACAAATAGTTACTCATTTATATGTGCATAAGAGTATATGTGTAAATATACTAATACCATCATTTATTTCTTAAATATTTAATATTCAATATCAATTTTATACATTATCACTGATCTACTTTTAATGAAGATCACCGATAATGAACCAAGCATCCATGCATTGGTGTCGATTTGGGGGATCTTTTTTTGAAAGGAGAGATTTGTGATAATTAATTTTTAAATAAAAAATGGAAAAATGGATATTTATACATTTTTAATGAAAATAGCACATCACACATCGATTGTAATTAAACATAGTCTGAAGTAGAATTTTGATGGAAAAATACAATTCCCATAGTCTCAAAATGATAGTCTGAAAAACAATTGCACCTATCATTCAAATTTGTTGATTTCTGTTTAAAAAAATTATATTTTTGTATAGAGATGCTAAACATTTCTCATCGAAATTACTTGAAATTTTGTATGGAGCATTATTATTTTTATAAAAAACGAGGGCTCACAAAATCTCAGAATGATGCAATCAAAAATAATGGCATCTGTCATATAAATTTAGCGATTTTTGTTTGAAAAATGAGCATTTTATATGGCGATGATATTTATTTGAACACAGAAAGACTTAAAATTTGTTGAGGAATACGGTTTTGGTGAAGAAATCGGATCTTAAAAGTGCAAGACAGATGTAGTAAAAAATAATGGTACCTGCCATACAAATTTGATGATTTTTGTTTTTAAAAAAAAAAATTTAAATTTTTTATGGGAATGTTATTTATTTATTTACAGAATTTTCTACAGAGTACTATTTTGGTAAACAAAAATAATATATTTAAAAATATTGACATCTTCTGTACAAATTTGTCGATTTTTTTGGTTCAAGAAATGTATAATTTGTATGCGGATGATGTTTATTCATAGACCGAATTACTTAAAATTTTGTTAGGTCTACTATTTTTGTGAAAAAAAAAATTAGTTCTCGAAGCAATCCATTAAAGTACAATGCTGCCTTCCATATAAGTCTGTCGAATTTTGATTAAAAAAATTTTAATTTCATATAAATAAATAAGTTTTGATATAAAGTATACCCTTTTGGTGTAAAAATTAATATTTTCGAGGTTTTAAAATTATGCACTGTAAAATAATAATAGCTTCCATAGAGACTTTTCGGGGTTTCTTTAGGAAAACTGTCAGTTTGTAGGGGGATATGTAAATTTATGAATTTATTTACTCAAAAATTTGTAGAGTTTACAATTTTTATGAAAAAATTCCAACTCCGGTTTTTTAAAATAATCCATTCAAAAATATTAGTACATCCCATACAAATATGTTGATTTTTTACTTTGAAATATCAAAATTTTTTTTATTTATGAATAAATTGGCTCGAAGTTTTGTATGGAGGGCAAAATTGATGGAGAAATAAAATTCCTGAAGTTTTAGTATGATACATTAAAAAATCTTTTTGACTGTCAAAAGAATTTGTTGAGTTTTGTTTAAAAAAAAAATCATAATTTTGTATGGCAGTTATGTTGAAGTATGGACTCAGTAACATAAAACTCTGTCTAGAATACTATTTTCATACATAATATATGTTACGATTCTCTAGGGTTAAGAATGATGCATTTAAAATTATTTGTACCTTCTGTACACGTTATTATTATCATTTTGTATAGGGTTTATACTGTTTTCTCTATCTAATGTATTGAAATTTTGTCTGTAAATGCAATAATCAATGTTTTTTTTTTGTAGATTAAAATTTTTTTCTTTTAATGACCCGCCCTACCTTAGTGCCTATATTGAATTTCACATGGAAATATGCATGTATCATCGTATCATGAGCCTCATTGAAGTTCACATTATCATCGTTAGCATATTAAGCATATACTGATTTGGATCACCATTTGATGAATATTATCTTGAATTGTGTTAATTGTGATCAGCAACACCATCAACATATATGATAAAAACGCCAACAATAACTTGGTAGTGGAAAAAAATGTGACTGACATTGTATGAAATTATCATTGTAAATATGAATGTGTGTGTGAATACATAAGTACTCATCTCTTTATGAGTATCATAATAAAAAGTTATAATTATTTCATTTGAATGAATGTTGTTTTTAACTGTCGTTGTTGTGAGCCTATGAGAAAATTTCAATTTTTTTTTTGCAATATATTTGTTTTTTTTTTTTTTAATTCTTGTTTGTTGTTTTGCATTAGTTAAAGACTGGTTTAAAATATGTAGCAATAAATAATAATAATTAACAAGCGTATATGTAGCGCGCTAGATATCGAAGTAACGTATTTTTAATTTGTATGTAATTTGATATTTTTTCAATAACGAAATAAAATATTCGATAATGAATTTTGACAATCATCGTGATTCGATTTCTATTTTTTTTTCCATTTTAACTTATATACGCATGCATTAAAATTTTTTGTTTGAATATTAAAATATGATAAATGTGTTTTGCTTGTATGCCCCTAATTACGAAAGTGGTCTTTTTTTTTTTGTGATATTTTTCGCTATGATACAAGTAAATTATTTTTTTGAAAATATCCAGAATTAATTTTGCATATTTTATAACAGATATTTTTATCACCTAACAAAACTGGGAATTTTCTCTGATGCTCTCTGTAGGTTCTGCAGGGAAGAGGACGAGACCGCACAACGCGTGATAGGAACTTGTCCTGCACTGATGCACAAGTGAAGGAAATACCTGGGAGATTTCATCATACCCGAGGATGAAATTAGACTCTGTGAATTAGGACCAATACTAAAATTCATCGAGGGAACTGGGCTGAGATACTCTAGCTCTGCGAAGGGGGCACAATAGATCTTATAGGTCGCGGTGCAACATCCCCACAACGATAATAATAATAATAACAGATATTTCTTGCTGTTAAGCCAACATTTTGACCTCTTCAATTACTTTCTTAAGACGTTTCTTCTCATGAATGTATACATAGTATTTTTATACTGATAGGTTAGTATTTTATTTGGAGACATTTTGTTATGTTTGGAAAAAGATAGATATTACAGGAGACTAAATCATTAACGCATTGCATTAACGTCTTCCAACATCACTTTTTTGTGTGATAAACGAGGATGGTTTGTCTACATCAGTAATTGTTCTTCCAACTTTAAGTAATCGATGAGAATTATTTTGATGGCTGATGGAATCATATTTGCCTTTCTTGATGCATGTCTGACCTGAGAAATTCATTGCTTTGATTGTTATTTTGTCTAGAAAGTATGGAGGTGCATTTATATTTCGTCATCAGTCACCAAACTGTAAACGAATTTATTCGACCTGTTCGTATATATTAAAAAATACTACTAAAGAAATTTAGCTCGTTATATTAATCCGTTAATGTTCTAAGCATGTTAATAAGCATGGAAACTCTATCATACCGATGGCCTTTTCATACACGAAATTCCATGAAAAAATTTATCCATACATTTCAATGAAGTAACTATTTAACATCTCAGCTGTGTGAATAAAAATCTTGTAAAACCATATCAAGAATTTGATTGGTCATTTCTTCGGTGATCACTCCAATTGGATCTACAATGGAATTCTGTTATTCCGTACGATGGTAAAGAGTCTGTGTAGTTCTTCTTTTATTCCAATTATTCAATTCCAATTCTTTCAATTATTTTTCCACCCCAAAATATAAAAAGAAGTAGTTATTTGCCATGCCAGTCAAGTACGAAATTTACATACGCTCTCCCTCACTCTACGATAACTAACGTAACGATAGAGTGATTTATCTAAAAATTTGCATCGAAAATTTTTTATTCCAAGCGAACTAATGTATTCAAAAGAAGGCGAAATCGGATGATGACCACGCCTACCTGTTATACAAAATTATGTTGTAGAATGTATTTTATTGCACTTTTCACTCTAAAATATGGAGCTTATTTAATATCTTGTCTTGTCATGTCATGTCATGTCATGTCATTAACTTTGAGTGCGAAGTCATCAAGCTGGAACTCGGTACATACGACTATATTTATTTATTAACAAAACTACGTGTTTCAAATTCGTCTCAGTTGGATAAATACAACGCTTACTTCCCATACAAATTTATGCTTCCGTATAAAGGTTTACTCTCACTCTGCCTCACTCTCTCCCTCTCTCTCTCTCTCTCTCTATTAAAATATGAATTGATCCTGCTGAAGCTGAGTGCATGCAATTATATATATTTGCTAGTAAATGGACGAGCTTACAAATGGACGGTATTGGATGACAACCACAATTACTTCTCATACAAAAGCGGACCCTTGGTTCAGGTTAAAAATATATGATCTTGCTTTCTGATCACATTTGATTGAAATATAGTTTTTTTAGCTACCATTTTACATAATACAGCAATTGTTTAACTTCTTAGTACGTTGAGCTTTTACTAATTTTATGAATTGATTTTATGAATTTATTTTTAATAATATATTGGTCTATTCTCTGAGATCTTTTTCATATATAAATTTTATATACCAACATATTCCATCCGTTTACTCATAATTGTTGTTGCCACTTTGTTAATTTTTTTTTTCTTCTCACAATCTTGTTAATAATTTTTCTTTCTCATTGTTGTTGTTGTTGCTGCTGCTGTTGTTATTATTATTATTGTTGTTATGATTATGATGAGCGTAACGTAATTTTATTTGATATGCATTACTTTTGATTTGTTACTATTATTGTTGGTCGTTTCTAATGTTTTCCTTTTTTGTTATTGTTTGGTTGGTCTCTTTCTTTAATTTTCGTAAATTTTGTTGTTGTTTTTTTTTTTCTTAAATATATTTTTCTCAGTGTCAAATGATTGCAAATTAGGTCAGTGGGAAGCTACGTTCTTATTTTTTGTAGTATTTTACTACGATTTCATTACTTGTTGTCATAAAAATTGTAGTTTATGGCTGAGAATATTTTCAGTATGATGAGTTGTTAACATAGTTGTTGTTGTTGTTCTTCTTTTTTGTTTTCATTTTTTTGCCACTTTGGTGTTGAATTTAGTCTTTTGGTAAATTTTGTTTGTTTTACTAGTTTCTTAAGTGGACTGTTTGTTGTTGTTGTTGTTGTTGCTGTTATTGCTGGCTCAGTGGGTTCATTTGACGATATATTTTATGTGAAAATTTGATCCACTTGACGATGTTGAGAATAATAATAATAATAACGATGATGATAATGATGATGATGATGATGATGAGGAGGATGCCGTAGCGCTGTCATCGTTGTTTGAGATTTTTTATTATTCTAAAGTTGTGATGACAATAATGTCGTTGGTGGTTCGTGATGGTGTTAATAATCATTTTTTTGAGAAGTTTCTTTGTTTTTCTTTTTTTAATTTTTTCTTCATTTTGTTCATTTCGATTTAATTGTTAATGACCTTTTTAGTTAATTCTCTTATTCATTCATTCATTATCTTATTAATTTAATTTATTGTTTGGTCACACTATGGCCGCTGACATTTTTATTCATAATATTTTTGGATCTTCTTCTTCTTCTTGCTATTCAAAAACTCCAAAAAGCTTTTTATTAAGGCAATCATATAACTATTGCAATTCTAAAGAAAAGAAATTCGCATAAAATATGTATTTTGGCAGCATTATTGAAATAGAAATATAGTCAAGCAGCAAAAAAAAAAAAAAAAAAAACAAAAATGATTAAAATTAAAAATTTTGAATTAATTTCCTTTTTTCGGCGTGTATGCTTTTAGTTCAGTTCTATTCATTTTGTTTGACGGTAGCACAAGTATAAAGAAAAAAGTCAAGTCATCTTTGCCGTGGGGATATACCAGTAATTTGTTTGCAAATATATATATATTTGCATTAGGTTGGATAGTAAGCAATTCAAAAGAAAAGAAATATGTTTAAAATGCCCACTCCTTAATTAAATGCTTTCTAGTGAGCATCTGGGTAAAATTGGAATATTTTGTTAACTTTTAAGCTGTAATTTTATGAGAACAAAAAAAGAATTTGAAAAGCTACACGTAATTTTCATTTGACAATGCCCGTTTTCAAACTTAATTGTGTAATTGTAGACAAAGTCTAGTTGGGGACATGCTTTTTTATGAAGTGTAGGAGTAGTTGTTATACAATTCGAACTCGGCGAAAAAAATTTCGAATTTTAGCTTGATAACTATATATTTTAGTATACACATTGTGGAAATATACATCGGAAGCATACATTTGTATGGAACGTACGCGTGATTTTTAACCGATTCCACCTATTTTTAAATATGCATATTAAATAAAAAATATAATTATATATACTAAGTTGCAGCCTGATATCTATATATTTTTGCGTAAGAAGAGTGTGAAAAAGTGTATATGAAAGCATAAGTTTATATGGGAGTTAGGCATAACCTTTATCCCAATCAGTTCATTTTCATAAATTTGCTTCAGTACTTAAATGCAAATGTATATACGTAATTTATGGTTGATAACTTTATATTTTAAGCCTCAAAGTGTGCAAACACACATTCGACAGCACCCTTTTTGTATGGGAGGTAGACGTGTTTTTAATTCAATTATTCCCATTTTCTAGTGTGTGTATATTATGAGATCAAATAAGCTTTACATATCAAATTCTAAACCGATAGCTTTATATTTTCGTGCGTTAGGTGGAAAAATGTATAGTGAAAACATACTTTTGTATGGGAGGTAGGCGTGGTTTTCTTTCGATTATTCTCATTTTTTAATATATGATTTTTACAATCAAATTAACTTTACATACCAAATTATAGTTCAAAAGCTTTATATTAACCCGCAAAAAGAGCGAAAACACACATTTGACTGCCCACTTTTGTATGGGAGGTAGACGTAGTTTTTGAACAATTACGTCCATTTGTCAATATATCAATTACTATTCTATTAGAAGATCTATATTACAATTTCCAAATCTACATAACAAAAAGTCTGAGCTCAATGATACTGAGACTGTGGTGCACAATTAGTATTTTCCAATGCCACATAATTTCTTCAAGTTGCACATCAAATGTTAAATATATGATAAAAATATCATTTTAACTGTTTTTGATCGACATTATATTAAAAATTAATTTTACTGTCGTGCTCTCAACGTAATTTACCAATTATGCAGTTATCACTTCAAATTTTGTTATATTGAGGCACTCTAATGTATATAGATGTACCCACAAAAGCATGTGATTAAATATTAATTTTTTGTTTGTTTTTGGTGTATGCTTGTCTTTTGTTTTTTGTTTTTTTTCTGCACATGAAATGATATGAGTTCAACAATAGCTAATGGAGCTAATATTTTGATGATAACCGCACTCAGGCATTTTTAATGCATACGCACATCTGTATTATGTAGAATGAATTAAGTTATTTATAAGAATGAACACAAATTAAAATAATAAAATACATGCAATAATAAAATATTAAAATATTAATGCCAACAAAAAAAAAAAATATAACAAAAAAAAAAAATAGAAAAAGATTAAATAAATAAATATAATCTCATATTAGAATTGATGAAAAGTGTTTTTTACTTTTTTTTTTTAATACAATGGGATTTCACCAGATGAGATTATATGAAATTTTTAAAAAAGACAACAAAATAACCCATTACCAATTAGCAATACTTATATGAGAATATATTTTAGATAATATTCCAAATGGTTGAGTCATATTAAATTTTTATTTGAAGATTTAACATAAATTAGTAACTTGAAAAGAGGCAACCAGCGTTAAGGCCACTCATTCAAATTTTAGAGGGAAGAAAAAGAATAATAAGAAAATATTGAAAAGAAGATAATAAGTGTGTGCCGCGACTGATGTTCACGCCAGGCCATTTGCTATGCCATTGTGATGTTCTAGTTTCAATTAGATTTACTCACATTTAAATGACAAATTTAGAGTCGAAGTGTATATTGCAAATATTCCAAGGAATTCATGCAAAGAGAGAATAATGATGAAAAATCATAGATTTGTCACAAATTTTTTATCAAGCTCAATCGTCTGATCTTTCACACAGCCTCGTATTTCACCATACTATACTAGTCACTAGTGACTAGCGATTAAACTAGTGGTATTCTTACAAGTTGACCTATACATAAATACATATACATGTCTATATTTCAATAAATTAGCTAGTCAATTTGGAACAAATTTAACTTCATATATTTTTTGTTTTTTTTTTTTGTTAGCTAATTACCAACATAAATAAAGTTAGTGTCTACTAGTGCTACCACTACTACAATTATTACTAATATATACTAGCATTAAATACTTACTACTGTACCACGCCTTAAAAATTAAAAAATCAGTGATTTGCAGCTGTCTACTAAATTATATTATTTCTGCACTTGTGACCTCTTTTTTTTTTTTTTGAAATTTTTGTGTATGTAAAAATATAGTGCACAAAAAGTAGGAGAACAAAATAAAAAAATTGTGGAAAAAAAGGAAAGCGTCTATATTATGTATGTATACATGTGTGTTTACATACAAATAAATCATACATACAAATTAGTATAGCTTTTGGTCGTATTAAACCATTGATTCATATGCAAACATACATACACACTGTGTATGTGTGTATGTATTAGTATGCAGGTATTAAAAACTGCGCCATTTAGTGCTTAGTCATTTTTGTTTGCGAAAAATGATTAATTAGTAGAGGAAAAATATTGTAAATTTGCAAAATACTGTATTGTACTGTTGTGATTTATTTCTGGTGCGAAAGGTGTTGCCGAAATATATTTTTTTTCTAAATTTTTTTTTTCTTGTTACTTTGTGTCTGTTTTTCATAGGAAAACCTTAATATTTTGATTTTTTTTTTTCTTTTAAATTTCTATTTAGTTAATTACATGCTAAATTAATATATAATTATTAATATAAATGTTATTTTGAATAAGCTAACTATGTACTACTGGTGCTCCTGCTGCCACATATTACACTCAATAGTGTGATGGTATTAATAAGTAGGTAAATACATTTGCACAAGCTTATCATTTAAAGTAGTTCACGAGCAAGCATTTGTTTTATGTTTTTCTTCTTCTTCTTCTTCTTTTCGAGATATGCACACTTAAATCGCATACCAAAGACAATATTAAATGCTTAAAAGTAAATATTTCGATTGAATGAATGTGTAAGTGAATTTGAGTAATCTCGAAAAGAATAAAAACTAAATTAAATGTACGCGTAGTCAACATTTTTATGATAAGATGTATGTACGATAATATTCGATTGTCGCAGAAGTCATGACGTATTTTATAATAGATAGATAATAGATAATAGATCGTCTTTAATGGAATAAAGTAAGGTAGGACAGTGAGAAAATAGCATCAATTTATTGTCTGTGAAAATGTGTATGAGGCAATTCATATTAGATAGCGAAAAATATCATTAATGAAAGATCGAAATATTGGAGATTGACAGAAAGGCGTAAACACCTTCGAAAAATTATATTTCATCCGATAACGCACTTTTTCAGACATATTCCCTGTTCAATAAAAATAATCATATGTGTCGAATTACAGTTCTTTAGCTTTATATATTCGTGCGTAAAATCTACAAATATACACTCGAAAATATACATTTATATGAGAGGTAGGTGTGGTTTCCATCCGATTTCGCCCATTTTTCAAATGGACGATTTGTTAACAAATTCCATAAGATGGACCAATTGTCTGCTCCCTATCTTTGTATCTACGTATCAAAAGTGTGCCAACAAACATTCGGAAACCTACTTTTTGTATGGTAGGTAGTCGTATTTTTTATCTAATTTCATTCATTCTCAAAACTTGTCCATTAATTAGTAAATATAATTGCATATAGAGCGTTTCAGCTTGAAATCAATATTTTCTTAGGTGAAAACTGCATTGGAAAACACTTTTTTGTATGAAAGGTGGGAGTGGTTTTAATCCGATTTCATTTATTCTCAAGTTCGTCTATCAGCTAGTAAGTGTAATCGCATGTAGCCAGTTTCAGCTTGATAAATTCATTTTTTATATGCAAAGTGAGAAAAATGAAATGAAAAATTCGAAAGAGTTAGTTTTTTCTATGGGAATTAGGTGTGATTTAAATTCTATTACACTTATTTTCAAAGTGGCTCATAAATTGGTCAATATAATTTCACGTACTGAGTTTCATCTTGATAGCTTAATTTTTTGATACGAAAAATGTGAAAACCTCCATTTGGAAGCATACTTTTGTATGGGAGATAGGTGTTGTTTTCATCCCATTTAGTCCATTTTTGAGGATGTTAGTTCACTATCAAAATTAACTTCACATACGGAGTTTGAGCTCAGTAGTTATAAATTTATGAGTGCAAAACATAAAAACATATATAAAGCGTTATCCATTTCGCGGTTTCAAAAGTATGGGGCTAGAATTCGACATCTGTCAAACTGAGTTGTTAAAACAATTTCTTTCTTTTTTAGTTCAAAGTCTGACATTTGCGAAAATTGATCGCTTAACTATCGCACAACGCATTAAAATTGTAAAAACCTACTACAAAAATGGTGATTCTGCCATAGCCACATATCGTGCTTTAAGAGGAGATTATGGTTTACATAATCGTCCAACTACGAAAGCAATTGGCAAAATTGTGAAGAAATATGAAGAGACTGGATCGGTTACAGATATTGTAAGGCCTGTGCATCATCGTTTCGTTCGTACCACCGAAAATATCGCTGCTGTAAGTGAAAGTGTTGCCGAAGACACGAATCTGTCGATTCCTCGTCGTTCTCAGGAATTAGGACTGTCTTACGGCACATTATGGCGTATTTTGCATTTGGATCTACACCTACATCCATATAAAATCCAGCTCACACAACAACTGAAGCCAGCTGACCATTCACAACGTCGTAGATACGTCGAATGGGTGCTTGAACAACAGGCGGTGGACGGCGATTTTTCGAACAAAATTTTCTTCAGCGACGAAGCACATTTCTCACTCGGTGGGTATGTTAACAAACAAAATTGTCGTATTTGGGGTTCTGAGAATCCTCAAGTAATTGAAGAGAGGCCACTACATCCACAAAAAGTCACTGCTTGGTGCGCTCTTTGGTCCGGAGGTCTGATTGGACCTTACTTCTTCGAAAACGACGATGAAACGACTGTCACCGTCAATTCGGAGCGTTATGGTCATATGATAACCGACTTTTTTTGCCTGCTATTGAAGAATACGACTTAGAGAATATGTGGTTTCAACAAGACGGTGCCACATGCCACACAAATCGAGCGATTATGGCTTTATTGCAAGAGAAATTTTCTGGCCGCGTAATTTCTCGTCGTGGCGATATCAAGTGGCCACCAAGATCATGCGATTTGACACCGCTTGACTTTTTTTTGTGGGGCTACGCGAAAGACCGTGTTTATGCAGATAAACCTTTAACTCTTGAGCACCTAAAAACCAACATTCGTCACGTTATGGCTGAGATACCGCCCAATATGTGTCAAAAAGTGGTCGAAAATTACCTCAAAAGAATCGATGCTTGCAACAATTCGCGTGGTGGTCATTTAAATGATGTAGTATTTCACACATAATGTCATCGTTCAAACTTTATAATAAAAAAGACATATCATGATAAAAAATATTTTATAAGTGTTTTATTTACATTTACTTTTGAAACCGCAAAATGGATAACCCTTTATGTTCCATTAATTTCTATGGGAGCTAAGAGTGTTTTTATTCTAATTCCACCCATTAGTAGTATATTAATAACACCGCCCATATAACCACCTCAAAAATGCGTCATAACTTTTCCAACAATCTAAAAATAGTTCCATCGACATTTAATGAATTGGTTCACTCTTACACCAACACATTTGGACACTCACCTAGTGCTATGCTCAATAACAAAAAAAAATCATTTCTTTGCACCACATACAGTTATTTTTATTACTGTACAAGTTTTTATGTACGATTTTTTATTATTATTTATTTATTTTTTTTTTTTGAAAATCTTTTATATACGAATCTTTTTTTTGCTTCTCTCTATTTTTTGGTTATATGGATTGTGATCACTTTTTTTTTTTTTTTGGATTGAATTGAATTGAATTGAATTGAATTGTCATGGATGAATTGAAAATCTGGCATGTGTTGTGTATGATTAGGTTTTATTTTATATTATTATTTTATTTTTTTATTATTTTTTTGCTTGCTGTGGAAGTTCAAATGCAAATCAGAGAGTTGCGATTGTAATAAAATAAAAAGTGGCAATAACTGAACGAAATAAAAAAGAGTTAAAAATCACAAAAACAAAAACTAAGGGGAAAAAAAAGCAAATTGATATAAATAAAATGATACAATTCAATACTTGATCTTTCTCTTTGGTTACAATTGAGGTTAATAATTTAGTTATTTCACATACAAACACATACAGAAATGCTCACAAAAGAAATTATTATAAAAAAAATATATATATAAAATAAAAATAGAAATTAACAAAGAATGTGTATGATTATTTTTTTATTTTTTGGAATTACTGTCATTTTTTTCTTTTTTTGTGTTCATACAAAATTAATTGCTCATTTTTTCTATATATCGTACTAATGTACAATTTATTACATTTCATTTGTAACAAATTAGATACTTGTAAACATTTCTATTTTAATTGAGTAATTATTTAATTTCCAATTTATTACAAATTAATTTCATTTAATAAGTAAGACTATATATTAATCACATTCAAGCATTTAATTAAATTTTTAAGATTTATGTATATTTAGCTAATGGGTTTTTTTCTGTGAAAATTTAAAGGTATTTAGGTAATAGTGTGGCAAGAATTTTTTGCTCATAAATGCTAAAAGATATATAAAGGAATAAAATTAAGCCTTTGAATTTTTGCGCGCAAGGTAAGAAAACATATATACCGAAACTAATTTTTGTATGGGAGTTAGGGTGATTTTAAGCTGTTTGCGTTCATTTGAAAAATTATTTTATTAATTTTTAAATTTAATCATATGTGCTAAATGTTGCATTGATAGCTTTATTTTTATATGTCTAAAGGATGAATATTTGCGTACAGAAAGAAACTTTTATTTGAAAGGTTGGCGTGGTTTTAATTTTATTGCACCTATTTTCAAACTCGTATATTGATTAGTAGATATAATCATATGTACAGAATTTTAGTCTGGTAATTTTATATTTTTATGCACAAAGTGAGCCAAAAATGCATTCAGAAACAAACTTTTGTATAGAAGGTAGGCGTGATTTTCATCCAATTTTTTCTATTTTGAATTTATTATATTAATTAGAGATTTTAATCGTATATAACAAATTTTGGCTTGATAATTTGAAATTTTCGTATATAAAGTGTTCAAATATACATTTTCAAATTAACTTTTGTCTGGGAAATTGGGGTAGTTTTCATTCAAATTTGTTCATTTTCAAATATGTTTGTTTACTGGTAAAAATAATGATACATACCAATTTTCAGCAATATTGCTCCATAATTATGGCAGTTGCCATGCGACTCACAGAGGTACATGTGGAAAGATGGACTTTGCTAAATTGATTAAGATCGTAATTCTTATCAATAATATATACTTAGAGATATTTAGAAACCTTTTTCATGGCAAACATGTAGCAAACTGATAGTCGTAGATCTTTTCAAGAGCAAAATTTATCGTTCACAAATAGCGTATGCATTCATTCATCTCCAATTTTGTATTCTGAGGGCAAAATCCCAATGCGACGATAATGGCTTATTTTAAACAATTCTACTTTGTTGTCCCAGCCTAATGATTATTTTTTTTTTTTAGATAATTTTTCTCGTTTTAAACAAATTCAGCTAAATTTCTTTGAATTCTAATACAAGATAAAAAATTATTCTATAAAAATCCTTGTTTTACTAAAATTTTCTGATTCTATGGAAATCGGCTCCAAACAAAAAAATATTCTTGTACAAACTATTTTTTTTTAGCTTTATTAATTATTAATTTATTAAACATTTGTGGTTGTTCCTAACCGACCTACCTAGCAACATTTTATTTTTCACTATAATATCGATAAATCGATATAAGTACTTAGCACATATAATTTAGTGATTCTCACAGTTATAATATTTTCTTTAAAATCGGTAATGATTTGCATGTAAATTATGTCTTTGTATGCATTTATATATGGCTGCTTATGTATATGAGTAGCACACAAAATGCATTAATCCTTTTTCTATTACAGTTAATTTATGTCATTATTCATCATTATACCTTCATTAGTGTTAAATATTATACCTACACCAACTATATACGTCCGTAAATCTTTTTCTCCAACACTGATTAATAAATGATTTGTAAATAAATAAGTTAAGTATTAAATATCATCGATGATTGAATTAATGAAATTAGATATTGACTTGATAAATTGAATGATTAATGAATTAATGAATGCATAGTAGAATATGTTTAGAAGAAATTAATAGTACTAGTTTTATACAGACGAAGTATTAATTTCTTCATGATAGAAGAACTCAATATATAGTATAAGTAATTAATATAAAATGTATAAAAACACAAATATGCGAATAAACTAGATTATTTATTTTATTGCGTTATTTTTTTTATTTTTTTTTTTTTTTTTGGAAATTTGCATAGGTTCAATTATGTAGATCAATTTATTCGCCTAGTTATTTAAAAACAATGAACAAGTCTAATCAAATATTTACGATGGTATAGTTTAAATGGAAATTCAACAAAAATAATTAATTTAGGTGCTGGGAAGACATGTTCTGATTTCTTTAATCAAAAATATACATATATTTACATTAGGTAGTGATATATGATATTTTTATTAGACGCTTTGATAGTAATAAAAAAGTTATAATAAAACTATATATGCTTAAGTATATTTTATGCACATATAAATTGCCAGCTGGATTTTTTGAAACATTTATTTGAAAATGGTACGTAATGAAGTGGCAGCGTGATATTTCTAGCCTTGCCCAGTACAAATTTACGCTTTATATGCTGGCGATTGAGATTACAAAAAAATAGCATTCATTAAAATAATTTTTTTTTGAGGATTTAGGTTAAAATTAATAAGAATTTCGATATATTGACTATTACCTTATTACGCATTCATACCCTTGCACTACATCTTATAGTATATTTTGTACATATTGAGCCATCTTTTGAAACGAATTAAGTTGTACTACCAATAATATCTTAACCGGCGGTCCCCTTGATTGCTTTATAATTTATAAGGAACCATGATTGAAATGGAATAAGTCGCAATTTCAATTAAAAATTTCAATTTCAATTTATAAATTAAATAATTTATAATTATTTTGTTAATTTAATTTTCTTCGATCAATGGCGATAATAAGTGTCGATCTTATATTGTTAGGTTGTTTTATATTTTTTTGCTCAACTAAATAGAAAAGTAAATTATGGGTTTTATTTTTCTTTTTTATCTTTAAAATCCCATCGAAAGAAAAGGATGAGTTCATAGATGGGTGGAATCGGATGAGAATCCTTTGTATGCAAATTTTATACAGTTTTCGCAGGAAAATTTAAAGAAATCGAAAAAAAACTCAGAGCATAAGATTAGTTTTACAAAATAATTAATTTATTTGAAAATAAGAGTAAACGGATAAAAATTACGCTCATCTCCATATACAAATTTATGCCATCATGTGGACATTTTCACAAATTTTTCTCACGAAAATATCAAACTATTGCCTTAAAACTCGGTATATTAAGATATGTTTATCACAAAATCGATGCATTTGACAATTTCTGGAATCAGAAGAAAATTACACCTATTTTCCATATAAAAGTGTGCCTTTAAATGAATCTGTTTGCACACGTAAATATAAAGAAACCAATCAAAAACTAGGTATACGACGTTAGAATATCCATAGAACAAATATGCTTGAAAGTTGGTACAATCTGATGAAAATCACACCTACTTCCAATACAAAAGTATTCATTGATATATGTATTTTTTCACTAATTTGGTATTGAAATATTAATCTAGGACACTAAAGCTTAGTGCATGAAATTGTTTTTTAGTAGCAAATAATAATATTCAAATATTTGTATTATCGAATTAAAAATTCGTCTACTATCTCCAATACAAAAGTATGCTTCCTTATACAATATATAAATTTTCACCATTTGCTCTTGAAAAAAAAAAATTAAGAAATCGGAGTAAAATTGGGTATATAGGACTAATTTACCCAGGCAACAAATATGCTTGAATATCAATGTAATCGGATGAGAATTAATTTCCCTATTTACACATTTTTCCCACGAAAATATGCAGCACTCACACTAGAACTTTACACATACGATTATTTTCATCGACTAGCTAGTTTGTGTGAAAATGGCCATTAGTGAATGAAAAGTATGCTTAACTCCCATACATTATTATCACAGAAGGTTACATTATTTGGATTAAAATTAGCAAAGCGACAAAGGACGGATTAAGGAAGTCATTTATCGAATTTCTATAATATTTTATGTTATTATGAATGTAATGGTCTGTGAAATTTATAAAATAAATATTGATGAAATTAGATAAATAAACACAACAACAACTAATTTCTTATGAAGGACTTTAACGAAAGTCTCAATTTTTTCTTCATTGTTGCCCATAACTAATCGAAAGGTATATGCGAAATAAATCAAATAAAATCAAAATTTAATATAAAAAAAAAATTTATATATTTAGCAAAAAAACAAAAAAATAACAGAGAGCCGTTTTCGTATATCTCAACTATGTATTGAATATATAAAAATATAAAATAATTTGTATAAAGCATTTGGATGAGAGCAAATTCCATAGTCCAGATGCCATCCAAGCTCATAGAAAAGTTCAAAATGTAACCTATCAATATAGGGATTCAATCGAAATGTGTAAAAAATATGAAGCATTTGTATGAAAATGAATTTCATAGGTTGGATACCATAAACCTATAGGTTACAATAGAGAGATTCAATCGAATGAGTGGATAATATGAAGCATTTGACGTAGAACAAAATGCATACTATGAAAATTCCACTATACTTTTTCAAATAGACGATTCTTATATTTAAAATACTATAATTAACTAGAGTCTGAAGTGGGAATAAGATTTAAATGACAGTGAGCAAATTACGGAAGAAAGATTTGATTGAAATTGTATCGAAATTTTTGTATTGGATTGAGAAAAAATGTTGAGTAAATTACAAGAAATGAATTTATATATATTTTTCATTCAATAAATAAAATAAAAAAATAAATTTAAAAAATAAAGAATACGTATGTGTATACCAGTATCATCAAAGTGTTGCGCCATCAAATCTAATATCATTAAATCTTGCCAAAATTATCAACACACCGGGCGTATAAGGAATATTAGATATGTATGTGTGAAAGAGCTAACCAGCTTCATAGAATGAATTCGATAAAAGTCTCACAGCTCTTGACATAGAAAGGCATCTATGATTAAAGGTCGATGTAAAATAAGTGATGAAGAAAATATCACAGAGTAAGTGTAAGTGGTTGTAGTCTGCATTGATTTTGAATTGTAAATCGAATTATTATGTGCTAATAATGAGTTCAAATAAACAATATTCTCTATTTCGTATATATCCAGGAATATCGAAGAGTATGCAATTGCATCAATCGACATATATGAAGTATTAACAGACACTTAAAATTGCTGCATATCAAAAACTGATTAATTACTTGTTTAAAATGTAGAAATTCTTGAATAAAAACCACATTCAATTAAATAAATGAAAGAAAAAAAAGCCCTGTCAAACGATTTCTGCAAGTCTGGTCCAGCACAATACAAAAATCAAGTTCGTTGCTTAAGTCTTTTGTTACTTCATATATATAATATAATAATATATATGATGCTATGTATATGAAAATAAATACAAGTAAATTACTAGAAATAAAGTAATACTAAAGAATATGAAGCAATTTTGAACAATTTATATTACCTGCTATCTATCAGCTTGCTTGCCAGACATTATCCTTTATTACGAAGCAAACATATATAGAACAAATTATAATGATGTTTTTAAATATGATTTTATATAAAAAAAAAATGTAAATTTTTACTTTTGTCAAACGTTTGGAAATATTTCAAATTTATCACTTGTTGAAAAAATTTTTTTTTATATTTCACTTAATTATTATGATTTTAAAAATATTTTCTTGGAATTTTGCAATATTTTCACATCAGCACTTGGATAATTTGTGTTTTTATGAATATTCCAAAAATTGTTTCACTCACTTTAAAATTTGTTGTTGTTGTTGTTGTACATTTATAATTTATTGTTATTTTTGTAATAATTTACCGCTGTATCTTTGCTTTGTAATTTTTGTTGTTTTTTTTTTGTTGTTGTCATTTATGACGCAATTTACATTTTCTTTTCATTTTGTTTTATTTCACATTTGTTGTTGTTGTTGTGCATAAATCTTCACTATGACTTTATTGTGTGGGTGCGTGTGAAAAATCTCATTAAAATTCTAATATATTTGTATTTGAAGAAAAATAAAAAATAAAAATAAAAACGAAATTAAAAAAGAAATTGAATAATTTTCACATCATTATTATCATCATCATTAGCATCATCATCATAATCACTGTAGTAGTTATAGTACTAGTAGTAAAATTATAACTACACTTGTATATTAAATTATATGCCAAAGTTGAACACATACACACACTATTGTTGATGCTGCCACACCAACTAAGCATAAAAAAATAATACCATCAACATTAACAGCATGCTGAATAGTTAGTGGCATCAAAGACCACCATCCAACCGTCACCACCACCACCATCATCAACAAACGACTTATTAAATTATGAATGCGCTACTTCCGCCAACAAAATTATTTTCAAAAAAAAAAAAAAAAAAAAAAAAAACAAAAACAAAATAACAAATCAGCAACAATAATAGAAATGTAAAAGAAAATGAACAGTTTCCGTGGCTGTCGTTTTTGTCGTCTTCGTTAAGAATTCCCAAGTGAAACACTAACCGTACGATGACAGTGGTGATGCTGTTTCGTCGTGCTAATGCTATTGACGTGCCAAACCAAAGTTAACTAAAATTATCACACATTATCACGATCACTATGCGATAATCATTAAATTGGCAAAAACCTCAATTCGATCAACGATTGCGATTAGAAGAGACTTTGTGTGATAAACATTGCAATTTTATATTTAGCGCCAATTGAAAATAATTCACTAATGATCGAAAATCACTACACACAGATTTCCGTCGGTCGATTAACACATCTTAGCAGTAGTAGTAGTAGTAGTAGTAGTAGTAGTAGTAGTAGTAGTAGAAGAGGGTAAGAAATCCGTCCGTCCGTTTACCATCAGTTAACACTTGCGTGCGTGCGTGCATGCGTATCACAGTTGTTTGAAGTAAAAGCACCAAAGTTGAAGCGGCGGTCAATCGCATTGAATTGACGAAAATTCAAATTCAAATAGCGGTAACACTGCGATCAAATATCGAAAAAAGAGAACACGAAACACATAACCAAAAATACACACACAAAGATGAGAGAAAAAAAAAAGCGCGGACGTGCACGAAACGCACAACACTTGAAACTGAACTAAATCACAAATCATATCTAAGAAGTTGCTGGCCAACAGCACACACAGTCATAGCACAGCAACGGTGGCGGTGGCGTTGACTTCGATCGTAGAGCAGCAGCAACGGCATAAAATCAGCTAATACTTACACACACACACACACACGAATCGCGGTAAGGCGGCTCTTTAGAAATGAATCTAATGCTCTTGGGATACAATGTTGTATACAAAGCCAGCCAAAACGTTGTAAGCTTAAGCGATGGACAAGCGGTAAATCGCAAAGTCAAGTATGTATATTTGTATGTACAATAGTAGCGAGGCAGTGAAAAATATATATCGAAAATAATTTTACAAAAATTAACAAACAAAAAACGTTATTTTTTGGAAACTACAAAAAAAAACAACAGCAGTAACAACAAAAAGTTCAAAATAGATTTAAGAGCATAGCATTTGAATACAATTCTCTTCTACTCATACTAACTGTTCGCTCTACTCTATATATCTCTCTGTCTCTTATTTCAGTATAACACACGGTTCTCTCAAACAATATCGCGTTCGTTTCCTAAGTCTTTGGTCTAACATCACATAGAGTACAGCAAGCAATGCGATGAGTAGAGTAGAGTAGAGACAAATAGAATTTAATCATAATATATAATAATAATATAGCTTAATACGATTTAATTATTATTAACACAATTTCATTGATATTGTTGTTGTTGTGTTTTCTCTCAATTCATACCTACCTACCTACCTACCTACCTACCTACAGTCAATAGGTACCTATATATATTGTTAACCATAGTATATTTGCGACATGCCGCTAATTTCAAATGAATATGTATAGTTAAATACAAATACACACATGTATGTATGTATATTAGCGATTATTTAACTGTTTGATATAGGTACTACACAATATCAATAAATATAATTTATTATTCATATATGTTAATATCGATTAATATGTATTTCTGTATTTGATTATTACAACAAACACAATTTTTTTAATACGATGCTATTTATAATGATTTATTTTTTATTTGTACTTGTGCCGGCATAAATGTTGCAAATGATATAGCAAATGTTTTGAAAGAATATTGAAATATTGAAAAATCTAGCCACATATACCAGTTTTATAGTGGACAATATGATTATACGAAATGAAATCAATGAGAAGGTCTATTTGATTATGAGTTGCTCTACCGAGTGCCCAATTTAAAGGGTGATTAGGCAAATAGAGTGAACTTCAGATCGAAAAATTTAGATTTGCACATTATTTGACTAATAACTATTCGAATTGGAGCTTCTCATTAATTGATTTCATCTTCTCATTTTTATTATTTATTTCTAATGAGAGCATTACGCATTTTGTCTAATAATTTTACATAAATTTTGCATTGTTAATAAGATTTGCTTCATTGAGAAAGCACTCTGCCTCTTGAACACATCTTAGAATATATTTTGATAAAGTCAAAGTTATCTCTTACGATACTTTGAAGATGCCCAAAAGTCAATATTGAATATTCGAATATCGTGAATGGTATAAATTAAATGTTTATTACACCATTGCATATAATATCATTGAGTTTTGACTTCTAACAGTAAGTAGTATGCACTTTGTTTTACTTTTTCCTTAACTTTCATCTCTTGAACGTGGATATGTTAGATG
The DNA here is from genome assembly GCA_963854835.1 of Megamerina dolium. Classification (NCBI taxonomy): domain Eukaryota; kingdom Metazoa; phylum Arthropoda; class Insecta; order Diptera; family Megamerinidae; genus Megamerina; species Megamerina dolium. The sequence continues at coordinate 68,802,196 of OY978526.1, forward strand.
AAATTCAGTGTTAGAATATATAATCAATATGTTGCTATATATCTGATAGCAAGTTCTTACTTAAATGGACTTGATTTAATTACTTGCTTAATTATTCGATCATCATTAGTGAGTTGTTTCAGTGGGATCTATGAAATTTGCTACTTAAAAGTGTTGCTTTGCTTCAATTTTTACTCTCAGCAAAAACTAGATATTTCTATATATTCTACCACTGAAATTATGAAGAAATCTTCTTCTTTAATGAATCCACTTAAAGATCATTTGTTTGTAAAATTTTCAAACCTTTTTCTTTGACTCTTAATTTCCAGCTTAACTCAACCTCTTAGTGGGCAAAATATCCATCTATTTGGTACTATATTTAACACTTGATTGAATTGAGACCCACTTGCTCAAATATTGAGATATTTCAAAAGAAATTGCCATAGAATATCACCGAACTTAATAAAGTTGTTGAAAATGGGCATTATCAATTGACAACGTACAAACGAAGCAATCAAAGTGATAGCCATGGATTTTCTTTTTTGGAAATTTTCAACCATCATAACTTATTTAATATTTCACATGCAACAATTTCGTATGATACATTAGTTAATACACCAGTAATTAATATTCCTCCAAGAAATGGGAGAGTTGCTCCAAGTGTTTCATATAATTTCCATACAAAGTCATTGTAATAATCGTGTAATGAAACGGCTATTATAATTGATTTATTGCTCTAGATATTAGTATTTAAATCTTTGGTGATTGAAATGAGTGTCATGGGTATACTAATTCATATAGCTTCCATACAAATTTACGATGTTCTGAATAATTTTGTTATATTTCACATATGGCAGTCATAGTCAGTGTAATACTTTATAATTTAATAATTAAAAATTAATTGTAAAATGGACAAACCACGCCTACTTTTTTATATATATTTCCCATACATATTTACTATTTAGACCTGCGAAATAAAGTTGGCATATTTTGCTAAAATATGACTGTAAGATAAATATTCGAAATATTTACGATTTCCTCTAAGCAAAATTACCACTCGGTGAAAAGTCGCAAACTCTACACACTTTTCCAAAAGACATCTCAAAGTTAAGATCATCTTTGGGTTAGAATTGGCTTTTTGACAGTGTTTTGTATGTCAAAAGAGTCCTTTTTGACTTTGAGTTGATCTTAACTTTAACTATAGCTACGAGGGCGGATTAATAAAGAAGCTACCTAAGTACGAAAAAGGCTGCACAAACACAAAAACTTTTTTTTTTTTGAAATTGCGATCTGTCAAACGTCAGCTGTTAAAATTTTACCCAAATTCATCGATTAGTTTATTTGTTGTAGTCGTTTGAAGTAACCAACTTTTGTGTTTCTTGAAAAATGGAAAAAAGCGAATTTCGTTCAGTGATTAAACACTATTATTTGAAAGGGGAAACGGCGAAAGAGACAAAAGAAAAGCTCGATAAACATTATGGTGAGTCTGCTCCGTCAGATTACATGGTAAAATATTGGATTGCTGAATTTAAACGCGGCCGAACAAGCACTGCAACAATATCATCAACAGGAAGGCCAAAATAGGTGGTTACTGAAGAAAATATCAAGAAAATCCTCGATATCGTTATGACTGATCGCCGAGTCAAGTTGCGTGAGATTGTTGAAATGGTAAACACCTCATTTGAACGTGTGTTCAACATTTTGGGTGGGTGCCGCGTTTGCTCAGTATCGAACGAAAACGAGTTCGAGAGACCACTTCACAGCGGTGTTTGGACATGATAAAGCGTAATCCTGTTGATTTTTGGCGTCGATTAATAACTGCTGATGAAACGTGGGTCCTCCACTACACACCTGAAACCAAAAATCAATCGAAACAATGGGTGGAAGCTGGTGGTAGTGCTCCGAAGAAGGCGAAGGCAGTGAAATCGGCTGGCAAGGTTATGGCCACTATATTTCGGGATGCACTCGGAATATTGCATATCGATTATCTTGAAAAAGGATCCACAATCACAGGAAAGTATTATCGTGCACTATTGGATCAATTGAATGATGCAATAAAGAAAAAAACGACCACATTTAAAGAAGAAAAAAGTGGTCTTTCTTCAAGACAACGCACCGGTTCACACAGCATTAAATGCGATGCTAAAATTACATGAAATACACTTCGAATTGGTTGATCATCTGCCTTATAGTCCAGATTTAGCTCCTAGTGACTTTTTCCTGTTTCCAAACTTGAAAAAATGGCTCGCAGGAAAAAGATTCAGCTCAAACGTGGAAGTGATTACCGAAACTATGCCGTATTTTGAGGGGTTCCCGAAATCGTATTATTCAGATGGTATAAAAAAGTTGGAATATCGTCTTACTAAGTGTGTCGAAGTAAAAGGAGACTATGTTGAGATATAAATGGTTTAAAAAAAAATTGTTTTTTTCCTACTTAGGTAGCTTCATTATCAATCCGCCCTCGTACGTCTCGATAGACTAAAGGTTACTTACTTGTTCCTATTCTAATTGCAAAGTTTTTCATATGACAATCTTTTTTTTTTAAAGTGATTTATATATATACCACGACTGCATTTGGTTGGAGCTGAAGATAAAAGGTTCTCGCATTAAAATGATTAGCCCACATACGAATATTAATTTTATTCTTAGATATTTTAACACCACTCCTCGTTCACACTCAAATAAAGAAAAAAATCGCCATCTCACAGGTTTAACTTCCTCAATTGGTATACTACTAAAGATAAAACTAATTGACCTAATAGTTTGTAAAGGTGGAAGAAGATTTGTTGCTCTTCTTCTCAATTTGATTCTGGTTTTTTTTTTTGTTATCACTTAACTGTCATTTGCTGCTGTTGCTAATGGTATTATTGAAAACAAAAAAATATCGATTCTACACATTGTCACGTATACACGCGCTTAACACTTTAACGATTTAATATTTTGATTTAAATATGTTGATAATATTTATCGAACTAATAATCCTCTTGTGTACACTCTGTTGCCCATCTTTTGCATACAACATCAAGCTCTTTTGCTACTATTGATTTCTTCTAATTCTCAACACACACACACAACCAGTGATGCATTGAATTTTTATAGATCACTCAATACAATGCATTGTACGTCACCACTACTTCAACCAGCAACAATAGCAACATCAGCATCAGCACCTTTTGAAAACCATGATATAAACATTATCATCGTTATTTTAAGCTATCAAAACGACTGACTGTCACACTATAAAGCAGCGTAGCATCAGCAACACCATACTCATTGGCATCTTCACCATTATAGTCATTATCATTCAATATATTCATATACATAAAAGTCATTTACATTTTCATCAAAATGATTTTTATATTATTTATGGAATGAATATATTTGCGTCCATGTTTGTGTGAGTGAGAGATGATGGTATTGCTCGATTGGATACGGTTTAGTTTTTTATACATATTACCATGTCACATATGCTTAATGCGTGCAGCAATGACATCAACAGCAACAGCAGCATTGGTTATTTGTGCATTTTAGATATTTATTTTTGTCTTTTTTTCTCTTATTTTCTGTATAAATATTTTTATTTTTTTTTTGAAAATGAGAGTATCTTCTACGAAGCACCTGTTTGTTTGTTTATTTATTATCGAAAAATTCCTTGACAGTTAAGTTGCTTTTTGAGGATATTTAACAGAAAATATATACATATATATATCCGGTTATTGACCGAAGATACAAAAATAAATATTCATAGTCGGTTAAGCTTAATAAGCTTATATCAATGAAGTGACATAGTCACCATCATCATCATTATCATCATCATCATCATCATCATCTGCATGTATATTTATGATATATACGAGTAGAGTATGCTTATTATTATGGGTTTTTCTTAATGTTTATGGTATTTTAATAATAAAGTTGTTTATAAATTTGTTGTTGTGATTCCAATAACACCACCACCACCACCACCACCACTAATTATCATCATGATGATTATAATTATTATTAATATGGTTTTTTTATTTTGTTGCATATCTTCGTTTTTTGTTGTTGTTGTTCTTTCAACGTTTTTTTTTTTTTTTGTTGTTTTTGTTGTGGTTGATTTGCTTCTTTATTCAATTATTTAATCTAAAATACTATTTCTGTCTATGTAAATATACTTATTTATAAATATCAAGTTTGTCGTTGAAATCTTTCGAATATTCTTTATGGGCAATTTTTATTGTAATGGTATTTTGTTTTTTTTTTTGTGGTAGAATACTATTATTAGTCGATCTATCTGCTCATAAATAATATATTTTGCATATACGCACACATATACAAATATTTATGGATAATAGGGCGGATCGATTTATATGCAGCGAAATTTTTCAATATGAAAATTCAAAATATTTTGATATTTGTAAACAAAAAATCAAAAATAAGTAAATGTACATTAGGGTGGATCAAATTTTTTAACATCGACAGCAAAAATCTGGAAATTATAAGTGTTTTCAGAAATTTTTTCTAAAGAAAGTTTATATTCTTAAAGGATTTGTTGTCGTCGACAATTTTAAAATAAAATTTCATTGACTGGGTAGCATTTTTTGATCAATATTTAGAGTATAGCAGCAGTTAGGCCTTTTTAAAATATTCACAAATATTAAATATTTGTACTGTTTCTGAATTGGCTTGGCTAAATTTTCTTTCCAGTAATATAATTTTATTATACTAATTCGATTTTATGAGAAAGTATTATTTTAAAATTATTTCAAACTATTTTTAAACATCAGCTAACCCTAACTTTGCTAAAAATATATAATTGCTATACAAAAATTCCCAAAAATCACAGAATTGAGATTTAAAAATTCAACCCACCCTTATATAACATATACACTTTTACAAATATTGCTATAAATAAAAAAATACGATGAACATATGAACCAGCTAAATACGACCGATCAGCTTTTAGCACTATAACCAAAAAATATGTACGCAGTAAATGAAGGGGAAATGAAATCAAAAATTAAATAAATTGATTGGCGGCCAACTATTTAAAATGAAGATAAATAAAAATTCCCATCAAACGATTTCATTAAAATAGAATCTTTATCGATTCGATGAATTGGATTTTTATTAAAAACAGCTAAACTTTAATTTAAACGCCATATTTTGTAGAGAAAATCATTACTAAGATACAAATCAACTACCGGCACTTCCCATCAAGTACATATGCTATGCACATACAGAGATGACTTACAGTAGATGAGAAGAAAAGGTAAAAGAAAATAAATATATATATATGAAAATCGTAATTCTCAATTTCATTAAGAAAATACCAAGACTGAGCTTCACAATTTGTATCGTACATACTACCGCTATGTTATTGTTGCTCTTGTTGTTCAATAAAGCTACAAAAACAAAACTATCAAACTAAAATAAAAAACAAAAACAATGAAGAAATGTTTAAAAATAAAAAAATTAGGAAATATGTAGATTAGAGTGATTCAAAAAAATTAATTTGCTAAAATATAACATATTTCGACTATTAAAATTTATATTTTGGTTCAATTTAAAATGCACTAAAAGGACTCAGTGCCTTTACAGAAGTGAATTTTTAAACTTGAAATATTAATACCTTCATTTATTTTGTATCTAGGACTTTTGTAATAACCTACTTACAGTCTATCACCATTACTGAAAGTCAATTCTGTGAAAACAGCAATTTTGTAAAAAAAAAAGCCTTCCTGAGTGGTGGAGGTAGGGGGTAAGTATGCTTCAGTAATATGTTAAAGATGAAAAATTCATGAGGGTACGTCTTACATATCACCACTCTGAAGACGATTTCTGTGTTACCGAGCAGTTGTTTATCAATTTTACGGTGTTTTAGGTGTGTTCTATAGGTAAGCCCCCGAGCGAAGTGGTGATAAAGTGCAATTAAATTTAAGAGAAATGTTGAATAGCAAAAATTTATATTGTTTACATATTCGGAGATACCTTGTAAGTTAATTTGTTGAAAAAAAACGAAAATTTTGTAGGGATGCCTTTCGAAAAACTAGATATAGAACTAGATGATGTGGAGGACAAATTGATGGCCGTATGAGTGCATGCGCACAATATAATTTCCGCTTAATTTCTAATCGATTAAAACTGGATACAAATTTTTGATTTCGGTGCGTCATCAATACTTTGTTTTGTAAAAGAACGAGCTTTTTTAAAAAAATATGTTGTAAATATAAATACATTTTTAGATTCATATTTTTCGTAATTTCTCTGAGAGAATTTCGATGTCCATTTTAATATAAATAACCAAAGTTTGTTATATAATTCAGCCCCTGTAAAACATTATAGAAATTAAAAATTTGTTAATTTGTTCAATTATCTTCAATGTGATACCCTTTTCAAGGAGATTTGTATTTTCTTGCTCGAGTAATACTCGAAATAATGAAAGAACCATCCTAAAATAAAATTTTTGAATTAAAAAACTATATAGCTTAAACTACAAAACAGAAAAATTTTCAAATGCTTTTACGGAATTTAGGAGGATTTAATAACTTTTTTTTAATCGTCGCATTAATGGATATTTTTGAAAACCGACATGTGTTCCGACACCAATATCTTCTTCATCGATGAGGCTCATTTTTTTTTCAGTGAATATATATGAATACTGCATGCACTGCAACCAAGATATTAATTGTGCCTAAGTGCCTCAGAAGAAGCTACTGTATTCCGTGAGGTGACTATGTGGACATGCACTTTGGTCTGTTCATGTCATAGGCTCATATTTTTTAAAGAGTGAGTGCTATCTCCAAATTCTTATGACCTTAAAATTGAGACATGGATCTAGGCAAAAAGTGGTTACAATTAGACACTGCCACAAGGGCATTTAAGAAATTGGCAGTGTAAACTGGGCTTAAAGAATATCCAAATTAACTCCAGTGATCTTTTTTCTATGAGACTACATACAATCGTGTAGCCAGGCTTGAAATGCCATTCAAAATGTGCGAAAAACTCATTAAAATTTATTGCAGATAGTCTCATGGAGATCAAAATTTGATTTGAAAGAATATAAAAATATAATAAACTTCAATTAGTGATTGATGATTAGTGAATTTCTATTTTGCCATAAAGACTTTGCCTTAAAATCATTCCCTATTTTAATTAATTTTTGGCGCACGGAACGTCAAAATCGGAACCACATTAATTATGTTTGAAATAATTCAGAACCACTCTAATGCCTATACACATATCTGGATATATTTAGGCATGTGGTGAAAGACAAAAAAAAAAAAAAAGAGCAGCAATAATCATAACAAGTTGTTGTAATAGCAGCAATAGCAGCAGCAGCAGCAAAAGCGCAGTTGCTCTGTAACAGTTTTTAAACATACTCGTACATATGTAAGTACATGTACCTACATACATATAGTGTATGCCGCCCCGTATGACCTACTCTAATCATTTGTAAAGCGCGTTTTAATGCGTACAAATTATTCGTTTTTGTTGTTGTTGTTATTGTTGTTGTTGTTGTTGTTATTATTTTTTTCGATGCATACATTTTTCGGGCTATTAGTGCCAGATTTTTTCTTTTTCATTTTCTTTTTGAGGTCAATGCGGTAATCAATCAACAACAACAACAACAATGAAAACATACTGTATACCATAAATTTCTTATTGAGCCGAAAAATTTCAATTTTTCTGGGAAAATTAAGGTCTGTGCAGAAAGCGCTTATAATTATACCACACGCATACAATTGTATATATGTATTGTATATATGTACACACTCATTCAAATACATAAAAACACATTTCAAATAAACCAAAATGCAATATGCAGCAATATCGATCAAGAAAAATAAAAATGTTTAGTCACTCAATATATACAATACACATGCATTAAATTTCATAGAGCAATATATAGGAGGAAACTAGTTTTATTTTGTATAAAAATTGTTGAAATTTTATACAGCAAAATACGTCATGATGTGGAATAAAAAAAATATAAAATTTAATTGAAAAATTTTTCCACAACATACTCGTCTACACATAAATTTATTTATATTGAAACATGTTTAAATTAGTAGCAGCTAACATTATGTTTGATGTAAGCAACAGTAAAAAAAAAAAAAAATAATATTCAATAAAAACTCAAAAAAATCTTATGCTTCTTATAGCTAAAGGAGGCGGATATGCATCAAAATGCAGTCAGTTGTTAATTATCAAATTTGTATATTTTTGACGTCAACAACTGTCACACCTCTTCCTCGTAAAAGATTCGACTATTGCACGTGATGCTATTGCCTATGCGTAAACGTACGTAATTAATATTCGATGTAATTTATTGTGAATATATATATGTAAAATGGGTTGGAAGTGTTAAGTACTTCTCGATGTGTGCTATATTATGATCATGGGCAGAGTAGTGTGACCAATATTTGATTAAAAATTTTATTGATTTATTGATTATTTACATTAGAAGTTAGTAATTACAGTGGTGCTGATGGATGATGATGATGATGACCATGATGATGATGATGATGATGATGATGATAGTGACAAAAATTTCCCTTTTCCCAACACAAGGTAAGAAGATTTATTGAAAATAATGGAAATAATTATAAAAATGTAAAATTTCTATATTATTGTGGCTTAGATGTACTACACTGTCTCAGTGAGAGAAAACTACATTTTTATGTAGAAGCTAGATATGGTGTCCCTCTGTTTGGAAGGACACTTATTCATCGGTAAACAAATCATGTGTGCTGAGTTTTAGTCCAATGACTTTATACATACAGATACATACTTTTCTATGCGAAGTGTGGGTAATATTGTTACCTTCCTCCGATTTGTGAACTCATTCATTTTTTAGTAAATATATGCTTATTTATAGAGTATCAGTGTGAAAGCTTTATCTTTTCAGACGAAAACACAAGAAAGTATAAACCAAAACATATTTTTGTATGGAAGGTTGGGTGTGTTTTTCATTCAATTTCACTCATTCTTCTGCTTGTGCTAGCTTTTGCTAAATATATTTTTACCTACAAAGTTTCAGTGCGTAAGATTTATATTTTCGTGCGTAAAATATGAAAAAATACATGTCAAAACATACTTTTTTTATGGGAGCTATATGTGCATTTTATCAAATTTATTAATTAATAAAAATTATTAATTATTAATTAATAAAAATATTTATTTGTACCAAGTTTAAGCTCTATAGCTTCTATTTTTGTGGGAAAATTATGAAAAAATGTATTCGAAAATGTACTTTCATATTGGACGTAAGTCTGATTTTCATCCAATTTGAAGCAATTCTTAAGCTTCTCATTTATTAGTAAATCTATTTGTGTGTATTGAGTTGCAACTCTATAGCTTTACGGGGCCGGTCCCAGAACTGGCCGACCTAACAAAGAAAACAATAAATTCGTGAAAATTTTTCTTTATTTCTCAACATAATCTCCTTTTAACTCTATACACTTTCCCCAGCGATATTCTATAGCTATATTCTATTCTATTTGAAAATAGAAAATAATCCGAAGGAGGTGAATCTGGCGAGTAAGGTGTGTGCTGAAGCAATTCAAACTATAACGGATTGATTTGGGGCATCGCAATAGCGGATGTGTGAACTGGTGCATTCTCTTGACGAAAAATCACTTTCTTTTTCGCCAAATGCGGCCTTTTTTCTTTAATAACATCACTTCATTTCACTTAATTTCATTTCATTTATCATCACGCTGCAACAAATTAGCATAATACTCGCCGTAGATTGTTTTTCCTTTTTGAAGATAATCAATAAAAATTATCCCACGTGCATCCCAAAAACAAACGTCTTATTTGGACACAAATCTATCCTTTCAGTCCACTGTTTTGACTGATCCGTTGTCTCAGGTGTGAAGTTGTGGATCCATGTCTCATCCAAGGTTACGAATCGACTCAAAAACTCGTCCTTATTACTGTGAAACATCGCCAAACACTCTATTGAAACATCTTCACAACGTTGTTTTTGTTCTATTGTGAGCAAACGTGGCACCCATCTTGCACACAGGTTTTTCATCTCCAAATTATCGGTCAATATACGATGTATAGCACTTTTTGAAATGCCTGTAATTTCACCTAGCTCATGCACCTTCAGCCGGCGATCATCCAATACCAATTTGTGGATTTTCTTAACCGTTTCTGGCGTGGCCACCTCAATTGGTCGACCACTACGGTGTTCGTCTTGGCAGGTCGTACGACCTCGAAAATATACTATTGTTTGGGAAGTTGGTGTGGATTTCATTCGATTTCATCAATTTAAAAAATGTTTCATTCTTTAGTAAATAATGTAAATTTAAAGGCTAAAGAAGCTGGGTTTAATTTGAGGAAACAAAAATAATAATAAAAATAATATGAATATAAAAATTTAAGGCTTACTCCATTAATTTTATCCCGGGCAGGGAGTAAAATCTCAGTACGACTATTCCGGACGATATAACCAAGATGAGAGGTTCAGGGGATTCTGAATAAAGATTAAACGACCAAAATTCTAGTAGATTCTCATTTACTTTTACAAGTTTAGTAGATTTAACATAGTTATAAGGTAGCATTGTGATCCATCTCCGAACAACACTAACTTTCCACATCATTTTATCATATCTATCTAATTTATTTCTCCTTCAAACATTTGCGTGGTGATAGAGAAGATGAAGAAGTACTACCTAATTTATACAAAATACAGTAACTTATAGGTAAACTTATAATTTATTTAATAAAGGAAACTACGCCAGCAATGGCATTTGAAATTAAATTATAATATTTTCAGATTTCAAATCATTACAGGAAATATCTAGTTTATAATCAGTTCACATGCGCCTATATACAAGTATATGTATGCTGACTTACTTTTAGCAAAAATAACAAAATTTAATTAAAAATATAGGGTTTATAAGGCAAAATTTAATTAGGTACGCAAATTGGGGTAGATCAAATTTTTGGAGAAGAAAAAAGAATTTCCAAAATACCAAAATCCAAAAGCTATCTGGCACTAACAATATTAGAAGTGACTTACTCAAAGTAACAATTTTTATTCTATTTCTATTTTTTGAAAGTAAAAAATTGTTAATGCTTCATAGAAAGTAAAAATCCATGATAAAACGTAACTCCGGCCATGTACAAGTATCAGATTTGATGGAAGTGCCGAATATCCATGATTCCAAACTCATGTGCTGGGCATATGTAATGCGTCATGAGTAGCTCAGAGTCACCGAAACCGTTACGGAAGATCACCAGAACCTACAATTTAATATGTTTTAGCCAAGCATTTAATAGAAAATGACTGCAGTACGAAGTGTGACAAATCAAAGTGATTTGGCAACATTCCAATGTTTGGCAACATGTTGCCAATATGTGTAAATGTATATTTGGAGAGTTTGAATTTGCAAGATTACTCAATTGTTCTGATCGGTAGGAAATGGTATGCCAGAGCAGCAAAATCGATTAATTTTTTCATAAACACAAATTATGAGTCCTTTTTCCTACGTGGAATTTAAATGTTGCCAGAAAACTCAGCTACCGATGGACAATACATTCATTCAAGAGCTTCGTTTGTAACATCCCAACAGAGATATGACATGAAAATGTATAAATATACATATTAATGATAAGAATTATCCCATGTTAAAAATTGGTATATAAAGTAATTCTGACTATCGAATCAATATATTAGAAAATATACAAAAATACGGGTTTGAATGTATTTTTCACGGAAAAAATAAAGTACGGAAAAATAAAGTAATCCAACTAAAACTTAGTACATTGAGTAACTCTGATCATAGAATCGATATATTCTATACAAAAGTATGTTCTTGAATGGGTTTTTCACACTTGACTCACGAACATATGATGTTATCAAGTTAAAATTAAATACATATGATGATTATATTTAATAACTAATAGACATATTCGAAAAAGAGCTGAATAGGTTGAAAATTACACCTATCTCCCATACAAATGTATGCTTTCGTATGCATATTTTCAAATTTTGCGTACAAAAATATAAAGTTATCAGACTGAAATTTAACATATACTATTATGCTCTATAATTAATAGACATATTCGAAAATGGGTTGAATCGGATAACAATCACGCTTATTTCCCATACAAACTTATGCCTCTAATTTTTATTTTAATAAATTTATTTTTCAATACGCATTTAATTTTATTTTAATTTTTAGACCTTGTCGATGTTTCGTCGGCATACAAGATATGACCTGCCCTAATATACATACCTAAGGTTTACGTATAATATAAATTTAGATATGTACAAATATAGCTGTATATATATAGATATGATACATACACACACATCATATTTGCAAAACATCTGTAACATCAACAAATTATTATTGTTGAACAGCACTTCCGTTTTAATTTAACTATAACGTTTAAACACACACACACACACACACACATACGATAAATATATAATATCATCATAGGTGGTTAGCTGGCGGCAGTAAATTGTATTTGGCAAATGTAATAGTGTCTTAAATAAATAACAACAAAAACAACAACAACAATAAAATTGCTACAATGATTCGTAATAAAGAAAGAAATAAAAAGAAAATTAATACAATTTTCGTTGTTGATAAATTTTGCAGATCATACTTTGGCGAAAAAAAAAATATTAAACCAATTGATGACGATCTGTGCAAGTGTATTAATCTACTACTGAAAATGGGCTTGACCTCATTTTTTTTACCAATTCATCTATGTCTGTGTACCTACATAATAATGGCAGGCAGTCAGTGCGGCAGCTCTATAGCCATTGAAGGAGATTTTTGGTGTATGTGAATGATAGTTGGTTGATTTGCGCGGTGTGAAACATTTTGTGCGTACATATGTATGTATGTACATATGTATGTCTCTCACCCAACAATAATATGATATTACTACGCGCAATTTTTACTTATAGAAATTACACTATGCATATGAATAAGTCCATACACGAATAAACACTCCATCAATGAATCTATCAAAACAAATAATAAATGAAAAAAAATTAAAAAAATTCAAAACAAAAATTGCCGACTGCCAACTAACAGTTGTTCACAAATACACATGCTTACATATGTACATTGTATTGTACATACCTACCTACCAAGTGAATTCTAAGCCGCAAGTAGTGCGAAACGATTTGCAAACATTACATGGCAAAAATTGAACATAACAAACTGTTATATATGAATATGAAGAGGACAAGAAAATCGAAAAAAAAAGTATCACATCATCATACCGCAAATGCAAATGTCTTTTGTTGTTGTTTTTTTTTTTTTTGCTTTTTTTTTGGTAAATGAAGTAATCATTTATTGTATATCATGGCATGTTTATGATTACTTCTTGAGGATGCACGTTTTTTTTTTATTTGCAACTAACATTTTTACCCGTCTTTTAACTCTAGCAAATATAAGAAACGTTTTGAAATTAGACAAGCATGTATGTACATAGTTAAAGATGAACGAGAAGCTTAGCAAAGTTATTCGATAAAATATATTGTATATATTGTCGTTTGTTTTCTTTCTTTTTTTTTGTTCTACTGCTGTCGATATTATAAGTGTGCTATTGGTTGGCATTCAAAATAATTTTTATTATTTTTTTGTTTATTTTCTTATTGCTATTTTCAATATTTATTCTTTTTTAAGTAACTCTTGCGATCAATGAACCTGCTGGTGTAAATGCCTATTTTTGTAACTTGTATGAGCAACTTTATTAATCGCATAGCATTTGAATAGCAAATAAATCAATAAATTGTATAAAATTAAAAATTTTAATTAAATTAATTTATGAAATGATTGGCATTGTATACATAAATTTAAATAAACAAATATTTTTGTTGCATTTTATTAGAGGACTTTGAAACCTTCAGTTGGTTTTAGACTGACTTAATTATGTACTTAGACCCCATGCAACTAAAAATATCGTATTTATCACATCTATTTCATGTGACCCTGGTGACATCACTTTTTTTGAGCTTTGTCATAGGGTTCTTTTAAAAGCGTTTCCATGGCAATTTATTGGTGTACAACTTAAAAAGTTCGTTCTCTTTACTGGAAGTATGCATTTATTTCTATAACACAATGAATTAATACATTATTTAAAGTACTTCCCATCGGAAGCTATAATATATCCCCAGATTTTTGGCAATTTATGGATTTTGTCCCAAAGGCAGTGTTCATTTTTTGAGGAGAAAAATTAATCAAATCAATTTGGGTTACCATGTACTCAAGTGAAGCATATTCCCGTATGGACATTCTTCAACGATCGAAATAAATAGTAGGCAGACAGGGCAAGATCTGGGCTAAAATACGGGTGAGGTAAAACTTTCCGTCCACTATTTACCAGGTACGTTTTAACGGGCCGACCATTGTCATGATGGATTATTATGGACTCGAGTCTGGTCGCATATTCCGGACGTTTTTTCGGCCAATGCTCACTTCAAACAAATCCATTGTGTTCGATAGGTGTTCCCTATAATTATTACACCTGGTTCCAGAAATCCACCAAAGACAGAGCATTATCTTGGCCGTACTTTACATATGATCCTTTCGGATTATCATAATAGATACATTTTTCATTACCAGTAATCATACAATACAAAAATGACTTCTTTTTATGGCGTTCAAACAGTATTTCTGACATGAAAAATCGCCACTCAACGTCTCCCGGTTTCAAATCGTACGGCACCCAATTTTCTTGCTTTTGGATAATCCCAGTGCTTTCAATCGTTTGGAAATGGCTTTTTGTGTTACTCCCAATGATTTCGCAAGTTCTTCTTATGTTTGACAAGAGTCTTGTTCGAGTAATGCTTCCAATAATTCGTCTTCAAACTTTTTTGGCTGCACAGGGTGTCCTTTGTAATTTACGTCAAAATTACCCAAACCACTTCTGACCCACTCTGACCTCTGGAGAATATTCAAACATTCGATTACCTTTTACTCATTTTGGTCGAAAATATACACACGTCATTGAACGGGACGTAGTTAAAACTGACTATATGAGAGGTATCTTAATCACTCCGAGTAACAAGCCCATTTTTCATCAAATGTTTAATTACTAAAATATATTTCGCAAAATCGGGCTATCTTTAACTCATTTTGAGGAAGAATATTGATACATCATATAGAGGGTCAAAAAAATGAGTTTGTATGAGAGGTACTCCATGTGGCACACCCATTATTCATCAAATAACTAACCATTACAATATAGATCCTCACACAAAAGATGACGGAAATATGTTCATTTTAAAGGAGAATATATGAATATCATTGTGTGGGTCGTAGTAGTGACTTTGTATGGAAGATATGTATTGTATCTGTAATAGATTCCTAGCAACTGAATCTTGCGTTCATATATTACACAAGGTTGCCTTAGAATCCTTTTAAATGGAATATAACAAACAAACATCATAATAGTGATTTTATATTGGAATACTAAGATCACTCAAATCACTCCAAATGCTTGGCATCGAACAGGCATTAATCTAAATATCTAAATAATATGCGATGCACTTAGATATTTCCCTATCTCAGTGGAGTTTGTACAGCTCACGGTTACACCTTTCGTTTACACCCACCCACGCAGAGTCTGTAACAAATGTCTCACATATAATTCATCCCGCGACAACTCACACCTAAGCCTATATAAGGACCATTAAAGCTTCTAAATATGTACATATTTAAAATTTAAATATACAAAAAATGAAATATCAAATCAATTCGATCATTCTCACGCTCTGAATAAATGAACTTATACAATATATTGGGTACATTTCAGCAAATAGACATTGAGCATGCATTTAACTAAATATAAATGAAAAATAATGTCAATCAGAGTTGTGTTCAATAATTTTATAAATACGTACAACAAATCAACGCCAATAAATAATAAATTGTCACATACATATTATATATTGACCCCCAACTTGGTTAGCAGCATTCTGATTCAACGCACACTCACAGCAAGTGGTCTTTGCTATGTAGTTAGATCATATATCTGAGAGAATTTTGTAATATTTAAATTGATCACAATTGGCTACAATGGCGCAGCACTATGTTTTATAACAAATATTAGGATTCATTACTACCACCATTACCACCTCCATTATTGTTGCTACTGCTGTTACTACATACAACTACTATGTGCTCGCATTAAGTAAATGTCAAGTTTACAAATGCCTTGAACGTGTGCACTATTCACTACGACTATTGCTGTCAACAAAAGACAAGTTCAAATGAACACCTGGCCACCATCAGAGTAGTAACTCGAAGTCGGTAGTAGAGTTACCAACCACAACAACCATCTGGGCATCTGGATTACTCAGTGTATGTATTCAGTGTGTGTTCAGTGTGTGAGTTATTCAAAAACTTGTGAGTGTTTGTATAAAATTGCATACGCATAAACAATAATAACAATAATGAAAATAACAAAAACAATACAACAAACACTTGTCAAATTGACAGGCCCAACAAAGCATGACATATATTGGACTCGAACACAAAACAAAAGTAACAACAGAGTGCCCCCAACAGCAACAGCAACAGCCACTACAATGACACATACGTAATATTGTAAATATCAACTCGCCATTTATGCTGCGCACGCGTGCTGTGCATTTGTAGTTAAGAGTGTAGGAGAATGTTGCGTGTGTGTGGTAAAATCCGTTTCTATGAAATGTGTGTAGAAAAATGTCTAATGAAAATTCAACTAAACATGCGTTAAGAACCATGTAAATACACACGTAAATAGATGTAGACAACACTAACATCACAACAACAACAACAACAACAACTGCAGAGGTAGTATGTAATACGGTGTCTTTGTCGATTTGAAAAATGTCATTCACATTGTTCTTACACTGACTGCTGTTGCTATAATTGTTATCGTTCTTTGTGGTCTTCTAAATACCCATGTACTTAAAGCACAATAAATGCCTTCATAGCCATATTAAATAGTTATTTGCATCTTCGAAATTAATAATAGATTTTGAAAGTATTTTATTATTTTAAAAATATGTATCAAAATTAAAAGTATGATTTTCTTTAACTCAGCATAATTTGTAAAAATAGCCATACCTACAAAGTTTCAGTACGATACCTTTTAATTAAAGTTCAGAAAAAGTAAAAATATATGTTCGAAAAGGTAATTTTGTATGACAGCTGGGTGTGGTTTTCATTCGACTACGCCCATTCTTGAAATTATCTAAATGCTGTTAAAAATAGTTGCAAGTACAAAGTTTTAGCACGATAGCATTTTATTTAAGTACAAAAAATAGGAAATTATATGTCCGAAATGGTAGTTTTGTATGAGAGATAGGTGTAGTTTCTATTCAAATGCGTCTATTTTTAATTTTATCAGTTTTTTCATTAAAATAGTGATATGCATTGAATTTTAATGTGATAGCTTTCTATTTTTGCGCATAAAATCTGAAAAGATATGTTCGAAAAAGTAATTTTGTATGATAGGTAAGTGTGGTTTTTAACCGATTACGTTTACTCTTTGACTGGTCTCAATGTTTGTAAAAATAGCCATACCTACTAAGTTTCAGCACTATACCTCCTAATTAAAGTTCAAAAACAGTAAAAATATATGTTCGAAAAGGTAATTTTGTATGACAGATGGGTGTGGTTTTCATTCGACTATGCCCATTCTTGAAATTATCTAAATGCTGCTAAAAATAGTCTTATATACAAAGTTTTAGCTCGATAGCATTTTATTTAAGTACAAAAAATCGGAAAATATATGTTCGAAATGGTAATTTTGTATGACAGCTGGGTGTGGTTTTCATTCGACTACACCCATTCTTGAAACTATCTAAATGCTGTTAAAAATAGTTGCATGTACAAAGTTTTAGCACGATAGCATTTTATTTAAGTACAAAAAAATAGGAAATTATATGTTCGAAATGGTAGTTTTGTATGAGAGATAGGTGTAGTTTCTATTCAAATGCGTCTATTTTTAATTTTATCAGTTTTTTCATTAAAATAGTTATATGCATTGAATTTTAATGTGATAGCTTTCTATTTTTGCGCATAAAATCTGAAAAGATATGTTCGAAAAGGTAATTTTGTATGACAGGTAGGTGTCGTTTTCATTCGACTACCCTGAATTTTGAATTTATCTGAATGCTACTAAAAATAGTCTTAGATACTTAATTACAGTGTGCTAACTTTTTATGTACGTGTATAAAATCTAAAAATATATGTTCGAAAGTTATTTTTGTATGAAAGGTAGCAATGGTTTTCATTCGATTGCGGTCATTCTTAATTGTAATTATTTTTCTACTAAAAAAAAATCTCTTGCATGGAGTTTCGGAATGATATCTTTCTTTTTTCACGCATAAAATCTAAAATCATATGTTCGAAAAAGCACTTTTGTATGGGAGATAGGTGTGATTTTTATCCCATTGCGCTCATTCTCGATAATATCAATTTATTCATAAATATATTCTTATATACCGAATTTCTACTCGATAGCTCATTATTTATATGCATTTAGGTTGAAATTTAAATTTCAAAATACAATTACATATGAAAGGTGGGTGTACTTTTCATCCGATTACCATTCAATTTTAAACAAATGTTTTGATTGTTAAAAGATATCTTATAATATATTTCTAATTTTGGTTTGTATGAATTTCCACACAAACAGAAAATTTATGTTTAAAAATATCATTTTGTATGGAAGATATGTGTGGTTTTCATTCGATGACACTCAAACTTAAGATTGTATGTTTGTTGATAAAATTTTACTGATCACAAAAATCTCAGCCTAATGGTTAAATTTTTTCTTTGCGCAAAAACGAAAACATATGTTCGAAAGCTTACTTTTGTATGGGAGGTAGGCATTGTTTTCTTACGATTATGCTAACTTTTAATCTTCTTAACTCTTCTTAACTTTACATTTGCCCGCGAAAAGTGTGAAAAAAAATATTCGAAATTATATATTTGTAGGGAAAGCAGACGCTCTATTCATTTGAATACATCCATTTTAAAAACAAAAGATGTCGTAAGGTATGAAAATGTATTCACTTTGGAAAACATATAAAATTTTGCAATGTACGCAGGCTTTCATATATCTCAGCAATATACCTACTATATCCTCCAATAATATGACTTCATCATGAATACTATGGTAATGGTAATGGTGGTACGGGTTAGGCTAAGGGCTTTATTGTGCACCCCTTTATACTTAGATATTTAGTATATTTAATATATCGAGGAATCTAACCAGCTCCTTCGGGGGAGTATTTGATGGTCTTCATCTTCTAGTAGGTATGAACCTAGGATTTTGTGCCTCCGGAGTGCTCCAGAGAGTAATCTAAGATTCTTTTTGTTTAAGGAGAGAGCGGTGTTTGCTCTTTTGGCATCAAAGCTCAGGAATTTTTTGGAGTGGTTGAGACCGTAGTGTTATTCCAATATTCTCTCATTTTATGTTGGATCCATCTCTTGGTATCCTGTTTTATGTTGTTTTTATTGAAGCCAAAGAACGGGGTTGGCCCAATAAATGGCCCTTCCTCCCCAATTTTGGCATAAAAGTCCGCCTTTTCATTACCTTCGTGTGCTTCACGCTATCTTGGCACCCAGATCAGAGAAACCTGATTGCAGATGGCCAGTTGGTTGAGTGTATTGTTACACTCTGTGAGGACTTTTGATATGAATCATGAATACTATATATTTTAAAATTTGAAAACCATTTGCGAATTATGCAGATGGAAATATGATTTTGCATGTTATGAATGTCAATATGTAATAACATATGCAAATATAAGCATCTATCGATTGTCTTCTCCAATTGTCATTGCCCCACGTTTAATTCATCGAGAAACTTTATATGACTTAGAAAATTATGTGCAAAAATATATTCTAAATAATGGCACATCCGGATTATATTTTAGTTCATTTTTTTCAATGTATTTACAAAACATGAAAATAATCCGACAGTTAAATTCTTTTATCCAAAAAAAAAAAAAAAACACTACTTTATGATTATTTATTTCTTAAATGTTCTTTAATTTTTTATATGCCAAAAATTTTGCGAAATCAGTTCTTATTTTCCATTAATACCTAACTGCATAAATTACTATCAAATAAATCATTAACAGCAACGAAATTGTAAGAATATACAATCTAAATGTAGAATTTATATTACGACAATGAATTCAAAATCATAGAACAGCCATTATATTTGTAAATAATACAAAAAAAAAAAAATAGTTAACCAAAAAAAAGAATAAGGGGAAAAAATAAATTCAAAGCTCATCAAAGTAGAGTCGGTATCATCAATAAATATATTTTATTGATATTGAAATTGAGTACCTATTAAATGCTTAACTAAGCTAAGTAAAGCATTATACTATGGAATAAGAATATAGCATTGTCGGAAAAGTCATGACATTTTTTGCAGTAAATGGTATTATCGAATTCGATTCTCAATTATTTTTCGTATGATTTTTGATAAACACAAATGCTTGAATAACACAGTGAAGCAGTAATTTGATAATATATTGTCTAAAGTATCATAGGATAGGACCCCAAAGTATTCGATAAGAAAGGTCGATTGAATTTTATTGAAAAAATTTAATTAGCTTCGGCAACGATTCAAAAAATACGTCATAACTTTCCCAACGAATCCATTATGCATATGTAGAATATTTATAATTTGTAGTAGCAACAACTTGATCAATAGCAAACAGTTCAAGGGATAATACTCGAAATTTTTAAGAGCTGCTTCATTTTATTGCCATCCAATTTGAGAGATATTTTTAATTAAGTAAATGATTTTTTTTTCAAAGACATTGCAAATTGTATAAAAATATACACGTATTTCGTGTTCTAAAATGCTTATATGAGTACATACTAATACATTTACACATAAATATATATATTTTTTGTTTTGTTAGATTATTTGTAAAATACAAAATAAAATTGTTTAAGGTTTTTATTGTTGTTGTTGTTGTTTTTTGCACCTCACTAAAGCATCCACAACGTGCTGAGGGTTTTATTTTATTTGTAGTTTCTTTTTTTTTTTTTCTATATACTCTTCATATATTGTTTGCCGAATTACAATTCGGTTTCATTCATTTTGTAAAATGACTCCTACAACATTAAATCACGTACAAATTTTTTATGCACGATTTTGCACTATTTAAATTTTTTATCTAACACCTGCGCAAATCGTTAACAACAACAACTGCAGCAATAATAGCAACAAACACTCTGGCACCAAAGACGATGACAACGACGAGTCGGTAACAAACAAGAAGCCGCACTTCAAACATGAAAAACAACATGAAAAGTGTGGTTTTATACTTGCTTCTTCGTCTTCGTCTTCAGCTTGTCTTTATCTTTTTGGCTTCCATCTCTTCTTATTTTTCCAACTGTCTGTTGGTTCCGTCTGTTTGTTTATTTTCCTGTTTTTTTGTTAGTCTTGACTGACTGACTGACTAAGCCGAGTCGAGTGCCTGAGTGACAGCAACAAAAGTGCACTTTGGCAACATGCCTACTCACCCAAAATGACACTGCCACAAACACCACAAATACCACCACATCATAAAGATGCAACCTCATTTGCAATTGACACAAACGTAAACAGATAAATACACACACACACACACACAGTTTAATACATACTCATACTTATACATAATATATGCATGTACCTATAAAAATATCACAATAATAAAAGAATATCACATCTTAAATTTCAATACGATGTAGACAATTTTCATTCACACACATACTCGTTACATACTCGTATGTGTATTTCGTTGAAATCAGAAATGAATGATTTAACATGACATGAATATGTTAAATGTTGCATAAATTTGGAGTTCACTATGAGGTACATATCATATGTATGTATGTGATACCTACATTCGTGTAAATACACATGAATATTTAATCTGAGTAATATATATACAAAATACAGGGTCATTTTATGGTATAATGGAGAAATTATAAAAAATTATAGAAATAATCAAATGTGCAGAACTTCAATTGTATAGGCTTACAACTCCTTGCGAACGTCTAGAAACTTATTCCGTCCATTCTCAAATTGGTATATTGATTGGTGAATAAAGTTATGCATTTCGAGACTCAGTGTGATTGCTTTATACTTTCGTGCTAAAATTCTGAAAATATCCATTTGAAAACATACTTTTGTATGGGAGACAAGCGTAAATTTTATCCGATACAGTCCATTTTTAAATATGTCCATTCTTGAGCAGAATATGTATACTATACATGGTGAGTTTGAGTGCCGTAACCCATAGTCTTCTGATCCAGAAGCCTTGAGTTCGATACCCAAACCAGTTCGATGAGCCAACTTAAATATTAAAGTAGCGGGAAGAAATATACTGGGAATTATAGAATCAAATTGTTACTGTAAAGGCAAAGCAATATACAGTCAAGTAGTACAGTCGAATAAGATCCGCAAGAAACGCAATTAGTAATCGAAGTGTTACAGACCAGCAAGGTGAAGCATTACTGACCAGCAAACGGTTCAAAGTGTCAGTGAAAGATTGAAAATATTACCGGCATATAGTAGAAACGAAGAGTCCTCGACCTTCGAGTTCGGAAGCAGTGCATTCAGAATCGTAAATCCAAAAAGTGTTACCAAACAGTCGAAGCAGTACAAGTAGTCGAAAAATCCTCTACCAGTGAGAAGAAGTGTTACTGAACAGCAAGTTTAAGCGTTATCTACTACCAAGGTAGAGCATTACATACCAGCCAAAGAACCAAAGTATCGCTTAACTATATTGAGTTGAAGAGCCAGCGAATAGCAATTGAGCAAAAGAGTTCAATCGAAAAATTAAAGTGTTACCGACAGTCGCGGCACAGACATGTTATAGACCAAGGATAAAGTAAAAGTATTACCACAAAGCGGTAGAGTAAAAGTGTTCTCGACGAAGAGTGAAAATGTTACCATCCAGCAGAGTAGTCGAAGAGAGCGATATCGAGAGTCGCACATTGGAAGAGTTACCGACCAGTATTAGAGTCCATATGTTACTGAAAGAATAGGAGTGAAAATTTTACCAACCAGCAATAGACGCAAAGTGTTACCGATTACCAAGGATTCAACCGACTAGCAAGGAGTCCAAGTGTTACTGACCAACAGTAAAGTAAAAGTTTTAGTGGCCAGTATTGAGCTGAATTAGTACCGACCTGCAGTGTAATCGACGACATACCGAAGTGTCAGCTGAAAAATTGAGGGGAAGTGTCACCGACAGTACAGAGTTGAGATATTACTGATCAGCAGTAGAGTCAAAGTGCTATTGACCGTCGAAGAGTGCAAGTGGAATCTACTGCTATCTATAGCAGTAGATTTAACGTATTACCAACTAGCAAAAGAGCCAAAGAGTTACAGACCCTTAAGTCGAGATATTACTAATCAAGAGTCGAGTCGAAGAGTTGCGGACAATTGAATTGAAGTATTACCCATCAGCAGTAAGGGCACCTGAAGAGACTTAATCAAGCGTAAGATTCGACAGTTGACAAAACGATTTTTAAACTGGTCTTTAGAGAATCGTAAACAAATATATTAATGCTTGAAAGAAAAAATCCTAACGTTATAAAAAGGTATTAATGAATGTTGCCGCCTCGAGGTCTCTATCAAACAATATGAAATTTAAAAAATAATAATCACAGATGCTCAGAAATTACCTCTGGAGTTATAAAATGCATAATCGGCCTACATTAATGTTATTTCTCTAATATTTTTCTGAAATATAATTAAACTCTCCACTTCTTAGAGGAGCCCTACTACAAAAATGGCATTGTTATTAAATTCACTGCCACCGCTTTAAGGGCGACTCTTAAGTATTAAAGTATATGACTAATCCCTATATATTTTGTGACACCAACATTATTCCTGAGTATATCTAGCCCTTATCATTATTTATTTTTGGGGTTCTCCTGAAAAAAAGACTAAAACACTAGAAAATCAACAAATACCTCTATGGCTTGGGATGAATCAGTTATCGAGAGGTTGATTAATATCTTAAGTCTATAAAAATGTTATTTTTATAAAAATAGCTTACACCGACTGTGCATTTTATTTTGCCTTCAACATTTTTGTTGTAGAGACAAACTACCTTTCTTTTATAGAAACTTTAAATCGGTAAACCCTTTGAAGTAGTCATTTCGAAAAGCTTTTAGGATTGTCTAAATAGCTTACCCTGTATATGTGTCCTATATAAAAGTTTCTATAAACTCATATCTATGAGATGGCCTCTTGCATAAAAATCAAATATATGTAAACATTTGTGTGGCACATTCAAAAAATGCAGCATAGTTAAAAGATTCAAAAAAAAAAAAAAATTTAGCTAACAAAAAATAAAAGTTCAACGCATGACACAAGCCAACGCAAAATGTTTATTATTTTATTGTTTTATAGATTTAAGAGTGCAAAGTAAAATACAAAAGAAAAAAAAATGACTAAATAACAACAACAACTAAAAATATGGCAACTAAGAAACGAAATAAACTCGCTTAAAAGGTTTATCTGTAAGTTCTTAAAATTTGATGCTTATATTGCCTTCATAATAATGGCATACTATAAACAGTTCATAAAGTGCACAAAGAATTACAAACAATTCATAAAAAAAAAATTTTTTTAAAAACAACATAGAAGAAAATGAAATGTACTGTCGGATAGATAAAAAGCCTGATGATGCATATGCCACTAATATATTACTAAGCTATTAATAGAATAATATTTACATATAAACACGAAACGATCAATAAAAATAGTTTATTTGACATCAAAAAACGCCACCTCCATTACCACCGACACTATCGACATCGTTTCGTCGTCAACACGAAAAAAGTAATTTGAATAATAAGTGTCAGCATGTCAGCATAAGTTCTGTGAGATTACCAAAATCTAAAATGCCTAAGCTGGCAGATGTGCTAAATCACAACAATCATAATAATGGTAATGCATAAATATGCTTATTTAACCTGCAGTTCAAGAATTGCCACATAAAATTGCCAAACAAAAAAATTTGTTCAAAAAAACAAATTATACACATTTTTAGGTCAAAACTGGAGTGCAAAACGAAAAAAAAATGGCAAGTAAAATTTTGGCAATATTTTTTATTTTTTACTTAACAAACTGGTTCACATTACAAACGAAAAAAAAACCTATCTAGAAAATATTCAAAATTAAAACAATGCCACAATAAATTAGCACTATTCGAGAAACAATAATAATACAATAGAATCTTTAACTGCTCTAAATTAATTAGAAGAAAAAAAATAAATACTAAATCCGAAATCAACAAGAAACCGAAGAAAATACATTAAAATTACCTAAATCAAATTAATAGGCAGACAATGAAACAGAAAAAACACAGAGCTCAGTGAAAAACAAAAAAAAAAAAAACTAATTATAAAATTAAATTAAATCTTATTTCGATAAAAAGCGGAAATAAGCAAATCGTCCGTCATTCGTTCAATCAGTCTGCCAGCTAGCTAGAAATTCAAACAATGCCACATGCCCATTACCAAATATTTATTTGAACCAGTTTTGGAACAAATTGAATAAATCAAAAGGCCTTACAGTTGGCCTAGGCCGACCTATATGAACACACCACAATTAGAATGTGTGTAGAAGTTATATAGAAAAGTGGTCGACTTGGGTCCCATATTTTTCCCAATAAATTAGTTATTAATAACATATAACTGCACGATATGGTAGTTAAAAACATTGAGATTACATACGTAGAGCAGTACTTGTGACACGCCTATATTAAATATATACTCACACTTATTTTTAAGAATTACTCATGAATGACTCACTCATTTCTTTTGGAATTACTACTTACTACAGTATTATTCTCCGTAGTAAGTATTGTTGTCCTAGATAGAATATTAATTTAATGCTAATTTTCAAATAACACTTATACCTTACACCGTTACAAATTTCATCAAAATATCTCAACATTTGTTCAATGTATCATGCGAATCAATCAGCTGACAGTGAGTCGAATGGTCACCTCTAAATCGACCATAGAGGCAACGCTGATCAAGAATATGGATTCTGATGGCCTTTCTATATTTTCCGATTTTACTTCAACGGCTTACAAACATATGATCCAAATGAATATACCTTGGCCCATGCGTGCAGGGTATAAACATGTGCCCAAAAAAATACAAATAATCAAATAGCTTCAAAGATATCGATACGACATATTTGTATTGTATTTTTTCAATTTCAAATAATCAAAACTATTGAAATATACTATGTTTATGTATATTTGTTTATCTTTATCAAATTACTTAACACTTTTAAATATGTATGTATGTATGTACAATTCCACATACCAATTTACGCCAATATACGTCATGCGGTTAAAAATTGATTTTAATTGATTCGTTTACTTTAATGAATAATACCATAAGATAAATAAATAAATATATTGACGTACAAATTAAATAAATTAGTTAATTAAAATCAAAATAAATATTCAAATTGTATAAATAATTTTTGAAATTTTAATCGAAAACTGTATACTCAATCAATGACGAATTTTACGAAGCAACAAAAAAAAAAAAAGAAAAACGGAAAAACGTAGACCTTGGGGTCAAAATATTAATGAAAAAAATTTTTTTTTCTATATGCTGCATTTTTGCAAAAATATCGAAAAATTCAATTTTTAATACTAATTCAATTTCTTTCGAAAATATATTCTGATTTCTTACAATATTATTAAGTATTATGAGTATTTCGAATTTTAACAAAATTCTTTGGAGTCTCTAGTGCCAAATAATTTATAAAATTATTTCCTTTATTTTATAGAAGAAAGTATCACAGAATGTACATATATCTAAGAAATCATGTGCGGTCTTCATAGAAAAATAATTTTTTATTTTATTTTCAATTTAATGTAGACTCGGGTTCTTTTTAACCGCATGTTTAATCAATGCATACTGAAGATCCATATCCAAGAGGTATTGAACTATTTTTGTAGAAATTTTTTTCATTATTATTTTTAAATTGAACCATACTGGAGCTATCATGGATCTCATTTGACCATCAATTTCATAAAAAGTAATATGGTTTGCTTTTGAGTAAGTTGGTTTTTAATTTCATACGCGAAAGATATCATAGAACGCATGCGAGAAAAATATGGGATTGCTTTAATTTTAAGTAAACATAAGAAAAAATTAGTCTATATCAAAAGTTAATTTGTAAAAACATATTGAAGCGAAAAAGTCCAAATCAAATTATAGCCCAAACTGGGTTCACAAAATCAGACTACAAAAATTTCCTAAAGTTCCACTAAAAGTGTTAAAAGTAAAAATGAAGCGTAATGGCAACTGTATACAAATTTGTCGTGTCTACTTTGTTTTACTTCTAACGTAATTCATCATAGTTGCATTGCTAATATTGTATCGTTTTGATTTTGTATATACAATATTTTGTTCATTCGTAATAAAAAATCTCTACTGTTGAATTCGGAAGTCGCTGTTGTTTTTTCTTTCTTTCATGATTCTCGAAAATTCTAACAGGTTATGGGCCCAGGTGCAGTATCATAAGAGCCGATAAAGTTGCATTAATTAATAATTTTGTATGTCAAAATGAGTTCTACGGGTTTGTACGCCATCGAGATGTTGAATGATACAAACTACGCGTCATGGGCAATTCAAATGAAGAGTGTGCTTGTATATTCGGAATTGTGGCCGATTGTTAGCGGTAAGAACATTAAGAGTGAATCCGCAATTTCAGAGGAAATCGCAGCATTCGATATGAAAAATGAAAAGGCGCTCGCTAGTTTAATGTTGTGTATTAAACCATCGCAGCTTAATCACGTTAAACACTGCGATACGTCGTTGAAGGCTTGGAATAAGCCGAGTAGCCGAGTAAGATGCAGTCAAAAGCTGATCATTCTTCGTATTCAATTCTTGCTTCCGTTTCGTCACATAATATGGAACGAAATACCTGGTGTATTGATAGTGGAGTGACAAGTCATATGTGTTGTGATCGTGCTTTGTTTTCAACATTTGAAGAGTGCATAGAGAGAATCGCATTAGCAGGCAACAACTTTATTGAAGCTAGAGGTAAAGGTATCGTAAAGGTTAAAAGCGGTAAATTTAAAGCCGAACTCAAAGATGTGCTGTACCATACCTGCTTTACAAAACAATTTTATTTCGGTGAGCAAAGCTGTATGTAATGGGTTTACTGTAAATTTTGGTAAAATGCAAGCGTTCATAAAAATTAGAAATGGTGCAGTTGTTATGATGGCAAAGGAAGAGGGCGGTCTGTTTACATTTAAAAACGAGTTGATTAAATGCTTCTACGCACAAGATGTAAATACTAATGCAATTGATTGGCATAATCGTTTTGGACATTTGAACTTTAACAGTTTGCAAGAAATGTCGACTAAGAAATTGGTACATGGTCTTACAATTAAAGAGAATCAAAGTGATAATAGCTGCATAACGTGTGCAAAAAGCAAAATATCTGCTAAGACATTTCCTCATGCATCTGAAAATCGTGCTCGAGATCTATGTGAGATCATTCATACAGATATATGTGGTCCCATGAACAAACAGTCAATAGGTGGTTCACCTTATTTCGCAACTTTCATCGATCAAAGATAGCTCACGTTATATATTTATTTATTTTCTAAAGAAAAAAGACGAAATATTTGAGGCTTTTAAATCGTTCAAAGAAATGGCGGAAAAGCAGACGAACCGTAAAATCAAAATATTGCGCAGCGATAATGGGAGCGAATATCTAAGCAATGAATTTGAAAAATTCCTACAAGAGAATGGAATTTTACGCCAGTTGACAGAACGGTGTGGCAGAGCGAGTGTGCATAGCGCTTTTGGGCGGAGGCAGTGGCAACCGCAGCCGGAATTCGGAAGTCGCTGTTGTTTTTTCTTTCTTTCGTGATTCTCGAAAATTCTAACAAAAAGCTCATCTGAAAATATGATATTCTGCTATAAGTACAAGATGCAAGGCCGTTGAACATGGAAATCAAATAAAGAGCCCACAACAACTATAAGATGTGTCCCACTTACTAAGATGGGCAATATTCGGTGCTCAGCGGTTTATTGTTTCTAATGTAAATAATAGTATGAGTACTTCAGCAAATCCACTAGGTTAGGTAGAAGGAAAAATACGAAATATTATATTTATATTGGCTTTTATATTGGCAGTAGCCAAGCCTAAAGTTCACTTAAATCATCCCAAATTTTAAATATTCCAAATTAAATACAATTGAGGTATTAGGCGTCCTGGCTTAATGCTTATTGGTTTAATGCAAGGGAATGGAATTTAGTACAAGCATTTTTATTATAAGATCTCCTAAATAGTAATATGATTCGCTCGTTTGAATAAAGCATAAATATAAAAAAATTCAGAAGTTTCAGGAAGTCGAAAATCATTTCTGCATTAAGCATTCTTGGCACATACAACATAATAGATCATTTTTGTTTTGTTTATTTATTTATTTTTTTTATTTTTTATTTTATTTTTTCTTGAGACTATAAATATGAATTTTATTAGTGAATTAATTAAGAAAAATATTCAACATAAACATATGAAAAATTAACAATAATAAATGGCACGATATATTTTCCATTTAATAAGTCACACGCGAACAACTCATCTGAAGAAATGTATATGTAGTTTCTATGATGATGATGAGAAAATCTTCTTTGACACACGATAAAAATACTTGAAATATTAGTAACTAGTGAAAAAACAATAGAACAAAAGATTTTCTTATCATAAGAGGAAATCTCAAAGGCTTTGCTACTAAATTGAATATATCAACAATACGAAGGTAGGTATATCAATTTTTTTTTCTTTTTGTCCGTATAGAATTGGCGCTAATTCTTCTATTTACCATTTATATGCATAGCTACGTACCAATGTATTTGAGATTTTATTTAAATTTATTTATTTCTTCACAATTTTCGGCTAACAATCAATTAATCTTTGAATCAAAGAAACAAATTTTGCATAATTAATTTATTAAATTAAAATCATGTATAGTAATTAATTCTCTTGAATATTGTATTATCATTTACATACGTAAAAGTCGAAAATTAATTTACACCATGCTTTATGCGTTTGAATCAAATCGTTTTTGGTCAAATCCATTTAACCACCTACTTACAGTTTTTGTAGTAGTAGTATTATGTGTTATACTAAATGCTTTGTATGGCATTCTGAATATAAAATCGCTTCATATAAAATAACATGTGAGTACATATTTTTTGTAGCTTTAAGTGTTACTTCATAAAATGCCATTCGAATCTTAAAAAATCTCTGGGCTCATCTTACATAGTACTATGATGGTGTTTTTGCATTTGGACCTACTCCTTCATCTTTATCAAGTCCAACTGACGGATGAATTAAAGTCAGGTGTCTATGGAAGATACACCGATTTGTTGCTAGATAAAGAAGAAACAACATATGATTTTTCGGCTAAAATTTTCTATGTGGCTATGTGGATTATTTCAATAAAGTATGTAGTAGTAGAATAGTAGGTCGAAAAAATTAATGCAATAATATCGAAATTGTAATTTTTGCATATAATATGCATTAAAGTCGAATTTTTTCGTCATTATTGCAATGATTTTTTTCGACATGATTTCATTCGCCATTATTGCATATAGCCATTGTTTCTAGATCGGTGGATAATTTGAAGGGGTTTACTACATTAATTAATTTATATATGAAAAATGAAAATATATATTCACAAAATTATTGCAATAATATCAAAACTATAATTAAAAAAAAAATTTATTTCGACATTGTTTCCCAAAAACTTGCAATAATGTCGAAAATTTAATTCCTTACATTTTTGTTCGACATTATATGAATATTTTTTTGAAAAATTGTTGAAAACGCTTAAGGCGCCACAAAATTTAAACTCATTTATCGCAACTTAGTAGGATAAAGGCAATTGGTGCCTGTTCGAGATCAAAATTCAAACAAATAGGATGAAAAACGGTAATCAACCCACCCCGCTGATCATAAGTGTCCTCTGGGCGTGTAAAATGTATGATCATTAAATTCCCTCCCACCAGTTTTAGTGTATTCTTAAAGGGTTATGTCATATGACCAATCTTTATTCAAACTTTCACCGCAATGTAAACTGAAACTATACTGAAGACCTGAACTAAATGCCTTACAAACTAAATCTAAAAACAACTTAAAATAGATAAAACACCCTATAACTGCCAAGTTATCGCCTCATGAGAGGTATTATTAATTTTTCTATACAATAGTTTATCATAACGTACTTATAAACTATCTCCACACTTTAAAGCGGCTCCCCTAAAAAGTGATATTTTTATTAAAATTGCTCCTACGATTCCCAGCATGCCCCTAAGGGGGTGTCAAGTATATGACCAACTTTAATTCATTCTTCCACTGTTATTGTTGTCCTCTTGAAAATTATAGCGGAACATATATACCCTGTATTTAATCCCTGTATTTGGGGTGGATTCCCTACAAAATTTTAGTTTTTATAAAATTCACTCATATCACTCCGTGGAGACCTCTACAGGGATCAAATGTATCATCAATCCCAGTTCATTTTTGCTCTCTATTATTACTTCTTATGATACTAACTCTCTATTTACTCTCCATAAAGAGGCTCCCATACAAAATCAAGACGTGAAAAAAACATATGAAAATAAATTCGTTCATTTTTAGTGCAATTCAAATTGAGCGTAGGGAAGTAATTATTTTAAATTATATTTGAATAATCAATAAATAAATTAACATAAACATAAACATAAACATAAATTATATTTCAGTATATGTTTCATCGTATAGATACACTTATCGAATGTTATATGAGTTTTACTGATCACCTTGTCAAATCTGCCCAGTCTCACCTACTATTCGATAATTAAATATATTACTTACTTACTTATGTGGCCATAATAACCGAATATCGCTGTAGGCCATTTAGAAATTCCAAGCGCCGTCAGGTTCTCCAGTACTTGGTCTTTCCACCGGAGGTTAGGTCTTCCTCTTCTGCGTCGTCCTTCAGCGGGTTCCGAATATAACACCTTCTTAGCTGGAGCGTGTTCTTCCATTCGCTCAACATGACTTAGCCAGCGCAGCCTTACCTTATTCGGTACTCGCCACCAACGCAAATAGGTCCAAAGACCATCCGAGGTGGAAATTGTCCAGCTTTCAACGCCATATGTAAGGACAGGCATGATGAGAGACTTGTAGAGTGTAGTTTTCGTTCTTCGAGAGAGAGCTCGACTTCACAATTGCTTACTTAGCTTACTTAAATATAGTAATTTTGACAAAAATTGAAGCACCTACTGTTCTTAGCCATACTTCGTACAAAGGCGGTCAAAGAAACTCTGCTATGATAGCTACATATGTTAGTTACCATACACTTACATAATAATAATATTTTCATATAAAATATAGGAATATATTTTCTATATTAAATGTTTCAACCCGATATTAACACCTGCATTATTCTGCGATGCCTACATGCAAGTTCATGCCTTAACTTGCACCTGTGCGACCACACTGATTGTGCATAAGTACATATCAAGATAATTTGTCAATTATGAATTGATTAAATATACCGCCTCCACTAATGGTTGCTGTCAATACAGTAATGCATTTATGTTGAATATTATATGTAAAATATATTAATGCTTTAATAAATTGTTTTTTTTTTTTTTATTAATTTAAAATTTATGTAAATAAGTAAATAAGTAAGTAGAGAAAATTAATGCATTTTTAATCAAATTACTTAAATGTCAGTTAAATTTTGTTTGTTTTTTTTTTTCATTTCTTTTCTTTTGTATTTCAATATATTTCTATTTATATTTTCGATTTTGTTTCCTTCAATCAAACGATATTATACGTAATTGCGAGTAGAAACAGCATTAATGTGTAAATCTTACGAGTGTGTGCTTTTGTTTCTATACGACGTAAGTAAATGCTAAAATATTTATTTCGTATACTTAATGAAGTGTTAACCTTATGCTAAACTTGTATTTTAATGAATAACAAAATTGACGCCATTAAAATCGATCTCAATTTTGTGATAAGTATATGTGGGTACAATACATACATATATATACCAAATGTATAGATACACAGGTACAGAGAGAATTGAACTTTAATTTTATGTATATCGTAATTAGGTGAAATATACTATATATATATATATTAATTATTTTGTTCATTTTTGTAATAATTAAGTTATTTTATTCAATTTTCATTTGAATATTCGTACATATTCATGATATGATTGACGTAGACTAATTTTATTTATTATAAATATACACGTGTGTAGACTAACCACCTGTATACATATGTATAACTGTCTATTCATATTATAGCAGTTCGATATTTTCATTTCATCGATGAATATTGTAAATAAATTTGGTTCTTTTATGCAAAATAAATGAATAGTGTGATAGAGAAAGAGAGAGAAAGAGCTATTCTCTTGGGTGATGTAAATTGATGAAAGGTTGAAATTCTCACAGTGATGACGAAAGTTAAGAACATTTTTGAAATTGGTTTAATAAAGTATCGAAATTCAATTGGCTTCTTTTCAAAATTTCAATTAAACCTGGCAGTTGGAAAAAATATTGTATAATTGTATCGAAATGTCAATTTTGTAGTAGAACGAAGGGTGATTAGATTGGCAAGGGCTAGACAATTACTGTCTCTGGCACTGCGCCCGACTTGAACTATCGAAGAGTGATATCTGAAGAGTTAGTATATAAGTAAAAATATAGGGGAAGAAACATTAATTGATGTCTGCTCTGCATTAAATCTCTGCAGAGGCGATTCCAATGCAGCTATATAGTGATTTTCCGATTTTCAAGTGATTATTAGTTAATTTTGGTGTGGTAGCCCCTCTAAAAGGTAAAAGTAGGTAGTTAAGGAAATAAATGAGGCTCAGGCTTATACTTGATCTCTCTAGAGATGATTCCTAGGAAGCTATTGGAGTATTTCTTGATTTTTAGGTATTTTTAGGTTCATTTTGTATGGGTTAATTAGTTATGGGAGTTATGGGAATTAGTTATTTTAGGAAAATACTTGGAAGGAAAAATTAATGGGACTGGATGTTATATTTCGCTCCATTAAGGACATTTTTTCAGCAGCTATTTATCAATTTTTAGGAATTTTGCATTTATTTTATATGATAGTCCCCTATAAGAAGCAGAAATGGGAGGAAAACTATTGGGAAAGTAAAACTAATGGTGGTTCCAGTTACATTTTACTCCCCCAAAAGTGGTTCCTGGGAAGTTAAGCATTTACATGTCGGTTTCTCTGTGTTCTTATGTCAATTTTGTAGAGAAGCTCTCCTAAGCTATTAAGGTAGAGGGTAATTATTGAAATTAAAGGAGTTTCAACATACTGTTACGTTTTTATTTTGTGAGCGTTTAATTCTATTTGAATCAACCCTCTTCGATCAGTGGATTCTGTCAATAATAATTGCAACACTTATTTTGTACAACTATATACATACAGCAACAATTTATTTAATTAACTCTAATTACAATCAACTATTTAGAATAATTCTTTAACGTACTTTCAACTTTTGCCTCTGATACTGTATCAATGTTTGCGCGATCACTTTCGGAATTCAATTGATTTCATTTGTCTAGAATTGTCCCTATTTATACTCTGTAGTAACACTACAGAATCTGCCTTTGTCGTGGTCGATATTCTTCTCTTTCTTTCTCGTTGGCTTGTTCTGGTTATCGGCTATTTCTTTTTGTTGACATTTTGTTGATGAATAACCATACTCGTTACAATACTTTTACTTTCTTTTACTCTTGAAAGTGCTCTGTTTGCTGCCATTTATTTTTAAATATTGACTTTGCGTCGGTACGGGTTACCCTCACCTAACCCCACTATTCTTTGGCTAAAGCATTTTTTACGAAACTCAAAATATGGGAGGAACTCACTTGTCAAAATCAAAACCAACAAGAATGACTAGTTTTATATTTAGATGGGCACCTAGCTATTACATGTGCGAGATCGAAGTCTGAAAAGGAGATGGTGGAGGAGATGAAAACTACATAAGTGATATCCCATGATTGAACCACAGAAGAACTTTTGCTCTGTTGAGTTTGGCAGCTACGCCCTATTTTGTATTGAAATTTTGGAAATAAGTTCGCAAATTTTGATCCTCTATGATCAATTATGAAGTTGATAGTCCATAGTTGAACAAGTTTTTTAGTAGCATTATTTTCGTCAGAATTTATCTAGCCATAGAGTTGGAATTGTCGCGTGTGTTTTGATCCAGCAATAGAATTACTGCGTAGATTATGTCATTCAGATCTGTTTCGAAAATGGTGCCATATTTGCAGAGTCACAGTAGTAATAATCCTATTATGCTCGCTGCAACAATATTTACAGTAGTGAAGCAGTCTGTGCATCAGTGTTGGGCGTTGTATGAAGAGTATGAAGTATAGAGTCTGTAAGAGTCTGCACCTATTTTAATCGATGCATTGATACTAGAAAATTTTGAAAATTTCTTCTAATAGCAATCATTTTCAAATATTATTGTAAGTATATTAAAAATCGTCTGTAAATTTCGGGTTAACCAATTTTTGATAAACCTCTCGTACATATGGATCTATTCAAATTTGTAATATGAAACACATTCTCAACAAAAGAAAAAAAAACAAAAAAGACAATCAATAAAATCGTAAAATTTGTTCTTACTGCATCTTTTATGAGTTTCTTATCTACATCAAATATCTATAGTAGTACATATATGAGCTACCACCATCGTAATGTCCCATCATCATAATATACTGCATACGAATAGTTGTTCATGTGACATTGAGAGAGTATTTTTACAAAAAAAAAAAAAAAAAAAAAAAAACGGAGGAAAATACTATTTAACACCAGACATCAACACGAGTAATTTACATAAAAATTTCTCATTAGAATAATAATATGTATTACGACTGTTGTCATAGATAGTTCTACTGCATGCATCAATATATACACGTAAAGTAGATATTCGGTTGATTAAAAAGTTCGTTCGTTTTTTTTTCATATGAAATTCAAAAATATTGCTCAGTGACAAGCAGTAAATTTTTTGCATGATATGTTGAGTTAGGAGAGTGTGCAAAATATTCTAATCCATAGTTGCTGGTAAATGATAAAACTTATGTAGGGTCTCGTGATGTCTTTGTGAAAGAAAATAACATTGCTATTCACCAGTTCTGTCCGATTCTAGTAAAATGCCAAACTCAGATTTTTGAGTTATCGACAGAAATCATCGAAATGTATAAGTTTTTTCTTAGATAGAAGCTTAGAACAGGTAAGATCTTTCAAGTCCCATCAAATAGACAATATTTTTCAAATGGATGTTTGCTTCGACGTTTATTGGAGGCTACTTTCCGGGCTCTGACCTTGCTGTAAATTGCACAAATTTGCCGTACATCACCTCTTTAGTGGACGTTGGGCTCCAAAATATCATTTTGTGGGATTATTTTGAATTTTCGACTATATATCGAGTAGTTTGAAAAGAATTGGCTTCTATGTTATTATATTATGGCACTTCTAGATTTCAAAGAAGCCTTTGTTCAAGCTACAAATCTTTCCCCAAGATTTGTCACAGAAAACTCTCAGTAGATGTTTTTATACTTTACACTGAAAGAGTCATGAGATGGGCATGAAAATACAAAACTATGGCGCTGAAGGTTATTGTATACGATTATACTTGCGAGTAATTGTACTAATTTGAGAATAAGCTAATATAGGTTGGAATCTATAACTGCATACCATATATTTTGACGCTATGCGCACGAAAATTCAAATTTGTTGTGTAAAATCAAATGAGTTGATAATGGGCGTAATCAGATAGGAAGTATACCTACTTCCCATACAAAAAATGTAGTTGAATGGGTTTTTTCAAAAACTTTTATTTCCAAACTAATGGGCTCATTCAAAAATGGACTAAATCTGTTAAAAATTACACCGACCTTCCATACAAACTTATGCTTTCGTATGTTTCTTTTCACACTTTCGTATGAAAATATAAATCTACTAAGCTCATACTTAGCAGAAATGAATATATTTACTAAAGAATGATTACATCCGAGAACGGTTTAAATCGGATGAAAATTACACCTATCTCCCATATAAAAGTATGCTTTCGTATGTATTATTCAGCACTTTGTGCACGAATATATAAAGTTAACAAGGTGACACTTGAAAAGTAGGATCTTCTTTGATAAATAAAAGTTATATTCAAAAATGGGCTGAATCGGATGAAAATCAAGCCTACCTCCCATACAATCTTATGCTTGCGTATATGTGCTTTCACATTTTTTGCACGAAAATATAAATTTACCCAGCTGACACTAAGTTCGTACAATTAATTTTGCTAAATAATGGGCATATTACAAAAAGACTTTACTATTTTTTATCAAAGTGGGAGTGGGAGCCAGTATACAGCATGAACATTTCGTTTTTGAAATCACTCATACCTCGATCAATTTTGGTATTGATCAAAATTCAGCTTTTTAAATATTTTATTTATTTTTATCGCATTTTTTGAAAAAAAAAAACAAAAAATTCCCGAACGAACTTTATCACCAATCACATACAATATATAAGCTTGTGTATATACTTGTTTATAGTAACAATATAGCTCATAAGTAAGAAAATTCCATTGAAATTGTCGTTAGGTATAGGTAAAATGTCAATGCATAAGGAATAGAGTCATAAATCGTTATTTACATTAATGCGAAATTTTTCACAATTTCTTCTATTCTTTCTTTCTCACTATTTTCTTTCGCTCTCCACCAATGTTGCTCAGTTTAAACTATTGCTATTGCATTGTTGCTATTGCACTATGCTTGTACAGCGGTTGCTGCACCTATGCACTGTTGATGTCGTTGTATGTAGCTACGTATTGGTGACCTTCATTTCAAATGAATGCAACATCATCACTATCAGTAACGATTCATATGATGGAACAGTATGCTGTCGTGTGATATACATATACATACATACAAATAGATACTATATTTTTTTTTGAATGGTTTTACCTGCTGCGAAACACCGTTAAAATCATTTTACATCATTAGTGTATCACTGATAATGGTCATAGATTTATATGTAGGTATAATACAATACCTGCATATATGAGTCAATCTGTATAAACGAGTTTTGGGAAAAATAGCAAATGCTTTCTTAATAGAATAGGAAATTCCTTATGCATTGTACAATAATTTTTTTTTACTCATTTTCTCCACAATTTTACCATGACTTTGATAATGTACATGAAATGCCGCAAAATACCATACGAGTAAGTGTACTCACTCGTACACTCGTATTCACATTAGCTGGCACCAGTACCAGTTGTGCTATTCATATGAGTGTACAACAATGTCACATCAGAGCGTGAATATAGTGTAAATGTGCAAATTATAGAACATACTTGTTACAAACAGTGAATGATGGTGACCTTTATCCAATACTTAGTTATGTTTTATGTTAGAAAAACAAAAAAAAAAAAACAAAAAAATAGTTAGTCAATTGTGAACTTGTTTAAAACTCATACATATGTACATATGTGTGTAATTTTATATGTTCAATATAAATAAATATGTTTCGTTAATTACAGGTTAATGCAACCGTTAAATTAATATTCATAGTCATATTCATACTCATATTTAGTAATAAATTACTATATTACTTATACTACATTGAAGTATATGTAGTGGTGTGTGCATAATGACAACATGCAGTGCACTTGAAGCAAATTGAAATTAAACTACAAATTATTGATCATACTTGTAGATCATTTGTATTGCGTTGAGTCGATAACAAATGTTCACGCACTATATTCTATACTCGAATGTATATTAGTAGGTGCTACCAAATAGAAACTGGCTGGTGATTGGAATATCTAATCAACACCACTTCTAGCATAGCGTTGGATGATGTTTGGTTAGAATTAGTTAGAATGGAGCGACTTTGTGTTAAAATAATCATTAATTGTCACATTCAACAAAATACGTTTTTTTTGCCCATATTTTATCGAAAATATTTTACATTCTCTTTTTTGCCTGCATTCTGAAGGGTAAATTTTCAACTTTGAACTTCATTATTTCAAACTGAAGTAACGCGTAATCTATGTCATGGAAAAGAGATGACATTGAAAGCAAATTTGTGTGCGCTCAAGGTTCTTTGCAACCCTTTAAATACTCCTAAATTAATACCTCTTTGAAAGATTAGCCTAAATTTCCTGATTAGGTGTGATCGTTTGTGCTTAATATGGGTTGAGGACACTTGGGGATCCAGGGCAATGAAACCTAAGATAAATTCGATAGTATGGGGTCTTCCGGAAGGAGTACCTTTTGCTGTCATCAAGACCATCATTTGCGATATTGTCAGTGTAGAACATGAGCACAAATGAAGGGTCGCAAAATGGACTGCTGATGGACTGATAGATTGCCCTATAAAGTCTTGAACTATGAAATGACTGAGGGCAGCAAATGATACTTTATGCCAGTCACTTTTATTTTGCTAAGGCTTTAAAGGGAATCAACTTGAGTTAGATTTCTGAATGCACCAACCTGTAGAAGATCAGATAACCAGTAGAAGCATGATGATGAAGTGAGGGTAGCTGGAAGCTGTCGTTAGACTAAAACTATGCTACGAAAAGTCTTGAAGAGCACCGATGATTTAATGCCATCTATTTGGAGAAATTATTACGGTCTGCTATTTGGATTTTATAGCGGTCCATTTTATTTTAATATGAATTCGAATATGAAGAATTTTTGCCCTTTCTGTTGGAAAAACAAACGTCAAAACATTTATTACATATCGGTTCTGTTTTCTCTCCAACTAGGTTTAGGGTTTTGGAACTAAAGAGATGAACAGCTGAGCTGCATTTAGAACTAGTATTATGACCGACCTTCATTAAATTATTCTTACCAATATTTCCTAGAAATATACATACTCCCTGGCTCTGGACGATAAGGCGAATATCTGAAAATTGAGAAATAGTCCCTAGAGAG
Organism: Megamerina dolium; assembly: GCA_963854835.1. Lineage (NCBI taxonomy): Eukaryota > Metazoa > Arthropoda > Insecta > Diptera > Megamerinidae > Megamerina > Megamerina dolium. The sequence goes on from OY978526.1 coordinate 68,842,188, forward strand.
CAGAAATGTATCATCAATAATTCTTCCAAATAAAATTATATTCTATCTTCACCCGTTAGGGACCTTCCTCATAAAATTAACTTGAAAGCACCTGCATTTCGATTAATAAAATCCAATGCCCAATAATCATCCCGAGAGTAATTTTCCTTTGTCTTTCCTATCTTTCCCATTAACGGGGAATCCCCAGAAAATTACAATTTTTATAACATTTGTTGTGAAGAGAGAAGAAAAAAGAAAACAACCACAACAATGAAATATTTTTATTTTTTCTTATCGGCTTCCTTCTTCTTCCTCTGCTTCTATTTATCATTCAAATGACTCCCATGGCTAACTTTACAGTACCCCATCCGATTAACTCAATTAATCAGCACATTTTCGATTATTTGGGCTTCAATCTCATGAATGGCAACTTCAATTACGCGTTTCAAGGCCACCGTTGCCTTTGGATGATTAGCGTAACGCTTATCCTTAACGGCTCCTCACTAAAAATACTCCAATAGCGTCAAATTACAGCTCCGAGACGGCCAATTAGAATCAGCATTTCGGCTGATTATTAGATTTTCAAAGATAGTGCAGCAAATATCGATGGTTAATTTGGTGGTGTGGCATGTGGCCGCGTCCTGTTGAGACTAAACGTCATCCATGTCATATCCTTCAGTTTTTGTAAAGAAAGTCGGTAATGGTAACGGTGGCTCCGTGCTAATTTTCAAAGAAAAAGGACACAATTATGCCGCCGGACGAAAACATACATTGGCTCCTTAACAATCACGTGTGGATTCTCTGATATCCAAATGTGACAATTATACTTATTGACAAAACCTTAGATTGAAGCCTAGACAATCGAAAATGTACTGAAAAATTGGGTTGATCGGATGGGTACTGTAATTTGGCAGTCATTTGAATGATGTGTTTTTTTATAGCAGATCCTAATTCTAAACATTAAAAGCTCCACCCTGTATTGTGTGCTCGAAAAAGCCAATTGGAAAATCCAAGCACTATTAAGGCCTTCAGCACTTGGTTCTTCCACCGGCGACTAGGTTTTCCTTTGCAACGGCGTTTACCACCGAATACAGAATCAGCACAGGTACTGGTTAAGATTCATACACCTATCGGTTGCATTGTACATAAAAATACTTTCAGGTCAAAATCTCATACAACAACATGTTGTTGAAGATGAGTGTTCACATTTTGTGACCGAAAATATAAGGTGTTCGAACTGAAACTTTCTGTTTAAGGTTATTTTTATCACATAATTTATTCTTTAGAAAATGGACGTAATCGGAGAAAACAGCACTCATACCTCCCATACAAAAGTATATCCTTAAATGTATATTTTCACAATTTACTAATGAAAATATGAAACTATCAAACTGAAATTTAATATATCTTAATATATTACGTTATTCTTACTACAGAATCGATATATTGGAAGATGGGCGTAATTGAATGAAAATTATGCCTACCTCCCATTCAAAAGTATATCCCTGAATGCCGTGCTTTCACACGTCGCACGTTAAAATGTAAAGATATTGAGCTGAAACTCAGTACGTCTAATTATACGTATCAAGGAATTGATATTTTCGAAAATGAATGTAATCGCGTGAAAATCACATCTACCTTCCATATAAAGTTAAGTTGTTGCAAGTGCGTTTTCACACTTTTCACACGAAAATATAAAGCTATCAATGTAAAATTCAGTACATCAAATTTATTTTGACTCGAAATTGATATACTAGAAAATCAGCAAAATCGATTGAAAACCACACCTACCTCTCATACAAAAGTATGATTTGGAATATGTGTTTTCATACATTATGCATGAAAATGTAAAGCTAGCGAAATAAAATTTGGTATTTAAACGTCATTTCATTTTGGAGTTATTATATTAGAAAATCAGCGTCATCGTTCTACCTTCCATACAAAAGTGTATTTGTAAATGTATATTTTGACACTTTATTAACGAAAATATGAAGCTATCGTATTAAAACTGGGTGCATACATATTTTGATATCACAAAATTGATATATCAGAAAATGGGTGTAATCGGATGAAAACCAAGCCTACCTCTCATACAAAAGTTAGTTCTCGAGTGTACTTTATTACTATACTATTTGATAATCAGTTTTTATTAAAATGTTAAAATAATTAAATTGAAAAACTACAATCAGTATAAAAAAAACTCATAATGAGAAGAAGAATGAATGAATATATTTGTTATATTCATATACGTACATATGTATACGATACAAATGTATGGAATATATGCATGTATATATGCTAATAAGTAACCGTTAAATTTGTTACATTCATTAGAGAAACAATAAAAATTTCATAGCATTTTTTTGTTAGCAACAATCACACTCCACACACACACACACACACACACACACACACACATATTCGTTCATATGTAGATATAAAGTGTTGAGGCGCTAAGTAAATGCGGAAATTATAAAAAATTAATGTAGTTGCTCTAGCATGATGCAACAACATCTATATATTTGCTAAATAAATAATTGCGGACGACTTCTTGCTATTGGCAATAAATGCTGCTGTAGGAAACAATAAAAATTTGATTAAATTCTTATGTCTTTACACTTAAAAATGATTTAATATGTAAATTTATATGCGCATATGTAGTAAATATGATTAAATACACATAAGAAATGAATATTATCATAAATAATGAACTGAGAACACTAGAGAATGAGATCGGGTGAGGGAGAGAGAGAGAGAGAGAGAGAGCATGCAAAAAGCAAAAAAAAATTATATATATTTACCTACTTGCAATTTATTGCACAATAAAATTCAATTAAATCGAAAACATGTGCGAAATGTGTATGCAATTTTCCAAGAGTTTTAACAATTTAATTAAAAATTGTTATAGCCATAAAAAAAAAAACAAAATTTGATTTGGTAGTAGCGATGGTGGGTAATATTGTATGGCCAAATATAACATACGATATCGCATATGCGGCAACACTATTGGACAACATTGTATATACAATTCATACGATAAGAGTATGGTCTCTGGTCGTATTAACAACTCGCATCTAACTCTAATAAAGGCAGGCAGGCAGGCAGGCAGGCAGTCAGACAGTCAGGCAGGTAGGCAGTTAGGTAGGCAAAATATAAGTAATGCTGCTTCGATTATTATTGCAATTGCTAATGCCACTGCTCAAAATTTCCTCTCTTGTATGTATGCAATAGGTGCATTTGTCTCAGGCAATATCAGTATTTACTTACGCATACGCAATACAATATTTTGTGCATACGCAGCATGTGATACAATATTGGCACTGTTGTGCTGGCACTTGTATCGACAGACATTTGTCGCTTATTGCTAGCTGTCAATAGAGCACATAAGTAGTAGTTGTAAATAGATGCGTATCGACTGCTGTCATTGTCGTTGTTGTTGTTGTTGTTGTTGTTGTTGTTGTTGTTGTTGTTAACAATTGCATTTATGGATTCTACGAATTTGCACTTTGGCAACAGCACCAACAGCACCACCAGCAACATTAGCAACCCCACTAACAACAGCAACAATAACCATAATAATAGCGGTAGCAAAAATTTTTAGCAACAAACATCAAACAACAAACTGCCACAAATGTTTTTTATTGACGTGGTTGTTTGCAGCTAAAAAAAAAAATAGATCTAAACTGGTTGCCTACGATTATGTACGATGATGATGATGATGATGATGATGATGATGGTGTTGGGTACTGGTGGTGGTGGTGCACGGGTGCGCAAAACAAGCCATTTAAAATAAAGTGATTAAAACATTGTTGAACTTTTTTTTACCGATTCGCGTTCATATTTTTTTTTGTATATCATTTTTTTGTGTTTAAAAATTTTGTAATATAAACGCCTGTAGCATGTATGGTATGCAGTATATGTCGACTTAATTACACATAGACCACCGGCTTCTGTATTTCGTAAACAATCAATGATTTTTCTTTTACTCTGTGTTGTAGTATACTCGCAGCAATATTACGCTATATGTATGCAGCACTGTATGCGTTTTATTAATTATACTATTCAACAAATAATTCTAGTCAGTAGATAACTTATCTGATTGTGTACCAATATGTATGGTATGGTGGTATTGTTCTTTAGAAAAAAAAAAAATTAAAATACTTTGGATAATCTCAAAACTAGTTTAGTTGTTCAGCGAGCGAAATAAAATTCGAACATTTGAATACATTTTTAGAATATTCTAAATATTCGACGAATTTACAATTGAATGCCCAAAAATTTAAGCGGTTTCGACAACTTACGACTCCTTCATAGGAAATCAGCATCAACTTCGAACTTCTTTTCCAAAATTGGTGTTCATCTAAAGTTGAAGTGACTTATTTTACGCTGATCTAAATGCAGAGCTTCATGCGGAGACATATTTTTATATGAGTGACAGGTGTGATTTTCATTAGATACAGACAATGTTCAGATATGTTTATTACTTAGTAAATGTAAGCATGACTAACAATTTTCAGCTTAATAACTTTGCATTGACATGCATAAAGATCCAAAACATACACGCAGAAGCATAAATTTGTATGGGAGGTAGTCGTGATTTTTATACGATTTAGCTCATTTTCAAATATGTTAATTTTGAAATCAAAATAATGTCATATGCCACTTTTTAGTTTGATAGCTCTATATTTTCATACATAAAGTATGAATACATATATTCAAAAATATAGTTTTGTATGAGAGGTAGGCGTTCTTTTCATCGAATTACGCTCATTTATAATTATATCCAATTTGTAATTATAGTAACTTTATGTGCTAAGACTTAGTGTGATACTAATACATTTTCGTGTGTAATGTGAGAAAAACCCATTCGAAAGCATACTCTTGTATGAGAGGTAGGCGTGGTTTTCAATTGATTTCTCACATTTTCTAATAGATCCATTCTATGTTCATAATAACTTTATTCACTAAATTTTAGATGGATAGCTAATTGTTTTCGTGCGTAAAGTGGGAAAAAGTTATTCAAGAGCATACTTTTGTATGGGAGGTGGATGTCGTTTTTATCCAATAACATATATTTTCTAGAAACTTAGTTCTGTGCTCAGAAAAAGTTCATGCACTGAGTTTAGGGTTAATAGCTTTACGCTTTCGGGTATAAAATAAAAAATACTCATTCAAGAGCATACTTTTGTATGGGAGGTGGATGTCATTTTTATCCAATAACATCCATTTTCTAACAAATCAGTTCTGTGCTCAGGAAAAGTTTATGCCGTTAGTTTAGGATTGATAGCCTTACGCTTTAGTGTATAAAATAAGAAATACTCATTCAATAGCATACTTTTGTATGGGAGGTATATGTGGTTTCCATCCGGTTTTGCAGATTTACAAACTAATTCATTCATTGGCAAAAATAATCTTATGCACAACTCTTCAGCTTTATAACTCTGTAATACTTGAGGTCGGGTTAAATGCAATTATATGTGATCATTACATTAAAACCTATAATTGATGCTGATATGAAAATGAAGTGGAATATCAAAATAATTTCTCTGAACCGTTTGCTTCTGAGATTAAAATGAAGGCTGAGGGTAATGGCAGAAATTCAAACACGTATTCGGATTCAGCGATCCAACATCTATTAAACGAGACTGCTCTGGTCCGTCAAGCGTTCTAGATTGTGGGGCCATCACAGACAATCGTTATGCCAATCGAGCTTCACTAAGCTTTTCGATTGTTTTGAGTTCTCAATCATAGTTCCAAGCGTCGTTTACCACAATAATGCATTTTATGAGCGACTCTCTTACAAATGGTAACATATTCGTTTTCTTTTCAAAAGTGAATCTCTTTGAAGCCAGAAGAAAAGCAACGCATTGACCGAAAAGATATTTTGGTTTGATTGTTTTCAGTGATGTCATAATGGTCTTCCCTTTCGTGTCATTTTATACCACTCATAAACTTGTCATTGAAGCCTGGACCCGAAAAATGGAATCTTACTAACCACCGCTCAAGTTTAATGTTCCTAAATCTGAAAATTGGAACTTCTGAAATACATAACTGTAAATCTGACTTTTGATATCTTTAAACAGCTCCTTACTAAATTGAAGAAATAACAATTATTAATGTTAGAAAATAATGATGTTGTAAATATATAAATTAGCTATACACTTTTTCGCTATATTTAGTTACTGCATATGAGCAAGACTAATAAACGAAATACTAATAAAAAATATGTAGAGGTAATATATAGCTAGTAAGGTGGGTCAAACTTTTCAATGGTGTGACTCAGCTACAACCTTACAATTTTGATCATTTCAAGCATATTTTCCCAACGAGGCAAACAAATCACCAAGATTCGTCCATAAAGTGATTAAATGTATGACCGATTTCCATACATTTTTCCTCTCCATTTTTTTTTTCGCAACATACTTATCCTGTATTTTTACCTCTTAAAGGGACTGGCATACAAAATGAACTCAAAATACCGGAAAAACGACAGATATCACCATAACTGTCCTAGAGTTGTCCCTACATATATATAAATATATGAACGACACACATTATTTTTTTCTTCCTAGCATATCTTTTCAACATACTTGTCACATATCTCAGTCTATTAAAGAAGCTCCCAAACAAAAAGCCCTGAAAATCAATAAATAACCCCATAAATGCCTATGAATTGTCACTAGAGTAGTGAAATGTATGACTGATCACCATTAGATTTCTCTCTCTCTCTAATATTTCTTCAAAAGATACTTACGTCATATCTCTACTTCCTAAGGGGGCTCCCATAAAAAGTAACTAAAATCAACTGAAAAGTGACAGAGAGACTTATAGCTGCCTAGAAATCGCCCCTGGAGTAGTGAAATGCATGATTGACTCCCATTAATTTTTGTCCCCAATATTTTTTGCTACGCCATTTCTTTTACGCCATGTCTTAACCCCATAAAGGAACTCCCAATGACAATTAATGCAAAAACACCTGAAAATCGTCAAATATTCCCATAGCTGGCTAGGAGTCGCCTCTACAGTAGTGATACGTATGACCGACCCACACTCATTTTGCCTCACTAATATTTCCTTCTAAAACTCTAACTTCCTAGCCCACTTTTTCAGAGAAGTTGCTCTGCAAAATTGATGCTTTTACAAGAGTAATAAATATTAAAAAGTTGGCAGATCAAAAGATGCATTTGTTGTTCTTTTGCACAAAAAAATGCTTGGCAATATTCAAATTTGATCTACCGTAATATATAGTATACATATGGATATATGGATAAGTAATTAAAATTCGAAATATTCATATATACTTAAATATACATTTGCTGCTCAAGAAAAAGCGCTGATACTTATTGCTCATTTACTTACTTACAAACAAATATGCCTACATATACATATTCATATACATACGATATATACATAGAGATAGATATGTATATGAACAAGTGTTTACCATTTTTGGCAAGTGTCGGCTAGCTAGCTGTCTGCTAATTTGTACATAATTGCAATAAAATTTGGTAATAAATTTTATTATTGAAAAGAGCTAAAAAATGAACAAGAACAACAATATTAACTTTAACTCTCAGCAAAGTCTTGGAGCAATGCAATCAAATTCCAAAATTGGTAACAAACGATTAGCTTGAACAGTAAAACAAAACATAAAATTCTTCATCAAAATAGCAAAATGTTTGCATAATTTGTACAAACTTGTGTACATATAAGTAAAAATATATGTATTTGTATATAACTACATTGGACTACAGAGTATGCCAGAGTATGCCATCACTTGTAAATTTGAATATATGTCTTTGAAAGAGAAGAATAAATAGATGAACGAAATAAAATAGAAAAGCAATGGCATACTACATACTGATGTTATTTAGTTACGCTAATCTTGCTGATGTTAATCGATATGCAGTATTTACTATTACTGCTCATAGAAACTATTTATTACATACTTACATATTTACAACGTGGCTGGTGGTAATTGTAGGTACCTATAAGAGCATGTGCACTGGCAATACTTTGTTGTGTGCAGCTACAGTTCAATAACTTCTTTCTATGGAAAGTGAAAACAAATCATTCAATGAGTGAAACTATAATTTCATAATAATACGGTAATTTTTTATATGGCCACTTTTGCCTACGATTACAGATACTTACTACATACATAAATACTCGTATATGGTCTATGTTATATCAATATTAAATAGCAATATTTACTAATAAAGCATAGTAAATTTTATAGTTGATTATAGGCAATAGAACTCAAAGTCTCTATGTAAATTTCAGTGTTTCCTACAGATATGTATATGTTATGAACAGAAGTAAAAAATGCTTAAAGGAAAATGTCTACTGTCAAGTTAAACAAATAAGTTCATATTTCATTTCACTTTTTGTTTTTCTCCTTTAAAACTCCTAATTGCATCATAGGGCCTCCACAAGGCTTCTCCATTGTACACGGTTTTGGGCAGTTGATCTAGCGCCTTCCCATGTGATGCTGGCAGCAGCTAGCTGTCCTAATGTTCATTTTCTCCAGGTGTTTCTTGGTCGTCCGCGGCCTCTGCTCCCTTGCGGGTTCCACTCAAGCGACATTCGCGTGATGCTATCTGGCTGCTTTCTTAGCGTGTGGCCAATCCAGCGCCACTTTCTATACTTAATCTGGATCAGTATGGGCTCTTCGCTCGTCAGACGCCATAGTGTCTTGTTGGTAATAGTGTTAGGCCAGATAATTCTACAAATGATCCTCAAACACTTGTTGACAAAAGCTTGCAGTCTCTGCTTGATGGAGTTCGAGATCAGCCATGTTTCACTTCCGTACAATAGTGTCAATTTCACACATGCGGAGAATATTCGTAATTTCGTGCGTCTGGTTATTTGGGAATTTGCTCATACTGATTTTAGACGGCTTTGCTTAGCCTGCAGTTAGCATCCTCCTCAGCTCCCCCGTCTGTTGCTATCGTGCAACCGAGGTAGCAGAAACTTTCGACGAATTCTATCGTACAGCCGTCAATCATTATATGGCTTCTATTGGAATGATTTATTCTCATGGCTTTGGTCTTCGCAATATTTATTTCTAATCCGACGGTGCATGCCAGCGCGACTAAACTATTCGCCTTCGCTTGCACATCAGAGAATTTGTGCGAGAGGAGACAAATGTCATCGGCAAAGTCCAAGTCCTCAAGCTGCCGTGCAAGATTCCACACAATGCCAGTTCTCTTGTGCTGAGTGAGGCTGCTCATGACGTCATCCAGCACAATGGCGAAGAGAAGCGGGGTGAGAGGACAGCCCTGCCCTCCGTACTCCGTTGGTCGTGAATGAATCACTAATGTTACCATTGTATATATAAACATGCGTATATATTCTTGCTAAAAACTATGAAATAGTATAATCAATCAAAAGAGAGCGTGACGTTGGTGCAAGAACATAATCCTTGTTCATCAAGTGGACCACGCGAAACCAGACTGAGGTCTGTTAGGGGGTATGCGCCCTACGGTTGATACCTCTGAGGGCCAACTGCAAGTGTTACGGGCACTGCGACCAAACGAGATCTTTTGTATCCAAGCCCGTCTACGACACTAGAATCTCCTCTACATTTTTAGTCAAAGATAGAATTGATCTTGTCGAACATTTGATTACTGAAGCTGGTGTTGAGAAACTCAGCAGAATGGGTTTGAGGAAAAAACCTGGCCAAGGCCGGGCATTCACAAAAGATGTGGATCGATGTTTCATCCTCCTCCAGACAGAATCTACACTCCGTGTCAGAGGATAGTCCCATTTTGTGGAGCAGGTATTTTAACCAGTTATGTCCAGAGATATAGCCTATTATTAGGCGTAAATTTGTTCTGCTAAGACTAATTCTGTCAAAAGCTGCATCGACGTTTGGCGGAGAACTGTCGAATTTGTCCATTGTAGTAGGTATTTGTCGTGATAATGTTTTTCTATCATAGCTTTGACCGATGCCCAGTTTATACCGCAGAAAGGTTCTGAGCAGAAATGAAGTAAGCATTCGGTGATTAGTTTTGAGGGAACTTCCATGGCAGTTTGGCTGTCTGAGTAAAAAAGAATGCGCGCTCCCTTGAGCATTTGGCATGTAGGTGACGCGCTCTAGTATTCTGAAAGTAGAAGTCACCCTTGGTAGAGCCATATTGTCAAGGGAAGCCTAGCTTAAAGCAGAAGAGCGGCAGGAATTCTGAGGTCGCATACTAATTACCGTGCACCCCGACGGCCATGCTCTATCGGCATATGATGTTAGACTTTAGATTTGGGTTTTTGACTAGGGCAGACGCAGGATTGTCACACCCGTCACCCTCTTATGGAGGATGCCCTGAGGCAATGAAATAGTCAGTCCACATACAAAAAGTTATCTTCTTTTAAATTTTATCTTCTATAAAATTGTATTGAAATTATCATAATTTTTTACTGAATTTTGTTCTCTTAACTCTACTTATTTATGAAAATAATTTTTCAAATAAAATTAGTATTCACTGTGAATATAAATCAACATATGGCAGTTTCTATACAAAATCAATCAGTATGGAAACTGGGATTATCTCTCCATACATTATTGTGAAACTTTAGTAAACTAATTTTTTTATCAAATTGATAATCTACATAAAATTTGAAGTAATTCCGTGCATAAATAAATACAGTCTCCATACAAAATATTCATTTTTAAGACAAAAATTCATGTCCACACCAAGCATTCAAAGCGACTTACCTCCGAATTTTCAAAATCTTTCATTTGCTATACCTTACTCAATATACCATCTAAGACAACAATATTTTGCACATAAAGTTCGAATATACTACTACATAACCTTGCCAAAAGTGGGCGAGCCACGCCTACTTTTTATAGTAGCTCCCATACAAAGTGTCTGTACTTCTTTTAAATTGAAATAGCTATAACTTTTACAATCTTCTGTATAGGATAACCATAATTGACACTTAGATTAATATGGTAGTTAAAAAAAATCTCCTTACAGTCGGCTGGGGCCGACCAAACTATACCCTGCATATGTAGATTTATATATAAAAAGTTTACTCGAATATCCAACTTTTCTTTTATTTCCACTTTTCGAGAAACAATTTTTGCATATACTACTAATTTACTCCCGAAATATGGTTGACTTTGACGAAGTAAAAGGATTTTAAGATAATTCCGAGGCTTAGTATGGGAGCTATATAAAAAGTGGGCGTGGCTTACCACTTTCTAGTAAATCCAATTAATTTTTCAATGTTAATCCACACCTTAAATTTGGTGTCCTACGTTGAATAGTTTCTAAGTTATGGTGGTTAACATTTTTGTTTAATTTCCTCAACTTTGTATGGGAGCCCCAATAAGAAGTGGGCGTGGTACGCAGATTTTTCGCCAGATTATTTCCGACTACGATATTAATTTAAGTGTCAATTATGGTTATTGTAGACATAAGATTGCCTAAGTTACAGCTGTTTTAATTTAAAATTTGTATGGGGGCTACGATAAACACTGGGCGTGGTGCGCCCATTTTCTGTGAGCCTAGTTGCTCGTACAATACTAATCCACACCTTAAATCTCGTTATTCTACGCTGAATAGTTTGCAAGTTATAACCGGTAACATTTTTTTTAATTTCCGCAACTTTGTATGGGAGACCCAAAAAGGAGTGGGCGTGGCACATTGATTTTCTGCCATATCATTTCCGACTACCGTGTTAATCTAAGTGTCAATTATGGTTATTCTAGACAGAAGATTGTAGAAGTTACAGCTGTTTCAATTTAAAAGAAGTACAGACACTTTGTATGGGAGCTACGCTAGAAAGTAGGCGTGGCTCATCCACTTTTGGTGAGGTTATATAGTAGTATAATATAACTCTATGTGCAAAATATTGTTGTCCCAAGTGGTATATTGTGTGAGTTGTAGCAAGTTAAAGATTTTGAAAATTTCGAGGTTAGTCGCTTTGAATGCTTGGTGTGGGCGTGGTTATTGACCGATCATGCCCAATATCAATCCCCTCCGTACCCTTGGATCATAGATTACTTATGCCAAATTTCATCGAAATAGCTCAATATTTACTCAAGTTATCGTGCGAACCAGCCAGGTGACAGACAGACGGACGGACGGACGGACGGACGGACGGACGGACATCGTTAAATCGAAAATTTAATCAATGCTGATCACGAATATATATCCATGTCTATATCTCCGGAGATTCCTTCAAGTGGACACAAACATCTGACCGAAATGAATATACCATGCATATTGCATTATGCAGGGTATAATAATCTTGGGTCTCCCATACAAAGTTGCGGAAATTAAAAAAAAAAGTTAACCGTAATAACTTGCAAACTATTCAGCACAGAACAACCAGATTTCAGGTGTGGATTAGTATTGTAAGAGCAACTAGACTCACAGGAAATAGACTCGCCACGCCCACTGTTTATAGTAGCCCCCATACAAAATGACCGAATTTCTTTTACATTGAAAAGACTGTAACGTCTGCATCCTTCTGTCTAGAACAATCATAATTAATACTTAGGTTAATATGGTAGATGGAAATAATCTGGAAAAAAATCAGCGTGCCATGCCCACTTCCTATTGGGGCTCACATACAAAGTCGACGGAATTAAACAAAAATTTTAAGCGCTATAATTTATAAAATATTTAACGTAGAACAACGAGATTCAAGGTGCAGATTAGTATTAAAAAATTAATTGGATCTACAAAAAAGAGGTAAGCTACGCCCACTTTTTATATAGCTCCTATACTAAGCACCGTAATTATCTTAAAAACCTCCTTTAAATTATCCCTTTTAGAACCCTCATAACATAGAAATTACTTCGTCTAAATAAGCCATATTTCGGGTATAAATTAGTAGTAGATGCAAAAATTGTTTCTCAAAAAGTGGAAATAAAAGAAAAAGATGGATATTCGAGTAAACTATATATATATATATATATATATATATATATATACATATATATATATATATATATATATATATATATTTTTATATATATATATATATATATATATATATATATATATATATATATACATATATATATATATATATATATATATATATATATATATATATATATATATATATATGTGGCACTTAAAGCCCCAAAGGGCTCATTGGCAGAGCTTCTCTTCCATTACTGTTGTGCGTCTTAAATTTTGGACAGTACTAGAATGGACCTACTTATTTTAGTCGGTTCCGAACGGCAGAACACTTGTGACATCTCTTTTTCTGAGCTTTGTCACAGAGTTCTTTTTAGAGGCTTTTTCATGGCAAGTTGTTACTGTCAGAAGAATTGCCAATTGCTTGCCGACAGGTGGGTACCGTTCGAAAGAAAAATCCTTTCGATATTAAGTTTGTTATGCATCAGCCGGGTATTGAACCACGAACTACAGATCAGAAGGCGAACACACTAACCACTGAGCTACGGCACCCATATATATATATATATATATATATATATATATATATATATATATATATATTTATATATATATATATATATATATATATATATTTATATATATATATATATATATATATATGTATATATATATATATATAAATATATATATATATATATATTATATATATTATATATATATATATATATATATATATATATATATATATATATATATATATATATATATATATACATATGCAGGATATAATTTGGTCGGCCGACTGTAAGGTGATTTTTTTTAATCACATCGAAAACGCGACAATATTGAAAAATGGTTACTAACAGGTAGGAATATTATAAATATTATTATTCTAATAGTACATTAGTTCATATAGTTCGTATTGTATTGCACAAGAACTTTCCACTCTAAAAATCACTATTACTTAATGTGCATATAATAAACTGTTTATAGGACCCAGATGTGTAATCGTCGTCGGTTTTAAAATAAATCAAAAGTACATGCAGCCGTTATTGGATATTACCATTTACCATTTAGCTCTTTAGTTTTGATTGAAACTTCGACAGTAATATGACAGCTCTTTTAGCATTCGTTCAAGTGTTACTAATCGAGCATCAATTGAGTACAATGCTGACATATATTTGCGATGTGAGTTTAACAGACCAAAATTATAACTCCGTAATATACATGAGCAATGACAGGATCCCATCGACTGATGGATTCAATACCAATTTACTACTAAAACAACTGAGTGAAATAAATAATGGAATACCTGTATTAGTATTAAACCTCGGGAGTATATTTCCACTGACAGAAAATTATAATCGAGATTTATTAGTTATCATCAGATTGACCGGCAATGAAGGTAATGACCGAAAGTTGTTGCAGAAATTATGGGAAAATTTATATAAAAATAGACAAAGTCGTCATATACTTTTATTGGATTCTCCTCAAGTGGATGAGTTGTATGTGGAGAGGATAATGATATTTTGCTCAAAGAATCAAGCAATGCATATAATTCTCATAGCGTCCTCTGTGCTGGAAACGAAGCAATACTACAGGCTTAGAATTTTTCCAAAAACTGAGTTGAGTGTTGAACATATCGATTCAAATCAATCTTCATTCTTTCTCGATCACACACGTAATATGTATGGTCAGCCGATCAAGGTTAGAGCAGAAAATTTACCTATGCGAGTTTACATAGTAAGTGAATCAGATGAAAATATAATAATAAGTGGCTTTACTGCAAACCTACTGATAGAGTATGCTCGAAAACACAATGCTACGCTAATATATCCGCGACGGGATCTTCTACGCACTGTTTTGCCGAGATATGAAGTTGCCAAGATGATCGTCAATGGCACCTTTGATACAACAGCGACATCATTCACAATGACATACACGAACGATCTGAATTTCAGTGATGTAACTGACCTTTCGGATTGGTGTATTATGGTGCCAATGCCCAAAAGAATTCCGAGCTACTTATTTTATATCAGTATATTCGATTTCACCACTATACTATTGGTATTTGTAGCACTCATGGCGGCATCGTTCACTATAACATTCACATTTTACCTACGTAAGGGGCGGCAAGAATTGCATTTGAGCAATTTTCTAATCAATTATCGTTTATTCAATGGTTTCTTGGGTCAACCGTTTGTTATGGAAACAAATTTTGCTGGTATTCGTAGCTGTATTTATATGATCATTTGCTTTGCCGGTGTGATTTTTAATACATCTTATGTTGCATACCTGCAAACTTTTACCACAGAACCGCCTAGAATGTTAGCAATAAAAACACTGGACGATATTAAACGATCAGGTCTTCAAATCAAAATGAACCGTGATGACTTTGAAAGAGTAAAAAATACAACCGATCCCGAAATTATAAATCTCATTTCGGTAGAAGAGACTTATGAGAATTTTTTTCGCTTACGCGATGCCCTGGATACTCGTTATGCATATATGGCCTCAACAAAGAATTGGGATTACTATGAGGAAGTACAACGCTTCTATCGCAATCCATTATTTCAAATAACAAACTGTTGTGTTAAGAAAATGAATCCATATTTTATGCACTTTCAACAGAATTCAATATTTATACCATCGATGAATAGAGTAATTGGTCAAGTTGCTCAATCAGGATTGACGACACTTTGGGTTAGACATTCCTTTTTGGAACTGGTTCGATTGGGACGTGCGAACATTACTGATAAAAGTGAACGTAAGGAATACATCCCATTAAGTATTACAGATATATGGATGGTATTGATGTTCTACGGTATTGTCCTAACCATATCATTTTGTGTTTTCGCATTTGAATTATATTGGTATTACCGACGTGGACATAAATAATTTGGAAGATTGACTTTGAAAGCAAAATATTCGTATTAAAGTAGTGCATAAACCAGTGAAAAATTGCTATAAAAATATTTTCATTCGAGATTAGTTTAATTGATCATATGGACATGCACAGCTTTTGAAAACTTTGAAACCGCACCTAAATGTTATTTAATATCGGATCTCAAACGATAATTGGGTCAAATTCAGTATATTTGTGGAGTCGCATCTGACGAAATTCATTTTGGTGTCAATAAATTTTGAATAAAGATAAATGTTTTATGTTAAAATATTTTTCATTTGTTTCATTTAGAAGTCAGATATTTTAATGACGTTAGAATTCACGACTTGCGACTCATACATAGAAGACCAATGCAGTACTCAACTCAGCTGGGGCATTCGAGGACTCGTAAGTTCCTGTATGAGGGCACGTATATTCATTTCGGTCAGGTGTTTGTAACCACTTGAAAGAATTTGTGGAGATATAGCAAAATATATATATTCCTGATCAGCGTCGCTTAAATGTTTAACAATGTTCGTTCCTAACGGAAGAGAACCTCGGCTGAAGAGCCATTCGGGGCTTCAAGTGCCATATATATATATATATATATATATATATATATATATATATATATATATATATATATATATATATATATATATATATATATATATATATACATATATATATTTATATATATATATATATATATATATATTTATATATATATATATATATATATATATATATATATATAAATTTTTGTTTTTTTTTATAACTAATGATCCGAGGGCACGGATGGGATTGATAATTGGCATGATCGGTCAGCCACGCCCAGATGTATATCCATATATCTACATGTGCAGGGTATAATTCGGACTTCCGCGGCAGACTGTAAGGTCTTATTTTTTTTTTTTTTTATACAAAAATCTATAAATCTGTGAGGAAGGCAATATTATTTTTGAATTCATCATTCTGAAACTTTGTGAATCTTATTTTCTGATCAAATTAGTAATCCATATAAAATTTGAAATGATTATGAAAAATTTTTGTGAAAATTCACAAAAATCTATGGCAGCTAACATTTCTTTCCAATGTATAATTTTATAAATTTTTAATAAATTATTTTTTTTTTCACTAAATTAGTATTTTCCACAACATTTAAATCTATTTGGTTCATTAATAAATGTAGTCTCAATAGGAAAGTTGTTGATTATTCAACAAAAACTTATAATCTTATATGGAAGGTGCTATTATTTACATAAGAGTAGCGTTCTAAATCTTTAAGACTCTTATTTTTTCAACAAAATGTTGATTTATGGAAAATTGGAAATAAGTTTCTCGAAAATAAAAATAATCTCCATATAAAATTTGCATATTTTTTAACAAAAGTCCATATTCCATACTATTATTTTTTAAAACATAATTTTAAAATTTGGAATTTTTATTTTTTCATCAAATAAGTAAGTCACATAAAATTTGAAGTAGATTTATTGATAAATAAACATGATATTCATACGAAGTTTATTAATTTTTGTTTAAAAAAAAAAAATGTTAAACAGTGTCATTGAAGACGAAAAATTATAGACATCTTGAAACTAACCCAAAATTCATTTTAACCAATTAGTAACATTGACATTTGCATGTACTACGACTCGATTGTATTTACTTGTGTTGTACGAATATATTCAAATATAATAGTCGGTTGTGATCTTTTAAGAATTTCCAACTAAGAAGGTACATATTTGTGCTTTAAAAATATAGGGTCTTCTCTTTCAGTATCTACTAAAAAATACTTCATAAAAAACATTTTGAATGTGATTTGAAAGGCACACCCTTTAAATATGTAAGCTAAAGATATGCACATATTTGTCTGCATAATTATTTCACTATTTGTTGTTGTTGTTGTTGTATGTTGCTGTTATTTTTGTAATTATTGAATTTTTATGCTTATCATTGTGAAATTAAGCATAATATTTACATTTGCTATTAACATTTGCTTGCTAATTTTAGTAATTGCTATTGTTGTGGCTGTTGTTGTTGTTGTTGTGACTTTTCTTCAATTTCATACTTTTTATTTAGCGCGTGCCATAACAACAACAACAGCAGCAGCAGCAGCAGCAGCAGCAGTAAAAGCTATAAAAATTGCTAATATTGATAGTAGGTAAATAAGTACTCAGAGTAATATGTTACTCGCAGTGTTGCTAGTAATTGCAGTAGCTACCTACTAATAACATCAATAATAGATAGCTAACCTCAACAACAACAACAATAGTAATAATAATGACTAATTTTTTCCACTTTTGTTTATAATAGTATTATTACCATTGAACAGAAATCACATTTGCGAGAGTCATATGAGTAGTCAAAGAAACAAATACGGTAGCAACATTGGCAATGAGTAATTATTCGAATACATATGTATGTATATATCTTGACGACGTCGCAGTCGGCGTCATCATTCGTCGTTGTCATTATTATCGTATTTTATAACCATTTGCTAAGTATTTAGTATATTAACTTGTTGTTTATATTTTGCTACTGCTGTTGCTGCTGTTGCTGCACTTTGATGTTTGTTATTAACGACTGACTAGACATTTTGACGGCAATTGTGAAATTTGTCATTGTTGTTAATTCATTATTGTTATTGTTAATGTTATTATTGCTGTTGTTGTTGTTTTATTTGATTTTTAGCTTTTAATTAAAAGTACACACATACGTACTTATATATTGTTCCTCTGGTGTGATGGTGGATGATAAATAGTATCGAAGCATTTACTATAAATATTTTTCGTTAAAAGTCCATGTAATTAGTAATTAATATTTTGTAATAATTAGCTAAAATTACATATTAGCTATTATGTATTTGTTCATGTATGTCAATTCGTTTCACACAAACACAGGCATGTGAGTTGAGGGTGACAGTAATTGATTAAAATAGCACTTGCGTTTCCAATGCAACAAATTAAAAGTAAAATTGTGTTTTTATTTATACAATAAATACTAAAAATGAAAAGGGTGTTCAAATTGTGAGATGAGTTTGTAAAATTTGTCGAAATTTTTGTACCGTCATTTATTAAAGCGACAAAAAAGAAAATATGAAAATTCAAACTTTCATCAAAATGTCGCCGTTAGAGGGTAAAGGTATAGGATAGACCCCCATTAGTTTCAAATATGTTTTCTATAAATACTTATCCCTTGTATTTACCCCTTTGAGGGGCTTCCAATTGACTTTTTTTTGTATTCGTATAAATATCGCTCTCATTGCTCACAAGCTGCCCTTAGAGGTGTCAAACAAATTACCATATCCCACATTAATTTTAACTACTTAACATTTTTGCTAAACAATCTTACTACGTATATTTGCTCCTTATAGAGGCTTTCTTTCAAAATTAACTTATAATCACCTGAAAAAAGATCCTGATACTTGTCCAACAATTCTCCCTAGAGCGGTTAAATATATGACTGATCCTCATTAATTCTTCTGCTCGAAAACATTTCGTATATTTACCTGCTGAGGATTTATACAGGGCCTACATTTCGATTCCAAAAATTCTCTAGCTTTTGTAATGAACAAATGTATCATAAAAGAGTCTGGAAACGAGCAGTAAATTGCGATTGTCGGATGTGTCAATATGGTTTTCGAGAAATCAATATCTCTATCAATAGTTACGAGTTCACAAAGCATATAAAAACATTTTATTGTCGTTGAAAACGCTGATTGATATAAAACTATACAAGGTGCGACAATTATGTATTAAGACTCGAACCATATCTCAGCAACCAAACGCGCCATTTATGTGTGAGCACAAGCTTCAATCTTTCTCTACTAACTGTCAAAATTTCATGGCATTTGGTTGACATTTAATGTTTATTGACATTCATTTTACAAAACACGTGTTCGTTTGATGTTGAAATTTTAACATGGAGCAAAGAGCGGTCAAAGAGCGCAAAAATTGGTAAAAGTGCATCAGACACATTAGTAATGATGCAGCAAGCATATGGCGATGCTTGTTTATCAAGATCAAATGTTTTTATATGGCATAACGGTTTGTGGATGGCAGAGAGTCGCTGGAAGATGAAATAAAAGAAGGAAGGCCAATTTCAGTGCGGACGCCGGAAGCGATCCAGAAAGTTCGTGATTTTATTACAGAAGACCGCAATGCTTCAGTGAAAATGACGGAAGAGGCATTAAACATCAACAGAGAAACTATTTGCCTCATTCTTCACGAGGATGTGGGCAAAACAAAGGTCTGCGCTAGATTTGTTCCACCCATTAATGAGAGTCAGTCATTCTAGAGACATGGTTGCAGCTGCTGGATATGATCTAAACTACCTGAAAACAATTGTTACGGATGATGTAACATGGTGTTTCCAATACGATCCAGAAACCAAGCGTCAAAGTGTGGAATGGAAATCAAAGAACTCACCACAAGCCAAAAAAACATGAAAAGTTCCATCAAAAATCAAAACAATGCTCATCACATTCTTCGATAGCAAAGGAATTATCCACAAAGAATTTGTTCCAACTGGTCAAACAGTTACTTCCGCATGTTACTTCGAAGTTTTGAAGCGTTTGATGTCCAGAATCCGTCGTGTTCGATCAGAATACCGCGATCCTAAAACTTGGTCTCTGTTGCACGATAATGCACCGAATCACACAGCACTCATTGTTCGTCAATTTTTGGCCCGGAATCAGGTCTGTGTGTTGAATCACCCGCCGTATTCACTTGATTTGGCACCGTGCGACTTCTTTTTATTCCCAAAATTGAAATTGAAGTTGAAAGGATGCTTTTTTGATGACATTCAGACCATACAACGGGCTTCGACGAGGACACTGGAGGCAATTCCGAAAAAATAAGCTGGAACACGCGTATGTATAAAATGTATAATCTT
Source organism: Megamerina dolium (assembly GCA_963854835.1). NCBI lineage: Eukaryota > Metazoa > Arthropoda > Insecta > Diptera > Megamerinidae > Megamerina > Megamerina dolium. Next base: position 68,862,825 of record OY978526.1, read on the forward strand.
TTAAATCTGAGGAACGTGAAAATTTTTCAGAAAATACATAATTTAAAGAAGAATCTTTTCATCAAAACCATCAAATTCTTCATTCTATCTAAATTTCTTAACTATGACGAGCAATTACGTCATGTTTAGAAACAGAAAACAGTTTCTTGTGCATGAGACCAATTCGTAAGCTAATTCGCTAATTCATTGTCCTGAGAAAATTGAATTTTTTTCGTCGCTAAATGCAAATAGTTTTGTTTCAATATTAGGCGCGCCTATCTCTGAAAACCATTGCCATGACCTTGTTGGCAGGCAGATGGATTCTATCTTCTTTGAATTTAGTTCATCATGAGCAGTACATTGTCTCGACTGTTCCTTGGTTTCTTCATTCATCATTCTCGGTTACGAAGTGGTGCAAAAATTCGACCATATTCATACTGAAATATTTATGCAAAACTAAAATCACTGTTTCATGAGCCTGTAGACCCTTCAAGTTTGCGCATCTTATCTCAGCGATAGTCCAATATTATACTGTCGATTTTAACGAACATTTTTAATGTGGTCACCTCGATTGGGTGACCAAAATGTTCGGCGTCTTAAAAAGTCGAGAAAAAACTAATGAGTTAGTAGTGCTGGTAGCGAATTCTATAGAAACTGGGAAATATGTATGGGAGCCCTATTGAGGGCGGGAGGTTGACGGTTGATATTTTGGCAAGAAATATTGTGAGCAATTTCTGGGCATCTATGCGTTGGTATTGCTTATTTTCAGGCATCTTTTCGTTAATTTTATCCGAGAGCTCCCTTAGCAAACAGGAAATAAGTACGTTATGGAAATATGTTGGGATGACAAAATTGGTACTAATCGGTCATACATTTATTCTTCAAAAGGCGTCCCCTACTACAGAGTGAATATTTTCAGCCTATGAGAACTTGAATTAACATTCGTAAATATTCTTCCATGAATTGTTAGGTCATTTAAATTGATAATTTTCCACTTCAGTGTTTAGTATAGTATTTGATTATGTAAACTAGTAAATTGGCAAATACTTTTCAGAGTTTGAGCCTTTTGTTTCTTATAGAAAATTTAATTAAATAAACAAAAAAAATTGTATAATTTGTTTGTTTGTTGGTGGTATTTTAACACTCGTATATGCGCAATAATTGCATATTTTCAGAATATTTGTAATACTATTATATTGTAAAATGCTTACAATTATATATTGTACATACATGTGTATGTAAGCAGCGATGAGGAATTCAATAGGAAAATTTTAATTAATTTTTATACATTTGTAATGATTACAAATGCAAATATACTTGTAACATATACACCTAAGATACGAGTATTAATGTATGCATGTGTACGTATACTTATGAATGTAAGTGTTATGTACTTATGTACATGCATTTATTCAATAGGATTATATTGTTTAGCAAGATTAAAATAAAATGTTACGCTTCATTAATGAATTCTTCATTAATGCATTAAAGCATCAAATGTACCCCACTATCAACACAGTGCACAGCAGTGGTAGAAGAGTGGTATGGTGGTAGCAATGGCAATAGCAGTAATGATACGTTTTAATTTTTTTTTTCTTCTTCTTCGGCGTTTTTAACAAATTTTCACTTTCGCAATTGATGTTGTAGCGCATTAAAATGAAATTTTTACATTTTCTGCAACTCGGTGTTGTTACCAAAACCATACAACAAATACCCACACATATACAATAATTTTATGCAATACATTAACAACAACAACAATGGCAACAGAAAACAAAATATAATTTAATTTCATTTCATCTCATTTCATTATTATTACCGGCAGTTTTTAAGTTGCAACAGCAAGAGCAACAGCAACAGCGACAGCAACAACACCAACAGTACCACAAAGTGTTGCTACTAAGCTCGCGATTTTATAGTCTTCACGGCTGGACATCATCTCCGCGATAATAATGGCATGCCATAGACCTCTGCTCATAATATTGTGTATGTTTGTTGTACAAGTGCACATTAATGGTAAGGTGGCAGGAAAAAGACAAAAAAAAAAAAAATGAAATGATTTTCAAAATAAAATAAAACTCATCGAAACGAATATTTAATATAAGCGAAGCATTGAGATCACCACAAAATTATGATGATGGTTCATTTTACTGGAAATGGCAGGTAGTTTAATTTTACTTCAATTGGCTTAAAAAGGATAACTTTCTATATGTATTATATATATATATATATATATGTAGATAAGTGGATATATATAGCATTAATAGTAATAGAGTTAGAAAGCTAATATTAGATACTATTTGATATTATTTTCATTATAGTTGTGTTTAATGTTTAAATATTTAATATGCTGGTACATATCGTACGTTATAACATAGTATTTGGGTTTGTTTTTCCCGTCATAGATTTTAAAGTCGTAGAAAAAAGAGATGCCTATTTTTGTTTTTCTCAAATTTAATTATCTGTAAGCTATAAGCGATTTCCTATGTATTGAAAGCTTAAATTTTTGCTTTTCTTTAATACACTATTTTGATATATTATGTGTGTTTCAAAAGTATCCGGACTGATGCTCCGTATATTTACACAGTGAACATTGAAGATTAAGCAAATAATTTGAAGAATATAACTTCAGTGTAAGATATCACATTGTGACCAATTGACAATAATACCTTCGTAAAATCATACTACTTTGCCAGAGATGAATGTGGTTTTTATCCGCTGACACCTACTTTTAAATATACTCGCTTGTTGATGAAAATAATCGCATGTACCGAGCTTCAGTTCTATGGCAGTCTTATGGCATTATAAAAACAAAATTTTGTATGGGAGGTAGGCGTGGTTTTATCCGATTATGAACATTTAATACTATGTTTGTTTTGTGTTAAAAGACATAGATCGTGATCAGCGTCGCTTAAATTTTCGATTTAACGATGTCCGTCCGTCCGTCCGTCCGTCCGTCACCTGGCTGGTTCGCACCATAACTTAAGTAAATATTGAGCTATTTAGACAAAAAATCCAAGCGTACGGAGGGGATTGATATTGGGCATGATCGCTCAATAGCCACGCCCACACCAAGCATTCAAAGCGACTAACCTCGGAATTTTCAAAATCTTTAACTTGCTATAACTCACATAATATACCACATGGGACATCAATATGTCACATAGAGTTATATTATACTACTATATAACCTCGCCAAAAGTAGGTGAGCCACGCCTATTTTTTAGCGTAGCTCTCATAAAAAGTGTCTGTACTTCTTTTAAATTGAAACAGCCATAACTTCTACAATCTTCTGTCCAGAATACCCATAATTGACACTTAGATTAACATGGTAGTTGAAAATAATATGGCAGAAAATCAGTGTGCCACGCCCACTCTTTCTTGGGTCTCCCATACAAAGTTGCGAAAATTTAAAAAAAATGTTACCGGTTATAACTTGCAAACTATTCAGCGTAGAATAACGAGATTTAAGGTATGGTTTAGTATTGTACCAGCAACTAGGCTCACAGTGGACATGGGCGCTCCATGTCCACTGTTTATTGTAGCCCCCATACAAAATGACTGAAATTCTTTTAAATTGAAACAGCGGTAACTTCGGCAATCTTCTGTCCAGAATAACCATAATTGACACTTAGATTAACATGGTAGTCGCAAATAATATGCCACAAAATCAGTGTGCCACGCCCACTTCTTATTGGGGCTCCCATACAAAGTTGAGGAAATTAAACAAAAATGTTAATCGCCATAACTTACAAACTATTCAACGTAGGACAAACAAATTTAAGTTATGGATTAATATTGAAAAATTATTTGGATTTACAAGAAAGAGGTAAGCCACGCCAATTTTTTATAAAGCTCCCATACTAAGTCTCGGAATTATCTTAAAAACCTCCTTTAACTTATCCCTTTTTAGAACTCTCATAACATACAAAGTACGTCAAAGTCAACCATATTTCGGGTGTAAATTAGTAGTATATGCAAAAATTGTTTTTCAAAAAGTGGAAATAAAAGAAAAAGATGGATATTCGAGTAAACTTTTTATATACAAATCTACATATGCAGGGTATAATTTGGTCGGCCCCAGCCGACTGTAAGAAAATTTTTTTAAACAAGGTTCTGACAATATTCGATATTAAATTTGTTGTGCAACAGCCGGAGATTAAACCGACGACCTACAGATCAGAAAGCCCTAACCACTGAGCTGCGGCACGCATGAACGGATTTAAGTAGATGGGGTTAAATTAGGCAACGGAATCCAATGAACTTGTTAAACTGTTTTATAATACATAGGAATAGTGTTTATTCTCGAATAATGGATATCTTGCCGTTTGATAGTACTGTGCAATTGCAAAGAGCTAAACGAAAAATGGATTAAATGAATGAAATACCCAAATTTCTATTCATCTATATATTTGTAAATATGTTAGTCCCTAAGTACGATGTTAACTCTTCAAATAATTATCGTAACTCAGCGGTTAGTGGATTGGCCTTCTGCTCAGTAGGTCGTGGATTCAATCCCCTGCTGAAGCATAACTTTAATATCGAAAATATTTTTCTTTCGAATGGTACCCACCTGTCGGCAAGTAATTGGCAATTTTTCCGGCAGTAACAATTTGCCAAAAATGCTTTTTAAAAGAGCGCTGTGAAAAACTAAGTTAAAATGATGTCACAAGAGTTCTGCCGTTCGAAACCGACTAATATAAGTAGGTCCCTTCTAATGTTGTCCAAATTTAAGACGCACAACAGTATTGGAAGAGAAGCTCGATGGTATCACAATGAGCCTTTCTGGCCTAAGTGTGTCCACACAGCAAGAATGCAACCACAATAACCTACACAACACAACCTAGGCTTTGCTGTATTCAGAGAGTTATAGTGAAATTTTAAAAGCATTACTTTTTTATACACCTTTTGACCGTTATTCCCTAGTTTTATGGATGTTTTTTTTACGAATTTTCAAAAAGGGACAAAGATAACCTGTTCCTCAAAAGTGTTCTACGTTACTTTCTCTATAAGGTTGCTAAATATACCTTTTACCTTAGAAGTAAGAATCGCATGGTTTTATATGCCAATTTGCTGAAGGAATAGACAAATGGCGAAAGTAATTGCTGAATTTAATACTCGTATCATCTTAAATTAATATGTCAAACAATATCCAAAATATCATTTTAAAGGAAGCAATCTTTACAAATGCCAATCAATATATATACAATTATATTAGAGTGGATAATTTTAACACGAAGATCATACCGAGCCAACCAATCAGCATGTTTGTTAGTAAGTGAATAATTTCTTTGGCGCCTACCTCAACAAAGAACTTATTTAATAGGTTTCAATATGTTCTTTCAAAGTTGGCTCTGTTCATTTATTACTTCTATTTCTATTTAAAAGGCGCTCCACCATCGTTGAAAAAGGAAAAAAAGGAACTCAAATATAATTTATACAAATACATTGCAGATAAATGTATATCAACTGTATGCACCTACACACTGTGCAAATATTTTTGAAATGATCGTTGGCGTTGCAAGCACATACTATGTGCAACAAAATGTGAATAAAGCGCATGCGCCAAAACAGGTGCAGTCGTCAACTTCAAAATCACAAGTAGGTACACAAATAGTAAGAAGAGTATGAAATTTCGTTAAGAAGAAGATCACATCTATTCACCTATACCAGTTACGAGAATACTATGCAGCAAATGCAATGTGTTTGGAATAGAAAAATTCACGTGGGTTCTCTACTGTATATGCGATACATAAGTAAATACTGTTCACTAGAGTGAATATGTAGTAATACCATTGTAGATAAGTGGGTTGATATACAAAAACTATGTAGGAGGGAATTGAATTCATTTTTCATATTTCATACTACTACATATATTTCAATGAAGAACAATTCACTAATGGTATATGATATAAAGACTGGCATAAGCACTTGCAAAATATTCGGTTGACTGGAAAGTTGTGACATATTCCTTGTGCGAGGTTTATTGATCATTATAGATCATAAATGGGCAAAATTAAAAGGAAACTGATCCTATCTCCGATACAAATTTATGTTTCCCTATATATTTTTGAGAATCTGAATTTGAATCAGGTAAAAAGCATGCCTATACAAGCTTTTGCCAACTACTAAAATCTACTTATCGTACGGAACCCACCCCTAAGTCCTATCCAAAAGCGTACATTTCGCATAAAGCTATCTATTTGAAACTTAGTACATATAATCATATCTACTAAAAAATATACCAGTTTGAAAATAGGCACAATCGGCTGAAAACCACGTCTACCTCCCATACAAAAGCTTGTTTCCGCTTATATGATTTCACAGTTTTATCACGAAAAAAAAAGTTATGAAGCTGAAACTTGGTATATACAAATATATTTACTAATGAATACATTATTATTAAAATGGACAAAATCGGATGAAAACCTCAGCTATCTCCCATACAAAAGTATATTTACGAATGTTTAAATTCACACTTTTCGCACGAATATATTAAGCTAACTAGATGAAACTTGGTACATATGGATTATATTAGTTAATAAATATCTTACTTCAAGAATAAGCCAAATCGGATGAAAACCACATATACCTCCCATACAAAAATTTGTTTTCATAAATATATTTTCACATTTTTCGAATGAAATGTTAAAGCTATCATACTGAAACTTGGTATATACAATTAATCTTATTAATAACTAAATCAGTGTGAAAATGAGCGTAATTGGATAAAAATCACCCATACCTCCCATACAAAAATGTGTTTTCGTATACATGACTTTACATTTTTTGCACGAAAATATAAAGGTATCATGCTGAAACTTGGTATATAGCATTATGGACATACTGGGTTAAGAATGGGCTTAAGCGGAGAAGAACTACTGCTACCTCCCATACAAAAGTATGTTCCCATATGCATGATTTCATATATTTCTCTAGAAAATTTATATCAAACATTTCGCTGGTATAAAGTTTTAATGTTTGAGGTGATGTTAAGAGAGAAACAATTTTAATTGTTTAAAATATGTGCGCTCGGTTTATTACACCAACCATTGTGATACGACACTCATCCGGGTATATTCGTTGAAGTCTCTTCATTAGCGATAATAAGAAAACAGTGTGGTATGAAGTGCTAACAAGTTTAAAATCACTTATATTGCTCTTTATAGCTTTGTCTATATATACATTCTTGTATAGTTAGAAGTACATGAGTCCCACGTATAGATATTTAGGCACATGTGTATTATGGTAGGCTTTTTTACACAATACTTAATACAATAAATATAGGTTACATACAAAAATGACATCGTTTAGTGATAAGCTTATTAAAGTTGTTAAATGTTTCGAATTGTATTGTTAAACTTTATTTGACTTATTCAGAATTTATAACATATCAAACAAAAATTCACACACACTAGCACACACAGTCACATAACTAACACTACACACATATTTCAGTGAATTGAATTGTGTCAAACAGTAGCTATAGATTTAAGTAAACGATTATTAATATTTTCACTTCATTTTCTAGAGCTTAAAAATATAAAATCTTAACAACAACATACCATATACATTTGCGTCAATAATTATATATTTACATAAATCACAAACAAAAATTATAGTTTAAAATACCGTAACATATTTAGTGAAACGGTATGAGGTATGTATATAAAAAAAAAAAAGAAGCCCACACAAACCAATTCATATGCAACAATCATGCGTCTTCCGAAATCATGCTTATGTACCAATCATTAAAAGAGATGAAAAATAAAAGATTTTAATAAATATCGATATATTATTATTATTATTATTAATTTATTATAACCATATAGGGTATGGTATAAATCAGATAAATGATTATTTGTTATCATTATCACATCATCATTATACTTCATCTTATGGTTTAGTTGACATTTTTGTTTGCTGCTGACGGTCGATTTGAATTTTTATTTTACTCGTAACTTGTGATAAGTATGATTTGCTTACCCAAGCAGCTTTGTATGTTTGCTTTTATGCCATAAATTTCAATATATTTTGAGACAAATACTTGAATTATCAACTATCATCTAACAAACGACATTTCATGGGCGGCAACTTTACGTTTTTGAAGTCATCCATAAATTTTAATTGTTCTGGAAAATGTTTGCTATACATATTTACTTCCTATCTTCAACCCATAGATGAGCTGCCATCCAAATGGAATTTAAGCCTACAAATCGAGAAATAACATCAAAGCAACCAAGGAATCGCTTTTAGAAATGTAACACTGACCTCCAATAATGTTTCTCATATAAAAAACACAAAAAATTGGACACACTGTGGAATGTGGTGGGAGTTAATTTTATGAAAATATGAATTTTGTTGTGAAGCCACTCCAAATGGTGAAGGCATGAAGTAAATATGTTCCCACAAAAAGGTTAAAGAGAAAAAATCAACAAGAATTGGTTATACGCTTTTTTTTGTCAATTTTGGTGTTAATACATAATTTGCGGGTATTTTTTAGTTCATCGTTCATATATTTTACCCTCTTATGGGCACCGTGCGAGCATTGGGAGCGCATTTTATAAAACCCTGAATTTTGTAGAGAAGCCCCTGTTACTGTAGGGGAAAAAATTCATGGACTTCGATGGCAATCTTTAAGATTCTTTCAACTTTCCTTCAACTTTCCTTACTTTCTTGACACAAAAGTATATAAAATATTTTGCTTGTAGTTGTAAATCATACAGACAACATTACTTCAGACTACCCAGATCTAGTCCGCGTACCCTACAAGACGTCATCGAAAGTGTCTCATATTGAAAACCACTACTCCAGACGATGTCTTCAATTTGCGACAGTTGATGTAAGGAACGCGTTCAATAGCGTCATATGGACCGATATCATTCAGACCCTTGAGTGCGATTTTGGGGTCCCAATATAGCTAATTAAAATAGTGCGCAGTTATATGAGAGATCCCGGACTCATCTACGCGACCAGCGACGGGGCAAGGACAAAATAGGTAACTTCGGGTGTAGCTGAGGGAGCAATTCTAGGGTTTGACCTCTGAAACGTTAACAATAATGACATATTAGGAATTGTGAAGCCAGACGAATCTTATCTGGTGTCATTTGCTAGTAATATAGCCGCTGCAATCTTCGCTTGAAGCATCGTTGACGCCCAATGAAAGCTGAACGAGGTCATCCTGAAAACCAGAGCATGGCTAGACGACCACATTCTAAAGCTCGCTACGGGAAAGACGGAGATACTGCTGCTAACGAAACGACATATACCGTTAGAAGTAGAGATGCGGATTTTGGAAGAAACTACATGTACGAAAAAGGTTGGGAAGTATTTGGGATTGAGACTCGACTCCAAACTCATGTATTGAGTAGACTGATGTCAAACATAGGTAGCCCAACACAACGCAAGAGAAAGCTCCTCATGTCTGTGATAAACTCTGTGATACTTTATGGTAGTGAAATAGGGGCAGATACGCTGAAAACAGAAAATATATGAAAAGTGGTAGCATCGGTATCAAAAGAGCGACAAATGAAATGGAAACTGCAACAAAAAGAGGCCAGATGGAATAGAGAACCGACAGACAGATGAACGGCAATGCTCTTCCCAAATATTAGCACGTAGATAGATAGAAAATTCGGAGAGGTAAATAACCATCTCACGCAGGGTACTTCAGGAAAGACATCAACAAGCTTAGTATATCGGATAACCCACTATTCAATTACGGTGACGCCGATTCAGACGATTCAGAGCACATAATATTGATATCTTAAATATGGCGAAGCGAGCGCGAAGTATTAAGTAGACAAATTGATCCTATTATGGTGGAGACAATTATCCAGAAAATAGTTAGTAATTATGACTGGAATCTGGAACGCCACCGCAAAAATTGTGGAAAAGGAGGCGGGAGGTGTGTAAAGTCTGGTAAAGACTAAAGAGGGCTCTACTCCGAAGTAATGCTATCGTTGTTCCGTGGTAGGTTGAAATGTCCTACAAGGAGGAGAAAGCAGTTTAATGCCTGTAACTCTGACGATAATTATGGATCAGTGGATTAGCCATTTATTACCTCCTCACAGCAAAAACAAAAAAAGAAATCATACAGTTTCAAATAGCATTAATTTCCAACATGGATGAAAACGTATACATTTGCAAGTGTTTATTTGGTGCTAGATTTACAAAATGCATTTTCAGTATTAAAAAAATTTAAAAAAGGACGATATATATCAAATAATAAATTATCACATGTCACATGAGTATGAATATTGGCAAACGTGCGTTGCTGATAGTATACTCCTCCTCTCGTATGAACATTAGAGCTAAAATAAAAAGAAAAGTTTATTAAAAATATATAAATAATATGCCTATATATCTAGGAGTATAGTATGCATATCTACATTTACATATATTACACGTCATATTTTATACTATACTACGAATATCTTGTAGTATCAAACTCCTATGGGAATTATAATATGTAGTATGTAGTAAAGAAAAATATAAAAAGTGAAAATTAGCAAACTACAAATTGCCTTCATCAATGTGTCAACCTACGTTTGTACGGCTGCCATAACACATATTCATATAGAAACTTTAATGCACACGCATATATTCATACTTAGTTATTTCCCCGACCGCCCATTCGTCTAATGACAGTAGACAACATAATTAGCAGGTACATATCAACGGTGACAGCAGTGTCAGCAACACAATAAACGGTAAAATAAATTCATATGGGTTCATATACGTACGTATAGGTATATATTTATATTTTTATCGTTCAACCCTTAAGCTTTTATGTAAATTGAATGCTAATAAATTGTTTTTTACTCTTTTTTTATTTTTATTTTTTTTTTTTTTTTTGCTTTGGTATTAAATATGTATTATGGCTAACATTTCAATTTTCTGTGTGTCTGTGTGTGTGCGTTAATTCAATAAATATTCAACGGTTATATTCCAGATAGTTGCACATATATTACGAAGCTATTATTAAATAATCGTAATAGATACAACAAGTTTCTAAGTGTTGCTTGCTTACAATCTTACGAGTGTCTATTTTATATGCCCGTGTGTTTATGAAATAATTGATGATGCAAAAGAGATCAATCAAAAATATGTGCGACATATATAACAACACAGTATATGATAGACAAGGTGTATCAATCAAATAAAATACAAAATGTAAATAAAATTGGCAGTTATGCGCATATGTGTGTATTTCAGCTAAACAAAAAAAATTAAATTAATCGTCAAGCATAAGAGCACAACAATAATTTCATATAAGCACCTACAATAGTAAGCCACACAAATATACAGCTTTTGCAAAATGAACAGTAGCATTTATTATCGTAGTCATATCTTATATGTTTATTGTTGTTGTTGTTGTTTTCATCACCATTACTGTTTTTAACCTTAAGCGTTATTTATTAATGAATATGTGTAAGTACATAGTGAACAACGTATACCGGCTAGATCATTTATTGAAAGTTCAATGTTGAACCTTCGCTTAAAAAATGTTAGTCACATTCTACAAATCTCTCATCATTCCTAATCTTATATAACTTTGGAGAGGGGAATTCTATACAGGATTTTCGCTCCCATTTATGGTGGTTGCTATCATCCAATAAGGCATAAATACGTCCAGGGAATACTTCGTTTGTGATGAATATCGACAAAAGATCCATTAAGGCATATGACTACCAGCAAGCACTTCAAAGGTGAATGTCCGATTTTCGTGTGGTCTAGGCACAATTGACTTGGCAAATAAACTCTTACAGAGTATGAGCTTTTGGGCTTTGAGCTTTACAAAAGCGACAGTGGAGGGGTTAGGTAGGTTAGGTTAGGTTAGAGTGGCTGCCCTCTCAAAAGGAGGGCACACGTAGACCAGAGCAAGGCCCATTGTGGTACCACGCGAATATTCCTACTCTACTACGTCGAATCAACCAGAACTTTTGACGAAATTTAGGAGGTTGCTAATATCAACCACTGATAGGGGGGCTAAGTCATTCAACTGGTAATATCCCAGGAATTTTTTGCGTTTTTGCACGAAGCAGGGAAGGTACCCAGCAGATTTGAGACGATCTCGAGTTCCTCCTCATTTCTGCAGCTTCTGCAGTAGTCATGCAAGAGATGGCCTAATCCGATTTTCACTGCGTGAGGTCCTATGAGGCAATGGCCGGTAACCACCCCAACATAGGTGGATATATCTTTTCTGTTAAGGTCAGTGAGTTTATGCGAGCGTTTCTTACTGAGTGTAGGCCACAGCACCACTGGATTATAACCCAGTGGAGTGGAGGGGAGTGGAGGGGTTATAATCCATTCAAAGGGAACAGATGGACTCACTGGACTCAGTACATACAAAATCAAACTAGTCTCATTCTCACTTAGCCTTCTTGCTTATAGTGACCTACACTCCCAAGAATTAGTGCTTATAGATGTCGTGGAACTCGTTAATCGGACTTCTCTGCCACTACAATTAGTGTAGATACTTCAAAATCGAAATAACTAGATGCCCATTGGTTATTGTGTAATGGCATTTAGCTGGTATTTTTACCTAAGGCGACCTGCACTCCCAAGAGTTAACGCCTACATACTCTGAAGAACTTGTTGGCCACACTTATCTTCCAGTATAATTAGTGCCGTTATTTAAAATGTGGTTCTGTAGCTCAGTGGTTAGTGTTTTGGCCTTCTGATCTGTAGGTCGTGGGTTCAATCCCTGGCTGAAGATAAGAAAATATCGAAATATCGAAAGATTTTTCTACCCACCCACGGTACCCAACTGTCGGCAGGCAATTGGCAATTCTTCCGGCAGTTACAATTTGCATGGAAAAGCTTCTAAGAGAACTCTGTGACAGAGCTCAGAAAATGCGATGTCGTAAGAGTTCTGCCGTTCGCAACCCGCTAAAATAAGTAGGTTCCTTAAAAATTTAACACGCACAACAGTAATGGAAGAGAAGCTCGGCCAAAGCGCAGTACGTTTGGCGCATGGTGAAACAATATATTTTTTTTAATCACTTATGTTTTAATTTAATCATTCTTTTTCATACATTTTCATATACAGACTTAGGGGCTACACCAATTATAGGACTATTCGATAAACAGAGATAATTTTTTAGAAAATATGTTTGGCTTTTTCAGAATAAACATTCCCTATATTTGTGGTACACGGATTTGTTGATATAGTTGCTCATCTGGCATCGATTTATCGCTGTTCTCTCAACCCAAGGGCAAGATTTTGTTGATGGTTTCTGGTTTTTTTTTGTAGAAGAGCACGAATAATATTTGCCTTCCGGCCGCGAATCATTTCTAAATTTTTCACATAATGTCGATCTTACACGGGACCCCTCTATACAGTAAATAGCATGCTTGCATGATTACTTAGCGTACAAGAGATGTATTGTTTGATACAGTGTGTATCATAGTCTGGATACCCTACAGAAATGACTGAAACTGAAGTTGTATAAGCCCATGTCTTCATTTTCAGCAAGCAAAAAGTCGACAATGATCGTTTATAGAAATGCCATTTCGAGAAGCAAGTTTGAAGAAAATGCTCCGTCCACAGATATCACCAATCCAAAATCCACACTAAACTATAACTTTCTGTGTATCTATCGTTTCTTGATAATCACATGTGGGGTATCCCATATCCAGATGCTACAATTTTGTTTGGTATATTCGACATCTAATTCAAAGTGCTCTGAAGCCTAAATTGACAAGCGATAAAAAATTTGTTTATTGATTACTCCATAGCCCAAATCCTTTCTCAAAAGAGCTGTTGCGTTGCTCAAACTAATATAAATAAAAATACATACATATTTTTTTAAAGTTGAACAATGCCTAAAACTAAAACTAAAGGTCATGTATGTAAAGGTCATGCCCGAAACGTTAGCAGGGACAGGGTCAGAGGTAATTCTGAAAAATATTTAAAAAACGAAATTTTATATTTTGTGAATTTCGTTTCTTTCCATTTTTAATATAAATAATATTTTTATTTTTATTTCTTAGTCTACTAAAAAAATTATTTTATAATTCTTCAAGAATAAAAATTATTTTTTCAGATCACTTTTTTTACTCTACTAAAAGAATTAAAAAATTAATTTTCGGTTTTGCTTTTTTCTTCAAAAAAATTCAATCTTCAATAATTTTTGTTTATTTTTTTTTTTTTTTTGGTCGGTAATAAAACAAAATTTTTGAGTTTTAATTATTTCTTTATTTATTAATTTTATAACATTTTATTTTACCAATTAACTAAAAATTAACAACAACAATAATATATTTCTGAGCAAAAAGAAGAAACTCGAATTTTAATTTTTATTCCTGAAAAAAAAAAAATTTAATGATTTTCTTAAAGTAAAATTAAAAACAAAGAGTAATTTTGATTAAAAATTTATAAAAATTAAAATCTATAAATTATAGTTAATTTTAATGTTTCCACTTAATATTATTAGATGGTCGTATTGCACTGCGACCCTAGGTCTATTGTGAACTTCACTTAATATACAAAAATTGAAATTTTCAATAGAGGATGCAACTATGATCAGAACATTTTGATGTACTCAGCTATGATTTCGACATTTAGAATATAAGGGGTTTATTTTTTCATTGAATTAAAAAAATAATTATTATATGTGGCACCTGATTTTAAAAAGTTAGGCAAAATGGTTGCCATTGGAACCAATGGTTGCCAATTCTGAACAAGAATATCGAAAATGCCATACGTCTAAAATGATGGCTCGTTTTAAAACAGTAAAAATCGTATTAAAGATAATAATTTATTTAATTATCATTTGGGCACATCAAATACACCCTCTTTCCATCCCACATATACAAATGTTGTATTTTTTTTTTTTTTTGTTTTTCTATACTATACTTTGGCTCAAATTGCCTTTAGCATTTTATATCTACATTAACGAACTTTTGTGTATAACATATAGACATGTGTATGTATTTAGCAAATAATATGTTAGACATAAATAAATTTTTATGCATACACTATATTTTGCTCGCTACTGTATAGTGTAAATACTGGTAAGTACGTTACGCACGCATGCGTAAATAAATACACATTGAACATTTTTGTCTTCTTGTACAAGAAATTCCATTGAAAATGCTTTAAGCCATGAATAGCCAACTGGCCAGGCATACACAATATGAAATGGACTGAATGACGACTTTATATTTACACGTTCAAATTAATTGGCTATTTTTATGTGTGTGTGTGTGTAGCTGTTGTTTGTGTAGTTACATATACGCATATACGAGTACTTAGAGTGTTACAATGACACTCGCTTCTCATATGTCTACAATGTGCGTGTGCTTATATTGTACGAATATTATATACACATTCATATAGTGCCAATTGTTCTACTTTTGTTTTCTATTTATTTGTTTGGCCTTTTCATAATGAAATTTATGGCTGAATTTAATTAGCACAACAGCGGCAACAGCATGCGAGTATATCAAATTGTGTAATATTACATATAAATAACAATTGTTAAATACATTAATACTAATGCATTTTGATATGCATATTTTTTATTTTTTTTGGTCTATTGTCTATTTCCATACCAATTTATTTGAAATCAATCGAATATTGTTTTTCTCCTACACCTCAATATAGTTATATGTATGTTAAACATGCATGTATTGAATTACTTATCTATATATTTTCTAACTTTTATAGATCTCTTCGATATTCATAATGCTTTCTGCTTTTGTTCTTTCATCAAAAAACATAATACAACAAATTCAATTGATATACACATGTATCTATACACATTCTTATATACATGTGTACAATTGAAACAATCGGCAAGTTTCTAAATTGGAGCAATGACATTTGATTGATGTACTATTGGGGTCGGTCATATTTTTTTCGGAAGAAATAAAAACAAATTTTCACAATTTATTATTAAGTATGTATTTTATTTTTCGTTTTGCTTTGATATTGGCTTCATTTAAATTACATATTATGATGCCTTCAGTGAGTGGAAGAGAAAAAATATAAAAAATTGTAGGTATAATAAAACACAATACAATGCTGAGAAAAATGAGAGCCCCATGAGCGCAGTTTTAATTTGATGAAAAAACTGTATCGCTGGTATTGAAAAATAACGGTATTTTCTATATAAATTTATCGATTGAATAATTATTCGTCATAGGAATCATTTCCAATTTTGTATAAAGTGTTATATGATTATCAAAATAATATTGACAAGAAGAAATTTATTATTATTATTAGTATTTTCTGGCGATAATTTGATTCAAAAACTAATGGCCTTTCATGAAACAAATAAATTGGTCGATTGCAGAGTACCAGGTGTACAAGCTTAAATCATCAGTGATTTTATACAACAACATACATTTTTCCTCGTATAATCATGTCTAGTTTCGTCCCAGAAAAAGAGCATATGCGGGAAGCTCTACTTTTTTGCTTCAATTTGAAGAAATCTGCTGCTGAGTCGCATCGAATGCTTGTGGAGGCCTATGGTAACAGTGCGCTATCGGAAACCACTTACAGAGACTGGTTTCGTCAGTTCAAAGAAGGTCATTTTGACTTGAGTGATAAGAAGCGTCAAAATAAAGCCGGAAAAGTTGAGGACCATGATTTGCAGGCTCTTTTGAATGAGGACGACACTCAATCGCAAAAAATGCTTGCCAAACAGTTAGATGTTACTCATCAAGCCATTTCCATATGTTTACGAGCCATAGGGAAGGTTCAAAATTGTTTTTTTTTTTCTGAAAAACAGCGGGTTTAAGCTTGTACACGTGGTACAGTTCATTGAAGAGGAAATTCGGTGCAGTTTTGAAAGCTATATAGCAGAGTGTTTTAGAGAATTCAAGATACCCTCTTTCTACCCATCGTCGCTCTGTTCAATTAGATTTACCAAGATGATATCTTTAAAAACATCTGAAATTCATCTATTGTTGCACCACATGATCGATTTTAACACCTTTTTCAACTGCCTGATTATAAGTGATGGGACCATTTAATCGAGAACATCAATAGTCAAATATTAAGAATCTCGGAGGAGGACATCAAAAAAAGTGTGATTCAGTTGATGGCTAGAATAGTTATCGGTTCCAAATTGATTAATATCGAGGAATGTCATATAGAAAGCATCATACTGATGTCTTGTGATCGAAAATAATCAGGAGGTATGAATTCGACCTGTTTTAAAAAATCTTCAATGAACAAATATCTTCGAAAGATAATGGATTTCTTTGTTCATCTCAATTGACGGCATTTTTTGGGATTATTTGAAAGAACTAGTTTACATAAGTAGTTACTTGGCAACTTGCTGAGAATATTCGAGACGAAATTTGACGTTTGAAACCTGAAACTTTCAGTCCTTCAGTAGCCATTAGCAATGTATCATATAACTAATGAAAGTGCAACTTGCCTAATCAAATGAATCAAGATATTGTTACAATTTTAATTACTAACTAACTCTTGAAAAGTTTCAATTAATAATTAAAACGAATTCATGTCAAAGCATACGTGATGTGCGTGAGTAGTAGCATAGCCAAGAGCATTGATTGACAGCAATAAAACTGAAACTGTCAAATGCATACGCATAATATTATAACTTTATCATGTCAAGCTAATAATTTAGCTAACAATATTCGAGTAACTACATGCATACATCAAAAACGCACAGAGAATTTTCTTTTAGGGGAGAGAGTTGGGGGATTCGTTGAACATTTTTACGTTGAAAACCACATTCAGACCCGTGCGTGTATTTTATGTTGTTTTTATTCACTTTACTCAGATATGCTGTATAAAAAATATTTGAAAATTTATCAGCTTCTCTAAAGGCGAGCACATGATTGAATCAAATAAAATATGAAACATAGACACACATATACGACAGACACAAGAAAAAAAAAAACAAGTTGACCGCAAGCAATATTTAATAAAAAATGAAAAAAAAAAAAATAATCAAAAATTCATAGTGAAAAATGAACAACAACAACAACAATCAGTTATTCATAAAATATACAATATATTATATGATTGACCTAATACATTTTAACACTGACAATTAATTTCTTTATTTTTTTTTTCCATTTGTTTTGTTATACAAAAGTCATTGTTGTCGATTTCAGTTTCATGTGGCGTATTCTATTAATTTTAGTAGGTATCATAACTACATGGCATGGGAAACATTCGTAGCTAACGAATACTGCCAAGCAGGAAATTGTATTTATATGATTTGACTTAGCGGTGGATTTCGCTATACAATGATTATGGCTTAATATAAAGAAATTTTCTTTTTATCTGATGGTTCGGGTCTTCATAGGTCAGGTATTTTTGAAACTTAGAGAGTCCACATCTTCAAATTTCACTATTGAAAAATCGTCTACTAAAAGTGAATAAACAAGTCTTAAGGGTGATTCTGGTGAAAGATGCCCCAAAAGTTCATCAACACCAGAGATTTTTGTAAAAATGCAGAATATTAAGGTTATGTGCAAGATATGGTGGATATGTGAACAATATTTCAGCTGAAGTTTTTAATTACAGGAAAGTTTTATGCTAAATAGGTGACGCATCAGAATATGAATTTTTCAACAAGAGTTTGATCAGGTTATCAGTTCGAAAAAGTTCGGTTACTAATTTTACCAAAAATAAAACACCTTTTTTTTATATATGAATCAAGCTTCATTACACCAAATATGTGCTATTTTGATCGATAACCTTTTGACATGTTTGGGGTAAAGCCATTATTTCATCTGTGTAGAAATTCTGGGATTTTTGAGCGAAAAAATGATCCAAGTGCGTGTTGCAGGACTCTACGTAATTAAAATTAATTTAAATTTAGGCCATTATGAGAGTTCTGCAGAGAGCGAAACAAATAATCATCTGAAGGTGCAAGGTCCAGGCTATATAATGAATGCATCAACACTTCCAAGCCAAGATCTCTCAGTTTCTGCTGGGATATCAAAAATGTGAGTGAGCTGGCGTTGTCATAATGGAACGCGACACTTTTTCTGTTGAACAATTCTGGCCGTTTCAATTCAATTCCTTGCTTAAATCTCGTTAATTGTTGACAGTAGAGATGATAATCAATCGTTCGACCAGCTCATAATAATCAATTTCCTTCCAATCCCACCAGACACATAGTAGTACCTTTCTTGATGTCAATCCTGGCTTTGCCACCATTTGCGAAGCTTCACCTCACTTCGTCCATGATCCTTTTCGCACACTATTGTTGTGCGTGATTCACTTTTCATCGCCCGTAATCATTCGCTTCAGAAGTGGTTCGATTTCGTTCCGTTTTAGCAGTGAATCGCAAATAGAAATTCGGTACATTAAATTTTTCACTGTTACTTTATATGGCACACAAAACATCGAGCTTCTTTGTGTATACAGCTTTTTTCAAATCGTTGATAACTGTTTAATGATGAATGCCTAGTTCCCTAGCAACATCCAGGCTGCTTATGTGTCGGTTTTGTTCAATTTTTTCCATGATTTCATAGACTTTTTCAGTGATTATAACATATACATATACAAATGTATATGTTATATATATGTTATATGTTATATATGTTCAAAAATGTCATATACATTATAACATCATACACTCCAAAATATAAAGCTATAAAGCTGAAACTTAGATTTATTAACAAAATAACCAGTTTGAATATAAACCAAATGACATGAAAACCACGCTTTTCTTCCATATAAAAGTATGTTTTCGAATGCATTTTTGCAGACTTTACGACGAGCCCCAACGAAAATATGAAACTCTGGAGCTGTGTGAATTGTGTGTAATTATATTTTTTTCAACGGTCGAAAACTAAGCACATCTCCTACGCAATTGTCTGTTATGTTAAAGAATTAAGAATTTTTACTTCTGTAATTTACAAATATAAGCAAAAGTTCAAACATTTGTCGACTGTGCAAAAAAGATACAATTATTTACCTTCATAACGCTGGTAATGATTTTTGAGTTATTTCAAAAATGTCATATATTTCTAAGGGAAATCACTTGCAAGGCTTAGAATTCGTCTTAAACAAAAGGGAAAGAAGAACAGAGTTCGCCTAAAAAATAGTAGAATTTTTTTTTTTTAAATAGTCACTTAACGAGTGAATATTTCATCTTCAAAAACTTATAAATAAAATCCCCAATTTCAGGTCTATAAAGTAATGAAATATATTTTGTAAAATTCCCACTCATTTCTATGTTTTATCTTCATCCTCATATTTACTTCACAGTTTCACTAAAATTGTATCGGTTATATTAAGCCTTCTCGAAAAATTCCTACTGGGTAGTACTATTATAGTAGTACTTTTATAGTAGTAATAATAGTAGTATATGTTGCTGTCACTACTGTTGTTCTTTATATATTATACATAGATACCTACCTATTATTTTTTATTGCATGTAACTGATTGTATTGATGGTGGCAATTATTGCTCTAGGAAATGGTTCAAACATATTAACACGAATCGATTTAAAGTATTTAGTGAACATATTAGTATTGTTACATGTGTACCAGTAAGTATACCTAGTGTATATATACATATATTGGTATATATACATGTTGCTATAACAAACTAATGCCTATAGTATTAGAGGTACAATCATCAACATATGTAAAATGTTGCTGATATATAAATTCTATTAAACATTGGCAACAAAATCAATGAATAGTAGGTATGTATAAGTAGGAGTGTATACAAGATTGAATGTATGCAAATTTAAGGCATGCGTATAATAATAATTAATTTTTTCGAAAATTGAACCAAATTACATACGCGCCAAGTTAATATTGAAATTTTTTTTTTACCGTATTTCGCCATATTAAGTCATGTACAAATCGCACTTGTAACGCCTACCTTTAGTATGAAATAATATTACTGTTGGTAATGATGGCGATAGCGATGGCGACGACAAATGTGTAATATTAATAAAATCACCTACCGACTAAAATAAGTTCAACACTTAAGTAAATATAGATATACACAATACTAACAACAAAGCTTGGCTGGCTCTTCGATAGTGCACTATATTTTACATACCATGAAAGTGTTAATGTGACAATGTGGCAAGTAAAATGCATCGAAAGTGCACTAGTCAAAGTGATACTCTTGATGCTCTAGCTGTTGATTGCAATTTATTGTTGGACAATCGATTGATATTTTTCCTGTGGAAATTTCGTGTTCCTCTCTACTCAATATTTTTGCCACTGGTGCCATTTTAGGCATTTACAGCGTAGCAGACACATAATTAAAATTGACTTAAGTGTCTTATGCGACGTATGTCTACATATGTCTAGATACATTTATATGTTGTACATATATGTTGGTTGAATTATATTTGTCGGCGAAATGTCGTCACACCCAGTTTGTTACAGTTTTCCTAAAGTGCATATTACATGTGAAAATGTAGCAAAATTGGGGGGAAAACCCAAAATCAAATCAAATCAAATGAAATGATTAGACGATGATGACGACGACTTTGTGTCTACTTCTGGGCATGTCCCCAAGCCTTATTTCTGATTTTTGTTTTTTCTCCTTCTTGTTTCAACAATTCTTATATGTTTGTAGCCATAAGTGCAACATAAGAAGAAGAAAAAAAGTGACAAAACCAAACAGCAGCAGCAAAAAATTGAACATGAAGACAATAAACAAAAAAATTCAACATTTGTTCATTTTTGTCGTGTGTCAATTGAACTTGTAAAATAATACCATATATGAATATGTATGTACAATATTGTACATATATACATAAATATATATTGTTACCATTATATTTGTGTGTGTGTGTGTGTGTATGATTGTGTACAGCATGTAATGCTCATAAATTTTAATTGCAATTGACAGTTTTCTTTTACAAGTGAATTGTAATAAATTGTAAATTGTTTTATTTCGGTTAATAATGTTTTCATTGTTGTTGTTGTTGTTGTGGTTGTATCTTTCTCAACTATATATAATTTAAGTGAAATTCATACATTTACACTCAATTTAACAATATTTAACAATTACTTATGCATATATTTGGTAATATGAAATCTTATCAATTGCGAGTGCAGATGAAATGGTCAGTTACGAATGTGATAAGCATTCATATAAATTCTTCATTTATCTATAAAAAAAAATTGCAGTTAATATTATTTCATTATTTTCTATTAATATTACATTGGGGAAAAAGACATCCATCCACCAAGCTGTAGACTGTAGTTTTATTCTTATCATAAAATATTGATAGAAAAAAATCAACGTTATTCTCGTTGTAAATGTGACAATCTATGGTAAAAAAAAATTCACAGTTTTTTTGATTGTGTCAGTTCCGTTGCGAGTTATAGGCAATAAAAGATGAAAGTTAACATTTACACGCAATTTTGTGAAAAATCTCAATAAAATGGACAATTTCCACATGTCAATATATAAAATGGGAAATTCATGATAAATTCATTCTGAGTCAATAACAACAACAACAACATCATCAACACTTGAAACATCATCGACGGTCATTAAAATGTATCGAATTAAAATTTCATTGTTAGAATTAACATTGCATTCGAAGCTAAAAATTGTTCTTTGTTACTTCCACCCAAAGAGCCAAAGGTATATGCCTACGCCAGAACACCTCGCGCTCTGTTATTGTGATTAGGGGTGAGTGGGCGATCAGACATCACCAATTATGCCAGTTCTCCAGTCACTTCTACCATTCCCCACCCTTCTTTCTCTCCCTTACTCTCATTTTTTTCCCTATCCCAAGTCCTTCTTTTTGTTTATACTTTTTTTTTATCTATTATCGATCTCTCTCCCATATGGAACAGTGCGCGAATTGTTGTTGTTATCTCTTGCTTTTACGAAAAAATTAATTTTAAAAAAGTCAATTATATTAATGATAATAATAAGCCCGCGTAAATTTAATAAATATTGTATTTTGGACAAATACGAAGAAGTGTGTGTTAGTTATTTTTATCGTGTACATATATGTTGTACCCGAACCAATCGACTGCAACGTAACACCACGTCAGCCACAATAACAATAACTTCACCCACAACCAGGCAACCAGCTCCACAACGTCGCAGCTCACCAGCATTCCGGTCTATTAAGTTGAAAGAATATTATGATCAGAATCACGAACTGAGTCGGTATAAGCCATGTTGCTCTCTATATCTCCATATTTTCGCATGATATCTGTCGAAATTATAGAACAATCTAGCTGAAAATTAGTACATACAGTTATTTTCATCAACAAATGGAGGAGCTCATAAATGGGTGACATTGAATGAAAACTACACCTACCTCCCATACAAAAATATGTTTTAGAATGTATTTTTCCCACTTTATGCATGAAAATTAATAGTTATTAGACTAAAACTTATTGTATGATTTTAGTTTAACCGCAAAACTAACAAATTAGAAAATTGACCGAATTGGATAAAAATTACACTTACCTCCCATACAAAAGTATGATGTTGAATGTATGTTTTTACGCTTTTCACACGAAAATATGAAGTTCTCGAACTAAAATTTGATCTGTGAGAGATTACTTTTGATTACAAAATTGATATACTAGAAAATCGGCTGAATCGGATGAAAAGTACACCTAGCTGCCCTATAAATATACATTTGAATACATGTATGTTTTCACGCTCTATGTAGAACGATATAAAACTACTGATCAGTATTAGCTATCAATATAAAGTTAGTCTGATCATAGAATAATTTTATTGGAAAATAAATGAAATCAGATAAAAACACGTCAAGGCTCCATGCAAAAGCATGATCTCGTCTGTTCTTTTCGTATGAATATATAAAATTATAACACTGAAGCATGACACATATGAGTGGTTTTATCAGTTTACAAGTATGTTAGCAAATAGGCGTCTACTTATAGAACACATTATTGTTTTTTGTTGAAGGTATTTATATCGATCTATCTGTCATAGTGTAGTAGAGTCCATGAGTATTATTTAAACTTCAGTATTATCGAAGTTATGCTTTGCAAATTTTGTGAATTACTGTGAATTATTAAATAATCACTTTTATTCATAACAAAGGTATGGGAAATACAAAACTGAACAGAACTATGTATGGATTATTACAATTTTTAATTCACTTATATGTTTTGAATGATAGATAAGGAATTCCAATGACTGCATCTATCGATTATTCCATGATTCACAATTACATCAAAGAATATAAAACGCTAAACTCATTTAAAAATATACCCCAATTTCGTTGGTTGAGGCACTTAAGGTACATAGATGCAGACACTATTAGACTCAATCAAAAAATTCGCTTCTGTAACATTTGATGATCAAGATCCTAACGAAAGATACTTCAAATATTTGTGAGAGATTTTTTAATAAATATTTTGTTTTGTGTTTTTTTTTTTTTTTGCATATTATAATAAACAATGCAGACACAAAACTATTGCTGTAAAATAGACAATTTTGATTTATGCCATATACGAGGGCGGTTCCAGAACTACCCGACCTAACAAACAAAACAACAAATTTGGGAACAACCGGCGATCATCCAATATCATTTTGTGGTTTTTCGTAACCGTTTCTGGCGTGGCCACCTCAATTGGTCGATCACTACGGTGTTCACCTTGGCAGCTCGTACGACCTTCTTTAAACTCTGCCACCCAATATTTTATGATCGCAAAAGAAGGAGCAGACTCACCCAGAGTAGAATCTAGTTCAGCTTTAATATTCGTTGGACTGAGACCGTTCAAATGAACGTATTGAATTACATAACGGTGACTAATTTTTTCCATGTGATGTCGTTAACTTTCGATGGCTCCAAAGAGAATACTGAACAACGTGACGCCTTGAAACTTAAAACATATGTTTTATAAGGTTGCCAGGTCAGGTCGGGTAGTTCTGGGACCGCCTTCGTATGAGCATATGGTATCCATACAGCAACTAATGAAAATTATTAAAACAATTATATCTAAAATTCCGAATTTAATATATTTTTCATTGGAGATTGTCTCATAAATTGAATTTATGAAAATTGATACTACATATACACTATAAGGTGGTAGATTGAAGCACTTTCTCCCTTTGCCCATTAGCAAATAATAAAAAAATGCATATTAATAAATAAATAAAGGAATGAATAGCTAAGTAAATAAATAAAAATTTTTTAAGTAATAAATATATGAATATATGAGTATATACATAAATTCAATGGCTTTAGGAGCACATTTCTATGTATCATTATTATTATTATTTTTTCTATTTTTGCACAAAGTGCCTAAATGTAATAGTTTAATTTAGCAATCCATAAAAATGTGAATATGAAATATGGAGGGGAGCAAATACGAGTACATACATATGTATGTACTCGTATGTATATGAAAAGGCAATTGGCAAAACACTCATCTAGTCATATGTATGTATGTATAATGGACACATGTATACACACGTATATACATGAACAGAGGCATTCATACAAATATGAGACACATGCTGTGCGCAATTTATTATATGTTTGTTTTTACGGCCCCGTGCAACATGTATGCAACATGTATACGTACATACTGTATGGATATTGCAGAGACATTCGGGCATTTGCTAATATTGTATATATATACAATATACTATATACATATTGTCTATGTATACATACATTTTTATTTTTTATTTCATTTTGTTGCATGAAAATGTGTGAAAAATACAATTAATATTGTAAATGTTGACCAAAACAAAAGCAACAAAATGTTAAGTTCACGTAACAAAAATATACAAAAACCCAACACATACGTAGTTAACGTTAGTTAAAAAATTGAATGACCACCTGCCGTTTTGGTGAAAAATTTCGCATTTTTCAAAATAATTGGAAAATTTCATTAAAATATGTGCATGCATATGTGAACATATATGATGAAGAGGGCAGAGCATATATAGAAAAGTGAAATCATTATGAAGAAAAAAAAAAACCAAAACCAATAACAAATAAAATAAAGGTAACACTGTGTATAGTGCAAATTCAATTTAAATTTATTGAAAGATAACAAATAAAAATACGAGTAATATTTATACCGACAGACAAGTGTTGACGTGAATACTAGCACAAATGATAAAGTTTTTTATTTCATATTTATTTTTTAAAGCAATAACAGAAATAAGTAATGCAATTCTAAATACAAAAAAAAATGTCCATTTTAATTCAAGGAATAACTAGCAAAAAATATAAACGTTCGTTGTTCGAAAGTCATAAGAGATATACTTGATACTAGTACTATGTAAATTGTATAGAAAAATCATTAAAATGATGCTCAAATAAAATAATCAAATTAAATAAAGCACAAATAAATAAATGCAATACGAAAGAGTAGGAGAGAAATATGATATCTATAAATAAGAAATAAGAAAAAAAAAAACCAACAAATACACTCAACAAAAAACACTTAAAAAATTATCAAGGTGTGGTCAATCTCCTTTTAATTGTTTTTATTAAAGCGGATCTATTTATTTAATCTTTTTGATGATTTCAGAGCAATTCATATACTCATATAATATATGGATTGTGTCCGCATTGTCTCACTTTTCATATACCTATTTGTAATTGTACTATACGTAAGACGTAGTAGCTCTTATAGTAGTCATATTCGCATATGCTGCACTAGTAAGTATTAATAATAATACCTCCAAAAAAAAATCATTCTACAATACATATTAAATGTCATATTAATTCGTCTTTAATGTATAGTATTGTATATTAGGAAAGCCTAATTTTGGGCTTATTGCTGATTTTTGGAATTTTCAAAAAAACAAAAATATAAGAAAATACTTTTAAAATATAGTACAATTAAAAATAATTTTATATTTTGATTTTATTTCGATTAATTTTTTAATATAATCAATTTCATTTTTAATATTTTTTTCATATAATTTTATTTGTGACTAATCAACATTCTGTAATTTGATCGAGATTAATCAAAATTTTGAAAAATTTACGTATTTCATATATACCACCAGAAGTATTTTAGAAATTAAAAAAAAAAAATTTGTAATTTTTTTTTAAATAAATCATTTTTGCAAGTGAAAATGAAATAATGTCGAGTTGAAAATGTAATGAAATGGATTTGTACCATTTTGCAGTAATGATGGAAATTTTACTTACATAGGAAAATGTCGACATTATTGCAAACTTTGCTGTAAATTTTTCAACATTAATGTAAACGAAGTTAAATTACTGTCGACTAAAAAATGTAAGTATTTCGTTATTCGATATTAGCAAAAATTCTAAAAATTTTATTTTGTCATAAAGAAATTTTAATATTGTTTTTGAAATGTAAATTAATCTAGTATTTTCTTTTTGGCCGTATAAAAAAGCCGTTTTATAGAAATATCCTATAAAATAATACTTTTAAAAAAGATCCGAAAAAGTTGTACAAAATTGAGTCTCTCCTTGTTTTTATCTATTTATATATTTTCTTTGATTTTGTGAAATTTTTTAAACATAATTATGGAATATTAATTAAATTAGTAAATTTTTTATTTAGATTAATTCTAGTATATTAATATATTACATATATTTTTTCTTTGCCCACCTTTTTTAATTCTAAGCATGATCATAGAATGTTTTACGTAAATTATTTGTTTACATTGATGTTGCGATTGTAGCTAATCTCAAAATTTTCGTTACACCATGTGAGCCGGGATCTCGGGACTGACGTCACTAGTGTACATATACTATAATGCTTGTAAAAAGCGTGCGCAAATACCGGATATTGAATATAATGAAATGAAATTTAAATTGAAATTAAATAAAAATAATTGAGATTAAAACCAATACTTGTATTATTGAAAAGATTGTTAAAAAATGTTCAAGTTATTTTTTATTATAAATAAATAAATAAATATAGTATAACCATTCAAGCAAAAATAAGCTACATCCTTATCCTAACTGACCATCATTTTATTAATGATCATAATGATGCAATTATTAACCCAACGGCATCTTCCTTTGATATAGATCAAGAGCTATACTGCATTAATATCGAATGAATTAGTGTTGAGCGAATTAATATCGAAATCATTTTCGTAATAATGTCGACATTTTTTATATGATTAAATTGGATGTCGACATTATAGTAAAAACTGTCGGTGTAAATTGGTCGATAAAATCTTAATTTCTGCAAACCTTCATTTCAATATCTACTTATTTCTACATTTTTGAAAAAATGTCGAAAATCTAAATTTATACATTTTTTTCCTTGAATTTTTTTTTTACATTGATGTCGAACAATAATTTTTTTCGGATAATACAATTATATTAATATCGAACTATTATTAAAATGTTTACAATTATATCGAAACAGTGATTATTGCAAAATTTCGATAAAATTTCATATTTTTTTGTAATAATATCGAAGAAAATATTTAATAAAATTTCCACATTATTGATGAAACATATTACTATCGGGGAAAAAAAATTTTGCTTTTTGAGATTATATTTTGTCACTCACTATTTCCTGATTATAACTCAATACGAGCGAATCTAAATGTATTCATTCGTTTTAATTTACTTTAATATATCAGTTAGGGGCTTCTTTCTATATCATGTAATAGAGCACATACTGTAATTGTAATTCTATATTACTTAAATAATATAAAATATAAAAATATTATATTAGCATAAGCAAACGTTCTTTTTGTTGTTTTATTAATGTATGAAATTAATACCATTGAGACTATTGCAAATGCATATATTTGCTCGTACGCATATATAAATATATGCAATAGTATAAGTATAAAATAATTGTAATGGAAGTACGAATACTAAGGTAGGTATCCACTACGGAAACTCTCTTGTGAATATCAAGAAAAAAAAAAGGCTATTATAGTGAGTTTCAAATCTGTGTTAATAGCATCAAATATCAGTAATTTCACTTGTGGCAGTATTATCATATTTATGAGATATTGTTACTATTATTACCGCTATTGTTGTTGCTGGGATGGGTATTGCTGTTTCTTGTACTCTTTGCTTTTTATATATAAGTACTATAATACCACCATATATATAATATATAAGTATATAAGTACATACATATATTTATATCCAAAGAAGGAGTGACATGAAGGCGCTTACATTACAATATTTCTTTTAAATTTGTGTATTTGTTTTAATTGTACCAGAAAGATTGATAGCATAGAAATATAGGAATATTATTTAGTTACTATGATAAGTATCAGTAAATATACCTTACCCCTATTACACGTTAGTACTACATACACTAGTACATCTACTAACTGCAATGTAGGTCGGCAAAATCCTCCACTGAACCCGCCTCGAGGGTGCCGACTGGAAATAGATACCACAGTTTAGCCTGTACGATGTCAGGCGGTATCTAGCTAAGATAAGGGTAAGTTGGTGAGTGTTTGTTACTCTTCAATAGTACAGCATTCGGCAACGTACTCTTATCATGGTCGGAGGTGAGGGGCTGGATTAAGGTGTTAAGCGATCCGTGCCGAAAATCAGCCTGGCTGGGGGCCCCTTTTTCAAATAGCCCAGTCGCTAACGTGAGCTTACGGATACCTGGCGCCCTCCGTAATAATTAGCCTTACCTGCGTACTGCGAATCTCTGCGCAGGCGGACATTTATTTCTTCGCAACTCGTGGGAACAAGATTGATTCTAAAAACCCAAAAACTGGATCTGGGGTTCCGGGGGTGTTAACGGGAGGAACGGCGGCCAATAAGGCTTCACCAGAGGCCGAGCTGTTAGCTGCACCACTCGTTCCCACCTCTGGAACTCGGAACGAAATTCCTGCAATGGCGGACAGCACTGCCTCATACGAAGTAGTGCTGGTAGCCACGGCGGGAAAAGTAGTGGAGGGGATGGCGGAAAATGAGGCTTCCATAGAAGCCGAGCTTTTAGCCAGCCCAAAATCAATGGCAGCATCTGTTGCGGCGGACGGAACGGGTCTCGGAAGACCTAAGCCGGCGGCTGCGACGGTGTTGAACAAAGAGGACGGTGTCACCAGGTCGGCAGGGAAGCCGGTTTGGAGGCAGCGTAAAACATCTGGCCGAACATCTGATGGTGTGGACGAAGACGATCCTAGTGGAGCGGAATCGTTAGCTTTATCAGGTGTAAGCGAAAAGGACGGAGTCTCAAGAGCAGAGCGAATCCTGTTGAAGAAACGGGAGAAGCAGAAGCGAAAGAGACATCGTAAAAAGGCCATGAAGTCGTCGGAGAAGACCATTGAGCAGCTCTCGGGCCAACTCAGTGGACTTCTGCAAGATGAGTCGACCTTGGAGGTGGAGAACTCGGGGAAGAGGTTCAGGGGCGATAGCTCCGGAACCACTTTGAAAAGTTCAACGCCTGAGGAGCCTCATCCGAAGACGACGGAGGGGCTAATTGAGGTGGATGCTGGGAAGGATGGACAACCGTCTCTTGAGAAGGTTGATAATTCTTCCACGCAGACACCAAAAGGGGCAAATGCTCGGAGAGATGGACGGCCAATTATAAAGGCCGTCAGTCGCTCCGAAAGGAGCTCGAGGCCCAAGCCTAACACGGGTAGAGTAGCTCTGGGAACGACGGGACAGGGAAATCCGACGTCGGGAGGTGATGAGCGGGGTGGACAATCTGGAAAGATTGTTAACCCAGCGGACTCACAGTCCTCGCATGCGGTACCTGGGCCGAGCGGTCTTGGCAGAGCGCCTAAACGTCGGGCTGAACAGGCAAAGGGCGAGCCCACCAGGGCGAGGAAGACTTACGCTCAAGTAGCGGAAGCTGACCTCGTTATGGGAGTCATGGACTTGTCACTAGAGGGGCTTCTGGAGGATACTCATCTGAGTACCTTCAAGGTATCTTTGTTGGATGCCATGGAGTCTCTTGAAGACGATGTCAATGACATTGGATTTGTCGGCAGGGCAAGGGTGGAGAGCGGATTGATTGTACTAAGGTGCAAAAATCAGCTATCCAAGCAATGGCTGTGCAAGACAGTGGAGCACCTAACCGGTTTGTGGGAGGGTGCGAAGCTCAAATGTGACAGCCTAACTGCCTTGTCGACAAAGAGGAAGATGGTGATTGTTGCTCATGGCAATGCTGTGGCCAGCGACATCATCCTCAGAAGGCTGCAGCGCCAGAACGTCTGTGTGAAGGACACTTCCAAATGGAGTGTTATCCGCACAGAAGGGTTTGGCGAGGCAGAAAGGGCAGGTGTTGTACTCACCGTGCTGTGTCCTAGGGTGGACGCGGAGGCCGTCAGGATCGCAGGGGGGAGACTCAACTGCGGTCTTAAACAGGCCGTCGTTAAATTCCAGAAGGATGCAGTATGAGGGGTGCGACGCAGCTCCTGGCGCGGGGCTAGTGGCAGATTCTGCAAGGAAGAAGCCATTAGGGCGGGAGGTGGGCCCGCGCCAGGAACCACTAAATGTGTGTCAACTCAATATTCACCACAGCAAAGCAGCATCAGCAATGATGGTGCGGAGCTTCGATGAGGATGAGCTTGACATTGCACTGGTTCAGGAGCCCTGGATTCTTCATGGAAGGATCAAAGGCCTATCTGCACAAAAGCCCACTTTGTTTTATCCACAAACAGAGGGGAAGTTGAGGACATGCATTTTAGTTAGACATGGGATACGTGCGATTCTAATGTCTAACTTGTGTTCACCGGATCTCACAGTAGTGAGAATAGGTGACGGTGCGGGATCATTTATGATCGCATCAGCATACCTTCCATATGATTCTCCAGACGAACCACCTTCGAGAGAGGTGGAAGCTCTAGTGAGATTCTGTGATGGTAAGGGGGTTGGTCTGATCTTAGGCTGCGATGCCAATGCGCACAGTTCTGTGTGGGGCAGCAGCAATGAAAACTATAGAGGAGAGTGTCTACTCGAATTTATAGAAAGATTTGGTCTACAAGTTGCCAATAGGGGAACAGAACCGACCTTTGTCGACGCACGTCGTTGCGAGGTTATTGATGTTACTCTGACGAATGTCAAAATGTTGGATAGGATTTTGGATTGGAGGGTTGTGGATAGACTAACCATGTCGGACCACAGGGCCATTCAGTTTGGGATTACGTCCGATAAAAGACATAGGAACGACTGTAGAATGGTAAGGATACCGAAACGAACGGATTGTACAAGGTACTGCGAAGTTCTTGAGGAATTATTGCCAAGGAGGTTTAAGAGACCTAGAACAACTGCAGATGTTGAGTATCAGGTGAGGGCTATCAGCTCAGCCATGATCAAAGCATTTGAAGCTTCATGTCCTCTGACGGTAGTGGACGAAGGAGATCCCACTCCATGGTGGAATGGGGAACTGGAATCCATGAAAAAGGAGACAAGGAAGGCTTTTAATCGTCACATGAGAGGGGACCCCAACGCATGGGACGACTACAAGTCAAAGAAAAGGGAGCTGAAGAAGACTCTACGCAACCGTAAAAGGAAAACGTGGAGGGAATTTTGCTCAAATATGCAAGATATGACCGATGTATGTAGATTACAGAGGATCATATCAAAGGACCCGGTGTCAAAGTTGGGATTAATTCGCAAAACGAATGGATCCTTTACAGAGACAATCGGAGAGTCACTGAAATACCTGATGGAGGTGCATTTTCCAGGAAGCTTTAGATCGGAAGATCCTTGGGAAGCCACCCGCAAGGGTGCAAACAGGAATGAAAGATTGGAAGCTGAAAGGATAGTCACCAGAGAAGGAGTGATAAACGCCATTAAGCGTTTCTCTCCATTCAAAACAGCGGGTACAGATGGGATATTTCCAGCCCTACTTCAGTGGGGAGCAGAAGCTCTGGTAGACAGGCTTCTGGGAATATTTATTACTTGCCTGGCTACAGGATATATCCCGACTCAATGGAGAGAGACTAAGGTTTTCTTTCTTCCAAAGCCGGGAAAAAGGGACTACTCAGAGGCTAAATCTTTCCGTCCGGTTAGCTTGACCTCCTTTCTGCTTAAATGTATGGAAGGAGTACTGGCGGACTACATGGAAGGGACAACGCTTCTGACAAAACCACTGAGCAGGTGTCAGCACGCGTACAGAGCTGGCAAATCCACTGAAACGGCCCTGAACGAACTCGTTCTCGTAGCGGAGAGGGAACTGTCTTGTGGAGGGATATCTATGTCTACTTTTATGGATATAGAAGGTGCCTTCGATAAGCTAAGGATGGCCCTTGCTTCTCGTGAAGTCAGCCCAACCATTATAAGGTGGGTGGACAGCATGCTGAGGAAAAGGGCAATAAACTTTCAAAATGGGAGTTACAGACTCAGAGGTAGGGTAGTCAAAGGGTGTCCACAGGGGGGAGTATTATCGCCCATCCTTTGGAACATCACGGTCGATTCCCTACTACAGCTTCTGGACTCGAAAGGCATACACACCGTCGGGTATGCAGATGACATAGCGGTAACGGTGAGCGGTAAGTTCCTGGACACTATTTATGATACCATGAGAGGTGCACTCAAAATGGTTGAAGGATGGTGCACGGAACAAGGTCTCTCTGTAAATGCTAGTAAGTCGGAAACAGTACTCTTTACTAAAAGGAGGACTGGACTAACAATAGACCCTCTTAGGCTTTTTGGATCGAACATCAACGTATCCAAGGAAGTAAAGTATCTA
The DNA here is from genome assembly GCA_963854835.1 of Megamerina dolium. Classification (NCBI taxonomy): domain Eukaryota; kingdom Metazoa; phylum Arthropoda; class Insecta; order Diptera; family Megamerinidae; genus Megamerina; species Megamerina dolium. The sequence continues at coordinate 68,896,356 of OY978526.1, forward strand.
GGTGTCATCCTGGATAACAAGCTGACTTGGAATAGTCAGCTTGTTATCCAGGCAAGCGGGTATTGCATCAGTGTAAGAGAGTGTTCGGTCTCATGTGGGGAATCACTCCCAGAGCAGCGCACTGGATCTACACAACGATGGTCAGACCCTTAATAACATATGCTGCTGTGGTCTGGTGGCCTAAGGTCACCCAAAAGACCGTGAAAAGCATGTTAGATAGGGTGCAAATAATGGCTTGTATTGGGATTACCGGAGCTATCCGGACGACCCCAGTAGAAGCATTGGAAGTCTTTCTCGGGCTGCTGCCGTTGGACTTGCATATTATGAAGTCAGCGGCATTAACAGCATTACGTCTGAAGACAACCAATAATTGGTATGGATTCGGCACAGAGAGGGGGCACAGGGGCATCCTGTCACTGCTATATAGCAGTGTAAAGGAGGCGCAGATGCCAATGGAGGGAATGGGTAGGCTGAAGATGACTGAAAAGTCACACAGAACACTCATTGAAGACGGCCTCACACATGATGTATGTGAGGAAAATGACATCAGTATTTTTACAGATGGTTCATTAATGGATGGCAGAGCGGGTGCTGGAATCTTCTCTAAAGAGTTGGGACTGGCATGCACTCTGAATCTGGGAAGATACGTATCGGTATACCAAGCAGAAATGCTAGGTCTAATGCATGCGTTAGACCATCTACTGGATGGAAAGGTGCAAGGTAAGAAAATCTTGCTAGCACTCGATAACCAGGCGGTGGTCAGGCGGCTGCAACAACCTACGGTATCTTCTAAGTTGGCGCTCGAATGTGTTCAGAAACTTAATGGGTGTGCTCGTAGTAATGCGAGTACTCTTATGTGGGTGAAGGGACACATTGGTATAGAACAGAATGTAGCTGCAGACTCCTTGGCTAGACAAGGATCTGAAGCTGAATTTTATGGACCGGAACCAGTAGTTGCTCTCAGCAGCGGGACGGTGAAGGCAAAGGTCGAAGAGTGGATAAAGAAACTTCATCTCACGAGATGGGAGAACTTATCTACTTGTAGACAGGCAAAGGCTTCGTTGAGGCTATCAAAGGGCAGTGAATCGGGGAGGGCTCTCAGTCTAGGACGAATGACTCTAAGCTGGTTGACTGCATTAATAACTGGGCATGGCAATTTCAGGTACCACCTCAGCAAGATGGGTCTTGTTGATGGGGAGGATGCTGATATTTGCAGATTATGCATGGAAGAGGCAGAGACAGCGGCGCACATAGTGTGCCAGTGTCCTGCATTGGCAAGCAGGAGGTTGTCCACACTGGGTCGCCAATTTATTGATGAACTCGAAATGTGGAACATACCCCACAAAGAGATGCTTGAAATAACGCGTGATGTTATTATGAGGAAGGAAGTAGAAGAATTCTGCAACCGAACAAATAATTAACACACGATTTGAGGGACGAAAAGGGACCCATATAAGTGGTCTGATTCGGCTAATCCCTAAATTTATAAATAATAACTGCAATGTAACTAATACGATACAAAATTGCACCAAGAGTACCCCTAAAGTATTCAAATTTATGGCATTCTTCCAATAATTTTTTACTACTCTCTATTTTTACATCTTATGGGTGCTCCTTCACAAAAGGAACCATACGAGTACATAGAACATCTGAAAAACGAAAAATGAAAAATTTCCCAAACTGCTGTGGAGTCGTAAATAAAGTGTTACAATCCATGAGCAACAGCCATTATTATTTGTTTCCCAATATTTTCTCAGAACATACTTGTCTACTCCTTAGGCGGTTTCCATACACAATTGCCCTTTTCATATACTTTGCTCCCACCACATCTATAGTACGTCTAAAGGGTCTAAAGGGTTAAAATTTATGATTCATTTCCATTAATTTATTCTGTTTAACATTTTTTTTTACTATATCTGCTTACTATATTTAGTTCTTTCGGGTGATCCCTTACAATATGAACACCTGCTCAGGAATCGCCAATAGCGAGGTAAAATGTATGACCGACCCCTTCTATATTTTACACAAACATACTCACCGTGTATCTCCACTACTTAGAGCCGCTTCTATACAAAATTATCGTTTTCGTTTTCATATGATTCGCTAACACCACACCCAAAGTCCCCTAGAGTGTTCAAATTCATGAACCACTTCCATTAATTTTTTTCTGCTCAAAGGTTTTCTTGAACACATTGTCTGCGTGTTTTTATACCATAAGGATTCTATCTTACAAAATAACCCTTAAAAATCCGCAAATAATCCCATAGTTGCCCAGAAATTGCCATTAGAGAGGTAAAATGTATATCCGATTCACACTAATTTTCTCTCGCCAATATTTTACCCAAATATACTGACCCTATATCTTCATTCCTTAGAGGCGTTCCCATTGCACCCATAGTACCGCGAAAGACTTCACGTTTATGTAGCATTACCATTAACTTTGTCTGCCTCGCATTTTTCATCATCTTATTTACTCTCTATGTTTATACCTTACGGGGTTACAAAGTAACCCTTAAGTCATTTTAAAATCGACGATTAACCCCATAGATGCCCAGAAATATCCCCTATAGAGGTAAAATGAATGATCATTTCCATAATAGTTTTTGAAAATTTCTTCCGAACACAGTTATCCTATATCTATACTTCTTAGATGGTAATCCATTCACATTTTATAAATTGGTTATCATACCGAGATAAAATATTTCACGGAGTGTTATTCTGTTTTATTTCCTAATTTTGTTTCAGCACTTATGTACTCACTGCATCAACGACTTAAGGGGATTCTCATACTAACAAATTCAAGAAAACTCTCCTTAAAAAATGAGCAGTCTCGTATTACATCGGAACGGAACAATAGAACGATAATGTCTCTAAAGATATCTGAAAATTAGTCTTTATTAAAATAGTACCATAGCCATTCACATATTATGCTTAAAATACAAATAGCAATTGCTTCCAAATATATCAACCAAATGTGCCAGAAATCATCAAATTTAGCAGCAACATAGAAATGCGAAGCACTCGAATCATTGGTGAACAAACGTCCTGCTTCAATCATATAGTATGCTGAGGATTTTAACCAAAAACTCATTAGGCCAGCAGCATAAACTTCATTGACCAAATCGTTTAGCACTTCACGATATATGGAATTTTCGTGTATCATTAAATTCACATAAATCATAGGAGTTAAGCATATATCACTCAAACGAAATAGACGACGTGCAAAATATTTCTGCTGCTCATCATATGCCATCCATCGATCATCCCATACAGTGTATGCCATGCTAGTATCCAAAGTATTACGCATCTCCGCCAATGTAGTGAGATCTTCGGTTATGTTGAAAACATTTCGATAATTTTCATAGATGCGCTTTGGCATTTGATCAGCTTCCGGTGCAAAAGTTAATATCTTCAGCGGTGTACGATTGAGCTGATCAATGTTGTGAATGAAATTTGATAGCGGCGGATGTGAGATGAATGCTGCCAATAGAGCACCAAAGATGTTGGAGTAAACGAAGCCACTTAGTGTGAGCAGCAGAAAGACAAACGCCAGTGATGATCTCGGTTCGATCGCATATGGAAATGATTGACCCAGCATACCACGATAGCTGTCCCACAACATTTGAACGTACGATGATGAATATACGCTTTTCGATATGGTCATACCGCCCCATAACAGGAAGGCAAATATCAATTTTAATACAAGTGCTAGCAGTGACAATATGGAAACAAATAGCATATAGAATATTTCATTTTTCGATATCTCTCGCTCCACGGGTAGCATAACCCACCAGCTTAATAAATTGATGGGATATGAGACTTCGGTAAAATTGTCAATAGAATATGATGCTGTTATACTCGATGGTATATCCAATGTTCTATTCCGTGTAAAATTCATCAAATCATTATAGTATATTCTGCCACGTTTATCCGGAAATGGTACTATTAAATTGCCATTCATTCGTTGAGCTAATGTTTTTATAAGCAGATATACATAGCCGGTAACTTGCGTTCGATTGTGTGAATCAATATAGACCATACTGCGTGGCTCTGCATTGTCGGGTAATGTTCGAATACTATATCCTTGTATGTCTCTCAAACGATTTGGATATAGTTCACGTGATCCATATTTCCACTTTTCAATGGCAAACTGTGGAAATTTATTGTAGCTGTAGCAGTTGTGTGTTGCATGAAAGTTGCGAAAGATGAGAAGAATATTAAGCATTTGATTTTCTTCAAAAAATTTGAACAAATTTCTTAATTGCCAGTATTGAATTTCCTTCTCAGTTTTGGGAGATACAATTAGAACTCTTGCATATCGCATATGTTGTAAGCTTTCTGTTAGTGTGGATAATATTTCCAAATCATTGGTGTTGGTGTCTAAACAGACTACTGCTAGAATTTGTTGATTAAAATATCGTCTCATGTAGATGGTATGATTTTGAGTGAGTATAACTTGAGGAACTTTATCATAGTCTCGAATATTAAACCCAGTACATTCACTTAACCGATCACGTCGAATATATAATACAGTCTCATATGTTTTTTCTGCAAAAATTTCTTCCAAAAGTTTTACTAAATAATGACTTTGATCTTCTTCTTCTTCTTCGATAGTTTTCAGTGTTTTCACCATTAATACTAAACTCTTTAAAATTAAAAGCCGAATTATAATTTTTAATATTCTCATAATTGGCCAAGTACTTTGCGCTATTGTAGCTTTCCAACTATATATTTATCGCTACTAATTGTAATATAATTTTATCACATTAACCTTTACTAAGTATTGACTATCAATCATACGTGACTAGTCACTACATATTATATTTAATTTATTTTATGTGGAACAGATATATAATGTATTTGTTACATCCCATGGGCTCGGTATAATAAACATGCCATTTACAATACTAATCGTTGAAAATACCATCTAGAGTGGGTAAGAAAAAGTATTTAAGAAATTGAGAAATTAATAAATGGAAATTTTTGAATATTATTGTATGATTTCATATTTATTATTAACTATTATCTTGTCATTCGGGAAAGGTTCGTATAGGCAGGATCATTCCAATTCTAGCTGTATGACTTTATCATTCTTTAGAAAGTCAGCATATAAATTGACTCATTTGCAATAAATCTATGTATGGCTTCCATTATCGTACCAAATATGGTAGGCCTACACTAATATTTAAGGGTTTACATATACATTAAGCACGTCCTTTGTATGAAGACAACATGAAATAGAGGATGTGACACGGCTTTTTTTTTTGCAAAATTATTAATCACTATAATATTGAAATATTTATATTTATTTATTCAAGTACACCAAAATGTGCAAGGCATACTGGTGCTAGTGGCCCAGTATACAATGGAGTAGTATGTATGCTCCAGCAATGACTATACAATTTTTATATTAGATAACCACTTGATAATTGTATCACTGCTAAGTAGTAAATAACAATATTAATCGTAATATTTTTTTAATATATACGCTTTTGTATACATTTTCTTTACAATACCAAACCTATATATCGCTATTTGGTTTTGATTTTAGCAACTCATCGATAGCGGGTAATATAAGAGAAGATTGTAGAGAGAGAAGTGGCGAATGAAATGCCGCACAAAATAATAACTAACTGAAAATCAAACCCTGTCCTCATTTCTTTCGTTTTAAGCTGACGACTTAAAGAAGGAAATCGATATAAAAATCTACTTGTATTGAAGTATTTCTATTAAGGTGGGTTAAATTATATGGAGCATAATTTTTACTACTACTGCTTCAGCGAAATTCTTAAAATTTGGATTATTGCTAGCATAAAAAAAAAACAGAAAGAAAACCCTCCAGCTTTTTAATTTTTATTGCCATTATAAAAGCAGCAATTTTGTAGGAAAGCTTCACTAAGAAATGGAGATAGGGGCTAAGCATGTTTGGAGAAAATATTTGCAAGGAAAAATTAATGTCAATCAATTCTACATTTTACTACTCTACGGGCGATTTCGGGACATCTTTTGGAGGTATTTGTGGATTTTTGATGTGGTTTTGGGTTGTGGGAGCCCCCTTAGGGAGTAGAAATAGGAAGTAGATATGTTCAAATAAAGTATTCGTAGTGAAAATATGTTGATACATAAACTTCTAAAAGAACTCTGTGACAAAGCTCAGAAAAAATGATGTCACAACGGTTCTGCCGTTTGGAACCGGCTAAAGTAAATAGGTCCCTTCTAATACTGTCCAAAATTTAACACCCACAACAGTAATGGAAGAGAAGCTCGGTCAAGGAGCCCTTCGGGGCTTATAAGTGCCACATATGTAAGTATGTATGTATGTGTGTTTGGGTTCATTTGATATGGGTGCACCCTTAAGGAGTAGAAATAGAAAGTAGGTATGTTCAAAGAAAGTATTCGTAGTGAAAAAATAATGGGGGCTGGCTGATCATATATTTTGGACCTCTAATGTTAATACCTGTGCAGCTATGGGTATTTGTCGATTTTTACGGATTTTTGTGTTCATTTTGTATGGGAGCACCCTTAAGGCGTAAGAATATTGGTTTTGTAGTAAGAGAAAATATTGAGGAATGTAAAAAAAATGGTGTCGAACATACATTTTGCTTCTTTAATGGTGATTCCTGAGCAGCTATATGGACAATTGTTGATTTCTATGTGTATTTTAGTTCATTTTGTATGGCAGCCACCTTAAGGACTAGCAATAGAAAGTAAGTATATTTATATTGGAGAGATAGTGAAGATGTATATTTGGAGAGAATGCTCAACTAGGGGCGATCGGTCAGAAATTTTAATCCTCTAGCAGTCGTCATTATTTCGACCACTCCCAAGGTGGATGTACAGAGGTGAAATTGGTGTATATCTTCCACTGCCATACATTTTTGCTACCCGACGTGGCTCCCCTATAAAATGCATGCAAAAACCGAGTGAAAATCGAAAAATAATCCAGAAGGCTTAGGAAATGCATCGAAATTTGTGAAATATTCGACCAATCTCAACTAGTTTTTACCCCTAAGATTTGCTCTGAGTATAGTAATCGCATAACTTTACTCTTTCGAAGGGCTCTCTCGCAACAATTTGCTTTTATCAAAAGCTGAAAATTTAGCTGGGTCTATATTAAGGATTTGTTTGGATTATTGGAAAGAAAAATGCTTGAAATAATTCAAATTTTATATTTACTTTGAACCAAGCCCTTTAAAATGTTGAACCACCTTAGTATACGTACTAATGCACCTATATTGCTTCTGTATATTGGCAGCATAAACATACACTTAGCCGGAAGGTATCAAGTTGATAGTAAATAGATGCTCTTATTTCTGATTTTTCTTTATTTGAAATCGAAAAGACAAAAAAAAAAATCAAACACAATACTTAATAACAATGATTTCATTCATATCAGATTAACATTCATTTTAGTTGTCCTCATTAAGTAGCATTTCTGTTGCTGCAATTTCAATCGTTGTTAGAAATTATATTTAGGAAAACATGAAAATAAAACGAATAAAAAAATATCACATAGAATAAAATCAAATTATATTGAATTAAATATAAACAAATTCCAATTGATACAATTTAGCAAAAACGAAGTCATCAGATAATTATTTTAGTTGCTAAAAATTATTGGAATCCGTAAGTATATACACGAGATAATAATAATGTTGGTTACGAACACTAGTAGCAGTTAATGTTTATACAATATTCACAGTTATATAAATAGATACGTTTTTCTACTTCTTATACAAATACATAGCTTAAAGCTTACTAAGTGAACTATGTTAAATTATCAGATCAGTTTATATCGAAAACAAACGAACAACTTTGCACCGTTAATTCTTTAACTTAAAGTCCATGAAAAATACAATAGTAGGTATTTAGAAAATCAATTTAAATATAATATTTATTTATACACACATATATATATATATATATATATATATATATATATATATATATATATATTATACAAGCGTTATACTCGTGTTTACATACGAGCATATGTGTGTGTATAAACATTACAAAGACTTGAACAAATCATTTAGGAAGGCAATGAATAATCTGTGAAGGTCGCCAATTATTATGGAATTTAGTTAATGTAGAGCATATATATTTATTGCAATTTAAAATTTTTTTATATGAATTACTACTATTGAATTTATAGAAAAATCAAATCAATTTACAATTCTCAGGAGGTCTACTTGTTAAAATATATTGCAAATTACTACACAAGATTTTATATTTTATATTACTCTCTAATTTAATATTGATAATAAGTTTATGGTTTAACAAAGAAAAATAATTAATAAATAAAAAAATAATAGATAATTCAAATATTAGAAAAATTAAATGTAAAAATAAGCACTAATAAATAGCTACGAAGCTTATCTAGAGAGGTTCTTCCCAACATACATATTTCTATTTAGACTCCTTAACACAGACAAACCCTATTTTCAAATTCTGTATGCCGTACATTTCAATTTGAGACATTATTGCCCTACAATATCAATGGTGACCCACTGATTGAAAGTATTTAGAAATAAAAGCTCCGAAGAATATTTACCGATTTCAGATAGCAGAAGTTTTGTAATAAAACTTTTGTCGAGCTTTGTCAAAAAGTTCGTTCAGAAGCTTTTTCTTGAAAAATGTATATGGTATGTCCATTGGATATATTGATAAGTTGGTTTGTGTCAGGTATCAGATACAGAAGATTGGATATCAGTGATCAGTAATAAGGTATCAAGCATTAGGTATCAGATTATTGGGTATAGGTAGCAACCATAAGATATCAGATATCAGATAGCAGGTATCATATACCAAATATTAGACATCAGATATCAGTAATTAGGTATCAGGTATTAGATATCAGTTGATAGGATGAGGAATTAGTTATTAGTTATCAAATATAACAGATCTATGATACAACTATTGGGTGATCTAAGTAGACAAACTTTTTTCAATAGCCTTTTTTTGACAGATCACGTGTGAGTCGTTGGCATTTCATCATGGAAAGACTTACTCCTGAACAACGTTTACAAATCGTTCAACTTTATTACGTTCTGTGATGAATGTGTTCCGTGCACTTGGCTCAACTTATGGTCAACATAATCGGACCACTGAGCATACTATTCGCAACACCATCAACCATCTTGAGACCCAGCATTCATTATTGGATAATATTCGACCGAATAGACCATAGAATAGGTGGCATCATAGGTCCATATTTCTTCCAAAATGATGCCGGTGAGTACGTAACGAAATTGAAGCTCGTGATCTTGGCGACATTTGGTTTCAATAAGACGGCGCCACTTCCCACACATCGCATCAATCAATGGATTTATTGAGAGAACACTTCGGTGAGCAGATAATTTCACGTTTTGGGCCGGTCGATTAGCCACCAAGATCGTGTGATATCACACCGTTAGACTTTTTCCTGTGGGGATATGTAAAGACTAAAGTTTATGCGGAGAAACCCGCTTCGATTCAGGCCTTGGAGCAAAACATCACGCGTGTCATTCGCCAGTTACCAGTCGAAATGCTCGAACGAGTCATCTAAAATTAAACTCAACAGATGGACCATCTGTGACGTAGCCGCAGCCAACGTTTGAAAGACATAATCATCAAAAAATAAATGCCAAAGAATGTTCTTTCAAATGATTATAAACATTCCCCATTCAATTTGAATTTTCTGTGTTTTTTTTTTCTTTAAAAAAGTAGGGAACCTCGAAATGAATCACTCTTTACATATGTCTACATATCCAATACACATATCGTACCTGCTTCTCAATGACCTAGAATACATATGTGGAAACTATTGTTATATTATCATATTAAGCTAAGTTCCCATTTCGAAATGGCAATGCATTGAACGATATTCATTGTTTGGATCATTTTCATCCATTGTTAATATGAAGTCACACTTCGTAAAGAAGGAGAATTATATTTTAGAAGTCTATGATATTCTTACATACTGCACAGCAGCTCGAACTCCTTTCTCCTCTGATACTAAGAAGCTTTATCAGGTATTACAAGCAATTTTCATAGGGAAAGAGTAGCATGGATGAGGATCAAGCTAATAAAAGAACCCAAGCCAATAACGTATTGTATTTGGATTACGATGTAGGACGACAACGAACAGAAAAGCCGTCGTGTTGCCACACTAATTATCATAATAGTGGGAAATAAACAAAATTGATCATTTCAAACAAAAATTATTCCAAACAAATTTTTCTATGACTCTGCAAATTATAAATACATATTTTTAAGGACATGCAGGAGTTCGTTAAAACTTTCTAAATTGGTTCTTGTAATTCCATGTCGATTTTCAATGCATATAATATTTGCCTCTTGTTTTTCATTTTTCTTTTAGATTTGTTCTGACCAAAGCATTTAATGTATTCTAGTGACCTTTAGAAATTACCGTTATTTTCTTTCTTAATTCATCTCAAAAGAGAAATTTGTTTTTAAAAGGTAAGAGGTTACTTGAATTTATTGCACAAATTCTCTACAAACCATACACATCACCCATCTCTTTAACTAAGTACATATACCTCCTTCTATTAGTTGCCATAAAAATCATAATAATATTAGCTGAGGTTAAATGTGAAAAAGCTATATCGACTACATACTTATAAGTAAGTAAAAAGTCTAAATTAATAGCAAAAAAAGCACAAATAGAATTTTAATGCAATTAAACAGTAAAGTAGTGAATATTGGTTTTTGGGCATTTCAAATGAATAAGTCATTAAAGGAATGCCATAAATATGAAAATAAGCATATCGACCTTAAATACCATATTTTTAGCTATTATTAAGTTATTAATATTTACAAAAATACATTTAATTTTATGTACTTTCTTATGTATCGTACCTAAATAGGTACCATCTGATAAGATATGCAAGATATGATGGATATGCAGGCGTGTATTCATTATTTAACAATAAGGCGAGAATTTTTTATTTTCATTCTTAATGCACTAACATACAAAAATCGTTTGGTGAGGTTATAACTTAGTTGAATTGCAATAAAGCATAAATTTAGTTCTATTTTTTGGATGATAACTAATTTTCTACATAGCGCGCATGATTATTAGAACCATTGCTTTTGTGTAATATTATTCAAATGAACATTCGACAACATGCTTTTACATGTGTGTTAGGCGCTGGTGATTCTGATTAATAATACATAAATACGTTTGATTACATGTCACCTCCTTTTACCAAGATTGACCTTCAATATGCAGTATCGGGCCCCAATGAACTTTCTTGTCTGGATCCGCGCCTGTCTATTCCATCAACAATGTATGCATTGTATATAAATACAAATATGCATATTGCTTAATATTGTTTAATATTATAGAATGACCGCATAAAATTTTAATAACAAAAACTAATTTCTTCATTTTTATCTATACTATGAAATTCTTCTTAGATTAGAATACTATTTGTTTTGGTTTTTTCTTTGCTTCTTGTTTTTCTTTTAGTCTGTGAAGCCAAAACATGGTAGGATGGGTAAGTGTAAAAAATTAATTTGACCATTTTTATGACCAAATCCAGAAGCAGCTATAATTTTTATAGCAAATTTCTTTCATTTTACATACAACTAAATCTTTTTTTTATTTCATCGCTAATGCATATAAGATATATAAAAAATACTTAAATTCAGGTGGTTGAAATTCTATAGAGTGAAATTTGACTTAGTGAAAAGATATATAAAATTTGCATCGATTCTAGCATTTCTAGTAACCTAACGGATGGAGATATTCACTAACTAGGATTGGAAGAAATGTCTGGAAACAATAACTCATGGAAGTTGATCATTTATTTCACACTTCCAGGGACGATTTTTGAGCAGTTATGGAGTTTGAATATGAAATTCATATAGGAGCCCCCTAAGGGGTAGATTATAAGCATGTATAGAGGAAATCAGGCGACAGAAAAAATTAATGACGGTCAATAATACATTTCACAGCGCTTGTAGAGATTCCTGGATAACAATGAGGGTATTTGTTGATTTTCAATTGTTTTTACGCCAATTTTATAGGCGAGCCCTCTGTAGCGCTGATACTAAGTATGTTCGGAGGAAATGTTAAGAAATAAAAATGCATATTTTATCCTTTTAGTGACATTCTAGAAGCGATGGCAGTGAAATTTATAAAAACGCTTGAAAAAAGTTCACTCCTATTGATTCTAAAGGGATCAAAGATATCACCAAGTCACATTAGTTTTTTATAACAAACATTTTTTGTGAATATACTTACACTCTATCTCCATTCCTTAAGAGAGCTCCCCTATACAGTGGACATAGAAAGACTCTAAAACCTACAAATATCCTCACATCTACTCAGAAATTATCCTTAGAGAAATGAAAAGTATAACCGACTCATATTATTTTTTTTTTCTACAATATCTTCTAAGAACAGACTTACTCCTTGCATCAATTCGTTAAGTTGGCCCCTTACAAAACACTTGAAAATCCACAAATACCTCTATAGCTACGCAGGAATTGCCCTTAGAGATTTGAAAAGTATGACCAACTGCCATTAATTTTTGCTTTTCAACATTTCTATCAAACATAGTTACCCTCTATCTATATCCCTTAAGAGGGCTCCCATACAAAAGACACTTAAAATCCATAAATAACTCCATATCTACGCAGAAATTGCCCTTAGAGATATGAAAAGTATGACCAACTACCATTAATTTTTGCTTTTCAACATTTCTATCAAACATAGTTACCCTCTATCTATATCCCTTAAGAGGGCTTAGAGATATGAAAAGTACGACCAACTACCATTAATTTTTGCTTTTAAACATTTCTATCAAACATAGTTACCCTCTATCTATATCCCTTAAGAGGGCTCCCATACAAAAGACACTTAAAATCCATAAATAACTCCATATCTACGCAGAAATTGCCCTTAGAGATATGAAAAGTATGACCAACTACCATTAATTTTTGCTTTTCAACATTTCTATCAAACATAGTTACTCTCTATATCTATCCCTTAAGAGGGCTCCCATACAAAAGACACTTAAAATCCACAAATACCTCCATAGCTATGCAGGAATTGCCCTTAGAGATATGAAAAGTATGACCAACTACCATTAATTTTTGCTTTTCAACATTTCTATCAAACATAGTTACTCTCTATATCTATCCCTTAAGAGGGCTCCCATACAAAAGACACTTAAAATCCACAAATACCTCCATAGCTATGCAGGAATTGCCCTTAGAGATATGAAAAGTATGACCAACTACCATTAATTTTTGCTTTTCAACATTTCTATCAAACATAGTTACTCTCTATATCTATCCCTTAAGAGGGCTCCCATACAAAAGACACTTAAAATCCACAAATACCTCCATAGCTATGCAGGAATTGCCCTTAGAGATATGAAAAGTATGACCAACTACCATTAATTTTTGCTTTTCAACATTTCTATCAAACATAGTTACTCTCTATCTCTATCCCTTAAGAAGGCTCCCATACAAAAGACACTTAAAATCCACAAATACCTCCATAGCTATGCAGGAATTGCCTTAGAGATATGAAAAGTATGACCAACACCTATTCATTTTTTTTCTCCAACATTTTCTCCAAATAAACTTATACCCTATCTCTATCCCTTAGGGAGGGCCTCCATACAAAATAGTTGATTTTTTTTTTTTTTGTATTGCCTATAAAAGCTAAAAATGTAGAGGATTCCGTATGTACAATTTTTTTTATTTTCATTTAAAGATTTGTTTAAAATTATATGTTTTGCTCCTGAGCCACCTTAACTTACATAAATGTATATCTTTTTTTCGAAACCATAAAAATGTTGTATTGTATACAAAATGAAGAAATTATTATAATATTGCCTAGTATAATGTACTATATGCATATGCACACAATACATATTTATTTATTTATTGTTATTATGAATAAGGTGCAAAATGTAAAGTGTTGTGTGTTGATTGAGTATTTCGTTTCGCACGCTCGCTATGGCATGCATTTATGGCAATGCATTGTATTAGTATATGTATTTCTTCCTAAAATATACAGATACATAAAAATCATATTTATTATGGTTGTTGAACTTAAAAAGAAGAATATGAAGATAAATTATTAAAAAAAAAAAAAAAAACTTATTATTGTTATTACCAAAACATATAATTTTCCATCATTTTCATATTTTTATTATTTTTACTAATAGCATTTGTAATTATTGGGAAAAAAAAATTGTTTATTCTTTCTCATATATGTATGTACTATGCATACATCTTTATGTGATGTATTGTTTGTAGTGATAATAACTTAATAAATATTGAGTGAAAATGTTGCCATTTCTATTATCTATCAGGAATAGTGATATTACTAGTGCTGTATAGCATTACTATAGCTACCACTGATTGATAATAAATATAAATTATTTAATTTATTTATTTTAATAACCTATAAATATTTTATTAATATTTATACTTATAAGTATGTGTATTATTATGATTGCAAAATATACACTTAGTAAGTACAATAATATACAATTTGTATACGAACGAGTTCATCAAACCATGTACATATTATAATGTATACATATTTCTTCGAATATGTACCAGTGCATGCCACACTGAAGAAGCAATACTACAAGAAGTTGTAAAGAGGCAAAAATTCAACACGAAAACCACACCATAGATATATACATACATGTATCTATATTACTTGCCTATGAAACAGCATACCGCTTTATAATTAGAGCATAAATTCTGACGTTTCTATTTCAGTTTCCACTTGTTCGCTCACTTGGTGCTTTTAAATATACACATAGTATATGTATGTACATACATATTTAGTTTTGGTCTTAGTCAAGTGACGTTTTGATTGAGTGATTGGCATGAAATGAATTATACAAAATATTTACGGTAAAGAAAAAAAATATTAAAAAAAGAGAAGCAAAAAAAAAAAACAACCAGGAAAATATAAAAACATTAACTGCAACATATAAAAAATTATAATAAAAAAAATTTTATTAATTATTAAATAATGAAATGAGAAAGAAATGCTAAATTCGGTTACAGTCGAATAGGAGATGTCATATCAGTATCGACATGGATTAATTAATTGTAAAAAAAAACGCAGTATTTTGCAATAAATAGTGTTTTAAATTTAAAATATACCCGAACCTAGATAAAAATAATCATATATGCTGAGATTCAGTCATATAGTTTTAGAAGTTGGTGCGCCGAGAACATGCTTTTGTACGGTAGGTAGGTTTGGTTTTCAACTGATGTTATTCATTTTTAAACTTATTTATTTTATTATTATATTTCCAAGTTTCAGCATGATAAGTTTTTATTTTCGTGCGCAAAGTGTAAAAATATGCACCCTGAAGCATAAGTTTGTATGGCAGATAAGCGTAATTTTCACTCGATTAAGGTAATTTTCAAATTTATCCATTTATTACCAAAAATAATTATAACCTCCAAGTTTTGGCGTGATAACTTTATATTCTTGTATGAAAAGTGTGAAAACATACATGCGAAAGCATATATTTCTATGGGAGGTAGCCGTGATTTTCAACTAATTTCAAGCATTTTCAAATATGTCTATTCACTGGTAAATATAATTATATGTACCAAATTTCAGCTTGATTGCTTGACATTCTCTGGCTAAAAGTGAAAAAACACTAATTCAACAACACACTTTTGTATGGGAGGTCAGTGTGGTTTTCATTTTATAATGCCTATTTTCTAATAATATATTTTTTTGTGATCAGATTAGCTTTAAATACTAAGGTTTTACTTTGATATCTTTATATTTTCTTGCGAAAAGTATGAAAAACATACATTTAACAATATGCTTTTGTATGGCAGGTAGGCGAAGTTTTCATCCAATTTCTCTCATTCCCATGGTTGTCCTTTCTTTGGTGAAAATATTGTCATGTAGTGGTTTTCAGCTTGATCGCGCCATCATTGTAGCAATTATTGTACAATTACTCTTTCCCAAATATGTCACCGGTTCTTCTTCACCCCCTTCATAGTTTTGGTGCAAGATAAGAAAATTCTTTAAATCTCATGCATTGCAGAAGACTTAATGAAGAATCTGTATGAATGATTTAAATTTCTAATAACACTTTTTCGACTCTCTGAAAGACAAAAATTCTGTGCTTAGATTATTAAAATTTTTTTTTTATTGTCAGCCAAAGTAAATCCAAAGTGACAAAAAACTATATAATCTGCAATTTATTACTTTTAAAACAAATATTAATTTCAATATTTGGCTAGCTGTAGTATACTTTAATATGATTTGAATACATGCTGTCGCTAATTGTAATAAAATGTATGAATGAATGAAATCTTTTTCATTGTAATTGTAATTGCTATTGTAAAAATATAAAATTGCAATTGCAATATATGTTCAGAATGGTGTCTCAATTTTTTTTTTTTTCTCCTTCTCTGTCTACCTCTTTTGTTATCTGTCAGTTGTGAAAGAGTAGTCCATGGTATTAGATTTCCAATTGTGTTTATATGCTTTGTGGTTAGCCATATGCATACCTATCGACTACAAGTATATGAATACAAGTACTACATACTAATGTTTTTAGATATTTTGCTGTTGGTAAATTGATTGCACTTGCTATTGCGGCATGTGGCGGCATATTGTCACTATAGAAAAATGTACATATATAGTACATACAAATAAATGCGTTGAAATGTATACATTGAGTGGGAAATTATTCAGTATCTATATAATATATATGTATGTATATGTAAAAGTATGTATATTCTTGAATTACAAACGAAACGCATAATGGTTGTGTTAGCATGAAAATGCATTACATTACATATTGCATACCAATTCTTGTTTCTTGTTGTATTTGTTGTATGCACAAATGTTGTACACTCATTTATGCATTGTATGTAGATCATTTATGTATATGCAAATATATTTATTTACATATAGCGGAAATTATTTTAACAATTAATTGTGTATCTATTAAAAGCGGATATACATATAGTCGTATATATCACACTGGTTTTCTAGATATTTTTTTTCCTTCTGTATGCATTTATTTATATGTGGATATTTCTAAATAATTCAATGATGATCGACTGCTCTGATGAAACATGTTGTCATATAGCAGAATATGTCAAACAGTGTTCATCCGTCGTCTGAACTGTGATACATATTACAACATAACTGCATAGAAATAATGAACATCTGCTATATAATCCAGATAATTGTTGTACAATAAGTCGCAAAAGTCATGATGCATTTTTAGAATGCCTCTTAAGGCTTAGTTTTTAAAATATATAAAGAAAGAGTTCAATCAATTATACTGGGTCATCCATATTGTAGTTTTGAAAGTATATATAAATGAAAAACACTACCCTGTTAAGAATTTCGATCAAATTTCATGTACCATAAGAGGCCCCGTGGAGGACATTTGAATGATGTTGAATTTCACACATAATGGCAAGGTCTAAAATAAAATTTTGATCGAAATTCTGTGCAAAATATTGCTTTTGTTGTATTTGATTTGGATCTCAGAGATGTGTGTTAAATCGGTTTGCTGTAATGAACTTCTTTGAGCTGATGAGAAACTCAAATATCGAGCTTGCTTATGAAATCAATGTTTTTGATATGGCTTCAGATTAGAAGTTATCAAATGTGAATTTATTTCGTTTGCTGAATAATCAGAATAACGAAATGATTCGATTTAGCTGTGTTGACTAGTCCGTCTCTCCAAATAATCAAGTTGAAAATTCGCACACAGCATTATTCTCATCAATGAACGGAAAAAAATTCCAAATGGGAGCAATTGGATAAGAGTAACACATATCTCCCATACAAAAGTATCTCCCATACAAAAGTATATCTCCCATACAAAAGTATATGAATGTTTGTTTTTGTACTTTTCCCATTTTCTTTTCTTTATCATTTCCTTCGAGTTATGGTTTATGCCATCTAAACTTTACCCACGAAAACACCAAATTATTGAACGCAAACTTGCAGAAAAATCACGTAGTTAGACTAATCACAAAATGGATATACAGGGTGTTACTTTTTTTTTATAGTAAAGCACTTTCAAATTTGCAAAAGAAAAATAATACAAAATGTATTATTCTGAATTAAAAATTGGCTTTATTGGAAGGGTAATTTTATGCAATTAACGTTTGAATATGATTTCAGGCATATAGATCAAATTTCGGTTACTTTTTCAAGCAATTGGAAAACTAGCCCTTTCACATAGTCCCACAAAAAATAGTACAGATGCGTTAAATCGGAAGGTCTTGCAGGATAGTTCACAGGCCCATTTTGAGAGATTATGTTGTATACCTTTTTGATGGAACCATATCCCTTCCACATTCATACCACGTAATTCTCATTGACATTGACGATTACGTTGTTCTAGTCTGCCGCATTTTTAAAAAAGTATGGACCTATGATTTGACTAATCCATAAACCACACCAAACGGTAAGTTTTTGTGGATGAAATGGTGTTCGAAGAATTTCTTGTGGATTGTCTTCACTTCAAATTCGACAATTTTGCTTGTTCACATATCAATTGTGCCAAAAATGAGTCTTATCACTAAATAAAATTAGCGATCTGTAGCGATCTTTAAATCTGATGGATAGAGCCACGATTTTCATAATAATAATTCCAATATTTGCAAGCATTGTTGTGGTGTCAATTTTTCCATGATGAACTGAGTACAGGGTTACCAGATTTGATAACTACTATACCGTTTTATACCTATAGTAAACTGCTTCACTCTAAATAAAACACACTTTTTAATAAAATACTTGTATATCTTCACACTTTGTGCGCGAAAATATTAAGCTATCGAACTAAAACTCGTTATCTGGTGTTAATGTGGTAACAAAATTGACATAATAGAAAATGGGCGTAATCGGATGAAAACTACGCCTACATTTCGTACAAACATTTGCCTCCACATGTAAGTTTCCGCACTTCGGACGCCAAAAATATTAAGTTATCAAGCTGAAATTCTTTACATATAATTACATTTACTAAATAATGGACATATTCGAATACGGACGGAATTTGATGAAAACCAAGCCTATCTCCCATACAAAGTTTCTCTTTCGTATGAATATTTTCACACTTTGCACACCAAAAAGATGGAGTTATGAAACTGATATTCGGCACATATCATTATATTGCAGTTATTTTACATAATACAGTTGAAAATGGAGAAAATCGAATGAAAACTAAGCCCACCTCTTGTACAAAAGTGTGTTGCCGTTGCCGACCGTATTTTGCTCACGAATAATATTTCCTTCAATTATTTACGATTAAAGTTCTCAATTACTTTATTTATATGTCACTGTGATTATAACTCTTAGCATTATTACAATTTAGCATATTAGCTAAGATCTTTAGAAATCCCCTATGATCATTCGTAGTGCTGGTTAAGCAAGAATTTGGAATTTTCAGCGCTGAAAATTAAAAATTGTATGATCTATCCATCTATCTAGTCAATCTACTTACACAATTACGAAATTTGTATTAGTGTGATTATGTGAATGGATTTCTATGCAAGTAGATCATTACAAGTAATTTAAATGATATTTAATGTTGCAATAATAATAACAAAAACAACACCAACAAATTATAGTGTGGCAGTAAATAAAATCATAACAATATGAATTAAATAAACATAACAATAAGAATAATAACAATAAATATGAACACTTCATAGATACGATTATTATAAATTACTAAATACATATAGTGGTGGTGGTGCTTAACAATAACAATAATAATACAATAAAAAAAAAAATAAAAAAAATGCAAAAGAACGCAGATGCATAATTATTTACATACACATACAGATACCAATTTTACATGCGCATTTTTTGCGGTTTCTTCTATTTGATATTGTTGTTGTGGTTTTGTTACTTAATGTCGCTCAGACTTACTGGTGGTAGTAGTTCATCTTATTGTTGTTGTTGTTGTTGTTGTTGTTGTTGTTTAGTTTCTAACCATTAATTAAGCAATTATAAAAATTACAAACAATGACCACTTTTTGACACGCTGCCAACCATTATTGTTGCTTATATGTTGCTATTATATTGCATTGAATAACCAAACCATAAGCGACAAGTCATCGAGCATCTAACATCGAGCAACAGCAGCAGTATTAGCTGTCAGCATCCGCACAACAACAGCAAATGCATCCATGTACTTATTATTAGCAAGTGCTTTAGCTTTAGCTTTTATACAATATGTTGCAATTCTTGTGGTTGCTCTTGTCTCTATGGATGTTGTCTTATTTTTTTATTTTTATTATTTTTTATTATTATTAGTTATTATGGTATTATTTCAAATTCTTGCTTTTATATTTTAACAACCATATTTTATTCGATATTTATGTGCAATAACAATCACGTGTCGCTTTTATGTACTTGTGCATATATTGTATATAAATAAAAACAAAGCATTAAAAAATAATATCTACTTAATAAATAAAAAATAGTTAACTCAAAATAAACCAACAATTAATTCTTGGCGTTGATGATTACTTAGCAGCTAAAGCTGATAATGTGTTACATGCCGCCTTTTATGTTATTAACATATTTATGCATACACATAAGTACTCGTATGTGTGTGTAAATATGTTCAACCTCAAAATAAAAACAAAATATTAATAATAATATTTATGCCATTAACCAAAGCAGCTTTGAGGGAAGTATGTATCTATATACACATAGTTACACCAAATTACGTGCTACTAAGGTTAAAGATAAATAATTGTAAGAGCAATATTAACTATTTGAAAGGAAGTTTCAAATACAAAGCAATTTTTTTCACATGATTTCTTCTCATGCTTCTAATTATTTTCTTTTCAGTACATAATATATCAAATTTCGATTGAAAATGAAACTTTTATTTGCTTAATTCACCATATAGTACGTATATATCCTTGTGATAATTAAGGATCTGAAGCTGACTAAACGAGTAAAATGTTTTATACACACAGAAGCATAATTTTGTATGGAAGGTAGGTATGACTTTCATTCAATTTGGCCCATGTTTTATTACGAGTATAGTACTTTATATAATGCAATAGTATGTACTAAGTTTCAATCTAATAACTTTATATTTTCATTCGAAAGTGTTGACGAATAAATTCGAAAGTATCAATTTGTATGGGAGGTAAATGTGGTTTTAATACGATTCAGCTGATTTTCGAGTATATCCATTAAATCTTAATTCGGATCATATGCACTGAGTTTCATCGTAATTACTTCAGATTTTTATTCGAAAAGTATGAAAAAGTTCATTCGAAATCATAATTTTGTATGGGAGGTGGTCGTAATTTTTATCGGATTCCGCTAATTTTCAAAAATGTGTATTACTTAATCAATATAATTATATATATCGAATTTCAGTTGAATAACTTTATATTTTTATGCAGAAAATCTGAATATATGCATACGAAAGCATCCATTTGTATGGGAGCTATTCGAGGTTCTTATCCTATTTAGCTGAATTTTGAATATGTAGATAACTTATTTAACATAATTATTTGCACCGATGTTTAGCTTGATAACATCATATTTTCATGAAGGAAAATGTGAAAGATCATATACGAAGATATAAATTGGTATGGGAGGTAGATGTGGTTCTTATACGATTCAACTGATTTTTCTTTATGTGTATTAGTTAGTAAATATGTGGGTGCCGGGCCATGAGCGACACGAGGGAAACGAAATGACCGACTCCCTTTCGCAAGGCACAAGCACTTCTATCATTGAACCAGAGCCTTTCTGCGGGGTTACAAACAGCATCATAAACAATTTGATATGTGAAAGGGAGAAATGGGATCTATTCGGCTACTGGAGAGCCCAAATGGGTATGCGGCAGTCAAAGGGACTTATTAATCCCGCACATGTTAAGGTAGTTGCTGTCCTTAACCTCAACAGAAATGACATTAAACTCTACACAGAGCTGCTCACTGGGCACTGTAGGCTCTACTACCATATGAACAAAATAGTTGTGGTAGAAAACAATACCAGTCGACTCTGTCATGAGGAGCAGGAAATATCGGAACATATTTTATGCAATTGCCCAGCAGTGGAAAGACGTAGGTTTGGTTACCTAGGTAATGGAATCTTGACTCCAAACCACATAGGTAAAATTAAGCACACAGGAATTACAAGATTTATAAATAGTCTAGAATTGTTTTAGTTGGGCAAGAGGCGCACAAAAAATCTTTTAGGTCAGAGTGCATTGAATAGCTTGAATAATAATAAGAGTAAACATAATGAAGCGTACCAAGTTTTAGTTTTTTGTTGCGGAAAATACAAAAAAAAAACCCATACGAAAGCATAAATTTGTATGGAAGCTACGCGACATTTTTGTCCGATTTAGTCCATTTTCAAAAAGATATATTGACTGTTAAATATTACTATACATATCTAGTTTCGGCTTGATAACGTCGTATTTTTACTTTCAAAGTCTGAAAATACTCATTAAGCATCATTAAGGTTTTCATTCGATTTCATCTATTTTTTAATATTTTATTTTTGTAATTAGACTAACTTCATGTACCAAGTTTTAGTTCATTTGCTTCATTTTTTCAAGCGTAAAGTGTGAAAACTCACGTTAAACAGTATACTTTTGTAGGGGAGTTAGGCATGGTTTTCCTCCAAAAGCATAAAATCTCTAATCTGTCCATTCTATAATCCATTTGACTCTATGTACCAAGTTCTACATCAAAAGTTTTATATTTTTACGCTCAGAATGTGAAAACTTTTGTTAAAGGGCTTACTTTTGTATGGGAGGTAAGCGTGGTTTTCAACCAAATTTAGGCCATTCATGAGCTCGTACTTTTTTTGGTGAAAATATTTATACTTAGCAATTTTCAGCTTGAACGCTCGCAGCAGACAGGCAGACAGACAGACAAACATGGCTAAATCGACTGTTCGATATCTGCCACCTATCATTGTGGATGATGCAAATGAAAGAATTAACTCAATGCATTCTTAACTCTTGGAGTGTAGGGTATAATAATTTTACAAAAAATGTTTCTTTTCAAATTGACTAATACATATAAGTAGGACATTTCATAAATTGTCCAAATTTAGACGCACAACAAGTGTCGAGAAGATGATCATACAAAGTTCTTTGGGACCTTAAGTCTAAAGTATTTAATTTTAAATATTTTTTTATTTAAACTTTATATAGAAAATGCACCTAAATCAAGGGAATTGTCTTAATTTTATTATTCAGTATTCTTTCCCTCTTAGTTGGCGTCCTCCGGACAGAAAGGAAGACCCAACTTCCGCAGGAAGAATAGCAGGGAATTATAACTGGTGCTAGTGATTTAAAAAAGAGACAATAGACGAAACATTATAAATTTGACCCAAATTTATTAATAGCGGTTGAAATTTCAATGTAAATATTATTATTATATATTTTAGGGATTAGCCGAATCAGACCACTTATATGGGTCCCTTTTCGTCCCTCAAATGGTGTGTTAATTATTTGTTCGGTTACAGAATTCTTCTACTTCCTTCCTCATAATAACATCACGCGTTATTGCAAGCATGTCTTTGTGAGTTCATCAATAAAATGGCGACCCAGTGTAGAATCCTCCTGCTTACCAATGCAGGACACTGGCACACTATGTGCGCCGCTGTCTCTGCCTCTTCCATGCATAATCTGCAAATATCAGCATCATCCCCTTCAACAAGATTCATCTTGCTGAGGTGATACCTGAAATTGTCATGCCCAGTTATTAATGCAGTCAACCAGCTTAGAGTCAATCGTCCTAGACTGAGAGCCCTCCCCGATTCACTGCCCTTTGATAGCCTCGACGAAGCCCTTGCCTGTCTAAAAGTGGATAAGTTCTTCCATCTCGTGAGATCGAGTTTCTTTATCCACTCTTCGACCCTTGCCTTCACCGTTCCGCTGCTAAGAGCAACTACTGGTTCCGGTCCATAAAGCTCAATATAAATAAGTAAGTAAGCTATCAGAGAAATATTTTTCCAATTTTTCATTCAGATTAATAATCCTTTCGCTGCTATTTTTTTTATATACTAAATTATTATTAGGTAACACAACAAGCACACTAAATACTCTATAAATTGTGCTCGTATATCCATTATGATTGAGTTGCTAGTGTACATATAGTTTAGCCTATCTATATGATGATGTTAATAAAACCAATAACTATGGTAGTAACAAGTTATTACAACTGATTGATTCATTTCTTGTCTTATTATTATTCTATCCATTTTTGTTAGAGTTTTTCTTTATTTTTTTTTTTTTATTTTTCATTATCGAATCATTTTGAAATTCTTGTGAGTTTTCTTTCAATCGAATTTTTTTATTTTTTATTAACCATATAAATATATCTATATTTCTTAGTCTATAGACATGGTATATTGGTAGAGTACATATGGTAGTACAATTGCGTGTTTATGTGAGATTGCATGATTTATCAATATGATATACATGCATATACGTATGTCTCTTTATAGGGTACATATTTATATAATATATGTTTGTAGTTATTGCATATAGATGGAGTTGGCTTAAATGCATTGCTTGAAAGAATAATAGGTATTAAAAGAATTTGAGAAATTTACTTAGTATGTACATGAGTAAGCACATTTAATATCATGTTTTAATATGATATAGTATTCATATACATGTAAGTAGCATGATCTACTTAGCTATTGCTTTTTAATTTAACATGACTACTATTTGAAAATACATTCTTAGGTTAATATAGGAATATTTTGCAATTGAACCTATAAATATGTATTAGCTATGGGATAAGAGCCACTGAAGATTATTAGTAAAGGCATGTTTGAGTTCATTTTGCATGGAAGTCGCTTTATGAGGTGCAGATAGGTGGTAAGAATGTTCTGAAAAAATATTCAGCAGGTAAATCAAATACAACGCAACTCGTTAGTAACGATTCTTGGGGAGCTATAGGATTATTTATTGATTTTCATGTGTTTTTGCGTCCATTTAGCATGGGACTCACATTAAGGAGTGGACATAGCGAGCAAGTATATTATACAGCTCAAACCAAATACCTAAAATAGATATTAATGGGCTTTTATTATAGAATTTTCTCTACTGCAGAATCGCCATTAATTTCCTTAGAGAATGGCAATGAATATATATGAATGCAACTATAGAATTTAATTAATTTAAATTGCCCTTAAAATTTTGAATAATTACTAAAGTTTCATTTAATATTTCTCATAGCAAATTCTTGTTTTTTGTTGTTGCTTTTTTTACATTTTCCATTTTATTCAAAATAACCCGGAAAATCAAATCAAATATCTTAATGGGTGGTCAATTATGCATGGAAAATTATGTAAAGAATAATCAAAATATTAAATTGTTTACAAATTTATATTTATATGCTATAAATTCACAGTTAATAATTGTTAGAAATAACATTTTCATTGAGAAGTAGTAATATTTTCATGCGTAGCTAAATATTTACACATTAATAATTTTAACTTAATCTCCGATTAAACGTTTTTTTTTTTTTGTTAATCTTAAATTATGCGTATAGAGTTGTGGTTAGTTTTTTTTCTGAGCTGAGTTGAGAAAATATTCATTTATTTTATTTTTGCAATTTGTATGCAAGTCATTACTACTATGTAAGTACATACATATATATTGATTTGTTTATTAGACACACTTTAGCAATTTATTTATATTGTACAACTTTGCATGTAATAATTAGTATCATTGATATGTAGGATATTATCTTTGTATAATTTGTATTACAAATTATTAATTTTTAATGTGTGAGTATACATATATTACTTACCTATATCCGATATTTTCTTTCATTAATTCCAGATGTGCCTGACCCTGCAAGGAAGAAAAATAATTATATTAAATATTAATAAATTCTATAGAAAGGGGGAGAAAAAATGTAATGTTGAGCAATTTTTAGGGAATAATTCTCATCGTTTTTAAATAGGAGTTGTAGTGCAGTACTGCAATGATAAATCAGCCTACTAGGGGTTTCCGAATTGTGAACCGCCTACCTCTGGAGTTGTCCGCCTGCCGGTTAGCTGTGAATACTCAATAAACTACCCCCGATCAAAAGCGTTATCAGCGATATCAGTGGATCAGCGGTAAAAACACATTGTGGACGCCGTACTTGTTGAGTTATCCGTTTTTAGGTTAGGTTATTGTAGCTGCCCTCTTTCTGAGAGCACTCACTTAGGCCAGAAAGGCCCATTGTGATACCACCGAGCTTCTCTTCCAATACAGTTGTGCGTGTTAAATTTGAACAGCATTAGAAGGGACCTACTTATATTAGCCGGTTCCGAACGACAGAACTCTTGTGACACTTTAACTTAGTTTTGTTACAGAAAAATTGCGAATTCTTGCCGGCAGGTGGGTACCGCTCGAAAGAAAAATCGTTTCGATATTAAATTTTATTATGCTTCAGCCGGGGATTGAACCCATGACCTACAGATTAGAAGGCCAACGCACTAACCACTGAGTTACGTCACCCAATTTAGGTTAGCTGCAAATATTCAATAAGCAGCCCCTAATTAAGAGTCACATCAGTTAGGACGTATTTCAAAAGTTTCGAAAGTCGCGAGAACCAGATGCGAGGAAAATCTGGAGAAAACCCGATTCGGTGGCACCGATGGAATGAAAATGGATGAAATTATTAACGAAGAATATATGGAGAAACTCCAGTATCCTTCTGCTTCTAAATCAGGTGGTGTATTGGACAATCCGCCACTTGCTTCAATACGCTGTAAGCCTCGAAATTCACCTTTGGTTTTTCATCCGCTAACAGCGCAAAAAGGAATTCTCTGAAATTACTCAGGCCATTTGGAAGCTGTGGCGGATAGCAAAAACCAGCCACTTGGATCATTAATTTCAGTGTATGCATTTTCGTTCGTCGCTGTATTCCAGGACCTGCCAAGTGTAGTTTAGGACTCAAGAAAGTGGATTACCGGATACATTCGCAAGAATATATCCATTTCTGATTATTACAGGCCGCACCCATTCACTCTGTGCACTGGTTACGAAACAAAAGAATGTAAGGCATCAACAACAACAACAATGATGGTAGTATATGGGACGCATCGTGACGGGGAGCTCAAAGACGCCAATTTGCAACAGCACAGCATCAGATTCGGAAAAAAAGACAGTCCCACGCTAAAAGTGCTTACTAAAATGTTTGCGGCTATGAAGAAGAAGAAAATGGAGTAGATGAAGTAGAAGAAAATTATGAAGAATAATGAGGTGGCGGATGCGGATGGGGAGGAGGAAGGCGATGAAAAGAAGAAGAATAAAAGGGAGCAGCAGTTGTGAAGCAACAAAACATTTATATGAATGTGCATAAAGAAAGGAATATCCATACTCGTTGAGTTTGTAATTTAAAGGCAAGTCGTACTCCGTCGCAAGTTATGGATTAATTCGAAGAGTCGGTTTAAAGTACGTGTATCACAGAGTAACGTAGTTACTCTTGATAACTACTACACGCTAAGCTCCAGTGAATACTCTCAAAAATGACTTGCAATGACAATGATACCTCTCTCCCGACTTCAACTAATAGAAACATCCTGATGGCGGTCCTTTAAAAAAGAGCAACAGTCCGCTTTATTGAAACAAATACAGGTTAGGTTAGGTTATGTGGCTGCCCTCTCTCTCTCTCTCTCTCTCTCTGAGAGGACACACTTAGGCCAGAAAGGCCCATTGTGATATCACCGAGCTTCTATTCCAATACTGTTGTGCGTGTTAAATTTGGACAGCATTAGAAGAGACCTACTTATATTAGCCGGCTCCGAACGGCAGAACCCTCGTGACATCACTTTAACTTTGTGTTGCCACAGAGCTCTTTTAAGAAGCATTTTTAGCAAATTGTTACTGCCGAAACAAGTACAGAGCAGACTCTGCGTAAGATAATGGTGGAAGCACAGCAAAGATCCGGATAACTTTGGGTGAAAAGATAACAAGATATTGACCAGTCATACATTTTTTATGCTTAATGAGTATCAGAGCAACAAGAAGATTAATATTTATTACCTCCAAATGCATGATAAGTTATTGAAAAAAAAATAAATATGTTTTATGCTTAATAAGTATCAGAGTATCAACACAATTAATATTTATTCCTTTCTAATAAATAATTATAAGAGTTGACTATAAAAATTCACAAATACATGATGGACATTTATCAATTTCTTATTGGTTATAAATAATGACAGTGACCAAGTACAATCATATATTCGTATTAAATTTACATAAATTGATATATTAATTATTTGAAATGATTTGAAATATCTCGAACAACGAATAATAATTATTTGCAATGTAATATTAGCAAATGAACCTCATAAGAAATAATTGAAAATAATAAACTATAATTTAAAGAAGAAAAATTACAATTGCGGAAAAACAATTCTGGCAACATTGTGTATTTTTCTATTTTTTTTGACTTTATTTTTGTTTTACAAAATTTTTACAATGTACTCTAATGCACGCATGTTACGAGCACGCATATGCCATATATGCCATTGCATATGCGAATGTAGGCGTGGTATATGGTACATTTAGCAAAACTTATACCTACACACATACGATATGCATTTATCTGCACTTACATTATACTAGAAGGTATTGAGCAATATGACACGTTTTTTTTTTGTTTTTCCTCTACATAATGTACCTACATATAATACAATATTTGTTCAGAAATACACGCAATATGCATGTACTTATGATTTATAGCTATTGCTTTCTGTTGAAATTTTTATTTTGATTACAATCTGACGATTATATAATATGCTTTAGTATTTAAATATTAAAAACAAAAAATTAATATAAAATTAAAAATAATATACAAAAGCAAAAACAAATGATTAGAAGAAATCTTATAAGAATCATAATAAATAAGATTAATGTCTTTTGTAGAGTTGTTGATACGTTAAAATACTATTTAAGAAGCATTAATTTTCTATACTTCTTTTTAATACGATTAATCTGATGGCAGCACTTTGACATTTTACATTTATTTAGTTTTATGTTCGACACAATGTGACAGTGGCTTATGGTTTGTATTTATTATTTTTGATTTTTTTTTTGTGTCTCGGTTTCTCACTTTTGGTTTTATTAAAATAAATTTTTTTGAAGATCGCGCTTTCAAGATAGACAATTTATTAGTTAATATGTTGTATAGCATACTCATAGAGTTATATGAGTGTGTCTGTGTGTGTGTGTGTGTGTATAGGTAACCTAGGAGTTAAGGAGTTCAAACATACACATGTATGTTTGAACGTTTGTGGCTTAGAAATTGAGAAGGTGTGAAAAATGTTTTATGATACGATCATATAGATAATGTTTTTATGGACATATTTATGTACTAGAGTGTGTGTGTGTGTGTGTGTTTATTAACTTTTCATTAAATATCCAAGAAAAATAATAATATAGTTTGTTGTTATGAGTCAAATAAGTGTATAAATGAAAGGTTTAAATACAATTTTTTTTTTGTTTTTTTAGAAATGTATAATAAAAAATTATCACTTGTTGTCAATGAAATGGATAAGCGGACAGCATATGACATAAGAGGTGAAAGTAAGTAGTAATAAATTTTTGATATCATACAGAGGATAAATTGCATTACATTATACTATATATATGCACAATCGAATATCGAAATTTCAAATAGTTGAAAAGCTTAGTTCACTCAATTGTAATTTTTCAACGTAAATTTATCCTAGTTGCTGAATTTTTGTTCGCACGAAACTGATCATAATTACAGATGGGGATACTGTTTCAGAAGCTTAAAATTCATTCGTTTCGAATTGTTTTGCATATCTAAAAATGCACTCGATTATTTTAGTCGATAATTCATACCAATTTCAGTATCCTTCCTTTGAGTTAGAAAGTGATTAAGGTACTAAATAACAATCCAAGATTATTTTCTTATCCTCAGAGTCAATGGTAGAAGTACATATTTCTGTATATGTTAGCATAATTTTAGCTCCAGAAAATGTACAGTTATGGAGCTGAGACGTGATATGAACAATTATATTTGCTAAAGAATCAATATGCTTGAGAATAGATGAAATCCAATGAAAACTACACCTATCTCCCATACAAAAGTATATTTTCGAATGGATGACTTCATAATTTCGTCACGAAAATATAAAGCTATTTAGCTGAAACTTGGTAGAAATGATTATATTTATTACAGAATCTTAAAAATAAAGAATAATAGGAATCGGAAAAAATCACGCCCATCTCCCATACAAAAGTATGTTTTCGAATGGATAATTTCATAATTTGTACACGAAAATATATAGATAATTCGCTGAAACTTGGAAAAAATTTTTATATTTATTTAAAAGTCATTTAACTTGAAAATAAATGAATTCTGATAAAAAGTACGTCTATCTCTCATACAAAACTATGTTTTTGAATGGATAATTTCATAATTTGTACACGAAAATATATAGATAATTCGCTGAAACTTGGTACAAACTATTGCATTATAGCAACAAATCTATAGATTTGAGACTAAATGGAATTCGATAAAAATTACACCTTGCTGCCATACAAAAGTATGTTTTTGAATATATAATTTCATAATTTGCGTATGAAAATATAAATTTATGTAGCAAAAACTTTGTAAAAACTTCTATATTTAGTAAAGAATCTACAGTTTCGAAAATAGATACAATCCGATGGAAACCATTCATATATCTCATACAAAAGTCTACTTAGAATATAGGCTATAGAAGTGAACAGTGGCACTCAAACTTTTTTTCTTTACCAACCAACGACTATTTATATTAATAAATGTATGTTTTAGAGATCCTTTCAGTTTTTCTTATTGAAAAAAATTCTAAAAAAAACGCTCTCAAATTTCAAGGACTGACATGAGCAAACAAGTGTAAATCCTTAAAATATAAAATTGGATATTATAACTTAGATTTTAAATGCATTTTTCAGCAATTTATTCTAATACTGTTTTGCATATTACTAGCAATTTTTTAATGAAAAATAAAAAACCACTGATTCCATTGCATTAAATACGTAGCAACAAATCCATTTAGACATTTTAGCATCCTAATTTAACACATTCAATACCTCATTTATTATTGGCACAATGTATTATTGTATTATTATTAAAATGTATTCATTTAGTGACCTAAATTATATGTCTTCGAAAGTCCAACACTATTAACTACTGTATCGTACGAGGTGAGTGCAAATACTAGTGTTTACGATGCCGCGCTTTATTTAGAAATTCGTTTATTCGTTTGTGAGTAATTACCGTTGTATCGTGACTACTACTCGTTACTTCATGAGCAATAATTGCCAGTAGTGTTATGCGTCTTATACGAACTAGACTTTATCGAAGCACAAATTTTCATGTGGAAAAGAAGACAAGCAATGAGTACGAGCAACGGCTCCATCTTCATCGTATTCGGCGATGCTTACATGCGTACATGAGTCTACTAATGTTCCTCATTGTCACATAAGAAATATGTTAATATTTTATCCAAGTACCAATATTAGATTTGCAAATATGAAACTATAAACTTTTATACAGTGAAATGCTCCCTATAATGTAAAGTTATACTTTCACAACATATTGCTATGATATATACTCATATATCTATAATATTATATTATCATTTCTCATATTAAATATGCTGATCATATCTCTATGGAAATATGCAGACAAGTAGATATTGCGTGGTCTACTTATAGTGACCAATAAATTGTCGGACTTCAATCGGGTGTGAATATTTTAATTTCTACATATATATATTTTTTTTTTACTTCTTATTTTATTCGTTTTTTTTTTTGCAAATTGTAATAGTCACATATTTAGTAAGAAGGATGAGTACCTATGTTATATATTGTATTAATAATTCCATATAAGTACCTATGTATATGTGTATGATAATTTATTTTAAAAACGATCGTCAATGTCACATAAATTAATTAAATAGCCATAATGATTATAATTTCTCACACATTAAATGTACATAAATTAGGCCAACAGACAAGGCTTCACAACATAACACAACACAACACACCACAACACACCACAAAAGCACAAAATCGCGCAAGTCCGTTTCAAGTGTATTGCGTAATATTTTCTTGCCCTGTTTGTGGTATCGTGCAACAGATGTGTTGCGGCGGCACGCATGCGCATACATCAAATTAAATGAAGACATTAACAAAAAAGAAAATGCTATATATATATATATATATATATATATATATATATATATATATATAGCATAAATAAGTGCAAACAACAGCAAAATTGCGTATGCAGACTAGTAGAAGAACAACAACATCATATCTGTATAAATTTATGCACATGAGGGTGGATCAAATTTCCAAATGGAATGGCTGTGCAAAAAAATATATATTTGGATAATAATACAGTTTTAAAGACAAAACCCACTTACTTAGTTGACCAGAAATCGACCTTAGAGCATTGAAGTATATAATCGATTCTAATTATAGGCAATTTTTTCTCCGCAACATTTACTTTTTGAACACACTTACTTTGTATCTCCACTCTTTAATAGGGCTACCATACAAAAATCCCCAATAAATCGACTAAAAACCTATTAGTTGCCAAAGTATAGCTGCTAGAGATTTAAATTGTATGATCGACCCCCATTAATTTTTTCTTGCCAATATTTCTTTCAAACTTACTAACACTCTACCTTTACTGCTTAAGTGGGCTGCCATACAAAATTAACATAAAAACCACTAAAAATCGACTAATAATGCAATAGCTGTATAGGCATAGCCGCTAGAGGATTGAATTGCATGATCCACCACAATTAATTTTTTTCACCAATATTTCTTCCAAACATACGTACCCTCTTTCTTCCCACCTTAAGCGGACTTCCATACAAAATGAATATAGGATTTACACCTTAAAGCATTGAAATATATGACCGGCCCCTATAATTCTTCCTCATTAATATTCTTTATGAATATACTTACTCCCTATCTCCATCCCTAAAAGCGGTTCGTATAAAAATGATCACGAAAACACTTGAAAATCGATATTAGTTGACCAGAAATCTTCCATAAGGTGTTGAAATGTATGACCGTCCCTCATAAATTTTATTCCCCAACATTTTCTTTCAGCTTCTACTCCTGGAGGGGAATTGTAGTCCGGCCAACATTTGAAATTTCTTATTGCTTTTTCTGACAGCAAAAATACTGGAAATAAGGTTTGTGGTTTTTCGCCGAGGAAGTTTATCAACATTTTGCAATTTGATCCACCCTATTACACATACGCATACATAGTACATAAATATAAAAAAAAATAGAAGCATAGGCAACATGGCATGTTGCCAAGCTGATGCGAATCTGATAGCCGCACCGCACATACTCGTATACATAGTACGGTGTATATAAATACAATTCGCTCGTTGGAAGCCAAGTTTTTTGCCAATACGGGAGGCATTTAAATCAAGTTCACTTTTACCATACCATTGTCCATGTATACTCATATATATCCTTATACATATGTATGTGTGTACCAATGGTTGAACTAGTTTTGTATCTACATACATACTATTAAGTCACATATACGCATGTACGCACTAAATAGTTGAGACAGAGAGTCAGGGACAGATGCAGCTAGCCACCGAAACGAACAAGCCTTAAAATACTTCCTTACCACTCTCGAATGTGTAACATCAACAGAAGACACATGCCAACTGGTTCTCTATATGTGTATGTATGAATGTAATAATAGTAATAATAGGTCTATCCTAGCATGTAGTTAGCAGTGTCAGTGTCGTTAAGTGATGACAGCAAAGCTTAAATTGGATTTACTTTAATTTTTTTTTTCTTTTTCAAATTAACTAGTTTATATGCGGCACATTGAACATTTTAATTCTTATATACACATACATACATATATACTAGTATTATCTTATAGAAGATATATGTAAGTGTTTCTTGGCTTAATAGTTCACTTTCTCACTCTCCTCTATATACGTGTTACTTGTCCAGATAGAAGTTGAGAAATACATAATAATAATTGCAACACATTCGTTGCTGGAATCTGTATTTTGCATGTTACGCAAAGCCTACATTTAAGCGTCGCAGTGTAGTACATAATATAAATTAATATAGCAGGTTAGTTAAGATGCAGATGCAGTTGTTGTTACTTCTTATTTTATGACTAATTACATAGATGACACGACAGACACATTCATTACATTCATCTTTTAGATTGATGGTGTTACTTAGTGGCGATGATTCAATTGGTCTATTCACAGAGACGAAGAAGACGAAGAACATTAATTATGATATGATTAGTTGAAGAGTTTCTTGAATTGGACATAAACAAAATGATCGAGGATAAAGCCAACAGTCTGATTCCCTGATCAAAATGAGGAGAATATATTTTTTCCCGCCATAAGTGATGAGGAAACGCTCTTAGGTCAATAAAATCTATATTTTGATTAGCAACAATTTTGTCTGAACCTACATATTTCTTTTATTTACTCCTTTGAGAAGCTTCCATACAAAATGAATTTAAAATCAACTGAAATCCGACAAATAGCCCTATAATTAATCAGGAATAGCCCCCAGAGCGATGACATGTATGATTGACCCCTATTAATTTTTCTGTTGCTACATTTTCCCCAAATATACTTATTTCCTATCCTTACTCCTTAGGAAGATTCTCGTACAAAATTGAGGAAAAGAAAAAAATTTAATTTCCATCGCTACAAAAGCACCCTTAGAAGAGTAAACTATGTAATCGGCTCCCATCTATTTTTTATAAAAATTTTTTATGAACATATTTACTTCTTATCATTACTTGTTTGGAAAGCTTCCATACAAAATGCATTTGAAAAGTACCTACAAAATCGACAAATAACCTCATAAATGCGTAGGAATTGCACCTAGAGCGATGAAAAGTATGACCGAACCTAGTAATGCTTCTATTGGAACCATTCTTTTAAATATACCTACCGCCTAGCTCTAATCCTTGGAAGTGTTCCCCTACAAAATAGATGTTTTAATAAATTTCACTCTTGCTGCTACCATAGTACCAGTAAAGGCTTAAAAAATATTACTGACCGCTATTCATTCATGACTACTGAAAAATTTGTCTACACATACTTACTGCCCTCATCTTTCATTTATTTAGGAGAGCTTCCATACAAAAAGAGCTTAGAAGTACATGAAAATCAACAAATAACCACATAATTGATCAGTAAATGCCCCTAGAGCAATCGAATGTATGAACGACCCGCATCCATTCTTCCGTCACAATATTTTCCCCAAATACACTTACTGCCTATCTTTACTCCTTTAAAGGGATTCCCCTATAAAATTTAAGTTTTTTCTTTTCAATTTCATAAATACACCAACTTAGTGTGTGGGCACATCTAAGACCTATAGTTACGTTTATATTTTTATTTACTTACTTTTTTCTTTTTTTATATCTTGGTTTGAAATATTAAAATAAATAAATATGAGGTTCTTATAAGCCCCGAAGGGCACTTTGGTGGAGCGTCTCTTCAAGTACTATTGTGCGTGTTAAATTTTTGACAGTATTAGAAGGGACTTACCTATTTTAGCCGGTTCCGAACGGCAGAACCCTTGTGACATCACTTTTTCTGAGCTTTGTTACAGAGTTCTTTTAGAAGCATTTTCATGGCAAATTGTTACTGTCGTAAGAATTGACCGTTCGAAAGAAAAATCTTTTCGATATTAAATTTGTTATGCATCAGCCGGGGATTGAACCCACGATCTGCAGATCAGAAGGCGAACGCACCAACCACACCGCAGTAAGTAAAAATAAAAAAAGTAGCACCGCAGTAAGTAGTTCACAATAATCTTAAAGATTTCTGAGTATATTTGATTTCCTTTTGATTGTTTCATTTTCAAGTGGAATTTTTTTATTACATTCTAATTGTTGCCCTAAGAATCCCACTGGAAGGTGGACTCAGTTCTTTTTTTGATTGCTCGCAAAAAGTGTGACCTATACAACATAATTTCCTCGAAAAGGTTTCTCCGGTTATGGGCGATAATTGACTTATTCATTTTTGTTATGAGTTTTTTTAAGCATCTCCATCCGCTATAGGAATAGCAAGCAGTGAAAATGAACCTACATATTATAAGGGACTGGTTTAAGTATTTCAGGGAAGTATGATGGATTCATATAGTAATATGGCTTTTCATACTCGTGCAATGGTTTTCTAATTTAAAAGCAGAGAAACGAATACTATTAAGTGATCGTCGCATTTACAAAAAAAAAAAAAATTATATAGTCGATATCATATCTTAATTTGATAATGAATGAAACGTAAAAACTCATTTCATATTCTCTATATTCAATGACATGCTGCAACATGCCTAGAAATAAACGAAAACGGAACATTAAAAATTTACAGTATCATATGTACATACATACATATACATTTACCGTTGCACAAATCATTTATATCCGTTTCAAGCAGAACATCAAAATATAGTTATAACAATAATGAACTAAAGTCGTTAATTCAATACAAGTAAGACTACGATATAAATAGACGATATACAATAGAAATATTAAAATCTAAATTTACTGGTTCACAGCAAATAAAAACGAAACAATTTTATTTATGAATAGAATCGATCAAAATAAACATAATTTTATCATAAAAAGCGGAAAATTGCTCACTAAAACCTGAAATACAAACAATCGATTGAACGATCATAAGACGATCAAATAATCTCTCGATCGAACCAATTATGTTAACCTAAAAATAAAATGATGAAAGAAATAAATATCAAATAATTTATGAATGAAATCGAGCAAAACACAATCAAATTCATATGCAGACTAAAATATTGTAAAGTGGAATTAAAACTGAAGCTTGAATTATAGCCATGAAGACTGTAAAAAGTAGTGAATAAGAAGTGTTACAGAAAATATTGTATATTAAAAAACAAAAGAAAAGAAAAAAAGAAAAAGAAACACAAGCAAAAATCAACAAACTGAGTGTAAAAAAAAAAGAATCTGCTAACAAAAGTAAAGAATAATCATTACGACGAGTGGATATTGGAATCTTATGAACAAAAAAATATTTATAATATCATAAAATTACACTTCTTTATAATATCGCTTGAGAAAAAAATATTATTATATGTAGCAAATGCATCTTATTTTGATATACCTGTAGTATTATTATATAGTCTAGAGTATATTGACTACGTGCTTGAGTGATTAACACCCATAAGGAGAAATGACATAAGGAGATATAAAAGAGTTATATGTACTTATACTATATTATCGAGCTAAAAATTAGCATATAAATACGATTATTTTTGGCAAAGACTGAAGCAGTTCCTAAATCCTCAAAATCGGATGAAAACCACACCTATCTTCCATACAAAACACATTGTTGCATGAATACTTTCATACTTTATGGACGAAAATATTAATCTATCACACCAAAATTTAGCACATAAATGTTTTCTTACCATATAATTTACATATTAGAAAATTAGCATAATCGGATGAAAATTAAGCCTACCTCCCATATAAAAGTATGTGTTTGAGCTCATGTTTTAAAAATTTGGGGTAGAAAATATAAAGCTATCGACGTAAAACTTAGCATATAAAATTATTTTGGCCTCAGCATTAACTTGATAGGAAATGGATGAAATCGGATGAAAACTAAGCATACCTCTCATATAAAAATGTGTATTTGAGGTTTAATTTTCACATTTTATGGTAGAAAATATAAAGCTATCCAACTAAAACTTGGTGTATAAAATTATTTTGATTGAAGAATAGAAATATTAGAAAATGTGCATAATTCGATAAAAACTATGAGTACATCCCATATAAAAGTATGATTTTTACACTATGTTTTCACACTTTACGAGAGAAAATATTAAGTTATCAAACTAAAACTTGGTATATAAGATTATTTTGACAGCAGAATAAAAATGTTAAAAAATTGTTATAATCCGATGAAAATGACGCCCATCTTCCATACGAAAGTATGGTTTTGAATGTATATTTTTGTATGAATTATTAAGTTATCTATCTGAAACTGGTCGTGTGTGACTATATTTCATAACTATTAGATATATTTAAAAATGGGCTGAAGAATCACGCCTGCCTCCCATACAAACATTTGATTTTGTATGCATATTTTTACAGTGTACTCACGAAAATAGAAAGTTATCTTGTCGAAAATCGGTACATATGCTAATTAATTTTTTTTTTTTATTGGGCCAATTATGATGAAAATCATCTATCTCTAGTACAATAGCATTTAAGTCTCGACATTTCTTGGTAATTTTCTTGTACAATATCTCTGAGAGGAAACCATTCAAGTTGGCCGGCCAATCGAATGTTATTTTAACTTATTTAATTTAGCAGTTTTTTGTTCAATTTTTATATGGATTTGTAGAAGTAAGAATGATTATGTTGAGCGAGTGGAAGGAAATGTTGCAATCAAGATGGGTTTTTATTTACTGCCGCCGACCAAATAGAAGCCACCACCTCCGATGGATGAATTAAGTACTGGAGATCATAAAAAACCCTTAGAATTTCTAACTGGTCTAACAACAGAGAAAACATACGCATATTATTGTACTTAGAGTTTGGAAATATAATCGACGAGTTTGTCTTTTACTCGTGTTAAATTAAAACAGTATTTTGATGTGACAAAAAAATTTGTTATATCGCCATATTGAGCATTATTACAGATGGATTTTTCATAAGACTCTTTTCACTATCGGGTGCCGTAGCTCAGTGTTTAGTGCGTTGACACCCTTATATGTAGGTCGTGGGTTCAATCCCCACCTGAAGCACAATCTTTATATCGAAAGAATTTTCATTCGAAAGGTACCGATATATTTAGTCATTTATTCTTATGTTGACTATCGGATGAACTCCAAATCGATTGCCGGCATTGCTTGGAGCACAACTCCATAGAATACATTTTTGTCAT
Source organism: Megamerina dolium (assembly GCA_963854835.1). Lineage (NCBI taxonomy): Eukaryota > Metazoa > Arthropoda > Insecta > Diptera > Megamerinidae > Megamerina > Megamerina dolium. The sequence goes on from OY978526.1 coordinate 68,935,324, forward strand.
TCTGACCAACTTAAGAAACAAATTGCTCCGATTTTGTTCTTTTCAGAACTTCAACATATTAAGCGCAGAGCAAAGATTTAAAGTGAAGTGCCCAAAGACATCATTTGAGTATGAAAAATTTTTATCATCGTAGCCATTGTAATGCTGTCCAAATAAATTATATTCTAAAGAAAGAAAAAATGCACCAAAATTCTTTGAGTCGTAAAATTATAAACGGTCTTGTCATGGCGGAACACAATATACTTTTATTTTTCAAACCGGAACTAGACAACAAACGATTGGATTAACTTTTGGATCAACCCATTATACATAACATATATTGTATTTATAGCATTACTCTGACGCATATGAAAACCATTCACTTCACCATTCGCTTCATGCTTTAAAATAGTATTGTACTTTTTCTTTATTTATTATTTTGCTCTGCAACTAATCTCAATACAATTTCATTCATTCATAAAATCATCTTTCCATTAAAGTTATTTTTAAGCGACAACAATAAGCCCAACAAGTATAACTACTCAATTGCTTATTGAACAACAACAACAACAACAACAACAACAACGACAACAACGACAACAACGGAAGAACGATAATGGCAACAATGACATGAGCAATAACAATAATAATAAAAAATAATAATAACAATACTTAACAATAACATCAACAACAACAGCGAGTAGCAGCAACAACGAAACTAAGCTGTCATCATACTGACGATTATCATGATGATGATCACGATGATGTTGATCTTGATGATGGTGTCAATAAAGAAGGTGGAGACTAAAACACGAGACTGTGACAACTGCGATGATGACTGCCAAGATGCAACAACAACAACAATAAAAGCGATGACTATAATCATAAATAATAATAACAATAAAAAAATATAAATTAGCTCAATAGCCATTGGTTGATTGACAATTATGATCGTTATGATGATACTGATAACGATGATGATGATGATCTTGTTGATGACACGTTTGATGGTTCATTGACGGACTTGTATTGATGTCTTGTCAATGATGCATAAATTAAATATATGTAAACCATAAAATACCTACATATATCAACAAGCATTATCGAGCATATCACATCATAAATAATCTTTTAAGTCAACTTATACTATTGTTGGTAGCTATTAATAACTTTTGATTTGCTGCCACTACCACCATCACCACCAGCACCACGCTTATAATACTCATTATCATTTATAATCGTACATGTGTATGTTTATAGAGATCATCATTATTAATATCATCATGTTTAACAGCACGCATGTATGCATATTGATTGACAAAACGAAATTAATAAAAAAACGTGAGAAATTTCTGATGGCATCTCTCAATACAAGTGTGACATACACATATACGTATTTACATTGGTAATAGTGCTCATGTTCACGTACAGTTTTTTTTTATGTGACATGTGTATACAAAAACCGATCAAAAGTTGAGATTTCACTTTGCAATTTTGCACGTGTGTGTGTGTGTGTATGTGAGATATATACATACATATACACCTTAACGTACGACCAATTCATTTGTATGAGAATTATGCCAATAGTAGGTAAAATCGTGTGTGATATTAATTTATAATAATAATGCTGTACATGTTGTAAATAGCGCTTTGCTATTGCTGTTGTTGTTGTTGTTTCGTTCTGTTCGCATTTACATATTTTTAGCACCAATACGTATATAATGCAGACATCTCCGCTACTCATCAGAATGACAATCTGATGTGATTTAGCTATGCTTGTCTACCTGTTCGTAATTATAGGGAGACACAATTGAAAGCATACAAATACGTCAATGGCAAAATTGGGTGAAAAACAATGGTTACCTCCCATATAAAAATGTTGTTGAATTTATTTTTTCACAATTTACAAATGAAAATGTAAAGCTATCGAACTAAAACTTGGCATGTAAGGTTATTTCGACCACAAAATTGATATATTAGAAAATCGTCTTAATCGGTTTAAAACTCCACCTACCTTCCATACAAAAGTATGCTTTTGAATATGTTTTTTCACAAATTATAAATGAAAATTTAATGATATCGCCATAAAACTTGCTATATAAAGTTCGAATGATCACAGAATGGAAATATTAAGAAATAGGCTGAAACGGATAAAAATCAAGCCTACCTCCCATACAAAAGTGTGTTTTCAAATGTTTATTTTCACACTTTTGACAAAGAAATATAAAGTTTTTAAGCTGAAACTTGGTCCATGTCATTAAATTAATTAACTAATAGACTTATTCGAAAATAGACTGAATCTGATAAAAACAACGTACACCTCCCATATAAAAGTTTGATTTCAAATGTATATTTTCACACTTTGCACATGAAAAAATAAAGTTTGTAAGCTATAACTTTAACAATGCTATTATATTTACCAACTAATAAAAATATTCAAAAATAGGACGAATCGGATAATAATCACGCCTAGCTCCCATACAAAAGTGTATTTTCAAATGTATATTTTCACACTTTACACCAAAAAATACAAGGTTTTCTAGTTGAAACTTGAACAATGCGATTATATTTACCAATTAATAGACATATTTAAAAATACAATGAATCGAATAAAAAAAAACACATACCTCCCATACAATATTTTGATTTCAAATGTATATTTTCACATTTTGCACACAATAAATAAAGTTATCGACCTCTAATTCGGTCCATGCAATTATATTTGTCACTATATTAACATATTTAAAAATCGGCTGAATCGAATAAAATTGACGCCTACCTTCCATACAAAAGTTGGTTTTCAATTGTAGTTTTTTTTACATTTTATATACGAAAATATATTGCCATAGAGCTGAAACTCGGTATATACAATTAAATTTGGGAAAGTATGGACTAGTTTGAAATGTAGCGCAATGAGATGAATATTGCGCCTATCTCCCATACAAACTTATGCTTTCGTATGTATGTTTTTACAGTTTGCATACGTAAATATAAAATATATCAAGCTGAAACTTAGTAGGTACATACACATATGATATTTGCAAATTTATTATATTGGCGTAAATTAACAAGATGTTTTTTTTTTTTGATTTTCAAAACTTTTTTTCGGTCCAGTGTGCTACATTATCTAAGTCTGTCTACAGGTATTCAAAAAGTAACTTTAAAAAATAGTTAGGTACATATACACAAATTCACAAATTCATAATTTTTATTATAACCTTTTTAATTTTCTATTTTTAACTTTTTATTTTCATGATCAACGATTATTATTGTTGCTATTTCCTATAATCATGTAGTTCGCGCGTGCGCATTTTTAATGCAAAAAAAATTAAAAAATTGAACAATAATGCGTCGTATTAGGCGTGTTTCATAAATGTGCAAAGTTATGGCTATGAAATGCAAAAAAAAAAAAAAATGAGAAATACAAAATAAATAAATAACAAAAATTCAACTAAAATCGACATGAGTGACAACGAATTAACATAATGGATTTGACACTTTGAATACTACCATTACAATAACAATAACACTAATAATGGTAACCAATTTGATTTACGATGGGAGATTTCTATGCGCGAGCGCACGTTTGTATGGTTTTGTATATGACGGCGTATTATATTCGTCACTGCTCATTTGCACGCTACTTCACTGTTCAAATGTTCATCGTTGTTATTGATGTCTACTCTGCTTGTATTGTGTACATATGTCTATCTATCTGTCTGTCTATATGTCTATGTTTGTCATCTGTCTCTACATTTACCACAGTATCTCGTCAACAATAAGAAAATTTATTCAATATTTCTATTTTTGCACTACCCTCCGCTGCCACCCATTATTACATAGGCGCTTCATGTGACATACATACATGTATAAGTATTTCTTTGAAATGTTTATTTATGATTATTATGATTCTTTTGAATTGTTTATTTGATGATTTTTGAATTATTTATAATTTTGTGTGTATGTGTTTCTCTGTTCATACATAAAGTGGCACACGTTGTACGTATGTATCGTAGGTACACTATGCATGTAAAAATAATTTACAAATTAACAAATAAACCAATGTTAATGTTGGTGAATGATATGTTTATAAATTATTAAAATTTATTACAGTTACATATGTGATCGCAGCGAGAAGAGAGGTATGGAAAAACTGAGTTGATATTGCTGGTGCGTATGACTGACTATATGAGACAATTTGCTGCGTAGTGCGTAGGTGGTGGTGTGATAAATTGAAGTTTATGAATGAAAAAGATTTGCTTCGTTTTTTCATAGTTTTTTGTTATTAAGAGTGTAGTAATATCTATATATCACAATTTGTTGTGATAAAAAAGTACAAAAAGGGCATATAATTACTGAAAATGATTGCTGGGGAAAAGTTAGAATATAAAGGATGATCTATTGATCATTACAGCAATTACGATATCTACGTAGAAGAAAGCAGTCACTGCGGGTGTTCGAATCTTTAGCTTACCTGAATGTAATTGGAAAAAGGAGGCTTTTATATGAAAACACAAAACATTCGCTACACTTTGAATACAACAACCCCTGGACTGCATTGGAAGGAAAATAACGTGTATTGAGCCACATACAACATAGGTGAGACATGGAAAATGTACAAGCTTTCGACCTCCTCGTTCTTCATTTAAAATATCTAAAGTACTAAAAATTAATTAATTAATTAGTACTATCAACAGTTATGGTAAATTTTTCTTTTTGCTTTTTGTCTTAGTCTACGTTGATCTTTTAACCACTAATTGATGTCTGATTTGTCCTAGATCAGCAATAAATAAAGGTAATAAAATAGAAGAAAATCTTGTTGTTGGATATTCTCTGGTTTAAGGATGTTTCTTAGACCGGTTCGATACCCATAATTTATTGTCGTAGGTTGCCCAAAGGCCGACACTGCGTCCTAAAATATCTTTTGTATCCCGCTACATTTATAAAATTGTGATCCGTGCGATCACAACCATCAAATCTACTATACCCTATAGATCTAGCACCAATGTTTCTAGTATGCCATGGCATTACATCCCTTTCTACCTATATATTACATGTCTAAGGAAGGGAATCAGCTGGATTCATGTTCTGCCAGTAACATTTCCGCTTTGCGGATGAATTTCAGTATGTCCACAACAGGAGCTTTTTTTATTTCCTCGGGATCTAGTCGATTATAGTGGAAAATTTGCATTTTTGTTTTTGCCAATGCAATAGCGTGGCACAGTATGTGTTCTGTAGATTCATCCTCTGCAAGACAGAGCCGACATTCCGTATTGATTTTAGTGAGGTGAAACTTCAGGTAGTAATGTCCTGAAAGGAAATCTACTATTTTTCTGACATTTGTCTTGCACATATTGCGCAGTTCTCTATTGTAGGTGTATGGCCTAACCAATCTTTTGGCTTGGCGAAGTTTTTGTATCCCTCCACTAGGATACTCTGAGACTATGCTCCCATTTGTTCACCTTCGTTTTAGCCTGCGCCCAATTGATACAAGAATATGAATCTGGGCCTGTAAAGATTGCTGCAGAACCGGCCCTGGTCAGCTTATTAGTAATTTCATTTCCCTCAATACCAGAATGGTCCGGGATACAACGTTCGATACCCATACAATGGAATAAACTTTGCAATTGTCCTCCCCCAGTTTGAAAACGTACTTAGCTGGATTTAGACTAGATTAGTTGGATTTAAATTGAGTTATTTGAACTTAGTACATTAAGGAGGCATTCCTAAATAAGGTATATAGTACTCAAAATTATATCTTCAACGATATTTCACACTTTGAAATCGAGTATTGCTTTAAAGGGTTATGAGGAAAACTCGATTTTGGTGGTTTTTAGGACTCACTAAGAACGAAAATTTTAATGACCCTAAAATCATTACAAAATAAACTAGAAGTAAAACTAGAAGAGGTAATTGGTCACTTATTTTCGTGACCCAATTTAATATTCTTATTGTCGAAATCCATAAAGAACATAACCATAACCATATCCATTTCGGCCTAGAGTTTGCAGTTGGTTTTTAAAGATAACGGAGGATTCTGTGCAGTAGACGATATATTATAATTTTTATAAGTATTTAGGATGATTATCACTGATTTCATTTTTTCAGTTTCCATTTTATGCCTAACCTCGAAATAAACAATTAAAGTTGAAGCATTCACCAAAATATTAAGAATCGCTTCTAGATGAATAAAACCTATGAGAGACTTTCGTTTTTTTTGCTCATCAATAATTTTTCTAAACATACTTGCCTCCAATTTATGATATAAACACTTCACTCCCATTGCTTCCAATGTGCCCAGAGAGGAGTAATATACATGACCGTCCATCTTTTATTTTTACTCTCCGACATTTCTTCTAAACCTACTTATTGTCTATCTGTACTCCTTAGGGAGGTTCCCCTACAAAGTGAAATTTAAAGCGTCTGAAAATTGACAAGAAACTTTTTTTTTTTCCAAAGAATTTACTCTCTAGAGCGATGACATGTATTATAAAGTATCATTTATTGTTTTGTCTCATCATTTTTTCCAAAAATACATGTCCCCTACCTTCACTCCTTAGAGAAGCTGATCTAAAAAGTGCAAACTTTATAAATACATCAATTTTACAGTATCTTTCTATAAAAACTTAATCATAACTTCAACAATTTTAGTTTTATTTTTAGTCTGATTTTTTTAATATTCAGCAGATTATATATTTGTTTATCTAGCTTGATGAATAACACATATTTAGCCTGACTACATATTTCACATAGACTTCACATATAAATATACCCACCACTTCAATCTGTAGGGCATATCTTATGTTAATATAATTTCGAACATATATACAAGTGGCTACACAAAATGAAGCCCCTTAATGATTTTCAAATGACAAATAATAATAATACCGTAATACTATTTAATTGCAGCTTATAAAATTCTAAATACTAGCATAAAAGATGTCTAGTAAAAATATCATAATTAAAAATAAATATCCTAATATACTTTGTGGCTTAAATCGGCTTTAACGCCTAATTAATTAATTCTAATGCAGATAAATAAAATTGACTTGCATTAGTAGTTTTAATTGCGCATTATGCAGACGACAAGTGCTGATATGAGTCATAGTAGTGTAGGTACTCACTATAAAATACTAAGTACTTATATGCATAATTTATATTAAAAAAATCTCCTTACAGTCGGCTGGGGCCGACCAAATTATACCCTGCATATGTAGAGGTATATATAAAAAGTTTGCTCGTATATCCATCCTTTTCTTCCACTACATTGTATAGGACCTACATTAAGAAGCAGGCGTACCTCACCAATTTTGGAGGATCAATTTCTGCCTATAATACTAAACTACATAGGTTGCAATGGGTTGACCTAGGCGTATTAATTAGTAAGTTATGGGTGTTTTAATGTTTAAGATAAATCCGAGACTTTGTACGGAAGCTATATAAAAAGTGGGCGTAACGTATCTCTTTCTGGTATATCTAATTAATTTTTCAATATCAATCTACACCTTAAATTTGGTTGTCCTACGCTAAATGGTTTGTAAGTTATGGAGCTTAAAAGTTTTAGTTTAATTCCCTCGACTTTGTATGGGAGACCTATGAAGGAGTGGGCGTGGCACACTGATTTTCTGCCAGATTTTTGCCGACTACGATATTAATCTAAGTGTCAATTATGGTTATTTTAGGCAGAAGATTGCCGAAGTTACAGCTGTTTCAATTTAAAATTTGTATGGGGGCTACAATAAACAGTGGGCGTGGTGCGCCCATTTTCTGTGAGCCTAGTTGCTCGTACAATACTAATCCATACCTTAAATATCGTTGTCCTAGGCTAAATGGTTTGTAAGTTATGGAGCTTAAAAGTTTTAGTTTAATTCCCTTGACTTTGTATGGGAGACTCATGAAGGAGTGGGCGTGGTACAATGATTTTCTGCCAGATTTTTGCCGACTACGATATTAATCTAAGTGTCAATTATGGTTATTTTAGGCAGAAGATTGCCGAAGTTACAGCTGTTTCAATTTAAAATTTGTATGGGGGCTACAATAAACAGTGGGCGTGGTGCGCCCATTTTCTGTGAGCCTGGTTGCTCGTACAATATTAATCCACACCTTAAATTTCGTTATTCTACGCTGAATAGTTTGCAAGTTATAACCGGTAACATTTTTTTAATTTCCGCAACTTTGTATGGGAGACCCAAAAAGGAGTGGGCGTGGCACACTGATTTTCTGCCATATTATTTCTCACTGCCATGTTAATCTAAGTGTCAATTATGGTTATTCTGGACAGAAGATTGTAGAAGTTACAGCTGTTTCAATTTAAAAGAAGTACAGACACTTTGTAAAAGAGCTACGCTAAAAAGTAGAAGTGGCTCAACCACTTTCGGCGAGGTTATATAGTAGTATAATGTAAGTCTATGTGCCAAATATTGTTGTCCCAAGTGGTATATTATGTGAGTTATAGCATGTTAAAGATTTTAAAAATTTCGAGGTTAGTCGCTTTGAATGCTTGGTGTGGGCGTGGTTATTGACCGATCATGCCCAATATCAATCCCCTCCGTACTCTTGGATCATAGATTACTTATGCCAAATTTCATCGAAATAGCTCAATATTTACTCAAGTTATCGTGCGAACCAGCCAGGTGACAGACAGACGGAAGGACGGACGGACGGACGGACGGACGGACGGACGGACATCGTTAAATCGAAAATTTAATCGACGCTGATCACGAATATATATCTATGTCTATATCTCCGGAGATTCCTTCAAGTGGACACAAACATCTGACCGAAATGAATATACCATGCATATTGCATTATGCAGGGTATAAAAATGTATAAACTAATTTAAATAATATTATTAATATTTAGTTCGACGAGTTGTTGTTGTTGTTGTTGTTACAAAAACCCCTACGCATATTTATATTATTATAATACCAATACTTAGTTGATATTAAATATCGCCTTATGACTACATACCACATAAATAATGATAGACGTAAGTTAAAGAATGTGATTTTCTTAGTCTTATAATATGACGTTATTGCAATTAATTCTCTTTTTTTTTGTTTTGTTTTTGTTCTTGTGTGGTTTTAGTGCAAAAGAAATTAAATTTACTGTTTTAATTAGATATAAAATTTATCAGGTGATTTGTATGCAGAAACAATATATAATAATGTTTTTTTTTTTGCAGATAGAAACAAATGACCTTGCTGTCAAGAAATGAGGCGTTACTTTAAATTTTACTTTTACTGATTTAATTTGATTCTGTTGAACGTTTTGTATAAGCTTTAGTTTTTTGCTCAATTCAAATTTACTAATTCAGTTTTTATAGTTTTTAATAAAAAATTAACCAAAGCAAAAAAAAAAATGCAATCCTTTTTTCCCCTCAAACCAAAATTTCTAAAAATTTAAAACAAAATGTTTCTATGAAATTGACGTAAATAACAGCATTTGTATTTAATGAGTTTTCGAACGAGTTCTTTTGTGTTACCAATCATCATATATTTCATTTTAACTAACACTGATGAGTTATCGAAACCGGACCAAGTGATTCCATAAAGCATTAAGTATTTTTATATGCATGTAGATACATGTAGATGAAAATTTATATTACTAACACCTAATTTAATTAAATTACACCCCCTTTATTTAATATGATTCTATTATTATTACCAAAATTGAGTATTTTGTTGTATAAAATATCAATTAAATCACAAATTCAGGTGCAGCATTCTAACTTATCACTGTGATCTGTTCTTATGAAGGTGTGATGAAGAGTTAAACAAATGATTTCATGTAGTTTCGATGTTAGCTACTTACATAGTGGTGTTAATTAGAAGTACTTAAAGATACTGATATGAATCATTTCATATTAAATGCTCAGTTCATTTTAAATTGACTTTGATTACATAATTTTGCTATCACACAGATGAAACAAGAATATTGAGTTTGGTCGATAGTGAGTTAAAATCAAAGATAGACAAAGAGAATGTGAAAGACGACAAGGAGATCGTGTCTTTTGTGAATATTTCAATGTCAATGCTAAAAAAAAAAAAAACAATGCGAAAACATTGAAATATTTAACAAAAATAGCAATAATGCCGAAATCTAAACAAAGTAGCGGTTTTGGTATTATTACACAGAAATGTGTATTAATGTCCTAGATTTACGGGAACTTTTCGACATTATTCCAGAAAAATTTAAATAAAGTCCATCAAAAAATTTAATTGGTGCGAAAATCTATTCAAAATAGTTTCGGTACAAATTAAAAAAAAATGTTATTGTATTGTGAACTTTTCGATATTATTCCAAAAAAAAAAATTGAAAGTTGTACAATACCAATGCCATTATTCAATATTGGTTTGCAAATTATTGCACAAAAAAAAAAAACATTGTGTAATAATGTCGATTTTTTGTAGACTTTTCGATATTATTGCAGAAAAAATAAATGATATGGAAAAAAAACTTAATTATTGCCGAAATTCTTTTTTGTGAGTTTTTCGACATTATTGCAAACAAATTACAGTATATGTATATTATAGAAATCTAAAAAGAATATTGGTTTCAAATATTGTTGTAAAAAATATTCTAAAATTTTCGTTTGAAATAATGTCGAAAAAAAAATTGTCAATAGTAATGCCCAAATCTAAACAATGTAGTGGATTAGATAATATTAAAAAAACAAGATGGTTGATAATTGTTTGTGAATTTTTCGACATCATTGCAAAGGAACAAAAAATTAATGTCGAAATTTCAAAAAATAATGCTTTCGATATTATTGCAAAAAAATTATATTAGTATCGATATTATTGAGAACATCTAAACAAAATAATGTTTTTGATATTATTGCAAAAAAAAAAATGGAATTAACGTCGAACAAAAAATTGTGTGCATGCTAAAATCTAAACAAAATAATGGTTTTGATATAATTGCAAAAAAATTACATTAATCTTGAAAATTTTTTTAGAAATATTATGATAACAAAAGTTACGCTTTCGATATTATTGCAAGATAATTATACTAGTATCAATATTATTGCTAACAAATTTAAATATATTGGGCATCTAAACAAAATATTGATTTCACTATTACTTCAAAATATGGAATTAATGTCGAACAAAAAATTTTAACCATTGCAAAAAAAATATATTGATGTTGAAAGCTTTTTAGAAATTTTTCGATATTATTATAAAAAAAATTGAAATATTGTCGAAAAAATGAATTGACAATGAAATTTATGCAAAATACCTAGCGATTTCAATAATATTGATGAATGCTGAAAAATTTCTCATACACTACGTATAAAAAATGTTGATATTAATGCCAAAAATAGTTCGATATTAATTCACTCAACATTTTTCCATTCAACATTGTTACTATTATTCGGTATTATTTATTCAAATGTTTTTCGGTGTAGCTGCATACTCAAATTTGCTTAGTGAAACTCGTGGGGTACTTTCAATCTATAGGGTTAGTTATAATATACTTAAATATGAAAATGAATAGTATATAAATAAGAACAAATGTATTTGTGGAATCAAATATTTTTTAAGAAATTATAAATTAAGGTATATGTATTCGATCTGCTAAAATTTAGGATGGTTTTCAGAATAGAAACTAGACTTTCCTTTTGTTTATAGTTCACCCTAAAAACAATATTTATAAAAACTAAATAGCTTTTATACAATAAAAACTTTGTGGCAACATACATTAAGAAACTCAATTATGATTCTTCAAGATATTTTATAGTTCGCTTTGTATCTGTACCTATGCAATTATGCTCAAAAATATCAAATTATCAAAATTATCTTAAAGTAGTCATTTTAAAAACTATTATTGATATATTTATGCATATTTATATACATACAGATATAAACATATGACAAATTCTTACATCACACGCTTCCAACGCAAGTGCCTAAAAATTTCAAATTGAACGTCACTTCAAATATCTTGCATTTCACTAAGTAAGTATAAGAGTAGTTCTAGTTCTTACATAGCATATTAGTAACATACATTAATGGGCGCATATTGTACATATTGCATACCGCTAATATTATCGCTGTATATCGCTAGTATTTTTATATTTATTGTAAGTTCTAGTACATGTAGTCTGGTATAATTGTTTGGGCGTGTCTGATAAATCTAAGATATCCGACTGTTGTGGAACATTTAAAGGTTGTTAACTGTTAATGAAGTAGATGATGATACTCGTATCTACATAATTATGCCATACGCTAGATGTTATACATTTACTAAGCTAATCAATGATATACACAAAAATTACAAATATATATTATTTTGACCAAAGAATGCATATAATCAAGAATGGATATATTCAAATGAAAACTACAGAATCATCCATACAAAAGTATCCTTCCTAGCAGATATTTTCGAACTTTTTACACACAAATATAATGCTATCACAATGAAATTTCGCAATCTTTTTTCTTTCATAAAACAAAATTTACACACCAGAGAATAAATATCATTGAATGAAAAAGACGTCTATGCTCCATACAAAAAACCAATTTCAAAAGTATTTTTTCGAATTTTGCTCTAGGAAATATCAGGCTATTGATCTGAAACATGGTGCATAATATTGTATTTGACCAGCAAATAGATTAATGTTAGAATTATGGTAAACGAAAGAAAATCACACCTATCTGTCATACAAAAGTATATTTTCGAGTGAATTTTTTTTTCAATTTTACGCTCATGAAAATTAACATATAAAATTATTTTGATGACAAAACGAAAATATTTGAAAACAGATGTGATCGGAATAAAGTCACTCTCAACCCCTTTAAAAAAGTACAATTTCGTGCATATATTTTTGAAATATTTATTACGAACGTTATGAAACTGAAACTTGGCACACTAAACCATTTCCATCAAAGAATAAATATATAAATATATATAGCATTTAGTAGCTTGCAATTCCATTCTACTCGGAACATAATCAACTCGGAATGAACCACTGTCGGATGGTTTCTTCACTATAATATAACATGAGCATAGCAACAAGTGATCTTGTAAGACTAATATATAGCGAATAACTAGTCGACAACAACAACTGCAACAACTGCAACAACAACAACCAAAACAAGAGCAAACATCATACAGAAGCTAACTATATAATTAGCAATTGTTTTATATATATATATATATATATATATATCTATATATATATATAGACTATGGACACACCCCATTTTTTCTAATTCTGATTCTACTCTTTCTTCTATTATTATTGTTACTACAATTTTTTTAAACATATTAATACTCGTAAACATATATGTGAATATAAATAAGAATGTGTGTAGTTGTGCTCTTATAATTGCCACTTTAAAGTATTTAGATTATTGCTATTGTTATTGGTACTTTTAGTCATTACTTAGTCAGTTAGTTAGACTGATAGCTAAGTAGTTAGTTAGGTTGTTCAATTGTTATTATTATTATTATTATTATTATTATTACTGTTATTACAATTATGATACTGTTTAATGTTATTAAAGCCATTTACTATTGTTCTATATGTATATGTATGTGTGTACTCATAATTTCCTGTAAATATTGAACTATAATACATATATACATCGATTACATACATACTCGTATTCAATATGTCTATACATAGTAATGTACTTTATATATACCAAATTGCGTTGAATTTAATACGATTTAGTTGCATTTAATTGATATTTAATATGTTCATAAGTGTGTTGAGCATGCTTATATCGTTACTAAGAAGCTATGTTATATGAATTACAAAAAAAATACATACATACTTATATAGATGTATATATCATTAAGTTAAATGTTAATAATGTCGCGTTATTTAAGTAATTAATATTAGCTAATTAACGAATTAATTGTAATGCATTAAATTAATGTTTGTTAATAAATAAGCAAAAGTGTTATAAGTTGAAAAGCAAACAAAAATATTATACTATTCATATGAAATTTTAAATAATTATAATTAAGCACAAATACATACATGCATGCCGTGTGCTTATATATGCACTCATATCTACATATAATACGAATATACCAAATTGGCAACTATAACAATATCAATATTAATGAGCAATAAATTCTAATAGATAAATATAATATTCTAAGTATTTATTAGCATTATTTAAACTTATTTATTACTATTTTTATTACTCTCATACTTTTTTTTTTCGCTGTCTCTCTTGAATATGTTTAATAATTAATCCATTATTGGATTTAACTAATGAACAATTTTGTTCTTTAAAACATTTGCTTTCTTTGCTTAAAATTTGTTAATTTTATTTCATTTTATTCAACTATTTTGCATTATTTTGATAGAACTGAGTGTACAAAAAACGACTGATATTATATTGTCGCAGTTAGATGATTCACTGAAGCAATTTAAATATTATATCAATATTTTATGATTATATTGTATTGTATATATAAATTTATTTAGATTTTCATTTAATTTAGTATTATTTTAATTTTGTGATATTATAGAGAAATTATACATTTATTTATTAAAATATTCAGAATTAGTTTGTTGAAAAAAAGGATTGTATTAAATGAAATAGATATTCATTTCAGAGATGTTTATATCGAGTACATGATTGTGATAATGTAAATGATTTTAATATTATAGCAATAATTTCGAAAAACTACAAAACCAATTTTTTTTCGACATTATTACAAAAATTTTTGAATAAATATTGAACTTTTTCAACGTTATTGCAAAAATATTTCACAAATAATTGCAAATTTTTTGCAATTTAATTTTGCAATTTTGCATAAATTACTATTTTGAAAAGTATTATATCTATTTCAAAAAATTTCGACATTATTGCCAAAAGGTGTCGATATTAATTCTATTCACCAAGCACCTACACCACAATTTTCGTAGTACTAAGCTATAACATGCCGATTGGATTATAGCAATATTGATGATTTAATAAATCAATTGTAGGTGGTTGTTGTCGTTGTTGTTGTTTTTGTTGTTGAAGTGACTGCTTTCTTCATGAAAGAACTAATTAGTGACAAGCACCGTTTTACTATCACGTATACTCGTTAAGTGTTTTTTTTTTTAAATATTGTATTTTGATATATTGGTGAGGTTCTCATAGTTACCAGGATCCTATCTCTTAAACTGCTACAACCACTTTGTGAGATCCAAAAATGCTTTTTTATCTCAATATCTGAGATTTCGGCAATACTTTGAAGAAACTGTTTGCCAAAAGAGTGGATTCTGGCTCTTGCCAAACCAGGTCATTCGCATAAGTAATGAGAGAGCCTTTCTGACTCATTCTCTTCCTCACAGCTGCGACAGAATGAATTGAAGGGACGATTCAGACTCTCTGCATATTTCCCTACCTTCGAATGACCTGTCATAACCGCAGTAATGCCTGTGATTTTTGGACGGGAACAATTCAGCAGTTGATTGTTGGTGGTAGAACATAATTAAATCTATAATATTTTGACTTTTTTTTTTCCATATTTCTTTAAGCTGTGTAATTCCGTGGTCGTAGAATGGCTGTTCAGTGGAGATTTCTATAAATTGTTATTCGATAGCTTCATCAAAATGCAAGTATAGTGCTCAAGTCGTTTCGCAAGCAACAAAGAAAATTCTAGTTGAATAGTACAAGTTACGGTGATCTGTCCAATTTTCGAGAAGAGATTTATTCAAAACCACCTAGTTATGCGATATTGCACCTTCGAATTAATCGTCTGTTTCCTCGACATAAATTTAAAAACATTACTTTTAAGACTTTCCATAACAAGCTAATGTGAATAATTATATTGGAACAATAAATGCTATTTTCAGAATAATAAGACGATATAGCCGATTCTAAGGCATTTTTTGCTGGCTTTTTAAATTCATATTTTATTTTCGCTGTGCTTCGGATAAATTTCTTTCAAACGCATGAAAACTGCATGTCATTTACCGACATATTTTATGAACATTTTCACAAGTCCACATTTAATGTGCAATGGCGGCAGTAATATCATCTCTTAGAGCACCATAAGTTTACGAATTATGTTGGCCATTTCGAACTTGCTGTGTTCTCTTTGTTCATAATCGTGGCATGGATATAACATGTATCCCAATCACACATAAAAGTAATTTAGCCGTAGTAGGTTGTTCCAAAGAGCTGACACTGCCACTTTTGTGTCCCATTCCAATCACACATAAAGCACATACATTCTACATAGTCATTAATGAAGGCCACAATGCATTGCGGTGATCTTTAAGTCAAAACATATGATCATGAAAAATTTGAAGAGGGAGCAGTTGGGCCAGCAATGGAGTCACATATTGACATCATATGTGACTCAAATTCTGATGATAGCGATGATTGCGATATTGATGTTCCAAGTGCCGAACCATCAGCCTCGACAATAGCTAGTTTTTTTTATGAACAAATATAAAAGAATGCATAAAAAAGTTTGCTTATTTCAACGAGACATATTTACCTTTTTATTTGCTGTGATCTTTTACGTTCTTTATATAAAGATTATGACTGAGAATATCGCTAATAAAATTTCACGAGTAATAATTTTCTGGAATATTTTAACCCTCTAGCGACCTTCAAATATAATTTTATTCAGACTTTCCAAAAAGGGGGTCAAAACGACCATTTTATTAGAGAGCTAGTGGGTTAAAATGTTCCACAAAATTATTACTCGAGAAATTTTACTATATGTGTTCAAACTACGTACTTCGCTCCGATACGAATTTTTACACTTTTTTGACACTTATTCTAAAAGCGGTCAGGCAAAAAATTGCAAAATTTAATATGGCCATAGAAAAAAAAAATTAACCTCAGAATACAAAAATACATTTTATTACATGGGTCTAGGTCTTTAATCCTCAGTTAGATTCATTCCGCTCCCACAAATTCTATGCCACTGTGTTATTGAAAGATCACACTTACAAAGAACTTTCTTAATGGAAAAACAACATCCGACGCAATGACCTTATTCAATAAATATAACAATAATTAATAAAAGATTTTCAATTTTTTTCTGCCGAATATTATCATTTCTAATTTTCTTTCAGCTAAATCTCTTTTTCGTAGAATCCATTCTCTTTTGTTGGTGTATTCTGACATTTTTGCAAAATTAACTTTATCCCAAAAAAATAATTTAAAATATACAATATTTCTATTATTTCAAAGAAGCTAATATCTCATAAGTATTTATGCAATTTTTATTTTTTTTTTCACACAATAAATTATAAAGTGTTCCTATGTGCTATGCACGTACAGGGGTTTAGATGTATTAAAAGAAAAAAAAAAATCAAATGACTTAAACAACAAGTCACCTCACCTTATGAATTCTATTAAATACTATTAATGTTGTTTTGTTTTTTGTTTTTCTAAATCATTTAATTTTCTCTTTCTTGCAATTTTTCTCAATTTTTTTTTAATAAACTTAGGTGTGTCTGGTACTGTTGGAATCTAATACGTATATATGTATGCTATACATATATCAATTATATGTATGTACTTGTCATATTCATATGCCGACAACTGAAACAGTTATAGTAGTAGCAACAACAACAACAACAACAACAACAACAGCCATGAAAGCACCACCACCAACAAAACCAGCAATATCCTAAATGAAAAAACAGCGTAATAATAATAATAAAAATAATAACAATAATAATGACAGCAACCATAACAATAATAACAATAACAATAGCAAAGCACTGCACTAATATATTATGTAAAATAAAATAAATTGTCCATTGAATGCAAATATATGTACAATGTACAGTATACTCGTATGTCATAGAGCAACAAAAACAACAAATAAATATCCAACTTCCTCAAAAATAGTAAATAAATACACAACAACAAAATTGATGTTGAACATTTTATTGTTGTTCTTCTTGTTGTTGTTGTTGTTAGTTCCTATTATACTCTGAGTAAGTATGTCTATGTGGTTGAGTGAAGCGGTTGGTGCATTGTTTGCAAGGCAAAGCAAGCAAATTTGATTAACATGAATGGAGTAAAATGTAAAATGACAACAACAACAACAACAACAACTACTATAATGGTAATAGAAAAAAAAGTTTATTATAAAATATTAGAAATATAAATTACCAACAACAACAGATGAAGTTATTAAAGAACCCACATATGTCACTACATGAATACGAATAGCAGTGTGTGTGTGTGTGTGTATTCATATAAACAATATGATTTATATGAATACTTATCAAACATACAACACACACCGCCCGCAACATATTCATGTACAGATGCAGATATACAAACACATGCATACATATTGTACTTACATATGAAACCTATACAATTATATTATAACTAACTATGTTAGTTTTCTTTGTTTCAATGTATATAAATGAAAATATTTGTGTGTAGGCGTCATAAATAGATTTTTGACTCCTTAAAATGCTACATGTAATTCGTGTTTTTGAATTGATGGAAGCATTTGTGTGTGTTCGTACTCATGTACATACATATGTATCTGTGTGATAATATTAAAATTTTATAAATATATTTTCATGCGAAATAACAAATTTTATTAAAAAATTATGGTATTATATTTCGATAATGGAGGCGTTTAGATAAAAATCACAGCTATTTTCTATTTAAAAATATTTTTTCAAATATATATTTTAAGACGTTGGATACTTAAATATAAAATTGTTCAGTTGAAACTCAATATGTACGACTATTTTTACGAACGCAAGAGCGAGTCCAAAAATTAATACAATACGACGAATATTATGCTTACCTCCCATACAAAAGAGTGTTTTCGAAAAACTATTTGACGACATTTCCAATGCAACTATGAAGATATCGAGCTGAAACTTGGTGTATACATTTCTTTTGATTTAAAAATAAGTAATTTTGAAAGTCAGCATAATTGAAATGAATATTACGTTTTCCTACCTTAGAGAAGTATCTTTTCGAACATATGTTTTACGACTCTCTGTCGGCAACTTTCGAGGTATGAAGCTGAAATTTAGGGTGTACGTTTATTTTGATTAAGGAACGGAAAATTATGGAAAATAGCGTAATACGATGAAAATTATGGATACCTCTCATACAAAAATCTGTTTTCAATGTATTTTTTAAGACATTTTGCATGTTACTATAAAAATGTCGAGTTGAAACTTGTTGTGGTTATATATTTTTTATTAAAGTCCGAAGAATTTTATAAATTATCGTCATCTGTTGAAAATTACGTTTAACTCCCATACAAAAGTATATTTTGTCATATTTTTTTCAGATTTTTTGCATATAATTATAAAGATATTGAGTTGAAATTTGGGGTGCATGATTAATTATATTAGCTATATCACAAATTTGAAAACAAATGTTTTGTGATGAAAATTACGCTTACCTCCCATACAGAATTATGTTATCGAGATTAGGTTTTTAGACTTTTTGCATGGAAATATAAAAATATTCAGCATGTAAGTATATCAACAAAAAGGTCGATTTAGAAGATCAAAGTAATCCAATAATAATTACGCTTACGTTCCACACAAAAGTATATCGACTAAATGATAT
Organism: Megamerina dolium; assembly: GCA_963854835.1. Taxonomy (NCBI): domain Eukaryota; kingdom Metazoa; phylum Arthropoda; class Insecta; order Diptera; family Megamerinidae; genus Megamerina; species Megamerina dolium. Next base: position 68,954,841 of record OY978526.1, read on the forward strand.
TGTAAGACTTATTGCAGGAAGATATAAAAATATCGAGTTCAAATGCGGTATGTAAGTTTATTTTGGCCAAAAAAAGTTACAATTTTAAAAATGAATGTGATACGTTAAAAACTACGCTTACCTCTCATACAAAAGTACGTTTTTTAACATATATTTTTAGATAATTTCCCCTAAAATACAAATATATTCAAGTGAAACTCAGCCTGTGAGTATATTTTTAGCAAACAAGCGTCAATTTTGAAAATAAATATAATAGAATGAAAATTAAGCTGTCTTCCCATATAAAAGTATGCTTTCGAAAACGTATTTTCAATATGATAGCACGAAAATACAAAGATGTTTTGAAAAGTAATAATCATTTATTCCATAGTCTGCATTTATTATTGTTAAAATTGCTATTATTTATCATTTTTTTACATGCATGCAAACAGAAATGAATGAATGACTGAAAACTCTTTAACAAATGCAAAATATTGTTGAGTGAAAATAAAAGTCACTTTAACATATTATAGTGCTGGTGTCATTGTTATAATTAACATGAAAAATTATTTGCAAACTAATCTAATTTATATACGATAGACACACACACACACACACACACCATATAATTATAATAGTCATACTATTTACCTATGTATATCACTATATGTGTGCGAAGTCTTGTAAAGAGTTGCCAAAACAATAAAAAAAACATATATAAGACCACATAGAAACAACTGCTTTGACATATAGTAATGGAATATATATCTTATATATATATTCTGGGGCAGTGAAAGCAATATTTACTTAACTATGTACTTTTCTTCTTGCTAGCTTATTAAAATTTCATATTAACATTTACCTTGCAATCATCGCTTTTATATCAGTTTAAGTGTTATCATAAAACATTTTGCGAGAAAATACAAAGAAAATAATGCAGAAATAATAAATTGTACAAAAATGAGAAAATGCCGAAAATAGTTACAGTATAAGTGCATGCAAACACCCACATATACACACACACACACACACACACACAAATATACATTTAAATTCCCATGTAAGCTTGTATACAAATCTATTAAATCTTAGTTGTCTTAGGAAGAAGAAACAGCAACAATAAAAACACACGCATACTAAATGATGTTTGACTTGAAAAAAAGAAGAGTTTCTCTCTTCTTGTTTTTTTTTCTATTAACAATTTCTTATTTTTCATTATTATAGTCTCTCTTAATTTCGCATGCTTTTGTTGGCGACGATTTTTTTTTTCCATGTCGTCTTTATTATTGTTTTTATTATCGTTTAATTTTTTTTTTTTTTTTTTTTTGAATTTTTTCGCCACTATTATTTTCATATAAAGTGCTGTTATTTGGCTGCATTATTTGTGCTTTTTTCAAGTCTCAAGCAATTTAATGCGATTCACAAGCATATAAAAGCGACAAACTGTTATCAATACTAGCAACAATAACAACAACAACAAGTAAACTAAAAATACAAGAATGTGGATTTAATGTTATTACTTTTTGTTAGTTGAATACTATTTTTTTTCACTCTTTATTGTCTTTTGACTTTTTCTATTTACTTTTTGTATTATTATAATATTTTTTCTTTGCTTCATAGTTTTTCATAATTAAAATTGTATTGTTGTCGAATGATTCTTTTCTTCTTTTTCTTCTTCATCTTTTTCCATTATAGTGAAATAAAAGAAAAATATTTGTGCAAAAATTTCAGCAAAATCCTAAACATTTTATTAATAGCGTTGTATGAAAGCTTTTGTTAATGATGACTCTACTTTGTTTAAAATTTTCGTTATTTGCATTAATTTTTGATTTGTTGATTTTTCAATATTTACATTGATTAATCACCATTGGATGGGAAACAATTATGTTTATGATTAATTGCTCACATAACTCTATGATATTGTGAAAATAATATATGCGAATGGAAACTAAAGACTTCTAAATAAAATTTATTTCCGAAATTCAAAACATTCTTTGTGTTAATCAAATTATTTAATTTGACCACACAAGTAAATAAACAAGTAACGAACTCGTGAAATGCACACGTCTTCGTCGTATATTAAAAGACTTAAGAAACAAACTTCCGAAATAAAGGGTTATCCATTTCGCGGTTTCAAAAGTATAGGGCTAGAATTCGACATCTGTCAAACTGAGTTGTTAAAACAATTTCTTTCTTTTTCAGTTCAAAGTCTGACATTTGCGAAAATGGATCGCTTAACTATTGCACAACGCATTAAAATTGTAAAAACCTACTACAAAAATGGTGATTCTACCACAGCCACATATCGTGCTTTAATAGGAGATTATGGTTTACATAATCGACCAACTACGCAAACAATTGGCAAAATTGTGAAGAAATATGAAGAGACTGGATCGGTTACAGATATTGTAAGGCCTGTGCATCATCGTTTCGTTCGTACCACCGAAAATATCGCTGCTGTAAGTGAAAGTGTTGCCGAAGACCCGAATGTGTCGATTCCTCGTCGTTCTCAGGAATTAGGACTGTCTTACGGCACCTACATCCATATAAAATCCAGCTCACACAACAACTGAAGCCAGCTGACCATTCACAACGTCGTGGATACGTCGAATGGGTGCTTGAACAACAGGCGGTGGACGGCGATTTTTCGAACAAAATTTTCTTTAGCGACGAAGCACATTTCTCACTCGGTGGGTATGTTAACAAACAAAATTGTCGTATTTGGGGTTCTGAGAATCCTCAAGTAATTGAAGAGAGGCAACTACATCCACAAAAAGTCACTGCTTGGTGCGCTCTTTGGTCCGGACGTGTGATTGGACCTTACTCCTTCGAAAACGACGATGGAACGACTGTCACCGTCAATTCGGAGCGTTATGGTCATATGATAACCGACTTTTTTTTTGCCTGCTATTGAAGAATACGACTTAGAGAATATGTGGTTTCAACAAGACGGTGCCACATGCCACACAACTCGAGCGAATATGGCTTTATTGCAAGAGAAATTTTCTGGCCGCGTAATTTCTCGTCGTGGCGATATCGAGTGGCCACCAAGCTCATGCGATTTGACACCGCTTGACTTTTTTTTGTGGGGCTACGCGAAAGACCGTGTTTATGCAGATAAACCTTTAACTCTTGAGCACCTAAAAACCAACATTCGTCACGTTATGGCTGAGATACCGTGTGTCAATATGTGTCAAAAAGTGGTCGAAAATTACCTCAAAAGAATCGATGCTTGCAACAATTCGCGTGGTGGTCATTTAAATGATGTAGTATTTTACACATAATGTCAACATTTAAACTTTATAATAAAAAAGAAATAACATGATAAAAGATATTTTATATGTGTTTTATTTACATTTACTTTTGAAACCGCAAAATGGATAACAATACATTGGTTATGCAACATGTATCTAAACACTAAAGAAACAAATCTTCGGATACATTTTCTATAGGAAATTTCACTTCATATGAGTACACATTAATGCGGAGATCCAATATTTAAATGGATTATCTCAGCGAAAAACACAAAATTTGGATAACTTTGCATAAAAAATTGCTGATTCGCCTATCATAGTCTCAATTTTGTAGAAGAGTCCCTCTAAGAAGTGGATATATGGGGTAAGTGAGTTTAAAGGAAATGTTGAGAAGACAAAATTAATGTGGGTCAGTCATATATTTGCGGTCATATATGCTCTTCCTGGGCAGTGGATATATGGATATGGGGTAAGTAAGTTGAGAGGAAATGTTGAGAAGACAAAATTAATGGTTGTCGGTCTTATATTTGATCACTGTATAAGCGATATCTGGGCAGCTATAATCGACTTTTAGGTATTTTAACATTGATTTTATGTGAGAGCCCCTCGAAGAGGTGGTTATATGGGCTAAGTAAGTTTAGTAGAAATAGAAGATAAAATTAATGGGGTTTGGTCATACATCTCATCGGTCTACAGGCAATTGGCCAGCTATTGTAGATTTTAATATGTTTTAGAAGTTCCCCTAAGAGGTAGAGTTATAAGGTTAAAAAATTCAGATGAAGTGAAGAGAAGGCAAAATTAATAGTCGTCGGTCGTACATTTCATCGCGATAGGAGTGATTCCTATACATAAAGAGTCGACTAAGTGTTTCTACTATTTTATATGCGAGAACACTTAACTGCTGTACACAGGGGGTAAGTATGTTTGGAGAAAATATTGAGGAAGGAGTGATTCTTGGACAGATATTGTCGATTTTTATGTATTCTTCGGACATTTTGTATTAACGTTCCCTTAACGAGTGGAGGTCGGAGCTAAGTATGCTTGGAGGAAATAATTAGGAGGAAAATTAATAGGTTCTGGTCATATATTTATCTGATCTAGAGACCATAATTATCTAATTAAAGAGTTATTTTATATTTTCAGATGATTTTTCTATATTTTTATATGAGAGTCCTCTTTGGGACTGTAGATAGGGCGTAAGTGTGTTCGGAGGAAATATCAAGTAAAAAAAAAATCATGCGGAGAGAGACGATTCCTATTATATTATGTGGTTATTTATCAACTTTGCAATAATTCTTTCAGTCATTTAATAATTTTCAATTGAAAATAGATATATCTAGCAAACGGAAAAAAAATGTATGGCCACCCTCAAATCACTAAAATTAAATACGCAGTAACTTATGCTGCTGCCGAATGTTGATATAATCACAATAGGTAATAAATTTTGAAAGAGACTAATCCAGTTTAAATAACTTTATTCAAATATTTTATAGAATATTTATTATTGCTTAATTGCGACAGTGCGTAGGTGACAACGAGATATGAATACAGGCTGGATTTGCATATGAATGTGAAAGACTTAAGAAACGAACTTGTGAAATAAAATCCCTATTTTATTATTAAAAAAAACTTTACACACAAACTAGCGAATGAATTCTTCAATAGGTTATTTATTTTTGAAAGGGTATGAATTAGATATAAAATGGTGTCTCAAAAGATGTTCGACTTTTTAATCAAATACCTCATCTATAAAACGCAAAATAAATTCATGATTAACCCTCAAATCGTTGTCGTTAATTAAATTAAAATATTATATAAATAAAATATTAATTAAAATTTTTTACGTAATGTTTATTATTGCTTAATTGTCGTTACTATCTTATTAGCCATAAATATAAATAATTGGTGCCAAATGTGTTATTGTTAATGTTAAAACACCTTCGCTGACATTTCCTTTGTAATTATTTTGAAAACAAGTACAACAGATATGAACATTTTATAATTATGCTTACATATTATCTATCTATATGTATCTATATATGAAACCCTAGTCTGATTTGAAAAATGCATATAATTAATTTAATAAATATTGGATGAACAAATAAACGAATGAGAACAACAACAATTGGTATATTGTCAACAACTTTAATTTCATGGCAAACAAGAAAAATTGTCATTGAAAACTAATACACACACACGCACACTTATATATATATACGCACATAAATACGCATCATACTAATGCAAATAATTTGCATACTAAATTATCGATCATGAATATATGTGTGTACATATTGTACATATATGCATGTATGTACATTGCTTATAGCAGTAATTTAAAATGAGAGCAATTAAGTAAGAAAAAAAAAAACATGCGTTTTAAATTAATTACAATTATATTAATAATAATCAGTGCAAATACATTCATATACTAGATATAATATTTAAATACGCCGGAACAAAATCGAACAAAATAATGCTCTATTTAATAATTCGTTTTTTTTTTCTTTTTCTTTTATTTATTTATTTTTCTAATGACCCTCACCATCTAAATGCAATGTTTATACGCAACAATTATACGCCTTAACGCGTAGACAGAAGGAAAAATACTTTAATTAATTTAATTTCAACAAAATTTGCATTAGTTATTATAAAATACTGCATTTATTATTATTATTTTTTTTTTTAATTAGTCTCATTTGCTTTATTATAGTATATTTATTAATTCAAATTTCCAGTAATATGCCATATATGTGATATAGTGTACTAAGCAGAGTGGTTGGTAGACAATCAGACACTCTAATGGTATGGTGTACATATCAGATTTGCAACATTAGTCAAGTTTTGGTGTAATTGGTACAATTGCAGTGTCGAATTCAAAAACTACAATAGAGAAATCGGCATACACCCGCTGATCTTCTGAAATATGCCAGTAATATGCCATATATGTGATATAGTGTACTAAGCAGAGTGGTTGGTACACAATCAGATACCCGAATGGTGTGGTGTACATATCAGATTTGCAACATTAGTCAAGTGTTGGTGTAATTGGTGTTCGAGTTCACAAAAATACAATAGAGAAATCGGCATACACCCGCTGATCTTCTGAAAAGTCAGCCCAATAGGGGCAAAATATAAAATCGACCCGTAGTCGTTCGTGCGCCCAAACATTATCCCCGAATATAATATGCCTTTTTCTCTAAATGACTGACTTCCACTTATTTTGTTTCCCAAATAATTCTCCTGAACATTTATACTTCCCTCTATCTTTTAAGAGTGGTTACTTACTGACTGAACGTAAACAAATCAGGAAAACTGTTAAGTAAAAATAAAATAAATCAATGTTTCTCCCTTACAGGGGTAAAATCTTAGGCCAATGCTTATTAATTTCAACTCTTCTATATTCTGATTAAATATATTTTTTTGATAAAAATAAAAAAATAAAAATAAAAATAAAAATAAATATGTGGCACTTAAAGCCCCAAAGGGCTCATTGGCCGAGCTTCTCTTCCATTAGTGTTGTGCGTCTTAAATTTTGAACAGTATTAGAATGGACCTACTTATTTTAGCCGGTTCCGAACGGCAGAACACTTGTGAAATCACTTTTTCTGAGCTTTGTCACAGAGTTCTTTTTTTAGAAGCTTTTTCATGGCAAGTTTATTTTTATTTTTTTTTAATATTTTTTTGATATCTTTTCCTTTCCCTATAAAATAAAGTTAAAACATATGAAAATTGGCAAATACCCTCATAACTACCAAAAAAAAAACGTCTTTAGGGAAGTGAAATATAGAACCGATCCCTATTACTTTTCTTCCATGATATTTTTGAACCGACTATCATTATTTGTCCCACTCTGATATTTTTTACAAAATCTTTGTTTACTTTCTTTACCTGCTGAGTGGTCTTTCTTCCAAAATATTTGAAAAATATTAACATAACTTCACAGAAATCTCATATAGAGGAATGAAATGTAAGACTGACACCAAAAAATTAGTTCTTACTAATATTTTTCCCAATCAAACTTACCCACTATCTCAACTCTTAAGAAGGTTAGTCCACACAATTGTCATTTTTATACCCTGCATAATGCAATATGCATGGTATATTCATTTCGGTCAGATGTTTGTGTCCACTTGAAGGAATCTCCGGAGATATAGACATGGATATATATTCGTGATCAGCGTCGATTAAATTTTCGATTTAACGATGTCCGTCCGTCCGTCCGTCCGTCCGTCCGTCCGTCCGTCCGTCCGTCCGTCCGTCCGTCCGTCTGTCTGTCACCTGGCTGGTTCGCACGATAACTTGAGTAAATATTGAGCTATTTCGATGAAATTTGGCATAAGTAATCTATGATCCAAGGGTACGGAGGGGATTGATATTGGGCATGATCGGTCAATAACCACGCCCACACCATGCATTCAAAGCGACTAACCTCGAAATTTTCAAAATATTTAACTTGATATAACTCACATAATATACCACTTGGGACAACAATATTTTGCACATAGAGTTATATTATATTACTATATAACCTCGCCAAAAGTGGGTGAGCCACGCCTACTTTCTAGCGTAGCTCCCATACAAAGTGTCTGTACTTCTTTTAAATTGAAACTGCTGTAACTTCTACAATCTTCTGTCTAGAATAACCATAATTGACACTTAGATTAACATGGTAGTCGGAAATAATATGGCAGAAAATCAATGTGCCACGCCCACTCCTTTTTGGGTCTCCCATACAAAGTTGCGGAAATTAAAAAAAATGTTACCGGTTATAACTTGCAAACTATTCAGCGTAGAATAACGAGATTTAAGGTGTGGATTAGTATTGTACGAGCAACTAGGCTCACAGCAAATGGGCGCACCACGCCCAGTGTTTATCGTAGCCCCCATACAAATTTTAAATTGAAACAGCTGTAACTTCGGCAATCTTCTGTCTAGAATAACCATAATTGACACTTAAATTAATATCGTAGTCGGCAAAAATCTGGCAGAAAATCAGTGTGCCACGCCCACTCCTTCATGGGTCTCCCATACAAAGTCAAGGGAATTAAACTAAAATTTTAAGCTCCATAGCTTACAAACCATTTAGCCTAGGACAACGAGACTTAGGGTATGGATTAGTATTGTACGAGCAACTAGGCTCACAGAAAATGGGCGCACCACGCCCAGTGTTTATCGTAGCCCCCATACAAATTTTAAATTGAAACAGCTGTAACTTAGGCAATCTTATGTCTACAAAAATATCCTTACAGTCGGCTGGGGCCGACCAAACTATACCCTGCATATGTAGATTTATATATAAAAAGTTTACTCGAATATCCAACTTTTCTTTTATTTCCACTTTTCGAGAAACAATTTTTGCATATACTACTAATTTACACCCGAAATATTGTTGACTTTGACGAAGTAAAAGGATTTTAAGATAATTCCGAGGCTTAGTATGGGAGCTATATAAAAAGTGGGCGTTGCTTACCACTTTCTAGTAAATCCAATTAATTTTTCAATGTTAATCCACACCTTAAATTTGGTGTCCTACGTTGAATAGTTTCTAAGTTATGGTGGTTAACATTTTTGTTTAATTTCCTCAACTTTGTATGGGAGCCCCAATAAGAAGTGGGCGTGGTACGCTGATTTTTCGCCAAATTATTTCCGACTACGATATTAATTTAAGTGTCAATTATGGTTATTGTAGACATAAGATTGCCTAAGTTACAGCTGTTTCAATTTAAAATTTGTATGGGGGCTACGATAAACTCTGGGCGTGGTGCGCCCATTTTCTGTGAGCCTAGTTGCTCGTACAATACTAATCCATACCCTAAGTCTCGTTGTCCTAGGCTAAATGGTTTGTAAGCTATGGAGCTTAAAATTTTAGTTTAATTCACTCGACTTTGTATGGGAGACCCATGAAGGAGTGGGCGTGGCACACTGATTTTCTGCCAGATTTTTGCCGACTACGATATTAATTTAAGTGTCAATTATGGTTATTCTAGACAGAAGATTGCCGAAGTTACAGCTGTTTCAATTTAAAATTTGTATGGGGGCTACGATAAACACTGGGCGTGGTGCGCCCATTTTCTGTGAGCCTAGTTGCTCGTACAATACTAATCCACACCTTAAATCTCGTTATTCTACGCTGAATAGTTTGCAAATTATAACCGGTAACATTTTTTTTTAATTTCCGCAACTTTGTATGGGAGACCCAAAAAGGAGTGGGCGTGGCACATTGATTTTCTGCCATATTATTTCTGACTACCGTGTTAATCTAAGTGTCAATTATGGTTATTCTAGACAGAAGATTGTAGAAGTTACAGCAGTTTCAATTTAAAAGAAGTACAGACACTTTATATGGGAGCTACGCTAGAAAGTAGGCGTGGCTCACCCACTTTTGGCGAGGTTATATAGTGGTATAATATAACTCTATGTGCAAAATATTGTTGTCCCAAGTGGTATATTATGTGAGTTATAGCAAGTTAAAGATTTTGAAAATTTCGAGGTTAGTCGCTTTGAATGCTTGGTGTGGGCGTGGTTATTGACCGATCATGCCCAATATCAATCCCCTCCGTACCCTTGGATCATAGATTACTTATGCCAAATTTCATCGAAATAGCTCAATATTTACTCAAGTTATCGTGCGAACCAGCCAGGTGACAGACAGACGGACGGACGGACGGACGGACGGACGGACGGACGGACGGACGGACGGACGGACATCGTTAAATCGAAAATTTAATCGACGCTGATCACGAATATATATCCATGTCTATATCTCCGGAGATTCCTTCAAGTGGACACAAACATCTGACCGAAATGAATATACCATGCATATTGCATTATGCAGGGTATAATAACCATAATTGACACTTAAATTAATATCGTAGTCGGAAATAATCTGGCGAAAAATCTGCGTACCACGCCCACTTCTTATTGGGGCTCCCATACTAAGCCTCGGAATTATCTTAAAATCCTTTTACTTCGTCAAAGTCAACCATATTTCGGGTGTAAATTAGTAGTATATGCAAAAATTGTTTCTCGAAAAGTGGAAATAAAAGAAAAGTTGGATATTCGAGTAAACTTTTTATATATAAATCTACATATGCAGGGTATAGTTTGGTCGGCCCCAGCCGACTGTAAGGAGATTTTTATACCCTGCATAATGCAATATGCATGGTATATTCATTTCGGTCAGATGTTTGTGTCCACTTGAAGGAATCTCCGGAGATATAGACATGGATATATATTCGTGATCAGCGTCGATTAAATTTTCGATTTAACGATGTCCGTCCGTCCGTCCGTCCGTCCGTCCGTCCGTCCGTTCGTCCGTCAGTCTGTCACCTGGCTGGTTCGCACGATAACTTGAGTAAATATTGAGCTATTTCGATGAAATTTGGCACAAGTAACCTATGATCCAAGGGTACGGAGGGGATTGATATTGGGCATGATCGGTCAATAACCACGCCCACACCAAGCATTCAAAGCGACTAACCTCGAAATTTTCAAAATCTTTAACTTGCTATAACTCACACAATATACCACTTCGGACAGCAATATTTTGCACATAGAGTTATATTATACTACTATATAACCTCACCAAAAGTGGATGAGCCACGCCTACTTTCTAGCGTAGCTCCCATACAAAGTGTCTGTACTTCTTTTAAATTGAAACTGCTGTAACTTCTACAATCTTCTGTCTAGAATAACCATAATTGACACTTAGATTAACACGGTAGTCGGAAATGATATGGCAGAAAATCAATGTGCCACGCCCACTCCTTTTTGGGTCTCCCATACAAAGTTGCGGAAATTAAAAAAAATGTTACCGGTTATAACTTGCAAACTATTCAGCGTAGAATAACGAGATTTAAGGTGTGGATTAGTATTGTACGAGCAACTAGGCTCACAGAAAATGGGCGCACCACGCCCAGTGTTTATCGTAGCCCCCATACAAATTTTAAATTGAAACAGCTGTAACTTCGGCAATCTTCTGTCTAGAATAACCATAATTGACACTTAAATTAATATCGTAGTCGGAAATAATCTGGCGAAAAATCTGCGTACCACGCCCACTTCTTATTGGGGCTCCCATACAAAGTTGAGGAAATTAAACAAAAATGTTAACCACCATAACTTAGAAACTATTCAACGTAGGACACCAAATTTAAGGTGTGGATTTACATTGAAAAATTAATTGGATTTACTAGAAAGTGGTAAGCCACGCCCACTTTTTATATAGCTCCCATACTAAGCCTCGGAATTATCTTAAAATCCTTTTACTTCGTCAAAGTCAACCATATTTCGGGTGTAAATTAGTAGTATATGCAAAAATTGTTTCTCGAAAAGTGGAAATAAAAGAAAAGTTGGATATTCGAGTAAACTTTTTATATATAAATCTACATATGCAGGGTATAGTTTGGTCGGCCCCAGCCGACTGTAAGGAGATTTTTTTTTTTTAAATTGTTTCCTATCATTCTCAGAGCACCCCCAATATGTTTTCTAAACATGCTTATTTCCTTTCTTTACAATTTGAGGGGTCTGCCATAGAAATATCACCAAAATTGGTCCTATGTGCCCTTGATTTCACTTGAGCACACTTGTGTCGACCCCAATTTATTTTTTTGTGCGACTTCGATGTTATGATAAAATCAAAAAATCGGTTGCGTGGTATAATGCAATGTGGAATATAAATCAGCATTCCCGATGCCGTATTTTTCTAATATTTACCTACCCACCCCAGAATAAATGTACAATTTAATACATATTTACAACTCCATGAAAGGATAGTAAAAAATCTCCTTACAGTCGGCTGGGGCCGACCAAATTATACCCTGCATATGTAGAGGTATATATAAAAAGTTTGCTCGTATATCCATCCTTTTCTTCCACTACTTTGTATAGGACCTACATTAAGAAGCAGGCGTACCTCACCAATTTTGGAGGATCAATTTCTGCCTATAATACTAAACTACATAGGTTGCAATGGGTTGACCTAAAAAAAAAAAAAATTTGTACGGAAGCTATATAAAAAGTGGGCGTGACATATCTCTTTCTGGTATATCTAATTAATTTTTCAATATCAATCCACACCTTAAATTTGGTTGTCCTACGCTAAATGGTTTGTAAGTTATCGAGCTTAAAAGTTTTAGTTTAATTCCCTCGACTTTGTATGGGAGACCTATGAAGGAGTGGGCGTGGCACACTGATTTTCTGCCAGATTATTTCCGACTACGATGTTAATTTAAGTGTCAATTATGGTTATTCTAGACAGAAGATTGCCGAAGTTACAGCTGTTTCAATTTAAAATTTGTATGGGGGCTACGATAAACAGTGGGCGTGGTACGCCCATTTTCTGTGAGCCTAGTTGCTCGTACAATACTAATCCATACCTTAAATCTCGTTGTCCTAAGCTAAATGGTTTGTAAGTTATGGAGCTTAAAAGTTTTAGTTTAATTCCCTTGACTTTGTATGGGAGACTCATGAAGGAGTGGGCGTGGCACACTGATTATCTGCCACATTTTTGCCGACTATGATATTAATTTAAGTGTCAATTATGGTTATTCTAGACAGAAGATTGCCGAAGTTACAGCTGTTTCAATTTAAAATTTGTATGGGGGCTACGATAAACAGTGGGCGTGGTGCGCCCATTTTCTGTGAGCCTAGTTGCTCGTACAATACTGATCCACACCTTAAATCTCGTTATTCTACGCTGAATAGTTTGCAAGTTATAACCGGTAACATTTTTTTAATTTCCGCAACTTTGTATGGGAGACCCAAAAAGGAGTGGGCGTGGCACACTGATTTTCTGCCATATTATTACCGACTACGATATTATTCTAAGTGTCAATTATGGTTATTCTGAACAGAAGATTGTAGAAGTTACAGCTGTGTCAATTTAAAAGAAGTACAGACACTTTGTATGAGAGCTACGCTAAAAAGTAGGCGTGGCTCAACCACTTTTGGCGAGGTTATATAGTAGTATAATATAAGTCTATGTGCCAAATATTGTTGTCCCAAGTGGTATATTATGTGAGTTATAGCAAGTTAAAGATTTTGAAAATTTCGAGGTTAGTCGCTTTGAATGCTTGGTGTGGGCGTGGTTATTGACCGATCATGCCCAATATCAATCCCCTCCGTACCCTTGGATCATAGATTACTTATGCCAAATTTCATCGAAATAGCTCAATATTTACTCAAGTTATCGTGCGAACCAGCCAGGTGACAGACAGACGGACGGACGGACGGACGGACGGACATCGTTAAATCGAAAATTTAATCGACGCTGATCACGAATATATATCTATGTCTATATCTCCGGAGATTCCTTCAAGTGGACACAAACATCTGACCGAAATGAATATACCATGCATATTGCATTATGCAGGGTATAAAAATTAGTCGAATCTTTAAGAACAGAATAACTTTTGCTTTTGTTTATTCATCATCAATTATGAAGTCGTGTGTGAAATATTTAGTAAAAACTGCTTGTAGTACACAATGTCACACTGAGACGACCCTATCCATTCAAATATGGTCTCCTAAGAGTACTTCAATCGTAGATAGAAATTAATCAAAGACTGTAGTAATGTACAGCCGCTCAGACTTCTGAAACTGTCCAATGAGACCTAGCTATAGAGGTGCCTTATTTGCTTTCTTGTTCATAGCAACAATTTCATTTTGTAGTTGTTTATTTTGTTGACGCTTATAACGATATTATCACTCAAAGACCTCTTAAAAGAATTTCAAATCAATGTACACTTTAGACGTGTATTAATTCCTTTGGTTTTTTGTATGCTTTGATTTAATTTAGTTTAAGTTATTTGTATTTTTTTTTTTTTGGTGCACAAATAAAGCCGACAATTGTATCTTACTTACTTTTAGTTATTGGTTGTTGCTTTATTTCTGTTTCTTCATCTTATTTTCGGAATCACATTTTAAAGGCAACACTTGATTTAGCCAAATATAGTTTAAACACGTAAATGTTTATATACATATGTATATAAGTTGGTATATATACATACATGTGTATACACATGCTTATAAACATTTGTGAAAAAATGCCGACAAAGAATGCGCTGTGTGCGTTCATTGTTGTTGTTGTTGTTGCTGTTGTTGCTGTTGTTTTTGTTGCAATAATTATTAGTTATTATTGCTATTGTTAATATTCCATATCACACATGTACTCATTGTATACGAGTATATATGAATATAGATGAACAAGGCGTGGAAAATTACTGCAATAACAACAACAGAAACAACTATACTAAAAGCACAAAAATATAAGATTTAGTTTATAACCAAAATAAAAAAAAATTAATATATTTTATTAACAAAAAAAAAAAATAGTAACAAGTAACACAATACAAGTGCCGCATCGCGTATGAGTACATTTAGAGTATTATTATGACTTTATAAAAAATTCACATCAAATATTTGCACATATGTATGTGCCTATAAATAGAATGTAACAAACTATAAGAAGGAAAAAAACTAAAAATCACCTACATACGTCCGTCCAATTCCTTTTTATGGAATTTATTTATTTTATTTTGAAAATTTTGTTTTCTAAATTCATAGCTATGAAATCATTGAATTCAAAAATAGGAAACATAATAAAAATGAAATTAATAAATAATCGGAAACAACCGATGAACAACCAGCGAAATCATATATACCCAATTTAAATTGAATTTTTCAATAGGTAAAATTATGTATTCGAAAATGTACTTTTGTATGAGACATGGGAGTAGTTTTCAGAAAATGTTGCCCGTTGTTAAATTCATTTATTGTTAAATTCAATTTACTGGCAAAATTTATTGCTAAAAATCAGAAATTTTATATTCAAAAATATATTCTTATTTGAGAGGTGGGAGTGATTTGCAAGGGATTATACACTTTGTTAAACTGATCTATTTATTACTCAAAAATAATCATATTTACCAAGTTTCACCTTAATAGATTTGTATTTCTTTGATTAAAAGAAAAAAAACATTTTTTTCGAAAACACTTTTATATGAGAATTATTAATGGCTTTCATCACATTGTGTTCATTCGTCAATACATGGTTTTGCTACTAAAAATAGCTTTTCTTACTTAATTTCAGCTCGATAGCATGATTCAAGTTTCAAAAACATACTTTTATATAAGAAGTATAAATAGTTTTGATGAAATTGCATTCATTCTTAGATGTATGCTTTAGATGCTAAAAATAGCCTGCTGTACCAAATCTCAGCAAATCTCATTTTCCAAGTAAGAAAATACTATTCGAAAACATTCTTTTATATGAAAAGTAGTAGTAGTTTTCATCGAATCACGTTTATTCTCACATGAATGCTTTCTCTACTATAAATAGCTTTATGCACTTTGTTTCAGCTTGATAGCTTTATATTTCGGTGGCTAAAGTTTGAAAATACCAATTCGAAAACATACTTTTATATGAAAAGTAGGAGTATTTTTCGCAGCATTCCACTCATTCTTGAATGTATGCTTTTATTGCTAAAAATATCTCCGTGCATCAAATTTCAGCTTAATAACTTTATATTTCGGTGGTTAAATGTAGAAAAATAACCATTCGAAAATATACTTTTATATGAAAAATACCACCTTGATCAAAAAGTTCCCTGAATTACCACCGTGTGGCGCTCCCATCATTCCAATTTGAGTTTGATGGTATTTTTTTTTTGCATTTTTCGTCAAAAAATTACGAATAATGATGGCAAAGTGAGACATCATGGTGCGTTATCATGGTGCAAAATCCACAAGATGTCTGCTTACAATTCTGGTCTCTTTCCGTCGTACTCATAAACCCACATCTCGTCTCCAGTAATGAGCCTTTTGATGAATCTGGGATCGAATTCAGCCTCGCAAATCATGTCTTTTGCGACATCAACACGGTCTCTTTTTTGCATGAAATTGATTGAAAATTGTAAAAAATCGACAACACATACAGAGATAGATGTACTTTTGGCTACGTAACTTTTGCAAATGTCAAGCTATGACGCTAATATTTAGAGGGAATATCAGCAACATATGTACCAACTTAACAAAAAAAAAACAGAACTCAAATTGGAACAATGGGAGCGCCACATGGTGGTTATTCCGGGAAATTTTTGATCAAGGTGGTATGTGTGGTGTTCATAGCTTTGGATTCATTGTTGAATGTACACTCTCGCTGCTAAAAATAGTTTTATATACAAAATTTCAACACGAGCGCTTTATATTTCGGTGGGAAAAGTTACAAAACATCCATTCGAAGACGAAGTTTTATATGAGTGGTTTATATCAAATGATGTTCTTTTTCAAATATGTTGGCTCATATTTTTGTGTCCAAAGTCAATATATCTAAGCTCGAAAACGTACTTTTATACAAATGGTAGATAAAGTTTTCATCAATTTGGACCGATTATCAAATTAGTTCCTTTGGTGGTTAAACAAAAGTCTTGTTTACCAAATTTGAGCAATATACTACTTTTATATGGGACGGTTAAGTATATCACAAAGGGACGAACAAACTTAAAAAACTCTCAACTCCGAGAGTACAGGAAAATATATTCAAAGCAATTGTAACAGCAACAATAACAACAACGAAATTCATACAAGTTTGTTGCAGATTATAAAAAAAAACAATTGAACAAACATTGCCAATAACTTTTATAACAATTTTAATGGAAGCTGTGGACACACTAGTTCTTGCACCACCTCTTTTCATTGACATCCATAAAAACTAAAATAATCACATAAAATATTACACCCGCAACAAGTAAAAAAAAAATCGATAACGCAACAAATATCACATTGCAGAGCCTTCATACATGGATGGGTGTATGTGTGCTCACACGGGTACATATATATTCGACAATATGTATGTGTAAGGTCCAGCCACAATCAGCTTAGTCACGATTTTAACATTTTTATACAAATACACACATACATACACATACATGTAAGAATGTACATCGTTATGTATGTGTATGATTGTACGTAGTAACCCAACCCTCCTATTAGCCTATTTTGGCGTTTCCCACTAATTTTTTGTGCACATTCAACTATTTCAAATTATTATTATGGGCAATTGTTTATTTTTTCTTCTCTGAATTTTTTTTTTTTTTTTTTTTTTTGGTTTGCCATTTTATTTTATTGGTCAAATTTTTTCGGTTATTGTTATTGTTATTCTATTTTTCATTATTCACATATTTATGAATACTTTTGGGGCTTACTCATATTGTTGCTATGTAGTATATACGTTACTATGAGTATGTGGGTATGTGAATTTATGTACCATGAACAACAACAACAACAATGATAATAAAAGGAATAACTGCAAACAAATTCGATCAAGATTTGGTTTTTTTCATTTTGATGTAACAACGCCAATAGCAATGAAAACAACAACAACTCCAACAATATGAAATGACAATGTATATGAAAAATGCTCAACTTTGCACTTCAAATAGCTACAAAAAAAAACAGCGTTAATCAAAATAATAAAAATAATAATAATAACAACAACAACCCTGTTAACAACATTATGAACGAAGGTGTAAATTAATGACATATACATACATACATACATGCATTCACACATATATAGGTATACATGTATTTAGAAATTTAACATGTGTCTATACTCGTACAGGCAACATGCATGCATCATACGAATGATGCATGTATATGGAAACATGTATCCCAATATACGAGTACATGTGCCTAAACCACTTAGAGATCGAAGGCGAATTATTATGAATGATAATCTAATAAATAAACACCTGGAGTGATCATATTGTGAAGTTCAATGTTTTTTGATAAATGTTAGTGCTTGAAATGAAATAACAGCTGAATTCGAATTTATGTTTTATAGAGGAGAGATTGCATTTATGTTTCTGTGACAATTGACAAATTAAAATTCATCAAATTTTCAAATTTCAAAAAAATTCAAATATTATTTTTGAATAAAATAAAGAAATATTAAAGAACTATTGTGATAAATAAAATATAAAAATGAAAAAAAAAATATATTTTATTCGATGTATTATTCATTGGAAGCCATTATTATTTCCCCGGAATTTATCATAAGCTAAGCATGGATAAAGCCATTTTCTGTTAGTCAGCCAGCTAATGTGACCGTGGATTGTCATATTGAAAAAATCACTTTATCTTTAATTCTATGCTAAATTGCTTCAATTGTTGTTGGTAGCGGTCACCAGTAATCGTTTCAATCGACTGGAACAGCCACAATACACAATGGTAGCCAAATTCAAGCATATACAGAGCATGAGCTGAGAACCAGGATATTTGTCTTAAAATTTTTTAAATTTTAGCATTATCAGTTATCGTAATGGATCCACTTTTCGTCACTAGATACGATACAAATATGGATACTGGGAATAAAGAATTGGATTGTTTGCAATAATGCCAATAGAAAACAATAATGATCCAGATGAGATGAAATACAACAGATCATATCGAAAGCTGATATGCACCAAATTGAAGGTTTTTGCTTTCAATGGCACACAGTAAATGTAATTATCTATAATAAGTGGCAAGAATTGGTCAATCGTAATGATATCATTAATCATCAGAATAAAGCTAGACCTCGCTAATACTCGCCAAAAATTAATGAAGTTTGATTGGAACTTGATATTATATCCACCATATAGCACCATTTTTCCCAAATACCTTGGATGGTAAAAATTTCAATGATAATGTCACTGTGCATGAGCCAAATGGAAAGTACTTGTATTATAAATTAAATTTCTATAAAAAAAATTAAAATTCTATATCATTTCTTTTTTATGCCCAAAATAATTATTGAAAATTTCTTTCAAATTGCCAGTAGCTAGTTTTGACTTTCAACAAACATTGGAACTGTAAAAATATTCTGCAATTATTTTTCGATAATTGCATCACATCAAAAATACCAATAATAATATTTGTTTCCTTGCGATGAAACATTGTAAAATGTGCAATATAATTTAATTTAGTACCTTTTCTTTTTCATTTTGATTTTTTAAATGATAAAATGAAATTTTATGTTAATCATCTTATATACAAAACAAATATACATAAACAAATACAATAAAAGAGATGAATATTAATATACGCATAATTTCATATTGAGTTTAGCATATATTTGTTATATATGAATATAGTATATATTCTTATAGATTGTTTTTGTACTCTTTGAATTTCATTTGTTGTGCTAATTTTATGATATTTTATGACATGCTTATATTAAATATTTTATGAAATTCATTTTATATTCCAATATTCATTATTTATATTCTTTATGTTGTTGATGATGCCTGATATTTGTTTTGAAACAAATAACAAATCAAAATGGTGGAGGTAAACTCTGCACTTTTCAAAGCAGAATATGACAGTGTGTTGTAGAAGAAAGACAAAGAGATAGGTCGAAAAAAAAGAAGCAAGAGAGTGTGACATAAAAACAAGTGAGTTATTATGCTTTTTATAAGATTTAATGGGAGTACCTGAAATAGGGTGTCTGCGTTATTAAAGAAATAAAAGAGTCATACAATTTATATCGAACATTCCATAGAAGTTCAATTTTCATTTCCTTTGAATTCAATTTAGACAAGACATAAATACAACTTTTAATTTCATTAAATCTGACAATAAAATAAAATGTGTCTAATTCATTTATAGATTGACAGGGAATTATAAAGTCCATGTTCTTCAGGAAATATATCGCTGGTCTCCATTTATTTTTGTTCCCCAATATTTTTTCTAAAAATATTTATTTCACATCTGGGACTACAGGGGAGCCTAATGAGATGAAGTGATATGGGGTAAGTATATCCTTATAAATTGTAAGATTCATTATATTACTCTAACGATGATTCTTGGGCAGTTATGAAGTACTTTGCCGACTTTTAAGTGCTTTTATATTCCTATTGCTGCCACCAAAGAGGTTAAGATGGAAAGTAATTCTGTTAAAAAAAAAAAGATTGTAGAAACGTCATATTTTTATGGGTAAGATCGTTTCAACTAGTATGTCGGGTTACGACTTACTCGATCAAGCATTGGTTGGTTTTATTACCTCATACCTTACGTCGTCAAGTCATACACCTCTAGTAGATATTCATGTATAATGCATTTAGGAATTATGTAGTGTAGTTCCTATGATGCAACATTTTATATTCAGTGAAAATTCATTTGATTGTTTCTTCTTTCTCTGTCGTCACGACGATTGACTACACGAGTATGGGTATCTGTGTATACATCTACTGATATTACTGTATGACGACAATAAGGAGAAGAAGAAGCATTAAATGAACTTTTCTATGATACACATATTTGCTATGGTTTGTTTATTGTTGGTACGATGAATATTTTAATGATTTATTGAGTGTTCTTAGGTAGGTATGTAAAAGGTTGTAATAGGCTTAGTTTTAACCTGTTACAACATCAAATATGGGGAAGAATGTCTGTAAGTCCTTGTAAATTGGGATAATAATTTCTATCGAATTTCGATTAAAAATGGAGAAAAACTTGGATCTAGGTACATTTACATAATTGCTCATAGCTTGGGTATTTATTTACAAATTGATTTTATTGATTCCTTTATTTCTTTGTAAGAAAACGAGCTGCATGCAAAAAGTATAGAAAAATGTACATTTCAACGATTCATATTTTTACCCAATTTTAAAAAATTCATTTTCAATGACCATTTCAGTCCAAAAAAGCCAACTGTTTTTTAGTTGAGCCCTTTGCATGTAGTTTACGTAAATGTATTGGACAGTAGTGAATGTAAATCCATTAGATTGCCTTCATTTTGATAGCGCTCATTATTAGATAAATGATGTTTTGCTTGAGATATGATCCTAAATTTTGAAATTACCTTTGAAAAAGAAAAGAAAAAATTTCTTCTTAAACTAAAAAAAAAAAACATACATCGAAATCCGACAACAAATAATTTTTTAAATAGAATTTTCGAATTTAGAACGCAAAATTTCAATTTTCTAAAAATCGTCAAATCAAAGGGTATGCTTAACCTCAAAAATATTCTTAATCGAAATATTCTACACACTTAGTATGTTCACGATCCACTATCGATCCTGGTAGCATTAAAAAATGTATTAATGGAATTAATTTGTATTTTTTTTTTTCAGATATATTTTCTTTTTAGTTTTTTAAAAAAAAATTGCTGTAATTGCTCCAAAACTTTCCTTCACCAAGCTTAATAGAGTAATTATAAATATCAACCCAATAGGTATTGTGCCTACCAATAATTTGCAGCATCATATAATTGCAGCTAATTGCAGTAAATTAAAACATGAAAGCAAAGGCATTAAATGTTATAATCATAACTTTTCTTCGAAAATATTCATTTATAATATCATGTACCATGATGGATTGTGTAAATGAACAGTTTCCCACATTAGTTATGCTCTAAATTATAGCTAAAATTAAATACATAAAGGGCATCAACAGTGATCTTAAAGAAATTAGAGTAAATGAGTTGTAAAATTGCTTGAATTAAATTGGTTTAATTTCAAAACAGGAAATGATTTTTTTCTCTAAAGGAATTTCTTCCGATTACTATAAAATATTCTTTGGCGATATATCATATTGCATTCATATTACAATAAAAACAAAATCACCATTTTATTAATGAAAGATATAATTTATTTTATAAATGATATCTATTAAATTATATTACTCTCCATTTACACATAGGTGCTAATAATAAATAATTTCAAAATATCTAGACCACACATGTTCATATATATTTAATTTATTTTTTTTTTTGTTTTATAAACGAATATAATTTTCCCACGCACTATTCACACAATTAATAACTTCCACAAATTTACACTTATCCAAATATCTATAAATGAGTGTATGTATTTTTTGAAAATTAATGTCGAAAAATAGAAAATGAAAAAGAATTATGATTTTCCATCAAAAGAAAGCCCTGCAGCGATAATAACAATAGCAATACATAGGTAAGTATGCAACAGCAGCAGCAATTGAAATTATTTTTATAATATGAACTGGCTGATTGGTTGCTACTGACGCTAACAATATGTATGTATTGTATACTGTTTAGTAATGCAAGCTCCTAGATTCAGAGATCCCGAATTGAATATTGCCTAGAGAATCTTGCAAGATAATTAGCTACGATGAATACTGGCATTGATATAGTTTCTTTACTTGAAAATCACCATAATCATGTTTAAAAAGCTTAAAACTTCGTAGATAATATTATTCGAAAAGTATACAAATTAACATTACTCAAGTTAAAGTTGAGTGGTGGGGAGAATAGCCCATAGACTCTCAGTCAGTTGACCATTGTGTCAATAAATGAACTTAGCCTTAGCCTCAGCGAATTAAAGTTTTAAAATTCCAAAAAATTCCAGCATCAGCAAAATTCCCGTTGACTGGCAATCCTATTATGAATGTTATGGGCAAGAAATGCTCGAAAAAATTGCATTATATAGAATTAAACAGCTATAATAACACAGTGTTACAAAAAAAAAATACTGGGTTCACTATTCTCGGTGACCAAGTGAAGGCTATAAGTCTTGTCGAGCACAATATAAAATCATATTTTGAATATTTTTAGCATTTGTTAGCAAATTCAAAAATACATGCAGTGGACTTGAGATTAATAACTTGATATTTTGATGGACAAATTGTCAAAAACATACATAGGAAAGCATAAGTTTGTATGGGAGGTAAGCGTCGAGCTCATGTGATTCAGCCCACTTTTAAATATGTCTATTAATTAGTAAATATAATTGAATGTACGAAGTTTCAATATGATAACTTTGTATTTTCGTTAGAAAAGTGTTAAAATCCAATAAAAGAACATACTTTTGTATGGAAGGTAGGCGTGATTTTTATCCCATTTCGAAAATTTTTTAAAATATTTATTTGCTGATCAGATATACTTTACATACCAATTTTCAGTTCGATAACTTTATATTTGCAGATATAAAGCTAGAAAATATACATTCAACAACGTGTTTTTGTATAGGAGGTAGGCGTGGTTTTAATCCTACTACGCCCATTTTGTAGCTCATTTATCCTGTTGTAATATTGTGTATATATATTGAGTTTGAGTTCAATATCTTAATATGTTCGGCTGTAAAGCTAGAAAATAAGCTTCCAATAACACACTTTCGTATGGAAGGTAGGCGTGGTTTTTATCCGATTACGCCTATTTTCTAATATATTAGTTTTGTCATAATTATAACATGACACACCAAATTTAAATTGGATATCTTTATATTTTCGCACGAAAACTTTGAAAACATATATTCACCAACATACTTTTGTATGAGGGGTGGGTGTACTTTTGTTCTGTTTTGCATCTGTTTTCTATAAAATCAATTTTATAATCATTATAACTTCATGTAGTAATTCTCAGCTTGATAGCTTTCGAATTTCAGATGCAAATTTTAAAATACCCATACAACAAAATACTTTTGTATGGCAGGTAGCCGTGGGTTTTATGCGATATTGCCCATATATGAACTCATGTGGTCGCTTGTGAAAGTAATGGTATGTACTATTATTTAGCTCAATCGCTATATAATATCATCCTGCTAAAATCTTTTTAACCAAAATTTTCTGTTGCACTCGATCAGACGTACGACCTCCACTAGATCAATTCAAATGGTTAGAATCACTATAGCACCATATAATTTCCATAACAACAATTATACAAAACTGAAAATATTATAAACTATTTGAATCTAGAATATAATAATATAAAAAGTAATAGCCAACTATAGTATAATATGATTATGTATAACAATGTATCATAAAAAAATATTTTACATAGACGAATACCATACATACGCTACATATACTATAAATACTATAAAAGGCCAATAAAATATATTGTAGTATTATAGCCGGATCTATATAATTTAATAACTATATACTCGTAGACATAGTTATTATCAGGATAGCATTATTATATGCTTATATATACGTTTGAATACGTATGTATCTAGGGTTAGTTAGAGGTGTGTTAATAGCAAGAGGAGTGCCTTTTGCAATGTGATTGTATTACGTTAATATTATGGTAAATAGTCGACTAATAGAGGTATAATCAATTATCACAATTTTATTGAGTATTGTAAGGTATGAAATTGCTGGTCAATATATACCATAAATATATGTATTTTATAGTATGTACATATACATTAACAAAACAATATCTAAGTATGAGTGATGTATACAATTGATGGAAAGTAAAGTATTAGCGGTTTTTTTTAATGCAAGCAGATAAATATTCAAGCGGTTTGAAAAGATAATGAATACTTTTATGGTGTTATTCCTATTTTTACAATAAAAAAATTTTTTTTTTTTCTCTAATATGTAATTATGGGATAAAGTACGACTGAACGCTGAACCTTTTCTATATTTACGAGAATCGAAAAAATTAATTAATTTACTTTTAATTCAATTTTAATTAATTTAATAATGACAACATGACTTGCTTACTCTTAGAAATGGTTTAAAAAATATTGACTTAGTTGATAGAGTTTGTTTTTGCACCTATTTTGTATGGGAGTCCCATTAGCGGGTAAAAATAGAGAATAAGTATGTTTAAAAAAATTTTTAGTATGCAAAAATAAATAGAGATCATTCACATATTCATTCTCTATGGGTGCACTATGGCAGCTGTGGTAGAAAATTTTATCAAATAGATCAAGTCTATATGGAAACAAATGGTGGACGAAAAGTGGCCAGTATTGTTTATTTTCCAAAAATATTGGCAAAAAAAAATAATGAAGGTCAGTTATACACTTCTCTGCTTTCGAGGAGATTTTTTTAGCAGCTATGCGGATATTTGTCAATTTTCAGGTGATTTTACGTGCTTTTTGTGTGGGAGCCCTATTAAGGCATAAGGTTAGAAAGCAAAAACTATTGAGTAATAAATATTAATTGTAATCGGTCATACATGTTATTCTTCTAGGTGAAATCTGGGAGAGGTGGTGGAGAAACGTTTATAAAAACGTCAAATTTATATGGATGCCCCCTTCAAGGATAGAGCTATGGAGAAAAGTACGCTAGGAAAAGTGTTGAGTTAAAAAAAATAACATTTCACCATTATAGGGAAAATTTGAGGGCAGCTGTGCGGTTATTTGTTGATTTTCATGTGCTTTTGGTCAACTCAGTAAGGAAGCCACATTAGAGGATAAATATAGACAGTTAGAATGTTAACAAATTGTTGAGTAGTGAGAATTAATTGAAGTCGCACCTACACGTCACACTTCTAGTTGCACTCTCAATTTTACTCTCAAAGGACTAGAGTCTAAGTATCCTATTGAATCTCTGAACTTTTTTCATTTTTAGGATACAAATTCCTACTTCTACCTTTAGTTCAAGCTGTCTAAAATGCTCATTTAGCCCATGAAAGAATAAAATAGCAGTGACATTTCAATTTTATAAAGGTAATCGCAAAGTTTCGCAACACCAGTTTATACAAAATCATACAAAACTTACTTCTTATCATATGTAAATTTATTGCTCACACCAATATGCTTCATATTTCTATTGTAAATTATACTACACATATTAATAATAATATATGTATTTAGTACAATACAATATAAAACCAACACATACGCCTTTTACTCTCCACCCACAATTATCTAGTACATTAATTGTAGTTATTTATATTGTCTAACTATTAATTTTCTAATAAATCATGAATATATGTATAACTTGTCTGTTTGTATAATATGATTTCTAAATGCTTGTATATAAACAAATAAATATATGTATATTGTACAAGTCAACATAACAAACGGACATACTAAACATATTTACTCATTTCAAACTATACAACTGTATTTTCCTTCTAGTCGAAATTGAAATGTGCTTGTGTAAGTTCTATTTACATATCCGTATATACACAAGGAATTACATAGAGTTACCTACATATTAGACATTCCTATATTTATCCATAGTTGATTACATATGTAGCCAGACATATGTATAATACATACGATATGTTGTTTCGTCTATCTATTTTTTATTTGTTTATGCAAGCAAAATATCATTTGTTTGTAAATATTATATATAAAGGGTGTCCACTTATAAATTGTTGTCATTTTCGTTAAGACAACACTTATTAAGGTTTCTTCCGGTTTCTAAAAAAATTCTATATTCAATTTAAAATGGTCAATGATATATAGTCCTATTATTTTCTAATGATATAATACTATTTTATATGAGCTCCCATTTAATTTATTTTAAAATCCGATTAATTTAATAGGGAAAAGGAAATAGAATAATTACAATACATTTTTCTGAGTGTGTGGTTCATTCAGTGTCGTAGTTCAGTCATTTTATAGAATTCTATTGGAAATACTTTTAAAAAGTAAAATAATATTAATTTCCATTACATTTATTATAAAATTCTATTAATTCAATAGGGAAAAAGTAATAGAATAATTATTGAATATTTTTTCTGAGTGTACAAAAAATTCAGTGTCATCAATCAGTGGTGAATACATTGGCCTTCTCAATATAAATGTGTCGTTCCGAAAACTATTTCGGCCTTAGTTAGGAATGATGATAAAATTGTTATATTTTTTTATTTTCAAAATTCTTTTGTCACTCAAAACACAAACACTCTATTACATCGCTGAGAAGTAGTCATACCATTGAATCCGATCTTTGTTCGAACTAACATTTTTATACACACAAGGTATAAGACTTAACTGAGAATCTCGCTGACACAAGATACTTGTGAAATATTCAGGTGCTTGAAAGTTTCCGAGACGTCTCCGTATATTTTTTACCATCACCGAGCTTTTGGTCGCACTAGAAAAAAAAAATTCGGCACATTCTTCCAAGACAATTCTCAGTCGGACATAAAATGAGATTTATTCAAATAGTAATCCCTAGAAGTTAATCCGAAAGTCATCTTCATGGAGTTCTCCCAAGAGAAACTAGTTGCCATTGCTTTTCTGAAGCTCCCTCTTTCAACCGCGTTTAGTAATGATGAAATCAAAATTGCCGAAAATGTCGGTGTCAGAATCAACATTCACATATACTTCAACTGTTGGTCGAGGTTATTGCCAATAAGTGTGAGTCCAGACTTGGCTGAACATAGGCTAATGTGAGCCTGTGCCTCAGGTAGAGGTGTCGGAATCTGAGATAGATAGATAGAGCAGATAACTGATATACACCTACACGCCATATTCATAACATTTAGAATTGATGGCCTAATTTGATACCCATCTTCGTACCCAATGGCGCTGCCAGAAGTGTTGGAAGCCTATATTCCAATGGTTGAAGCCCTCACAGCTGCTAAACCTACTGTAGTGGTGTAACTAATTAATAGTAGGCACATTAAGAGCTATGTCTGGCTCTATTTTTTTTTTTTTTTAATATATTCACAAATGATTTAATTCTGTTCGTAGAGCCCAAAATCTTCTGGAAAGCTATTAAATAGGGCAATATTTGAAAGAATAACATTTAATCATCAGAGCTCTAGCCTCTACCAATACTGTTAAAATTGAAAACGCAAATTTAACAAGACCAGAAAAGAATCTGAACCAAAATGAATTAAAACAATTTACATATTTTTTTTTTTTACTGGATGAAATCACGAGTAACGTCCTCCAAAGTATTTAGTTCCAACCAATTATTTGGTTGAAAATTTCAGAACTCATTTCTGATGATTGTTTGCTGACGCTAGTTGGAAAATTCAAGTGTTGTCTGATTCTTTGATTCTTCATCCTTCCACTGTGGATTAAATACTCTGTGTGGTTTCCATATAACACATCTTCCTGGGGCTCACAACAGCACTGGAACAAAAGCTTGTCAAAAAAATTATTCGAAGAATCTGGACAGAATTGAAAGGGACTACCTTGTATTCCAACGTCACTTTTTCGAAATTTTGTTACAGAGCTCTTTCGATAACTTTTCCATAGCAAATTGTTACTCTTGGAAGAATTGTCAATTACTGGCCGGCAGTTGAGCACCATTTGAAAAAATAAATCTTTTTTTGTGATTAAATTAGACTCAGCCGGTTGTCGAGCTCACGTCCTCTAACCCAGGTACAAAAGCTCAACGCATTAGCCACTGAGCTAACAGCTGAGCAATATAATCTAAGATGTTTGAAAGTTTATGACTATATACTAGATATTTAATCCATATAGAGCTCATGGATATATCTTGTTTTTCTACAATATAGTTTTAGCTCTCTTTAATGTAGCCATCTTTGGAATTTCTTTGAAATTGAACAGAAAGATACGTGTTTTCAGTGAGAAGGGGGAAATATTTTATTATTTATTTTTTATTTTAATTGTTTGGTTCAGAATTTTCATTAAAGAACCCTTTATAATATTACCACTCTTTAGACATGTATCAGCTCACTGTTGTGGTTAGTTGTGGTTGTGGTATATACATATGTACATTTCCGATACAATTAACCATATTTTTATAGTACAAAAGCGTGGTCATTTAAAATAGTTTATGGTATTTCAATTAAATTTTTATTTATTTGTTTTTGTTGAAATGGCAAACATTTTGATTTGAAATTGCAAAATTCGACAACTAACATATACGTGCTGATATGTTATTGATTTTTTGGTTGTAAAATTTGTTTTGATAGATTTTCTTTTTTTTGCTCTGCGAACTATACGAGTACATGAGAGTGAATTGTATGCTTTGTAAAAATTAATAAAATTTAATATATAGAAAAACAAGGCGAACCTGCGGGCAACACCTTTAATTGTAATTTTGTCAATATTGTTGTTAAAAATATTTATTTACAATTTTTATAGTTCAATTATTTGCAAGCATAATTGTTACTACTACAACTGTTTTAATGATTATTGCTTTTCTATTTTTTTTTTCTTTTTTTTATATGTACGAGTATATGTCGTATATTTTGGAATTGTTTAAAAATCTCCTAAATCGTTTGTATTTTATGACAATATTTGTGAAAAAAAAAATAAATATATATTGTATATTAAGCTTACAAATTGAAATTGAAGTAGTCATAAAATTGAAATCCAAATACAATGAGAAAATTGTAACAAATAATAAAGCATTGAACTTTTTTATTTTATATTTTTCTTTAACAATTAAATTGGTAATAAATTTTGCAATTGAAAGGAATAATGTACTTGTCCATTATACGTACAAAACTATACAATATAAAGTAGCGTACTACGATAGCTTGGTATTATGCAGAAAAATGAAATACTTAAAATATACGTAGTATTTCATCTTGTACGTATTGGTAGTTACTTTCCCCATTTTTAACCTCCAACATTTAGTTTGGCCACCAGGTCTGCATAGTTAAATGAATTAAATTAAAACGAGAAGAGAAAACCAAACTAAACCAATATGATGGCCAATTGGATGACCTAAATTGTACTTTCCTTTCAATTACTCTCACTGATTGAAATGATAGATATTATTGGTGTCGATTTGATTGCCAAAAAAACGAAAAACCAATAATATCTACTCGTAGTACACATAACTAAGTAAAGGTCTATATGTCTATGTACACGAATACTTATAATTAATTAATTAAATATTTGCTACCAATATTAGATTTTATTTGCTTTAATTACCAACATTCTCTTTAAAATATAGGCAAACACCGCCTTTACGCATATGAAGATCATCTGCAAAAGTATAAAAGAAGGTGTTGTTATTACTTTCCAAATCAATTTCATTTCAATACTCACGAAATATTGTAACAAAAATACAAAAAACTTTGCAACAAAATTATACACAACAACACCACAAGCAAAAACAACATTTTAACACTTTTGTCACCGATAAGCGAACCCATAAATGCTATCGGATCTAAGTCAATATATAATACTCATATTAAAGTTACTTTTTCGTAGTTTACTTCAATTTTCGTTAAAAAAAAAACCAAAAGAAATAATCTCCCTAGAGATGTTTATGACTTTTCCACACATCGTATACATAGGTATCTGCTCATATAGGGGAAATATGTGTAAAGTGGAATTATTAAAAAAAAAAATACATTTAGCGAAAAAATTTTTAATCTTGACGATTTAAAAGATTTCATTGGAAGAGAAAATTGTAGAGGAAAAAGCTTTAATTGCATCAAAATCGATCAAACAAAGGAATAAAGTCGATTTTCTCTTGTACAAAAAAATATTTCCAGGTAGTACTTTTAGAGCATAAAACTGTCTTGAATTATAGTTTTCCATATCATAATGGCATAATTGAATAGTTGGAAACCTTAGTAAACTTTTCTGGTGGAAAAAATATTGGTTGTGTTAAAATCGAAAATAAATGCAATAGGTTTTCTGTGGTATAGCAAATATTTATGGATGTAAATTTTTAATAAGTTTGAGACTTTAGAAGAAATAAACAATTTTCGAAGAACAAAACATCAATTGTGTGTTTCTATATCATTTGTGGAATATTAGGTTAGGTTAGGTTAGAACGGCCGCCCACTTTGATGAGAGAGAGCGCACATAGGCCAGAATTAGGCCCGTTGTGATACCGTCGCACGGATTTTTCCTTCACCTAGCTACTCGCTGAACCAACCGGAACGTTGAATGAATTTTAGGAGATTGAGAATATCAATCTGGGATAATTGGAGTAGGTCACTCAAATGGTAGTGTCCTAGGAATTGTGGAATATTAAACAATACTAAATTATATTGGCGATGTAAGAGGCATCTAATTGGAAGGCTAGAGACCTTAGCAACCTTTTTAATAGCAATGAATCAAATTTTTGTTCGCACCAAAATCAAAAAAAAAAAATAATAATAATAATAATAATAATAAATAAATAAAAATACAATCGATTTTCTGAAGTAGAGAGAAAATTGTTTAAAATTTGTAAAGGGTTTTCCATTAGGGACATAACAATTTTATCTATTAATAAAACACAGAAATATTTGAGATATTGAGTTCAAATTTATTGTAGATATATATATTGCAAGCATTACATTTTCTGAATGAAATTCGATTTCGGTCATATAACCACCACGAGCCCATTTACAGCGGTCGATTCTGTGGACCCAATTTTCCATCACTCTAGCACACATTTCGACCGGAACGTTGGCAATTTCGCGTTGGATGTTGTCTTTGAGCTCGTCTAAAGTTGCTGACTTGTTGTGATCGCATGAACGTGGCGGCTTTTCGACCGGACCCTTTCTCGAGATAACACGTTCACCGAATTTGCATTGCAATAAATCGATTGTGACGTGTGCTGTGTGGCTAGTGGCACGGTCTTGTTGAAACCACATATCGCTGATGTCAAGTTCATCCAATTCTGGCCACAAATAATCTTCCAACATAGCACGATAGCGCTCTCCATTGACGGTAACATGACGGTCCTTTTCATCCACGAAAAAATACGGCCCAATCACACCTCCGGCATGATAACCGCACCAAACAGTAACCTTTTGCGGGTACAACGGTGTCTCAAGAAGCACTTGTGGCTTTGTTGCTGACCAATAACGCATATTTTACTTATTGACAAAGCCATTGAGCCAGAAATGAGCTTCACCGCTGAAGATGATTTTTCGCTCTTAAAGTTGCGACCACCGACTCAGAATTTCGGTAGTAATTTTTAATAATTTCCAAACGTTGCTGGTTCGTGAACTTTACCATGATGAAAATGTTGACTTTAACTAACGTTTTGACAGTCACAGTTGATTAAAAAAGTTTAAGGGTGCGTTCATATAAAGATACGAAATTGTTATGTCCCTAATGGAAAACCCTTTATTTGCAGCTACAATTTGTAAAACTATATTTTAATAATTTTGATTAAGTTTTTGCAAAATCATATATTTTGTACTCGAGATAGGCGTGATTTTCATTCGATAGCACTCAATTTCAATTTCATATTTTCACCTTTCCAGTCAAAAAAATCACTTATGCAGAGCTTCAGTCTTATAGCTCTATAACATCGTTCGAAAAGTTTAGAAATATATATTCGAAAACATACTTTTGTATAGGAAATATGCGTAATTTTTTTCCGATTTCTCTGATTCATAAACTTTTACATTTTTTAGCAAATACACACATGCATACAAAGTTTCAGCGTAATAACTTTATATTTATGTGCATAAATTGTGAAAAAATGCACGTGGAAGCAAATTTTTTTATTATTATTACTTAGTTCATATAAACATATGCATCGAGTTTGAGCTTAATAGCTTTATATTTTTTTGCAAAAAGTCATAAAACATACTTTCAACGATGTACTTTTGTACAGGAGATATTCGTGATTTTATTTATTAATTCAATATTAAGCAGAAAGATTTGTACCAAGTTTCAGCAGGTTATATTTTTAAACGTAAAGTGTTACAAAATACATGCAGGAGCATAATTTTATATGGGCCCATAGGGAACGTTTTCATCCAATTACGCTCTTTTTCTCTCATATTTTCAAGATTAATAATATTATTAGTTACAATTGATGGTTCTGACCAAAATATGATAATCGAAAGCGAGAAGTAGTAAATAAACAACAATGTTATTGTCAGACGTTTCCAATATGACCACCTTTCCTTTAAATAGCACTCTTACATATGGTATGATAAAGCGACGAATAAGCGTATGAGCAATGCAGACAAGATTACGTGCTTTACGTGTTTAAAAATTTAATGAGCAAATGAATGAATGAGTTAAAAAAATAAAATAAAATAAATAAGTAAATAATATATAAAAACATATAATTGCAAATGCTATACACATGTTCTACTATATTGTATAAATGAATAAAAATTGCAAGTTAGAAATAATCATACATGTATTGTACTCATATCTACTTAATAACCAACAATGTGTGGCATCAACAACAGTAGCCTAAGTCGGATTGTACTATAACAGGTACCTACACTACCTAATATCGAATACATGGCACACAGAAATATGTATTACCAATATTATATTGCATGTACTTGCATGTACTACCTATATGGCATCTGTGCTATGATCTTAATTGCAAAGAGCGTGACTTCAATTTTAAATCAACTCATCACCGCACGTAGATGTACTCACATACACACAGAATTCATAATCAATGAAATTAAAGAATTGTAAAAATTGAAATACTAAATGACAATAGACGACTAGATAAGTAGTTGGAATTCCTTTGAGAAATCATTCATCACACACATATTGTAGTAAAGTTCATAATGCCAAGGAACAGCAGAGTTGCTCGCTAAAGTTAGCAACTAAGTACAAGTGTCAAATAAAACACAGCTAATATGATATTAATCTTAAATAATGTCTGTATTTAGAATTCATTATTATAAAATAAACCTTCATTTAAAAATTGTAGGTCTACCCCTTTCAGACCTTCAATACACAATTGCGGTGCGGTTAAGACTAAATAAATATTATACATGCTAAGTCCCAAAAGCAATGATTGTGGGGTTAATTTCTGACAGTTCTTTTTCTACGGTAGCTTTTGTTTATCGCATACTTTTGTCACATTTTGCAAAGTTTTGAAACGTTCGGTTCGGTGTTATCAAGAATGAAAAAAGGTAAGTTGAAGCAAATTTTATGTACTGTTTTAGTTTTGTGGTATTTTGTAAAAATGGTTATTAAAAAATGTTAAATAAACTGAGTAGTGTTATATTCCAGTAAAATTTTAATTCAAACAAGTATTTTGAACAAGTTTTAAATACGACCACACAATTCTATGGTTTAGGTCTTAAGTTCGAATTTTCATTTATTCGCACAATTGTGTTTTCAACTCATTTCAATTTGAATCGCGATGAAGATGTGCGACAAATTTTTCAAATATTGGAACATTCCGATGCCGACTTTAGTTCGGATCATTCAAATGATGATGTTATCTGGGAACCTTTAAATGCGAAAATGGGCGGTTGCTCCGAGTCGTATTTTGATGAAGATGCTTCGGATGATGAGGTCTGGAAGAGTATCATTTAATAGTTTGACTCCCTAGCAACAAGGTAATATTTCAGTTTATACAGTTCAGTTGTTGCTTCGACTTCCAATGGACTCGATTGGACTGGTCGATTTCAAAATATTTTAAGGAGAAGGAACCTTTCTTGACATTGGTTTACGAGTTGGGCCGTCTATTGTCATCAGACTTATAAAACATTTGCCAAAAGAAAGTTTCCTCTATTTTGTTCGATACTTCACTACGATTCCGTTGTTAGAAAAGCTCCTGGAACTCGCATACAAGGCTACAAGGATCATAGCGTTAAACCGATGGCCCGTGCAGAGGATGGATTTTCCATTAGACTGCTATATGAACATAGGGGACATGAGCCAGTTTGTAAAATGTAATGTAGTTGCAGTTAAATGGCGCGATAGCAAGTGCGTTACACTAGCGTCCTCAGAATGTGGAAAAGATCCAGTTGGAGTAGTGCAAAGATGCTGCAAAAGAGAACGCAAGCACTTTTCTGTACCATGCCCTCAAGTAGTGAAGCATTACAATGCTAAAATGGGCGATGTCGACGCGGCTGACCAATGATTGGAATACTATCGAATTCTTATGAAGACGAAGAAACCAACTTTTCATTTGATTAACATGTCATTATGCATTGCATAGAGGGAGTACAGCGCCGATGTACTAAAGGTGGCAGTGCGAAACAACAATATTAAAGATTTATTAAAGTTTAAATTCGAGCTCCGCGAAGTGTTAGTCAAATTCATTGAAAGGCCAGTAAATCCACATGCAGTGTATTTCACGATATCAATAGCGACAGAGCCAGCTGTAAAAAGAAATAGGGCGATGGATCCTCCCGTTAACATGCGTACGGATCGATATGATCACTGGCCAGCTGCTCTGGATATGACAACACCCCGGATGTGCCGCATCAAAGAATGCTCCAGTAGAACTAGAATCAAATGTTCAAAGTGCAATGTATTCCTCTGCGTAACCAAATAATAAAATACGGGAATACCACACCAAAAAATGATGGCTTAAAGTCAATGTAATATGCTCGTATGTATTAAAAAAACGTTCTATAAAAATAAAAGCATTCTTTTGTTTGAATTCCGATTATCAAATTGTCCTGCGTTTTCTTTATATTATTTAATGACCTTAAGAGCGGTAATATGCAATTGTGCGAGTCCTTTTTCTCCGAATCCTACTTCAGAATATTTTTAAAATTTTTTTTATGTCATTCATGGTCTTTATAGTAACAATTTTGCGAGTTGCTTTAAATTCTGTAAACTTTAATTTCTCAGGTATGAAAGGGCTACATAAGATGTGCCACGCTGTTCTGAATACAGTTTCGGGTTTGAATCGCGCCAACCTCGAATAAAAAAGTTTGTATGCCAAATCCAAATTTCTCTTACATTCGATAATTCCACAATAATTCGAAAGCAAAAGCACAAAGTGATATGCTGATGGCAATACAATAGCAGATCAACACCAAAGATATATCTGTAATATTTAAGGGAGTAAATTCTACAAATTCACTTTTATCTGTTATATTCGCACGACCAATTCGAACCAGTTCGATAAATGAATGGCTAATCCAATGCATTATCAAACCGGATTGAGTAGCTTGACCAATTAGTACATTCATCGATGGTAGAAATATTGAATTCTGTTGGAATGGTATAAATCGTGGTATATTTCTGCCAATACAATATTTTGTTAACCGAACTAAAGGCTTACGATAGAATTTTTGTATTTCCTCATAGTAAGTCCAAGTCGATGATGGCACTGAGAATCCATATGGTGTGTCAAATGAATCACGCATTTGAAAATATTCATCAAAGTTATCGACTGCAGAGGTTAGACTCATAAATTCACTTCCGACTGAGTTTCTTACTATTTCCATTTCATCCTGAACCAATTTAATTCGAATGCCCGATCGTTTCATATCGTCTAGTGTTTCTATGGGCAACGATTTAGGTGCTTCTGTCGTAAAAGTTTGCAAGTATGCAACATAAGATGTATTAAATATCATGCCGGCAAAAGAGATCATCATATAAATAGCGCTTCGAATACCAGCAAAGTTACACTCCATTACAAATGGTTGACCCAAGAAAGCATTCAGTAAATTATAATCGATTATTAAATTGCTCAAATGAATTCCTCTTCGTTCACGGATATAGAATGTCAGTGTAATGGTGAACGATGCCCCCCAGAGGGCTACAAATAGCAATAACAACGTCATGCTATCAAATATAATGACATAAAATAGATAGCTGGGAATTTCTTTGGGCATTGATACCATGATACAAAAATCGAGCAACTCATTTGGATTGGTGTAACTTAAATTGGGTCCCAATCTCATATCGAATGATGTCGATGTTGTGTCAAAAGTACCATTTTCAATCATCTTGGCAATAAGTCTCCTTGGTAAAACGGTGTGTAAAAGATCTCGTCGAGGATATGTCAACGTAGCGTTGTGCTTTCGAGCATATTCTACGATGAGATTTGCAACGAAACCACTTATTAGTAAAGTCTCGTCCGATTGTTTTAATATATAAGCACGTACCAGTATTTCACTTGCTCTAATTTTAATCGGATATCCATACATATTACGTGTGTGATCAGGAAACACTGAAGATTGATTTGTATTGATTTTTTCACTTCTCATCTCACCAATTGGAAAATGTTTAAATGTATAATATTGTTTTGATTCAAACACAGACGGTGTTATAAAAATTATATTCATTGCTTGATTGTTTGAGCAAAATTTGATCATTCCCTCTATATACTTTTCATCATTCTTTGGTGTATCCAATAAAAGTATATGACGACTTTGTCGATTTTTGTATAGATTTTCCCATAATTTCTGTAATAACTTTCGGTCATCTTTCTCATTGTGGGTCAGTTTTACGATGACTAAGTAATTTCGATTATAGCGATCCCTTAGCGAATGTATGCTGTCTTGGAATTGGCTTAACACTAACACTGGTATTCCATTATTTATTTGACTTAGTTGATTTAGCAATAAATCCGAATTAAAATTTTCACTGAATGTTGTTGTACCATTGCTCATATATATTATAGAATTGTAATGTTGATCTTTTAAACTCACATCACAAATATATTTGAGCATTGAACTCAAATGATTTTGGAATAATAATACTTGAACGAATTTCAAAAGAACTTGCATGTTGTCGTAGCTGTTCAAATCAAAATTAAGTATTTGAAGTACTTTTCGAAATTTCCACTCTTTCATACAATTATTCAGTTGCATTTTTCTTTGGTTTATGATGACATGAAGATTACACACTTGGGTGTTATAAAAAATATTGCTATAAGTAAAACATATACTGGCAAAAATAAAACATGAATGTAATCATACAAAAAGTTTTAAACAATAAAAAATATAATATAGAAAATTTAATTCCGGTCATACCGAACCTAAGACATTAACTACACTTGAAGAGATAGACAAATATATTTCGTCCTCGTTAAAATTCGTTTCGTTGATAACTTTATATTTTCTTGCGAAATGTGTGAAAGAATACATTGGAAAATAAATTTATGTATGGGAGGTTGGTGTGATATTGCTCCGATTTTGTCCGTTCGCGAACTTGTATTTAAGGTATATATAAGGTATATATAACAATATATTCTAGCAAGTTTCAGCTTGATAACTTCACATTTTCATTCTCAAGGTGGGAAAAAAACATTTCAGAACATACAAGGTGCAGTAAAAAGTAATCCATTATTTTTCCAATAGATGGCTTTAGTAATCTGTATCTCGCGTTGCATAAGTCCGATCGGATGACGCTAGATGGCGTTAGCAAGATATGGTTTCGTTATAAATAAACTTTTCAGACAGTTTTGTGATTGCTTAACTCAGTATTGTTTGATCACGCGTCAAAAATGGACACCTTTAAAGAGAAAATACGGCATATTTTACAGTTTTTCTTCGATAACGACGAAAACGTAAGCCAGACGGCTGAAAATGTGAATAGTGTTTATGGTCCTGATACTGAAACAGCAAATCATGTGAAATTTTGGCCAATACGAGAGGAATTGTGTTCCATCAGGACAATACCAGGCCACACACATCGATAGTGTCCCGCCAGAAGCTCTGGGAGCTTGGTTGGGAGGATGTTATGCATCCACCTTATAGTCTGGACCTGGCACCAAGTGATTACTACCTGTTCCTATCTATGGCGAATGATTTTGCTGGTGCAAAATTCACCTCAAGAGAAGCTTGTGAAAATCGACTGTCCCAATATTTTGCCAATAGGGACGAGGGTTTCTATGAGAGCGGCATTATGAAATACCTTCAAAATGGCAACAAGTTACCGAACAAAACGGAACATATTTGACCTAAATCGGATCATTATAACTATGCTAAATAAAACCTTCAATTTAATGCAAAAATAATGGATTTCTTTTTACTAAAACGTATACTTCCATATGGGAGGTACGCATCCATTTTCATCCAATTTTACCCATGAATCTATTCATGTGTACTCTATTTACCTGAAAGAAGGTAACGTAAATGGGCACATTATGATTCTAGACGTAGTCTGGAATTCTTCGGGCCTCACGGTCTTTGACAGAATGGATAAAAAATTTATATTCTCCAAACTCTTCGAAGTGATCATTCACGATCGCTCAGCGTGGAGAAACAACAAAATATTTCTAGATCTGAGCAGCTATGGTACACTGATGGGTCCAAATGGAAGATGGCAGTGCTGGAGCGGGAATTGTAGGGCCAAATTTCCGGAAGGCAATTGCAATGGGAAAAATAGCTTCCATTATTCAGGCGGAGGTCTACGCTTTAGAGCTATCTGCCAGAGAATGCCTACGTAGGGGTACTCGAGGAACCAACATATGCATTCTATCGGACAGTCAGGCAGCTCTAAAATCACTTATGAATTTCTCGTTCCAATCTATGTTGGTTTGGGAATGCTTTGAACTCCTCAATACCTTAGCAAAGAGGGTACCGGGACGCGAGGGGCATGCAGGAAATGAAATGGTAGATTCACTGGCCAAAAAGGGCGCAGACACTCCTCTCATAGGGCCAGAACCCTAGTCTGCTAGTTAGGGAATAGGCTGCACAAAAGATCTTCAGGTCGCGGTGCATTAATAATAATAATAATAATAATGGAGTTCTTTATACTAGAACTTATACTTCCATATGGGAGATACGCCTGATTTTCAGCCAATTTTGCCCATGCAACTATTAAGGGTCATTTATACACTTAATTACTCTATTCATGATTCTCATCCACTTTATATGGAACCCCTTTTCAGCATTTTTCCCGGATATAGATACCACTACTTACGTCCCCATACAAAAAAATGTTCAACATTTTACTGAATACCATTAAATATTTTATTTTTCGCCAACATTTCGCTCTAACATATTTGTCGCACATCTCCATCCATAAAGCGATACTTTTCCAGTGGCTGTAAAAACTTTAGGCTTTTCAAATTTAAAATTTTGTTTTCTTTATTTCCTTATAAAAAAAATTATTGAAATGAACCAAATTGTTAATAACTTTTCCCATAGAGTTTGACTCACCTTAATTTAGATATTATATTAAAATTAAAACCGACAAGTATTTATGTAGAATTTAATAAATATAAAAATATTTAGTTATATGAAAAATGAAAGAAATTTCCTATAAAAATTATTGCTGCTTCTGGATTTGGTAATAAAAATGTTTAAATTAATTCTTTACACTTACCCAACCCATTTGGTGGTTTCACATCGCAAAGGAAAAACAAGAAACAGACAAAAAAATATTCTAATCTAAAAAGAATTTTTTAGAACAAATAAAAATGAAGAAATTAGTTTTTGTTATTAAAATTTAATGCGGTCGTTCTATGCATAATATTAAGCAATATTAAGCAATATATATATTTGTTTTTATATACAATCCATACATTGTGCACAATATAGATAGTAGAATAGACAGGTGTGGATTTAGTCGATAAAGTTTATTGGGGCCCAATCTTACATTTTGAAGGTACATCTTGGCATTGTACTCACTGTGTCAAGAGTTTATTAAGTTTGTTCGTCTGTTTATCATATCAAAAGAAGATGTGAAATACATATTTCTTATTGATCAGTATCACCAACATAATGAGTGTATAATTTCATACTAAAAAAAGGTTCTATTAGGAATTCGTTTTTAAGTTCTGAGTTTTTATGACACTATGATTTATTGTGATTAATTAAACAAATTTATTTCCCGCACTAAGTAAATATAAACTCAAAATTCAAATAAAAATCTTCACCTCTTTGTTAAATACTGAATTCAAACTTGTATATATAAATATAATATCCTGCATATTTTTTTATATGTTGCATATTTTCGTACTATATATATACATACATATGTACATAAAATTATATATAATTTTGTAAACCTTAATTACTTAGTAATAGCTAAAAAATATGGTATTTAAGGTGGATATGCTTATTACCATATTTATGGTATTCCTTTAATGACTTAATCATTTGAAATAGCTAAAAACCAGCATTCACTACTTTACTGTTTATGTAATTCTGTTTTTTTTTATTAATTTTCACTTTGCTACTTATATTTAAATATGTACATGAGCTTTTTTACATTTAACCTCGCCTAATATTATTATGATTTTTATGGCATGTAATACATAGAAGGTGGTATATGTGAGTATACTTAGTTAAAGAGATGTGTATGGTTCGTATAGAATTTGTGCAATAAATTCAACTAACCTATAACCTTTTAAAAACAAATTTCTCTTTTAAGGTGAATTAAGTTATTGGCAAGACGAAAAATAAATACAAGATAACGGCAATTTCTTAAGATCACCAGAATGCTTTAAAGGCTTTCGTCAGAACAAATCTGAAAGAAAAATTCAAAGCAAGTAGTGTACCGCTTATGCATTGAAAATCCGCGTGGAATTAGAATTTCAAGAACCCTGAATTTGATGGTAATAATAACCTTTATATAACCCTTTATATAACAATAGTTGTTATATAAAGGGTTATCCATTTTGCGGTTTCAAAAGTAAATGTAAATAAAACACATATAAAATATTTTTTATCATGATATTTCTTTTTTATTATAAA
The DNA here is from genome assembly GCA_963854835.1 of Megamerina dolium. NCBI lineage: Eukaryota > Metazoa > Arthropoda > Insecta > Diptera > Megamerinidae > Megamerina > Megamerina dolium. The sequence goes on from OY978526.1 coordinate 68,996,040, forward strand.
GTTTGAACGTTGACATTACGTGTGAAATACTACATCATTTAAATGACCACCACGCGAATTGTTGCAAGCATCGATTCTTTTGAGGTAATTTTCGACCACTTTTTGACACATATTGGGCGGTATCTCAGCCATAACGTGACGAATGTTGGTTTTTAGGTGCTCAAGAGTTAAAGGTTTATTTGCATAAACACGGTCTTTCGCGTAGCCCCCACAAAAAAAAATCAAGCGGTGTCAAATCGCATGATCTTGGTGGCCACTTGATATCGCCACGACGAGAAATTACGCGGCCAGAAAATTTCTCTTGCAATAAAGCCATATTCGCTCGAGTTGTGTGGCATGTGGCACCGTCTTGTTGAAACCATATATTCTCTAAGTGGTATTCTTCAATAGCAGGCAAAAAAAAGTCGGTTATCATATGACCATAACGCTCCGAATTGACGGTGACAGTCGTTCCATCGTCGTTTTCGAAGAAGTAAGGTCCAATCACACCTCCGGACCAAAGAGCGCACCAAGCAGTGACTTTTTGTGGATGTAGAGGCCTCTCTTCAATTACTTGAGGATTCTCAGAACCCCAAATACGACAATTTTGTTTGTTAACATACCCAGAAGAAAATTTTGTTCGAAAAATCGCCGTCCACCGCCTGTTGTTCAAGCACCCATTCGACGTATCTACGACGTTGTGAATGGTCAGCTGGCTTCAGTTGTTGTGTGAGCTGGATTTTATATGGATGTAGGTGTAGATCCAAAGGCAAAATACGCCATAATGTGCCGTAAGATAGTCCTAATTACTGAGAACGACGAGGAATCGACACATTCGGGTCTTCGGCAACACTTTCACTTACAGCAGCGATATTTTCGATAAGGCACAGGCCTTACAATATCTGTAACTGATCCAGTCTCTTCATATTTCTTCACAATTTTGCCAATTGCTTGCGTAGTTGGACGATTATGTAAACCATAATCTCCTCTTAAAGCACGATATGTGGCTATGCCAGAATCACCATTTTTGTAGTAGATTTTTACAATTTTAATGCGTTGGGCGATAGTTAAGCGATCCATTTTCGCAAATGTCAGACTTTGAACTGAAAAAGAAAGAAATTGTTTTAACATCTCAGTTTGACAGATGTCTAATTCTAGCCCTATACTTTTGAAACCACGAAATGGATAACCCTTTACAATTGTGATAAAGTGTATCACAATTAATTAAATGTAGTGTGACACAAAAGATTCATTAGGTCGCAGCCTCGGCCTTTAGGCAACCTACAATAGTAAATTATTATTATTGAGAGTAGTGTGTGAATATACTTTTTACTGGCTATATTAATAAATAGAGTTGTATTATAGATCTGGTTTTTGGTAACTAATATCTGATATCTGACAACTGTTACCTAATTTCTAACTACCAATTCCTCATACCTAAAAACGAATATTTGATATCTGATATCTGATATGTAATACCGGATAACTGATATATGTTACCTAATACCGAATACCTAAAATCCTGAATCGAATATTTGATAAGTAACACCTGATAACTGATAGGTTATACTTCATATATGATATTTGACCTAATTTTTGATACCCAATAATCTCGTAGCTGATGCTAAATATCTGATAACTGGTTACCGGTATACAGTCATTTGTATCTGATACCCAACACAAACCCATCAATATAGCCAATGAACGAACCACACTCAATTTGCGTGAAATAGCTTTTGATAGAACTTTTTAACAAAGCTCGGCAAAAGCTACGTCACAAAAGTTTAGCCAATTGAAATCGGCTCGTATTAGGGTGCAGCGATGAAAAAAAGTAATATCTAATATTTTATCGAAAATATATATCCAAGGAATAAAACCGTTATATAAAAAATGGTTTGAAAAAGCTTGTAAGTAAGAAATGGTTAATTTCCACAAATCCACCTCTCAACTGAAAGCGTATATTGAAAGCATTAAGAGCTCATTTGGACCATTGAAAATTTGTTTAGAACACCATGAAGCAAATAAGATTTATTTATGTGACAATAAAAATGTACCAGGGAGCACTATTTTGACAAATTCGACTATTATTTTGATATGCTGCAGAATAGTTTTTAATAAGTTTAGTAAAAATGCTTCATTGGTGAACGTTCCCCGAATTCTGAAAAACTTTTAAGGAAATTATTGATGCAACTCTGAGTTACTGTGTTCACTATTTGAATTTGACATCGAAGTTCAATGTCTTTTTAAAACCAAATGTAGTGCTCTTCAAGACGTCTTATAACATCTACAAATTGGTGATCAAACATCAAACGTATAATATAAATCAGTTCTGGTTGTATTAAGGGATCAAAAAAAAATTGCAAATGTTTCCAAGAAGCTTTCAAGATAAGCTTCTAATTCAGAAGTGAACATTTGAAATGTGCTTCTTTGTATGGGGAACGAGCCAACCTTATCTTGTATATGAGTGTCTGATTATATAGTTTTTAGAGTATTTTATTTTTCGATTAATTTAATTATTCATTATTCATTAATTTATTAAATATTCTTCTATGTTAAACCATAAAAAGATTATTAATAAAAAAAAAAAACTCGAGATACATACTATTAGCAATTAAAGTGCAATATGAATTATAAGATCTTGTTAATTAATTTCGAATGTAATTTAACAAATAGACCTCCTTATATTATATTTCTAAATTGATTTGATTTTTCACTAAATTCACTACTATATTCATTTAAAAAAGAATTTGAGATTGCAATAAGTAGTTATGTTGTACATTATCTAAATTCTATAATAATTAGTGACCTTCATAGATTATTCGTTGCCTTCCTAAATGATTCGTTCAAGTCTTTGTAATTTTTTATTTATAGTAAATATGTACTATGAATATATTTGTATAAGTAATTATTATATTTAAATAACCACGATTGTATTTTACGATTGTATTTTTCATGGACTTTTCAAACAAAAAAATACATATTTGCATTAGCCAAAGAATTAACGGTGCAAAGATGCTGTTATTGCTGTTGTTTTCTATATAAACTGATCTGATAATTTAAGATAATTCGTTTAGCAAGCTTCAAGCTATAAAAAAAAGAAAAACTTATCTACTAATATAACTATAAGCATTGCGGGAGCATTAACTGCTACTGTTTCTAGCGCTATTATTATATACGTATTATTTATAATACGTAGGTATATATTTTTTAGCTATTAAAATAATTATCTGATGACTTGGATTTTGCTAAATTGTATCAATTGGAATTTGTTAATATTTAATTCAATATAGGTTAGGTTAGGTTATGTGGCTGTCAGCCCTCTCTCTCTCTGAGAGGACACACTTAGACCAGAAAGACGCATTTTGATACCACCGAGCTTCTCTTCCAATACTGTTTTGCGTGTAAAATTTAGACAGCATTAGAAGGGACCTACTTATAATAGCCGGTTCCGAACAGAGCTCTTTTAAGAAGCATTTTTGGCAAACTGTTACTGCCGGAAAAATTGCGAATTCTTGCCGCTAGGTGAGTACCGCTCGAAAAAAAAAATCTTTTCGATATCAAATTTTGTTATGCTTCAGCCGGGGATTGAACCCACGACCTACAGATCACAATATATTCAATATAATCAGAATATTCAATATAACTTTATTTTATTTTATTCTATGTGATCGCTGTCTTTACAACAGCTGTATAGGCATATACTAAGTGGGGTAAAACGCTTTAACGGCCGGACTCTGAGATAAAATATAAATAGTAAATTTTGGAAATAAAAAATCCCTCACTTGGACCCATCAACTGGTTGAAACAGTTCGAATTGAATGAAATTCATTTCCATCTTCCATACAAAAGTATAATCTCAAATCGATATTTCAACATTTTTAGCACGACAACTTCTATCTGTAGTTGTGCAGGGCATCTAAGCTTCGATATTGCCGAAAATAAAAATTTTCATTTAATTGATTGCTTTTTGAAATTCATGACTAATGTTTTAGTATTGTATAATTATGGTAAATCATTCAACTAATTAGTAGTTTCCATTAATAATATCCAATTCGTTATAATTCAAAAATGCAAGGAAGTGAAGTTGTATGCATAACGGGGTATTACTCATTCTGAATTACTTAGTTTTGATTTGAACATTAACGAAGACATGAGAATTCTTTTGACATTCGTTCAAGTATTATTTCTTGAAAATCAATTGAGTCCAATGCTCAAATATATTTGCAATGTGACCTAAAAAAATTAAAATTACAATTCCATAATATATATGAGCAACAGTCTTATGACATCCAGTGATGTGTTTAACACCGATTTATTGCTAAAACAACTAAGTCAAATACATGATGGAATACCAGTATTAGTATTGAAACAAGACCAAAAAAGCATATACTCACTGAGAGAGAATTATAATCGAAAGTTGTTAGTAATTGTGAATTTAAACCACAATGAAGAGCATGACCATAAGTTACTACAACAATTATGGAAAAATCTACATGAAAATCAACAAAGTCGTCTTGTAATTTCATTGAACACACCACAAAAAGATGGAATGTATATGAAGGAAGAGGGTTTGAGAAGAAATAGAAACAATAAAGAAATTAGGCGGAGGTGAAATAGTCAAGGTCTCCTCTACAACATATGAGGAATATTTTCGAATGCGCAATTCTTTTGAGACACCTTATGGATTTTCGGTGCCATTTGTTCGCCTAATAAAATATTGCATTAGTAGAAATGACGATGGATGTTAACGTTCCTCATATACCAAGGCGCGTTTACAATAATTCGCAGACACTTGGATTGTATTCGCTGCAATTTTTCGATATTTGAGGGAGATGCGGTGCCCCAAAACTGAATACCATAAGTCCAGATTGGCTTCAGGATTGCTTTATATAATAGCACTTTGTATTCGAGATTCAACTTTGATCTTTTGTGTATCAGCCACCATAACTGATTAATTTTAAGCTTGATCTGAGTTTTCTTTGCCTCTATGTGATTTTTCCAGGTCAGCCTTCTGTCGAGGTGAATACCCAAGTACTTTGTTGAGGAACATTGTGGAACTGATTGGCCATTAATTTTAAGTGGGGGACATGTATCTGGCCTTAGCATGAAGGTTACATGTACGCTCTTTGATTCATTGACTTTTATACGCCATTTTGCTAGCCAGATTTCGAGAAAATCGATATGAGTCTGCAGGAGTTTAGTAGCTTCTATGGGGTTAGAGCGAGAGCACAATATTGCCGTATCATCTGCAAAGGTCGATATAAATGTATAGTTATTGCTGGGCATATCTGTAGTGTATAAGAGATACAGTAAGGGGCCCAAAACGCTTCCCTGAGGAACGCCAGCGTGAATATCCAATGGATTTGTTGTGTAATCCTTGTGATGTAAGAGAAATTGTCTTTTCGTGAGATAGCTACTAAGCAATGAGGAGACATTTGCAGGCAGTAATAGTTTGAGTTTGTAAATAAGGCCATCGTGCCATACTTTATCGAAAGCTTGAGTGATATCAAGAAAGACAGCTGAGCAATACTTTTTTTCTTCAAAAGTGTTCCTAATCAGAGTTACAATGCGGTGGACTTGTTCTATTGTGCCGTGCTGTTTTCTAAATCCAAACTGATGTTGAGGAATATTGACATAGTAAAGCGCATCAAAATCCAGCGGCTGCGCTGGCTAGGTCATGTCGAGCGAATGGAAGAACACGCTCCAGCTAAGAAGGTGTTATATTCGGAACCCGCTGGAGGACGGCGCAGAAGAGGAAGACCTAACCTCCGGTGGAAAGACCAAGTACTGGAGAACCTGACGGCGCTAGGAATTTCTAACTGGCGCCAGCTAGCGAAGAACAGAGATGGCTGGCGAAGCATGTTATTTTCGGCCTAAATCGATATTCGGTTGTTATGGCCACATAAGTAAGTAAGTAATGGCATGAAAAAAAATTAATACAAATCTTGAATGTGTTTCAATGTAACTGATAGAACACCCCAGCAGAGCCGACAGTAAAAATACATCATTTCAGGAATAAACTCTGAAAAGATTCTATCTTTTTCTGTCATATTAAGGAAATCATTTTTGCTATATACATATATATATATATATATATATCTATCTATATCTATCTATCTATCTATATATATATATATATATATATATATATATATATATATATATGTATATATATATATATATATATATATATATAGATATAGATAGATATAAATATATATATGTATATATGTATATATACATATATATATATATATATATATATATATATATATATATATATATATATATACATATATACATAGAATTTGTTCTTTACAAAATCATATACTTAAAAATTTCCAATTGTGGAACATATTTAATTCGGTTTAATAATAAATTAGTGCCGTGTAAAGAAAATTCAACCGAGTTCTTTGTATTATTGCAAATGGAAGAAAATCATCAGCTACAGCGACAACAATAGCAAGAGTTGTCATCAATTATCAATAGCAATAATTTGAAATTGGAAAAGATGATGGCGGAAAAACCAACCATCACTACAACACATCAGAGCAATCAAGGTATGAGCCCACCGACATCTCTATCCCACATACACACAAGATATATCACAAAAACGTTTAAATGAATCTCTACTAAAAATACTCCATGAGCGAGAATACCAAATAAAATTACATAAGCGAATTGTGGTGATAAAACAATCGTAATGCCATGGAACATTGATACCAAAAATATATCTGTAACATTACGAGCAATACATATTGTCGGTGCAGACGAAGAAAGATGCACGAGTATTTTAACCACGAAGAAAGACGCGTAAACATATTTGATGACGTCTTTCTTCGCCGTAGTCCTTTTTATGCGTCTTTCTCCGCTGTCAATTCTTGGGCTCGAGACTTTCTTCGTACGGACCGACGATATAGTTTGGGTTTACTTTTACCTCTTATATTAGTGCGTCTAATTCGAACCAGTTGCAAAAATGACCGATAAACCCAATGCCTTGTTCATACTGATACGAAACACTCCCTTCCAGCTATTGCTGCTTCAGGTTTACAAAAACAATCAACAACATATTTGCAATTAATTTAATAATACTAAAAGCTTATGACTTAGCAGTCTATATTTACCTTTAAAGGATCTAATATGTAAAAAATCACAAATCTATGGTAAGATTTTAAATTGTTGTCCTATGCAATTCAAAAACTATACTCTAAGCACATCTATAATTTATTCAAATAGTACCATGCAAGCTCACAGATAAAACACAATAAGGCAATAGCATTTGCAACAATATATAGCATCCAAAGAAAGTAGAAATCTTCTGGTTTAGCAGATGTATATATAGTTGCCACACTCAAATCCTTCGTAGACATGTGTCCTGCCTCAATCATGTAACGTGCTGATGACTTAAGCCAGAAACTCATGAGGCCAGCGGCATATGCTTCATTGATAAAATGATTCAAAACTTCACGATATATGGAATTTTCGTTGATCATAAGATTAAAATAGATCATATCGATAAAACAGATATCACTTAAACGAAATAGACGACGTGCGAAATATTTTTGTTGCTCTTCGTACACATTCCAGCGATCATTCGATACTGTAAATGCCATTGTGGTATTTAAAGTATTACGTATCTCTGTCAACACTTTGAGCTCCGAGGTGATATTGAAAACATTTCGGTAATTTTCAAGTACATACTTTGATATTTTTCTCATTTCAGACTGAACAGTTAATATTTTCAACGATGTACTATTCAGCTGATCAATGTTAGAGATGAAATTTGATAGTGGTGGTTCTATTATGAATGCTGCCAAGAATGCGCTAAAAATATTAGAGTAAAAAAAACCACTAAAAATGAGCAGCACAATGACGAATGCCAATGATGATCTCGCTTCGACCGGATATGGAAACGGATGACCAAGTACACCACGATAGCTGTCACCTAATATTTTGAAGCAAGTATTTGAATGTACGGGTTTCAATATTGACAATGCGCATAATATCAAGAAGGCAAACATCAATTTCAATCCAATAGCTATCAATGATAATGGGGAAATCAATAGAGCAAAGAGTATTTCATTTTTCGATATCTCTCGTTCCATCGGCAACATAACCTGCCAGCTCAATAAATGTATAGGATACGAAACTTCTGTGAAATTTTGAAAATAGAATGAACCTGTTACACTTGATGGTATATCTAAGGTTCCATTTCGTGTAAAATTCATCATATCGCTAAAGTGTCTTATTCGCAGCTTCTCTGGAAATGGTATTATCAAGTTACCATTTATTTTCTTAGCTAATGTTTTTATCAGCAAGTATACATATCCGATGACCTGTGTTCTGTTATGTGAATCTTCATACACCACACTACGTGGTTCTGCATTATCAGGTAATGTTGTAATATTGTATCCTTTTATATCTCTTAAACGATTGGGATACATTTCGCGTGTTCCATATTTCCATTTTTCCATAAGGAATTTAGGAAATTTATTGTAGCTGTAACAATCTTGTGTTGCTTGAATATCTCCAAAGATGAGAACAACATTAAGCATTTGATTTTTTTCCAAAAATTTAAAAATATTTTCCAACTTCCAGTATGGAATTTCCCTTGCGATTTTAGTATGTACAATTAGCACTCTTGCAAATCGCATATGTTGTAAGCTTTTTGATAGCATCGATAATATTTCCAAATCGGTAGTGTTGTCTAAACAAACGACCGCTAAAAGTTGCTGATTAAAATAACGTCGCACATAGACTGTGTGATTTTGAGTGAGCAAAATTTGAGGAATTTTCTCATTGCCTCTCAAGTGGTTACATTGAATGTATAAGATAGTCTCATACAATTTCTCGGCATAAATTGCTTCTAATATATTCACATGACTATCATCACTTCGAACTTCATTCTTTTTTTCTTCGAGAATTTTTAGTGTTTTCACAATTAATAGTAAATTCTTGAAAATTAAGAGAAATATTACTAACTGTAATATTCTCATCCTGAGTTTTGCAAGTACTAAGCATTGATTTTCAAATATGTGTTTCTTACTTTAATGCAGGTACATAAATTTTGTAGCTTTAGTCAATAACAATTATTCTGAGTGCTATTTTACTGTATTTTTCTCTTGGGTCTCATATGATATATAATAAAAACATATGGACCCCAAAACTGTATCCAGGACATAGTGGCATTGAGTAAAGTGAATTATACTAATATACTTAAAAACACTCATGCACACTTAATATAGACTAACCATTATTAAATAAGCAGACATTTGAATATTGGTCAACGATTTCGATAATAAATGCTTCCAGACGAGTTTAATATATTCTTGCCTTTCGGTTTGAGTTAAAAATCATGCTCTAAATAATAGAACTTCTAACGTGGATAAAAAAAAAGAATAAATTATAGGTATTTGGAACCTTCATTTGGAAAATACAAGAAAAATATGCATGTGTAATTTAATTACATGTGGGTGCCGTAGCTCAGTGGTTAGTGTGTTCGCCTTCTGATCTGTAGGTCGTGGTTCAATACCCGGCTGATGCATAACAAATTTTATATCGAAAAGATTTTTCTTTCGAATGGTACCCACCTGTCGGCAAGCAATTGGCAATTCTTCCGACAGTAACAACTTGCCATGAAAAAGCTTCTAAAAAGAACTCTGTGACAAAGCTCAGAAAAAGTAATGTCACAAGTGTTCTGCCGTTCGGAACCGGCTAAAATAAGTAGGTCCATTATAATACTGTCCAAAATTTAAGACGCACAACAGTAATAGAAGAGAAGCTCGGCCAATGAGCCCTTTGGGGCTTTAAGTGCCACATATTTATTTTTTTTTTTTTAATTTAATTACATTCTGTTTCACCTTTCATCCATAGTTCATCAAGAGTTCGGGGAATGTTATCAGCTGCAGGCAAGGACTGTTTAAACTCAATCCATAGGTGCGCGATAGAAAAAGGGCCGTGTATCTTTTTTTTTTTTAATCAGGTTTTTGCAATGCTGGCAATATACTTAGTCTCACAGTTGTATTTTCAATAGATAGACCCCAACTTCTCAAGATCCAAAACAATCTAAGCTCTCTTTCTTGGAACCATGTTTTTTAAACGAATTGTCGACCAAAGCATAAATGACTAACCACAATTGCTGAAACTCTCCGAAAATTCCAGTCCTGCGGTAATAATTTGGCAATATAAAGTGTTGAGTTTTAAAATAATAATTTTAAAAATATTTAGAGTCTTTTCCTAAAGCCACAGGGCACATCGGGGAAATTGTTGTGCTGAAAAAAATGAAAAGTGGAAGAAATTTTATAGAGAAAAAATTAATAGAATTTTCTCGAATTTTGGGCACCCATGACGATTGTCTGGTGGTTTTTTGTTCATTTTGTATGACCACCTCATTATTACGCGGAGACAGAGAATAAGTTCAAGAGTAGTGTTGTGATGGTAAAAATAAATGGAGTTTGGACTTCTAAAAGCTATTCTTGGGCATCTTATGAAAATATATTCCATTCATTTTTTCATTATTTTATATAGCAGCCTTCTTAAGAAGTGATTATATAGGATGATTTTATTCTAGAAAATAATTGGGACGGCAAAACTGAATACAGACCGAAACATTTGACACCTCTAATGGTGACTGCTAAGCAGCTAAGGAGTCATTAGTCGATTTATATGTGTTTTCGCATTTCACAGCCCACTTAATTGCTAATAATGGAGACATGAGATAATTAGATTCAGTAAAAAATATTTAAGTGAAATAACTAATTATACATACATTTTACTTCGATTTCTGTGATGCTATGTGGTCATTTGTCGATTTTCAACTATCTTTACTTATCCTAAAGCATAAAGATAGGCAGTTTCTACCATTTTGAACTTTGCTATATTTTGACTTACATATTTTTTGGGAAATCTAATAGAATGGGGAATTTCTGCATATCAAACACCCATTATTAATGATCTTCATATGTATTATTCCATCGGCAAAGGGGGTGGGGCGACCCGACCTAATTCTCTGTACTAAAATTTCTACTTATAGTTAGGGATGTCAGATGTAAGAAATTGAATTTTGACGAAAATTTATTTTTTTTCACATAGCAACACCAAGTTTTAAATATTTAACGTAAAGAATTTGAAAAACCAACAAATATGACTTGTGTCGATTTCACCCAAATTACACTATATTTTAGGGAGAATATAAAATCAGGTTTTATGGGACATTTTTCCAACAACTCTTTATAGTGTGTACAATACATAAGTACGATATTAACCCTTCAAAGCCAACTTCGTTTTTCACAACTGGTTTTTGTGATACATTTTGAACTTTTGTGTATTTATGGATGTTTTTTACGACTTTTCAAAAAAGAAGTAAACATACCCTATATATGGGAAGCCAGAGGATTAATACGTATATTGCACAAACATGTTCTTTGTACTTTTCTCTATAAGATTGTTGAAAATAAGTAAAGATTTCATATGTCAATCATATGCCAATTCAATGTAGGAATGGGCCAGATGGCGAAAACAGAATATTATCATCATATTATCTTACTTGACAATTAACTGGCTGATCAAATGTGTATGAAAGGGATTATAGAATTTTGTTCAAATAATCGTGCTATAAATGTGATTCTATTAACACCCTCTGTATTGGATGCTAAACAATTCTATAGACTAAGACCGTTTCCAACTGTAGAGCTGACAGTGGAAGAAATCAATTCATTTTTATCGTCGATGTTTATCGATCACACACGTTATTTACCATTACTCTATGAGTGGACAGAAAGTAGTTAATTTGAGCAACGTCATAATTGATCATAATTTAATGAATGCTTTCTTGGGTCAACCATTCGTAATGAAATCCAATTACAATGGTACACATATCGCGTATACCAGTTACCATTTTAATACGAGCTGGCCTTTGTATTAAAATGGTAACTGCAGAATTTAATGCAATTAGACCATTGCTTACAAATGATTATACTGAACTAGTCTCCACGGTCGATATATGATGAATTTGCTCAATCGCGCAATTCATTGGACACACCCTACAGGACAAGAAAATACCATTGATATTGATATGAAATTTGTCATTCGGAGTTTGCTAGAATGCAGTTGAACTTCTTATTATAATCCTGTAGTGCTCAACAAATCTGTGCAGCCATATTAGCACCCTTTCCCTTGTTTTCCTAACCCTTGTTCAAGTTTTATTGTACAATTTTGTATAATAAATTGAATTGCGCACATATCAAATGTAATGCCACACCAAAACCATAGGAGAAGAATATTTTATTGCAATTGCTTTATAATATTTAACATTAAAATACTTAGTGAGTGCATGGTTAAATACTATTTTATTTTATTTCATTTCAACGCCAAACACACTCACTGGGGCTCCCGATTAATAACTCCAAAAGGCAAAAGACTATGTTCAATCATCACTAACCACGGCTACGATGTTATTTCAAATGGTCAACCGACATATTGGCCGACGGACAAGAGGAAAATACCCGATCTCATAGACTTTGGAGTCGCCAAAGGTTTGCAGATGGAAAATATCTCCACAGAGTGTAATTATGATCTATCATCTGACCACTCACCCACGGTAATATCTATAAAATCACCAAGCCCCCAAAGCAATTGCGTTAGAAAGAAAATAGACTGGTTAAAATTCAAGAAATATATAAATTCCCATCTTCCTCTGAGTACTGTATTAAGAAATGGACACGATGTAGACTCAGCACTCGAAAAATTCAACCAGCTGCTCTCATTAGCTCTCAGCTTAGCCACCTGCACAAAGGTATGCAAGCAATCAAACTATAGCCCATACACACCAGCCGATATTGAATTGCTAGTAAGACAGAAAAGAAGACTCCGAAGACAATGGCAAGAATTCAGATCACCGAATCTGAAAACACAGCTACAGCACTGCACTCGAAAGTTAAAGCAAGCTTTAAAAAATAAAAACAACAAAGAGTTAGAAGAGCACATAGCGAAATTAACACCTGGTGAAGCGTCAGACTACTCTTTGTGGAAATCAGCAAAAAAATCAAATCGGCCAATTCTCACTGATTCCCCCATCCGTTTGAGTGACGGTAATTGGGCTAGAAGCAACTGTGAGAAGGGTTTGGCTTTTGCAAACCACCTAAAAAGTGTGTTTACACCCAATCCACCCTCTTCACAGTCCTCATTACCAATATTAACTTCTCAACCTTGCTCAATAACGCTCAAAATTAAAAAAAAGGAAATATTCAAAGCAATTTATAAAGATTTAAACCCAAAAAAATCACCTGGTCCAGATAAAATTACCGGTAAAATGATAAAAGAGCTACCTCCGGCTTCAGTAATTCATCTGATGCACATTTTCAATGCTATCCTTCGTATTAAACACTATCCCAAATGCTGGAAAACTTCAAAAATTATTATGATAGCAAAACCAGGAAAAGACCCTACAAAAGTTGCATCGTACAGACCTATCAGCCTCCTGCCTCTACTTTCTAAAGTATTCGAAAAGCTACTTGTCATGAATATAACTCCATTTATTAATCTCAACCAACTGATTCCTCAACATCAGTTTGGATTTAGAAAACAGCACGGCACAATAGAACAAGTCCACCGCATTGTAACTCTGATAAGGAACACTTTTGAAGAAAAAAAGTATTGCTCAGCTGTCTTTCTTGATATCACTCAAGCTTTCGATAAAGTATGGCACGATGGCCTTATTTACAAACTCAAACTATTACTGCCTGCAAATGTCTCCTCATTGCTTAGTAGCTACCTCACGAAAAGACAATTTCTCTTACATCACAAGGATTACACAACAAATCCATTGGATATTCACGCTGGCGTTCCTCAAGGAAGAGTTTTGGGCCCCTTACTGTATCTCTTATACACTACAGATATGCCCAGCAATAACTATACATTTATATCGACCTTTGCAGATGATACGGCAATATTGTGCTCTCGCTCTAACCCCATAGAAGCTACTAAACTCCTGCAGACTCATATCGATTCTCTCGAAATCTGGCTAGCAAAATGGCGTATAAAAGTCAATGAATCAAAGAGCGTACATGTAACCTTCACGCTAAGGCCAGATATATGTCCCCCACTTAAAATTAATGGCCAATCAGTTCCACAATGTTCCTCAACAAAGTACTTGGGTATACACCTCGACAGAAGGCTGACCTGGAAAAATCACATAGAGGCAAAGAAAACTCAGATCAAGCTTAAAATGAATCAGTTATGGTGGCTGATACACAAAAGATCAATGTTGAATCTCGAATACAAAGTGCTATTATATAAAGCAATCCTGAAGCCAATCTGGACTTATGGTATTCAGTTTTGGGGCACCGCATCTCCCTCAAATATCGAAAAATTGCAGCGAATACAATCCAAGTGTCTGCGAATTATTGTAAACGCGCCTTGGTATATGAGGAACGTTAACATCCATCGAGATTTAAATGTATCCACAATTTCTGAGGAAGTTGCAATGTCCTGCAGAAGCTACATTCAAAAATTACACAATCATCCGAATCCCCTTGCTAGGCAATTGTTGCTGAGCAAGGGGCATCGTCGATTAAAAAGAAAAGACACACTGAATATGCTGTAAAATTGCTACATCTCGCGACTCACCAAATTGTGATGGAACATAGGGGATATCACATAGTTTTATTTAGTTTGTAAGATTTGAATACTTATTGTTAGTTTCTTGTATTTAAGAAAGATTCAATAAAAAAAAATAAGCTAACAAAAAAAAAAAAAAAAAAAATACCGACAATGCCATAATAACTCCAATGCAAAGACACATACTGATAAACCGATGGCAATGCCATAAATTATCAATACCAAAGATATATCTGTAATATTGAGGGACGTGAATTGTGTGAGTTCACTTTTATCTACTATATTCGCACGTCCAATTTGTACAAGTTCCAAAAATGACCGACGCATCCAATGCATTATCAATCCCGATTAAGCCACACAATCAGTATATTCATCGATGGTAGAAATATTGAATTATGTTGGAAAGCCATAAAACGTGGCAAATTTCTGCGAATACAATATTTCGTTAAGCTGACTAACGGATGGCGATAGAATTTTTGTACTTCCTGATAGTATAACCAATTGGATGATGGTACTGAAAATCCATATGGTGTATCAAAAGAGTCGCGCATTCGAAAAAATTCCTCATATGTGTCCACCGACAAGATGAGTTTGAAAAATTCACTTTCGACTGTGGTTCTTATTATATCCACTTCCTCAGGATGCATTTTAATTCGAATTCCTGAATGTTTGATATCGTCAAGTGTTTCCAAACGCAAAGTTTTCGGCGGTTCTGTGATAAAAGTTTGCAAATAAGCAACGTACGATGTATTAAAAATCACACCGGCAACAGAGATAATCATATAAATGACACTTCGAATACCAGTACACTGACGTTCCATTACAAACGGTTGACCCAAGAAAGCATTCAATAGATTATAATTAACTACAAACTTGCTCCAATTAATTACTTTCTGTCCACGAGAATGGAATGTCAATGATATTGTGAACGATGCTGTCAAAAGGGCTACCAATACGAGTAACAGAGTAATATAATCGTATATGATGACATAAAATAGATATCTAGGTTTGTCCTTGGGCGCTGGCACCATAATACACCAATTAATTAGCTCATTTGGATTACTGTAGCTTACATCGTTTCCAAAAGACATATCAAATGATACCGCTGCTGTATCAAATGTACCATTTTCTATCATTCTAGTAGTATCTTGTCTTGGCATGATCGAGTGCAAAAGATCTCGTCGAGGATATGTTAGCGTAGCATTATGCTTTCGAGCATACTCTACTATTTGATTTGCAGTATAACCGCTTATTATTAAGCTTTCGATAGATTCTTTTAATATATAAACACGTGGTGGTAATTCAAATGCCTGAACTTTAATCGGATGTCCATACATATTACGTCTGTGATCAGGAAAGATTGATGATACATTTGATGTGATTTGTCCAACTTTCAGCTCTGTAGTTGGAAAAAGTTTAAGTGTATAGTATTGCTTTGTCTCTAACACATCGAGTGTTATGAAAATGATATTCATTGCTTGATTGCTTGTGCAATATTTTATCATCTTCTCCATGTACATTTCATCTATTTGTGGTGTGTCCAACAGAAGGATTTGACGACTTTGTCGATTTTTATATAGATTTTTCCATAATTTTTGCAACAACTTACGATCATTCTCTTCATTGTTGGTCAATTTCACAACTACTAGAAATTTTTTATTATAATATTCTCCAAGTGAATATAAATTTTGTTGTTCTTGACTCAATACTAATACAGGTATTCCATCATTTATTTTACTTAGCTTTTCGAGCAATAAATCCGTATTGATGGCATCACTGGATGTTGTTATTCCGTTGCTCATATATATTATGGAGTTGTAGTTTTGATCTTTTAAACTTACATCGAAGATATAATTGAGTATGGAACTCAATTGATTTTCAAGCAATACTACTTGAAGGAAATTCAAAAGAACTTTCATGTTCACGTAGAGGTTAAATCAGAACTAACTACATGCGATGGGTGCCGTAGCTCAGTGGTTAGTGTGTTCGCCTTCTGGTCTGTAGGTCGTGGTTAAATACCCGGCTGATGCATAACAAATTTAATATCGAAAAGATTTTTCTTTCGAACGGTACCCACCTGTCGGCAAACAATTGGCAGTTCTTCCGACAGTAACAACTTGCCATGAAAATGCTTCTAAAAAGAACTCTGTGACAAAGCTCAGAAAAAGTGATGTCACAAGTGTTCTGCCGTTCGGAACCGGCTAAAATAAGTAGGTCCATTCTAATACTGTCCAAATTTAAAACGCACAACAGTAATGGAAGAGAAGCTCGGCCAATGAGCCCTTTGGGGCTTTAAGTGCCAAATATTTATTTTTTTTTTTTTAACTACATGCGATTACTAAAGTTCCAGAATATCCAATCGTGCATACAACCACTAATTTTTAAATTTGACGAAATGAAGATTACGCAAGAGGGCATTATAAGCAATATTACTACAAATTAGACATCTCTTGGTAATAATAAAGTGAAAATGTAATTTTATAAAAAGTGGTTTGGTGAAGGATGGGGTGCAATTGAGAAGGCAGCTAAACTAATACAAGATAGTACAATCCCACCTTCGAATATCACTATCTTTGTAGACAGTCAAGCGACACTGAAGGCAACTGAATGCACAACAGTCAATTCGAAAATCGTGCTGAACTTTGTTGTGTGACATAGAAGACCACAGGGTCTTTCTTTGCTGGGTTTCTGGGCATAATGATATTAAAGGGAACGAACTAGCAGACGAAATGGCCAGGAGGGGGCCTAGTATGGACGCCAATGGGAATATAGAAGAAATAGTTGTGAAGGAGGCGAACAGCCTGTGGACTAGCCGAGAGGATTGTGAGGTGTCCAAGACCTTATTGGCAAAGATAGACATGAGAAGGACGAGAGTACTTCACAGTCCAGCGAGCGGACTGTGTAGGGGTTGCCGAGATGAAAAGAAAGAAGACTAAATAAACCACTATTTACGTCTCTGTCCAGGACTACAGACAAAACGACTTCAATGTTTTTGGGGTCTCGTTTCTGCACAGGACTGGACGAACTTGCGAAAGTGGACTAGAAATGGCTTCTTAACTTCATATGGAGAACCAAATGGTTCAAGAAGGATGACTTATGAACACTGGTTACTCTGAGCGGGCATACCTCCTCCGACAATCAAGGGCAATCACAATGGGCAGTAGATGCTTCCGAGTGGAATTGTGAATATATATTCACACACGCCCTTCAAACCTAACCGAAGCTATTTGATGTTATCGTTTTAACTAAATAGAGAGAGATTCAAATTTTCACGTCCACTGGCTGTCTATTTCCTTTGAGTTGCAACTTGAGAACAATAATCAAAACGAAATTAACATGATAACCGAAAGTTGGTAAAACAAATGTTATTGTAGGGCAGAGTGCACGTATTTCATTTTAGTGTAGACATTCCGCCTCGCTTGCGGGCACATTACAATTTCAATGCAGGAAGCAGCACATGGATAATATCACGAATGGGATGGCAATAGATCGACCCCTTCATTGCGGACTGCAAATATAAAGATATTAATTAATGTGTTGAACCAAAAGAAGAAAAGCATATAGGAAGAGATGACTGATGTAACTGCTTTTCGATCTGCAGACAAAAGGTCGACATTAGCGGTCAAAGTGATTAAGTTCAACGAGTGTGGTTCGAAACTAATGATGGTAATAGAAACCATTCAGTCTAATATAGGGTAGTGGCAAAAATCCTTAGGGAGAGATGATATAGGCTGAATGATGTGCGAAACGAATGTTGATTGCTGAATGTGTTGATCTATGAATACTGATTGTGGGCTGTTGATTGATGACTGTTGATTGTTGAATGTACGTATCTCCTCAAAATAGTGTAATACTTGTACTCACCTCTACGTTTAGAGTAGTGATCTGCCAGAGCTTTCTGTGGGTATTTCCAAAGTATGCAATTTGCCGCTGTATAAAACATATCCTTCCGTCGTAGACAGAAGGATTTGTTGAGTGTATAAAGATATAAGAGCATTGTCCACAAAGCGGAATTTGTACTGAGTCGTCGGCCTCATTGGCGTCCATACTAGGCCCCCTCCTGGCCATTTCGTCTGCTAGTTCGTTCCGTTCAATATCATTATGCCCAGAAACCCAGCCACATAATAAAGCTCGGTACGATTTTCGAATTGACTCTTCTGGATCCAATTTCCTTCAGTGCCGCTTGACTGTCTACAAAGATAGTGATATTCGAAGATGGGATTGTACTATCTTGTATTAGTTTAGCTGCCTTCTCAATTGCACCCCATCCTTCACACAATCACTTTTTATAAAATTACATTTTAATTTTATTATTACCAAGAGATGTCTAATTTGTAGTAATATGGTTTATAATGCCCACTTGCGTAATCTTCATTTCGTCAAATTTAAACATTAGTGGGTGTATGCACGACTGGATATTACGAAACTTTAGTAATTGCATTTACCTCTGATTTAAGCATCTACGTGAACATGAAAGTTTTTTTAAATTTCCTTCAAGTAGCATTGCTTGAAAGCCAATTGAGTTCCATCCTAAATTATATCTGCGATGTAAGTTTAAAAGATCAAAACTACAACTAACGCAGAAAAACGAGAGGCCAAACTCATTATATTTTTCTTTAATTAAGGTGACTTTTAAATGACCTTTCTACATTAAATTTTCTTTAATCTTCAAGTCAAAATATTTTATATCCAATGCAAAATCGGATAAATTTTCGGGTAATTATGCTGGAATAAATATACAATTAGGGTGGATCCCGAAAAAAAGGTAAGAAAATTCCACCCATACTTTGAAATATTATGTTGAAAATCTCTCGGGATAAAAATTATTTTTTTCTTAACCCTTTTAGTACTGCCAAAATGGGGTTTTTTTTATCATAGTGCAGTTGATGATTGTCCCATGATTTGAAAATGATACAGCATTGAAAAGCTATCAGGGAGGGCTATAATTCCTTAATATATGACTATGGAATTGAAAGAGCTCCTGAAGAAGCATATTCAGTTCCCCTGATTCTACCCTCCTAATCAAAAATTTTTCCATCATAATGTTAAAGACATGAAAAAAACAAATAAATTGTCCCTTTTGAAATGTGAAATGAAATTTTCATTAAGGGTTAATATCTAATCGATGAAATTATGAAACATTTTTTTGTATGCGGAGCTATGCACCTAAATATAAATGCCTTAAAACGAGCCGAATTAAGTATTCGTAAAAAGGACAGAAAGAAAAAAATTTTACTTTCAACTGAACTGATAAGTGAACCAGAGTTGCTACTATATAAAAATTTGAAAAGTAACTCCAAAAAATGTACTAAGATTAAAAAACTTAAGAGCATTAAATAACTTAAAGCACTTATTTACAGGGACGGTCACTGGTGTTTATGAACCTATTCAGAGGAGCCGGTTATTCGTTTTAATATTCACTGTAGATGTTGTGGAAACTTGGATAAATTTTGGCTCTATTTGCGTAATTCATAAACTATAATTTGAATGCATCTAGATTTTATTCATATAATACCAAACATGCTCACACATAAAACACAATATACAAATAATAATTTCAACAGAATATAGCAGCCAAATAAAGTGGAAGTCTTCCAGCTTAGCAGCAGTATATATACGTGCCACACTCAAGTCCTTCGTAGATAAACGTCCGGCTTCGATCATGTAACGCGCTGATGACTTTAACCAGAAACTCATAAGACCAGCAGCATAAGCTTCATTTATGAAATGATTCAATACTTCACGATATATTGAATTTTCATTGATCATTAGAATCAAATACATCATATCACTGAAACATATATCGCTCAGACGAAATAGACGACGTGCGAAATATTTCTGCTGCTCATCGTATATAATCCAGCGATCATATGGCACTGTGTAAATCATATTTGTATCCAAAGTATCACGCATATCTGCAAACATTTTTGTATTGTGGGTTATATTGAAAACACTCCAATAATTTGTAAGTGTATCATTTGGTATTTGTTTAGCTTCGGGCCAGAAAATCAATATTTTTAGAGATGATCGATTCACATCATCCATATTGGAGATGAAGCTTGATAGCGGTGGCTGCGTCATGAATGCTGGCAAAAAGGCATTAAAAATGTTCGAGTAGAAGAAACCGCTTAAGGTAAGCAAAAGAAATACGAATGCCATTGTGGATGTTGGTTCGATCGGATATAGAAATGACTGACCCAATATGCCACGGAAACTTTCGCACAACAAATGCATACACGAAAACGTATGCGCACGCTTCAGCAGCCACGAGCCACACATTATTAGGAGCGCAAATACAAATTTCAATGCAATTGCAATCAACGACAGTGTGGATACCAGTAGCACGTAGAATATTTCATTTGTTGATATTTCACGTTCTACCGGCAGCATAAGACACCAGTTCACTAAATTCAACGGTAATGAAATCTCACTGAAGTTGTCGAAAAAGAATGAGGCAGACACACTTGCCGGTATATCGATTGTACCGTTCCTAGTGAAATTTAACATGTCATTGTAATAAGATCTTCCACTTTTTACTGGATATGGTGTTGCTAAGCTGCCATTCATTCGCTTAGCTAGCGCCTTCAGCATGAGATATGCATATCCGGTGATTTGTGTCCTATTATTTGAATCTGTATAAACGATGCTGCGTGGTTCCGCATCATCGGGCATTGTATTAATATTATATCCATGTAAATTTCTCAATCGGTTTGGATAAATGACACGCGATCCATATTGCCATTTCTCCATGGTGAAGCTCGGAAATTTGCTGTAACTGTAGCAATTCTTTGTCGTTTGAAAATCTCTAAAAATGAGCAAAACATTTAGCATTTGCTTTGAGTGAAAAAATTTGAAAATATTCTCTAATTGCCGTACTGGAAATTCCCCTTCGGTTTGGCGATGTAAAATTAGAGCTCTCGCAAATCGCATATGTTGTAAGCTTTCCGTCAGTGTATATAACATTTCCAGATCGGTAATATTTTTCAAACAAACTATTGCTAAAAGCTTATGATTGAAATTACGTTTAATGTATATCGTATGATTATGGGTGAACACCAATTTTGGAACTTTGTCATTCTTTAAAGCGTCACCTTCTTCACAAGTGTCATCTAGACCACGTCGAATATATAGCACAGTCTGATATATTTTCTCGTCATAAATTTCATTTAAGAGATTTATTGCATTTGTAATCGAAAGAAAATTCTTCAAAATTATTACAAATATTAAAAATCGTAATATTCTCATATTGAATATTTTATTTGATTTACTCGTGTAACCGTCAAGCTATTTATTAATACTAATTGTTGTATATTGTATTTACTTTTGGTGATTATAATATAAAATATACTTTACATTACATGACTTCCATAAAACTGAAATGTCATTTACGTAATTAATACTTACTCACTTATTTATGCGGCCGCCGAATTTAGGAATACCGAACTAAGACATTGTTGTACAGAGGTAATTCCTTGCCGGATTGTTGAAAGCTGCTTTATAATCAACAAATAGGTGGTCCGTGTCAATCTGGGTTTCATCTAGTCGATGGGAAATTCATTAGTTCTGAAGCCACATTGATTGAGTCCAATTAGGTTGTTAAATATAAGCTTCAATCTTCCACAAAGTACTCTCGATAAGACCTTGTATACCATGTTCAGAAGACTTATACCACGGTAGCTGGTTCAAATTGTGGAATCTCCTTTATTGTGTAAGAGACAGAACACATTGACCCTCTCATCTTCAAGCATGCTTTCGTCCGACCATATTCTGCTTACTAACTGGTGTTTTAAACAACACATTAAGTAGTCCATCTGTACCGCCAACTTTGTTGTCCTGTAGCCTTAAAGTGACTTTTTCGACCTCGTAATGGCTGGATGATGGAACGTTGATAACATCATCCGTGATTGAGGTGCTCGAACAATCTTTTCTGCAGGCGTAATTGGTCGTAGCGTTGCCATTCAATAATAAGGAGTAGTGTTTCCGCTATTTTCAAGACGTCAGGGAGTGGCATTGGGATTTAAAACGCTAATTAGGCGCTTCGTCTTCTCAAAGAATGTTCGAGGCTCATTCTTGTCGCTACTCATCTCTATCATTTCACACTCGTATCTTTCTAGCTCCATCTTTTTGCTCTTTCTTTGTATCTGCACCGCTTCTCAACGGTTAACGGTGCATATGCACATAATTATTGGCATTGAACCTACGACCTACGGATCAGAAGGCCAACGCACTAACCATTGATCTACGACATCTAGTACTATAATCGATCAAGAAATTATCAGTTTGATTTTAACTGATCAAGATCAAAAATGCTTATCTCACAGTGTTATGAAAATGGAAAGCATTAATGGCGCGTATTCATAGTCAAAATAAAGTGTCTAATAGCCGTTACTAAATTCAAGTTGGAACTTAATTTTGACTATGAATATGCCCCAATAATTGTTAATGTTGATTAAGGAATGGGCTTATACCACTTTGACCATGAATTAATTAAATTGTAATCGCAGGTAACAGGTTAGTCATACATTTCACCGTTCTGGAAGTGATTTCTGGGATTTTTAGAAGCACATGAAAATTGAAAAATAACACCTTAGCTGCCCATAACTCGAACCTAGAGGGTTAAACTATGTGTTCATAAGGTCCGGGAAACTTGAACGGTTTTCTTGTGGCTGTCATAAATATAAGGTATAAAAAAAAGAAATCCATTATTTTTGCATTAAATTGAAAGTTTTAATTAGTTAGAATGACCCGATTTAGGTCAAATATGCACCGTTTTGTTCGATAACTTGTTGACATTTTGAAGGTAATTTCATAATGCCAATCTCATAGAAAACTGTAAAATATTACATATATTCTCTTTACTTGTGTCCATCTCTGACACGTACTCAAACAATATTGAGTCAAGCAATCACAAAACTGCCTGAAAAGTTTATTTAGTACAAAATACTATCTTTCTATCACTATTTACGTAACCCGATCGCACTTATACAACGCGAGATACAGATTACTAAAGCCATCTATTGGAAAAATAATGAATTTCTTTTTACTACACCTGATATATCGTGGCTCAACTTTCTTTTTCACCTCACTAATAAAAAAGAAATGTTAATAGCTATTACGTAGTTACTTTTGGGGTTGACCATATTGTTGAAGCAAGTTTCATTCATTCACAAATGTGCAAATCTCCATGTCATTATAATTAAATCATTCATTTCAATTTATTAGTTCTTGGGTGTGAGCACTTAGTTCTAATATGCTCAACTGCGAATGACAATATGACAGCTGTTTTAGGATTCGTTCAAGTATTATAACGAGTATTAAATACTGGCTACTCGTTAATGTTATTAATGTCTTGTGTTAGTCTTTTGACTCAAATAATTATATTTAGTAAGAAGTTTTTTATAAAAATGAATGAAATATAATAAAATTTCGATAACTTCATAATCATATATGTGAAGGAAAAATACACAGTTATTACATAGGATACATCTCGCAAAATTAAAAACCACCTTACAGTCGGCTAGGGACCGAATTATACCCTGCATATGTAGATAAACATGAAAAAAGTTTGCGCGAATATCCATCTTTTTCTTTTATTTCCACTTTTCGAGAAATAATTTTTGCATATACTACGAATTTACAACCGAAATATGGTTGACCTTGACGAAGTACTTTGTATGTTATGAGGGTTCTAAAAGGGATAATTTAAAGGAGGTTTTTAAGAAAATTCCGAGGCTTAGTATGGTAGCTAAATAAAAGTTGACGTGGCTTACCTCTTTCTTGTAAATCCAATTAATTTTTCAATATTACGTTGAATAGTTCGTAAGTTATAACGGCTTAAGTTTTTTTAAATTTTCGTAACTTTGTATGGTAGCCCCATTAAGAAGTGGGCGTGGCATGTTGAATTTTTGCCAGATTATGTACAACTACCATATTAACCTAAGTATTAATTATGATTGTTCTAGACAGAAGATTGCAGAAGCTGTAGCTATCTCAATTTAAAAGAAATTCAGTCATTCTGTATGGGAGCCACTAAAAACAATGGGCGTGGCTAACCTATTTCTTGTGAGTATATTTGTTCTTACAATACGAATCTACGCCTTCAATCTGGTTGTTCTACGCTAAATAGTTTGTAAGTTATGGCGGTTAACATTTTTGTTTAATTTCCTCAACTTTGTATGGGAGCCCCAATAAGCAGTGGACGTGGCAGATTATTTTCGACTAGCATACTAGTCCAAATGTCAATTATGGTTATTTTAGACAGAAGATTGTAGAAGTTACAGCTGTTTCAATTTAAAAGAGTACAGACACTTTGTATGGGGGCTACTATAAAACGTAGGCGTGCACGTCCATTTTTGGCAAGGTTATGTAGCAGTATAATATAACTCTATGTGCCAAATATTGCTGTCCCAGATGGTATATTAAGTGAGTTATAGAAAGTTGAAGATTTTGAAAATTCCGAGGTTAGTCGCTTTGAATGCTCGGTGTGGGCGTGGCTATTGACCGATCATGCCCAATATCAATTTCCTCCGTACTCTTGGATCTTAGGCTACTTGTGCCAAATTTCGTCAAAAGAGCTCAATAGGTGCTCAAGTTATCGTGCGAACCAGCCAGGTGACAGACAGACGACGCTGATAACGAACATATATAATTTTCTATATCTCCGGATATTCCTTCAAGTGCTTACAAACATCTGACCGAAATAAATATACCTTGCATATTACATTATGCAGGGTATAAAAAGTGTGCATAGCTTGTTCCTTTCTTGCAAATCTAATAATCTTTGTAATACTAATCCATAACTTAAATATGGTTGTCCTACGATAAACAGTTCGTAAATTAGGGCGGTTTTAAGTTTTTTCTTTCCGCATTTATATGGCAGTACCTTTAAAAAGTGGGCGTGGCATAATGATTTCATGCATGCTTATTTAAGACTACCATATTGATATAAGTGTCAGTTATGGTTATTATAGACAGAAGATTGGCGAAATTACAGCGGTTTAAATTTAATAGAAGTTCAGACACTTTGTATGGGAGCTACTATAAAAAGTAGGCATGGCTCTCCAATTTTCTGCAGGATTATGTTATAGTAGAATGCAACTCTACGTGCCAAATATTGTTGTCCCAGATGGTGTATTAAATGAGTTATTATAGCAAGCTAAAAATTTCGAAAATTCCAAAGTTAGTCGCTTTGAATGCTCGGTGTGGGCATGACATGGTAATGGGCAGACCGATCATGCCCAAATTTCGTCAAAATAGCTCAAAATTTGCTCAAATTATCGTGTGGATGCCGTAGTGGTTAGTGTGTTGGCCTTCTGATTTGTAGATCGTGGGTTCAATCCCTGGCTGAAGATAAGAAAAAATGTTATATCGAAAAAATTTTTCTATCGACTGTACCCACCTGTCGGTAAGCAATTGGCAATTCTTCCGGCATTATCAATTTTCCATGGAAAAGCTTCTAAACCGGCTAAAATAATCGTATAGCCTATCAATACCAAAGATATACCATAATGCTTCCGACAATTTCTCAACCCAGCTAGATTTAGAGTATTTCCGATTCATGATAGTTCGATCGTCAACTCGGTTCATGAATATGCAGCAAACAATGTGGAACTAACATATGTGATTATTCAAAATCATGTAAAGTACGATAGGGCAAGGTTCACTGACGCTTCGTAGAAGTTAGTGATTTATAACGGGCAGTTACAGTGAACTTAACAAAGTTAGAGAGGGATGCATATGACGGTCAGAATCGTGTACTCTGACAAAACGTTGCTACATAATACGGGTGTGGCTTCAAGCCCAGTATGTGTTGAATCATCTTGGACGGGATTTTCTTCTTCTATGCGATATGTAAGGTAGATCCTTTGCATCTGTATAACGGTGAACATTCTGCTTTGGTCTCGAGTCATGCCGTGCCATGTGAAGCAGGGTATGATGTTGATTTCCACAAAGACGGCAAGAAAACTCGCTGTGGCACTTTGCAAGGGTATGCGATGTTCCCAAGCAGTTTATACAAATTCTATACTGGAGAACTGTGTGCATTGTCATAGAGTGCGTACGAAGAAGGACGCACGAGTGTTTTAACGACGAAGAAAAATGCATAATCATTGTTGACGGCGAATAAAGACGTGTAAGCATAATTAACGACTAAGAAAGGCTCTTAAGAGTATTTCATGACGAAGAAAGACATTTTATGACAGATTTGTTACTCGAGAGTTGGCGTCGATACATTCATCTGACCGACTATTTAATTATTTTAAAATTTAACAATTTAACAGTAGTAATTATTACGTATTATAATTTATTACTAGTTGGTTACTATAATTAGTGTATTTAATTTTTTATATGTTTTGTCTTATGGATTGTGTATACGCCAGAAAATTACGTTGCGCGCACTGTCTGGTGGATTTGGTGCCACCTTTATTACAAACGAATGCAACTCTGACTTGATCAGTCAGCTGTCGATTCGTTTGTTCTTGTTCTTCTAATTACTTACTTGATTTTTCCCGACACGAACAGTTCGCGCATTTTTTGTTCATTTTATATATCTCGATTATATGCCTAAAAATATTAAATTCGGTGTAATAATAAATTAATGACGTTCATATTTATCTCGAATATTTTTTCTTGTAATAAATAAAATACATAAAAAAGAAACAATCGATTTGTGGTTTTCGTGCTTTTCTCTTCCGTCTCAATACGGAATTTCTCTCGATAACGAAATGATTGAAATAAATCAAAAATTGATTTAAACATTTACTTTTAGCAATGGTATTGGCCACAAACGAAAGGCTTAACAATTCTAAAGGTGATAAAAAGTGTGCTAATGTGAATTCAACAACAACCACAAGTATTACAACAACAATTAATGAAGAAGAACAAGTGGAAGAAAAAGCGACAACAACAAGATTTGTCATCAAGTAACAATACCAATAATCTGAAATTGGAAAATATGATGACGGAAAATGACGTTACCAGCACAACATCAACAACAACAAAAACACCGGCAACAAGTAGATTTTTATTTATTATTATTTATTATTTTATTATTAAAGAACGGTTAATCAAAAAGCAACTTTAATTTATTACAAGGCAAGAAGCGGTCGGTGGTTGAAGTCGGAGAGGAAAAACAACATCAGTACAACACAAACAAGGTATGAGCCCACCGGCATCTCTCTCACATACACAGATTGGTTGAAAGAGTGTGGTGATAACTAAGGCGATGGTAAGTCATACGTACAGTGGCTCACAGCTTATTTCGTACAGTGTATATATTTTTATGTACATGGCTGTAACATCGAAACTAAAAAACTTATCAATAAGTTTTGAATGTAGATGTCTATGTATGTGTTTAGTAAACCTAATAAGAAAACGGGGAACCCCAAAAATTGTTCTTTTTGTCATGCAAGAGAGAAAAACTATTGATCAGCTGATTTTCAGCTCACATCTTATTTCGTACACAAACTTCAATGTAAGTAAGTTTCATTCTGCCGCGCAGTTACAAAGTTTTTTTGAATTGTATGAGTTTTTGGACCTTTTTAACTATTATAACAATTTTTATTATTATTATTTTAAATAGTTAAAGTGCTGTAAATTAAACATTTAGCGTTATGGGTCGTCGTACAACGATGGAACAGCGTAAACTGGTAATTAACCATTTTAGGAAAGGTCAGAGTGTGCGAAAAATTGCTGAAATGACAAATTTAAGTGCCTCAACTGTCCAATACATCATTCAACGCTTCGTTCGCGAAAATCGGTTGGAGAACAAGGGCAGAGAAGCACCTAATAAGATTTTCAACGCTTCAGACGAGCGTTATATTGTACGAAAAATTAAGAAAAATCCAAAGTTATCCGCTCCGAAGTTGGCTGCAGAGGTTCAGCGTGAAATAGGAAAATCATCCAGTGCTGAAACTGTCCGACGTGTGCTGCGCAATCATGACTTGAACGGTCGAGTAGCCCGAAAGAAACCATTCATTTCGAAAATGAATATACAACGCCGACTTGACTTCGCCAAAGAGCATATTATTAATACTCCTGCGTTCTGGAATACCGTTATTTTCGCGGATGAGTCTAAGTTTAATATTTTTGGCTCGGACGGAATGTCATATGTTTGGCGTAAAGCGAATACCGAGCTAAACAAGGAGAACCTTAAGCCCACAGTGAAGCATGGTGGCGGTAGCGTGATGGTTTGGGCCTGTATGTCAGCAGCCGGAGTAGGTGAATTGGTTTTTATTGAGGAAACAATGGACAAAATGAAGTACCTCGAGATTCTGAAAAACAATTTACTTCAAAGTGCAGACAAACTGGGTTTGCGGGAAGAATTTCGGTACTACCAAGATAATGACCCAAAACATAAATCTGGGATTGTGCAATCTTGGCTTATTTGGAACTGCCCACACTTGATGTCTCCACCACCACAGTCACCTGACATGAATGTGATTGAAAATCTTTGGTCTATTTTGGACAATAAAATAAGAACACACAAGATTTCTAATAAGCAAGACCTAAAGAAGGTACTGATGGAAGAATGGAAAAAAATCACACCAGACATCACTCAAAAATTGGTGGATTCAATGCCAAATAGACTCCAGGCTGTCATTAACGCTAAGGGATGTCAACTAAATATTAAAATCAACTTACTTTGTTTTTAGTTTGAACTTAAAGAGACTGTACGAAATAAGCTGTGACATGAATTTTCCTATTTTTTTCTTATTTTATTTTTTTATAGTGTCAAACACTAAAATTTTGAAAAAGTAAATTTTGGAAAATAAAAAACAAACCTTCCTTTCTAAAATGGCATTTATATTTTGTTCAAATTTTTGCTATATTAGGAATTACGACTGCAGCAATTTTTAAACTGTCACTGTACGAAATAAGCTGGGAGCCACTGTATATTGTATATATTTTATTTTTTACTGATTCATCACCGCTGAACCAAACAAAAAGACATTGTATTCATAGAACACGATATGGTATTTTTCTTGTTAATTATATTTACGCCTCTTTCTTCGCCGTCAATTATATTTACACGTCTTTCTTCGCTATCAATTCTTGAGCTAACATCTTTCTTCAAATTCAACGACGATATAGTCTGGGTTCATTTTTACCTGTTATATTAGCGCGTCTAATTCGAACCAGTTTCAAAAATGACCGATAAACTCAATGCCTTGTTCATACTGATCGAGTAGCTTGACCAATTAGCATATTCATTGATGGTATAAATTCATGACAAAGATGGAACACTCCCTTCCACTTATTGCTACTTCAGATTTACATAAACAATCAACAACCAATTTGCAATTAATTTAATAATTCTAAAAACTTGTGACTTAGCAGTCTATATTTATCCTTCAAGGATCTAATATGTGAAATTCTCGTTCGAAAAATTACAAATCTATGGTCAGATTCTAAATTGTTGTCCTATGCAATTCAAAAACTATACTCTAAGCACATCTATAATTTATTCAAATAGTACCATGCAAGCTCACAGATAAAACACAATAAAGCAATAGCATTTGCAACAATATATAGCATCCAAAGAACGTATAAATCTTCTGGTTTAGCAGATGTATATATAGGTGCCACACTCAAATCCTTCGTAGACATGTGTCCTGCCTCAATCATGTAACGTGCTGATGACTTAAGCCAGAAACTCATGAGGCCAGCGGCATATGCTTCATTGATAAAATGATTCAAAACTTCACGATATATGGAATTTTCATTGATCATAAGATTAAAATAGATCATATCGATAAAACAGATATCACTTAAACGAAATAGACGACGTGCAAAAGATTTCTGTTGCTCTTCGTACACATTCCAGCGATCGTTCGGTACTGTAAATGCCATTGTGGTATTCAAAGTATTACGTATCTCTGTCAACACTTTGAGCTCCGATGTGGTATTGAAAACATTTCGATAATTCTCAAATATATATTTCGATATTTTTCTCATTTCAGACTGAACAGTTAATATTTTCAACGATGTACGATTCAGCTGATCAATGTTAGAGATGAAATTTGATAGTGGTGGTTCTATTATGAATGCTGCCAAGAATGCGCTAAAAATATTAGAGTAAAAAAAACGACTAAAAATGAGCAGCACAATGACGAATGCCAATGAGGAACTCGCTCCGATCGGATATGGAAACGGATGACCAAGTACACCACGATAGCTGTCACCTAATATTTTGAAGCAAGTACTTGAATGTACGGGTTTCAATATTGACAATGCGCATAATATCAAGAAGGCAAACATCAATTTCAATCCAATAGCTATCAATGACAATGGGGAAATCAATAGAGCAAAGAGTATTTCATTTTTCGATATCTCTCGTTCCATCGGCAACATAACCTGCCAGCTCAATAAATGTATTGGATATGAAACTTCTGTGAAATTTTGAAAATAGAATGAACCTGTTACACTTGATGGTATATCTAAGGTTCCATTTCGTGTAAAATTCATCATATCGCTAAAGTGTCTTATTCGCAGCTTCTCTGGAAATGGTATTATCAAGTTACCATTTATTTTCTGAGCTAATGTTTTTATCAGCAAGTATACATATCCGATGACCTGTGTTCTGTTATGTGAATCTTCATACACCACACTACGTGGTTCTGTATTATCAGGTAATGTTGTAATATTGTATCCTTTTATATCTCTTAAACGATTGGGATACATTTCGCGTGTTCCATATTTCCATTTTTCCATAAGGAATTTAGGAAATTTATTGTAGCTGTAACAATCTTGTGTTGCTTGAATATCTCCAAAGATGAGAACAACATTAAGCATTTGATTTTTTTCCAAAAATTTAAAAATATTTTCCAACTTCCAGTATGGAATTTCCCTTGCGATTTTAGTATGTACAATTAGCACTCTTGCAAATCGCATATGTTGTAAGCTTTTTGATAGCATCGATAATATTTC
The DNA here is from genome assembly GCA_963854835.1 of Megamerina dolium. NCBI lineage: Eukaryota > Metazoa > Arthropoda > Insecta > Diptera > Megamerinidae > Megamerina > Megamerina dolium. The sequence continues at coordinate 69,027,561 of OY978526.1, forward strand.
CAAATCGGTAGTGTTGTCTAAACAAACGACCGCTAAAAGTTGCTGATTAAAATAACGTCGCACATAGACTGTGTGATTTTGAGTGAGCAAAATTTGAGGAATTTTCTCATTGCCTCTCAAGTGGTTACATTGAATGTATAAGATAGTCTCATACAATTTCTCGGCATAAATTGCTTCTAATATATTCACATGACTATCATCACTTCGAACTTCATTCTTTTCTTCTTCGAGAATTTTTAGTGTTTTCACAATTAATAGTGAATTCTTGAAAATTAAGAGAAATATTACTAACTGTAATATTCTCATCCTGAGTTTTGCAAGTACTAAGCATTGATTTACAAATTTTTCATTCTAATGCAGGTTCATATATTTTGTAGCTTTAGTCAATAACAATTATTCTGAGTGCTATTTTATTGTATTTTTCTCTTGGGTCTCATATGATATATAATAAAAACATATGGACCGCAAAACTGTATCCAGGACATAGTGGCATTGAGTAAAGTAAATTATACTAATAAACTTAAAAACACTCATGCACACTTAATATAGACTAACCATTATTAAATAAGCAGAAATTGGAATATTGGTCAACGATTTCGATAATAAATGCTTCCGGGCGAGTTTAACCCATTTTGAACAGGTACCAGAACAGGTTGAGATTTTTGTTTTATTTTTGGAGCAATTAAACATATGCGGTTCAAGATCATTACAATATAAAAAAAAAATCTATATTTTCGCCCATGTACGAAAAATCGTACGCTGGTCCGTTTATAAGAGAAATTAATTGTACTGGGAAAAATCATGTATTTTAATGAAAGGGAAATGTATTTATAAAAATATCTCAAATCGAATAGTACAAAGAAAAAAAAATATACGTCTTGGTGACTCGGATCCAAACCAATTTGTTTATTAAATATATGATACAAGTACCATTCCGACGAACAAAAGCAGCACAATTTGTACCTAAATGTTATAGGTTTGCCTCGTATATACATTTTGCATTAAAAACTGCAAACTTGCTAAAGTGTCTGTTGAGCAAGTTAAAATATGGACGTAGTTTTGCAAATTTCAATGTCAAAACGTCAATACGATATTAACCCTTCAAAGCCAACTTCGTTTTTCTCAAATGGTACTTGTGATGAATTATGAAATTAAGAAATTTATCATCATGTTATCTTCTTCGACAATCAACTGGCTGATAAAATGTATATGAAGACGATTGTAGAATTTTGTTCAAATAATCCGGCGATAAATGTGATTCTATTAACACCCTCTTTTAGTAAGCTAAACAATTCTCTAGACTTAGACTTTTTCCCACTACTGAGCTGACAGTGTAAGAAATCAATTCAAATTTATCTTTGATCACACACGAAATATGTATGGTCATCCGATAAAGTTTAAGCAGATGAAATGCCACCATGTGTTTATATAGTAACAGAAACATACGAGGATACATTAAGCAGTGGCGAATCGGCGACTTTACTAGTAAAGTTTGCACGAAAACATAATGCTGCGCTAATATATCCCTTACGTGAATTTTTACAGATATTTATATATAACCCTTGTGGCGTCACTTTTCCTGAGCTTTGTCTCAGAGTTCTTTTAAAAGCCTTTTCATGACAAATTGATACTGCCGGAAGAATTGCCAATTACTTGCCGACAGGTGAACACCGTTCGAAAGAAAAAATGTTTTCGATATTAAAGACGTCACGGTCGGGGATTGAACCCAGAACCTACGGATCAGGAGGCCAACGCACTAACCACTTAGCCACGGCCCCCACAGACAAAACTCCGAAAAAGTGATGTCGCAATAGTTCTGCCGTTCGGAACCGGCTAAAATAAGCTTCTAATACTGTTTAAAATTTAACACGCACGACAATAATGGAAGAGAAATTCGGCCAAAGAGCACTTCGGAGCTTTAAGTGTCATATATTTATTTTTTTTATTATAATAAGGGACCATGTCGCTAGGATGATTGGTAATGGTACCTTCGATACAATACAACATCGTGCCTAAAGGAAACCACAAACTATTTACTATTTTTAGCGGTCACATTTATTAAACAATAGCAATTATAAAGAATACTTAAATTTGTATATTGTCTTAAAATATATATTTTTTGAAATATAGTAATATGTTTAATATAATAGTTTTAATTTAATATATATTTGTTAGTGTTCAGTTCATTGTAAATAATTATAAGGTACATCACATAATATTTTTCACACTGTATGGTGTGTATAAGTTCTCCGATAGTTTGCAATCCAGTCCAATTTCTGATCTAAGCCATGATAATTGTTTTCGCCCTACGCCTCGCCTGCCCTCTATACGACCTTCCAGTATTAGTTGCAATAATTCGTATTTTGGCACACGTACGATGTGTCCTAAGTATGCCATTTTCCTTCTTTTTATCGTTCTCAGCAGTTCTCTTTCTTGACCCATTCCTCTAAGTACCTCCATATTGATGATTCTGCCGGTCCAAGGTATTTTTAATAAGCGGCGAAAACACAACATCTCAAAGGCCTCTAGTTTGTTCATGGCAGAGATTTTCAGTGTCCATGTCCAGTGTCCATATAGTAAGACTGACCATACGGGAAGCGGGTTTACATTTTGTTTTCTGCTGACTAACATAAGATTTGTCTTTTTAATGTTTATAAGTATATCACAGGATTTGCTCGCATCCACCACAGCTGTTACAAGCGTTTGTAAATCATCCGCGTATCGTATATTGTCAATGTACTGACAGTTTATTTTTATTCCTATCTTGATATTGTTACTAAACGCTTCCGCAAATATCTATTCTGAATATATATTAAAGAGTGGCGGGGACCGGATACACCCCTGTCTAATTCCCCTGTTAATGCGAATCTGGTCAATTACCATGTCTCCGAAGCGAACACTAGCACACCCTACAGGACAAGAAAATACCATTACTATTGATATAAATTTTGTCATCAGGGTTTTGCTTGAATAGGGTTGTAATTCTTATTATAATCCTGTAGTGCTCAACAAATCCATATTAACTAGAACCCTTTCCCTATCCCTTTTTCATATACACAAATCACAACTTCTGCATCGAATTTCATGTTCTATTGTCCAATTTTGTATAATAAATTAAATTGCGCACATATCAAATGTAAAGCCAAACCAAAGCCATAGGACAAGAATTTTTTATTGCAATTGCTTTATTATAAATTTAACATTAAAATACTTAGTGAGTGCAGGATTTTCCCAAATTTTAATACCATTTTATTTCATTTCATATCGATTATACCGTAGTAACTCCAATGCAAAAACACAGAATGATAAACCGATGGAAATGCCATAAATTATCAATACCAAAAATATATCTGAAATATTGAGAGACCTGAATTTTGTGAGATCACTTTTATCTACTATATTCACACGTCCAATTTGTACAAGTTCCAAAAATGATCGACTCATCCAATGCCTTATCAATCCCGATTGTGTAGCTTGACCAATTAGTATATTCATCGATGGTAGAAATATTGAATTATGTTGGAATGGCATAAAACACGGCATATTTCTGCTAGTACAATATTTGGTTAAGCTGACTAATGGCTTGCGATAGAATTTCTGTATTTCCTCATAGTAAGCCCAAGTCGAGGATGCTACTGAGAATCCATATCGCTCATTTGCTGCAAGACCGGCATAAGTCAAAAAAATCGATTTTCCATAAAACGCGTTAGAAGTTTTCAACTGACTCCAACCGTACACGGAAAACACGGAAAAAATTCTCTTCTCAAGCGGAGCATATAAGAGGTATTGATATGAATTTTTCACTCAACATGAAGTATGATATAACGAACAATTCTGCAGCATTAACTCAAAAATCACGTTTTTTGATTTATGCCGGTCTTGCAGCAAATGAGCGATATGGTGTATCAAAAGAGTCGCGCATTCGAAAAAATTCCTCATATGTGTCCACCGTCGAGATGAGTTTGATAAATTCACTTTCGACTGTGGTTCTTATTATATCCACTTCCTCAGGATGCATTTTAATTCGAATTCCCGAATGTCTCATATCGTCAAGTGTTTCCAAACGCAAAGTTTTCGGCGGTTCTGTGACAAAAGTTTGCAAATAAGCAACGTACGATGTATTAAAAATCATACCGGCAACAGAGATAATCATATAAATAGTACTTCGAATACCAGTAAATTGACCTTTCATTACAAAAGGTTGACCCAAGAAAGCATTCAATAGATTATAATTAACTACAAAATTACTCCAATGAATTACTTTCTGTCCACGAGCATAGAATGCCAATGATATTGTGAACGATGCTGCCAAAAGGGCTACAAATACGAGTAACAGAGTAATATAATCGTATATGATGACATAAAATAGATAGCTAGGTTTGTCCTTGGGCGCTGGCACCATAATACACCAATTCATTAGCTCATTTGGATTACTGTAGCTTACATCGTTTCCAAAAGTCATATCAAGTGATGTCGCTGATGTATCAAATGTACCATTTTCTATCATTCTAGTAGTATCTTGTCTTGGCATGATCGAGTGCAAAAGATCTCGTCGAGGATATGTTAGCGTAGCATTATGCTTTCGAGCATACTCTACTATTTGATTTGCAGTATATCCGCTTATTGTTAAGCTTTCGACAGATTCTTTTAATATATAAGCACGTACTGGTAATTCAATTGCTCTAACTTTAATCGGATGTCCATACATATTACGTGTATGATCAGGAAAGAGAGATGTTACATTTGATGTGATTTGTCCGACTTTCAGCTCTGTATTTGGAAAAAGTTTAAGTGTATAGTATTGCTTTGTCTCTAACACATCGGGTGTTATGAAAATGATATTCATTGCATGATTGCTTGTGCAATATTTTATCATCTTTTCCATGTACATTTCATCTATTTGTGGTGTGTCCAACAGAAGGATTTGACGACTTTGTCGATTTTTATATAAATTTTTCCATAATTTTTGCAACAACTTACGATCATTCTCTTCATTGAAGGTCAATTTCACAACTACTAATAATTTTGTATTATAATATTCTCCAAGTGAACATAAATTTTGCTGTTCTTGACTCAATACTAATACAGGTATTCCATCATTTATTTGACTTGGTTTTTTGAGCAATAAATCCGTATTGACGGCATCACTGGATGTTGTTATACCGTTGCTCATATATATTATGGAGTTGTAGTTTTGATCTTTTAAACTTACATCGCAGATATAATTGAGCATTGAACTCAACTGATTTTCAAGCAATACTACTTGAACGAAAGTCAAAAGAACTTGCATGTTCACGCAGAGGTTAAATCAGAACTAACTAAATGCGATTACTAAAGTTTCAGAATATCCAGTCGTGCATACAACTACTAATTTTTAAATATGACGAAATGAAGGTTACGCAAGTGGGCATTATGGGACTGCTACAAATTAAACCTATCTTGGTAATAATAAAATGAAAAAGTAATTTTACAAAAAGCATCAAGTAATAAAAATAATTTAGAAATTTGCTCCATAAATCAGATGTTGTGTAAATACGAGCTTTTCTTCAATATAAAAATAATTCTCGCAATATGAGTAGTAAGGAGATTTTTAGAAAAATTATACTTTTCATATTCCAAATATTCATATTTTAAAGTTTAGAACCAGTCTAATATATTGCTCTGTTATAGTTTTTAAATTTTATTGTTCCATTCGGAATTGTTTATCTTTGCATATAGAATAGGTGGTGTAGGTGGTATATTACGAAAGTCAATTATTTTGGGTTGATAATATTTTTTAAATCGATTTTTTCATTATATATTTTTCGTAAAGTAAAATAAATTATTATTTAGAAAGTCCGCAATGAAGCACCAGAGAAGAGGTGAAAATACACCACGTTTGGGATATCCTCTCTTGACCTCAACCGTGACGCTATCATTGTGTCCTCCCCCTATCATGAGCAACCTTCTGGATAGCATGGCGTAAATCCATCGAGTAACGACTTCATCAACACCATACCTTCTGATTAAGCAACACATGGAGTTGAAGGTAGCATTTTTGGAAGCAACCGCAATGTCAGCAAATAGCCCCAGAGTGCAAATACCTGCTTCCAACTCCTCCCCCACTATGGTATCACAGTCGTGAAGAGCTGATTCACAGGACCTCCCACTATGATAGCCATGCTGCCGAATACTTTAGGGATCTCGACTAAGTACCTCCGCTCTAATGTACTTTTGTTTCATCCATGCGCTCCAGACTTTTGAGAAGGATCGAAGTGAAGCTTATAGATGTTAATCTTTTTGCCAAGGAGTAGTCATCCATGCCCGGTTTAGGAATAAATACTACCTTGACGTTTTATCAGTAACTATCTTTCGAGCTATAAACCAATCAACCCTGGTGGTTGCCGAACATAACATGTCATTGGCCAGGGTGAGGTAATTCTACAACCCGGGAAATAAATTGATAGAAGTATATCATTGACCTCTGACTCTGGGCTTTAACTGCCCAATTTAGAATTTCTCTGGATTTCCTACGAAATTTCGAAAGCTCGGCGTTCCACCAAGGTACCGCTTTGCCCTGTCTGCTTCTACGTTGCGGACACGCCATCTCATAACAATTGATTAAGACTCGCGCGAGACCGCGCGACTCCTGGGCCACATCATTCACTAGGCCGGAAGCGTTTCCACATCTGGGGTCCGTTCCCATTTGGCGTATTGATACGTTCTCCAGTAGGTCGTATCAAGCCTCGCGTTTTGAATTTGGATACGGATGATTATTACTTGTGGCTCGCTGGGTTGCCCCGGTATCAGCACGCTCCCCGCACCTGTCTTACGACAAACCGACAACCCTCAAAGGGTGGCATGCCAGCCACTAACCTTTTTAGCCACTCGAGTGAATGAGTATTAGACCATTGCACCAGAATAATACCGTGCTTCACCCTCATCCTCTCAAAAGTAGAGGCCTCCTAGGAGTTCCCTATGTCTTCTCAGACCTGGCTGTCAACATAGTCTATCTGCACTTGAGACAGAAGACCCTGCTTGCCGTCTCCACGGATCGCAACCGTCAATGTACTCGCAGCGGCTTGTGCATAGCCACGCTCACGACTGTTGGTTGGGCCCAACAGGGAACAGTCGTGGTGACCAACCTTTCGAGTTTATCCGCGTGAGTTATCCCGTTTCTTGACCCTCTGGAGTGTTCACTCATGACAACTAGTCCCATAGTCACATTTCCCGACAGTCCAGATCCAGCATCTGAGGATTTCAGCTTGTTGACTTTTCCCCTCTTTGCCTTGCTCTTTCATGTGGGAGCGGTAGCTGTAGCATCACATGACTAATTGACCAGACCGGACGGATCATCATCCGACTCGTTTTTTTTTGCCAGTTTCTGCAACCGGAGTAGAGGAGCAGAGAATAATAGGCCTAACTAACCCGGCAACGACCACCGTGGCACTGGCTTGAGGTATCGCAATAGCGTCAGCAGGAGCTAATACCATTGCGACATCCTGACCAGCAGCAGCGCTATCATCCACAGGCAAAACGGTTCTGTCCAGGTCTGCGACCCGACCAACCATGCCGCCAATGGGAAGCAGAGGCTACGTCGGAACGCCGACCGAAGTCGAGATTGCCCTGGCACCTTCGTGGACAGAACCGTGAACCACAGGGGTCATCTGCATTTCCCGGACCATCATCGACTCCAGCACTCTAACCTCTCCTCGTTCAGCAACAGATTCTCCTGCGAAAGAGTCACAGGAGAACCTGATGAAGAGGCACAACCTGAAAGGTCCCAAAACTGTATAAAGGACGTAGTGCTATTAAGTAAAATAATTAGAGTATAATAATTACAGTAATTTTTCCGGCAGTAACAATTTGCCAAAAATGCTTCTTAAAAGAGCTCTGTGACAAAATTAAGTTAAAGTGATGTCACAAGCGTTCTGCCGTTCGGAACCGGCTATTATAAGTAGGTCCCTTCTAATGCTGTCCAAATTTAACACGCACATTGGAAGAGAAGCTCGGTGGTATCACAATGGGCATTTCTGGCCTAAGTGTGTCCTCTCAGAGAGAGGGCAGCCACAATAACCTAACCTAATAAACTTAAAAACGTTCATGCACAATTAATACATATAGACTAACCATTATTAAATAAGCACATATTTTAATATTGATCAACCATTTCGATAATAAATGCTTCCAGACGAGTTTAATATATTTTTGAGCTAACACTCAACACCACGCAATATAAAGTTTTGAGTCTTAAAATATCAATTTAGAAAATATTTAAAGTTTTTCTTAAAGCCGCAGGGCACCTCGGAGAAATTGTTGTGGTGAAAAAAATTACAAGGGATGGTCATATAATTTACTCTCTTGGGGACCACTGTAATTTTGTTGAGATGGCCCCGTAAGGCGTAGAAACACAGGGAGAGGACCTTTCGAAGAAATGTTATGGAGGAAAATGAATTAATTAATTAAGTTTTCTCGATTTATGGGCAGCCATATCAATTTTCTGGTGATTTTTGGTTCATTTTGTATAACAGCCTCATTAATACATGGAGATAGAGAATAAGTTTGTTCAAGAGTAGTGTTGATGGCAAAAATAAATGGGGTTTAATCTTCTAAAAGATATTCCTGGGCATCTTAGGATTATATATTACATTTGTTTTTTCGTTATTTTATATGATGAGAGGATGACGTTATTGGGATGGCAAAACTGAATACAGACCCAAACATTTGACCCATCTAAAGCTAAGGAGTTATTTCAGAACTTTGGTGTATTTATGGGCCGTTTTTGACAACTTTTCAAAAAACAAACAAAAATACCCTATATATGGGAAGCCAGAGGATTAACACGTGTATTGCACAAATATGTTCTCTGTACTTTTCTCTATAAGACTGCTGAAAATACCACAAACCTAACGAGTAAAGATTGCGTATGCCAATCATAAGGCAAATCAATCCGAATCTATGGTTTCTTCAGAAAACTGGGTCACATTATCATCATAATATCTTACTTGACAATCAACTGGCTGATAAAATGTATATGCTTAGGTGAATTTTTGCATACAAAGCTCAGAAAAAGTGATGTCGCAAGAGTTCTGCCGTTCGGAACCGGTTAAAATAAGTTACGCCAGCAAACTGTGGATGATTTTAGAAATGATTTTACTGAACTAGCCTCCACGGTCGATATATGATAAATATGCTCAATTGCGCAATTCATTGGGCGCACTCTACAGGACAAGAAAAGACGATTGATATTGATATGAAATTTATCATTCAGGGTTTGCTAGAATACGGTTGTACTTCTTATTATAATACTGTAGTGCTCAACAAATCTGTGTCAGCCATATTAGCACCCTTTCATTATTTTCCTATCCCTTTTTCAAGTTTTATTGTCCAATTTTGTATAATAAATTAAATTGCACACACACATCAAATGTAAAGCCAAAACAAAGCCGCTGGACATGAATTTTTTATTGCAATTGCTTTATTATATTTAACATTAAAATACATAGATTTTTTTGTTTTTTTTTTTTAATACCAAGAATTTATTGAATCTTTCTACCATTCGTAGAAACTCACAATAAGTATTCAAATCTTACAAACTAAATTAAAATTATCTGATATTCCCGTTGTTCAATCACAATTTGTTGAGTCGCCGCGAGGTTTAGCAATTACACAGCGTATTCAATGTGTCATTTCTTTTTAGACGTCGATGGCCTGTGCTCAGCAACAATTGCCTAGCAAGGGTCTTCGGATGGTTGTGTAATTTTTGAATGTAGCTTCTGCAGGACTTTGCTACTTCCTCAGACATTGTGGGCACATTCAAATCTCTGTCGAGGTGAATACCCATGTACATTGTTGAGGAACATTGTGGAATTGATTGGCCATTTATTTTAAGTGGGGGACATGTATCTAGCCTTAGCGTGAAGGTTATATGTACGCTCTTTGATTCATTGACTTTTAAGCGCCATTTTGCTAGCTAAATTTCGAGAGAATCGGGATAAGTCTGCAGGAGCTTAGTAACTTCTATAGGGTTAGAGCGAGAGCACAATAAATACTTAGTGAGTGCAGGATTTCCCCATGGTTTAAATACTATTTTATTTCATTTCATACCGATAATGCCATAATAACTCCAATGCAAAAACACATAATGATAAACCGATGGCAATGCCATAAATTATCAATACCAAAGATATATCTGTAATATTGAGAGGCGTGAATTGTGTGAGTTCACTTTTATCTACTATATTTGCACGGCCAATTTGTACAAGTTCCAAAAATGACCGACGCATCCAATGTGTTATCAATCCCGATTGTGTGGCTTGACCAATTAGTATATTCATCGATGGTAGAAATATTGAATTTTGATGGAATACCATAAAACGGGGCATATTTCTGCTAATACAATATTTTGTTAAGCTGACTAATGGCTTGCTATAGAATTTTTGTATTTCCTCATAGTATAGCCAATTGGATGATGGCACTGAAAATCCATATGGTGTATCAAAAGAGTCGCGCATTCGAAAAAAATCCTGATATGTGTCCACCGACAAGATGAGTTTGAAAAATTCACTTTCGGCTGTGGCTCTTATTATTTCAATTTCCGCATGATGCATTATAATTCGAATTCTCGCATGTTTCATATCGTCAAGTGTTTCCAAACGCAAAGTTTTCGGCGGTTCTGTGGTATAAGTTTGCAAATAAGCAACGTACAATGTATTAAAAATCATACCGGCAACAGAGATAATCACATAAATAGCACTTCGAATTCCAGCAAAATGACTTTCCATTACAAAAGATTGACCCAAGAAAGCATTCAATAGATTATAATTAACTACAAAATTGCTCCAATGAATTACATTCTGTCCACGAGAATAGAATGTCAAAGATATTGTGAACGATGCTGCCATAAGGGCTACAAATACGAGTAACAGAGTAATATAATCGTATATGATGACATAAAATAGATAGCTAGGTTTGTCCTTGGGCGCTGGCACCATAACACACCAATTAATTAGCTCATTTGGATTACTATAGCTTACATCGTTTCCAAAAGACATATCATATGATGTCGCTGTTGTATCAAATGTACCATTTTCTATCAGTTTAGCAATATCTTGCCTCGATATGGCCATGTCCATAAGTTCTTGTCGAGAATATGTTAGTGTAGCATTGTGCTTTCGAGCATACTCTACTATTTGATTTGCAGTATAACCGCTTATTATTAAGCTTTCGACAGATTCTTTTAATATATATACACGTGGTGGTAATTCAAATGCCTGAACTTTAATCGGATGTCCATACATATTACGCGTATGATCAGGAAAGAATGATGACACATTTGATGTGATTTGTCCGACTTTGAGCTCTGTATTTGGAAAAAGTTTAAGTGTATAGTATTGCTCTGTCTCTAACACATCGGGTGTTATGAAAATGATATTCATTGCTTGATTGCTTGTGCAATATTTTATCATCTTTTCCAAATACAATTCATCTCTTTGTGGTGTGTTCAATAAAAAGATTTGACGACTTTGTCGATTTTTATATAAATTTTTCCATAATTTTTGCAACAACTTACGATCATTCTCTTCATTGCAGGTCAATTTCACAACTACTAAAAATTTTGTATTATAATATTCTCCAAGTGCATATAAATTTTGTTGTTCTTGACTCAATACGAATACAGGTATTCCATCATTTATTTGACTTAGTTTTTTGAGCAATAAATCCGTATTGACGGCATCACTGGATGTTGTTATACCGTTGCTCATGTATATTATGGAGTTGTAGTTTTGATCATTTAAACTTACATCGCAGATATAATTGAGCATTGAACTCAACTGATTTTCAAGCAATACTACTTGAACGAAAGTCAAAAAAACTTTCATGTTCACGTGGATGTTTAAATCAGAACTAACTAAATGCGATTACAAAAGTTTCAGAATATCCAGTCGTGCATACAACCACTTATTTTTAAATTTTACGAAATTATGATTATAAAGGGTTATCCATTTTGCGGTTTCAAAAGTAAATGTAAATAAAACACATATAGAATATCTTTTATCATGATATTTCTTTTTTATTATAAAGTTTGAACGATGACATTATGTGTGAAATACTACATCATTTAAATGACCACCACGCGAATTGTTGCAAGCATCGATTCTTTTGAGGTAATTTTCGACCACTTTTTGACACATATTGGTCGGTATCTCAGCCATAACGTGACGAATGTTGGTTTTTAGGTGCTCAAGAGTTAAAGGTTTATCTGCATAAACACGGTCTTTCGCGTAGCCCCACAAAAAGAAGTCAAGCGGTGTCAAATCGCATGATCTTGGTGGCCACTTGATATCGCCACGACGAGAAATTACGCGGCCAGAAAATTTCTCTTGCAATAAAGCCATATTCGCTCGAGTTGTGTGGCATGTGGCACCGTCTTGTTGAAACCACATATTCTCTAAGTGGTATTCTTCAATAGCAGGCAAAAAAAAGTCGGTTATCATATGACCATAACGCTCCGAATTGACGGTGACAGTCGTTCCATCGTCGTTTTCGAAGAAGTAAGGTCCAATCACACCTCCGGACCAAAGAGCGCACCAAGCAGTGACTTTTTGTGGATGTAGTGGCCTCTCTTCAATTACTTGAGGATTCTCAGAACCCCAAATACGACAATTTTGTTTGTTAACATACCCAGAAGAAAATTTTGTTCGAAAAATCGCCGTCCACCGCCTGTTGTTCAAGCACCCATTCGACGTATCTACGACGTTGTGAATGGTCAGCTGGCTTCAGTTGTTGTGTGAGCTGGATTTTATATGGATGTAGGTGTAGATCCAAATGCACAGGCCTTACAATATCTGTAACCGATCCAGTCTCTTCATATTTCTTCACAATTTTGCCAATTGCTTGCGTAGTTGGACGATTATGTAAACCATAATCTCCTCTTAAAGCACGATATGTGGCTGTAGCAGAATCACCATTTTTGTAGTAGGTTTTTACAATTTTAATGCGTTGTGCGATAGTTAAGCGATCCATTTTCGCAAATGTCAGACTTTGAACTGAAAAAGAAAGAAATTGTTTTAACAACTCAGTTTGACAGATGTCGAATTCTAGCTCTATACTTTTGAAACCGCGAAATGGATAACCCTTTACAAGTGGCATAATAAATATTATTACTACAAATTAGACATCTCTTAGCAATAATAAAATGAAAATCTATTTTTACAAAAAGCATCAAGTAATAAAAATAATTCACAAATTAGTTCCATAAATCAAATATTGTGTAAATACGAGCTTTTATTCAATATAAAAATAATTCCCGCAATATTAGTAGTAAGGAGATTTTTAGAAAAATTATACTTTTCATATTCCAAACTTCAGAGTTTAGAACCAGTCTAATATATTACGCTATTAAGTACAGTTTATAAAATTTATTGTTCTAATTTGAATCATTTATCTATACATATTTAAGGTGGTCAATTACTTTGGGTTGGTAATATTTTTTAAATCGATTTTTTTATTATATATTTTTCGTAAAGTAAAATAAATTATTATTTTGCTACAATACACTCAAAGAGTCAGGGCTTTAAGCACTTCACTTAAACCAATCAAGAAATGTATGTATTTATATATACTGTTAATCAACATTATGATCTGAGTCCATTTAGTCATGTCTGCCTGCTTCTTTGTCTAACTCTCCGCACGATAACTGACATAGTTGTGCTGAAAATTAAATAAATAGGCGTAATCGGATAACAATTACGCCTACTTCCCGTTCAAAAGTATATTTACGTATGTATATTTTCATACATTTTCATGTGAAGTCTAATATCCATATGATGTCCGCTAGTGTTGTGCTCTGTAATGACCCCAATCAGCATACTGAGGTCCTTCCACCTTAATCGTAGGAGAAAGATCGCTCGTCTACTGTCAGGTTTATTCACAAAATCTTTAGGGGGCCCTGCATGTCTCCAAGGTGGACCATCGAGGCTTGTGGACCATGCCCACAGAGTCTTAGATCCAGTGTTGGATCCACGCAGAGCTCACGCCGAATATACGTTCAGGACCCATCGGCGTATCAGCAGAGCCCTCATTGGCCAAACCATCTGCCAATTTATTCCCTTCGACACCGCAGTGTCCCTGAACCCAAATAACACGAAGCATGTTGTGCTTTGCCTCATCTTACATTCAGTGATCATCTTCGATGAGATGGCAGGGCTCAAGTGACTATCACTCGACTTGACTGGCAGCCTGACTATCACTGCCAATGCCAATTTGCTTCCCATACACTCAATAATCTAATAGACAACTTTTAGAATAACATATACTTCTGTTAGAAATACAGTCGTCATACTTCCGGTGGAGAACGATATTCATAATATTAGATGATATTTTTATCCAAGTACCAGCCGGCACCAGTACGATAGGAGGTTTTAGAACCGTCGGTGTGAGTCATTCGCCGTAGTAGAGTCTCTGGACTTACCCATTGATTACGTTTCCTGAAAATAACCTCAAATCTACGTCCGAAGAATATATGGGCCTCACGAGCGTCCACAGGCATTGCAAACAGTGGGCACTGCTCCAATAGCTGGTGGTTTATCTACCTGTGTCCCGTATAAGTCTCGTTATGTCAGACTCCGTAAGTTTTGAGTCTGAATACATCCATCGCCTCCTTCCGGATCTAAAGATCCAATGGAAGCAAATTAAGTAAGGATTTAACCACAGCTTGCGTCACCAGACCACAGACGCATACGTCACAATGTGTCTAATTAGACAGGTGTACATCCAATGCACCATTGCCGGTTTAAACCCCAAGTCTTGCCAAAAGCCTTCTTGCACTGCCAAACAAATTTTAGTGCTCTAGAGGTTTTCTGCTCAACACGAATCTTCCAAGAAAGCTTATTATCTAAGATGACTCCCAAATATTTAACATCGGAAGACAGCTGCAAGGGGTGACCTTTTAAGGTTGGCAGAAGTAAGCCATCCAATTTGCGTTTCCTGGTAAAGAGTAAGCACAAGAGAAGAGGAGAAAGTACACCACCTTCGGGTTATCCTCTCTCGACCTCAACCGTGACGCTATCATTGTGTTCTTCCCCTGTCATGAGCAACCTTTTGGATAGCGGTGCGTAAATCTTTTAAGCAGGAATGAAGTCAAGCTTATAGGTCCGAGACTTTTTGCCAAGGAGTAGTCATCCCATCCCGGCTTAGGAATACATACTAACTTGACAAAACGCTAAAGGTGTGAGATGTAGCCATGAGCGAGACATGTAGTATAAACCCTTTTCAGAAACCCCATCAGAATAGCCTCGCCTTTCTTTAGCATGATTGGATATACTCCATCGTGTCGTGAGGACTTAAAGTCACTGAATGATAAAGAGGCAAACTTATCGTTTCATCAGTAACTATCTTTCGAGCTATAAACCAATCAAGCCTGGTGGTTGCCGAACGTAACATGTAATTTAGAAATTCTCCGGATTTCCTACGAAATTTCGAAAGCTCGACGTTCCACCAAGGGACCGCTTTGCCCTGTCTGTTTCTACGTTGCGGACACGCTATCTCATAACAATTGATTAAGATTCGCGCGAGACCGCATAACTTTTAACGACTCCTGGTCCACATCATTCACTAGGCCGGAAGTTTTTCCACGACTCCACTTCCATGCTCACGACTGTTGGTTGGCCCACATCGACGGAGCTGTTGGTGCCCAAAGCCTTATCACCATCACGAGCCTTACCCGAAGGAGCAGTGGTATGAGTTACCCCACTGGATCGAGCTTTGCCCATGGAAGCAGATGGTATGCTTGACGCCGTAGCAGCCATGGTCGTAACAGTCGTGGTGACCACTCTTCGAGTCTACCCGCGGGAGTTACCACGTGTTCACTCATGATAGCTAGTCCCATAGTCACATTTCCCGACATTCCACATCCAGCATCTGGATGTTTATGGATGCTGTGTTCCCTTGTTCGCAAATTTTACCATATATGGTACTCCTGGGGACGATTGTTAGTTAGTTAGATATACGTATATTTAATTTTAAATTAAATGATTACACTATGTATCTCATGCGGATGTTCGAATTTATATATTAAAGGAAAAAAGCGCGGAAAACACGATCTCGTCAAAATCTAGGACCCAATAGTGAAGATGATAACATCGGTCGATTATAACACGAACCGCGAAAACCCAAAAACATAAAAGGGGAATTTATGTGGAGAGTTGGGTTGCCATATGGTAAGTATGCAAGGTAAGGTAAGTAGAAATGGTAAGTATTATTAATTCTTTTTATAAATTCTGTTTTATTATTTTTACTTCTTTCTTTCAGGGACTGACCATATGGCTTGTCTAAAGGGATTTAGACAGGCATGAAAAACCCGTTTGAAATTTTCTTCCAATTTTTTATACATTTATTTTAAATCGTATAAAAGCATAATATATGAAATAATATAAAATTTTCTATCCAACGGATGTAAAACGAACTAAATCTAATTAGAAAATCTCGAAATATTGCGATTTAAGTAACACAGAAATTGAGAAAACTTGATTATTTTCGAAAATTTAGACAACGGTATTCCGTTAAAAAAAATTTTTCCGAGAGAAATGTAGTTTAACCTCCTAAATGCAATTTCTGAGCATTTTAAGAAGTTGTATATGCCAATTATCGTGTGTTTTTTCGTTATTTTATAAGACATCCTCATCCTTGTCCTTATAGAGAGAGGATGAGTTTATTCTAGAAAATTATTGGGAAGGCAAAACGAAATGCAGTCCCCTCTAAGGCGATTGCTGGGCAGCTATGAATTCATTAGTCACTTCATATTTGTTTTCGCGTTTCGCAGCCCTCTTAAAAGCTAATAATAGAGATGGGAGATAATTAGATTCAGGAAAAATATTTAAGTGAAATAACTAATTATACAGTGTGTTCCAAAAGCAGGTGTGGTACTTTGTTATCGATTAAATCTGAATTATCGACTTTTTCCCGCCATATTTTCTGTCATTGTCATCGTGACAGTATAGAATTTTAGTTATGGATCCTTGCACAACATAACAACGCATTGAAATCGTCTAATTTTTATCTTAAATTCCAAGTCATGGTGCAAACGCTACGATCGATTCACCAATAATGGGGTCACACAATTACCACGTTAGTGAAACAACTGTGCGCAACATTGTGAATAAATTTTATTAAACTGGGTCCGTACTTGTTCCGAAACCAACAAGAGTGCAGGATACACGCAATACTGATAATATAGCTGCCGTAAGTGAAAATGTCGTTGAATCACCCGGAATGTCTATTCGTCATCGTTCGCAACAATTGGCCATTTCCGCGACCACTATGCATCGAATTTTGCACTTAGACTTGAAGTTACACTCATATAAAGTCCAGTTGACATAGCAGCTGTTGCCTCATGACCATGCACATCGCCGTACATTCGCTGATTGGGCCCTGCAAATGATTGCTGAAAATGACTATTTTTTTCCAAAAAATAGTCATCAATCATCATCGTACGAGGCTCATTTCCACCTCGGCGGCTATATTAACAAGCAAAACTGCCATATCTGAGACTCGGAAAGTCCACACGTCATTCTTGAGAACCCAATACATCCACCGCGAGTCACTGTTTGATGCAGTTTATGGGTCGGAATCATCATGGGGCTGTATTTTTTCGAAGATGAGGACGGAAACACCGAATATGTCAATTCTGAGGGGAGGATGTTGCAGGACTATTTTTTGCCGGAGGGTGAAGCTCAAGTCTGGATGATATGTGGTTTCAACAAGACGGTGCTACACTACACATAACTCACCTCAATTTGATCAATTTGCGTCTCAAATTCCCTTACCGTGTAATTTCTCGTCGCGGTGATGTGAATTGGACGCCCAGATCATGCAATTTGACGCCGTTAGACTTTTCTGTGCGGTTACACGAAGGAAACAATTTATGTGAATGATCCGAAGACTTGTAAAGCAAGATAATATCGGTGATTCGGGCCATTCCGTAGGTCATACTGCAAAATGACATCAAGAATATTGCCGAGAGAGTGAGATATCCACGGAATATGCGCGGCAAACATATCCGCGACGGAAATAAAACATTTGGAAAAATTTCGAAACGTTTGCATTTTACTTAAAATCAAAGTACCGCGCGTCTTAATGGAACACCCTCTAAATACATTTCCCTGCACTGTGGTCGATTTCTAAGATGTTATGTTGTCATTTGTCGATTTTCAACAATCTTCACTTATCTTAAAGCATAAAGATAGGCAGTAAGTATATTACAGAAAAATATTGAGTATAAAATATTAACGGGAGTTGGTCATAGATTTTACTCCATGAGGGCAGCGATGGTGCCATTGGTGATTTTTCTTCCATTTTTAACTTTGCTATATTTTGGTTTATACATTTTCTAATAATATGGGGAATTGCTGCATATCAAACACCAATTATTAATGATCTTCATATGTTCTTATTCCAATACGTAAGAACGATGTTAACCCTTCAAAGCCAACTTCGTTTTTCACAAATGGTTTTGTGATGCATTTTGATCTTTTGTGTATTTATGGGTGTTTTTTTACGACTTTTCAAAAAAAAAAAAATGTAGGGTATATATGAGAAGTCAGAGGGTTAAAATATTGCACAAAAATGTTTTCTGTAATTTTCTCTATAAGGATTACATATGCCAATCATATGTCAATTCAATGTAACATAGTAATGGGCCAGATGGCGAAATCCTTAATTTCGAGGCTATGGTTTCTTCAGAAAAATTGCTCCACAGAATATTAGCAGCATGTCTCACTCGACAATAAACTAGTTGATCAAATGTATATGAAGAGGATTATAGAATTTTGTTTAAATAATCGAGCGATAAATGTGATTCTATTAACACCCTTGTCTACGCCAGAAAATTAAGTCGTGCGCACTGTCTAGATTTTGGTGCCACATTTATAGAAGGCGAATTGCATCTCTGACTTGATTAGTTCAGCAGTCGATTCGTTTGTTCTTGTTCTTCTTACTTACTGAATTACTGTGTGAAAACCACCACATCAACCGTATCAATATCAACAGCAAATAATAACGTAGAACAAATGGAAGAAAATCAGCAAAAACAGAGACAATAACAGCAAGATCTGTCATCAATTATCCATAGCAATCAATAGTTTTAAATAGGAAATATGATGGCGAAAAATTACATTATCAGCACAACATCAACAACAGCAAAAATAGCGGCAACAGCATCATAGATGAAAAACCCCAAAAGAAATACAAATCCCACATGGCCTGGTAAAGTTGGCAGAAATTTCGGTCATACGGTATACATGAGACGCGCCATTTTATTTACTTCTACTTAGCTCACATAGATTTTTATTTTTATTATTTATTATTTTATTATTTAAGAACGGTTAAACAAAAACAATTTTAATTTATTATAAAGCAAGAAGCAGTCGGTAATTGAAGTAGCCGAAGAATCAGAACATCAGAGAAACCAAGGTATGAGCCCACCGGCATCTCTCTCCCACATACACAACCCTCTTTATTGGAAGCTAAACAATTCTATAGACTAAGACCTTTTCCAACTAATGAGCTGAGAGTGGAAGCAATCAATTCAAATTCTGCCTCGATATTTATGGATAACACACGTCCTTCACCATTACTCTGCCATTCTATCTGAGTGGAGAGAGAGTAGTTAATTTGAGCAACTTCATAATTGACCATAATTTAATGAATGCTTGCTTTGGTCAACCATTACACTGGTATACGTAGCGCATATACCAGTGTATGTTACCCGAGCAAACAATTGATGAGTTTGAACGAGCAGGCTTGTGTCCTAAAATGGTTACTGAAGAATTTAATGCAATTAGATCATTGCTTAAATAATTGCTTAGAAATGATTTTACTGAACTACTCCGCCATCGATACAAGATGAATTTGCTCAACTGCGCAATTCATTGGGCACACTTTACAGAAAAGAAAACACCATTGATATTGATATGAAATTTGTCATTCGGAGTTTGCTAGAATACGTTTGTATTTCTTATTATAATCCTGTAGTGCTCAACAAATCTATGTCAGCCATATTAGCACCTTTTCCATTATTTTCCTATCCCTTTTCAAGTTTTATTGTCCAATTTTGTATAATAAATTAAATTGCGCACACATCAAATGTAAAGCCAAACCAAAGCCATTGGACATCAATTTTTTATTGCAATTGCTTTATAACATTTATCATAAAAACACTTAGTGAGTACATGATTTCCCCATGGTTTGAATACTATTTTATTTCATTTCATATCGATAATGCCATAATAACTCCAATGCAAAAACACATAATGATAAACCGATGGCAATGCCATAAATTATCAATACCAAAGATATATCTGTAATATTGAGAGGCGTGAATTGTGTGAGTTCACTTTTATCTACTATATTTGCACGGCCAATTTGTACAAGTTCCAAAAATGACCGACGCATCCAATGTGTTATCAATCCCGATTGTGTGGCTTGACCAATTAGTATATTCATCGATGGTAGAAATATTGAATTTTGATGGAATAACATAAAACGTGGCTTATTCCTGCTAATACAATATTTCGTTAAGCTGACTAATGGCTTGCGATAGAATTTTTGTACTTCCTGATAGTATAGCCAATGGGATGATGGCACTGAAAATCCATATGGTGTATCAAAAGAGTCTCGCATTCGAAAAAATTCCTGATATGTGTCAACCGACGAGATGAGTTTGATAAATTCACTTTCGGCTGTGGCTCTTATTATTTCAATTTCCTCATGATGCATTTTAATTTGAATTCCCGAATGTCTCATATCGTCAAGTGTCTCCAAACGCAAAGTTTTCGGCGGTTCTGTGGTAAAAGTTTGCAAATAAGCAACGTACGATGTATTAAAAATCATACCGGCAATAGAGATAATCACATAAATAGAACTTCGAATACCAATAAATTGACTTTCCATTACAAAAGGTTGACCCAAGAAAGCATTCAATAGATTATAATTAACTAGAAAATTGCTCCAATGAATTACATTCTGTCCACGAGAATAGAATGTCAAAGATATTGTGAACGATGCTGCCATAAGGGTTACCAATACGAGTAACAGAGTAATATAATCGTATATGATGACATAAAATAGATAGCTAGGTTTGTCCTTGGGTGCTGGCACCATAATGCACCAATCCACTAGCTCATTTGGATTACTGTAGCTTATATCGTTTCCATAAGACGTATCAAGTGATGCCGCTGCTGTATCAAATGTACCATTTTGTAGCATTCTAGCACCATCTTGTCTCGGCATGATCGAATGCAAAAGATCTCGTCGAGGATAAGTTAGCGTAGCATTATGCTTTCGAGCATACTCTACTATTTGATTTGCAGTATATCCGCTTATTGTTAAGCTTCCGGCAGATTCTTTTAAAATATAAACACGTGGTGGTAATTCAGTTGCTTTAACTTTAATCGGATATCCATACATATTACGTGTATGATCAGGAAAGAGGGATGATATATTTGATGTGATTTGTCCAACTTTCAGCTCTGTATTTGGAAAAAGTTGAAGTGTATAGTATTGCTTTGTCTCTAACACATCGGGTGTTATGAAAATGATATTCATTGCTTGATTGCTTGTGCAATATTTTATCATCTTTTCCATGTACATTTCATCTCTTTGTGATGTGTCCAATAAAAGGATTTGACGACTTTGCCGATTTTTGTATAGATTTTCCCATAATTTTTGCAACAACTTACGGTCATTCTCTTCATTGTAGGTCAATTTCACAACTACTAAAAATTTTTTATTATAATATTCTCCAAGTGCATATAAATTTTGTTGTTCTTGACTCAATACTAATACAGGTATTCCATCATTTATTTGACTTAGTTTTTTGAGCAATAAATCCGTATTGATGGCGTCACTGGATGTTGTTACCTGACCATTGCTCATATATATTATGGAGTTATAGTTTTGATCTTTTAAACTTACATCGCAGATATAATGGAGCATTGAACTCAACTGATTTTCAAGCATTACTACTTGAACGAAAGTCAAAAGAACTTTCATGTTCACGTGGATGTGTAAATCAGAACTAACTAAATGCGATTACAAAAGTTTCAGAATATCCAGTCGTGCATACAACCACTAATTTTTAAATTTGACGAAGTTATGATTATACCGGTGGCAGAATAAATAATATTACTACAAATTAGACATCGCTTGGTAATAATAAAATGAATCTGTAATTTTACATTAAGCATCAAGTTATAAAAATAGTTTAGAAATTAGCTACATAAATTAAATGTTGTGTATATACGAGCTTTTTCTCAATATAAAAATATTTCCAGCAATATGTATGAGATGTAGGCAAATTTTTAGAAAAATTTCATATTCCGAACTTCAAAATTTAGAATCAGTCTAATATATTACCCTGTTACCGTTTATACAATTTATTGTTCTAATTGGAATCGTTTATCTTTACATATAGAAGGTGGTCAATTACTTTGGGTTGGTAATAGTTTTTTTATCGATTATTTCATTATATATTTTTCGTAAAGTGAAATTAATTATTATTTTGCTACCCACTTCACTTAAACAAATCAAGAAATGTATGTATTTATATGTACTGTTAATCAACATTATGATCTGAGTCAATTTAGTCGTGTCTGCCTGCTTCTCTGTCTAACTCTTCGCACGATAACTGACATCGTTGTGCTGAAAATTGAATTACTTACTTTACTTACTTATGTGGCCATAACAACCGAGTATCGATATAGGACGAATATAACATGCTTCGCCAGCCATCTCTGTTCTTCGCTAGCTAGTGCCATTTAGAAATTCCAAGCCGTCATGTTTTCCAGTACTTGATCTTTCCACTGGAGGTTAAGACCTCCAGTGGAAAGCTGTAGTGTGTTCTTCCATTCGCTTGATATGATCTAGCCAGCGCATCCGCTGGATTTTAATGCGCTTTACTATGTCAATATCGGCATACAGCTCATGGTTGTACCTTATTCGGTACTCGCCACCAACACAAATGGGTCCAAAGATCTTGCTTGGGTTGGATGGTTGGTTGAAGTGGTGACTCATCCATGAGTCCAAATAGCGCTTACGCATCGTTTTGTTACCACATCCTCGCTACCAACTGTTCGTTAGGTTTTTTCTGTGGGCAGCACGGTTAAATCATTTTCGTACTGTTTAGAAACCTTTGAAGGTCACTGATATTTATTTCCGCCAATTCCTCAATGTTATTGAAGAGTGGTTTGTCTAGGGTGTTCATTCTCTACTTCCAAAGGGCAGGGTATTTACAAAGGAAGTGCAAACCGTTTCATTTTCTTCTACTTGGTTACAACTGAGACAGAAGTCGTTATAGGACATCCTAATTGTTTGTCCGCCTATTCTCTGAAGTGCCAGAAGCCAGTAATGATTGCCGTCAGTCTAGAGACATCTTTTCGGTTCCTGTTTATCAGTAATGTTGTTTATTTAGGATTGTATGTAGGCCATAGTGACCTACTAGTCTTACACTTCGTAAGACCTTTCCATCTACAATCCGCTAGATGTAGATATTTTATATTACTAGCTCTTTTAGCTGCACTCAGCGTATGCACACCGGTTCTGCAAGAGCCTCTTGCATGGCAGATCCGCTTCTTGCCAGTTCGTCGGCTTTTTCATTTCCTCCTATATTCCGGTGTACCGGAAACCAGATCAGCGAAACGTTGTGCCGTTCGCTGAGTGTATTGAGGCTCCTTCTGCTTTGTTTCACTAGGATGGAGGATATGACTGCTGAATTCAAGGCCTGAAATTCATCTTCGGGATGAATTTCAATAGATCCTGTCAGACGCATCCTCTCCAGCCTTTAGCATCACTGCGGTCATAGTTGCCGTTTTCTTAATGTATAGATCAATAGGAAGCATGTGTGTCAGAACGTTAAGAGCATCCCATTTCCTTCCAATTACTCTTTTGCAGGTATAGAGGACAATGCAAGCCTCCTCTACCCGGTTTTCAGTATTTAACCTCCAGCTAAGCTTGAAGTTCAAAATAACCCCCAAGTATTTAGCACTGAAAGAAAGAGTTAACATTTGATAGTTCAATTTAGGAAAGTCAAATTTGGGTATTTTGATTCTGTTGGTGAAAAGCATCAGTTCTGTTTTATCCGGATTCAACCTTAGGCCACACCTAATATCCCAAGAGCTTAGCTCGTCTTACGTACTTTTCGTGTCCCACTGATCGTGCTAGGGCACAGTCCTGACACAATTAACACCAGATCATCAGCATACACCACCACTTTGACATCCCCTTTATTCAGTTTTATTAGGATGTTATTTATTACGCATAGCCAAAGAAGAGGGGAAATCACCATGGAACTGGTCTACCGCAGTTGGTGTGCAAAGCCTTAAAACCATCCGCACGAGCCTTACCCGAAGCAGCAGTGGTATGAGTTAACCCACTGGATCGAGCTTTGCCCATACAAGCAGATGATATGTTTGACACCGTAGCAGCCATGGTCGTAACAGTCGTGGTGACCACTCTTTCGAGTCTACCCTCGGGAGTTACCCCGTTTCTTGACACTCTGCAGTATTCACTTATGACAGCTAGTCCCATAGTCACATTTCCCGACAGTCCAGATCCAGCATCTGGATGTTTATGCATGCTGTGCTCCTGTGTTCGCAAGTTTTACCATATATGGTACTCCTGGGGACATGAAAAAGCAGTTTGAAATTTTCTTTCATTTTTGTATGCATTTATTTTAAATAATATAAAATTATAATATATGAAAGAATATAAATTTATCTATCCAACGGATGTAAAACGAACTAAATCTAGTTAGAAAATCCCGAGATATTGCGATTAAATAACACAGAAATTGAGAAAACTTTGTAATTTTTAAAACTTTGACCTAACGACCTAACCTAAGCTAATTTTCGCCCAATTTAAAAATGTCAAATTTTTTTTTTGCCCAATCCCGTGCGATTTGAAATAGAATGGCCCATATTTTTCCTTTATTTTCACTACTTTCTATGGGACCTACCTTAAGAAGTAGGCTCATCACCTTTTCGAGGAGTAATTCCTGCCTATAATACTTATATACTTCGAACTTCATTCTATTCTTCTTCAGGCATTTTTAATGGCTTCACAATTAATAGTAAATTCTTAAAAATTAAGAGAAATATTAATAACTGTAATATTCTCATCCTGAGTTTTGCAAGTACTAAGCATTGATTTACAAATATGTGTTTCTCACTAATATAAGTAGGTCCCTTTTAATGCTGTCCAAATTTAACACGCACAACAATATTGGAATAGGAGCTCGGTGGTATCACAATGGGCCTTTCTGGCCTAAGAGTGTCCTCTCAGAGAGAGGGCAGCCACATAAGATAACCCAACCTAACCTCATATACTTAAAAACGTTCATGCACACTTAATACAGATAGACTAACCATTATTAAATAAGCACACATTTTAATATTGGTCAACGATTTCGATAATAAATGCTTCCGGAATGCTTTCATATATTTTTGTTATTTCAGAACTTTGATGTATTTATGGGCCGTTTTTGATGACTTTTCAAAAAACAAACAAAAATACCCTATATATGGGAAGTATTGCACAAATATGTTCTCTGTACTTTTCTCTATAAGACTGCTGAAAATACCACAAACCTAACGAGTAAAGATTGCGTATGCCAATCATAAGGCAAATCAATCCGGATCTATGGTTTCTTCAGAAAACTGGGTCCACATTATCATCATATTATCTTACTCGACAATCAACTGGCTGATAAAATGTATATGCTTACGTGAATTTTTGCATACAAAGCTCAGAAAAAGTGATGTCGCAAGAGTTCTGCCGTTCGGAACCGGTTAAAATAAGTTACGCCAGCAAACTGTGGATGATTTTAAACGAGCAAGCTTTAATGCAATTAGACTATTGCTTAGAAATGATTTACTGAACTAGTCTCCACGGTCGATATATGATAAATTTGCTCAATTGCGCAATTCATTGGGCACACTTTACAGGACAAGGAAAGACGATTGATATTGATATGAAATTTATCATTCAGGGTTTGCTAGAATACGGTTGTACTTCTTATTATAATACTGTAGTGCTCAACAAATCTGTGTCAGCCATATTAGCACCCTTTCATTATTTTCCTATCCCTTTTTCAAGTTTTATTGTCCAATTTTGTATAATAAATTAAATTGCACACACACATCAAATGTAAAGCCAAAACAAAGCCGCTGGACATGAATTTTTTATTGCAATTGCTTTATTATATTTAACATTTAAATACATAGATTTTTTTGTTT
The DNA here is from genome assembly GCA_963854835.1 of Megamerina dolium. Lineage (NCBI taxonomy): Eukaryota > Metazoa > Arthropoda > Insecta > Diptera > Megamerinidae > Megamerina > Megamerina dolium. The sequence goes on from OY978526.1 coordinate 69,053,828, forward strand.
TTTTTTTAATACCAAGAATTTATTGAATCTTTCTACCATTCGTAGAAACTCACAATAAGTATTCAAATCTTACAAACTAAATTAAAATTATGTGATATTCCCGTTGTTCAAACACAATTTGTTGAGTCGCCGCGAGGTTTAGCAATTACACAGCGTATTCAATGTGTCATTTCTTTTTAGACGTCGATGGCCTGTGCTCAGCAACAATTGCCTAGCAAGGGTCTTCGGATGGTTGTGTAATTTTTGAATGTAGCTTCTGCAGGACTTTGCTACTTCCTCAGACATTGTGGGCACATTCAAATCTCTGTCGAGGTGAATACCCATGTACATTGTTGAGGAACATTGTGGAATTGATTGACCATTTATTTTAAGTGGGGGACATGTATCTAGCCTTAGCGTGAAGGTTATATGTACGCTCTTTGATTCATTGACTTTTAAGCGCCATTTTGCTAGCTAAATTTCGAGAGAATCGGGATAAGTCTGCAGGAGCTTAGTAACTTCTATAGGGTTAGAGCGAGAGCACAATAAATACTTAGTGAGTGCAGGATTTCCCCATGGTTTAAATACTATTTTATTTCATTTCATACCGATAATGCCATAATAACTCCAATGCAAAAACACATAATGATAAACCGATGGCAATGCCATAAATTATCAATACCAAAGATATATCTGTAATATTGAGAGGCGTGAATTGTGTGAGTTCACTTTTATCTACTATATTTGCACGGCCAATTTGTACAAGTTCCAAAAATGACCGACGCATCCAATGTGTTATCAATCCCGATTGTGTGGCTTGACCAATTAGTATATTCATCGATGGTAGAAATATTGAATTTTGATGGAATACCATAAAACGGGGCATATTTCTGCTAATACAATATTTTGTTAAGCTGACTAATGGCTTGCTATAGAATTTTTGTATTTCCTCATAGTATAGCCAATTGGATGATGGCACTGAAAATCCATATGGTGTATCAAAAGAGTCGCGCATTCGAAAAAATTCCTGATATGTGTCCACCGACAAGATGAGTTTGAAAAATTCACTTTCGGCTGTGGCTCTTATTATTTCAATTTCCGCATGATGCATTATAATTCGAATTCTCGCATGTTTCATATCGTCAAGTGTTTCCAAACGCAAAGTTTTCGGCGGTTCTGTGGTATAAGTTTGCAAATAAGCAACGTACAATGTATTAAAAATCATACCGGCAACAGAGATAATCACATAAATAGCACTTCGAATTCCAGCAAAATGACTTTCCATTACAAAAGATTGACCCAAGAAAGCATTCAATAGATTATAATTAACTACAAAATTGCTCCAATGAATTACATTCTGTCCACGAGAATAGAATGTCAAAGATATTGTGAACGATGCTGCCATAAGGGCTACAAATACGAGTAACAGAGTAATATAATCGTATATGATGACATAAAATAGATAGCTAGGTTTGTCCTTGGGCGCTGGCACCATAACACACCAATTAATTAGCTCATTTGGATTACTATAGCTTACATCGTTTCCAAAAGACATATCATATGATGTCGCTGTTGTATCAAATGTACCATTTTCTATCAGTTTAGCAATATCTTGCCTCGATATGGCCATGTCCATAAGTTCTTGTCGAGAATATGTTAGTGTAGCATTGTGCTTTCGAGCATACTCTACTATTTGATTTGCAGTATAACCGCTTATTATTAAGCTTTCGACAGATTCTTTTAATATATATACACGTGGTGGTAATTCAAATGCCTGAACTTTAATCGGATGTCCATACATATTACGCGTATGATCAGGAAAGAATGATGACACATTTGATGTGATTTGTCCGACTTTGAGCTCTGTATTTGGAAAAAGTTTAAGTGTATAGTATTGCTCTGTCTCTAACACATCGGGTGTTATGAAAATGATATTCATTGCTTGATTGCTTGTGCAATATTTTATCATCTTTTCCAAATACAATTCATCTCTTTGTGGTGTGTTCAATAAAAAGATTTGACGACTTTGTCGATTTTTATATAAATTTTTCCATAATTTTTGCAACAACTTACGATCATTATCTTCATTGCAGGTCAATTTCACAACTACTAAAAATTTTGTATTATAATATTCTCCAAGTGCATATAAATTTTGTTGTTCTTGACTCAATACGAATACAGGTATTCCATCATTTATTTGACTTAGTTTTTTGAGCAATAAATCCGTATTGACGGCATCACTGGATGTTGTTATACCGTTGCTCATGTATATTATGGAGTTGTAGTTTTGATCATTTAAACTTACATCGCAGATATAATTGAGCATTGAACTCAACTGATTTTCAAGCATTACTACTTGAACGAAAGTCAAAAAAACTTTCATGTTCACGTGGATGTTTAAATCAGAACTAACTAAATGCGATTACAAAAGTTTCAGAATATCCAGTCGTGCATACAACCACTTATTTTTAAATTTTACGAAATTATGATTATAAAGGGTTATCCATTTTGCGGTTTCAAAAGTAAATGTAAATAAAACACATATAGAATATCTTTTATCATGATATTTCTTTTTTATTATAAAGTTTGAACGTTGACATTATGTGTGAAATACTACATCATTTAAATGACCACCACGCGAATTGTTGCAAGCATCGATTCTTTTGAGGTAATTTTCGACCACTTTTTGACACATATTGACACACGGTATCTCAGCCATAACGTGACGAATGTTGGTTTTTAGGTGCTCAAGAGTTAAAGGTTTATCTGCATAAACACGGTCTTTCGCGTAGCCCCACAAAAAAAAGTCAAGCGGTGTCAAATCGCATGATCTTGGTGGCCACTTGATATCGCCACGACGAGAAATTACGCGGCCAGAAAATTTCTCTTGCAATAAAGCCATATTCGCACATATTCTCTAAGTCGTATTCTTCAATAGCAGGCAAAAAAAAGTCGGTTATCATATGACCATAACGCTCCGAATTGACGGCGACAGTCGTTCCATCGTCGTTTTCGAAGAAGTAAGGTCCAATCACACCTCCGGACCAAAGAGCGCACCAAGCAGTGACTTTTTGTGGATGTAGTGGCCTCTCTTCAATTACTTGAGGATTCTCAGAACCCCAAATACGACAATTTTGTTTGTTAACATACCCACCGATTTTGTTTGTTAACATACGTCACATTGGGTATAATTAGACAGGTGTACATCCAATGCACCATTGCCGGTTTAAACCCCAAGTCTTGCCAAAAGCCTTCTTGCACTGCCAAACAAATTTTAGTGCTCTAGAGGTTTTCTGCTCATATTTAACATCGGAAGACAGCTGCAAGGGGTGACCTTTTAAGGTTGGCAGAAGTAAGCCATCCAATTTGCGTTTCCTGGTAAAGAGTAAGCACAAGAGAAGAGGAGAAAGTACACCACCTTCGGGTTATCCTCTCTCGACCTCAACCGTGACGCTATCATTGTGTTCTTCCCCTGTCATGAGCAACCTTTTGGATAGCGGTGCGTAAATCTTTTAAGCAGGAATGAAGTCAAGCTTATAGGTCCGAGACTTTTTGCCAAGGAGTAGTCATCCCATCCCGGCTTAGGAATACATACTAACTTGACAAAACGCTAAAGGTGTGAGATGTAGCCATGAGCGAGACATGTAGTATAAACCCTTTTCAGAAACCCCATCAGAATAGCCTCGCCTTTCTTTAGCATGATTGGATATACTCCATCGTGTCGTGAGGACTTAAAGTCACTGAATGATAAAGAGGCAAACTTATCGTTTCATCAGTAACTATCTTTCGAGCTATAAACCAATCAAGCCTGGTGGTTGCCAAACGTAACATGTCATTGGCCAGGGTGAGGCAATTCCACAACCCGGGAAATATGTTGATAGAAGTATATCATTGACCTCTGACTCCGAGTTTTAGGTGCCAAATTTAGAAGTTTTCTGGATTTCTTACGAAATTTCGAAAGCTCGGCGAACCACCAAGGGACTGATTTGGTCTGTCTGCTTCTACGTTGCGGACACGCCATCTCATAACAATTGATTAAGACTCGCTCTAAAGACCTAGAGGCTTCCTCAATAGATTGTATCGTCCGGAGCTTATGAACGACACTAATCATTTCTTCGAGAAGACTGCAGTATCGTGTCCAATCCGCTCTACGAAGGTTCAACCGTAAGCCGAAACTCTATATAGCGGTGATCCGACAAGGAGACATCGTCTAGGACTTTTCAACCACTGATCTTGTCTGCTATCAAGCTATTTAATTAAGTCAGATCAATGACTTCTTGTCCCCTGACAGTCACAAAAATCGGGCTACTGCCAACTTTAGATATAACTAGTCCTTGAGATGGTAAGTAGACCAGCAATTTAATTCCTTCTAAGCCAGATAAGGGCTTTGCATGCACCCAAGGTTCTTGTATTGGAATTATTTGGGGATTTGTCTGCAGTTTAGCGTGCCCACTGCATAATAGGGCAGAAGCCGATTTGCTGTGCTGCAAGTTAATTTGCGAGAAAGTAATGCTGAATGATGAATTTGTCATAGACAGCAATTATTTATTTTTCATCTTGCCTTTATCCGAAACAAGAGCAGTAACAAGTCTTACGACAAACCGACAACCCTCAAAGGGTGGCATGCCAGCCACTAGCCTTTTCAGCCACTCCAGTGAATGAGTGTTGGACCATTGCACCAGAAAAATACCGTGCTCCACCCTCATCCTCTCGAAAGTAGGGGCCTTCGAGGAGATCCCTATGTCTTCCCAGATCTGGTTGTCAACAAAGTCTATCTGCGCTTGAGACAGAAGACCCTGCTTGCCGTCTCCACGGATCTCAACCGTCAATGCACTCGCAGCGGATTGTGCATAGCCACCGCTCGCAACTGTTGGTTGGCTCCTCCTCCACGGAATTGGGCTACCGCTGTTGGTGTTGAAAGTCTTATCACCATCCGAACGAGCCTTACCCGAAGCAGCATTAGTATGAGTTACCCCACTGGACTTGCCGTTGGACTTGCATATTATGAAGTCAGCGGCATTAACAGCATTACGTCTGAAGACAACCAATAATTGGTATGGATTCGGCACAGAGAGGGGGCACAGGGGCATCCTGTCACTGCTATATAGCAGTGTAAAGGAGGCGCAGATGCCAATGGAGGGAATGGGTAGGCTGAAGATGACTGAAAAGTCACACAGAACACTCATTGAAGACGGCCTCACACATGATGTATGTGAGGAAAATGACATCAGTATTTTTACAGATGGTTCATTAATGGATGGCAGAGCGGGTGCTGGAATCTTCTCTAAAGAGTTGGGACTGGCATGCACTCTGAATCTGGGAAGATACGTATCGGTATACCAAGCAGAAATGCTAGGTCTAATGCATGCGCTGGACCATCTACTGGATGGAAAGGTGCAAGGTAAGAAAATCTTGCTAGCACTCGATAACCAGGCGGTGGTCAGGCGGCTGCAACAACCTACGGTATCTTCTAAGTTGGCGCTCGAATGTGTTCAGAAACTTAATGGGTGTGCTCGTAGTAATGCGATTACTCTTATGTGGGTGAAGGGACACATTGGTATAGAACAGAATGAAGCTGCAGACTCCTTGGCTAGACAAGGATCTGAAGCTGAATTTTATGGACCGGAACCAGTAGTTGCTCTCAGCAGCGGAACGGTGAAGGCAAAGGTCGAAGAGTGGATAAAGAAACTTCATCTCACGAGATGGGAGAACTTATCTACTTGTAGACAGGCAAAGGCTTCGTTGAGGCTATCAAAGGGCAGTGAATCGGGGAGGGCTCTCAGTCTAGGACGAATGACTCTAAGCTGGTTGACTGCATTAATAACTGGGCATGGCAATTTCAGGTACCACCTCAGCAAGATGGGTCTTGTTGATGGGGAGGATGCTGATATTTGCAGATTATGCATGGAAGAGGCAGAGACAGCGGCGCACATAGTGTGCCAGTGTCCTGCATTGGCAAGCAGGAGGATGTCCACACTGGGTCGCCAATTTATTGATGAACTCGAAATGTGGAACATGTGGAGATGCTTGAAATAACGCGTGATGTTATTATGAGGAAGGAAGTAGAAGAATTCTGCAACCGAACAAATAATTAACACACGATTTGAGGGACGAAAAGGGACCCATATAAGTGGTCTGATTCGGCTAATCCCTAAATTTATATAATAATACCCCACTGGATCAAACTTTGCCCATACAAGCAGATGATATTCTTGAAACCGTAGCAGCCATGGTCATAACAGACGTGGTGGCCACTCTTTCGAGTCTACCCGCGGGAGTTACCACGTTTCTTGACACTCTGGAGTATTCACTTATGATAGCTAGTCCCATAGTCAAATTTCCAGACAGTCCAGATCCAGCATCTGAGGATTTCGACTTGTTGACTTTTCTCATGTTTGTCTGGCTCTTTCATGTGGGAGCGGTAGCTGTAGCAGCACCTGACAAATTGACCAGACCGGGTGGATCATCATCCGACCTGTTCGTTTTGCCAGTTTCTGTAACCGGACAGAGGCTGCGTCGGAACCCCGAACGAAGTCGTGATTGCCCTGGCACCCTCGTTGACAGTACCGTGAACTACACGGGTCACCTGCATTTCCCGGACCATCATCGACTCCACCACTCTAACCTCTCTCTCGTTCAGCAACAGATTCTCCTGCGAAAGAGTCACGGAGAATCTGATGAAGAACCTAAAAGGTTGTCCCCTCTTCCGAGTTCCCTTACTCTGGGCATGAAAATACAAAGCTAAAGCTTGACACGTACACTACTAAATGAAGTGTTTTGAGAATGAACAAAATCGAATGAAAACCGAATATACATTTTCACACTTTGCACATAAAAATATAAAGCTATAATTCTGCAACTTAGTGGATGTAATTATATTTAATTATATTTACTAATGAATATATAAGATAAAAAATGATATTACAGTCGACCGGGGTCATCCGAATTATACCCTGCTCAGGTACATACATGTGTTTATGCATGCTGTGCTCCTGTGTTCGCAAGTTTTACCATATATGGTACTCCTGGGGACGGGCATGAAAAAGGCATGAAATATTTTCATTGCCTTTCAACTGATTACATTGAATGCATAAGATAGTCTCATACAATTTCTCGGAATAAGTTGCTTCTAATATATTCACTTGACTATCATCACTTCGAACTTCATTCTTTTCTTCTTCGAGAATTTTTAGTGTTTTCACAATTAATAGTGAATTCTTGAAAATTAAGAGAAATATTAATAACTGTAATACTCCCATTCTGAGTTTTGCAAGTACTAAGCATTGATTTTCAAATATGTGTTTCTCACTTTAATGCAGGTACATATATTTTTTAGCTTTAGTCATTTCATATGATACATAATAGAACTAATAGACCCCAAAACTGTATACAGGATATAGCGGAATTGAGTAAAATAAATTATACTAATAGCTTAGACAGATGGCCGCGTTAATCCGGATTACCGGCGCATTTAATCCGAATAAAATATTCACCTGCCAGACGGCAGTATTGCGAATTAACTAAACGGCTGATTGCTGTTTTATTAGGTCTGCTCACTTACATTACTATCTCTATCAATTTCTGTCATCTGTCACTCTAGATATAAGAAAATCTACAAGAAGTACGTGAACTGAAAACTATCAGAAACTTGTAAATTGACATTCGCAGTTCGTAATTGATAGTTGGATTTATTTTTTCGCCAACACTTTTCATGTCGAAAACTGTTGACAATTGTTGAAATTTTTTTATAAACGAACACACCTATTGTTTTGTAAAGTTGAATAAAGAAAAATCTCCTTACAGTCGACTGGGGCCGAGCAAATTATACCCTGCATATGTAGATTTATATATAAAAAGTTTATTCGAATATCCATTTTTTTCTTTTATTTCCACTTTTCGAGAACCAATTTTTTCATATACAACTAATTTGGTTGACTTTGACAAAGTACTTTGTATGTATGATGGTTATAAAAGGGATAATTTAAAGGATTTTAAGATAATTCCGAGGCTTAGTATGGGAGCTATATAAAAAGTGGGCGTGGCTTACCTCTTTCTTTCAAATTCAATTAATTTTTCAATATTAATCCACACCTAAAATTTGGTTGTCCTACGTTGAATAGTTTGTAAGTTATGGCGGGTAACATTTTTATTAATTTACTCAACTTTGTATGGGAGCCCCAATAAGAAGTGTGCGTGGTACGCTCATTTTTTGCCAGATTATTTCCGACTACCATATTAACCTAAGTATTAATTATGATTGTTTTAGACAGAAGGATGCAGAAGTTACAGATATTTCAATTTAAAAGAAATTCGGTTATTTTGTATGGTGGTTACTATAAACAGTGGGCGTGGCGCTCCTATTTCTTGTGAACCTAGTTGCTCTCACAATACTAATCCATACCTTAAATCTCGTTGTTCTACGCTAAATGGTTTGCAAGTTATGTAGCTTAAAAGTTTAATTCCCTCGACTTTGTATGGGAGACCCATGAAGGACTGGGCATGGCACACTGTTTTTCTGCCATATTATTTCCGACTGCCATGTTAATCTGAGTATCAATTGTGGTTATTCTGGACAGAAGATTGTAGAAGTTACAGCTGTTTCAATTTAAAAGAATTTCAGTAATTTTGTATGGGGGCTACTATAAACAGTGGGCATGGCTCACCCATTTCTTGTGAGTATATATGCTCTTACAATACTAATCCACACCTTAAATCTCGTTGTTCTACGCTAAATGGTTTGCAAGTTATGGAGCTTAAAAGTTTAATTCCCTCGACTTTGTATGGGAGACCCATGAAGGAGTAGGCGTGGCACACTGATTTTCTCACAGATTATTTATGACTTCGATATTAATTTAAGTGTCAATTATGGTTATTCTGGATAGAAGATTGTAGAAGTTACAGCTGTTTCAATTTAAAAGAAGTACAGACACTTTGTATGAGAGCTACGCTAAAAAGTAGGCGTGGCTCACCCACTTTTGGCGAGGTTATATAGTAGTATAATATAACTCAATGTGCCAAATATTGCTGTCCCAAGTGGTATATTATGTGATTTATAGCAAGTTAAAGATTTTCTTTGAATGCTTGGTGTGGGCGTGGCTATTGACCGATCATGCCCAATATCAATCCCCTCCGTACTCTTATAATCCTGTAGTACTCAACAAATCTGTGTCAGCCATATTAGCACCCTTTCCATTATTTTCCTATTCCTTTTTCAAGTTTTATTGTCCAATTTTGTATAATAAATTAAATTGCGCACATATCAAATATAAAGCCAAACCAAAGCCATTGTACATCAATTTTTATTGTAATTGCTTTATAACATTTAACATTAAAATACTTAGTGAGTGCATGATTTCCCCATGGTTTGAATACTATTTTATTTCATTTCATATCGATAATGCCATAATAACTCCAATGTAAAACCACATAATGATAAACCGATGACAATGCCATAAATTATCAATACCAAAGATATATCTGTAATATTGAGAGGCGTGAATTGTGTGAGTTCACTTTTATCTACTATATTTGCACGGCCAATTTGTACAAGTTCCAAAAATGACCGACGCATCCAATGTGTTATCAATCCCGATTGAGTAGCTTGACCAATTAGTATATTCATCGATGGTAGAAATATTGAATTTTGATGGAATACCATAAAACGGGGCATATTTCTGCTAATACAATATTTTGTTAAGCTGACTAATGGCTTGCGATAGAATTTTTGTACTTCCTGATAGTATAGCCAATTGGATGATGGCACTGAAAATCCATATGGTGTATCAAGAGAGTCGCGCATTCGAAAAAATTCCTCATATGTGTCCACCGACGAGATGAGTTTGATAAATTCACTTTCGGCTGTCGGTCTTATTATTTCAATTTCCTCATGATGCATTTTAATTTGAATTCCCGACTGTCTCATATCGTCAAGTGTTTCCAAACGCAAAGTTTTCGGCGGTTCTGTGGTAAAAGTTTGCAAATAAGCAACGTACGATGTATTAAAAATCATACCGGCAATAGAGATAATCACATAAATAGCACTTCGAATACCAATAAATTGACTTTCCATAACAAAAGGTTGACCCAAGAAAGCATTCAATATATTATAATTAACTACAAAATTGATCCAATGAATTACTTTCTGTCCACGAGAATAGAATGTCAATGATATTGTGAACGATGCTGCCATAAGGGTTACCAATACGAGTAACAGAGTAATATAATCGTATATGATGACATAAAATAGATAGCTAGGTTTGTCCTTGGGTGCTGGCACCATAATACACCAATTAATTAGCTCATTTGGATTACTATAGCTTGCATCGTTTCCAAAAGACATATCAAGTGATGTCGCTGATGTATCAAATGTACCATTTTCTAGCATTCTAGCACCATCTTGTCTCGACATGACCGTGTGCATAATTTCTCGTCGAGGATATGTTAGCGTAGCATTATGCTTTCGAGCATACTCTACTATTTGATTTGCAGTATATCCGCTTATTGTTAAGCTTTCGGCAGATTCTTTTAAAATATAAACACGTGCTGGTAATTCAGATGCTCTAATCTTAATCGGATGTCCATACATATTACGTGTATGATCAGGAAAGAGTGATGATACATTTGATGTAATTTGTCCGACTTTCAGCTCTGCATTTGGAAAAAGTTGAAGTGTATAGTATTGCCTTGTCTCTAACACATCGGGTGTTATGAAAATGATATTCATTGCATGATTGCTTGTGCAATATTTTATCATCTTTTCCATGTACATTTCATCTCTTTGTGGTGTGTCCAATAAAAGAATTTGACGACTTTGTCGATTTTTATATAGATTCTCCCATAATTTTTGCAACAACTTACGATCATTCTCTTCATTGTAGGTCAATTTCACAACTACTAGAAATTTTTTATTATAATATTCTCCAAGTGAATATAAATTTTGTTGTCCTTGACTCAATACGAATACAGGTATTCCATCATTTATTTGACTTAGTTTTTTGAGCAATAAATCCGTATTGATGGCATCACTGGATGTTGTTATGCCGTTGCTCATATATATTATGGAGTTGTAGTTTTGATCTTTTAAACTTACATCGCAGATATAATTGAGTATGGAACTCAATTGATTTTCAAGCAATACTACTTGAAGGAAAGTCAAAAGGACTTCCATGTTCACGTAGAGGTTAAATCAGAACTGAATGCGATTACTAAAGTTTCAGAATATCCAGTCGTGCGTACAACCACTAATTTTTAAATTTTACGAAATTATAATTATACAGGTGGCAGAATAAATATTATTACTACAAATTAGACATCTCTTATTAATAATAAAATGAAAATGTAATTTTACAAAAAGTATCAAGTAATAGAAATAATTTAAAAATTAGCTCTATAAATCAAATGTTGTGTAAATACGAGCTTTTTCTCAATATAAAAATAATTCCCGCTATATGAGTAGTAAGGATATTTTTAGAAAAATTATACTTTTCATATTCCGAACTTCAGAGTTTAGAACAAGTCTAATATTTTACTTTATTAAGTACAGTTTATAAAATTTATTGCTCTAATTGGAATCGTTTATCTTTACACATAGAAGGTGGTCAATTACTTTGGGTTGGTAATATTTTTTTTCGATTTTTTCATCATATATTTTTCGTAAAATGAAATTAATTATTATTTTGCTACCCTACACTCAAAGAGTCGAGTCTTTAAGCACTTCTCTTAAACAAATCACTTAATATGTAGATATTTAAAGTGTTTATTAAAAACACGATCTGAATCAATTTAGCTATGTCTGTCTGCCTATCTGTTAGCACGATAACTGCCGTATTCTTAGAGAAATCGAGAAATAACAGTTAGTATATACAATTATATTTACCGACGAATGAACAAATTCGTAAACGGGCGAAATCGAATGAAAATCACGTCTATCTCCCATACAAAATTATGTTCTCATTTGTATTTTTTCACATTCTGGGCATGAAAATACAAAACCATAGAGTTGAAGCTTGGTACGTGAAATTGTTTTCATTTAATTCACGTCCAGCTCTCATATTTTTTCACACTTTGCACGCAAAAATATATTGCTATAAAGCTAAAACTTTCAACATAAGATTATATTTACCAACGAATGTACAAGATTAAAATTGGACGGCATCGAAGGAAAATTACCCACATCTCCCATACAATAGTATGTTTTCGTATGAATATTTTCACACTTTTCCTAAGATTTTCTGAACGTTTAACCTTTAACCCGTTGCAGTTGTGTCTGTGGTCAAAGTCACTGGTTCTCCTACTACTGTAAAACCATTCGCAGCATAATAGTAATGAAAATTGTTTAATTTTTTAACTAAGATATTGAATGCAATTGACAGTTAAACAATATCAATGACAAATCTCCATGCATACTGAAAAGCATAAATGCATACGAGTATTTATGTACATATATTCATATGCATGTCTGTCTGTCATACGTAGATATCGAAAACATTAATCACACATTCTTCGCAGGATAAATGTATTCTCGTTATGTTTTGCCCTCTTTGAATACAATTCAATGCTTTTCATTCATATGAGTTATTTCGTTTTCGATTTGGATTTCTTTATTTTTTTTTTTTTACATTTATTCTTTGTCCGTTTTCCATTTTATGCATATGCTCCAGTTTTGCATTCATCCATAAAGTGTGTAATTCGTAATCGCAATCGCACTACAGACAAAGTCGAATCGGTCACTCGAACAAATTGTTGTTGGTTTTCTTATTCTGCTTGCATTAACATCAACAGCATCTTCACCACCTTCACCACCACCACCATCATTAGCATGATCACGTTCAATGTCACTTTGAATTTTCGATGCCATTTTTATACCCTGCATAATGTAATATGAAAGGTATATTCATTTCGGTCAGATGTTTGGAACCACTTGAAGGAATCTCCGGAGATATAGAAAATTATATATATTCGTGATCAGCGCACGAAAATTTGAGCAAATATGGAGCTATTTTGACGAAATTTGGCACAAGTAACCTACGATCCAAGGGTAGGGAGAGGATTGATATTGGGCATGATCGGTCAATAGTCACGTCCACACCAAGCATTCAAATCGACTAACCTCGGAATTTTCAAAACTCTCAACTTGCTACAAATCACTTAATATAACATCTGGACCAACAATATTTGGCAAGTGGAGTTATATTAAACTGCTACATAACTTTGCGAGAAATAGGCGAGCCATGCCTACTTTTTAGCGTAGCTCTCATACAAAGTGTCTGTACTTCTTTTAAATTGAAACAGCTGTAACTGCTGCAATCCTCTGGCTAGAATATCCATAATTGACACAGATTAATATAGTAGACAGAAATAATATGACAAAAAATCAGCGTACTACTCACAATTGTTATTGGGGCTCCAATACAGAGTGGCGGAAATTAAAAAAAAAATATTAACCGCCATAACTTACGAACTATTCAGCATAGAACAACCAGATTTAAGGTGTGGATTAGTATTATGGTCCAGCCACGCCCACAATTTATAGTAGCCTTCATAAAAATTGACTGAATTTCTTACTTACATTAATATTGTTGTCGTAAATAAAGTGGCATGAAACTAGCATGCCAGACCCATTTCTTAATCCTGCTACCATACAAAGTTGCGAAAATTAAAACTGACATTTAAATCGCTTTAACTTCCGAACTATTCAGCGTAGGGCAACCAAATTTAAGCTGTGGATTAATATTGCAAAGTAAATTAGATTTACAAGAAAGAGATAAGCCACGCCCACTTTTTATATAGCTCCCATACTAACCCTCGGAATTATCTTAAAAACTACCTTTAAATTGTCCCCTATAAAACGGCCATAACTCACAAAATACTTCGTGAAAGTCAAAAAACTGGTGAGCGCAAAAGTGGTGAAAGAAAAAGATGGATATTCGAACAAACTTTTTTTATACAATTACATATGCAGGGTATAATTTGGTCGGCCTTAGCCAACTGTAAGGTCATTTTTTTTTATTCGTTATCGATTTTCTGGTTCAAGTACGTTTATATTCGAGTCCAACGGCAATTGGTGTATACTGATTGCTCTTGTTGTTGTTTGTGATATTATTATTATTATTATTATTATTATTATTATTACGAATAAATGCCATTTCATGGTCGTCATGTTCCGTATACATAAATACAAGTACAATCACACATACATACGAATTGTTTGCAGTAAGCGGCAAACATTTGTATGCCGTTGTCTTTCGTCAATAACGATTTTCATCATTAACGTCACCCATCCTGTTGGTCATTTGCTAGTACTGTTATTGTTGTTGTTGTTCTTGGTGTTATTCTTGCTGCTACTGCTGCTGTTTGTCGTTTCTTACTAGTTGTTATTGCTGCTAAGATGCTATCACCGTTGCATTGCTGAAGCCACAAAATGCATCACACACAAGTCTGTGTCACTGCTTGCTGTTTGCCTGTTTATTTTAATCCAGATTAAATGCTGAAAGTGGAATTTTTTACAATTTTTTTTTCGCTTTACATACACAATTGCTGTTGTTGTTTTTGTTTAGTCATACTGTATTGTTTTGCGGTTAATAATTTCTTTTCTGTTTGCCTTGACGTTGCTTGTTGTTTTATTGTAATTGTTGTTGTTGTTGGTGTTGGTATAGCATAAACTTTGCATGGGGACATTGCGGAAAAACCAACAATGATCAGTAGCGACTGTTGCTGCCTGGCTGGCTGGATTGTCATCATGGAATTGTCGCTATTGTATTATGAATGAATTTAAAATGCATTACTGCTACTGTATTCCGTCGTCGACATCGACGTATGACTGTATACAGAGCTTACAGTTCATATATATGTTTTTTATGCAAGTTTGATACAAAAAATTGCCTTACGGTCATCCCAGACTGTTAGCAAATTTCCTGCCGGTGTGTTAGCTTTTGCGCAATTCACAAGAAATTTTCAAAACCGATTTGTAATAATTTCAAATAACATAAACTCTCCTAATTACGTGCGTAAGATTGTATATACAAAAATTAATCGGTTCATATCAGTGACCTTGTATTGGGGAAGTAAAAATAGTTCCACGAATTTGTATTGGAGCTTTATTTAATAATAGGTGTTGCTCAGCTATTTTTTGGTCTTTATCATATTAATATTGTATATCTAGATGAGAGATGAAACAACCAAGCTATGGGACTTTAAACTTGACATTTTAAAAAATTATATAGTTTGTTTCTTTAATTGCTGCTTGTGGGCATGTAAGTTGACCAAGCTAGTCCATTTTCAATAGTGACCAAAATGAAGGAGTAAAAAAAATATATACCAT
The DNA here is from genome assembly GCA_963854835.1 of Megamerina dolium. Taxonomy (NCBI): domain Eukaryota; kingdom Metazoa; phylum Arthropoda; class Insecta; order Diptera; family Megamerinidae; genus Megamerina; species Megamerina dolium. The sequence continues at coordinate 69,069,126 of OY978526.1, forward strand.
AGGGAGGAAAAAAAAGACCCATAAAACTGTATAAAATCTTTAACAGCATCTAAAGAAATATCTAAATTTATGGGCGACTTGAGTTAATGTTGATAAATTTTTACTGTCAAAAAAAAAAAAAAAAAAAACATGTGGACATAATTGCAAAAATTTTTGCAATTTTGACAAAGCTCAAGAATTAGAGTTTCGACATTATTGCACCAATTTTTGCAATAATGACTTAAGTTAATATCATCAAATTCTTACTGTCGAAAAAAATAAATTTGGACATAATTGCAAAAATTTCAGCAATTTTGACAAAGCTCAATGTCGGAAAAAATGTGTAGAATCAGAGTTTTGACATTATTGCAAAAATTTGTGTAATACTGTTTAAATAAATTTTTATTTAACCAACTGCAGATCTCTACTCCACGATCCGATCAAGTCAAACCAACTATTTGTTACAATTTAGTGAGCCCAAATGCTAATGAAAATGTATATTTCATCCGATGCATAAGATCATTTTTATTTGTGTGTTTAAAAATGATCACTATCGGAAGAACCCCAAAATCAATTTTTTTTGTAACCTTTGTAATTAAATATTAAAACTATAATGGAATAAAATAATCACAACAATAATATATTGGTATACACAATTGTTTAATTGTAATGAAATCAACCGCAATAATGGAATTTTAATGTTAGCGTACTTAATCGAACATACGAGTAGTACTCGTGCATATACAATTGATGCCATTATTGCCATGCAATAAGGATTATAAGCAAAAAGCAACAATAACAACAGTGTATATGTATAAAGTGATTACTCAGGAATGAATGAGAGGCGAAGCATCGCTAAGGAAAGATTTGCTACTTTTAATTGTAATGGAATTTAGACATGAACTGCGTGAGCTTGCGCAATGAAAATCCACTCAACTATCCATACTTATGAAAGGAAACATATTAATGGAATGGAATGGAACATCTTTACAATACCGCTATATATAGTACATGCATGTATGAATGTATTTGTATGTACATTAACTAAAGATATGCGTATCTTTCAATTTACCAGAAACAACTTACATTATTATATATTTACGATATACTTGTACTTACATATTATTTTGCAAAAAAAAAAAAATATAATAAAATACGGAAAAATACAATAAGCTCATCACTTAAGGATGATAAATTTAACTTGCAAAAAAGTAGATACCGAAAAACATGAAATTAACGAAAAATTGGAAACATAATAATTACGGAATTTATAATAAATTATCTTATAAGTAGTATGAAGACAAGTAAATATAATAAATTATTTTTAAATTAAAATTATTGAAAAACTGAAAAATATATAAATACATCGAAATGGGATAAACAAAAATTCACTAGAGTGAATAGTGTTTTTAGCATAATCGAACTTATATTGTTATTACGTTATGATCAGGTCGGTGCTATAATTATGATTGTGGGCAAAAATAAATTTATAAATTACAACTATTGTGCTCTTTTATAAACTTTTTTATGTCAAATCTGTTCATTAATTACCCATAAGGAACCATAATTTAGAGGAATAAGAGGTTGCCTTTGGTGTTTAGTTCGTCGAACTAAAAACGCAACCAACGACTTCATCTATAGAAGGTAATTGTTTTCGTTAATCATTAAGATAGACTATTTGCATATCACTTAGATATTTTAGTATATTTGCTTGTCCAAGCCAAAGTCTCACAATCCAGAAATATTTATGATTACAAACGTGTTGGCTTTCTGATCTGTAGGTCATGGGTTAAATCCCGGCTGAACCATAACAAATGTAATATCGAAAAGATTTTTCTTTCGAACGATACCCGCCTGTCGGCAAGCAATTGGCAATTTTTCCGGCAGTAACAATTTGCCATGAAAAAGCTTCTAAAATAACTCTGTGACAAAGCTCAGAAAAAGTGATGTCACAAGGGTTATGCCATTCGGAACCGACTAAAATAAGTAGGTCCCTTCTAATACTGTCCAAAATTTAACACGCACAGCAGTAATGGAGGAGAAGCTCAGCCAAAGAGCCCTTCGGGTCTATAAGTGCCAAATATTTATTTATTTTTATAGACCCTTGCAAAGACGATAATGATGTCAATAAATTAGCCATTATGTAACTTGCAATAGATGTCTTCGGATGTATTTTTACACTACCAGCACTTTTGCAATTGGCTTAAGTATTATAAATTATTACAGATGACCTCTACGCTTTCCTGAGTGCAAAGTGAACCAACATAATTAACGGCTTGAGACGCCTTTTAAGGCACTTTCGCAATTGGCTTAAGTCCCATACATTTTTACAGATGACAAATTAAAAAAAAAATTCGTTAAAAAAAGAATTTGACTTAATGGAGCCGAGGCCTGTTTTACTATCTTCTACGCATTCATGAGTGCCAAGAGAACCAACATAATTAACATCTTGAGACGCCTTTTAATTGGCTTAAGTCCTATAAATTAATACAGATGACAAATAAAAAAAAATTCGTTGAAAAAAATGGTTTGGCTCTTAATAGGGCCGAGACCTGTTTTACTAATCGTTACGATCGACGTAAAAAACGCTTTCTAACAGTGTCAAGTGAACCATTACAATTGACGGGCTTGAGAGTCCTTTTAAGGTACCCGCCTACCTACTTGTAATGGTACGTAGTTATTTAAAAGATCAAAGACAAGGGTCACACCTAGAACCATACTTGTGGAATGTCAGTTACGACAATAAATAGAACATAGACATGCCAGATAATTGCTACCTTGTGGGACACGCAAACCACATAGCGGCTGTCACCGATACAAACGAAACTGACACGGTAACACGTAAACTGTTGCAAGTAATGACACGAATATTATTTTGGCTTGACTCTTATGGACTCAAACTGGCAGCATTCTCACGAGGTAACCTACACCACTGGAAGTGGACATACAGGTCCATTCCAAAACAATTAGGACTTCGAGGGCGTTGAAGAGCATAGGCGTCAGAATGAACAACAAACTAACATAGTACGTACAACTCCAGTATACGGCGGAGAAATCAGTCAAAATAACGACTTAGCTGATGGCACACATTGGTGGACCACTTGTTAGCGGAAGAAAACTTCTCATGGACACGGTCTTCCTTTACGGCAGGGAAGTGTGGGCGGACACTCTACAAGTTGAACGTTGGTGAAAAGCGCAAGGTGCAAGGTGCAAAGGACTGGAGCATTCTGTGAAGCTTCAGCATATTGCACGGTGTCAAAAGCAGTAACGCTTGTAATGAGCTGATCGATACCGATCGAACTTTTTGTGAAGAGTTATGGACACATAAAAAGAACGATGCATCAAATCGTACAACCATTCACGACTATCGGAAACTTACTTACTTACTTACTTTTGTGGCCATAACCATCGAATATCGATTTAGGCCGAATATAACATGATTCGTCTGCCATAACTGTTCTTCGCTAGCTGGTACCAGTTAGAAATTCCAAGCGCCGTCAGGTTCTCCAGTACTTGGTCTTTCCACCGGAGGTTAGGTCTTCCTATTCTGCGTGTTCTCCATTCCATTCCTCCAGCAGTCCATTTGGAGAAGCAAATTTCTTTAGAACACAGTTGCTCTCTGAACACGAGTACTTCTGCAAATACCTCTTTAATGTGAGCAAAGTAGACGGTCCTGGATGCATATACGGCGAAGCGCAAATAGATAATGCAAAACGTACCTTTTTCGTATACGAGAGATGGAAAAAAAGAACGCAGAATCGGAGAAGATAAAATTGGGACATTCGGCAATTTATTGTCAATTTTGTAGAGTGCTTTCTACATGCGAATATGCGAGACCTGGACGTAGGTATTTAACCGGTAGCCTTACACTGGCTAAGAGAGGGACTCCATCTTGCACCTTTCAGTTTTTACATCAAATTGAAAATCGATACAAACGATTAATTTGTTAACGTACGGTAGGACTGTGAAAATGTTCATAAATTTAAGTGATCTACATGATCGTCAGTGCCGGGGTGTCGATTTGCCAAATTTCAAGCTGCACATTTTGACGTCAACGATATTCTTCGCCGGGTGAGACCAAGTGAGACGTTGATGATGAAGTAATATAAGTATTGACTGAATTCAATTCAAATGTGATCATTTGTAGCAATACAGGCACTCTAGACATTCACCATGCGAACATCATCTCGTCCAAAGCCGAGCTTCACCAATGCTCTCTCTATAGTGAGATTACAAGGATGTCTGTTGTATTTTCAATTTTCTACTATTCAACCAATCTTTTGACTAGCAGGGGTATCTTCGTACTATCTTTTTAATAATTATTCACTTAAAATGGTATTCATTGTAAAATATTTACAGCTTTTGACTCTTAACATATTATCAATTACAAAACGAACAGCTTTTTTTTATTACCTTTATTATTTGTTGTAACAATTAATAATTTTTAAATTATTTTCATTTTACACAATTGTAGAGAACAAAACAAAAATACACAAAACAAAAATCAACTAAATTTCACATACATAAATTTATACATACATTATTATACGGGCTATGGGGAAAAAGCTGCATGCAGTCAATAAATATTTAAGTACATAAAAATATCAATAAATATAAAGAATGGGGGGGAAAAAATTGCGTGACTTTAGACATGTGCAACACCTTTGAGGATACAACAAATATATAATAATAATAATAACAAGAAACAACAACAACAACAACAACAACAACAATTACAAAGCAAAAAGATGCGTGCGCCAAACAAATATTGAAAAACCAACAGCAGCGAAGGCAGCAAATCACAAAGGAAAACACCATAACCATTGGTAATTATAATTCTGTTCAACAAACTTAAGTCAATACAGCAGCAGCAACAATAATAATGTAGATAGTAGCAAAATGCCGCTTACTTACATGGAGATGGAGGCAATGTTGGCGTATACAACAATGTTGCATAAAATGGCGCAGCTGCTACTGCTTAGGCTGCCTGTTGATATTTGGACAGCGGAATGTGAGTATTTAATTAAGAAAATAACACAACAACAAAAGCAATAATATTGTTGTTGTTGCGCCTCATTTATAAGTGGTATATGTGCCATGCAATAAATGAAATTGTTTGCGAAATATTGCAAAGTATTCACTCAAACGTCTATGAACACACTCATATGAGAATATATTGAGCCGAGGAAAACAATTGAAATGAAGAAAAATGCAATAATTAGTAAATTAATGAACAACTACTTTATTAGTTTATTTTAGAGCTTTTATTGTGCCATATAAATTTGCAATAATTTACTTAAGCTATAAAGACAATAAATCAGTATCGCACTCGATGAGGATTATTGCTTCCTTTGAGCACATACATACGCATACATATGCTGGTATCGTACGTATGAAGCACGTGTTGTATTTATACACAAAAAAAAAAAAAACTCTTGAAATTTCTATATTTTTTTTTTCGTGCACATTTTAATATAAATAATAAATTTTTAGTATTTATTTAATGTATGAACACACGATTTTATTTCAATGCAATTCAATTCAATTTCTTCTCTTCTAGTAGATTATTATTGAAAAATTATGATTGCCCAAAAACAATAAAAAGCATAAATTATGGAAAAGAAATTGAATTGGAAAAAAACAGGGAAAATAAATTTTCACTTCGTGCTTCATCAGCTAGGCTTCTGATAGGATGATCGTGGTGGAAAAAAACAATGAAATCTGTGACACTGACACACTCAGTCAAGCAATGAATCAGCGGCGAGTGAATTTGTGAAGAAAACGTGCACAGTAGTTGATGATATACGGGCATATATTCCAATAACAACAACAATATTTATTGTAATAAATAAATATGTATAAGCGGCAAGTAATCATAATCACAAGCAAAGTGAAATTTATTTATTATTATTATTATTCGTTTTTTTTTTTTTGGAAAACAAAAGTAAAAGAACATATTTTTATGAATTGCGTTCAGTATTATTAAACTATAAGAACGCTACATTTAGACATACAGTCTCGTATATTATATTCAAAATACATATCCATATAAAAAAACTAATCGTTTGTTGATGAAAATAATCTTGTGCAAAGTCTCCTTAAACATATTCGAAAATATAATTATGGCCTAATTTTCAAATGATTATGATAATTTTTAAATGTAATGTTTCACTAGTAAAATTAATCTCATGTACAGAGTTTCAGTTCGATCGCTTTGTATTTTCGTGCGAAAAGTTCAAAAACACATATAGGAAAACAAACTTTTCTATGGGAGGTAGGTGTATTCAATTTATTCAATTACGTTTCTTGTCAATTTCGTTTATTATTGAGTTAAACTAAATGTATCCATCAAGTTTCAGCTTGACAACTATATATTTTCATGCTCAACAAATGAAAACATACATTTTAAAGCATAATTTTGTATGAGAGGTAGGTGTGGTTTTCATTCGATTACTCCCATTTTTGAAATGATAAATGCATAAGCAAATATAATCATATATACCAAATTACAACTTGATAGCGTAATATTTGCATGCGTAAAATGTCAAAATGAACATATGGAAATGCACTTTTATATGAGAGGTATACGTGATTTTTATCCGATTCAACTCATTTTTAGTCTCCCACATTTTATAGCAATTATAATTGTATGCACGTAGTTTCAGCTTCATATCTTCATATTTTCGTGCGAATTGTATGAAAAAATACATTCGAAAATATACTTTTGTATGGGAGGTAGGCGTAATTTTCATCCAATTCTTCTCATTATCATACTTATAGTTTCACTGCTAAAAATAATAATAGGTACTAAATTTTAGCACAATTACTTCATAATTACTACAATTATCATGCAAATAGACGTCTCAAGTGTTCATTCAATTCTCCTAATATCCTAATTACTTTTCCATACATATCATCACTCCTAATGAGTGTAATAAACGTTGGCACAAAGTGAACACAAAGTGAACATAACCATGAATCTTTGAGTGTAGGGTATAGAATACATAGATACATCCATATATACATAAATACAGATGAAAAGAGGCAAACAAATTGTTGGAAAAAAAAATAACATTTTTGAATTTATTTGCATCATAATATTGCAAGCTTAAAGAAATATTGATAAATAAGTACATATTTGCTTAAATAAAAATGCTTTCTTCTTTAGTTGAAAGTTTCAAGCTGACGTCACAAGCACATTTTCTCATATCTGCTTTAGAGAAGATGTTGAAGTAAATTATTAAATTTTATGATATACCAAAATAAAAAAAATAAATATTACAGTGGGAAAATTAATTGGATCGGTAATAGATTTGATTCCCCCCGCGTCGACTACTGAGTACCTCTGAGGTTATTTGGTCAATTTTCCAGTGTTTTAACGGCCATTATAAAGATAAGAAGTAAATATGTTTGAGAAAAATGTTTCTGGTAAAAAATTAGTGGAAGTCGCTCATACATTTAATACATCTAAAGGCACAATGAGAGCGATCACAGCGATTTAAATCAAACTACGTCAAATTTTGTATGTGAGCCTCTCAACGGGATGAAGATAGGCAATAAATATGTTTGTAAAAATATTGAAATAGAAAATTTATTTTGGATCGATTATATATTTTACCCATTTAGGAGCAACTCCTGAGCACTAATGGAGTTCTTTGGCGTTTTTCCTCCCATTTCTTTGATTTCGATGTCCTCCAGTGAATACTACCACTTGTCTCACCCTATAGATGTGTTTTTTATAATAAGTTATGACAAAATCATCATCAATTTAATATACTTAAGGTGAATAATTTAGTAGACTCTGCTGCGACTGCTGCTGCTGCTGCTGCTGCTGCTACTTCTACAAAGGCTACGCTTCATATTAAGCTCAATTTAATTTCAATTTGAAACATGAAGAACAAGTTTAACTAAAAGAATTTTCTGCATAGTAATATAATAATTACTAAATATAAACTAGATTAAAAGAAGCAAAAAAAAAACAAATTGTATAGAAATATCAAGAATTTTTATATAAACACAGAAAGATTGATGATAAACCAGTCGAACAGGTTCACATAACATTATATTTTATCAACTACATACAATATAAATATATGTGCGCATATACATTTAACTACAATATAATATGTGTGTGTGATTCAATAAGGGAGGGTCTCACAAGTAACTGACAGACAGACCGATAGTATTGTATATAACAAAGGAAGTGATATATTTATAAGAAATGTTAATCAAATATGATATTTCAAATATTTATGATCATCTTTTTAGTTACCTACTACAATGCATGATGTGATGAACGAACTAGTTTATTTAGGTCATTTAAAGAATCTAAATTGAAACTGCCGGGCAATGAGATACGCATTGTAAATGAAGTAAACACAATCATTAACCAATCACAACAATAATATTAGCTAATTTATTATGCTCTACACATACATATGCATATACGATGATACATGCATGCATACCTTCATATATGTGTGTTATACTTGTCTGATCAGTAAGATCATCGATGATCGTTATATGATATTGTCACAGATAAACTTAGATACTCATACTCATACGTTACTCGCACATGTTTCATTTGTAACACCTGTCTATGCATATGCAAATTAATGTGACAATAAAGAGGCTTTGTTCCCATTTTAATTTATTGTCTATGTCATATATTTATTTATCTTATTTTGTTTGTTTGTGCTGCTCAATATTCATTCCATTGAAATGACTTTATTTGATACTTTTTTTTTTTTTCTTTCCTTTATTGAACTATTTCATTATAAAATAAGGGGTAGAGAACAACAACAACAACAAAAAAACACACAGTGAGTTAATTAAAAAACAAATCTCAGTCAAACAGTCAGCATGGAACGCACACGCATATGACAAATCAAATAAGCAAACAAAATAATTAAAAAAAAAAAAAAAATGAAAATAAAAAGAATACGCATACGCACCAGTTCACCACCATATCCACCATAACCTTTATCTCACCTCATCCCACTGTATCAATGCTGCTACCACATGCGACAATGTACCTGCGTGTGTATGTGTGTGTGTATATTCTAATAAATTACTACTGCGAAATACAATTTAAAATGCTAATTAAACTGCCGGCATTATTAAAACGCATTCTCTTTTATTTTATTTCAATTTAATTTGAATTTATTTTTTATTTTCAATCTCAGTTTTATTTTATTTTTTTTTTTTTTTTATTCTCTTCATTTTTATCGATTTCGTTTAGAACGCAACATACAACTCGTATGCGTTTTTTTTTCTTACTTTTTTATTTTTTTACCTCGGTTGTTGTTGCTCTTGTCTATTTCAATTTTCAGCGAACACATATTTTTAATTTGAAAAATATTGTCGCTTTTAAAGTGTCAACATACACACACACACACACACGAAAATATGCATATGCATGTGTATGTTATGTATAAGTCTGTCAATGTTTTTGAGTGTCATTAAATGATCAATATACAGGGAAAAAAAAATTCTAGATCAAGGTAACAGGCAGTCGCATGTATCACAATTGCTCTACACATACATGAGGTGAGCACGAGCTAAAAGTAAGACACAAACAGACACACACACAAAAAAAAACAATATATAGCCTAAAATTTGTTGTACTATTTAAAAAAAAAAAATTGCGTATATATTTTTTTTTTTAGGTTAAAGCGGATTTAATTAGTGTAGTGTAATATTTTTCACTTGGAAATATTTGGATAAATGTTTAACACATTTACTCCGTATGAGTCTTTAATGTGCGTAATTGAGCAATTCTTTCGCATACTTTCGAAAAAACATTATTTTTGACTAGAGGTAGCAGTGATTTGCATCCAATAGTGCTCTATTTAAAGCATACTCACACATTGATCAAAACAATCGTATCTGCCGTGCTTCAGTCATATAGCTTTATATGTTAGTGTTTGTACTTTTTTTAGCAGATTCAGAATATTTTTCAACGTATAATTAGTAAATTTAATCGGCTGTGCATGTGATGAGTTTTGTAAAAACATGCACACGGTAACATCAGTTTATATGGGAGGTAGGCGTAGTTTTTATCCGATTTAGTTTATTTTTTAATATGTTAATTAGATAGTATATATAATCATATGTACCAAATTTCAACTTCATAACTTTATATTCCTGTGCGAAAATTGTGAAAATATGCATTGAACAATATACTTTCGTATGGGCGATAGGCGTTATTTTCATTCGATTACGTTTATATTCTAATAACATATTTTTGTTGTTGTAAAGTTACTTTTATGTAACAAGTTTGAGTGCGAAAGCTTCATATTTTCTTGTATAAAGTGTGAAAACTTACGTTCAAGGACATAATTTTGTATGGCAGATAGGTGCTGTTTTTCAACCGACTACGCCCAATTTCTAATATATTAATTTTGTAGTGAAAGTAACTCTACACATCAATTCTTGGTTCATTGCATTACATTATCGTGAGGAAAAATATACTTTTATAAGAGAAGAGGGCATTATTTTCATCCGATAGTATATATGTAAATATATAAAAATAAAAAAATAAATATGTGACACTTAAAGCCCCGAAGGGCTCATTGGTCGAGCTTCTCTTCAATTACTGTTGTGCGTGTAAAATTTTTTTCCAGTATTAGAAGGGACCTACTTATTTTAACCGGTTCCGAAAGGCAGAACCATTGCGACATCACTTTTTCTGAGCTTTGTCACAGAGTTCTTTTAGAAGCTTTTTCATGGCAAATTGTTACTGCCGGAAAAATTGCCAATTGCTTGCCGACAGGCGGGTATCGTTCGAAAAAAAAATCTTTTCGATATTAAATTTGTTATGCATGAGCCGGGGATTGAACCACGACCTACAGATCAACACACTAATCACTGAGCCACGGCACCCATGAAATGGAAATGTAAATATATACATTTCCATATTTTTGATGGCTTCTTATGGGTGCTACGAACGGAAGCATAAACTCAATATATCAGTGAATCGTTGAGTGTAGGGTATATAGACAAATATGATAATGGTAATGAATATCTTTTAATCTGAACTTTAATCAAAAGTTCATTCGATAAATTTCATAAAGCATGACTCCATTAAATCTATTAAAATGGACTGTAGTCTTATAGTGAGTTTCCCATTTGTAGTTTTTCTTATAACAAGTATTTATAGCTAAATGAAATCCCAATATTTTCTTCGGCAGCTTCATCAAATTTTTTAAGAAGTGCTGTGGTCATATATTGCACATTCTATGTGTCTCTCTCGGAAATCGTGCAAACTGTATAGATAAATGAAAGTTTGACATTTTCTACTAAGACTTCATATAATCATTATATTACGAGATAAACATCGCTTAACTCCGAATCAAAACTGGTTTGACTTCCTCAGGTCGCATTTCGTTCTTAATTTAAAAAAGACAATTTTAAAAGTTCAAACATTCAATACCGTAAGTGGTTCATTCAATAAGTAAATGGTGAAATGTATGACCGACACCCGTTAATTTAATATCCTCAATAATTATTCTTAATAAAATTCTACATAAGAATTTAAACCTTTCAATCGTCATGTTTGGGTTAACATGAACATGCTTTTTTTTTTTTTTTTTTTGAGAAGCATATTATTTTCGGCCTAAATCTATATTCGGTTGTTATGGCCACATAAGTATGTAAGTTGGTTTTTCTTCTGTCACTATTTCTTCAAGAAAAATTTTAAGTCCGATTTTTGCTCAACTGCCATTTAATTTCTTTTTCGTTCGACACCCATATCAATATACTGCATATAGTTTTAAAATATTTTAAAATATTTTCAATATTTTAAAATTGTCAAAATTTTTCAATTTTCAATATTTTTATAATTTTCAAATATTGAAAATCGATTTCTCCAAAATTTTATGTGATACAGATCTCTGATGGCTACCAATGAACTTAGTAGACTTACCCTTAGCCCACAAAATTTAAAACAATTTTGATAAAAAAAAATTCTGTACCAAAAACTAGAACAGTGTAATTGATAACGCTTTAAAAAATTTGCTCAAAATTGTATCTTTAAAAAATATTAAATATATTTTCACAAAACTCAATTCTGCGCAAAAAATGTTTAGTCATTTCGATTAAAAATAAATATAATATTTTTACAAATTTCGGATTTCGCTAAATAAACATCGAAATATTTATATTGAAGGTACCATTACTTTCTAGTATACCATTTTGAAACTTTGAGAATAAAATATTTAAATCAAAATAGTATTCTACACAAAATTTGAAGCCCTCACTTTCATTAATTCATAAAGCTCCCATATTTAAAAGATACATAAAATTGAATTATTTTATTCTAAATATTTGTAAATCGAATTTTATTTACAAAATTTGAAGTCATTTTAGTTTTAAATAAACTACCATTCAAAATGTTGATAATTTTTAAACAAAAATTGAAAATTTTTTTTAGCTAAAATACCATTATTTTTCGATGTAACATTTTGAAACTTTATGAATCTGATTTATTGACCAAAATATTAACTTATACTAAGTTTCAAGCCATGTTGATATTTTTGATGTTGATAAATAAATATAGCCCCCATACAATATTTTCATTTTTTTCTCCCATTCCATACGTTCATATTTTTAAGATAAAAATCGACAAATTTTTAGCAGAAATACCGTTAATTTTCTGTGTAAAATTATAAAACTTTGTGAATCATACTAATTGACCAAAATACTAACTTATACTCAATTTCAAGACATTCTGTTAATAAATAAATATAGCCCTCATACAAAACTTTCGCTTTTTAAACGATAACCAAGCAATTTTTATTGAATATATTTTGGTTTCTGGTGGTCTGGTGGAGTTTTCGCAAGGTAACGTGCCTCAACCGGGTGGGGCTAGCGCAATCGTTGTTGAACTCATCACAAGTCAACTCACTGGCTGTCATGTAGTTTGATCTCAGCGCTATGTGATGATATCTCTAAATGTTAAAGAGGGGTAGTCATGTAGCTTGCTCTGCTTACTATGTGATGGCGCCTTCATTATTATTAATGGAGGCCCTCCAAGTGGCGACCACCGGGCAACGTCCTCCTGGCACCCGCTGGGATTCGGCTGAAGTGAGTTGCGAAAATATCCTCGGTTAGAGGTTGTGCGTTGGGTTTGGGACCCGCTATGATGATGTAAAAATGAATGATGTAAAAATGCCTCGGAAACGGACTACCCCCTTGCTGATGACTCCCGCAAACGAAATATCATTATTTTTTAATCCTTCATTCTGAATCTTTGTAAATCTAATTTTAATATAAAAAATGTATTTCTTAAAATTTAAAGTAATTATTTTTTAACAAATGCTTATTATGAAAGTCGACGATTTTGTTTTGTTTTTTTAAAAGAAAAATGAAATGTATATAATAGAAAGAAATTTAAATGAAAGTAAAACTAAAATATGAAATTTTCAAAGGATTAAATCATCCATCAATTGATGAATGTTTTTACCTAAAATTATTCTACATAAAATTGATTTGTTTTTGTGCCTTGTTGTTGGTAAATATTTCAAGCTACCATTGTAACTAATGAATAGCGTAACAAATGGGAGCAAAAGGTTTAATTATTTTATTTTGTTAAAGTAATAAATTGATGTGGTTGTTAGTTTTATTGCTGCCACCGTTGCTGCTGTTATTAATATTGTTGTTGCTTTTATCAAACTATATGTATCTCAATATTTGATTATTATACATTTATTACTACCATTACCTACTACTATTACTACTACTACTAAATACTATTACTATTGCTATGACAATTTTGTTATTTTTTACTTTAATTAATTACTAGTCGCTTTTTTTTTATTAATCTTATTACTTTTTTGTTCGTTGTAGACAGCACGACTATTTATGTGCGGATATACGTTTGTAAACTCATATGTATGTACTCGTAGATTGTAAGTTCGAATAATCATGAAACATTACATAATTTATATGCGTGTCCGTATGTATATATTATGTATAAGCAACAATTACAATAGTGAGAACAGTAAAATAAAATTATTTTGTATTTTTTAACTTATTTGTTGTTGTTGTTTTAAAAATATATATAATTTTTTTTATCACGTGCGGCATACAAATTGTATTTATTTAGACATATCTGCATATCTCTGCATATATAAATGTATGCATTTCTACATGTAGTAGATATATGATTATTTCAAAAAGTAATCACATATACACGCACACGAATTTATTATACATTGCGTGAGCATTCTATTCTTATAATTAATGGTGTTATTCGTGTTGTTGTTGTTGTTGTTATTTGTTAATGCAATTGTTGCTATTTGTTGACGGCAGCAAATTGAATGCTACATTTCGTTATATGAGCCATACAGCAAATATACACACATACACACACACACATACGTACGTTCATATGCATATGCATACTTGTATAATATACAAACTCGTTAAGTAATAATATTGTTGTTGTTGTTATTATTATGATTTTATTTTGATTTTTTTTTTTTTCGCTTCAACAAAATGTGGCAAGTTATATTTGAACTTGATTTTTATGGGTTTTTTGCATTGCGTTGTGCTGTTGCTGTTGGTGTTGCTGTTATTGACGTTTTATTGCGTATTTACATGAATGCGGCTGCACACACACACACATATGAGTGCATGCATGTGTATACTTATGTGTATATGAAGTATATGAAATAATTGCTATTTTAAATATTGTGCGTGAGAATTCACAATATTTACTTGAGCGCATAGAATCAAGATTTTCTTGTCAATTTCATTTTTATTATTATTTTGAAGTTCTTGATTACAATCCGTAATATCATACGTATACCATATGCATATGCATGAAAGGTATATTGTTTGTGTCACCGTTGTTGTTGTTGCTGGTGTTGTTGTTGTTGCTGTTGTTGTTGTTGTTATTAATCTTGTTGTTCATACATATGTAAGTATTATGTTGCATTTGTAAAGTAAATAAATAAATATTTTTATTCATTCTCTGCACTGCACCGTACTAACCTTTTTTAAGATGCTTATCATTAGCATACAAACATGTGTATGTACGAGTATGCATGAACGTAATTATCACATATTGTACATGCATACAGTGCATAACATTTGCATGAACTCAGTCAAATTTTGAGTGAAGTGAGTGATTATATTTATTTATAGTGGGTGCCGTAGCTCAGTGGTTAGTGTGTTCGCCTTCTGATCTGTAGGTCGTGGGTTCAATCCCCGGCTGATGCATAACAAATTTAATATCGAAAAGATTTTTCTTTCGAATGGTACCCACCTGTCGGCAAGCAATTGGCAATTCTTCCGACAGTAACAACTTGCCATGAAAAAGCTTCTTAAAGAACTCTGTGACAAAGCTCAGAAAAAGTGATGTCACAAGTGTTCTGCCGTTCGGAACCGGCTAAAATAAGTAGGTCCCTTCTAATACTGTCCAAATTTAAGACGCACAACAGTAATGGAAGAGAAGCTCGGCCAATGAGTCCTTTGGGGCTTTAAGTGCCACATATTTATTTATTTATTTTAATGAATTTAATAATTTTAACTAAAATGTTATTTTAGTAAAAAAAAATTACATTCTTCAAATTTGAAAATGTTGCATAAAAAAATAATCATACTTTCCATATAAATTTAATTTTGTATGAAAACTCTTTTTATTTATAAACAAATCTACTAATGAAAGATTATTTTAGTGAAAAAAAAGTTTAATTTGTAAAGTTTCAGAATGTTTCATTAACAAATAAACTCACCTCCTAAACAAATATGTTGATTTTTGTTGAAAATTTGAAAATTTCGTATGGAGACCATATTTATTTTCAATCAGAATGACGTGAAATTTCTTACAGAGAATATATTTAGTGAAAAAATAACATTCTTAAAGTATCAGAATGGGAAATTGAAAAATTATTGTAGCTTCCATACAAAATTGTTACGTTTTGTGAAAATTTTGTATGGGAACTAGGCTAATTTATAAACGGCATGATTTCAAAACTTGCTGGAAGTACTAATTTGATAAAAAAATCAGATTTTCAGGTTATATAATGATTGAAACGAAAAAAAATTGGCACCTTCCATACCAAATTGACAATTTTTGTACAACAAGTGAAAACCTTGTATGGAGACCATCCTTATTTATTAACGAAATTTGCTTTGCAATACTTTTTTAGCTAAATAATAAATTGTTTAAAGTTTCTAAGTAATACACTGTTAAATAATACTATCTTCCATACAAAATTTGCAATTTTTTATATCAAATATTATAAACTTTTCTGTATGGAAATCATATTGATTTATAAAAGAAGGGACTTAAAATTTTCTTTAGAGAAGTGTTTTTGTTAAAAAATACGATTTGAAATGATGCATAGAAAAATACAATTTTCAATTTTTTGTTTAAAAAATGTAATTTTTGTATGGCGATTGCATTTATTTATGAACGGAATAACTTAATATTTTGTTTATAGCATTATTTTCATTGAAGAATATGATTTTCGAGGTTTCAAAATTATGAATTGAAAAATAATAATACCTTCCATACAAATTTCTTGATTTTTCTTCTCAAAAATTTGATTTAATATAATTGTAGTACTGGAGTTGAGATTTAAAAACGATTTTTAATTTCTTTTCACAAGGACATCTGAATGAGTTCTATTCAAAGTTTCTGTCATCTTAAGTACTACATATTGATATTCTCCTCTGATGTCCACTAATGAGTCACATTCAAAATAAAATATATTTGAACTTGAATTATTCAAATGTTACAGACTGTATACCCACATTAAAGCATTGCATGAATTTATGAAATGCGTATTAATATATTAAATATTATTTATCATCAAAAATAAAAATAAAATACAAAATTCTGATGCATAGATTTGATTTGCATTTTTTGTTTTTTTTTTCCATTTACTAGTTCTCATTGAAAATGATTTGAATTTCATAAATAAGCAACAACAATAGGCATACATTATTATTAGTATAAATGAAATTTTTTATATTTTTATTTCTGTAATTATTTCCAAACAAACAAACTCATAATTTCGAAAAAAAAAATAATAAAAATTACTCATAAAATGTTTAATAAACGCATGATGATTAACTGAAGCATACATATGGACAGTAATGAGAACAACATCAACAACAACAATATTAGTACTACAATGATGACAACTAATTAAAAAAAAATCCATATCTTATTTTTAAATAGATATTTTATTTTATTTTCTATTTTTTTTTTTGCGTTGATGTTTTTATCTCTATTTTTCCCCAACATCATATATTTTATTGAATAATGTTCTTGAATTTGTCAATTATTTAGTTAAAGAATACAAAAAAAAAAATCTGACTGGTAAATTGAATTCGTGCTACAATATTTTATGTTAATTTGTTAAATATTTATAAAATACGATTTGAGAATTAATAATAATAAATAACATTGAGTAATGTATATTTAAATATTTGCTACATATTTTATATTAAATAAGAGGTATTAGCTTATATAATATTTGCTAGAAGAAGAAGAAGAAGAAACAGACGATAAAGAAACGAGTTTGGCTTTAAGTTGTTTCTACATTGATTGAAGATACCTGTATGCAGTGAGTGCGTCATTAGCAATTGTCCAAATTCAGTTTCGACTAAAAGTTCTGATAAGAATAAATCATTAAGCAAAAAAAAAAACTGCTAACGTTGCTTTCTTATATAAATTTGCACAAAAAATCATGGGTCTAAAATCAATATTGAACACCGAAAGTTGCTTAGAAGAAAAATCAATATATATTATTAAATGATTGAATTATTTTCTATTGAATTTAATATGTGTCATTTTTATGAAATGTAAATAATATTTTTTTAGCACCGACTACGTCACCTTTTATGCCTACAAAACCCCATTCACCGTAAACTTTTCTCTTCATCTAAAGAAAAGAGCAGCGAAAAGTCATTGAATGTTGTGTGAAGCTTATTGAGAACATGCTCCATCAATTTCAACTTCAACATTTTGGTTTAGATGGTTCAAAAGTGGTGATTTTGATACAAGCCATAATGAGCGTGAAGACACTAAATTGGAGGCTTTATTGGACGAAGACTCATGTCAAACTCAAAAAGAGCTTGCTGAGTCTTTGGAACTGGCTCACCAAGCCACTTCATTGCGTCTATAGAACGTGGGTATTAACCAGAAAAGGAGTAATTGGGTTCATTATCGAAAGGCGATCGATTTTGCATATCTGAAATTCTACTTCAATGGCACGAGGGGAAGTATTTTTGCACCGTATCATTACTGGCGACGAAAAATGGACCGAAGTATTACAATAAACCTAAGCAAATACAATATTTTGAAGATGATGCTGCGTATTTCGGTGGGATCTGAAGGATATGGTGTAAAATAATTTATGGAAACGGTCGGAAAGGGTGACCAAACATGAGTCATAGATTTTCCATCATGACAATGCTCGGACACATATTGCCAAGCCAGTTAAAACGTACTTGGAAAATAGCGGTGGTGGGAAGTTTTACCCCATCCGTCATACAGCCCAGACCCAAACCAAGAGACATTGCCCCATCTAACCACTACTTATAGCGATCAATGCAGAATACCTTGTATTAAATATATTTCACTTCAGTCGAAGGTATCGAAAATTGGGTCGATACGCTTTACGATATTGGGACGGGATAGATGAGCTTATTCAAAAATGGAAAAAGTTGGAGCTTCCGAAGCAAAATATTTAGAATAAAATATATTGTAACAATGTTTTAAAACAAAACCTCCAAGTCTGGAAAAAGATTTTTGAAATATTTGTATTTGTATACCCAATACGTGGATGCCGTGGCCTTCTGATCTGTAGGTCATGGTGCAATCCTCGGCTCATGCATAACAAATTTAATATCGAAAAGATTTTTCTTTCGAACGGTACCCACCTGTCGGCAAGCAATTGGCAATTCTTCCGACAGTAACAACTTGCCATGATAAAGCTTCTAAAAAGAACTCTGCCTTTCGGAACCGGCTAAAATAAGTAGGTCCCTTCTAATACTGTCCAAAATTTAACACGCACAACAGTAATTGAAAAGAATCTCGGCCAATGAGCCCATCGGGGCTTTAAGTGCCACATATTAAAAAAAAAAAAAAATACCCAATACATTTGTTAAATAAAAATCGAAAATTTTTTATAGAATTTCAATGCATCATTTTCAAATTTACTGGTTATCTTATTATTTTTAACCAAGACCATACTCTAAAGGAAATTTAAGTCCTTTCGTTTTTCAGTAAATATTTTCGTCATACAAAGGTTTCAATTTCAAAGTAAAATTGCAATATTTTGTCTGGAAGAGAGGATAGCATCATTTTCAAACTTTGAAAATATTATTTTTAAGTCAAAAGACGGCCCTTAGCAAGACAATTAGTTATTTCGATTATAAATAAACGCAGTTTTCATACAAAGTTATCACTTTTTTAAGCAAAAATCGAAATGTTTTTATAGAAAATATTATTATTTTTCAACTTAATCATTATAGAAGTTTGAAATTTGTATATTTTCATCAAAGTTTTACTTTTAACAAACCATTTTTTAATTATTCTTAGTATAAATAAAAAATATATTTTAAAATTATACGCGCTCGATGGCAAGGCGCAGAATCGTCTTGAAAAATGAGATTTTTTTCTCTCTCAGTAACGAACTCCAAACTTCGTATTACTCCATTGTAAATTATTTCTTCGTACTTTTTCGCATTAACAGTACCTTGAAGTATCAAAATTGACTCCGCTTTGTACCTTGATATGCACCCCCATACGATAATATAAGGAGAATGTTTAACGGTGTATACACAACAGCTTTCTAAGAAACGTTCACCCTTTCTACGGCGGACTTTGCGGTAACCATGGGATCCAATAAGGTTAAATTTAGATTCATCAGAAAATATAATGCAAGACCATTCAGATTCAGTGCAATATCTTGGACCATTCTAGACAACTTGCTTTCATCTGGTTGGTCAAAAGTGGTTTTTTTGCTGGTGTCTTCACTAAAAAACCCATGCCATTCAACCTACGTTGGATTGTTCGCGACGAAATATCTATTCCAACAGCTTGCTTCACCTTTGAAGATATTTCAACAGCATTTTCAAATCGATCTTGAAGGCTTGTTATAGTGATAATGCGGTCTTCCCTTTGGCTTGTGCACTTTTTTCTGCCGGACCCTTCTTTCCTCTCCACTTAGCCAGTCTCACGGAATTTTTTCAAAAAACGACGTACTGAGCTTTCATAACACTGTATTTGAGCTGCTATTTTACGAATGGATATGTTTTGTTCGGTCAATGCAATACTTTTGCCGTTTACAATTAAGGTCAGCGATACTTTCGTTTTGGCATTTTTTAAATTGTATTTTAAGCAAAAAAAAAAATCTGCACAACGCGCTATTACGAACTCAGATGTAAAAGTGTCAAAAACTAGTATAACACGCATAATTGGAATCCCAGGATGGAGAAGGTAAAATTGCAAGAACTTTTTGAGTGCGGCTTTTTTTTTGGCGGTGGGTGTATAAATGTTTATAAAGAGAAGCATTATTTTTCAATGCTGATGCAATGTAATTCTGATACTTTAACTGTTGTTGTTTTTCACTAATTATCTATTAGTATTTGATTGAAAAAGTTCAAATTATCAAAAAATTGTTTCAATACTTAATCGAAAATTCTCAAAGTCAGCAGAATTATATTTTGAATATAATGTTTCTACAATAAATTAAATCATATATTCTTTATTTGTATTTTTTTGATAAACTAGTTAAAATATATAAAGTTTTCAATATAAGATTTTGAACTAGAAATTTATAATTCGCATTAAAAGCCAAAGTGAATCAACTTGGTGAAGAAATCCTATTATTTGCAATATGCCAGTTATCAAATAGATTTTTATTGCTGCCCAGTGTAATTAGAATTTTAAATTAGGTTAAATATTAATTAGTGTGTTGCATAAATGTATTTTTAGTAATTTTGCTTAGACACTACTACATATACTAGTACTAGCAAAAATAACAATAATCTTATAGCATAAACATTTCAATGACGCATTGATTGAGGTTGCTTTTTCTGCAATAATGAACCAACACAATAACAACAACACCAACAGCAATATTCAACTAATGGCTAATTAACTTTAAAACCGCTACCTGCAATGGTCTATATATACATATAATTCATTTGGTAATAGTTACAATAAGTAAAATAGCAAATCGAGCAAAACAAAAGACTTAAGCAACGAACTAGCCTTTATATATATATATTTTCTATTGTGATTATATGCATGCACTTATTTCAATATCATTTCATTATTATTATTACTATTATTATTATTATTATTAGTACACACATTTATTGTTAATATTATTTTAGTCATAATTGTTGTTGTTGCTGTTGTGCTTTTTAAACTTCCTCATAAAAAATGTGTTTATTTTTAGTTTATTCATTGTATGCTCACTCATTCGCTTATTCGATTCGTGTAGAAGTACAAATACAAAAACATTTGCAACTTATTTCTATGCGTAATCCAAAAGCTATTTTATAAATTAGGCCAATAAAAAAGACAACATTTACATACATGCATTTGCTACAAAATAAAAATTTCACACAAAGCCCCATACACACACGCACGCACACACACTCAACTAAATACTTGCGCATATAAGTGGGTACACAATGTAATGACAACAAAGCGCATGTTTTTGCTGTTTAATGTTAAGATTATGGTGATTTTGGTATTTTTTGTTACTTTGGTTTATAACATATACATAACTACTCACACCATTCATTCATTTAACACCAAGCAACAAGAGCAGCATAAAAACGGGGAATCTACTTGCATGCTACACTGAGAGAAGTCAATGATTTTTTAATTAGCTCTAAATAAAGCGTCAGTCATTTGGCTTTTTTTTGTGTTATTGTTGTTGTATTATTTCTCAGCTTGCTTGTTAGTGTTTTTTTTTTTATATATTCCTTCTCTCTTATTTCTTTCTTATTTCATGTTTGCTACAGATATGGTATTGTTAAACAGATACATATTATATATGTCTGTAAGTACATTGTAAATACAACACTCTTATTTATGTATTGTATGAATAAGTAAGCACTTGTTATTGTTATTGTTTAATGCGAATCACATGTATATGGCGCATAAAATATATATATAGGAACGAAAATGAAGAGCAAAAAAAAAAAAACAAAAAATTGCAAAAAAAAAAACAAAACAATACAAAAACAAAAATGCAAAAATTTTCTTATTATTAAACTCGAGTAAATTATGTGCATATTGGGCATGTGTGTGAAAAATTTGTGTTTTCAAATTTATATATTAATTAAAAATATGTCTTCTTTGCGTAATTTCATCCAAAAGCCCAAAAGAAATTAAAATTACCATATTCATTTTCTCATTTGATTCATTTCTCTATGGAATTGAATTGTTATTGAGAAAAAAAAAAATCATCAAAATGGTCACCTCCATTGAGACGCAAATAATCGTCACATTTCATAGTCTTCATATGAAGTCCATAGAGATATAAATATTTAGTTCATTTTTAAAACTCGCTCATACGTATGATGAAAAGGTAACAAGACACCGCATACAATGCATATGTGACGCACATATGTAAGTATAGCATTGCATCGTCTCATAATACAAAATGACTTTCAATGCATCAAAATCAATATATCATTTGGCAATATTGTCTTGTATATGTATATATACGTTAAGGTGGATCATATAATATTGTTTAAAAAAAATTTTAGATGGATAATTTCAAATTTTTTTTTTTTTAAAAGACGCAAAAATAAATTTCACATTTGGAACAGTCATGAAAGCATCAATTTTGTAAAGAAGCCGCCTCGAAATTGGAAGTACAGGGTAATATTGTTCGGAGGAAATGTTGGCGAGTAAAAATAAAGAGGGGTTGGCCTTACATTTCAATGCTCTATTGGTGATTTTTGAGCAGTTGTTTGGTGTTGTTTGTCGATTTTTGCGATCATTTTGTATGGAAGCCCCCTTATGGAGTGACGGTAGGGGGTATAAATGTTAGGAAGAGATGTTGGCAAATAAAAATTAATAGGGGTCGGTCTTAGATTTCAATGCTCTATTGGTGAGTTTTAAGCAGCTATGGTGTTGTTTGTCGATTTTTGCGATCATTTTGTATGGATGCCCCCTTATGGAGTGACGGTAGGGGGTATAAATGTAAGAAGGAAATGTTGGCAAATAAAAATTAATAAGGGTCGGTCTTATATTTCAATACTCTATTGGTGATTTTTAAGCAGCTATGGGGTATTTATCAATTTTTGCGTTCATTTTGTATGAGTACCTCCTTATGGAGTGGAGATAGAGGGTAAGTATGTTTAAAATAAATATTAGGGCAGAAAAATTAATGTGAGTCGATCATATATTTTACTGTTCTACATGCGATACCTGAGCAGCTATGGTGTTGTTTGTCGTTTTTTACGTTCATTTTGTATGGGAACTTCCTGAACGAAGGTAAGTAGGTAGAAGGTAAGTATGTTCCGAGAAAATATTAACAAGAAAAAAATTTAATGAAGATTGCTCTGCATGCGATTTCTGAACAGTTATAATATTGTTTGTCAATTTTTTTTCAGCATTTGCGTTCATTTTGTATGGGGGAGCTCTTACTGAGTGGAAATGGGAGGTAAGTATATTTGAGTAAATTATTGGAATGTAAAAATTATTATTCATCAGTTTTTAAGCAAAGTATTTTTTCGTTCATTTTGTAGAGGAGCGCACTCAGGGAGTGTTTCGAGAAAATTTTTGAGAGAAAAAAATTAATGCAATCTTGTCATAGATTTCATCGATTCTTGGGCTGTTATTGTGTTATTTATCGATTCAAAGGTATTTTTTCGTAATTTTGTATGGAAGCCTACTTAAGAAATGGATACAAAGAATAAGTAGGTTTTCATTGATCGAGGGGCGTTTTCTGGGTAGCTAAGGGGTTCCTTATCAATTCTAAGGTATTTTTTCGTGATTTTATATGGAAGCCGCCTTAAAATGTGGAGATAGATAGTAACAATGTTTGAAGAATATGTCGTAGGTGAAAAATGAATGAGGATTGGTCATACATTTTATCGTTTTTGGGACGATTCCTGGCCAATTATGTGGTTAGTTGCAAATTTTTTGATGTTTTTATATTCAATTTGTATCGAAGTTCAAGTGTGGTCTTTTTATTTTATTGCTTTCCTATTTAAAAATATTTTAAATGATCTAAATTTTATATTTTGCGCTAAAATAGGTAGATCAAATCAATCAAATAGAAATGTACCTACCTTAATATTACATACATATATACATACATACTGTACCTACAAGTATTTCTATGTACAAATATTTGTGATCTCTTTTCTTTCATATAAAACTACGTACATACCATTCTTATCATTGCTCTAAATCTGAACGAAGAAAAAAATACAGAAAACAAGTCATTAAGATGAAATATTTGCTGGTGATTATTGCTGTCGCAGACACTTTGGCGTTGAGATTTTGGTGGTTATATACTATTATACTAAATGCGTACATATGCTGTAACTGTATTTATGTACAAGTATAAGTGTAATATGAATAAGTGTTTGAAGTGCTTTTTATATTATTTTTAATTTAATTTTTTTTTTTGTGTGTTTTGCTGTTGTGTGTGGGAAAGTGTTGCCATTTCTTTAGCATGGATACATTTATGGCATAAATCATTAAAATTTTTTTTTTTTTTTGTTAATCGAAAACAAATTAAAAATAATTCATTCTTCGATTGTATAATGAACATTGTAATGAAAGAGTGCAATCGCAATAACAATTAAGGCATATTGAATATGAGAGATAAATAGAGAGACAGATAAGTTATTTATTAATAACTTTAAATGCAAATTGGCTGCTATCATATGCAAATTGATATATCTGAAGGCAAATTTTGTACCGAATTGAAATATTAATATACCGTTAATATTCATGAGTATAGAAGAGGATACATAATAATATATTACCACAAATGTCAGTCATTGCCAGATTAATGGAAATATTAATAGACGAACGGATATCCTTCAATTGACTTTCAATCGATTTTTCTTTATGTTTTGAAATTCATGTAATCGTCACAGACGTCTCAGCAATGAATACGACCTTGCACATACGTGCAGGGTATGATAGCATGTATGACTCAATATCCTATAATATATATATATATATATATATATATATATATATATATATATATATATATATATATTATAATAGCAGTCTTTATTAGTTTATATTTCACTTCTTCTTATGAGTTCTTCAGATAAAATTGACTTTGTCATAAATTTCGAAAAAAAAAAGTATAATTATATTATTAACCATATTTACATTTATTTGCATAGACATAATAAGATATTTCATAAAATCATATAAAATATACTAATGTGCAAATATACAATAAGTATAGATTTTGGCAAAGAGTTTGCGAATTTGTGTTGTTGTTCGTTGCTGCTGCTGCTGCTGCTGCTGCTGCTATTGTTGGTTTCTTTTATTATTTCTAATTAATTTGTTGATGGTACCCTGAAATGCCCGAATTATCAATGAAATGATTCTATTTAGTTAATAAAATCAAATAAAATCAAGTTCATTGAACTAACTAAATATATAAGGAATATGCAAATAATTTTATGGACTTTTTGTTTGTTTGTTTGTTCTTTTTTTTGTTCCTTGTGTGGCCTTGCTTTGCTTGCTTTCTTCTATCGCTCTTATGCACCATTTTATTACTACAGTGATATGACAAAAATTTGACAATATCAAATATAATGTATAATTCATATGGTGCATATGAATCATTAAGAAAAGAAGACCATTTACAACGATACAATATAAAATCGAAATTCAGAAATTTCTGAGACGAAATTATAACAGAACAATTACATTATTTTGATAAAAATACAAAAATTCGAAATAAGCAGCGTACTATGTAGTAATGAATCGATATCTTATTTGTTTAAACAAAAAAGCTTATTTATCCAAATAATATAAAAATATTTTTCCCCATTTTTTATGCAAGATAATTATTGTAAAGACTATCGCTTGATATTTATACCATGTCATTTAACTTCTCTCATTTTAATTCATAGTTCTTTTGATCAACGTTGTGAATTTCGAGAATATTTTCTGATGTAGTCAGCATTGTCAGTCGCCCTAAAGGTTCAAAATCACTTGTGTTCGTATGGTAACATTTAAACTGTTGGAACAAATCAACGATCAAATGGTTGTTTTCATTAGACCAGATACATTATCATATTTTTGATGACATTGCTCAACTGGAAGTGTGTTTGTTACCATGAAAAATATGTGTTCAATAAATACACGGAATTTCGATTTTTCCATTATTTTCAAAATAACAAAAGTAGCAATTTGACAGTTAAATATTGTAAAGATTGCTATTAATTTTTGTGAAAAATACAAATTCGCAAGTCTACGAAATGCTGCATTATTGCAAAATGATGTTGGATTTCATACAAATTTCTCGATTTTTGTTTAAAAAATAAATTTTTTTGAATAGAATTACTTCAAATTTTATGTAAAGTATTATTTTATGAAAAACAATCAGATTATTAAAATTTCAAAATGATGTATTACAAAACAGCCATACCCTCCATACAATATTATTCAATTTTTGTTAAAAAAAAATTCATTTTCATTTTAGTTGTGAATGATATTACCTTGAATTTCATGTGAAATATTATTTTAATGAAATAATCGTGTTATTAAAGTTTCAAAATGATGATTTGAAAAATAATGCCAATTTCTACAGTAATTTTATCGATTATTGTTTAAAAAATGAATTTCGTGTATAACAGCAATGTTTATTTATGAATAGAATTACTTCAAATCTTATGTGAAATAGTATTTGAGTCAAAAATATGATTTTTGAACTTACAAGATGGTTCATTGAAAAATAACGATACCTTTCAAACAAAATTTGAGGATATTTCATTAAAATAATGACAATTTTCTATGAGGACTATAAGAATTTATGGAGAGAATTGCCTCAAATTTTATGTACAATTTTATTTTCGTTAAGAAATCAGATGCTCAAAGTTTTAGAATAATGCATAAAAAATTTATTGAAACTTCCATACAAATCTATGAATTTTTGTTTAAAAAATGACAATTTTGTATGGAGAATATATCTATTTATAATTTGAAATTTTAAGCTTAAGACGCAAGAAAATGAGATCTTGAAAATTTTAGCAATATGCAATTAAATATACTGAAACGTTCATACAAAATTTCTAATTTTTGTGTTATGGAATTACAATTTTGTATGGGGACATTATGCATTTACGAACAGAATTGCTTGAAATTTTAAATGCGATAGCACTTTGGTATAAAAATGAGTTTCCCGAAGTTTTATCAAAATGCAATGAAAAATAAAAATACCTTTCATACAAATTTTGCGATTTTCGTTTAAACGAATGCAAATTTTGCAAGGGAACTCTATGCATTTACTGTTGGATTTACTTGAAATTGTAAATGAAAGGTGAAATAATGAGATATTCGACATTTCAATATAATGTACGGGCCAAATAAATTTGGTGAGTTCTCTATTAAAACATAAAAATTTTATATGGAAGCTATGGGTATTTATGAATAGAATAGCTTGAAATATTAAGTAGACTAATACTTTGGCGAAAAGATGTTATACTCGCAATTTTAGCATAATGCAATAAAAAATAAACGCTTATGCCATACAAAATTTTCAAATTTTTGTTTAAAAAATTCAAATTTTGTTTGAAAAATATGTGTATTGATGAGCATAATGATTTTAAATTTTGCCTTAAATGTATCTAATCTTTAAACTGTGTTTAAAATGTATCTAATCTTTAAACTTTTTGACCAATGTATTACACATGTATTGTTTAAGAATACAATACATGTGTAATACATTGGTCATCATCAGCGAATAAACAAAAAAATCGAATGCCATAAAAAAGTCATAAAATTAAATTAAATTTAATTAATTAATTATAATTTATAATTTTCAAACACACACACACACAGAGCAACACATACATATGAATATTTCATTTGTGCGACAACAATGTGACACTTGTTGCCAAATTAATACGCTAAGCAAACATGCTTCCTGATTAAAACAACAATAACAAAAATTGCTCTCGTTCATAAACAAAACACTATGATTAAGTCAACGAATATGTGGGCGTATATTAAATAAAATAACTTAATGCTATTATATATATATACAATATGAGTATTTTGGTCAGTAACAAAAAAAAAACAACATACAAGTATATAAATTCAAATCGAGCTAGTCCAAAAAAAAAATTATTATCGATCTTTTTTTAATGAAATGCTTAAACATCTATTCGATTTTGCTTTTATTGAAGTATAATGATAAAAAGAAGCACATAAATAATACTGTATAAAAATAAAAGATCAATTTCCATGTTAAATGAGCTAATTAATTTGATGTATAGCGTGAGGTTGATATTGCCGCTTCTCTATATATAATTTTTTTCTCTCTCTCCCCTTTTTCTTCGTTTACTTCTTTTCTTTACAAATTTTATTTGGTTATTTGTTAAATGTGAAAAGACAAAGATAACGCAGCACGTAAAGCAGTGACAAACAGACAAAAAAAGTAAGATAAAATCTTTAACATTCCATACATAAAGTAAGTGTATACATATTGAATGAAAAACAATAACAACAATGACCACAAAGAAACTCTAAATTATATACTTGAGAAAACTATAAATTAAAATCTATCCATACACTCTACACTACTGCAAAAATGATCATCTTCTATATTTCGATAATAAATTTCATAGAGCAAAAACAACAAAAAAGCATATACTTGTACATATACAGGAATAAGTATATGAATTTAATAACAATAATTATAATAATTATAATAATGTGAAATACGTAAA
Source organism: Megamerina dolium (assembly GCA_963854835.1). NCBI lineage: Eukaryota > Metazoa > Arthropoda > Insecta > Diptera > Megamerinidae > Megamerina > Megamerina dolium. Next base: position 69,098,031 of record OY978526.1, read on the forward strand.
TTAGTTAATTAATTAATTGAAGTATAGAAGATGAAAAAAAAAACAAAAAATTCAAAATAATAAATTTCATTATAAATTCATTTATATATACTATTACTAGCTACAATTGATCAAGGGAGAAGAGCAGAGCATATATATATGTATGTATATATGCTGTTTAAATGAGTAATAAATTGCATTCTATTTATTTCAAATGTCAAATAAAACGCCCAATAAAATAATACACGTTTTTTGGCGGCTCTGTTATTTGAGAGTAATACGATACCACTATGATACCACTAATTGATGCGTTGATGATGAGAATTTCAAACTATTTCATTATGCAACACTATTTAGATATAAGAATTTTTGCTACTTCGAACAACTACATATTTATAGATGTTCGAAGCACTAGTTCTATTCTATAGCACTAGTTTTCTTTAAATATCTTTGTTCCAAAAAATATGTTTTTAACAAATGTTCAAAAGAGATTTCTAACCTCTAAAATTCAACTCATCCACCTGATCTCTTCTAATTTAACATATTTTTCTATCACTAACACTAACCACAAATTGCCAAGTAATTAAAGACTCTTGTGAGTATATAAAAAATTGCCACACTGTCATTTAAAAAAATATTTATTGATTCTTGTTTAATAAAAATACAAATTTTACATGACATTTTTATACCCTGCATAATGCAATATGCATGGTATATTCATTTCGGTCAGATGTTTGTGTCCACTTGAAGGAATCTCCGGAGATATAGACATGGATATATATTCGTGATCAGCGTCGATTAAATTTTCGATTTAACGATGTCCGTCCGTCCGTCCGTCCGTCCGTCTGTCTGTCACCTGGCTGGTTCGCACGATAACTTGAGTAAATATTGAGCTATTTCGATGAAATTTGGCATAAGTAATCTATGATCCAAGGGTACGGAGGGGATTGATATTGGGCATGATCGGTCAATAACCACGCCCACACCAAGCATTCAAAGCGACTAACTTCGAAATTTTCAAAATCTTTAACTTGCTATAACTCACATAATATACGACTTGGGACAACAATATTTGGCACATAGACTTATATTATACTACGGTCGGCAAAATCCTCCACTGAACCCGCCTCGAGGGTGCCGACTGGAAATAGATACCACAGTTTAGCCTGTACGATGTCAGGCGGTATCTAGCTAAGATAAGGGTAAGTTGGTGAGTGTTTGTTACTCTTCAATAGTACAGCATTCGGCAACGTACTCTTATCATGGTCGGAGGTGAGGGGCTGGATTATGGTGTTAAGCGATCCGTGCCGAAAATCAGCCTGGCTGGGAGCCCCTTTTTCAAATAGCCCAGTCGCTAACGTGAGCTTACGGATACCTGGCGCCCTCCGTAATAATTAGCCTTACCTGCGTACTGCGAATCTCTGCGCAGGCGGACATTTATTTCTTCGCAACTCGTGGGAACAAGATTGATTGTAAAAACCCAAAAACTGGATCTGGGGTTCCGGGGGTGTTAACGGGAGGAACGGCAGCCAATAAGGCTTCACCAGAGGCCGAGCTGTTAGCTGCACCACTCGTTCCCACCTCTGGAACTCGGAACGAAATTCCTGCAATGGCGGACAGCACTGCCTCATACGAAGTAGTGCTGGTAGCCACGGCGGGAAAAGTAGTGGAGGGGATGGCGGAAAATGAGGCTTCCATAGAAGCCGAGCTTTTAGCCAGCCCAAAATCAATGGCAGCATCTGTTGCGGCGGACGGAACGGGTCTCGGAAGACCTAAGCCGGCGGCTGCGACGGTGTTGAACAAAGAGGACGGTGTCACCAGGTCGGCAGGGAAGTCGGTCTGGAGGCAGCGTAAAACATCTGGCCGAACATCTGATGGTGTGGACGAAGACGATCCTAGTGGAGCGGAATCGTTAGCTTTATCAGGTGTAAGCGAAAAGGACGGAGTCTCAAAAGCAGAGCGAATCCTGTTGAAGAAACGGGAGAAGCAGAAGCGAAAGAGACAACGTAAAAAGGCCATGAAGTCGTCGGAGAAGACCATTGAGCAGCTCTCGGGCCAACTCAGTGGACTTCTGCAAGATGAGTCGACCTTGGAGGTGGAGAACTCGGGGAAGAGGTTCAGGGGCGATAGCTCCGGAACCACTTTAAAAAGTTCAACGCCTGAGGAGCCTCATCCGAAGACGACGGAGGGGCCAATTGAGGTGGATGCTGGGAAGGATGGACAACCGTCTCTTGAGAAGGTTGATAATTCTTCCACGCAGACACCAAAAGGGGCAAATGCTCGGAGAGATGGACGGCCAATTATAAAGGCCGTCAGTCGCTCCGAAAGGGGCTCGAGGCCCAAGCCTAACACGGGTAGAGTAGCTCTGGGAACGACGGGACAGGGAAATCCGACGTCGGGAGGTGATGAGCGGGGTGGACAATCTGGAAAGATTGTTAACCCAGCGAACTCACAGTCCTCGCATGCGGTACCTGGGCCGAGCGGTCTTGGCAGAGCGCCTAAACGTCGGGCTGAACAGGCAAAGGGCGAGCCCACCAGGGCGAGGAAGACTTACGCTCAAGTAGCGGAAGCTGACCTCGTTATGGGAGTCATGGACTTGTCACTAGAGGGGCTTCTGGAGGATACTCATCTGAGTACCTTCAAGGTATCTTTGTTGGATGCCATGGAGTCTCTTGAAGACGATGTCAATGACATTGGATTTGTCGGCAGGGCAAGGGTGGAGAGCGGATTGATTGTACTAAGGTGCAAAAATCAGCTATCCAAGCAATGGCTATGCAAGACAGTGGAGCACCTAACCGGTTTGTGGGAAGGTGCGAAGCTCAAATGTGACAGCCTAACTGCCTTGTCGACAAAGAGGAAAATGGTGATTGTTGCTCATGGCAATGCTGTGGCCAGCGACATCATCCTCAGAAGGCTGCAGCGCCAGAACGTCTGTGTGAAGGACACTTCCAAATGGAGTGTTATCCGCACAGAAGGGTTTGGCGAGGCAGAAAGGGCAGGTGTTGTACTCACCGTGCTGTGTCCTAAGGAGGACGCGGAGGCCGTCAGGATCGCAGGGGGGAGACTCAACTGCGGTCTTGAACAGGCTGTCGTTAAATTCCAGAAGGATGCAGTATGAGGGGTGCGACGCAGCTCCTGGCGTGGGGCTAGTGGCAGATTCTGTAAGGAAGAAGCCATTAGGGCGGGAGGTGGGCCCGCGCCAGGAACCACTAAATGTGTGTCAACTCAATATTCACCACAGCAAAGCAGCATCAGCAATGATGGTGCGGAGCTTCGATGAGGATGAGCTTGACATTGCACTAGTTCAGGAGCCCTGGATTCTTCATGGAAGGATCAAAGGCCTATCTGCACAAAAGACCACTTTGTTTTATCCACAAACAGAGGGGAAGTTGAGGACATGCATTTTAGTTAGATATGGGATACGTGCGATTCTAATGTCTAACTTGTGTTCACCGGATCTCACAGTAGTGAGAATAGGTGACGGTGCGGGATCATTTATGATCGCATCAGCATACCTTCCATACGATTCTCCAGACGAACCACCTTCGAGAGAGGTGGAAGCTCTAGTGAGATTCTGTGATGGTAAGGGGGTTGGTCTGATCTTAGGCTGCGATGCCAATGCGCACAGTTCTGTGTGGGGCAGCAGCAATGAAAACTATAGAGGAGAGTGTCTACTCGAATTTATAGAAAGATTTGGTCTACAAGTTGCCAACAGGGGAACAGAACCGACCTTTGTCGACGCACGTCGTTGCGAGGTTATTGATGTTACTCTGACGAATGTCAAAATGTTGGATAGGATTTTGGACTGGAGGGTTGTGGATAGACTAACCATGTCGGACCACAGGGCCATTCAGTTTGGGATTACGTCCGATAAAAGACATAGGAACGACTGTAGAATGGTAAGGATACCGAAACGAACGGATTGTACAAGGTACTGCGAAGTTCTTGAGGAATTATTGCCAAGGAGGTTTAAGAGACCTAGAACAACTGCAGATGTTGAGTATCAGGTGAGAGCTATCAGCTCAGCCATGATCAAAGCATTTGAAGCTTCATGTCCTCTGACGGTAGTGGACGAAGGAGATCCCACTCCATGGTGGAATCGGGAACTGGAATCCATGAAAAAGGAGACAAGGAAGGCTTTTAATCGTCACATGAGAGGGGACCCCAACGCATGGGACGACTACAAGTCAAAGAAAAGGGGGCTGAAGAAGACTCTACGCAACCGTAAAAGGAAAACGTGGAGGGAATTTTGCTCAAATATGCAAGATATGACCGATGTATGTAGATTACAGAGGATCATATCAAAGGACCCGGTGTCAAAGTTGGGATTAATTCGCAAAACGAATGGATCCTTTACAGAGACAATCGGAGAGTCACTGAAATACCTGATGGAGGTGCATTTTCCAGGAAGCTTTAGATCGGAAGATCCTTGGGAAGCCACCCGCAAGGGTGCAAACAGGAATGAAAGATTGGAAGCTGAAAGGATAGTCACCAGAGATGGAGTGATAAACGCCATTAAGCGTTTCTCTCCATTCAAAACAGCGGGTACAGATGGGATATTTCCAGCCCTACTTCAGTGGGGAGCAGAAGCTCTGGTAGACAGGCTTCTGGGAATATTTATTACTTGCCTGGCTACAGGATATATCCCGACTCAATGGAGAGAGACTAAGGTTATCTTTCTTCCAAAGCCGGGAAAAAGGGACTACTCAGAGGCTAAATCTTTCCGGCCGGTTAGCTTGACCTCCTTTCTGCTTAAATGTATGGAAGGAGTACTGGCGGACTACATGGAAAGGACAACGCTTCTGACAAAACCACTGAGCAGGTGTCAGCACGCGTACAGAGCTGGCAAATCCACTGAAACGGCCCTGCACGAACTCGTTCGCGTAGCGGAGAGGGAACTGTCTTGTGGAGGGATATCTATGTCTACTTTTATGGATATAGAAGGTGCCTTCGATAAGATTGGTTTCGATAAGCTAAGGATGGCCCTTGCTTCTCGTGAAGTCAGCCCAACCATTATAAGATGGGTGGACAGCATGCTGAGGAAAAGGGCAATAAACTTTCAAAATGGGAGTTACAGACTCAGAGGTAGGGTAGTCAAAGGGTGTCCACAGGGGGGAGTATTATCGCCCATCCTTTGGAACATCACGGTCGATTCCCTACTTCAGCTTCTGGACTCAAAAGGCATACACACCGTCGGGTATGCAGATGACATAGCGGTAACGGTGAGCGGTAAGTTCCTGGACACTATTTATGATACCATGAGAGGTGCACTCAAAATGGTTGAAGGATGGTGCACGGAACAAGGTCTCTCTGTAAATGCTAGTAAGTCGGAAACAGTACTCTTTACTAAAAGGAGGACTGGACTAACAATAGACCCTCTTAGGCTTTTTGGATCGAACATCAACGTATCCAAGGAAGTAAAGTATCTAGGTGTCATCCTGGATAACAAGCTGACTTGGAATAGTCACGTCGATGACAAGATTCAGAAGGGCAAGCGGGTATTGCATCAGTGTAAGAGAGTGTTCGGTCTCATGTGGGGAATCACTCCCAGAGCAGCGCACTGGATCTACACAACGATGGTCAGACCCTTAATAACATATGCTGCTGTGGTCTGGTGGCCTAAGGTCACCCAAAAGACCGCGAAAAGCAAGTTAGATAGGGTACAAAGAATGGCTTGTATTGGGATTACCGGAGCTATCCGGACGACCCCGGTAGAAGCATTGGAAGTCTTTCTCGGGCTGCTGCCGTTGGACTTGCATATTATGAAGTCAGCGGCATTAACAGCATTACGTCTGAAGACAACCAATAATTGGTATGGATTCGGCACAGAGAGGGGGCACAGGGGCATCCTGTCACTGTTATATAGCAGTGTAAAGGAGGCGCAGATGCCAATGGAGGGAATGGGTAGGCTGAAGATGACTGAAAAGTCACACAGAACACTCATTGAAGACGGCCTCACACATGATGTATGTGAGGAAAATGACATCAGTATTTTTACAGATGGTTCATTAATGGATGGCAGAGCGGGTGCTGGAATCTTCTCTAAAGAGTTGGGACTGGCATGCACTCTGAATCTGGGAAGATACGTATCGGTATACCAAGCAGAAATGCTAGGTCTAATGCATGCGCTGGACCATCTACTGGATGGAAAGGTGCAAGGTAAGAAAATCTTGCTAGCACTCGATAACCAGGCGGTGGTCAGGCGGCTGCAACAACCTACGGTATCTTCTAAGTTGGCGCTCGAATGTGTTCAGAAACTTAATGGGTGTGCTCGTAGTAATGCGATTACTCTTATGTGGGTGAAGGGACACATTGGTATAGAACAGAATGAAGCTGCAGACTCCTTGGCTAGACAAGGATCTGAAGCTGAATTTCATGGACCGGAACCAGTAGTTGCTCTCAGCAGCGGAACGGTGAAGGCAAAGGTCGAAGAGTGGATAAAGAAACTTCATCTCACGAGATGGGAGAACTTATCTACTTGTAGACAGGCAAAGGCTTCGTTGAGGCTATCAAAGGGCAGTGAATCGGGGAGGGCTCTCAGTCTAGGACGAATGACTCTAAGCTGGTTGACTGCATTAATAACTGGGCATGGCAATTTCAGGTACCACCTCAGCAAGATGGGTCTTGTTGATGGGGAGGATGCTGATATTTGCAGATTATGCATGGAAGAGGCAGAGACAGCGGCGCACATAGTGTGCCAGTGTCCTGCATTGGCAAGCAGGAGGATGTCCACACTGGGTCGCCAATTTATTGATGAACTCGAAATGTGGAACATACCCCACAAGGAGATGCTTGAAATAACGCGTGATGTTATTATGAGGAAGGAAGTAGAAGAATTCTGCAACCGAACAAATAATTAACACACGATTTGAGGGACGAAAAGGGAACCATATAAGTGGTCTGATTCGGCTAATCCCTAAATTTATATATATATATTATACTACTATATAACCTCGCCAAAAGTGGGTGAGCCACACCTACTTTCTAGCGTAGCTCCCATACAAAGTGTCTGTACTTCTTTTAAATTGAAACTGCTGTAACTTAGGCAATCTTATGTCTACAATAACCATAATTGACACTTAAATTAATATCGTAGTCGGAAATAATCTGGCGAAAAATCAGCGTACCACGCCCACTTCTTATTGGGGCTCCCATACAAAGTTGAGGAAATTAAACAAAAATGTTAACCACCATAACTTAGAAACTATTCAACGTAGGACACCAAATTTAAGGTGTGGATTAACATTAAAAAATTAATTGGATTTACTAGAAAGTGGTAAGCCACGCCCACTTTTTATATAGCTCCCATTCTAAGCCTCGGAATTATCTTAAAATCCTTTTACTTCGTCAAAGTCAACCATATTTCGGGTGTAAATTAGTAGTATATGCAAAAATTATTTCTCGAAAAATGGAAATAAAAGAAAAGTTGGATATTCGAGTAAACTTTTTATATATAAATCTACATATGCAGGGTATAGTTTGGTCGGCCCCAGCCGACTGTAAGGAGATTTTTTACGGATTAGTTTACTCTAATAATAAAAGCGGCTTTTTAGAATTTCCTCTGAAAAATAATGATACGTTCCATACAAATTTAAAAAATTTGATTTCAAAAATGATATTTTTATATGGGCACTATGTTTATTTATCAATGAAATTTAGTTTAAATTTTGTTCAGATTAGTATTTTAGTGAGAAACTTTAATTCCTAAAGTTTTTGCATAATGCATTGGAAAATAATGGTACCTCCTCTACAGATATTCAGATTTTTGTTTTAAAAAATTAGCATTTCATACGGAGATTGTGTTCTTTTATAAAAATAATTACTTGAAAATTAGCATATTTATTTTCGTGAAAAAATAGGATATTTGAAATTTCAAAGTGTTGCAATGCAAATCTGTAGATTTATTGTTTAAAAATTAATGTTTTTTGCATAGGCATTATGTTAAGGTAGTCCGGTGTGACGGGTTCAAAAGATCGATTTTTTTACATCTTTTGGAAGAAAAACATCTTAAAAAAATACTCTAAAAATTTCGAATATTCCCCGAAATTTTGAATATTTTTAAAGTTATAGCTAAATTAAGAGAGCGCGCCGTGTTGTGTATGAATCTGTTGTCAAAACTTTAAATGCGTTTTTCTCAAAACCATGTTTTCGAAACTTCGGGGAAACACTGACTCAAAACTATTCAACCGATTTGGCTAAAAATTTTACCCATTTTTCTAGACACACATATCTAAATACGTAATCTTTAAAACATTTAATTTTTTAATAATAAACTATTTTATTTAAACATTTTATCAAAAAAAAAAATTTTATTTTGAGAACTTTTTCAAAAGTCCGCCATTTTGTTTTTGTTTTTTTTTTTATATATATTATAGGTCAGATCATTAAATAATCTTTTTGAATTTTTTATTTCAGATGACTTCAGAAGGCTGTGTGCTTCCCCGAACCAACTCATCTTTTTTTCGAGCACTCCACTCTGACGTCAAAAATTAAAAACAAATCAATGTAAAATTAACTTAAAAAAATTTTTTTTTTTCTATACTTGAAAACACCAATAAAAACATGTACAAATTTTAAAACGATCGCATTTTATTTTCTTGAATAAAAAAAATTCATGAAAAAACGTCGAAATTTCGGTCATCACACCGGACTACCACCTTAAAAAAAAAGCAAAACTATCAGAATTCTATGGTGTTATATTGATATATAGTCATACCTAGCACCTTTTCCATTTTTTGTTCAAATAAAATTAAAATATTCTATGAACACTAGATTTATATTTATATGAACAGAATGACTTGAAATATCGTTGGGATCACTATTCTTCTTCTTCTTTATTATAGGATTAAATCCTATTCTTCGACAATTTTTGTACAAAAGATACAATTAATTTGGGTTATATGTAAAAAAAAAAAAAAAAATATTAGTTATCGGTAGAGCTGGATGTCCAATACTCATTCCGGCGTTTGGGAGGGCATCCAGGTAGCCTCGTCATCATGAGTTTTCCCGTCGTTACAGATTTAGCCAACCCATTGTGGGGCATACACTCAATTCTTCATCTTCAGCTCCACCTAACAATGTCTTGTGTGTCGCACATCTTTCTAAACTCTTCGTTTCGGATAAGATCTCTGCAAGTATGGCGTGTGATTGATCGCAATTACATCGCGTAAGCATCCAGAGATTCGAGCTGTTTTATTCATGTGATTGTTGATTTCGGCTGTTAATTCTTTCGATGATGTAATTATCGTATCCAAGTAGCAGAATTCCATAACCTGTTCTATGGATACTCTTTCCATTTACTGTGAGCTTGCACCTGAGTGGCTGTTTAGATATTGTCATGCTCTTCGTCTTGGCTACCGATATCTGCATTTTAAATAAGAGGTGTTTCAAATATTAAACTTCTAAATTTTTAAAGCAATTCAAAAAGTTTCGTAAAATTTTAAAATGATGTTTTTAAAAACAATCGTACCTGTCCTACAAATTTATTGATTTTTCAAATTCAAATTTTGCATGGACATTGTATTGAATTAAGAACGCAATATCTGCAAATTTTCTATACAGTCCTTTGTACCAAGACAATTTTGTTAAAAATTCATAAAGATTAGTGGCGTAGCCATTTTTTCATCTTATTCACCCCTTGTGAAAATTCTGGTCACGCCACTGATAAATATTAATTAAAATATAATAATCATATGGGTCATATGGCTAAAATAAGTAGGTCCCTTCTAATACTGTCCAAATTTAAGACGCACAACAGTAATGGAAGAGAAGCTCGGCCAATGAGCCCTTCGGGGCTTTAAGTGCCACATATTTATTTTTATTTTTTATAATCATATGGGTTAAATCAACAATTAATCACGAAAAGTCACTTTCAGAGAAATCATTTTCCAGAAAAATGTTGTATGAAGCAATAACCAAACCAAACAAAACTGGTACTATCGCCGAGTTCCTTATACTTAAATGAAATATATGTGACCTGCTTGTCCGAAATTATGTTGAAAACATAACTACAACCGTGTTATTACTACTAATCACTAATAGAGCATCAGTAATATGAAACTTCATCATCAAAAGAAAAAATTGTTACAAAGAAAGGTTCGCAAAACCTTTCCATTCATTTCAAACTGATGCCAATTGGAAATATTAAATTCAATGACGTGTATGAGTTCAAATTTGTAGCTGTAGTAACTTTTCTAATAGTCCTGTCCAAAGACCGGATATTTTATTAGCACACATATATACTCGTATGTAGTCAAAAGTCATTCAAATGAGTATTTTAATTCAATTAACTATGTTCACATTTACTCTGCATTATATTTATTGTATTTAGACGTAAATGCATAATCTTATTTCTTTTATATTGTTTCAAATTTGAATTTTTGCATATTTTAATTTTTTTATTTCAGCTCATTTTTCTTCATTATCCAAATGTTGGCGTAATACTTTTCTATTTTTTATATACATATTTTATTTGATTTTATTTCGCATACTCTTTGCATTATTCATTTTTGTGTATGGCATTTTAAAAATTGTTTGACATGAGAATTATTTAGGTTTTAGTTAAACGAAAATAAAATCAAAATACAAAATTAAACAAATTCAAATGAAAATGTCAAAAAATTCAAAACTAGAAACACATGTGACTATTCCTTTTAAAAAATCGATAAAATAGTATTGTATAGTAATTTATTTACTCTCATTTCATTATAAGTAGTATTCTCTTTATAATGGTGGTGGGGAAGTTAAGCTGTGCTTCCATCTTTTTGCATATGAGTGATATGCAGAGCATATACCCTCTCGAATTTAAGCATTTGTCGATGTAGAGAAATGTTTAAATTATCCTCAAAAATGCACGCTTTCTATTCACTCATTCTCTCAGTAGATGGTATCACTATTTAAGCCAGTCTGTGCGACAGTTCGGAAACTTTTGAAACACATTGTATGAAGGTGAAATACAACACATATGTATGACACTACAATGAGTATTAATTAAATTGAAACCCAGATAATATTTTACAAATTGGGCATGAAATATAAAAAAAAGCAGTTCATAAATAATAACAATTAATAACAATTTATATGGAACAAGTTCTTTTAAATTTAATGTAGTTTTTATTAAAAAAAAATTTTTGCTTCATTTTTATTGTTCTTTTGTTTTAAATTTATTTTATTTACTTAATGAAAATAAATTATAAACCAAAAAAAAAGAACCAACAACAAAAATAGAAATAATCATCAGAAAAATTTAATTTCATCGAGCAGAAAAAAAAGTGACAATGAAAGATTTTGCGTCAAAGAATTTTTTATTGCTTTTTAATTAACAGGAAATATTTGATGATATGGTAGTTGGTTTTATAGACAATTTTTTTTTTTCCTATTTTTCTATATATTGTATATTAGCAAAAAAAAAAATTGTATAAAAAAATTCTTATATGACAAAATGTTAATAATAAGAATATCTTAGAAGCGCTGACGACTTAGCCATGCATGATAAGCAAATCAACAATGATTTGATAAGATAATTCAGTGATTCTAGTAGGGCAAAAAATTAATGTAAAATGTTTTTCCAAAAATATTATTATTTATTAGGAAAAAGTTTTCAACTATAAGAGAATTAAGGGCTAAAATCAGTATAATTCAATTTTTAAGTTAATTTTTTAGGAAAGCGATATGAACGATTAAAGATAGGGAGTAAGATGTTGAGGAAAAATGCTGACTGGTAAAAAATTAATGGATGCTCATCGATTATTTTTCCGTTCTTGAGCCACTCGAAGAGCGATATAAGAAGAATTTATAAAAAAAACGTCTATTTTGAAAAGGATAGGGGGTATTCATATCGGAAAGAATTATTTAATAGAAAATTTTATTCGAGACTCGTCATATATTTCTCCGCTCTACTATATATTTCTAGGCAACTATAGGAAAATTTGTTGATTTTCAAATTATTTAAATTAACTTCATTTTATATGGAAGACTACCGAGGGAGATAAGACAGAACGTAAGTATATTTAGAAAAAAATATTTCTTGATAAAAACTAGTGATCATAAATTTTACCCTGCTAGAAGCACACTCAAAGGAAAGGATGCAGAATTTATAAGAAATTCAATTTTCAGAGCGTGCTCCAAGGCTTAGAGATATGGGTAACATACAGAATTAATGAGAATTCGTCAAGCATTTCATCAATCTACCAACGAGTTTTTGGTAATTATGTAGTTATTAGTCAATTTTCTAATATTTTGGTGTTCATTGTTTATGCAAGCTTCCATTAGGGGTCAAGATAGTGGGTATGTATGTTCAGAACAAATATTGTGAGGAAAAAACTAATGGAGTCAGCCACATATTTAATCCTTCTAAGGGTGCTCTGGAAGCGATGGAAGCGCAATTAACAAAAAAAAAAAACATATAATTTTTGTACCGAAAACCCTTTAAGGAGCAGAAATACAATATAACTATGTTAAGGAACAACATTTGGTAGAAAAAAAATGAGGGTCGGTTATATTTCTTATGCCTCTAGGGGCTATTATGGGTATTTTAAGAACTTTTTCACTATTTTTTTTACCTGTAATAAATATAAGAAAACAAACTGTTTTTAAAGAAATCTATTCCAAGAAATTGAGAAATTGGATTGTGAAATTGATTGAGAAATTGGATTGAGAAACACTCTTCAGTAAGACTATTCATTGTTTTTACTTTTTTATTTGTATTTTTTTTTTTTTAATTTTTTGTTATATATTTATTTTATTTATTTTTTATATTTTTGCCAAAAATTATTCAATAGATTCTTCGGCATTCTTCAGTGATTTACTCGTAATAAAAGAAAAATATTCTGTAATTACTAATTTCTAATGAGCATTATTATTAAGCATAATAATAAGAGCCTAATAAAACGCAGAAATAAAATCACATTAAATAAAAATTCGTAAAAAACAACAACAACAAATTCTATTCAAATTTTTATATTTTTATAAATTTCCATCTTCATTAGTTTTTGTCTCATGTTGAGATTTGTAAATGAAAATGTTGTACAAATTGTAATTAAAATATTTACCACAACAATAAAAACAAAAAGAAAAAATTTTAAATTTATGAAAAAAAAAAATCAAAAGCCATCATAAAATAGCACAATACTTACATGTAAGATATACACGAGTAAGTAGCAAGTAGGCATTTTAATAAAGTTCACAGCAAGTTCGTTGCTTAAGTCTTTCGTATTGCATAGGCATACATTTATACAGTAGTTGCCTACCTACCTACTGATGTTTTTGTTGTTTTTCTTTATATTTTCATTTTTTTTTTCTAATAACTTTTCAATAAATTTATATTTCCTATATAATAATAATAATACGAATAATACGAATAATACGAATAATGATAAAATAAAGTAAGTAAAACAAGATTTTTTCAAAGAAAAACTAAAACGAAAAACCAAGAAAACAAAAAGAATAAAGCACATATAATTTTACTAAAATTACATTAATCTGCTTAATTGATCATTAATGCCAAATCAATTTCACGCTTTACAACAGCATCAAATTGCTAATTGCTCATTTAGCCAAATTGATAGGCTCTAAAAATAAATTACCTCCAGACAATACAACAATATATGTATATAGATGCTACCTATATATAGTTAGTTAGGTAGCAACCTCAGTAAAATGTGGCAGCACAATAAAATTTATTTATATATGTATTAGTAGCAACACTAATCATGAAAATAATAACAATGGAATTGAAAACAATAACAACAACAGCAACACAGCATTTATAAAATAACAGTTACCGAAAATTTAGAAATTTAATTATTAATTCGTTTTTGCAGTTTTTGTTTATCTATTTTTGTATTTTTTATACGAAACTAAAATGTATTAAAATTGACTTAGGCATCAATATTAGGCATACAATTTGTATGCATATGTAAATGTGTTTATAATATGTATATTAGGGCCATGGTTGCGTTAAAATGTTCGTTAACTTAATTAAGTACTAAATGAGTGCGTAATATGTATTCCTTAATTAAATTGTATACGTCTATGGTCTAAGGCATGAAATCATGCGAAAAATTGTCTTAATAGTTGATCTTTGTTTGAACCAATCTATAAATATGTATATATAGGAGTATCTACAATACTTGTGGATACATGTATGTATGTATGAATAGGTGTGCATTTGAATGATTGTTTTATTATTGTTACGATGCGTATATATGGATGATTGGTTGATGGGAAAATTGAATATATAAATGTACTATAAAGGCCCTTCCGACAAAATGAGGTCATGCGAAACAAATGCCTTTATTTTCTTGGTCATGTTTCATTGAGTAATTTTCTCTTCAGATTAAGATGTATCTATATATATGCATGCATGAGTATGTGATGTGATATGTAATTTTATAACGCAAAACATATGATGGCTACCTAATATTTATATCGAAAAATTTTAATGAAAAGAAAATATAGAAACTAAACTAAAATATGGGCTCTTTGAGAATTCAAAGAGCTCATTTTTCAGGTAATTTTTTATTTGATTTAATTTTAACTTGTTTCCCCCGGTTCTCTTCTTTAACATACCCTATTTATAAGTGTAATGGTATTTTCATTTTGGCAATTATATGAATAGTATCTCGAAGATATAGAAACGAATATATATTCTTGATCAGCGTCACCCTAATTGTTGATTTAAACATCTACATCCATCCTTCTGTACAGCTGCACTGTACCATGCTGATTTATATAACAATGCAAACATGAAACCGTATAGATGTTGTTAAAAATGAGCATAATCGGTCAACTAATATTACAGTGAGTAATAAATTTAGTAAGAAATGTTTGAATCCCACCCAAGAATGATAGATTGCGCCCTGAGTGATCAGTTAACTTTTTTGGTTTGAGTTTGACAATCAACTGTTCGTATGTTGACGTCATAAACGAAAATAAAATTAACCCAATAGAGCAAATAAATTTTTATAGTTCTTGCATTTGTAGAGTACGCGGTTACTTAAAATAATTTTGATTGCAAAAAGGTGATTTTTATAAATGAAGTATGCAATACCGAGTTGCAATAACGATAGTTCCGTCAAATTGTTATTAAATAACTTTTTTTCGTGTGATGTGACTTTGGCAAAAAAGTGGATTAGTTTCTGTCGACGATCAAGTCCTTTCAACCACAAAAATAGTGTGATTTGCAAGAATCATTTCATAAATGATGATTTTATAAACCTCAAGCAATATGAAACGGATAAAATTTATTTATTTTATTTGCACAGCATTCACCTTTCTGAAATGTTCCTAATTTTCCAGGCTCTGCGTCGAAACATAAATTGTAGCGCGGGGTTGTGCCAACTGGCTGCCGAGTATCTGGTGGGACAACTTTTCGGAAACAGAGGATTAAGTGAAGAGAAAATAAGCACATCGTTGCTATGTTGTTGCATGAACAAAGTTCAGAAATTGTAGTTAATGGTAACAAAACATCGTTGGTTATTGTATCAAAATATTCAACTGTTTAAATTAACTTATTAACAAAGGTAGGATTAGATAGTATTGAAGTTGACGAGTAATGTTAGCATCATTACTGCAGAAACCAGCACGGTGATAGAGGAAAATAAAGAAAATTCGCTCTTCCACTCTTCAAATGTAATTGGCCCCTGCGCAAACTTCAGAAAAAGCATGCCGCAAAGTGTACCGCCTTGAAACTCTCCTTGAAAAAGACGGAAAGGAAGTTTTTATATAACATACCAGTTTTAAAAAGGAGTTTTGCAAAACTTGCACAAGAATATAAAAAAAAAATTAATAAAAATGGGTTGCTCATAGCAAATAATTTTGTACAAAAACATATTGCAACAATCTTCCAGTATTAATTGCAATATTAAAGTAAAGAAATCGTTCTTCCGGGCGAGGATTTTCTTCAAGATTAGAAAACTAAATAATGAAATTGAAATGGTGCTCACATGAATAAAAGAAAATTCACTAAAATAGTAGCTTAATTTTTATTAATACTTTTTTTAAAATATTGATATAATTATGTAATGCTTTTCCACTTAGGCACCACTTAGGTCACTGTAGGTTACACACATATTTTCGCAATATTTTTATTTACTTGTATCTTCTAATATTTTTCATAATAAAGTGATAAATATTGCTTATTTTACAATTTTATATAAATGCTCGCAATTTTATTTACCTTTTGTATGGGATTTTGACACTTCTTATTTGCCTACTATTCGTATTGTTTCATTTATGACGTCACAGGGCGCAATCTTTATTTCTATCATTCTTGAATCGCATCTACTGTTTATTGTAGCTCCCATGGAATATAAGAAAATTTTGTTTAAATTTAACACCCATAGCCTTCTTAAAATTTCATATTGTAAACACAAATAATTTCACAAAATTTAAGCGAATCACACTCACTACTTAGTGCAGCTCCCATAAAAAGTCACATGAATAAAAAAAAATATTTCACCGTCATAACATTCTCAGTCCTTAGGACATTTAGGACATATGTACTTTAATATAGTAAGAATAACAAATTTTACAATAAATGGTGAAACCACACTTCGTATATCATGTAGCTGCCATACAAAGTCATAGACTTCTCACAAATTTTGAACTGCTATAACTTATTTAGTCTTCCATCAAGGACAACCATATTTCAAACATAGATTAATATGATATTATGTAATATTGCTGCTATATAATGGATGAGCTACACCCACTAATTAGTGTAGCTGCCATACAAAGTCACTGATACAATCCACTCAATGATGAAGAATGATCGTTGACTTAAAAATAAATGTGAGGCTGCTTTAATAGGAAAATGACATTTACGCATTTCTTTAAAAATTATAACAGCCAACATTTATAGTCACAACAGAAAAATCTATAGATCTCCATGGTTGTTAACGTTTTCATTTCCTAACTGAATGACAAAATATGAGTTTTAATTTCAATAAGTCAATCACAAGTCTATCTCAAATCATGATGTAACTTCTTGAAAGCATTATTTGTCACTTCGCATGACATAGGGGGAAAAATTGAGTCGCTTTTCAACCACCCTAACTAAATGTACTTAGCGAAAGTCTATGAATTATAAAGTTCATTGGAATTAATATAAAAATAATTAATGTTCTGACATTTACGATCAAATAATGTATGCATTTTTAATTAGATTTTATGACATTTTATCGTTGCTGTTGTTCTTCTTCTTGTTGTTATTATTATTAGTATTATTGTGTGAGTGTGTCATTCAATATGAAATTATTAAGTGCACGGCTACTTGCTTGTACTCGTTCGTTATATGATGCATCATACCTACCTATCTATCACTCTATTGTGCAAACTATTACTACTGACTATTACTACAGTTAATGACTATGATGATGATGATGATTATGATGACATCAATATGCCATCAATTTCAAATAAATCTTAATAGCGAGAGCAATCAAACAATCAAACAAACCATAAGAGACAGAAAGGCAAAGGAAAGATGAAAAAAAAATCAATAATCACATAAAAATTATATTTAACAATGTGTACACATAATGAAAATAAATGTCACCTTAACAATGAAGAGTAGTTCAGCTAAGGCAATAATAAAGTATTAAATACAATATATTAAACAAAACAAAAAAAAAAAAACAATGCGTCATAACAATTATATGAATCGAAACAACAACAACAATGTTAACGGCAATAAAATCATCAACGGCAACAACAACAACAACAACAATCACAACAAGATGTTTGTTCTGCTTTTCAGAAATATGTCCACATATAATTTATATATTAAAGTAGTCGAAGTTAAAATAAAAAAAAAGTAATAAAATATTAAAGACAATAGAGCAAAAAATTAAAAATTAAATATCTACTAAATAAATGCGAGCATTAAATATAATATGATTGCATTATACTATATACAACATAGCAGTTTAAATTATAAGATTATTTTAATTTTATATAAAAGGATTCTATATACGCTTGGCATATGTGGGCGTTTGATATTCTACAATATTATTATTTGATATTCTATGCAAATATATTAAGTGCTACCATTAACACATCATCATCATCATCATCATCATCGATATCATCATCATTAGAATCATAATTTTTATTGTAAATAAATTTACGTTTTTTTTTTCTTTTACCTAATCCCTATCACCAATATCAGTAACATGAATAATATCAATGAATGGAGAAGAGCATGCACAATAACATATGGGATGATGTTTCTGAACCAATTTTAATTCAACGAATTTTATTCAGCCATAAAACTAGACCTTAAACTAGTGGTGGTTTTCTATTGAAACGCATTTTACAATGCTCGTATTTCTATTTCCAATAACCGATTCTAACACCAAAGGAAGAGAGAAACAGAATATATACATATTATTAACTGTAAGTACGACATAAGTCCATTTAGCTTGTGACTGAGTGTCTATATGCTATCAATCGAGCTGAAAATTAGTACATATAATTATATTCAAATATGAATTCAATGAGTTTGGACAATGTCCATTGAAAACCAAGCCTACCACACATACAAAAGTATGATGTTAAATGCTCTTTTTCTCACTTTATGTCTTATAATTACGTAAAGTTATTACGTAAAGTTATTCTGACTACAAAATTAATATACTAGAAGTAATTTGATTACATCCACGACTACTTCTCATACGAATGTATATTGTTAAAGGTATTTTTTCACACTTTTTCCGTGAAAATATAACATGAGCAACTTAAAACTTGGCATATACAATTGTTATAATTACATAAGAGATATACTAAAAAATTAGTGTAATCAAATGAAAATCACACATATCTCACATACAAAAGTATGTTGTTGAAGATATTTTTTCACATTTTGCTCAAGAAAATATAAAGCGATAAACCTAAAAATTGGTATATGATGTACTTCAGACCACATAATATATATATATATATTAAAAAATGAGCATAATTGAATTAAAATCACGACTACCTGCCATATAAACTTATGCTTCCGAATATTGAATTTCACACATTTCGTATGAAAATATCAACTTAGCTATCTGAAACTCGGTACATATGATTGTAACATATTTACAAATTACAAAAATATATTCTCTTGAACACCACGACCCCATTTAACACAAAAGTATTGTTTTTTTCGAAAGAAAATGTAGTTAAATATTACCGAAGTTAAGCCTTCGAAATCATTCGATTTTCTTCAATTTTTAATCTTATTTATTGAGTATAGATATGCAACTTTAATCAATTAAATATTGGTCTGTTTTTTTTTTTATGACCTTCTACCATAACTAAGGTCATTATGGCATAAGACTTTTTATCTTTTTCTTAGAGAAGCATGTCAGTTCGAAATTTGATAAAACCATCAGTAGCAAATGTTCTATCACTAAAGAAGTTTTGCAATGAAGTCTAATGGAGGCGGTGAATGCAACAACACATACATAGGTACCAACCAAGCTCTAACAATTTTTACTGAGTGCCAAAACTGCTTTAGATTAGCCCATATTAATAAAATCTGATAGTTTCTCGTGGGTGCCGTGGCTAAGTGGTTAGTGCTTTGCCCTTCTGATCCGTAGGTTGTAGGTTCAATCCCCGACCGTGACTTCTTTAATAACGAAAATATTCTTCCAGGCAATTCTTCCGGCAATATCAATTTACCATGAAAAAGCTTCTAAAAGTACTCTGCTGAACAAAGCTCAGAAAAAGTGATGCCACAAGGGTTTTCTGCCATTTGGAGCCAGCTAAAATAAGGAGGTCTCTTCTAATACTGTTTAAAATTTAATACGCACAACAGTAATGGAAGAGTAGCTCGGACAAAGAGCACTTCGGGGCTCATAAGTGCCACATATTTATTTTTTTTTTATAGTTTCTTTGTGATTGCAGCACTTAATTTCTAGCACGGTCATTTGTCTGATTACATTTCTGCCGCTGCAGTAAAATTTGCAAAAATTTTCTTTTAATTACTTTCTTGCTTTTTTCTATTCACCATAATTTTATGGTGAATAAAAAAAAAGTTTGTGTTTAATTATTCTACGAATTTTTAATAATAATTAAGTTAATTAATATTTATTTCAGTTTTTCTTTTTTACAAAACAAAAAAATTTTTTTTTTTTTCGATAATAACATGTTTTACTTTTGTAGAAAACAAAAAAATAAATCTTTGCATGCTATGAATTTTCGTATTTACAATGCAATGATACTTAATCCGTTAAGCAATTATAATTGAAATAATTTATGAACTCAAATAATTTCTATTCGTAATCGTACTTGTTTTTTTTTTTTTTTTTTTTTGTTATTTCCAAATATTATTATCATTATAATTATTTATATTTTGCACTAAACTCACTAAGCAATATGGTAAAAATTGCAAAGTTTGTATTTAATTATTTCACTTAGTATATTACGAATATTTTAGTTTTTTTTTCTGAATAATTTCAAGCAATTACAATTATTAACAATTACTTGATTCACTCAAGTGTAACAGGCAAAAACGATGGATATAGGTAAAAAAAAAAAAATTCAGTAGAAAAAATAAGTCGAAAACAACATCCCAAAAAAGAGAACAACAAAAAAATGCAACTAAATTCATAACAATTGTAAGGCGGATATTTCAATTTACAATATGAATTTGACTAATGAGTGAGCCTACAAAATTAGCACATTTCTATTAATACGAAATGGCTGATTATTTAGTGAACTTTGTGCTATGAATTCTAATAAATTAACCTTGACAATGACCCTAAAACTGGGTTATAACTTTGAATATCCAATCCAATCTCTTTCTGCGTAATTTTACTTATATTTGATGACATGTGTGTGTCCTTTTTGCTAAACACACACACACACGCAAACATACACATATTTACTAATTGTTTGTTATTGAGTTTTTTAAAGATTTTATTGAAATTGAAATGTGCTTTTGTTTTTTTGTTTCGAAATTTATTGCAACACACAAATTACTAATATTTTTATATTTTATAGCATTATGGTTTGTAATAAATTTTAATATTTTTTGTTTGGTTGTTGTTGTATCATATTATAATTTATTAATAATTATTTATTGACTCATTGAAATGCACATATTAATCAGTTACGAAAAATTGTATAAAATACTAAATAAAGCAATGAATTCACATTAATAAAGCACAGCTTGATTTTATGAATATTACAAGTATTGCAAGGTGGTATATGTATTTTTACCTTAGATATATAGTAATTTAAATATATTAATATTTTTTTTTTTTTTTTTTTGTAATAATTATTTGATTATCTAGATTATTATGTACTAATTTGGAAACATTTATTATTATGATTTTTTATTTATCGAATAACCGCATTAATATTTTTGCTTTAATTAACTTTTTTATTATTTTTAATCATCATAATCACTTGCAGTATATTAATACATATAAACATAGATATAAAAAATAAATTACAGCACGCATGATTGACAATCAACCAATCAGTCGATGCTTAGTTGTTCATTGATTGCTATAATATATACCAGGTACATATATAATATAGATCAATTATTACTACTTGTTAATCGTTTAGCTGTAGTGTACTTATAGTAATTGCTTCAGAGTAGTTGTTATTGTTGTTGTTGTTGTTGTTGTTCTTATAAATGTTGTTATTTATAATTGCATATCACTATTAGTCGAAGAACATCATTAATCAGAAATAAAAATTGCCATCAATAATATCATTATAATCACAGCATCACCATAATCATGACAATGTCATTGTTCTCCGGTTGAGTTTAAATTGCAGCAAAAACCCCCATGCAAGTTTATGCACCATAATTATTGTAAATACAGCAAAATTTCTTATTATTTTTTTCTTACACTTCTTTTCATATTGGTTCTTGTTTTTTTGTTGGTTTTTTTTTTTTTTTTTTTGATTGACATATAGCCGATATCAAATTAAAAATGCCCACTCAATATTATAAATGTTCCTCAAGTTGATACTTGCACTCATATGATCAATATACATATGCATACGTCTCGATGACTATGTATGAGCTCTACATTAAATACTCGCACATCTTAGCTACTTATTTTAAAATTATTTTGCCCATAATCTATATATCAGATATTAATGATCTAGATGGAAGACTGAAAAAAAAAATTGTTTAGGAGCTACTATAAATAGTGCATGTGACTCACGCATTTCCCAGAAAATAATTTCTTCCAATAATCTAAATCGACAACGTTAATATGTTTGTCTTTAGTGAAATACTGTGCAAGTTGTGGAAGTTCAAAAATTGTTTAAATTCCATGGCTTTGTATCGGGGCTGCCTTTAATGAAATACTGCGTAAAGTATGACGATGAAAAATTTTTCTTTGATTCCCTAATTTTTATGGTAGTTGAATTCCTTAGTAATTATTTGTTTTTAATAGCTTTAATTAAACTATTTGTCAAATATGCATTTGTCTGAAGGGAAACACTAAGGAAATTATGATGATTTCAATTCAAAAAATCGCGTCGTTGTATGAGAACGGTAATAAGTAAAGGGCATAGATTTCTCAATCATTGCACACACACACACAAACAAATATTGTTGTTCCAGATGCAATATTTAATAAGAATTTCACGATTACATTATTTGATTGTTCAGTGTGGACGAGAAAATGAACCAATCATACCTACATCAATAGAGTCAATAGTATTAGATCATAGAGAGCTCATGCAAAATTTATCAAAATATGTTAATATTTGTTTAAGTTTTCATGAAAATCAGTCAGGTGACAGACAGACGGTCTAATATAATTTGAATATGGCGATAATGCTGTTCTAGAGCATACACCGTGGCTACCATCAAATAGTTACAAACATCTAAACAAAGTTGAAGAGTTTATAAAACCTACAATTAACCTCTCCAATATATTTTAAAAATCTCAATTGCAACGCAAAAGCATTTACTAAGCATTTCCAACATACAAGAAGAAGAAGAAGAAGAAGAAGAAGATCCTCCACTATTTACTATATTACTAATGAGAGCATATAAATTGTAGTCATGTAATTTATGTAGAAAAGAAAATTTGTGGTTTTTACAATTATTCTTTCAATATTAGCGTATCCTATTCAAATTCAGATACGCTAATATTAAAACAGAAAAATGGAGAAAGTAATGTCGTCTCAAATGCTTTTAAACACCTTCAACTTTGAATAATTGTTGAAAAATAAACTAAAAAATTATATTAAAAAAATCCAAAAGTACAAATGACAAATTTTCAGCACTTCAAATTGTTAATTGGTAATTTGACACATATTATTGCTATTTTCAGGTCAAAGTAAATTATTAACACATTCGTTTAAGTAAGTTAGTATAAAATATTCAAATATTTTAGAGTTTATTTGTGAGTCTTTACAACCTGCAGTATGTTGAATATAAGAACATATTTGCTGGAGCAATGTAACATAAAAATGGAAAAAAAAATAATAATAGAAACCATTTCTTAGACAACAAATCAATAATATTGTGATAAAAGATAATTATACTATTGAATTTTGAGTCATTGTATTTATGTCTAATTTAACTATCAGTCTGTGGTCTATATCATAAATTCTTCAATACAATAATCTTCAGGTTTGCTTAGCAGAGAATCCTTCACTCTATCGGTAATTACTTTGTATCCAGGTGCAATTAATCGCACTACAATGAAATAGGACGGAAGGCACATCATACGAAAATATATTTTTCAAAATAAAACGTTTGTTTAGAAGAATATTTCAATATGCGACAATAGTTAAATCATTGAAATTTTACCCCAGCATATAAGTTTATAATAATTTTATATTTCTAATGCCAAAATTGATACACAAAATTATAAGAATTGGAAAAATTATTATCAATTTTTCAGAACTATTCTTCCAATGTGAGTGAAAAATAATTACATACAACTGCTAAACGATTTGAAAATGCTAAAAAATATTTGTTTAAATTCTGAAACCTTTTTAAAATATCAAAATGAAAAGCATATAAATAAAACGTGAATCAAAATCTTATATTAAAATTAATTCTGGCACAAAACTCGTCTATGATATTGAGCATCTTTCAATAAAAGTCAACTTTTATTTCGCAAATTAGTTGAACTTTATCACTGTTCACCGATTAATAAATCATTTAGTATTTTATAGTTTTCAAATAATTCTCTTGATAAATTTCTTGTTTGAAAATTATCACTGATAAAAAATTTGGCTCTGAAAACAAATTTCTATATAACAAATAAGTATAGCAAAAATATAGGACAATTGTATAGCAAAAATGAATAATAAATCAGCATATATTCCATAAAACTATGAAACAATAAACTAAAAATCATTGTTGGCTTTCTAAATTCTGGGTAAGATAAATATCTACGAAAAGAAGGTGGAATGAGAAGGACTCGGAAGGTATCAGTTTTTTATAAGCTGCTTTCCAAAAATAAAAATATTAATTTCTATATCTACAGTGACCAATTACAGAAAGAAGAAAGTAATAATATCACACAGAAATTTCCTAAATTTATCAATCCTAAGGATGTGTTATTTTAACATGACAATAAAAGGCCATACAATGATTAGGTCGCTTGACATAAATTGCTTGACATTTAACTTACAGCAAATGCCTTCACCAATTTTGCTTCTAACAAATTACTTTGAATGGCAAAATATTTGCTTCTGAAGCCTGCATCATACAACAGTTTAATAATTTTCTTACAAAGAAAGGCAAAATATTGTATGAACATCATATTGAGAAGTTTTTCTGAAGATAGCACTTGGAAATTAAATGGAAAGCATTATTTTTTTTAACAACACTATTTAATCATATTTTTCTTGAATAACAAGAAAAGCAGAATTTTAAATGCATGTATATCGTAATACATAGTTGGATCACAAACTGACGAATACACAACTTTCATGTTGGCAAATGAGAACTATTCACTAATATCTGGAGGACGACTTTCTAAGACTATTCCATATTTGCGATTGAGGAGCAATCAATATATAAATCCATTGAATATTCACACACAAGAAAAAAGGGAAATTTGCCATCTGCTCAGATAGCCTCGTAACAATTTATAAAGTCCAAAAACTGATGCAATCAGGATCTTATGTATAAATGGCACACTGATGATTTTCTAGTCATCAGACAAAAAAAAAATTTATGAGCACAGCTCCATATGCCATCAAAATCTTATGTATTGTGTAAAGAATATATACTCCTCTGAGCACCTAGCCATCGAGCTATCAAAGAAAATGAATACAGTCCCATTTATAAAACATCAAAACTGATCTCAATCGATTGATCAATAATGATTCAATCAAGATATTATGTATAAAGAATATATACTCTTCTGAGTTCCTCTGATTTTGCGATGGCTCATAATCAGAGGAAATGAACACAATTCCATATGTCAAACAGTAAAAATAATTCAACAGAATTATCAGTAAACATTTAATAAGAAAATTTGATGAGAAGAGTAAACCTCGTTTAATCAAAAATACACTAACGTTAATAGAATAAGAAGGGACTAATTGATATTCATGACTCTCCATGAGACACACACACACAAATCACACAAGAACATTTGCTGATCAGAAACGTACAGCTAAACTGTCTCCATTGTGGAGATTCAATTCACTTTTATTCAACCAATTTCACTTTAATCATCTATTAGTTTAGCACAATTCATTTCATTCAATATCATAATCTTTTATTGCTTGTGCTAATATATATTAGGTGTATTTTCGGTGCTGATTATGACCATTTTCAAGTCATGTCAGATTTTTATTTTATCCGTATATTTTTTTACCATTAATGGCAGCTAATAGATAGTTCTATTTAGTAATTTAGTAAAAAAAAAAAACAAATATAAAAGTCTTGATCTCGTAAAAGATGCTATAAAATTTTGAACAAATATAATATCAAACACTTAAGAAAAATATTTCTTTGCTCATTTAAACTCATC
The DNA here is from genome assembly GCA_963854835.1 of Megamerina dolium. Classification (NCBI taxonomy): domain Eukaryota; kingdom Metazoa; phylum Arthropoda; class Insecta; order Diptera; family Megamerinidae; genus Megamerina; species Megamerina dolium. Next base: position 69,123,971 of record OY978526.1, read on the forward strand.
ATCCGTAGACATTATAAGGCAAAGCTTAAGAAACGAAACCACATACTGTTTATATTATGAAGCAATAATATTGTACAATAATTAATACATAAATAAAATAATTGTTTATTAGCAATATGGATAAAAACACTTACCACTTTCTCCTCTACAAACACAAAACTGTTGCAGCAATAATGAATAAATATTGTTGCACAAAATGTACTCACAATGTTGTTTTTTTTTTCTTAAAAGCGCTGATTAAAAAATCATTAACACTAAACACAAGAACCTAATAATATTTATTTATTAATTTATTTATTTTTTTTTTTTATATAAATATTTTTGTTTTATTGCCAATTGATTTGTTATAAATTATTACTCTCTTTTTGCTTTTCCTCTTTAATTTTTTTTTTTAATAACTTATTATTTTGCCTTTAACATTTGATTATGTACAATATATATATATATATATATATATATTTTTTTTTTTTTTCAATCGATTATAATGAATTATTCATATGTAATTTGTATAATAATTTCCTTTGAATTTTTGCAAAACTTTTTTCCTTTTCTTTTCCTTTCAACACTCCACACTTATGTACATAATGTTGCTTTTGAATTTTAATACATTCCTTACTTGATTATATGCACAAAATTTGCATAGAAGAAACAAAAATAAAATTCACAAGAAAATCAAAAGAAAATCAGACAACAATTTTAAATTAAACAACAACTTAAAACAACAACAACAACAGTGGCAAAAAGTCATTTACGCACAATTATTCATTTGCTGGTTTGTGTGTGTGTGTGTATGTGTGTGTGTAGTAAATCCTTGTTGTATCATTAACCTTACAACTGATAAGCAATTAACCTTAACGTTTTGCTTTGTTTTTTTATTTTTTTTTTTTTTTTTTTTATTATTACTTCTTTTGCTTTTTCTTCTTGTTTGTCGCTCTATCGCACTGCATTCACTATATTTTATATTAGCATTTTTTTTTAAGTTTTATCACTTTATAGAGTTTTTTTTTTTTTTTGTTGCTCACCACTTCTTCGTGTTTATCTCACAAATTTATTAAATCATCAGACAATATAGCAAAATGTTTTCAATAAATATTCAATAAAGTTTTAATGTGCAACTAATTGAAAAGAAATCATATAAAAAACTTATTATTACACGTACATACATGCATTAAGTATTCACATGTGCATTAGTATGCATATGGACTTATACTTGCTTATATGCAATTATGCTTACAAAAAAGAAAAGAAAATTGTTTAAGAAAAAAAAAATAATAAAGGCACAGAAAAAATTATTGTAATTAATTATATTGTATTACTGTTGTTGTTGTTGTTGTTGTTGTTGTAGCTGTGGTTAATACTGATGACTCTTAAGATTGCATTATTGTTTGTCGGCAATTATTGCTATATTGTATGCTACCATCTGTGTTACTCAGTGTATGTATGTGTGTATGTATGTGTGAGTGTGTTTCCATGTGTCTGATAAACATATGTAAATTTTATGCGAATACATAAACATTAATTTGATAAGAGGCAAACATGCATGTATAAGTAGAAACAACATTGAAGAAAACTAGACAAGTAAAAAAAATTGAAATAAAAACTGGTAGCACAATACATAACTATATACAATCTATATGGATAAATACATATAATAACGTCCGTTTGTTTTTATTTTTTTTTTTTTTTTGTTATTTATGCAGATTTTATTTAACATTTTTCTCTTTAAATTTTCCATTAAGAAAAAAGTGCCTGCACATTTAGATAATATATGGAATTACAACAACAACAATCACTATTAAAATATACCATACATTGTATATAGCCATCATATTATTATCTATTATACAGTTGCTTCTTTATTTTATATTTTCAAATTTAATCAATGGAAAAATTCACTCACACACGAATCGTGGAGTATCACAGCATCACAAATTAGTGTTCACATTGATATGACAATTTTGTGACTATTCACACAGCATGAGCATAGTTGGTAATTTGTATGTATATATCTATAATCAAGTTATTAGATACCGTTCTATTTAATATTCATGCAATAAAAATTAGATTTTAATACTTATTTTCGGGAATATCATTCTGACTAATAAAATAAAGAAAATCATTATTAAGCGTATGGCATTTCTTTTCAAATCATTCTACTAATTTATTAATAATTTTGCAATTTTAAATTAAACAAAACAAAGCAAAAAAAAAAATTGAAATAAATGTGACAGCCGAGTATGCACATAAGCATGCAATTGACTCGTTTCTCAAGTCAAAAAAAAAAAAAAAAAAAAAAAAACAAATATTCAATTAACTAAAAACAACAATAACTGAAGCGAAACTGAAACAATAAAAATTAATAATGATTCTATACAAAACACAATGCCAAAAATTTCTAACAAGAATAAATGTGAACATGTTTTAGCATATTACGAGTATATGTAGTATAACAATAATTAAAATTGAATTTGTTTTAATTATTCTCAAGTTATAATTGTATAAATTAATAGTTTAAAAAAAAAAATCCACATTTTATGCACATTTAATATGTCAACACAAAAGCATTACACCACACAGGCCTCTTCGATTAAAATACTGATGGTGCCTACCGTACTTCAAGTTTGTTTCTTAAGTCTTTTGATTTCACTCCAAACAAATTGTATAATTTTTCATTAAATTATTATAATTTATTAACATATTTTATTATTGAATTTTTTTTTTCTTTCGTTTGCTTCAAATTTACTTAGTTTTAATGATTTTGTTGTTGCTGTTGTTGTTGTTTTTATTAACATTCTCAATTAATTCGAGTCCGCAAAAATCATATGGTATTACGTGCAAAATGGCACAAAATCACAACAACAACAAACTTGAAGAAATCAATTTATTCAATAAGCATACGTACACGCTTATTCAAATTCAAATATATTTATGACGTATTTTGTTCTTTTTTTTTCATTGTATTTTTGGAAATTTTTTTTTCAAATGTGATTTTTCATATATCAAGCTTATTTGCACCTGATTTCGCCAACAAAAAAAAAATCTTCTTTTTTTTATACTACACAACTTTTTTGGTATTATAAATTTTATTTTGCTTTTGATGTTGTTGTTGTTTTTTCAATCTATTTTTGCACTAATGCATATAAAATATTCCATATATAAGCAAAACTGTCAACAAGCACTAGGAGCAAACAGAATCGACTCGTACTAGTATGATTTAGCAAAACAAGAAGAAATTGAAATTATTTTCGAAAATACTAAAAAAATAAACACGTAAGCGAAATGTAGTCAAAATTTCGCCTCATTCACCCGTACGTAACGTATGCGCAAAATAACAAATCAAACGAAAATCGTATAAGAATTGCATGCGCGTAATTGCGACAAAAAAGCAAACAATCCCGCAAGAAAGCCGTTTCAAAACTGCAAGAGGATATGCTAGTAAGCAATGCAGTCAGCAGTTTAGCCAACAGTTGCATATACTCGTATGCACAGTTGCATACTGCAAAGACACACTATACATACACACACACACACACACACACACACACCCCATACACTCCATACACTCCATAGACTCCAACAATATGAACAATCTATACTAACACAACTGCTCAATGCACTAATTCCAATAGCAAGAGTTGCAAATAATGCAATTTGCCGGTGTGCAACACAGCAAAAACTGCAATTGCAACTGTATGCAATGGAAATGTGCAACAACAGTGCACAGTAAAAGAGTGCAAAAAAAGCCGAATCAAAAGAAACAGAAGAATAAGAAGAAGAAATGTAACAATAACAACAACAACAAGCAATCATAACTATACACATAACAACAACAACAACAACAACAGCAAAAATGGCAAATAGCAACAACCTCTCAAAGACCGACTGACCGAGTAATACAGTGCAGGCAAGCAAGCCACATACTAGTGTGAGAGCACAAACCACAACAACAACAACAACAACAACAACAGCAACAATAACGACGACAGCAACGGTAATACAGCGAACAAACAAGAAGTTCAGCTAAGAAAACATCGGCTAACACAATAACAACAACAACAACAATATTAATGGTAGCAGAAAATACGAATCCATCCAACCAGCCAGAAAGCCAGCCAACAATACGATCAAATTGTAATGCACGAGCAGTTTTACAACTTTAACGTAAACAGTTAATACACAGAGCGAAAAAGAGCATGAGAGTGAGAGAAAACAAAATCACTGTGTGAGAGAAACAGAGCTTACAATTTTACAACATCATATTCAGAGAGTTGCGGAGAACAGCAGAGAATGAGTGAGACTTGGTGGTAGTATTGTTGTTGAAAACGTTGTTGACTTTCCAAGTCGGAGCATAACGTTATTCATCATATCGCTCTACCATTCTCTCACACTCTTTCCAATTAATAATAATTTTCCATTATGCTCATTTCTTACGGTTTTCTTCCACAATGGGAAGTGATCACCAAATGAGTATGACTGAAGTGTCTGTGTGTGTGTGTGTGTGTATGTGTTTTGCTGAGTGTTTACTTGTTTAAGCCATTATCAACCGTTGGTGATCAATGTTTAGCCAATAAAAAGACGTTTTCACAATGCGCAACAACACATTGCCGGATTATTATTTTATTTTTTTTTCGCTGGAATCAACATACAAATACGATTTGCTTAATATTTTAAGAGAAAACGGTACAAATTCATATTTGGGCATACAATGGAATTGAAGAGAATATTGTCTGTATCGAAGAGTTGTAGTATTTTTTAAGAGAATTCAATTGTATTGATTCATGTATTTAAAGTGATGCTAATCAATCAAAAGGGTATGATGCCACTATATATATTTTTTATATATTTTTTAAGAAGAAACTAAAGAACTGACATATGTAAAAACAAGTCACGTGATACATTTATTAAATTTTTTTTTTTTGTAAATATAATAATTATAAGAATTAATGTCAAGTTGACACTGGGTTAAAGCCACGAGATTGTTCCCCTATTTATATTTTAAGGAATTTTGAACAAACGTATTTGCGGAAATGGTTCAGTTAGAGTTATACAATGTGAACAGTGAAGTTTTTTTCACATTAATATACCATAGTTTCTATTTTATGTGGTAACTTAAATCGTCAATACACTCAACCAACGATATGAGTGTATTGTGGTATTTGTGATAATGCTATTTACATTGATTGATGTAGCATTATCTACAGAAGAAATAGGAGTTTTCATTACTAATAAAGCAATATTCACGATATGTCTTTTAGGATTCAGCTAAATTATAAAGCATGCCATATACGAGTTGCAACTATAACATTAGTATGAAAATTTGGAAAATTTAAGGAATAAACAGACATACAATACCAACACCTTCATTAATTAGTAAATATAATCGTATGTAATGAGTTTCAGCTTGATAACTTTATATTTTCATGCGGGAAGTGTGAAAACATACATACCAGGGTTACATTTGTATGGGAGGTATGAGTGATTTTTATCCGATTTAGGTCATTTTCTAGCACATTTATAATTTAGTAAATATAATTGTATATACCAAGTTTCGTCTTTATATCTTTACATTTTCGACAGAAAATTCTGAATGCATACATACCAGAGCCAATGTTTGTATGGGAGCTATGCGTAATTTTCATCAATTTTATATCATTTTTAAACATGTCTATTAATTCATAAATATAAACATGTGTACTAAATTTCAGCTTAATATCTTTACAATTTCGCCCACTTAGTATGAAAACGTATATACTGGAGCCAATATTAGTATGAGTATGATAGTATGATATGCTTGATTTTCATCCAATTCAACGTTTTTACAAATATGTCCTATTAATTAATAAAAAATAATCATATATATCGAGTTTCAGCTTGATAACTTTAAATTTTCGTTCACAAAGTGTTTAAAAACACATTCAGTAATATAATTTTTGACAGGAGGTAGCAGTGATTTTCCTCCAATAACGCCAATAAAGCCAATTTTCCAATTAGTCTATTAATTAGTAAATGTAATCATAGAGACCAAGTTTCAGCTTCATAGCTTTTCGTGCGACAAGTGTGAAAAAACGCATTAAACGTCAGAATTCTATATAGGGGAGAGAGGCGTGGTTTCATTCCGGTTGCACCCATTTTCTAATCTATTTGTTCAGTGGTTAGACTATTTTTAAATATCAAATTTCTTTTCGATAACTTGATATTTTCACGGCCAAAGTGTGAAATACTCCATGCAATCATATACTTTTATATGAGAGGTATGCGTGATTTTCATCTGATTTTAGAAAATTTTTAATATAGCTATTATGTGATCAAACTAATGTTACATACTTAGTTTTAGTTCGATAGCACTATTTTTTGCGAGGATAGTGTGAAAACATGCATTCCACAACATATTTTTGTACGGACGATAGACGAAATTATCATCGCCTTACAGCCATCTGCGTGCGCATGCCTTCGTTGATGAAAATATTTAAATTCACAAATTCTTAGCATGATTGAAAATTAAAGAGACAAATATGCCTAAATCGATTTAGATCGTTATTATATATTCATACCTATTACCTCTCCTTACGGGTGGTACAAACAAAAGCGATTAATTTCTAATATTCTCGAATTATTTTCAATTCTAAATAAAAATTATTCCCATTTAAATACTAATATTTAATTGAAAATATATTTAAATTCGAGTGAGCTCTATAATCTCCATACGGAGTGAGGACACAAGTCAAATAATGAGAGAAAAATCGATGATATTTACATCATTTAAGTCATTTCAAATATTTTTGTTTAAAAACCAAGGGTATCCACAACCACAACCTTATTGCCATTCTGGACGCCAAGATGATGATAATGTGAGCAATCACATATGAATGACCTTGATTTTTATTCATGGTTCTAAGAAGGGATATTTTGTTAATACTCATCCATCCTTATGATCGATGAAATTCTAAATATATTTAATGCCGAATCTAAATAGCAATTTAAAAATGAATACACGTTGAATTAATCATTTGAATCAGCACACAGTTGCATATTTGTAAGTGATTATCTTTCTTCGTCTCAGCGTCACAACGTATGAGGAGCATAGGAGCATAAGTACAAGTAGGTAAAAGTGTATGTAACTACATACATACATACTTACAATCAAATGCAATTTATCAGCTGAGAAACAATTTACCTAAAATGTACGAAAAAGAAAAAAACATAATTTTAAAAAGTGGCAAAAAGATTTGCACAAATGAAAAGAAGAAAAAGTAAATGAAGAATGTATAAAAAAAAAAACAGTCGATGGCGTCTCGTTCTCACACCGATATTATTTTTGTTTTTTTCTTTTGTGTATGTTTTTTTTTTTTTTGCTGCCTTAGCTGCCTCAACGATCAAGATTAGTTAATAAACAAGTGTGATTAAAAAAATAAATCACACATACACAAGCACATACACATACATACATAAAGCAATTGGTGGGCATGAATATCACGAAATTGATTTTTCAATATGTTGGAAGACGACAATGCCAAAATAACAACAACAACTATAGCAATAACAAAAATAATAAGATAACAATAATAAGAAGGAGATAAAGAAAGACCCTTTTTTTTTGCTGAGCTGCCAGAAAATTCCCAAAGTAACAATGTTTTTGAACAAGACATATGCTTTAGCACCACTAAATTTTGCACACGTACTTAAGACAGGCTTACTTACTAGTACTAAAATAACAACAATAACAATGTGACAGTGTCAATTTACATACATACATATACCGTATGCCAATGATCTGTAAATGCTTTTATGCATACGATTGGGTCACTTTCCATACCAAAAACAAAAAATAAATAAATAAATAAATTTCAAATGCCCCAACCCCTTCATTGAAAATTTCCCTTGAGAGCATCTCGTACCTGTTAAAATACTGTTTAAATCACTCCTTGATTATAACTTAGACGTTTGATATGCACTTGTGTTTGTTCCGTCTGTGATGAAATATTTTTACTTTATGCTCTGTTTGTTATGACCAATGCACCTTCCCATCCACAAGGGATCTCAATGAAGACCACAAATTCATTTTTTACCTCCCAACACCACTCAGCCTATGGATCAGCAATAACTTCAATAAGCTCTACACTAAAAAACTTTTCCAGTCTTGCTTTAAAGTGACTGATGGAACCAATCTTACACTAAGAGTTTTGGAAAGATATTTTCTACATCGTTGCCGGTATCATAAATTATTGGAAAGGCTTGGGAAAGTGTTACCAAAAGAACTCTCGGATCTTCCTCTAAGAAACTTTACTTAAAACTTGCTTTACAGCAAGGAGATGTGACGGAGTCTTTGTCAGACGAGGGGGTAACAGAAAAACAACAACCATCTAGTACAACTAGAGAAAAGCATGGTTGTCTGTAGCATTATACATTAAAAAGCATCAACCCAATCAGACAGTGGCTAAGACCCGCCACAGATTAATTCAAAGGAAACAAAAACAAGCGACATTAGACAGCTTTTTGGTAAAGACTGTCTGTGCTAATCGTCTATCAAAAATTATGATTAAAAAAGTTTTCGTTATTTTTAAAGTGGATCCAAAACATGTCAGTGTAACCGAGCTTTCAATTAATCGGTGACCCATTCTAATAAATCTTTATACACATATCCTTAAAGCATAATCTGTTTTTTTTTCTACATTTTTTGTTCAAATGTAGCCAACAAAATAAAAATAAGATACTGGAGAAGAATGAAAATGATATGACAGACATATGAATACATGAAAATTGTCACTTCACTCTTCATATATATTGTACATATGTACGAAAAGCATGTATATTTATATTAGGTCTGACCAAATTTCATAGAATATGCATTTGTCAAAAAAAAAAAAAATTTTTTTTTGAAAAAAATTATGAAAATATATTGATTAAAATATTTGCAAGTAAAACTAACAAACACAAAATTAAATAAGATGAGTTCCAATGGACAATCTAATTAACTACAACGATTTTTTTGACAGCTTGAGGATTGCATTTTTTATTTTTTTTTTAAGAAAATGCATTTGGTTATCATCAAAAATGATTTTATTGTTTTTCAAAGTATTCTCCATGAAGGTTTATATACTTTTGAATGCGCTTTTTGCTTGTGCAACATATTGTCGGGGCACTTTTGCCGCTTCGACTGAGACATCTACGAAATATGGTTTTTGGTGGGTTTGGCTCGTCTTGACAGACCCACACGGTCGATTGGTTTTTTGTTTCGTGCTCATACGCATATATCCATAATTCGTCACCTGTGACGATCTTATAAACATCTTTCGAAACTCCGCGATCAAAATTTTTCATCATTTCGTTACATCAAACGATACCAGCTTTTTTTGAGCGATTGTTAAATTCTGCGGGATTCAACGAGAACAAATCTTTTCGACAGCTAAGTGTTTATGCAATATCGAATGCACGGCGGTGGAACTAATGCCCAAGGATGCCTCACATGACGATCTTTCGTTATCAGTTCACCCACCGCATCGCTAGTTTCCGGCACAATGACCGATTTTTGACCGGCTTTCACGAAATTCGTCTTGAAGCAAACGGCGACCACGCTTGAATTCGTTAAAATTGTTATAAATTGTTTGAAAGGTTGGTTCTTCATCGCCAATGCCGCATGAAGTCGTTCGAAGCACTGTTGTTGAGATAATTCACTTCGAATATCATAAAAAATCATAGCTCGTAAATGTTCACGAGTTAAGTCCATTTCCGAGATGAAGTTTTCAAGTCATTGGAAACAATACAAATAGCGTTTGTACATAAAAAAGTTATGAGTACGTTATGTCAAACTTTCCAATGGAAATGTCAGATTTGACGAAAACGTACTAGATTCTTTTTAAAAAAATATAAAAACTACCTACGTAATCCTCTACGTTTATGTTCCGTTATGGTCACAAAATTTTTCAATAGTCAGAAAATATGTTTTGGGTCGCAGCGCGCGATTTTAGGTCAACCCTTTTCTAATAATAATAACATTTTTGATCGAAAGGTGGTTGCTGGATTCAATAATATTTTAAAATTGAATAAATCTACTATTAAAATTTTGGTTCTATTTGAAAACCCTATTATGAGCTATTCAACGTAATTATCGGCAAACCAACTGCCGTCATGATCATCTGATCTATTAAATGAACTCTTGTGATAATTGGAGAAAGTTGGTACCAATTGGTGAAGATTCTATACACGCAACTTTATTAGTGACCAAATAATTTTTGATATAAACGTTATCGAGCCATAACAACTGTATTTTTTTTTTTTCTAATTTGTATTCCTTTCCTTTTCTCCAATATATCACTGAATTGGCGCATAATATCAATATTTTACGATCTTAATGGAACAACTAAGATCCTTAGACTCTTTTTTTATTCTGGAACAATGTTAAGCCGCGAAAAAATTGCAAAAATTATGGACAAAGCAAGTAAAATCAGTAAATTTGAAGAAAACAAGAGAGTCATTATTAAGATCATATAGAATTGGAACTACGTCATGCGTCACGCGAGGAATTTTTATGATGTCATTGTACCCAATCTATATTCAAAAATTCAAGGGTGTGTTGAGCTAGTGCTTCTCTTTGTAATCATTCCGTTTTCATAAGAAGAGGTGATAGATGTGGAAAAGTATAGGAATTAGTCATGCCTATACATAGATGTTAGTCTGTGTGCATGATATTTAGCTATCCCAAGTCAGCAGTGATCAAGCTGAAAATTGCTATATACCATTGTTATCTTTAATGAACAAATCTCCTTGGAAAATTTGAAAATTTCTTTCCTATGAGAATTACATACTATTTCTTTGAGCAGCTCTAATGTATACACATGTATATATATTTTTCAGTCATATAGAGTTGACCACAATGGACCAATACCAACATTTGTAGTTATATTATGCTGCCGCCAGGTTGTAAAAGGCGTGGATACTCATATACCTATAGATAGTACTTACTTATGGAAGAGAGATTGAACCAAGTCGCGTGTATACGTACACGTAGCATGAAGTGTGGTGTCACTGTTATGAAAATATTAAATTGTCATAAATTGTAGTGTTACATGTATTGATATACCTTTGCTTTTTTTTTTTTGCTTTTTCTTCGTTTGTATAACATCGCCTTTTTTTTTCTTTCTTTCCTTTGTTCGGTATCACCCTGTCATGAGGCGAGTATGACATGACCAATGTTGTTCATTGTACTGACAAACAATTGTACAATAATTGATATGTAATGTCGCACCTTGTAAACTTGTATTGTATATATTTATGTAGAAAAATTAATATATATATATATATTTTGTTGTATATAGTACAATATAAATAGAATATAGTGTCAATATATAATATACAGAGCTTTGCTGCCAGTACTAAAATATTTAAATAATCATGATTCTGTTGATGATAATAATGTAGATGAGCATTGTCCATACCTTGTGAAACACTCGTACTCGTATATACAGGTATAATTATATTGGATTGGCGAAAAAGTAATGACTCTTCTTTTCTATCAGAAAAGTGCCAAAAGATGGTCACACAATGTGCATTGATAATTTAATAGAAAATACTTTACTTTACAAAGAAGAAAACACTGAAGATAGCTTATGACTTTTTCCCCCTCAAAACAAAATACAATATATTTGCTTCCTGCACCAATAATGATTGCATTACTAGCAGCCATTGCCTTGGCGCATTTGTATTACCTTTTATGGCTTTTGTTGGCGACAAGTGTAAAGACGACAGCTTCTTTTGCTTACCACTTGCATTATTGCTATTGTAGCTGTTGTTGTAATTGGTAGCACCAACTAGATACTTAGTAAATGGTTCGCTGACTACTGTCTCTCTGTGTCTGTTCATATGACTCTGTCTGTCTGTCTCTTTGTTAATACTACCATACAATGTGAACCAAGTGTGTTCATTCAAGCAGCGCAAGCACCATCAGCAGCAACACTGGTAATTTTAATTTTTATTCAAGTGCCGACAAAACATGATTTGGTGTCATCATCGTTTCATTTCACCCATTTATTGTGCCATATAATGTTGTTACTGTTTGCTGTTGTTGTTGTTGTTGTTGTTGTTGTTGTTATACTGTGATATTTTATACAATACCAAAAAAGGTGCCGTTTTCTTACTATATATGAAATTTTTCTCCTATTGCAAATCATATACAAGTCATATATAATAAATTATTTATAAGTTCGCATAAGCAATTGCCATTGCAAAAGAAAGAATTTTAAATGGTATTTAATTTAGAATAAATGATTGATGTGCTACTATTTATTAGATATGTGCATGTATATAGTGTATGCCTTAACTATATACTTATGAGTATACAAGTACACATAAGAATGTGATTTTTAGACCTGAAGCATAATGGACATAATTTCCTTTATATCCAAATTTTATGTAGCTATTTCTGGATAACGGCAATTGCAGGAATAATTTCAACCAAAAATTACAGTTAATCTTGCACTGAAAAATTATTTCTTATTGATATTTTTCTGCAACTTTCAGTAAGAAAATTATTAAATACAAGAAATTTTGTAACTGCCAAACTTTTTTTTAGTAATTTTTATCATTTCATTATTGTTCCAATACTACACATAAATTTCCAAATAATTTCGCTCATAAATCAACATAGTCCCTATACAAAAGTGTAGTTTTTTGTACCAAAAACTACAAATATGTTATGGAGACTTGCTTTAGTTATGCACAAAAAGACATAAATTTTGTTTTGAAATACTATTTTGATGTTAAAATATGATTGTGAACGTTTTAGAAAGATTTCTTTATAAATAATAGTAAAAGACACACATATTTGCCGATTTCTGTTTTAAAAAATTGAACATTTTGTATGAAAAATATGTTTATTTACAAAAGGTATAACTTATAATTTTGTATAAAATATTCAAATAGTAAAAAAATTATATTTCTAAAATTTCAAAGTTAATAGTTAAAAATTAATGGCACCCTTCATACAAATTTGTCGATTTTGTTTAAAAAATTCAATGTTTTGTATGGAGGCTCTGTTAATTTATGAATGGAAAACTTTATAGTTTTATGTAGAGTAATACAATGTTGGAAAACTAATATTTACACAGTTTCAAAATCATACATTAAAAAAAAAATTATACCTTCCCTATAACTTCCCTTTCTGTTAAAAAAAAGAACATTTTGTATGAAAAATATGTTTCTTTACAAAAGGTATGACTTATAATTTTGTATAAAATATTCAAATAGTAAAAAATTATATTTCTAAAATTTCAAAGTTAATAGTTAAAAATTAATGGCACCCTTCATACAAATTTGTCGATTTTGTTTAAAAAATTCACTGTTTTGTATGGAGGCTCTGTTAATTTATGAATGGATAACTTTATAGTTTTATGTAGAGTAATACAATAGTGGAAAACTAATATTTACAAAGTTTCACAATCATACATTAAAAAAATAATAATACTTTCCATACAACTTTGACGATTTTTCTTTAAAAAATTTAACATTTTATATGAGCACTATTTTTATAATTAATGAGAATGAGTCTTTTGCTGAAAATTTAAAATTTTTAAGCTTTAGAAATTTACATTATTAAAAAATTATACCTTTTATAAAAATGTTTCAATATTTATTCGAAGAAAAAATTGATTTTTGTATAGACATTAAATTTGTTTATGAACAAAAATATTTAAAATTTCTTGCGAAGCATATTTTGAGCAAAAAATGAAGTTCTGAAGGTAGATGCATTGAAAAATAGTGATTTATCAATTTTTCTTTAAAAAAAAAAGCAAATTTTTGTATGGTGACTATATTTATTTATTAAAGCAATGACTTTAAATTTAGCTTGGATTACTATTTTGAGCTCAAAATGAGATTCCCAAAGTTTTGGAAAGTTATCTTAAAAAACATTAGAACCTTTCATATAAATATGTCGATTTTTTATGATGAAATTTAAAATTTTTATATGAAAACTATATATATTTATAAATTATTATTCATTAAATTTTCTTCAAAGTACTCCCTTTGCTGGATAAATAATATTCGCAAGGTTTCATGAAGATTAATTAAAAATAACTGCTACACTCGCAACTGAGGCACATCATATTCAGTGCAAAAATTTTCTAATAAAATATTGCATAATGAAACAATGATCAAGAAACTGAATGGGTCGTACCCCAATTAGTCCTATTGCATGCCATAGTTCACTTGGTTAATGCATTGGCTCTTTGTGAATAGGAATAGGCCGTAAATTCAAACATTCAATTCAAGAGTACATCGAGCACAGAATCATGCGCCTTCTTGAGTGATGAAAAAATTATTAAACCAACAGATAGATTATCAGACCAACAATTTTCTTAAACTTGTTCGTTATATTAATAAATCAGCCTAGACCCTAATTACCGTAAATGTTCGTCATGACTTTTCCGTCAATCCAATAATAATAATAATAATAATATTAGTAATAAAAATAATAAATTAAAATAAAATAACGGTGAAAGCTATTGAGAAAATCTCATTAATTTATTGTATATATATATATATTTTTTTTAATTCTTTTTATTTTCTATTAATTATCATCAATTTAACTAACCCATCGTATTGCTGCCGCCAATGGTAGATGGGTAATTGCAATATACCATCATAACGATACGCATGCGCAAAACTTAAAAGACCCAATTTCACAAGAAAAACCAAAACACAACAACAACAACAACAACAACAACAACAACAGCAATGAAATATTAAGAAAAATTATATTAACAAAAATTGGTACAACTTACTATATACATTTACCAGAGTGGTACTCATCTCCTACACAACACCACCAACAATTAGATCGACCAAGAGGCAGAGGTGATAGAGAAAATCGAACAAATCGAAATAAAATAAAAATTGCATTCAAAAAGAGTAATAATCATACTAAATAAACTAAATTAGGGCAATCAATAAGAAATTGCGTCAAAATTAAACTGAAACAGCAGCAACAACAACAACAAAATTGAACATCTAACCAACTAACAGCAGCATTAAAATCAACAACAACAACAACAGAAAACGATAGCATACAATTTGATTTACTTTTAATTTAAATTTGTTACTCTTTTTTTCTTAGCTCACTCTGTCGATCTTTAAGGAAAAGACATAGCAAAAAAAAACAACACCTTTCGACCCGGAAAAAAAATATACAAAAAACAACACGAATAATATCTAAAATTAAAGAAGCACTTGATTGAGCTTGAGCTTGTTTTTTTTTTTTATTTTTATTATTATTTTATTTGTTTGTTTCTATGAAAAAAAGCCGCATTAGTAATTTTGCGGCTACAGCCAATATGATTTTAATTCAGTTCCGCATAATAAAAACAACAACAAAATAAGCTCTGCTACAACATGCTGCATTAACAAGAGCTTCTTTTTTCTCTCGAAGAAAATGAAGCAATTTCGGACGAGACAATAATATAAAAAAAAACAATAACAACACCAAAATTGCGAATAGGTCAAAATAGGAGGTAATAGAGGCTCAACAACAATGTGTACAAACGATGTGGAATACAAGCAAAAGTGCTGCATGCGGAATGCACAAGCGAATTAAGTGTGTGTGTGTGCGCATATTTGCAACAACAACAACAACAACTTTCACAGTGGCACAGCACCTCATCAACCTGCCAGTTATTTTGTTATTTTCGTCGTTCGACGGCCACTCATAGACACTCCCAAAAACAAAATCGTACCGCTGCAGCAGATTACATGTTGCATGTTGCTCATTTCATTGCTCGCATTTCAATGGCAAACAATCATTTTAAGGAATGTCCATACTTAATGGTGGTACATGAATAGAGAATACTCGTACAACAACAACAACAATTCTTAAATACGCGTGCCATGGTAAATCATGTTGCACCGATTCAATCGTGTTGGTTATGTTATTGTAATATTTTCTTTTCTTTTTTTCATTTCTTCTGATTTTTTGTTTGTTTTTTTTTTTCTTCACCGAATTCGCATTCTCATCATTAACCTTTATTGCCACTGAAACTTTTGATCTTCCAATGAGAATATCAAATACAAAAACAACAAAAAGTATCAGTATACATCATGCAATAAAAATATGTAGTACATATCGTACAACTTCAAAATATGTGTGCATGACTCTTAACTTTAACAATTGTATGTAATTTTTTAAGCTTTTCGATAAGAAGAAGAAATATTTAGTTTGCAATGAAATTCCCTTAGGTTGGAGTACATACACATATTTACATGTACAAAAACTCAATTAGATGCCATCTCAAAATGTTGTGACACTGGTTCTGGACTAGGGAACATTGAGACTCTTAGTGGATATGACAGCATGTGACACTGCAAAGATGATGATTCTCAGTTTGGAGTTGTAGGACAGTATGCTCAAAGAAAAAAAAAAAAAAATATATATATATATATAGTAAATTCGCATATTAGGGTGGGTCATATTGTATAGAGAGGAAAAAATTCGACCTTTTACATCCACTAGCTGCATTTGATGGTTAATATTGAGCAAATTTTTCTGAAAAAGTCGATTTTTAATATCTGGCTTTCTTAAAATAGGATTTTTTCATCAATATGATTTGATGACTTCCTGACTTACTGCCGCACTCACTCATTAAATTTCTCCTAACGAACACATAACAAAATATTGTTAAACCCAGTAGTGAACGATACATCTCAGAGTCATAATTTAAAATTTAATGTAAGTCTTAAATTGTACCTCCAGTTGCGGTCCTTTTTGTATGGCATCACTTACTTATAAACGTTAATGTGAAATGAAAAATGTCAATGTGAAATGAAATATTTGAATTAATTTTTATTTTTTCTTCGTGAAAAAGTTATTTGTTTTGTTTTTCAGAAACGCTTGTATACGTTAAGGTGGTTCTTAATATCAAATGAACGTTTTTTTTTTTCAGTCTCACACCTCAATCGGTAATATCATGGTTAAAGATATCACATATAAATGTTGTCCTACATTTAAGGACCACCCTATTGTACATATACCATGGTAACGTAAATTTAATAGAAAATAAAACAAACCAAAATGTCAAAATCAATCATTAAAAAATTAAGTAAAGGTTTTCCCGTACTTAAATTTAAGTATTATTAAAGAGCACTAACGAATCATTAACTCACTTTGAAAGTGAATTATTTATTCGTTAAATGATACTGAGTGCGATAGTTAATGGCTTAGTTTTGCTACTACAGTAAAATTATGTTTTAAAAATAGTTTTTTATTCTCCAAGCACCCGTACTGATAAAAATAAATATGTGCTCACCTATATTCCTCCAAAGTGCACTTTGGCCAAGCTTCTCTCCAGTACTGTTGTTCGTGTTAAATTTGTGGACAAAACCCTTGTGAAATTAATTTTTCTAAGCTTTGGTTCAGAGCTCTTTTAGAAGCTTTTTGATGGCAAATTGTTAATTCTCGGAAGAATTGCCAATTGCTTGCCGACAGGTGGGTACAGTTCTAAAGAAAATCTTTCGATGTGCTTCAGCAGGGGATTGAACCCACGACCTACAGATCAGAAGACTAAGGAGTTAACCACATGCGTACTATGTAGAGGTTTTTAGGGTCAGAGACTCTATTTCTGACGTTTAATTTTAATTTCGAGTGCAGCTAGAGGACTCTTACCGATATTTTATCCACGTTTTGTATCGTTCAAGGACAAAATGCACACAGAGCATCGTAGCTACACGCGATGAACGACGAAACCAAAGAGAGGTTCTACGAGAATTTGAATTGAATTGACTTATAAATTATAAATTATATAAATACAATTAGATGGAGTCTCAATTCGTATTGATTTCACTTAATATAGCTCAGGAAATTCACCATTTCTTACCCAATATTTTAATATACAAATAAGATCAACAAAGCACTTATAAATAAAAATAAATACCAGAAATAGATTGCTTGACCAGTTAAACCTCATATACGTGAGCTTGGCAAAAAAAAAAACGTATTCTTTTTGTATTTTTTAACCTAGTAACTAACTTAGATATTCACGAATAAATACACGAATATGGAGACTCAGAATTAATTTTAATTTGTGGTTTCTGGTTTCCGGCTGAACCATAACAAATTTAATATCGAAAAGATTTTTCTTTCGAACGGTACCCATCTGTCGGCAAGCTCGCAATGACCAATAAATTATCGTTTAAGGATATAAAGTGTTGAATTTTTCCCTCCTTACCCTTTGGACTGCCCTGATAAACTTATTTACATTCATACATTATTATAGAATATATGAGAGTATTCTATTTTGATGATTTTTTTTTGACAAAATATGACCCAAAATTGCTCATGGATTATCGCTAGGGAACATAAACAACTGTAAGAAATTGTTGACCCGCCTTAATGTAGGCTTTTTTCATTTATCTCTTAAAGTATAGTATACTATTGTACAATAAAAAATTAGGGTAGTAGTAATTAGTGGTACTTACTTTTTCTAGAAAAATGGGTCTGACTGCCTCATTGTAGCGAGATCAGAGCAATACAAGCAATCCAGAGCAATTTTTCTCAAGTCAACCTACTACGTCACTTCCACTTAAAGATGGATTCTCGTAGAATAACCGTGCTTCGTTGACTTTGTATCCACTAGGCGGTGGCCAAAATGAATAACGAAATCTTTCTCGATTTAGGGTTTTGCCTATGATTCGGGATTCATTTTCATATGTATGAAAAAAATATCGAAAAGATTTTTCTTTCGAACGGTACCCACCTGTCGGCAAGCAATTGGCAATTCTTCCGACAGTAACAACTTGCCATGAAAAAAGCTTCTAAAAGAAATCTGTGACAATGCTCAGAAAAAGTGATGTCGCAAGGGTTCTACCGTTCGGAACCGGCTAAAATAAGTAGGTCCCTTCTAATACTGTCCAAAATTGAACACGCACAACAGTAATTGAAGAGAAGCTCGGCCAATGAGCCCTTCGGGGCTTTAAGTGCCACATATTTATTTATTTTATTAAAAAAACTTAACTTAATAATATCGGATAGACAAACATAGTTTCGAAAAATAAATTCTTTGCTGGAAGAAGGCGTTGCATTCATCCGATAATGCCCATGTTTACCAAGTTTAGCCCAATAGCCATGTACGCGTACATGTAATACATATAATAGCTTCAGGCACATGGGGGCCAGTATGTTCGCAGTCGTAGATGCTTCGTAGAAGGATAATAATATCGTAGTAATAGCCTAGCAAGACATGCCGAGCGTCTTTGATCTCGTTGCGACAATTCGAATAATTCGATCCTCATATTTAAAGCGGTAGATGTATTACTTAAAGCACCTGTATCCGCTTAGCAGATGTGTCAAGTAGAAGTTAACTTCTCCGTGTTGATCCATTTATAAACGTACGGAATCAGGACAAACATCCATTTCCCCTTCTCCGATTTTCCCCATTTTTTTTTTTTTTTTTTTTTGTAATTCGTAAATACTGCATCATCTCTCATCTGGTTTTGATGGTTTTAGTTATATACGTAGCATCGACTGCTAGCATCAAGTTTGCATTAACCGGCCACTTGATGACCCTCGTTATAGTTTCATTGCGCAACTCTTGTAATTTACTCGTGGTTTTTGTTGCTGCGACATATAACAGTAATGTTGTCCGCGTAGCCCACCAACTTGGCACCTGGAGGAAGGCTAATCCTCAGCACTCTATCGAAGATAGCATTCCATAGTGTGGGACTTCGAACAGATCCTTGTGGGACGCCTCGTGAAGATTTATGTCGCCTAACCCCATCATCCGTATAAGAGCCCTCTGTCTTCAAATTAATTTACATTCATTCGTACTAAGTACATCGGAGAACGCATATGTATAAGTGTCTCTATAATTTTTCACTAACCTGCTGTGTTGAAGACATTCTTGACGTCCAAAGTTACAACAGCGCAGTACTTCTTGTCGCCCCACCTCCATCTTCGCGATATCCATAATCGTTTTCATGGCACCAAAAGTAGATTTGTCTCGTCGAAATTCAACAGGTCTGTCTTGTAGTCGGTTGACGATTATCCTCTTAAGCAATGAATCAAGTAAGCACAGTGGTCCATGTGAAAATGGTTGATCCGGTTACTTCGAGAAGGACTAATATTTGACGCTTGCAGGAAACAGGAAAGACACTATCCTTCAGACACAAAGTGAACATCTTCACGGAGATCACATGGTTCTTTCGAATGGCTGCTTTCGCCGCTACGTTGGGGATGCCGTGATATCCTAATGCTTTGTTCTCTCCCATTTTCTTAAGGGTATCTAGAACTTCTTCCGTATTTGCAGCTAGTACGTCATTTTCTTCCGTCAGTTGGTAACCGTAGCTTAGCTCTCCCACCATGTGAGGGGAAAAAACAGTGGCTATAGTTTCAACAAGTGCAAGAACAGAGGGCTGTGGCTCGAAGACCTCTGACTTTCCTCGTGACAATTTTATACGCTTTGAAGTAAAAATCCTGGCTTGTTCTTATCGCGATTTTCCGTAACTTGGGGTTGGGGTTGGGTTAACTAATATTTTTCGAAAATATGAATGAAATCAATAAGTAAACGAATAAAAAACAATTTATCAATCCTGAAATGGGGACTCTGGGCTATCTTTAAGCCCATTTAACCTTATGTATAATACATTGATTAAAATAGACATCAATTTCCAATAGTCAATAATGACTTTAGAGACATTGTAGAAAATAATTCAAAAATATTCCATATGATCGTTTGATTTATTTTTTTCTATTTCCTATAATCCGGAAAATTTATAAATAATTTCTAGACAGGTTAATTTGCTATGTGTTAATATTGTTTTTTTCTTCTTCTTCTTTACTTCAAAATTTTGCATAGAAATACTAATTTATGAGACACATACACATATATGTAAACACTTATGGACGAGTATATGTATATGGCTACATTAATAAGCACTCACTCATATGCATTCGTATACTCGTACATATACTCACACAATAATTCAAACAAAAAGCAAAAAAAGAGGTTATAGAGGCTACATGTTTCTTCATTACTCTCTTATTACGGTAACAACAATAATAAATTTTGCATGCGTTAGTATAATAAATGTATATGCACGTTGCTTTCGCTTTGGGGCATGGTACGTTAAATGATTATTTGTTGCTGCTGCTGCTGCTGCATCAGCTGCGTATAAATAAAAAAGCATGTGCGAGCCGTCATCATCAACATCAACGTCACTAAGCTAAATACTCATACGTATAGATGCATATATATATATAGTATATGTATAGTCGTGATTGTTGACGTCGCATAGCATAATGATAATGCGTACAAAAAGCAAACGAAAATAAATAATCATCATTTGAATTATACTCGTACATTTATATGACTCTATGCCTCAAGTGTTTGGCTTTCTGGATAATTCTCTTTATCTTTAGTTTTTTTTTTTTATTATAATATTTAATGTGGGTGCCTTGTACATATGTTTATGACTGTGTGTGTGTGTGTGTGTGTGTGTGTGTGTGCATATGTAGTTATTAGAACAATTTATTTAATCATTATAAATATTTATTTACTGCTTTACCACATTTGCATTTCAAAATGACCAAGTGTAATGTTGCACTTAACGTTTTTGGTCATCGTACTTAATTTTTTTTTTTTTTTTTTTTTGTAAGAAGACTTCATATTCTTGATTTATTTTTCTATTACTATATATATGACTATATATAAAAAGAATCTCTATTTAAAGCATACTGTCATTAATCATATGTAGGCACATATGAACTGATTGTTGTTGTTCTGGTATTTAAAGTAAATCCACACAGCTTGCAGACACTAAATCATACAAAATAAATAAATTAAGATAAAATATGTATATGAACGTAATTAGAAAAAATGGCAGAGTAACAGAGTTGATTGGAAAATAATGCAAGGATTTAATTGAAAAAGGTTCTTAGAAATCTTAAAGGAATTTGTGGCAATCTAAAATTTTTTATTGATGTGCATATTGTAGGTACTAACATCATTAGGTAATGGAACAATATTTGAAATATGGTTCAGGGCATGATAGTGAAACTCTAGTTTAGATTTTTTGTCTACCTTATCAAAATTATGTTTTTATACTCTACTCGAGGCTAGAAAATATGTATTTGGAATGGATTAAGTACCTAAAATATACTATGAAAAGCGTTCCGCTGAGAATTTTATGGTGCGTCATAGTACATTTTGTTAATACAAATGTTATTATACTAGTCGCACTGTTGTAATTATCCTCTACTCCAACGCCTTGCTTTACCCTCCTTTACCCTAACATCTTAGTTTCACAAAAAAAAAAAAAAAAAATTGAGAATAGCAGAATTTTCTCTTCTCAATCCTTGTTTTCTTCCTTTCTAACTTCTTCTTCCTATTTCAGATTTTGACATGCTTGCCTATTTACTGAGTATCCAGGGTCACTCCTGCCCGCCTTTCAACCCTAACTCGAACTCTACTTTTTGTAATGTAACGATTTGACAAACTTTCTGGTTGGGTTTCCGAGATACAATGTGAGTTAATACCCAAATTATAAGCAATTATAAGTACCGAAATTTAATTTTTTTCTCATTTTTTGGACGAGTTAAAATCACGACTCCCTCTATTTTCTGAATAAAAGTGACAATGTGCGTATGCGGAAATCCGATAAATAACCTCATAACTAGCCATCTAGCCATCACTAGAAGAAAAAAATCTCCTTACAGTCGGCTGGGGCCGACCAAACTATACCCTGCATATGTAGATTTATATATAAAAAGTTTACTCGAATATCCAACTTTTCTTTTATTTCCACTTTTCGAGAAACAATTTTTGCATATACTACTAATTTACACCCGAAATATGGTTGACTTTGACGAAGTAAAAGGATTTTAAGATAATTCCATGGCTTAGTATGGGAGCTATATAAAAGTGGGCGTGGCTTACCACTTTCTAGTAAATCCAATTAATTTTTCAATGTTAATCCACACCTTAAATTTGGTGTCCTACGTTGAATAGTTTCTAAGTTATGGTGGTTAACATTTTTGTTTAATTTCCTCAACTTTGTATGGGAGCCCCAATAAGAAGTGGGCGTGGTACGCTGATTTTTCGCCAGATTATTTCCGACTACGATATTAATTTAAGTGTCAATTATGGTTATTGTAGACATAAGATTGCCTAAGTTACAGCTGTTTCAATTTAAAATTTGTATGGGGGCTACGATAAACACTGGGCGTGGTGCGCCCATTTTCTGTGAGCCTAGTTGCTCGTACAATATTAATCCACGCCTCAAATTTCGTTATTCTACGCTGAATAGTTTGCAAGTTATAACCGGTAACATTTTTTTTTAATTTCCGCAACTTTGTATGGGAGACCCAAAAAGGAGTGGGCGTGGCACACTGATTTTCTGCCATATTATTTCTGACTACCATGTTAATCTAAGTGTCAATTATGGTTATTCTGGACAGAAGATTGTAGAAGTTACAGCTGTTTCAATTTAAAATTTGTACAATAAACAGTGGGCGTGGCGCGCCCATTTTCTGTGAGCCTAGTTGCTCGTACAATACTAATCCATACCCTAAGTCTCGTTGTCCTAGGCTAAATGGTTTGTAAGCTATGGAGCTTAAAATTTTAGTTTAATTCACTCGACTTTGTATGGGAGACCCATGAAGGAGTGGGCGTGGCACACTGATTTTCTGCCAGATTTTTGCCGACTACGATATTAATTTAAGTGTCAATTATGGTTATTCTAGACAGAAGATTGCCGAAGTTACAGCTGTTTCAATTTAAAATTTGTATGGGGGCTACGGTAAACACTGGGCGTGGTGCGCCCATTTTCTGTGAGCCAAGTTGCTCGTACAATACTAATCCACACCTTAAATCTCGTTATTCTACGCTGAATAGTTTGCAAGTTATAACCGGTAACATTTTTTTTTAATTTCCGCAACTTTGTATGGGAGACCCAAAAAGGAGTGGGCGTGGTACACTGATTTTCTGCCATATTATTTCTGACTACCATGTTAATCTAAGTGTCAATTATGGTTATTCTGGACAGAAGATTGTAGAAGTTACAGCTGTTTCAATTTAAAATTTGTACAATAAACAGTGGGCGTGGCGCGCCCATTTTCTGTGAGCCTAGTTGCTCGTACAATACTAATCCATACCCTAAGTCTCGTTGTCCTAGGCTAAATGGTTTGTAAGCTATGGAGCTTAAAATTTTAGTTTAATTCACTCGACTTTGTATGGGAGACCCATGAAGGAGTGGGCGTGGCACACTGATTTTCTGCCAGATTATTTCCGACTACGATATTAATTTAAGTGTCAATTATGGTTATTCTAGACAGAAGATTGCCGAAGTTACAGCTGTTTCAATTTAAAATTTGTATGGGGGCTACGATAAACACTGGGCGTGGTGCGCCCATTTTCTGTGAGCCAAGTTGCTCGTACAATACTAATCCACACCTTAAATCTCGTTATTCTACGCTGAATAGTTTGCAAGTTATAACCGGTAACATTTTTTTTAATTTCCGCAACTTTGTATGGGAGACCCAAAAAGGAGTGGGCGTGGCACATTGCTTTTCTGCCATATTATTTCCGACTACCGTGTTAATCTAAGTGTCAATTATGGTTATTCTAGACAGAAGATTGTAGAAGTTACAGCAGTTTCAATTTAAAAGAAGTACAGACACTTTGTATGAAAGCTACGCTAAAAAGTAGGCGTGGCTCATCCACTTTTGGTGAGGTTATATAGTAGTATAATATAACTCTATGTGCAAAATATTGTTGTCCCAAGTGGTATATTGTGTGAGTTATAGCAAGTTAAAGATTTTGAAAATTTCGAGGTTAGTCGCTTTGAATGCTTGGTGTGGGCGTGGTTATTGACCGATCATGCCCAATATCAATCCCCTCCGTACCCTTGGATCATAGATTACTTGTGCCAAATTTCATCGAAATAGCTCAATATTTACTCAAGTTATCGTGCGAACCAGCCAGGTGACAGACAGACGGACGGACGGACGGACGGACGGACGGACGGACGGACGGACGGACGGACATCGTTAAATCGAAAATTTAATCGACGCTGATCACGAATATATATCTATGTCTATATCTCCGGAGATTCCTTCAAGTGGACACAAACATCTGACCGAAATGAATATACCATGCATATTGCATTATGCAGGGTATAAAAATGTACATCCATCTAACTTATTTACCACCTATCTTCACCTCTAATGAGAGCTAATAAAATTCGCTCGAACCACTTTCAGAGCGCCTCTAAAAAGTTGAAAATATATGTGTAGCCCCCATTAATTTTTACTAGTCACCGTTTTTCCCCAATATACTTTCCCTCTAACTCCATCTCTCAAAGAGACGCCCCTACAAAATACTTGTAAATCAGATGAAAATTGACAAATTACCCGATAGTTTCCAAAACCCTTGTCTAGAAAAGTGAAATGTATAACTGAACCACATTAACTCCAACTTCCACAACTTCCGTCTTCCAGCGCTTCCTGAGTTTTCCTACAGGGCACCTTCATTACTTGTACTCCACAATAAAAAAAAAATTTTGATGGCCAACGGACCAAAGTAATGATATACAAATATGAATTTAACTCATTGAGTCAGAATATGTGATTTAATTTCCGACAAAATCCTCAGAGTTCTTTCAAACCTCAAAAACATTGACGTCTTTGGCTATTTTGCTATTTTTTTTTTTTTAAGTTTGGAAGAAAATTCATGGTGATATCGGAAATCTGATCGTAAATTTGGATTTAGTGACTCAAAATCAATAGTATATGATTACTCTGATGCTTTGAACTTTTATTTGTGGAGCTATCATATAAAAAAAAGTGACATACTAGAGCATGTCATACTAGATTAGTTAAGCTCAGCTTGAACAAATTGACTTAGCTTTAATTATAATAGTTACATTATATGAATTTTAAATTACAGAATCCCAATTCATTGTCAGATTTTCACCATCACTCTCGATTTATTTCCTTACTTCAAAATACTTTTTTGTGGATTTTTTGAGATTGGAAATACATTTCAGGGTGATGGCACTTACTTTCGTACTTATGTGACCATTACAATCGATAATCGACTCAGGTCGAATTTAGCATGGTTTGCCAGTTAGAAATTCCAAGCGGTGTCAAATTCTGCAGTACTTGGTCTTTCCACTGGAGTTTGGGTCCGCCTCTTCTGTGGGTTCCGAATATATCACCCTCTTGTGTCCTTCCATTCGCTTAATATGAAGCGCTTTACTATGTCTGTATCGGCAATGGCATGATTGTACCTTATTCCTCCCGGCTATCAGTCCGGAGCTGAATGGGGCTGGGAATCCCTCCAACCTGATAGTTGGGAACGGCCCTTCGGGTAAGTTTTCGTGGTGGTTGTAGGTACCCAAAGAACATGCGGGTAGAGTATTCAACGTCATAAGGCGTGGGGTACTCGATGTGGAGTTGCATTTCAACCAGGGCGCTGACCCCTTAGATCAGAAGAGGTTTTAGATGGGCCTCGATCCAAACCAAGGAGGGTAGTACGTCCATTCAACGTGCCCCAATTGGTACCGTAGGATACTGGAGGTTGGCCTCTGATTTTCCACTCCTACGGGGCGCCTATCAACGCTTCAAATTGATACACATGCTTTGGGTGTCGTGATATAAGGCCATCCGGCATGTGCTCACGATAAACACTGCTAAATCGATCTGTACCTTATTCCATATTGGCTAATAGATCCAAAAATGTAGAGTGGAGCATTTTTCTTAAGAACTCCAAGCATTCTCTCATTTGAAGTGGAATTTGTCCAGGCTTCGGCGATAAGCATAATGAGAGACTAGTCTGATATAGTTTTCGGATTCGGACTCAACGACACAAAATCCATACATAATTAAAGCTAAAACATCTTTTGATGAAATTAATTTGATGTCAGACAGACTGAGGAAGTTTGTGCTGAATAGTTTCCTTCTGGTGCGAGCTAATGCTAGGAAAAAGAAAATATTATACTCGGCTGGTAGCCTATGAGCAGTATCAATAATGATTTATTATATACTCTGGCCGGTGAGCCCGTTGACCTATATCAGACAAAGTATGTTGCTCCAGTAGGATTTCCAATGGGAGTTCTTGATCAATCAATGAGTGCGCGAACATGGCATGATCATGGATGATCCTAAAACACAGTTCCGATACCGATGTAATGAAATGCAAAGCCCATTCTGAGTAATTCATCTGCAGCGTGTCTAAATCACTCTGTTACATATTTAGCGAAAAAGCTTCAAGAATAGCACTAATGATAGTTTTACTACCCAAAATATAGTCATCATTGCTTGCTTTCAGCTCTTAGATCAAGGATTACTTTCGTACAAGGTGCAGTTGCATGAATCTCAACTTGTAAGGTACTCGATCAGAGATCTAAAGGATCGGGGGCTCTGCTGTTTCTGCCAAACATAGCCGCACCCACGCCATAATCAACGTTTTACCCATTCAGGTATGAATTTAGACTGACAGAATTTATGAGAGCTTCTCATTTTTGTTTTGTTGGAAAGCTGAACTAAACACGAACCATTACATAAAAATGGTCAAAGTTTACGTTCATAATATACAAACGAATGAGTGTGAAAAAAAAAAAATGCCAATGATAATTGTTATTAAATTTATAGAATTATTTTGATTGAAACCAATACAATCTGCTTGCTTTTATTATTATTGATTCTTTCTATCATTATTTGTTTTTGTTCTCTTCTTGTGAGCTAATACCAAGAAAGTCAATTGAAGTTCAAAGTGATAAAAAGACATAGCTGACGTCACTTTGTGTAAATAGTAAGTACTTAGCATTAGTAGTAGTAGTCTAGTAGTAATAGTAGTAGTAGCATTAGTGGGACTCGTAGCAGCTTGCTGCATTTTATGATGTTTCTTTATTTAATTTGTTTGTTTGTTTGTTTGTTTCATTTTTAACATAAAGTATATCCTATGCTATACAATGTATAGCATATATTTTTTTACACCCACAATTATCCACATATTGTGTGGTAACCAAAAGAACTACTACGAATATACTAGATAAGCTCACCACTAAACACATAATGATTACCAACACTTGTATGCAACTACTGTTTCAACATTTGCTCTTCACAACAAAAAAAAAAAAAACTGTGCCTTCTGCATTATCTATTTACTTATTTCTCCTCTTGTTCTTCAGCATCCACAATAATCGGCAATGTAAGAAATTTTATCGGTTTAAAAGAATATTGTTCAACATGATGCTTTATTCTTAAATTAGAAAAGCGTGTGGTAGCAGTTAAAATAAAATGCACCTTCCTCCACATTCTTTTCCCTCCTTGCTGAAATTTTGAATTTTTCTTTAAATTTCTTAGTTCTTAAAATTGCATAGAAAACTTACCGTCATCAAAGCCTAAAAAAAAAACAAAGGAAGAAAAAAAGAACAAGACAAGGGAAAACAGAACGAAAAATATTTGGAAAAAATCAAAACTACAATTTCTTATACCATTTCATCCTCAACATTAACAAACAAGTGGCAGCAGTTGCATCAGTAACGCCATACCAAGCCATATAGCACACCATGGCTCCAACCAAAGTTATTTACACACACACACACATATATATATATATATATATATATATACACTCATATCTTATGTATTTATACTGATTCTTGTAACATTTTTATTATACGAAACGTGGGAGTTTCATCAACAACAACATCACCATCAACATCAACATTCAGTACTTGCAATTGCAGATTTTATATGATAGAAGGTGGTGTCTACCACTTTTTTTTTTTTAATATATATAAATAGTATATAGCTACAATACTCGTATATGTATGCATTGCTCTTATGATGAGGAGCAAATGTTTAAATTGTACAAAATACTTGGATAAATAAATAGAAGCCTCTTTAATGTTTGGCAAAAAAAAAAAAAAAAAAACTAACAGAAAAAAAAACAAACACTCATAAATATTAAATATTAAATACATTAAATTGTAACTAATTGTAGTGGGTGGCTGGTTTATGAGCACAATAATAAAAATAATTATGATGAATCATGGATAATGATAATCTTGAGAGGGAATATGATGTTGAAGATATGGATATATTGTTGATTAATACTCATTTGGTAAGAAAATATTTTTCAATTTTAGAAATATGCAATTTCAGTGAAAATATTTGTAGTTTGCACACATCAAAAAATCCATAATTTAATGAAAGAAGATATAAATGCAAAGTGCCTATGACTTTCAGTTACTCAAAATCAATTCGCTTAATTGTTTAAAATGCTAATTAACATCTATGTAATTAATATTAATTACTCATACCACATGTATTTAGTGAATGTAATTCTATGCATTGCATTTCAGCTTAATAGATAAATATTTTCATGCATAAAGTGTGAAAATATGAATATAAAAATATAATTTTTATATGGAAGATAGGTGTTGTTTTCAATTTAATTTCGCACATTTTCAAATTCGTCCATACAATCGTCCATACAATTGTATGGACTAAATTTCAACTTCATAACTTTATATTTTAGTACGAAAGTGTGAAAAGAAGCCAACTGAAACATATATTTGTATGGGAGGTAGGCGTAGTTCTCATCCGATTATCCCTATTTTCCAGTAATACCATTCTTATGTAAATATGATCATATGTACCAAATTTCAACTTTATACCTTCATATTTTCATGCGAAAAGCGTGAAATTAATACTACGACAGCAAACATTTGTATGGGAGGTAGGCATAGTTTTGATCCGATTATCCCTAGTTTCTAGAAATACCATTCATACATAAAAATAATATTATGTACTAAATTTCAACTTTATACCTTCATATTTTCATGCGAAAAGTGCGAAATCAATCCTACGAAAGCAAACATTTGTATGAAAGGTAGACGTAGTTTTCATCCGATTATCCCTATTTTCTAACATTACTATTCATATGTAAATATGGTTACATGTACCAAATATCAACTTTATACCTTCATATTTTCATGCGAAAAGTGCGAAATCAATCCCACGAAAGCAAACATTTGTATGGGAGGTAGACGTAGTTTTCATCCGATTATCCCTATTTTCTAACATTACTATTCATATGTAAATATGGTTACATGTACCAAATATCAACTTTATACCTTCATATTTTCATGCGAAAAGTGCGAAATCAATCCTACGAAAGCAAACATTTGTATGGGAGGTAGGCGTAGTTTTCATCTGATTAGTCCTGTTTTCTAACATTACCATTCATATATAAATATGGTTATATGTACCGAATTTCAACTTCATACCTTCATATTTTCATGCGAAAAGTGCGAAATCAATCCTACGAAGGCAAATATTTGTATGGAAGATAGGCGTAGTCCAATTATTCTTATTTTCTGGTATTTTTATGCATATATAAATTTAATTACTCAATTTCTTCAGTAGCTTTACTACATACAGATTATTACTTTCATTATAAACATATTACCATCATTTTTTAACATTTCAACTTTTCCTTTATGCATTTCAATGAGTTTCAAAAAAAAAAAACTAATAAACAAAAGAAAAATATTAATTTTTGTTTTCACATTAAGTTACGCTTCTTCATCAAATATTAGGTAGATAGGTACTTATAAGTATCCACATACTTAACTCTATGTAAGCCATTAGATATTGCCTTTTTAACTATAGTACCAGCTATAGTGAAACTATTCTTTGGATATATTCCACATCAATGGCATATAATGAAAATACAGAAATTTTATTAGGTAGTATTATTTTAGCTGACTTAAATACATATTAATATGATCATACAATACAATGCTGATGTGCTGCCTCTTTGTATGATTGTAACTTTTGTACTACTACACTGTGGCACTACTAGTATTTAGCTAAGAAGCTAAATAGTATCTGGCCAGCATTTTGATTACTTTTAATTGTTATTGTGAAATTCAATTTTTATTACGAATGAAATTGCGCATATTGATTTCAATTGATGCTGCTGTTGCTGCTGCTGCTGCTGGTACTAATGCCAGTACATTTATAGGCTAATAATAATCAGCCACTGATTAATGTTGATTCTAAATATGTTTGTGTGTCTGTGTGTTGGTATATCTTACTTAGTATGATAAAGTAACAAATTACGAGCAATTTGTTATTTTTATGACAATTTCATTTTAATTTCAATTAAAATTTTGTAATTTCATTAATTTTTATATTTTTTGTTTTGTTTTGTGCCATCATTATTTTAACGAAAGTGATTATATGAATGATGATGATGATGATAAATTACCATACGTGGTAATTCAATATGTAATTTATTTATGTATTGTATCTAGACGCATATAAATATATGTACTTAATCTCATATTAGTTACAGCCCATTGACTGACTAC
This sequence comes from Megamerina dolium, assembly GCA_963854835.1. Lineage (NCBI taxonomy): Eukaryota > Metazoa > Arthropoda > Insecta > Diptera > Megamerinidae > Megamerina > Megamerina dolium. Next base: position 69,155,330 of record OY978526.1, read on the forward strand.
ATAATTAAATGCTATAATTGATTTTATTGCATTTGATAGCAATGATGATAGTGATAATGATGATAATGACGATAATGAATATGTTTATGATGACAATGATGTTGTTGATAATGATAATACATGGCCCTTTTTAAAATTATTACTATTTCTGATATATAAATGCTAGTGACGCCAGTCCCGCTATCCTGATCTAAATGTTGTGTTGAAAATTCCGGTATTAACTACGATGGAATGTGATATTATTGAGATTCAATTATTTAAAAAAAATATGTCTGTGAAAAATTTCATAGATGTCCTTTAAATAATAAAAACTTATAGTGTTCCCACAGAGAAAAATCCTTCATAATATTCATCATTTTGTCAATCTAAATTTACATAGTTAATAAAATTACAAATAAAATTAATTTGAAATTTGTCTAAATCCACTTTCCACAAAGATAAAAATCAAGTTCTATTTTCAATTATGCATAACTTAACAATTTTTCAACTAAATTCCGCAATGCAGGCGTAATAGTTCAGAGTTGTGGGTGCCGGAACTTAGTGGTTAGTACGTTCGCCTTCTCATCTGTAGATCGTGGGTTTAATCCCAAAACAAAATGTAATATCGAAAATATTTTTCTTTCGAACGATACCCACCTGTCGCCAAGTAATTAGCAATTTTTGTGGCAGTAACAATTTGCCAAAAATGCTTCTTAAAAGAGCTCTATGAGAAAACAAAATTAAAGTGATATCACAAATAAAGTGAACCGGCTAATATAAGTAGGTTCCTTTTAATGTTGCCCAAATTTAGTACGTACAACAGTATTGGGCGAGAAGATTGTTGGTATCACAATGGACCTTATTGGTGTAAAAAGTGTTTCCTCTTAGAGAGCGGGCAGCCACAATAACCTAACCCAACCTAGTTGAGAATTCAGAATATTCATGGATCAGCAAGAAATCCTAAAGTTAGCAACCCTACTCATAACCAATTTATTTCTTGAGGAGTATATGTAATTGGGTTTGATAACCAATTTGGCAATCTGTTTCGATCATAATATAAAGTAGATGCTTATATTAATTATCGTAATTATTTATACTCTACAGATCGACAACAATTTTAATTTTTGATGTGAAAAACACATAATAATTTTAGAAATTATTTTTTTTTTAATCAAAATGGAAACTCAATATAGGGTTGAACATGAAGGTTGAACATCTTCTTCTCGGCAGTCCTTCAGTTGGTAGTTGTGGGATCTCCAGTCTCATATTCGGGACAGTGAACAGTGAGCCATCAATCATCGGACATGCTTTAGTCCCATCATATTGCGGGACGAATGAGCTGGTGCATACAGTCGAGCAGTTCATTGTCTCAGGTCTTAAACAACTCGGCAGACAGACCATCAGCACTCGCAGCTTTGTTAGTTTTGAGAATAGAAATGGCCTTTCTGACCCCGTCATATTCAGGTGGTGGAATATCTACACCATGATCCGTGATTGGGCAGTTCGGGAGATCTTCTCCACGAATGGTGAAATTACTCAAAGCATTGCCATTCAATAACGTAGAGAAGTGTTCCCTCCATTAGCTCAGTACATTCTGGACATTTGTAACCAGATTTCCATTTTTGTCACGACAAGAAAAGGCTCCGGGATGCAAACCGTCACTTGGGCGCTTGATATTCTTTAACAATTTTCGAATCTCATTCCTATCTAAACACATATCTATCTCCTTACAGTCGCATCTTTCTTGCTCTCTTTTCTTGTGCCGAAAAAACGGCTCTTTGCACTCCACCTGTCTCTCAGTGCTGCTCCTTAACAGCTCGCGTAGCACTTGCTTGCAATGCTTTTTCTGTAGGCGGTAGCATCGCGACACTCCTAATCATACTACGCATTCCTCAGAATAGATCGTTAATCGAGGATGTAATTGGTAGAAACCGATTACCTCCTCGGCTGCAGTAGTCATGGAGTGGGATATGTGTGTCCACCGTGCGCATGTATCATCAATTGAGGAAGTGTTCTGCAAAAGCAGATCCGATAACCAAAAAAACTGGTGAAAGCATTTGCTGTATCTACTGATTGCAGCTTACTGACATCAAGCTTTCTCTGTGTAGAACTTCGTTCGTTCTATGCGACACATGATCCGAGTAATATTACAAGTCTATCTTACTGGAAGCAATCTCCACGTTGATCTGGAGACAGCCACGAAGTCGATCAGCCTCATTCCGTTATCGGAAATGTTCTGATGGAGGTTGAATTTTTCGGCAGTTGGGCCAAAGGTACCTTCCTGGCGCACCCTGGCGTATTAAAGTCCCCAAGCGCGATTTTGATATCGTGTCAGTGCAGCGCTCCTAAACTTCTTCGAGGAGCTGAAGAAACTCTCTCTGAAAATTCTTGCCCTTATGCGGTTTGTTGCCAGCCGTTCGTTCACAGATGTGAAGTGCGAAAACAAACATACATCCGAATTTGTGCCTCTTCGCATGGCAACTGTAATCAATGCCCATCGCACTTCCTGAAGAGTAGTGATATCAGCCTTATATTTATCGAGGACACTAACCAGCTGAATAGAGGCAGCTTCTCTATAGAGAGACCGGATCCGTAAATCATAGTCTTTATTTCGTTTGCGGATATCATCAATAAAAGGGGTAATCTTTATCCGAGACACATTGTGATTTTGCATTGGAAGAGACGTTTTATGTGGTGGGTCCCAAAGCCAACGTGCCACTTCGATATTAGCAAACACAAAACCTTAGTGGTATACTTGTACGATCAATATCAAAGCTGACTGTCCAGTAGGCTAATATCGCACAATATAGATTGTATCATGTGTTTTTCACTTTTTTGCAATTTATGCAGCATAATAGTTAATGACTAGCAATAATATTTTTAATTAAAATTATGTTTATGTAAGAAAAAAAAAACTATCACATATGCATTTTTATGACAAAATTTTACACAAAAAAAAAAACTTTTGTTTTAATATACAATACAATACAATTATACTACAATAATAATAATAAAAATCTCCTTACAGTCGGCTGGGGCCGACCAAACTATACCCTGCATATGTAGATTTATATATAAAAAGTTTACTCGAATATCCAACTTTTCTTTTATTTCCACTTTTCGAGAAACAATTTTTGCATATACTACTAATTTACACCCGAAATATGGTTGACTTTGACGAAGTAAAAGGATTTTAAGATAATTCCGAGGCTTAGTATGGGAGCTATATAAAAAGTGGGCGTGGCTTACCACTTTCTAGTAAATCCAATTAATTTTTAAATGTTAATCCACACCTTAAATTTGGTGTCCTACGTTGAATAGTTTCTAAGTTATGGTGGTTAACATTTTTGTTTAATTTCCTCAACTTTGTATGGGAGCCCCAATAAGAAGTGGGCGTGGTACGCTGATTTTTCGCCAGATTTTTGCCGACTACGATATTAATTTAAGTGTCAATTATGGTTATTCTAGACAGAAGATTGCCGGAGTTACAGCTGTTTCAATTTAAAATTTGTATGGGGGCTACGATAATCACTGGGCGTGGTGCACCCATTTTCTGTGAGCCTAGTTGCTCGTACAATACTAATCCACATCTTGAATCTCGTTATTCTACGCTGAATAGTTTGCAAGTTATAACCGGTAACATTTTTTTTAATTTCCGCAACTTTGTATGGGAGACCCAAAAAGGAGTGGGCGTGGCACATTGATTTTCTGCCATATTATTTCTGACTGCCGTGTTAATCTAAGTGTCAATTATGGTTATTCTAGACAGAAGATTGTAGAAGTTACAGCAGTTTCAATTTAAAAGAAGTACAGACACTTTGTATGGGAGCTACGCTAGAAAGTAGGCGTGGCTCACCCACTTTTGGCGAGGTTGTATAGTAGTATAATATAACTCTATGTGCAAAATATTGTTGTCCCAAGTGGTATATTATGTGAGTTATAGCAAGTTAAAGATTGTGAAAATTTCGAGGTTAGTCGCTTTGAATGCTTGGTGTGGGCGTGGTTATTGACCGATCATGCCCAATATCAATCCCCTCCGTACCCTTAGATCATAGATTACTTATGCCAAATTTCATCGAAATAGCTCAATATTTACTCAAGTTATCGTGCGAACCAGCCAGGTGACAGACAGACGGACGGACGGACGGACGGACGGACGGACGGACGTACGGACGGACGGACGGACGGACATCGTTAAATCGAAAATTTAATCGACGCTGATCACGAATATATATCCATGTCTATATCTCCGGAGATTCCTTCAAGTGGACACAAACATCTGACCGAAATGAATATACCATGCATATTGCATTATGCAGGGTATAAAAATAATAGTACAATAGTATTGCTACCGAATTTTTTATTAAAACTATTAAAAATTAGTCTATTAGAAATAAAAACATGTTGTGTGTCTTTCTATTTAGCTGCAACAATAATAATTAAACAGAAGAATATAAAAAAACCAATGAAACAACAACAGAAAATATAATATTGCTAGCATACGAGTGCATTTATTTATTTATTATTATTATTTTTTTTATTTTTTTTTTTTTTTTTATTTGTTTTGAATTTCAGTTGAAATTCAGTTTCCATAGATGCCTGCTTGCTTTTTTTGTCTGACCTGGCGTGCTTGCCTCAATATGCTCTCATACGTATAATCGACATACGGACATACATATGAATATTTATATTACCACATTCGGACAGTATGTATTTTCATTTTCAGTTATGGCCCAAAGCTGTCACGTTATATGAGTTAGCAAATAAGAAAAAAAAATATACATTTATGTTTCTTTATTTTCTCTATTCACTTTTTCAAAAAATGTATATTTACTTCACTTCTGTGTGTTTTATTTGAAATATTTGCAAAAAAAAGACAAAATATTTGTTTTTATAAAGCATTTTTTCCCAATCGATTATTTTGAATCCATATGAGAGGTAATAAGTAAAGCTTAGGAAGTAGTACTTGGATGCATGTGCAATATTTTATGAGGTATGCAGTAGCAGTATGTAGTAGCAGAATTATTCCACTATTCATCAATTCAACCAAGAATATGCGATTTTATTTGACGACCAAATTACGAAATATTAATGGCTTAATGGGGTGTTCCCGGGTAGAAGTTTGTAAAAATCGATTTTTTTTTTTGGCGTTTTATTGTACCTTATACTATATACTATCACCCTCCAAAGTAGTTTTTCAATCCGCAAACTCAGTACCCACTTTTTTTCATGTTAATTGAAGTAATCCTGGTCCTGCTGTCATGTCATGTCGAAACTTTAAACTCGTTTTTCTCGAAACCACATTTTTTGTACTGGCCGATAACTTTTCTCAGCACCTATGAGAGGTATCGACTTGAAATTTTGAGAAAATGTTCTAGATAGTTTTCATTGGATGCTAAACCAAAGTTTTCATGAAAAACTTATTGTTAAATATATTTTCAAGCACTCTAAAGGTAAAAAAAGGTGGCAAAACTGGACAATTTTTTTCATATGGCCGCCATTTTGTTTCTTATCAACATTTTGACTAAAACTGTGGTTTAGCATCCGCGGAATTTTTTGCAGATTAATAATTGCATACCCATTTCTGTTTCAGATTACTGGTTCCCGAAATTTCTTATCGGCCAGCAGTGAAAATCAGCGTGACAAGGTCACATTGACCACTGAAAATTTGTACTTAGAAAATAAAATTTGTTGACACAAATATGAGTTTCTGTTCTCCAAATAATAAGGAACAACAAGCAAAAAACCAGAATATTGCATGTTGCCATGTAGCTCCAAAATAATTTTTTGAAAAACAGCCTAAAATCGGCATTCTAGACGGGAACACCCCCTTAAGTAAGATAGGGTGGGTAGTTCAGTGCTTAGTGCGTTAGCTTTCTGATCAATACGCCATGGATTCAATCTCCGACTGAAGCACAAATTTTAAAGCAGTTCTTGCGACAGTAACAATTTGCCATGAAAATGCTTCTAAAAGAACTCTTTAACAAAGCTCATAAAAAGTGACGTCACAGCTTATATAAATAGATCCCTTTCAATACTGTCCCAAATTTAACCGTTAGAAGAATCTCTTAGCATATATGCAGAAATCATATAAATATCATGCAGCAAAAACAAATAGTTTCCAAGTTATGATGTATAAAATTGCTTAAATGACTGAAATAATTTATGTTCCGTGAGAATAAATTGCAAATGATGATGTGGGTATCAACCGAAAGGTGGTTTTTACGTCAATATATATAAAATAATATTATAAATAAACAAGTTTCTAGAAAAGTTAAATGCTAAAAAAAATGTATGAAGTTTTTCTTCTGTAATACTGAAGCTGATATATTCCACACTATAACTGATAGACATATATTTTTTTAGTTAGTGGATTTTTAATACAATAATGCCCACTTGCGAACATATTTACTCGTAGATAAAAATAATTGTGAAAAAATTTTACGAACGTGGATTCGATAACATACTGGAACCACTTTTTCCTTTGATTTTTGCAACAGAGTCACTAGAGATTGAGGCTATTCTTGGAATATTTCGCCTTTTCGTAGCTGTTGTGCCCATTGTTTGCCTTCCCTTCATGTTTTTGCCATATTGTTCTTTATTTCTTAAATAATTCCACAAGACGTTAGCACTTTTATTAATTTTCATACAAATTTCACGGCCGGAAAAACCTTGGTCATCATAGGCATCAATTTTTGCCTTCTCTTCCACCGTTAATGAATTTCCGCGGCCCATTTTCAATTAAACCCGATAGCAAATTACTTTTATTTCTTGTTTTAAAGAAATTCTGTAGTCAAATTTGGCACAAATGACCATGCAACCACTTTTTAATCTCTGCACCTATTCAAGTGACGCAAAAATAATTTTCTTGACAAATTACAAAAAGAAGCACAAATCAAATGTAACGGAACTTTTTTGACTTGTCTTTGCTTACACTATTTTTCTCAATTGTTAAAACTTTAATAAAAAGAACAACATAATCCTCTTCATGAATTATTTTCAGAGCATCAACCTTAAATTGATTGCTTAAACACTGCATCTATTCATGTGAAACAAAGTGTAAGTCTTATCGAAAGACTGAGTTTAAATGTCAAGTTTCAGGTTGATAACTTTATATACAACATATATTTGTATGGGAAGTAGGCGTGATCGACATTCAATTACAACCATTTTCTAACATATTAGCTCTTTGATAAAACTAACTTTACATACAAAGTCTCAGTTTCATAGCTTTATATTTTCGACCGCAAAGTATTAAAATATACTTTCGAAAGCATGATTTTGTATAAAAAGCAGGCATGATTATCATCTGCTAGAGCAGCGGCAACATCAAGCAAAACCGTTCCTCATCCCCAATAGAGGGATATCTAAAAATATACTCACGTTGGGTTGAGCTGACCTACATATTCTTTACGGTTATTTCACTCAGATACCACTTAAAGAAGTTAGATCTATCTGACACTGATGTCTGCAGATTCTGCAACTTAGATATCGAAAGCTCGGAGCATATTCTCTGTGAATGTCAAGCTCTTGGCAGAAAAAGACTAAGTCACTTTGGAGATAGTATATGCAGCGCCTCCATGAAATTTATTAAAATCCTAAATATTTAGGGTTACCCCAAAGACTGCACAATAGATCAGGTCTGGTCGCAATGCATAAGGATCTGTTAATAATAATAATAATAATGATCCACTTTCATATTAATGCTGACGTAAGATTAACTTTGTGTAATAAGTTTTAGTTCAATAGCTTTATATTTTTCCACACAAAATGTGAAAATAAACACTCAAAAACATACTTTTGTATGAGAGGTAAGCGTAATTTACATCCGCTTAAGCCCATTTTCTAATACAGGGTGATCTTTTAAGAGCTTTCGGATTAAAAAAAAAAAAAAACATAAAATTTAGAGAAATGTATAAAATCTTTATTTGAGTCGATAGAACGATCTGTATAATTCAATGTTAAAAGATGATTTCATGTAAATGTTGACCGCAGCTGCGCCTCAAACGGTTCATACGCTGGATCCAATTCTGGCATACTCTCTCCAACATATCGGCCGGTATCACACGTTGCGGACTTGTCGCTATGAGTATTAATATAGCCCCACAAAAAATAGTCTAAAGGCATTAAATTGCACGATCTAGGAGGCCAACTCACCGGCCGCAAACGTAAAATAAACTGTTCACCGAACTCGCCTCTCAATTGGTCTATTGTTTCGCGTGCTGTATGGCATGTGGCACCGTCTTGTTGAAAGCACATGTCCACCAAGTCCAGCTCTTCCATTTTGGGCAAAAAAAAAGTTTATAATCGTTCACAGTAACGTTCCTTTCTTCGTCGTCTTTGCAAAATTATGGTCCAATGATGCCACTGGCCCATAATGCACACCAAACAGTGCATTTTTCATACCAAATACGACAATTTTAATTGTTCAAGTATCCATTCAACCAGAAATGAGGTTCGTCGCTGAATGGAAGAAGCGCATGATGCACTTTCTTAACCGAGCATGAATTTTGATAATAAAATTCAATAATCTGCAAGTGTTTGTTAGTCGATTTATGGTTAAATTATAGACCAAACTGAACGTGTTTGACAATAGCATGTTACACGAAAACATTTGAGCTGCCAAAAACAGTGTTGCCAAAAAGAAAGTTGCCAAAAAATCAGCCTGTATATCAGTTTCAAGGTAAGACTAACTTCATATACGAAGTTTTAGCTCGAAAGCGGTATTTATTCCCGCGCCAAATGTTCATTTCATCTTATTGTTATTTGTTAGTTAAAATAATATTGTTAGTTAAAATAATATACAGCCCGATTCTGAATAACAATTCCCCGGGAATTTTTCCCCTTTTCCCTATCCTTGTATTCTGAATATAAATTCCCCGGGAGTTTTTCCCTTTTCCCTTTCCTCCAATTCTAAACGAACTTCGAAATCGGAAATTTCTTCCCTGGGAAAAAAGTAGGCATTCCGAATGTAAATAAAAGGGTGAATGTGATGACATTTATTGAAAATTATTCCGCCAACTATCTGCAAGGGAAACAGGGAGGAGCTAACCAGATTTTGGCGAAATTTGGAGGTGGAATTAAATTCGTATTATTGCTACCAATATGCGTCCCATCAATACATCCTATAACACCTGAAATGTCGTGCTTCATATAAAAGGCTAATGCTATTTTCCTTTTTTCTATAGCCGTTTTGGAAAAATTTATCCATTTTGGACATACATTTTCTTCAAAAATATTTATGACCTCCTTCAACATTTTTCTGAAGCTACACTGTGCCAAGGACACATCACAATCTTTCCCTATCCCTGCGAATGCCTTTTTGGGCTGAATATGCGACTACAACACATCCAGCAGATACATAAAAGCGGGCTTGTTCACTCTATAATATTTTTCAAACCTTTGAAAATGAATAATTAATATAATAAACACATATAAAAGTAACTTGTTATAATTACAATGTATCCGGCGCGTCGCGTCTAAATGCTAGCAATCTAAATGCTATGCTATACATAATTTTTTTATAGTTTGTACACAATTATATTGTTTTTATATTTATTTATTTAGATTTATTGTTAAAATGTAACAAATAAATTGCACTTCTTATTAAAAACAAACCACAATAAGTAAAACGGCTGTCTTCGAAAATTCGAAATTCTCTTTCCCTTTTTATCCTGTTCCCTGATTGTTTAGAATAGGGTAAAATTCCCCGGTAATATTCAGAATCGGGCTGATAATGTACCAATTTTGATCTCGAACGCTCGATAAGTACGTCAGAAAATTGGATAGTGATTCTGATGATGATCGTATTTATACTTGCCCATAAGTGTCACCTCTCCATATGAGTACAGGATATTCAAAATTTGTATACAAATTTTTTAGAATAGACTTTTTGAAAAATCCAGTGATTAACTATCAATGATTTCGCACAAGATTAAAGATCCATTTTCAATTTCTGTATTGAGTACCAATTTCACGATTTTCACGAATAAAGTTTTTTCGAAAAGTTATCTGTAACTTTACCGTAAACAGAAACTAAATATTGGCGGCTAATTAACGCATGAAAGATCTCATCATGTTTTTTCCAATATTTATGAAAATCCTGCTTATCTTCTCACTCACTTTAAATGTTTCTACATTTACATGAATATATACATTTACATGTCTCAATCGTTGGTCATATTGTTTCACTCACTTCAAGAATAATATATCTTTCCTTTTCACTCACTAACTAGGTGCTAGTAAGTAAGGTAAACAAATAATAAATTTGTGAAATCATAATAAAAAATCAATACTAATCAAATCATCTATTTAAAAGTTGACTTTCAATAAAGAATTCAATGATTTATATTTCATAGCTATTGGCCATCAGATTGCTGAAATTTAAAGTGAATAATATTGTATGTATCGTACATAAGCAATCTTTTACATATTATTGAATCATGAATAAATGAACCTAATCAACTATTTCCAAATATCTAAATATTACATATAAATAATATTATGTCCCTTGGAGATACAAATTATATCTGAAACTATGATATATGTACAGATAGAAGTATTTGAAAATTAATTTCCATCCATTATATGCCATTGTAGTAACACTGTTCAACATAATGTTGGCAAGAGAACGTCATGTTAATTTTGTCTGGCAGTATTTTTGTTAAAATTAGCATTCTATGGTCAAAGGAATCATAAGCCTTTAACTTTAACAACTTTAAGAGCAACAATTCTGATATCTGCGGCAAAGTGGTGTTCTATGAATGGTGCAACATTGCCACTACCTTACTTTTGCCGTATTTTGAATTTTTAGTAATTTTTTTCCAAAAAATATCCACACTGAGTAAAGAAGAGTCTTAAGAAAAATTACACGCAAAATAAGAAATATGGATGTATTTTACAACCAACAAACTCCTATGGAACATTCATGTTAATATGTTACAAACAAGATGCCTTAATTTGTTAGACTATGTAATCTAGTAAATGAATTAAAATATCCAGGTATGTATATACATTTGAATATGTGGTCATGTATTTATGGGAAGAAAAAAAAAAAGAAGTTTGTAAATAAATAAATTTGAAATGCCTTTAAGAGTCTCAGTGTTTAAGATAATCTCTCACAGATTGCTATGAACGGTAAGTACCCAAGTCTAAAAACACACTCAACAATGAAGAAATAAAATTTTTCAATTTAAGCAGATTTGGCAGCATTGATAAATGTACATAGTATATATATAAGGTCTAGTAAAAAGAAATCCATTATTTTTGCATTAAATTTAAGGTTTTATTTAGCATAGTTAGAATGATCCGATTTAGGTCAAATATGCACCGTTTTATTCGATAACTTGTTGCCATTTTGAAAGTAATTTCATAATGCCAATCTCATAAAAACCCTCATCCCTTTTGGCAAAAAAGTGGGACAGTCAATTTTCACAAGCTTCTCTTGAGGCGAATTTTTCACCAGCATAATCATTCGCCATAGACAAGAACAGGTAGTAATCACTTGGTGTCAGGTCCAGACTATAAGGTGGATGAATAAGATCCTCCCAACCAAGCTCCCGGAGCTTCTGGCGAGTCACTATCAATGTATCCTGATGGAACACAATTCCTCTCCTATTGGCCAAAGCTGGCCGCTTCTGGGCGATTGTTTCCTTCAGACGGTCCAATTGTTGACAGTACAGGTCCGAATTAAGAGTTTGACCGTAGGGGAGCAGCTCATAGTAGATAATTCCCTGCCAATACCACCAAATACATAACAAAACCTTCCTGATCGTCAATACTGGCTTGGACACCGTTTGCGCCAGCTCACCGCGAGTCGACCACAACCGTTTTCGCTTGACGTTGTCGTAAGTGACCCACTTTTCATCACCAGTAACCATCCGCTTCAGAAATAGATCGATTTTGTTGCAATTCAGCAGTGATTCGCAGATGGAAATTCGGTCCATGAGGTATTTTTGCATTAACTAGTGTGGCACTCATACATCGAGCTTCGTTTTGTATCCAGCCTTATTTAAAGGGTTCCAAACGGTTTTTTGTGCAATGTTTAGCTCCTGGGCAATAGAAACAGTGCTTAAGGTCAGACTCGACGATTTTCATTATTTTATAGATATTTTCGACAATTGGCCTTCCATAGCGTGATGCATCTTTGACATCAAAATTACTGGAACGGAATCGACGAAACCAAAATTGCATGTGATTGGCTGTTACAGTATCAGGATCATAAACACTATTCACATGTTCAGCCGTTTGGCTTGCGTTTTCGCCGTTATCGAAGAAAAACTGTAAAATATGCCGTATTTTCTCTTTAAAGGTGTCCATCTTTGACGCGTGCTCAAACAATACTGAGTCAAGCAATCACAAAACTGCCTGAAAAGTTTATTTTGTACGAAATCCTATATTTCTAACGCCATCTAGCGTAACCCAATCGCACTTATACAACGCGAGATACAGATTCCTAAAGTCATCTATTGGAAAAATAATGGATTTCTTTTTACTAGACCTGATATAACGATTGCACGACATGCCAAAAAGCACGCTTACACAACACCTAAGCAATGGCAAGGGTGCCCGCACGCTGGGTGTTTAACTATATCAGGCGCAATCGATTCATTCTGGATATAAACGATAGATAATTTTATTTAGTTTGATCTACTAGATACACGTTTTATTAATAAACATGCTTTACAGTTGCAATTTTGACATGCAATTACAACAATGTTAAAAATTCGTTTTTTTTTCTTCGTTTTCTTGCTGAGTACAGCCAGCTACATAACTTCATGTTATTTAAAATTGTATTTTGCTTTTTATATCAACAATATGTCCAAATAAAAAACGTCAGCGTATTACGGTTGCAATTGCCAGCCATACTTGTTGATCGAACAAAACAAAAAAAAAATTACAAATTATAAAATGAACATGAAAATAATTTTTAACATTTTTATTATTTCTTATGATTAATTTTTAGCCTATTCTTTAATAGTTATGCATAAATTTTTTTCATTTTAGATTTTAATCAATCTGATACGAGTAATTTATTTGTATGTACCTACCAGTTACATAGATGCAATAAACAACATGTATGTTTATGTTCTCTTAATCAAACTCTTCCATCTCCAAAATGTCCAAGGATGTTTTGTTTTTTTTTTTTTTTTTTAGTTTTTCTGAACGATTCAATTTGTAAGAAACGACAATATAATTCATCATAAATTTTTTTATATAAAAATATATTACAATGTCTTCTAATTACACTGTGCAACAGTAGTTTTGCAACAGTGTAACCATAGTTGTTAGTGGGGTATCCTTTACTTGGAAAGTTATTTTTTCTAGCTCTCGAAGGCTAAAAATATACGACTTGATGAAAAGAAAGATGAAAATTTGTAGCTCAAACATTTGTAAAAGAATGTTTTTCGTCAGATTCTTATATATCATAATATATCATCTCCAGAAGATAGAAATGTAAAGCCAGCATCACTAATTGTAGAAAGAACGCGTTTTTTCATCAGTTTCTTATTATTTAACCATAACATCTCATCTTCTGAGGCGAGGGTCTAATTAATTTTTCCTTTCCAATGCTTCATCCAAACTCAGCTTACCTTTATCACCAAATCTTAGAGAGGTTGCCATAGCAAATCGGCATTTTCCAAAAAATTCGCTTCCAGCACTCTCCAGAGTGGCTTTAGAGTAGTAGCACATATGGTCAACCTTCATTAATTTTTACATTGCAACATTTCGTCCAAAGGTACTTACCCTATATCTCCCGCCACTTTGGGGGGCGGTCGCATAACCTAACCTAACCTGCCGCTGCCCTATATCTCCATTGCTTAAGGGGGGCGCCCATACAAAGTAGACATTTTTTGTAATACATTCGCTTCCAGCACTCTCCAGAACTGCATTTTCTTGCCTTACCTTACCTTTAATCAACGTTAATTCGGGGTCCCCCATATAAGATGGACTTAAAAACATTTGAAAATCGAAAAATAACCAGATAACTACTCAGCAACCGCATCTAGAGGAATCAAATTGTAAGGCGCACTTTCTCATTAATATTTTTCCTAACATTTAAGCCGCACATACATACAAGAAAGTGCTTGCAGCACTTACCAAGGTGCCCTTATGGGCGTGAAATATATGATTGACCTCCGTTCATCGAAATATTCTGCCAAACATACTAAACACATATTTCCCATACAAAATAACTGCCCCCAAATTGACTATAAAGGAATTAAATGTGATGCTGAAATGTAAAATATGTAAAGTACTGAACATTTTTTTTTTTTTTTTATAAAATTCCCTTCCTGGACTACCAGAGTGCCCTTAGAGAAGTAAAATATATGACCAACTTCCATTCATTTTTTCTAACACAACATTTTCATCTAACATAATTTTGCTCTATTGCGATTTTTTCTATCTACCACCGACATGAGTTTTTCAAATTCCATGATTCTACTTTTGAATGAAAAATCCAAATTTTAAACCACTATAAAAAATGGTGACGCAGTGGAGCAGAAAGAGATTAGGGTTTTTATTACTAAATTTTTTTTTTTTTTTTTTTTTTGTTAGCTTATTTTTTTTTTATTGAATCTTTCTTAAATACAAGAAACTAACAATAAGTATTAAAATCTTACAAACTAAATAAAACTATGTGATATCCCCTACGTTCCATCACAATTTGGTGAGTCGCGAGATGTAGCAATTTTACAGCATATTCAGTGTGTCTTTTCTTTTTAATCGACGATGCCCCTTGCTCAGCAACAATTGCCTAGCAAGGGGATTCGGATGATTGTGTAATTTTTGAATGTAGCTTCTGCAGGACATTGCAACTTCCTCAGAAATTGTGGATACATTTAAATCTCGATGGATGTTAACGTTCCTCATATACCAAGGCGCGTTTACAATAATTCGCAGACACTTGGATTGTATTCGCTGCAATTTTTCGATATTAGAGGGAGATGCGGTGCCCCAAAACTGAATACCATAAGTCCAGATTGGTTTCAGGATTGCTTTATATAATAGCACTTTGTATTCAAGATTCAACTTTGATCTTTTGTGTAACAGCCACCATAACTGATTCATTTTAAGCTAAATTTTACTAAATTCAAATGCTAGTGTTTGAGACTGGCTTGGTTCACCCCCGGTTCACAACGACCCTTAAATTTTCGAATGAAACTGTCACACCATGCAATAAATGCTTAAAAATAAAGCACTTAACATTTTAATTCGTTTTTTTTATGCTACCTATAAGTGGTAAGTAGGTTTTGTATTCAGTGACCCAGAGTGAAAATGTTCGGAGAATATTTTTATGGAAGACTTTAACCATTGATCTCCTCATAAATGTTGACTTTTATGGAAGTTTTCAAAAAAAGGCCAAAAATGACCTTTACAGGTGGTAGGTAGAGGGTTAAAATGTTCAAAGAAAATAATCGTCGAAAAATTTTAATATAGATCTCCGAAAACAAGAACTATCCCAAATATAATTTTACATATGATTTTTCAAATTCCATGATTCTCCTTTAGAGGGAAACGGCAAACTTCAAACCACTGTAAAAAAAAAAAATTGTGACGTAGTAGAGCAAAATCGAATTGAGAATTTTTTACCAAGGGGAAATGCTTTCGTTTGAGAGAAATTTGATTCAAGCTCCATAGGGTGTGTTATACTGTGTAATTGGACTCGTCAAAGTACCGACATTGTATGAGCGGTATATGAAATAGTAAATAGATGAAAAACTCCCATTTTTCAACGAAACAAACCTCCTAGCAAGTTATCGCTCATTCACCAGCACAAAAGTTGTCACGCAATGTATGTAATTAATTGTGTTTCAATTATGTGTCACTAATATGTCGAATATGGGGTCAAATAAACAATTAATCAGTATTTGTTTAAGTACTGCAGTCATTTAGATAGTTGGTCAGAATTACCAATAATGACGCATTAAATGGGATGGTAATATAGACGTAAATATTTACATGTAGCTATAATATCCAATTCCAAATTACTCTGGGGACTACATTGATTTCGATTATTTATTGAGTTATTATTATGCTAAATAATAAACAAACTTAATTGTATGTAAATAGTAAAGCAATTTTCCTAAAATAGATGTTACATTATAGAACATAATCGCTATTTATAAACATAGAAGTAAATTTAGAGCCATTTGGTGTGTACCTAAGTTCTGAAATAATGATGTGAACCGCTGGGAAAAATAATTTCATTATTTCATATTTATTATTTTCAAATATTCTGAGAGAATTAACACACCGTAAGGCACACTCTGTTTCTTCGAAATAGTTGTATATTGTAGAATGCTTGCTTCCATATAATAATGACAATTCCTTGTGCAAAGAGTGCAGAGTCTATACATATTCTCCAACCGCTTCCAGTATTAACAGGGTCTCTTCTAATCCAATTTTAATCAACTACATATTAGCCATTATTATCTATGACCTTTTTTGAGTAACTTCATAATTCCGTCGGTGCAGAACTGCTGTGGTTTATTAGCGCAAAACTTGCCGAAGTCATTTTCAGCGACTCTTCGGTCAGCCAATTTTTTTTACCATTAAGAGAGTTTTGCAGAAACCTAAACAAATGGTAGTCAAATGGTGCAAAGTCCGGCCTATACGGTAGATGCATCAAAACTTCCCAACCAAGCTACGGCGATTTGTTCCCAGTCATCAAAAATGTGTGTGGTATGGTATTACCATGATGGAACACGTCTGCTTTTCTGTAAACACACGGTTAGCCAATTCTGGACGCTTTTCCTTGATTGCTTCGTTCAAGCGGTCGAGTTGTGCGCAATTAACCGTTTCATCGCGTCGTAGCAGCTCATAATAGACAATTCCCTTCCAATCCCACCAAACCCTCAACACAACCTTGCTTGCTGTCAATGCAGGCTTTGAAGTTATTTATGAAGGGTCACCGGCCTTTGACCATGATCGTCGGCATCGTATACCTTAGAGGCTGAAAATTCGAGTTGATAAGCTGTTATCTCACGCCGAGTGACAATCTTCAAACATCAGTTTGGAGAAAAATTAGCTGATATAGAATACAAAGCGGTAGAGTTGGGAAGCCCAATAATAATTTCTGGTGACCTTAATTCCAAAGCAGTAGAATGGGGCATGGCATCAAGAAATTCCAGAGGCATACGTGTGCTAGATATGGCAAATAGTAGCAAATGTTGGAGGCACAACATCCTTCAGAAGACTTGGATGTGAGGGCATTAACCCAAACATTATTTTGATATCTGACATATTATTTGGATCACTCCAAAATGAATTCGCATTGATTGACAGCATTGACGCATGCCACTCAGACGTATGAATAAGAGTGAAATAAACTTCAGAAAGATGGCTGTTTACTGGTGATGGTTCGACGAAATAGTCGACCTAAGACGCACATGTCTCCATAAGAGAAGAAGGTAGACAAGAGCAAGATGCCCAAACGACGCCATAACAGAAATCGGAGAGTATAAAGCAACAAAATGTATATTGAAGAAAGCCACATACATTAGCAAGAAGAACAAATGGTAAGAATTAGGTATTAATATAAACAATAACCCATGGGTCTTGAGTTATGCACTCGTAATACAGAAGCTTCAAACAAAATCGTCGATGACTGAGCTCGATAGTAGGAAAATGCAGATTGAGTGAAGAGCAGCATTAAGCGAAGACCCTGCACCGGAAGAATAATAGGCTCCGGTACCAAATGGTATCACAGCTGAGGTATTCAAGATTGCAGCAAGTGAAACACAGCAAGTATTACTTGCAAGCGACTCCTCAATCCTCGCTTAAAAGCTGCAGTAGAAGAAGTCGAAGATTTGTCGGCCAGACAACATGGCTTCAGACCACGTAGGTCTATTCCGGATACAACACACGATGTCATCGAAAGTGTCGAAGCCGATTATACTAAAAACCACTAATACAGACGAGTAGTTCTTTGAGGAATATTTGATGTAAAAAACGCTTTCAACAGATGGACCAACATCATTCAGATCCTTGAGTGTCGGTTTCGGGCCTCGGCATATCTAATGAAAATAGGTCGCGAACTCATTTACGAGACCAGCGACGGGACCAGAACAAAATATATAACTTCAGATGCGGTTCAGGGATCAATTCTATGGCCAGACCTCTGAAACATTGACTATAATGATATAATAGAAATTGAGATGCCGGACGAGACTCATCTGATGGCTTGTGCTATTGATATAGCCTTTGTGGTTGTTGTCTGAAATACCGTTGATGCCCAACGAAAGTTGAGCCAAGTCATGCTGAGGACGAAAGCCTGACTGCTCCCGACGCAACGAAAGTGGAATTGCGGATTTTTGTACAAAAAATGTTGTGAAGTGTTTGGGCTCGAGACTCAACTACAAACTCACGTACTGGATACAAATACAACACGAGGCACACAAAACAGAAAATGCTACATCGGCATTGAGTTCTACTTATCAGGCTCGCTGAAAGCAGCTCTGAGATTAGCTTCATCGTATTGAACAGTGTTTCAACCAACGATACTAGTGGAACACTGCCTGCGGAGTTGGCAGCAATAGAGTGACAAATGAAGTGAAAACTGCATCAAAAATATGCTATCTGTAAATACCAGGTGTACAAGCTTAAATCCGCTGTTTGCTCGTAGATGGCGTTAGTGAGCATATTGAGATATTATCGACTGTGCATTCTTTTTTTTATGAGTTCGACATCTGTTTACATCAATTATGCTTGTGGAGACAGTCCGCTATCGGAAACCACTTGCAGAGACTGGTTTCGTCGGTTCAAAGAAGTCCATTTTGACTTGAGCGACAAAAAGCGTGAAAATAGACCCAGAAAAGTTGAGGACCATGATTTGCAGGCTCTTTTGGATGAGGACGACACCCAATCGCAAAAAATGCTTGCCGTACAGTAAGGTATTACTCAACAGGCCATTTCCATACGTTTAAGAGCCATGAGAAGATTCAAAAATTTGGAAAATGGGTATCCCATGAATTGAACGATAGGCAGATGGAGCGACGCCAAAACACATGCGAAATCTTGCTTGCTAGACAAAAAAGAAAGTCGTTCCTGCATCTTGTGTTGACTTGCGATGAAAAGTGGATATACTTTGAGAATCCTAAACGAAAAAAATCGTGAGTCGATCCCGGCCAAGCAGCAACTTCTTCTCCAAGACCAAATCGCTTTGGACGCAAGACGATGCTGTGCGTTTGGTGGGATCAGCAGGGTGTCATCTACTACGAGCTGTTGAAACCTGGTGAAACTGTCAATGCTCACCGCTACCACCAACAACTAGTGAAATTGCGCCTTGCTTTGGGTGAAAAAAGGCCTGGTTATGAGCAAATACATGAGAAGCTGATTTTTCTCCACGACAACGCCTCATCGCACACGTCAAAACTGGTCCAAAATTACTTGGACACACTCAATTGGGAGGTGCTACCTCATCCCGCTTATTCACCAGATCTGGCCCCTTCTGACTATCACCTGTTTTCATCGATGGGTTACGCGCTCGCCGAACAGCACTTCGATTCATATGAAGACGTAGGAAAATGGCTTGACGAGTGCTTTGCCTCTAAAAATGAGGAATTCTTTTGGCATGGTATACACAAATTGCCCGAGAGATGGGACAAATGTGTAGCTAGTGAGGGCAAATACTTACTTACTTACTTATGTGGCCATAACAACCGAATATCGATTTAGGCCGAAAATAACATGCTTCGCCAGCCATCTCTGTTCTTCGCTAGCTGGCGCCAGTTAGAAATTCCAAGCGCCGTCAGGTTCTCCAGTACTTGGTCTTTCCACCGGAGGTTTGGTCTTCCTCTTCTGCGTCGTCCTCCAGCGGGTTCCGAATATAACACCTTCTTAGCTGGAGCGTGTTCTTCCATTCGCTCGACATGACCTAGCCAGCGCAGCCGCTGGATTTTGATGCGCTTTACTATGTCAATATCGGCATATAGCTCGTACAGCTCATGGTTGTACCTTATTCGGTACTCGCCACCAACGAAAATAGGTCCAAAGATCCTGCGTAGGACCTTTCTCTCGAAAACTCCAAGCATTCGCTCATCCGAGATGGAAATTGTCCAGGCTTCAGCGCCATATGTTAGGACAGGCATGATGAGAGACTTGTAGAGTGTAGTTTTCGTTCTTCGAGAGAGGGCTCGACTTTTCAATTGCTTACTCAGCCCAAAGTAACACCTGTTAGCAAAAGTTATCCTACGCATGATCTCCAAGCTGACGTCATTACTGCTGTTAATGCTGGTTCCAAGATAGACAAAGTCCCTTACTACTTCAAAAGCGTAGTTGTCAACAGTGACGTGCTGTCCAAGACGCCGGGACTCTTTGTTTGTTGACACTAGATACTTCGTCTTGCCCTCGTTCACCGTGAGACCCATCCGACGCGACTCTCTTTCCAACTCTTTCCAAAATTTGTGGAACACGTTCTCAGGAAAAAGGAGCAGAACCTGTACGCAGGTCGCTGTAAGTTAAAGCTGGTAAAGACTAAACAGGATCCTAACCCGAAGTAATGCTATCATTGTTCTGGCGTAGGTTGAAGAGTTCTAGAGGGTGGAGGAGTTCTTTGGTGCCTGCAACGGCACACTCCTTAACTCCTTAGGCAATTAGAAAATAAAAAGCAAAACCGATTGCTTCAGATTAATATAGAAGTATTATGTAAGTGATATCGAAGCAATTATTTTTCTTTTAATTGTATCTAAGTATAAATTGTTATTTGGGGTATTTAATTGCAATTATTTCAACTTTCACTGGAATCGGTTAATCACTTTTAATATCAATGTCTAGTGGGTGCTTGATGTTTGCTGGTTGATCATAAGCTGAAACCGAAAATATTGATTATTTAAAGAACAAAATTTGCCACCAATGATGATTGACTTAATTATCTTGAGTTTTTTTTATGATTTTAACAATTTATTTTTTATTTTTATTATCACATTAATGCATCCATATAATCATTAGTAAAAGTGTAAATGTGCAACAAGATATTTTGAAATATCACAATTTAACTCCAGCTAATTATTGTATTCATTATTTACTGTTATTATAATTAAAATCTAAAAGAATAACAATTGTTAAAAGCATGATAATATTTGCACATAATATCCCATAAGCAATGGCGATGAGCCCAATATACTTCAGCGACGAAAGCACAACATGAGCAACCAATAGCTAATACAAATACAAGCAGTACAATGGAAAGATCTTCTAGGCCAAGTGGTTTAAAAGTATGTCCGACTGGTGGAAGTTTCATCGCAACTGCCTGTGATTCTCGTAGTTTCGGAAATGCATGGCTCTCCCAGTAGCTAATCAGTCCGGCTCGTTTGACTTGAGATAGCAAAGAATTCATTGATAACTGATAAAATGAATGTTGCCCTAGTGCCAAGAAATATGGCCTGCCAGTAAAAATACAAAATTTTGTTAAACGAAATAGACGTATATTGTAGGATATTTGCAGTTGCATATAATAACGCCAATTCCTTGTCGAAACGAGGTATGCCTATCGTGTCTCCAAAGAGTGTTGCAGTTGTAAATATTCGTCAAACGTATCAAGTATAAGCAATTTCTTTTCTAATGTATCAACTATATTACATTTATCACGCACATATAATTCCTCACTAGCTAAAACAATTCTTGTTAATGACTGCTGCATATCCTGAATACTTCGAATTGCTTGATAAGTTGGTAGGCTTGTAATAAACGTTTGAAGATACGCGATGTATGCCGTAGTAAATATATATATCATGCTTCTGATGCCAACAAAATTACGCTCCATGGTGAATGATTGACAGAAAAATCCCCTTAATAAATTGATGAAAATCTTTAGCCAAGATATTTTGCGTCCTTTCAGTTGAAATGCAAGGAGCAATGCAAAAGATGCCATCATAAATGCGACAACTATGAGACATATTGTAATGTAGTCATATATATCGAAATATATTAAATAGCGTGGTATGGTTTTTGCGTATGGCACCATAATACAAACATCATTTATCTCATATAAATTAGTGTACGATGTGTTAACATGGTCTCTAATAATCAAGGTAACAGCGACCGTATCAATAGTTCCATTTTCGATAAATTTTCTCACCAATTTTCGACTAATTCTGGAAGCAACCTTGTCACTCAGCGGATAAATTATCGTAGCATTACGCCTTTTTGCATACTCTCGCAAAAAGCTTGCAACATAACCATCCCATACAATATTACCATCGATGTCCTTATGCATATACGACTTGGCTGGGATGTCAATTATGCCAACCTTATTGTTTGTACAAAATGTATTAATGCGAACATTTTAAACAAATGACTGCAATAAAACTGATGAAGTGTGTAATTAGTAAATTGACAATTACTATGTTATACATAGTGCTAGACATAATGAATTACAAGTGTATTTAATGACTTCTTTAGAATGCCACCACGGTGGATGGGCAGCCGCCACACACACAATTATTTTATGTGGGAGGTGGTATTGGCTTACCTTTTTCTTATAGCCCTTTCAACACATAATTATTCATTAAAGACATATGTGCGACGAATGTCGAAACAAAATAATTAATGGAGCCTTAATAACGAGTATATTCAGAAAAGAAATATTAAGCAGTGAAAATTGACGGACGTCGGTTATACATGTAACACCTTTAAGGGTTCTCAAGGGATGGTGGTAGAGAAATACAATATATTTTCTTTATTTGAAGTTTTTTTGCAAGCCCCCGTAAGCGATGGAGATAAGGGGTAGGAATATATATGAGATAGATTGGAGAGAAACTGCTTTAGGCGCGATTCCAAGGCAGCTTTGGAGTTATTTGTGAACATGTAAAGATGGAGGGGTAAAAATATTGAATCGTACAAATTAATGAGTATTGGTCATAAATATTATCCTTCTAAGATCACTCAGATTAGAATGCACTATAACTGCCTAAGTGTGTCAAATGACAACCAACTTAGCTAAGATCAATCTTGAGGTGGTGGGAACAAAATTTATTTAAAAAAAAAATTCAATTTTGTATGTAAGACTTTTTTCGGGGTTAAAATAGGGGCCAAGTAAATTCACAAAAAACTTTGGCAAATAAAATTCATGTGGGTCATGATTATTTAAATATTGTGTCACATTACTTTTGAGGTTCGGTACGATATGCGATCGAACAGAGTTAAGCCAACTCCGAATTCGAAATCATCTACCCGAAATATTTATAGAAATGATAATTTCTTCGTTTTGACGCTGGCTCGTAAAATTGACTTTTTCGTGACAGTCGGGTAACATCGTGTTGGCAAATTACACGAACGTTGCAGTATACAGAGATTTTGAAGAGAGCAATGCCATGACCAGGAGAAAAAAATTCTGTAAATGAACATAGCTAATTAGCATATATTGAAATAAGATCACATAATACTAAATATTTTTATGAATGAATTCTATATATGTATGTGGAATAGAATTTTTTATGAAGAAATTTTACTATTAATATATATGTACGAGGGCGGATTGATAAAGAAGCTACTTAAGGGGGTCTTCTACCTTGTTGGTTCAAAAAATTCGATTTTTTTTTTCAATTTTCCAACCCAGAAGGTGTTAGGAATATACCCTTAAAAGGATATAACTGAAATCTTATTATTTCGAGTTTTTCCGAGCCGTCGAAGACAGTTACGCGTGCTCTTATCGCAGCGCTCTTCGCGACCACCTAAAAGCTGGCCCATCGCGTTTTTCTAAAGTTATCTAACGTTCTATCGAATACCTGATGTATCTGTATCTATGTAATCTCTGTTATGCATGATAAATTTTTCGGTCCATTCAGTTTGAAAGAAAATTTAACGTCGGAAACATCCCGCTTGTTATATACATGAATATCTTTAAATGCGATTTCCCAAAAGTTGCGTTTTTGTAACTGGTTGACATGATATCTCGAAAACTAATTGATTGATTGATTGAAATTATATATCAAAATTTGTGAAAAACATGTGGCTATCGTCTGACAGATACTTTTTAGATTTTTTTTATTTAAACAATTTTTACAGATGTTTTTAACCCCGAAAAAATTAAAAAAAAAAAAATTTTTTTTTTAAAGTTGTATGTTCTTCGAAATTTTCAAATTTTCAAAATGCCATCTGTCAAACGATAGCCAAGGTGATAAAAAAATTAAATCATATTGGTTTTTTTGTTTCAGACGATTTTCATGAGCTAAATCGTGTCAACCATTTGTGTATGCATTTTTTGCAAGGGACACTTCAAGGTCAAGTCACGGTAAAATCGAAGACAGTAAATTTTCAGTAAAATTAGTGTTAAATGTATTTAAATAAACAAGTTGAATGCAACAAACCGCACCTCGATTGCGTTTTTAGTTTTCCTATAACTAATATTCAAAAAACAGTGTCAAAAATGAAGCCACAAGGTAGAAGACCCCCTTAAGTACGAAAAAGGCAGCACAAACACAAAAACTTTTTTTTCTTTTTTTTGAAATTGCGATCTGTCAAACGTCAGCTGATAAAATTTCAGCCAAATTCATCAATTAGTTTATTTGTTGTAGTCGTTTGAAGTAACCAACTTTTGTGTTTCTTGAAAATTGGAAAAAAGCGAATTTCGTGCAGTGATTAAACACTATTATTTGAAAGGGGAAACGGCGAAAGAGACAAAAGAAAAGCTCGATAAACATTACGGTGAGTCTGCTCCGTTAGATTACATGGTAAAATATTGTATTGCTGAATTTAAACGCGGCCGAACAAGCACTGCAACTATACCATCAACAGGAAGGCCAAAAGAGGTGGTTACTGAAGAAAATATCAAGAAAATCCTCGATATCGTTATGAATGATCGCCGAGTCAAGTTCCGTGAGAAATGGTAACCATCTTAACCGTTGAAATGGTAACCATCTCATATGAACGTGTGTTCAACATTTTGGGTGGGTGCCGCGTTTGCTCAGTGTCGAACAAAAACGAGTTCGAGAGACCACTTCAGAGCGGAGTACAGGAGTACAGGAAAGTATTATTGTGCACTATTGGATCAATTGAATGATGCAATCAAGAAAAAACGACCACATTTAATGAAGAAAAAAGTGCTCTTTCTTCAAGACAACGCACCGAATCACACAGCATTAGATACGATGCTAAAATTAAGTGAAATACACTTCGAACTGGTTGATCGTCCAACTTATAGTTCAGATTTAGCTCCTAGCGATTTTTTCCTGTTTCCAAACTTGAAAAAATGGCTCGCAGGAAAAAGATTCAGCTCAAACGAAGAAGTGATTACCGAAACTAACGCGTATTTTGAGGGGTTCCTGAAATCGTATTATTCAGATGGTATAAAAAAGTTGGAATATCTTACTTAGTAAGACTAAGTGTGTCGAAGTAAAAGGAGACTATTATGAGATATAAATGGTTTTTGAAAAAAAAAATGTTTTTTTCCTACTTAGGTAGCTTCATTATTAATCCGCCCTCGTATGTATATGCGTATAGAGTACTTTTAGGTATACTCCATTCACGCAATGCATATATTTATAAAAATATGCACTTACTATATATGAGGTGTTTCACAATATTATTTATCATTTTCATAATATTAAATTTTATAAGTTTCCACTAATTTTGAAAAAGAATGAAGGTATATCTTTTTCTCGAAGCACCCGATGCCTGGTATCAGTCAATCAGAAATATCTGCCTCTACGGCTGCTATAGCTTCTTCATTCGACCGAAAACGATTTCCATGAAGGAATTGTTTCAGGTTTCGGAATATGTAATAGTCTCTGGGAGCCAAATCTGGTGAATACGGTGGATGGTCAAGCAATTCGTACTTTAATTCCTTGAATTTATCATTGTGAAAATATTTGTGTGAAGACGTGCGTTGTCTTGATGAAAAATGATTTTTTTCCTACTTTAAATCAGGTCTTTTCTCTCGAATTACTGAATCCATTTTATCCAAAGGTTTAAATAGTATTCTGAGTTTATTGTTTTACCTTTCTCAAGATAATTATTCAACAAAATCCCTTTTGCATCCTAAAAACTGCTACCATAACATTTTTACTAATTGTGTGTTCTTCAGCTGCTTTGGATCTGAACAGACAGCTTCAGTCCACTGTAACCATTCTTGTTTCAATTTAGGATCATGCTGGTTTCAATTTCAATTCAGTTTTTGTTGAATTGTTAACGAATGCGTAATTCTTCATGCAAAATATGAAATACTCCTTCTGAGAAGGTTCATCCTATGGTATCAGCAATTTCACGCTTAGACAAACTTGGATCTTCCCTAACAATATTGTGTACTTGATCAATGACTTTTGGTGTCACTGCACTTTTTGGACGTGCAGTGCTTGGTTCATCTTCAATATTTGTACGACCACGTTTAAATTCAGCAATCAAATATTTTAATGTTGCATTTATCCATAAAACAAAAAAACACTGCGACATGTTAACATCAAGCAGCTGTTAAACAAAAATTGCGTTACCTGATAGATTTGAAACTCTTTAAACGTATTCATACGTGAAATCATACATTGAACATAAATTCACTGATCCACTAGTGCTAGTGCTACGTGTCAGGCTAGAAACTTTTCAAGTGACCTCTACGTTCTTGGCTTACTAGTTATATGGGGATTACATTGCTCAGTTTATATTTATATATGCTATATATATATATATATATATATATATATATATATATATATATATATATATATATATATATATATATATATATATATATATATATATGCATATATATATATATATATATATATATATATATACATATATGCATATATATATATATATATATATATATATATATATATATATATATATATATTGTAACGAGTATCGATAGTTGATTACTCATCACTATTGTGACTGACTCTATTGGCAGCATCGAAACGAATGTCAACAAAAAGAAATAAGCGATAACCAGAACAAGCCAACGAGAAAGGAAGAGAAGAATCTCGATAAAGGAAGATTCTGGGGTGTTGCCAACAGAGTATAAATAGAGCCAGTGTTGAGAAGAAAAATCAATCTAATTCCGAACGTGATTGCGAAAACATTGATACAGAGGCAAAGGCTGCAAGTACATTTAAGTGTTATAGTAAATAGTTGATTGTAAACAGTGTTGATTGTAAATAGAGATTATTAAATAAATTGTTGCTGTATATAGTTGTATAAAATAAGTGTTGCAGTTATCATTAACAGAATCCAGTGATCGAACAAGGTAATTCAAATAGAATTAAACGTTCACAGAATAAAAACGTAACAATTGGTGTCAGAAGTGGGATTCTGTAAAGATGGTGAAAATTGACCAACTAAAAGTGGACCAGCTTAAAAAGCTGTTGGTAGAGATGAATCTATCGTCATCAGGTGCAAAGGCAGAACTGCTGGTGAGGCTGAGGCAAGCTATGGAGGCTAAGGGAATTAATGTAGAAGAACATGAGTTCTTCGAGGAAGCCGATATACAAGCAGTTGTGCACGCTGAGGAAGAGAGCAAGGTAGATTCGAGTGGTCAACTCATGGAATTTATGAAAACCATGATGCAACAGCAGCAACAACAGTTACAACAAAATGCTTCTCGCATTGACTCCAAGCTTCAAGAACATTCGGCTGAATTGCGTATGAAAATCCAAGAAGGTTCGTCCCGCCAAGAAAACGCTATGGAAGAATTCCAGAAAACAATTGACTACAAGTTTCAAGAACATTCGGCTCGCCAAGAACACGTCATCGAAAATCTACAAAAAGGAATTGAACTTAGATTTCAGGAAATTTCCGGAGCTATTAATGACAAAGTCACAGAGCTGAAAGAACACGTGGATGAGTTGGATGATAAGCTGAAGGAACATGTCGACGACTGGGAAGATAAGTTCGAGAAATTACAGCACGAACTCAATCAACTAAAAATAAATGGACCAGCCACATCAGTGATTAGAGATTCAAGTACAATCAAACTAAAGTCACCAACATTTGACGGAAGCACGCCATTCAATATCTTCAAGCTTCAATTCGAGACAACAGCGTCGAAGAATCAATGGGATGATAGCGACAAGACTGCTGCTTTAATAGTCGCATTAAAAGGTAATGCTTCCGAGGTGTTACAGATGATTCCAGAGAATGATCGTGGTAGCTATCAGTCACTGATGGACACACTCCAGCGAAAATATGGAAATGAATACAAGAGTCAATTACATCGAGTGGAATTGAGATCGCGAGTGCAACGGAGTAATGAGAGCCTTCAGGAATTCGCTTCCGATATTGAGCGCTTATGTCATCTAGCGTTCTCCGGTAATTCGGAAGAGTTCGTCGAAAAAATAAAAATAGAGGCATTCATAGATGGCATACGTGATGGAGAGACAAAGCGTGCCCTAGTCATGTCACCCAAGAATACTTATGCCGAAACAGTCAGTAGTGCCTTGACGTTTGAAGCCGCCAGTTTCATGTGTCGACCAATGCCACGGGTACGCCAATTAGAAACAGAAACAACAGATCTGGTTGAAGTAGTGCGTCAGGCAGTAAAATCAGTAGTTCAGCCTGAAGGAAGAACAACAGGTCGACGCGAAAACAAGTTTATTGGTAAGTGCTTTATTTGTGACAAACCAGGACACATGGCGCGTGACTGCCGTCTACGACGAAAGCGATCAAGATCGAATTCTCCAGGAAGACAAAAGAAGGAGAATAAGGTGGATAGCGATCGCTCCACTAACACAAATCCATCGTTAAACTAAATCGAGTCAGTTCAGCGGGGCGTGAACTGACTCCAACAGTGGGTTGCCCCATCATTCACATTTCACAACTACAGCGTGTGCCAAGCAGCTTGACTATTGATGGAAAATTGGACAATATGGAATTCATGTTAACCCTGGACACTGGTGCATCACATTCTATAATAAAGAGCGATTTGGTAAAGAGGTTTGAGCCTTTAATGGGAATAAAATTGCGTACAGCAACGGGTGAGGATGCACAAATTCTGGGCAAGATAAAGAAACGAGTATCTATTGGAAATTGCACATGGGAACATGAATTCATTGTGGCCGACATCATCGATGACGTAATAATTGGTGTTGATTTTATGATTGACAACGGATTTACGTTAGATTTGAATCAACGGATACTACGTTATGCAAATGTCGAACTACCATTGAACATCGGTTACAAGCGTAGTGGGAACATCAAACGAGTACTGGCATGTCAACGCCAAGAGGTTCCAGCAAAATCAGAAGCGGTGATATGGGCACAGATGAATGTGGATGATGGGACAGGCAAGTTGTGGCTGGTGGAAGCAGATAAAGAAATAACGAATAAAAACATCATACTTGGTAGGACGTTAGTAGAACCTAAAGAAAATGGAATAGTACCGGTGCGAATTTTAAATCCAACTAATACATCTACAGTTGTAAAGAAAGGAATGGTGATTGGTCATTGCCAGGAAGTTACTGCCGTAGTAGACTGCGAAAAGGGTTCGTCGATAAAAAGTGGAAGATCAGGAACTGGCAAGGCGGAAATAAAAGCACAGATGGAGGAATGGGCAGGTGTGCTTACCAAACAGCAAAAAGAAAAGGCTTTACAAGTATTGGAGAAGTACAGTTCAATATTTTCTTCAAATGGAAAAACTGGAGGACGAACAACCATCGTGAAGCATCACATTGACACCGGTGATTCTAGACCAATTCGTCAAGCACCACGACGAGTTCCATTGGCCAAAAGAGACGAAGCCATTAAACTGATTTCCGATATGCAGAAACAAGGTGTTATTGAACCATCAGCGAGTCCATGGAGTTCACCAGTTGTGCTGGTAAAGAAGAAGGATGGAAGTACTCGATTCTGTGTGGATTACAGAAAGCTAAATGATATTACGAAAAAAGACAGCTATCCACTGCCAAGAATCGATGACACTCTGGACACACTATCTGGTGCGAAGTGGTTCTCAACTCTTGATTTGCAAAGTGGCTACTGGCAAGTGGAACTTGGTAAGGAAGACAAAGAGAAAACAGCTTTCAGTATTGGCGATGGTCTATGGCAATTTACAGTTATGCCATTTGGCTTATGCAATGCGCCAGCTACTTTCGAACGTTTGATGGAGCGTGTACTCAGAGGACTACACTGGAAAACGTGCTTGGTGTACCTCGATGACATTATTGTGATGGGAAAAGATTTTAACGACCACCTGGAAAAGTTGAAAGAAGTATTTGAGCGTATACAATCAGCAGGGCTTAAACTGAATATGAAAAAGTGTTCACTCTTCAGGCAAGAAGTTAAATATCTTGGTCATAAAGTAACAACAGAAGGGGTACATACCGACGAGGAGAAAGTAGCAGCAGTTCAAGAATGGCCTATTCCGTCGAATCTTCACGAGTTAAGAAGCTTCCTAGGCTTATGCACCTACTATAGACGATTTGTTCCTGGATTTGCAAACATCGCCAGCAGTCTGCATGAGTTGACAAGAAAGAACAAACCATTTGTGTGGGGCGAGGAACAACAGAAAGCATTCGAACAACTGAAAGAAAGACTCTGTTCAGCACCAGTATTATCGTATCCAGTACCTGGTCAAAAGTTTGTGTTGGATACAGATGCGAGTGGCTATGGAATAGGTGGTGTGCTCTCTCAGATCATAGGTGGGCAAGAAAAAGTAATAGCATACTACAGTAAAATCCTGTCGAAGCCAGAAAGAAACTACTGTGTCACTCGAAGAGAGTTACTCGCAATACTGGAATGTGTAAAGTATTTTCATAAATACTTGTACGGTCAGTCATTTCATCTACGAACTGACCACGCAGCGCTAAGGTGGTTATTGCAATTTAAAAACCCAGAAGGACAATTGGCGCGCTGGATTGAAAGGCTGCAGAGTTATGATTTTACCATCGAACATCGTAAAGGAGGACATCACGGCAACGCGGATGCTCTATCTCGTCGTCCTTGCAAAATGGAATGTAAACATTGTTCTCGAGTGGAAAGCAAGGAGCACATTGTCGACATACGACTTACGAATATATTGCCGGAGGAGTCATGGACCACCGAACGAGTGCAAGAAGATCAGCGGAACGACCCAGATCTCGTAAAGATTATGGAATACAAGGAGCAGGGCATACGTCCAGATTGGCAAGAAATGGCTAATGAGAATCCAATAGCAAAGGCATACTGGGCGCAGTGGCAAAGCCTGCACTTACGAGACGGATGTTTATTCCGAACATGGGAAAGTGAAGATGGAAAAATCACTAATGATCTGCTAGTGGTACCCAAGGCAAGAATAAATGAAGTGATAGCTGAGTATCACAATGCCTCCAGTGGAGGGCATTTGGGAATCACCAAAACCGTCGAGAAAATAAAGAAACGATTTTATTGGGTTGGATGTCATGACCATGTCGCTGATTGGATACGGAAGTGTAAGCAATGTGCAATGGCCAAAGGTCCCACTAAGAAAAGTCGTGGTAAGATGCACCAATACACCGTGGGTGCTCCATTTGAGCGGATTGCTATGGACATAGCTGGACCATTTCCAATAAGCAACGCAGGAAACAAGTATGTTCTGGTGGTTATAGATTACTTCAGTAAATGGCCTGAAGTATACCCCATTCCAAATCAAGAAGCTAGTACAGTTGCGGATGTATTCGTCAACCAATGGATTACTCGTTTTGGTGTACCGATGGAATTACACTCAGACCAAGGTCGAAATTTCGAATCAGTTGTATTCCAAGAGATATGCCGTATGCTGGGTATATACAAAACTCGTACAACACCTTTGCATCCACAATCTGATGGCATGGTAGAACGATTTAACCGTACCTTGGAGGAATATTTGAGAAAAGTCGTAGATAAATACCAAAGAGACTGGGATGTACATATACCAATGTTCCTCATGGCATATCGATGCGCACAACATGATACGACGGCTACTACACCGGCAATGGCAATTTTTGGAAATGAGTTAAGACTGCCAGCTGATTTAAAATTTGGAGTTGTAACACCAACGAGATCAACCGAAGGAAATTATACTAGCGAAAAGCGGGAACAGTTGGATGAAGTACATCAGTTCATCAGAGAGCGGTCGCAGATGATAAGCGATAAGATGAAGGCCAGGTATGACTTGAAAGCAAATTCAAAAGGGTTCTATGAAGGAGAGCTTGTAATGCTTCATAATCCACAACGAAAGAAAGGCCTGCCCCCTAAACTACAGACTCATTGGGAAGGACCATATGAGATTATAGCAAAGATAAATGACGTAGTGTATCGCATTCAACGTGCCTGGAATAAAAGAGCAAAGTTTAAAGTAGTGCACTTGGAGCGACTTGCGCCATATCGAGGGGAAGTATAAAAACTTGTTCGGGACGAACAAGGTTAAGAGGAGGGCAGTGTAACGAGTATCGATAGTTGATTACTCATCACTATTGTGACTGACTCTATTGGCAGCATCGAAACGAATGTCAACAAAAAGAAATAAGCGATAACCAGAACAAGCCAACGAGAAAGGAAGAGAAGAATCTCGATAAAGGAAGATTCTGGGGTGTTGCCAACAGAGTATAAATAGAGCCAGTGTTGAGAAGAAAAATCAATCTAATTCCGAACGTGATTGCGAAAACATTGATACAGAGGCAAAGGCTGCAAGTACATTTAAGTGTTATAGTAAATAGTTGATTGTAAACAGTGTTGATTGTAAATAGAGATTATTAAATAAATTGTTGCTGTATATAGTTGTATAAAATAAGTGTTGCAGTTATCATTAACAGAATCCAGTGATCGAACAAGGTAATTCAAATAGAATTAAACGTTCACAGAATAAAAACGTAACAATATATATATATATGTATGTATATATATACCATAAACAGTAATGATATTTTGATTTTAATGGTAGGATATTATTATAGCAATAACCATAAAATGTTTTCCTTCTATGCATATGACAGAGCACTTTATTTATGGTAAATGTTATCCTTTTTTTTTGTCAAACAAAAAAATGTTTAAAGCCAATTTATTTTATTACATTGCATTGTGGGACACGTCATGTGCCATTAATAATGAAAAAAACCTAATATAATCTATTGTATTTCGCTTTCACTCAAAAAAGTTGAATTTTCCATTAGGGCATTTTTTCTTGTTCTTCCTTGAAAGTTTTGGGAAAGGGTTATCCACAATTTTTCGAAGAACATTTTGTATTTTAAATTAATCCTCAGAACCTTACCATTTGTTTGATGTAGTAACCATGTACTGGAGTAACTATGCATCTCCGAGAAAATAGCCGTTTAACTTAATATAGTCGCATACACACAAAAGTGAAACTTACTACTTAAATTTACTGATTCTTACTCACCGTAATCTTCAGGCTTTTAATTTTGTTTACAATATCGAAAAGGTAAAAAATTGATTTTCATAAGTTTCGTATACAATATGGCATTACTGTTTCATAGCACTTACTTATGGCAACAATGTTCAAAAATTGACTGTCAATACGGCAAGTACGTACATATTTGTTGGCGATGCAAATGTCAACTATAATGGAAAATAGAGTAATTGTGCTATATGTCTTGGTTATGCTATACTTACCCTCAGCAGAAATGACATAAAACTCTACACAGAGTTGCTCACTGGGCACTGTGGACTACCATATCAAAAAATAGGTGTGGTAGAAAACGATACCTGTCGAGCATCGGAATATATTCTATGTAATTGCCCAGCAGTGACAAGACATAGACTTGGTTACCTAGGTAACGGAATCTTGACTTCAAACCACATATGTAAAATCAAGCCCACAGCAATTATAAAAAAAATTATAAGAATTACAAATAGTCGAGAATTGTTTTAGTTGGGCAATAGGCGCACAAAAGATCTTTTAGGTCGCAGTGCATAATAGCCTGTATAATAATAATAATAATAATCTCTTAGTTGCTAAATTAAAAATAATTCATATTCTACTGTTCCTTTGCAGTGAGTGGATATGAAAAGCCATGGATGACAGCAGAGATATGTATCGAAATTTTGATGAAGAAACGGGTCAACAACATTGTAAAAGTGCCCTTATAGTATGGATAATGCTTATTCCCAAATTCTATGTACGTATACCGTCCTATTGAATGTACTGTGTGAAATATTGAAGCCTGTGCTTAAGCCAAACTGATTGGATCTTATCAGTGTGGCTTCGGACCTGGTAAATCTGCCATCGACAAGATTTGTACACAAATCCTGGAGCAGACCCAAGAGAAACTGATCGACACACAATCCGTTTCTTAATTATAAAGCCACTTTCAAGAGTCCGATAAGGGATTACCTCTAAACAACAATGTCTGAGTTCGGTATTCCTGCGAAGTTCGTCTTTGCAGAATGATACTGTATAAATCCTGTTGTACACTGAAAATTGGGATGGAGCTCTCCACGCAGTTTAATAGCGAACGAAGTTTCAGACAAGGTCATTCGTTGTCGTTCTCAGAGTTGGAAGGAGAGTCGCGTCGGATGGGTTTTACGGTGAACGAGAGCAAGAGAAAGTACTTAGTGTCAACAAACAAGGAGTCCCAACATCTTGTACAGTACGTCACTGTTGACAGCTACGCTTTTGAAGCAGTGAAGGACTTCATCTATCTTGGAACCAGCATTAATACCTGTAACGACATCACCCCGGAGATATTGCAAAATATCGTCTTGCTACCAGGTTGCACTTTGGGCTAAGTAAGCAATCAAGCCCTCTCTCGAGAAACGAAATCCACACTTTACAAGTCTCTCATTATGCCTGTCCTTACATATGGCACCGAAACTTGAACAATTTCCACCTCAGATGAGAGAATGCTCTAAGTCTTCCAAAGAAAAGTCCTACGCAAGATCTTTGAATCTATTTGCGTTGGTGACGAGCATCGAATAAGGTACATTCATGAGCTCTATGAGTAGTAGTAGTAGTAAAGCGCGAGCGAATGGAAGACCACGCTCCAGAAGACATTATATTCGGAACCCGCTGGTTGACGACGCAGAAGAGGCAGATCTAAAATCTGGTGGAAAGACCAAGTACTGGAGCACTTCACGGGGCTTGCCACATAAGTAAGTAAGTAAGTAATATTAAAGAGGAACAGTCCTAAGGAGAATGCAGAGCCACATGCACTATTTTACTAATGCAACCCTCATATTTCTGCCCATAGAATTAGATAGTTAGATGTTATTTTAAATGTTCTAGATGATAACATGAAATGATGAGCATGGCTATATATATCTGCATAAATAAATCGGTCGGCCCAGGCCGATGTAAGATCATTTTTATATTTTTATTTTTATGTTCGGTATTATTTAATAGTGAGTGCCGCGCCAAATTTAATATCGAAAAGATATTCTTTCGAACTTTACCCACCTGTCGGCAAGCATTTGGCAATTCTTCCGACAGTAACAACTTGCCATGAAAAAGCTTCTAAAAGAACTCTGTGACAAAGCTCAGAAAAAGTGATGTCGCAAGGGTTCTGCCGTGCGGAACCGGCTAAAATAAGTAGGTCCCTTTTAATACTGTCCAAAATTTAAAACGCACAACAGTAATTGAAGATAAGCTCGGCCAATGAGCCCTTCGGGGCTTCAAGTGCCACATATTTATTTATTTTTATTATTTAATAGTGGTAATAATTCTAAATTTTATGTAAAGATGAAACCAACATAATTCAATAGCAAATACACAGAGTGATAAAGCAAGGGCTAAACAAAATGAAATAATTATCAAATATAAATCGTCGACATTTAAAGCTTTAAATTGTTTCAATTCACTTTTATCGGTTATGTGTACTTTTCCCATTTGAACCAATTCCAAAAATGTTCGACTAACCCAATGTTTAATCAAACCCGCCTGAGTGATTCGACCAATTAATTCATTCATCGATGGTAAATATATTGAATTTGCTTGAACTGGAATAAATAATGGTATATTTCTGCCAATACAATATTTTGATAGACGAAATATGGGCTTGGTATAGAATTTTTGCAATTCCTCATAATAGACCCATTTCGCTGATGGTACCGGATATGCGTAGCGTGTATCGAAGGAATCACGTAATCGAAAGAATTCATCGTACGTCTCCACTAAGGAGACGAGATCGAAAAATGCATCATCCACCGAACAGGTTTTCGCTCTTTGCATCTCTTCAGGGATCATTTTAATTGTAATACCAGACTGCTTCATGTCGTCAAGAGTGTCTATCTGCATATAAAAGGGAGACTGCGTACGAAAAGTCTGCAAATATGCTACATATGAGGTATTTAAAATGATACCAGTAAAACAAATGACCAAATAGATGCCACTACGACCACCAGCAAAGTTACGTTCCATTGTAAAAGATTGACCCAGAAAACCATTAAATAAAGTGTGAACCTCTACTTTGTGTCCTCCAAAGTAGGCTGCGAATATTAAAACGGACGAGGCTGCCACGAGTGCTGCTAATAGTAGTAGTAGTGTAGTGAAATCCAAAATGATCACATAGAATAGATAGCCGGGAATTTCTTTGGCCATCGGGACCATAATACACCAATCCATTGTCTCATACATATTTGTATAGCTCAAATTGAACTCATCGAATATGGTCGATGATCCAGAAGTTGTATCGAATGTATCATTTTCAATCAGTTTCAGTGATTCCTTCATCACTATAACAGCTGGGAGAGTTTCACCCAACGGATGTGTCAACGTAGCATTATGTATTCGTGAATACTCCAAAATAAAATTCCCTGTATAGCCGCTAATAGAGGTAATTTTCACTCAAGCCCCTTAACAGCGTATCTGTATAGAATGTACTCGTATTGTTCACATCATAATTACTGCTCATAAATATTATGGAGTCATATGTGTCCGCTTTGAAGTTCAACTCACAAACATGTCTTATAACTAAGCTCAATTGAGTTTCCAGCATTAGAGCTTCCATGAAATTTAACCAAACCTTCATGATGACTACTACTGTTGCTGTGGGTTGTTTAATCAAAACTAAAGAACTTAATGGTAAATAATGTTAATTATTGCATACATTCACTATCAAATTGGTTTTATATTTAGTATAATAAATGGCTATTACACACTTGTGTCTCATAAAAAACACTCTGATCGGCTGCTCTATGTAGCATTGATTTTAAGGGTGGGTGATTTCTGTACCGCACAATGGGCATTTCTTGTAACTGAGGCCTTTATATGAACTTATCACATTAATCACTTTTTTAATATTAAACATTTTTCTTTCAAAATACGCGCTTATTTCATTATGTTTGTTATATTTTTACAGAATTTAATTAAATATGATTATTTCGTAATTGCTACAAAATTTAAACAGAAAATAATTTCATAGAATAATTAAACCCATTTATGCAAAATCGACCACTGTGCGTGTGTTAAATGCTTTATCGTGCTAATTCTCTTACTCGAAACGAACATTCGTCAATAACAGCTGATTGTTATTTACCGAAAACGTAACAATTGTGAATTCCCTAATACGAACACGACTGTAATAGTAAGAGAACTGTCAAAATCAAATAAAAAAGCTGTTATTATCGTGTGAACCGCTAAAATGTATAAGTCAACCGAAAAGAGACAAAAAATAATGGAAAAACATTCAAATTATTAAAATTAGTTGTGTAATAACATATACAGTGTTAAAAAAACTACCAGTCCTCCATTTTGATGTCTACCACAGAGAATTACAGAAAAATCCAATGTCTGGTGTGAGTATGGCTGACCTGCAGTGCACTAGCCAACAAAATAAATGCAAACGAAATAAATGCTCCAAAAAGTCCCGCTGAATGAAAACAAGCATCTCCTATTTTATAAATGGTGGGTTTTATAAAGAATTGAGCTTTCAATATGTTCTTCCAGATTCGAGTGCACCTGAAAATCCATACAAAGAAGAAAATTGAGGAAAATGCTTCCAGCATACATGCCACATATGGTGGTCCAGTCCGGCATTCACCGCTCACTGATTTGGAGAAGACCGTCGATCGGATCCTGCTTGTATCAGAACAAGCGAAAACCACGATAGGGCTCGACATACTCCCTCAACCACCATCATCTCATAATAAGCTACACTCCTCTGTTCCACACACCTTCAAAAACTGCGGTTGTGACACCCACCAAGCAGCAAACAGACATATACCCGACGCATCAACGCCAAAAACCAGAGAACTTTCCTGGACCTTTTAGCAGAATCAGCGAAAGACCAAGCCTCTGCCGCTAAAGTTCAAGCAGAAGTTGTGAAAAAAAATGGCAGAAGGCTGAAGCCACCAGATCTATAGCAGAAACGCTATCAGATCCAGATCACAATCAGGCAAATACAGGCAATTGAAAGCATCTTCAACTTACATTGAGATGAAGGACAAATAATATTTGTAAAACATGCAGGCGTTATGAATTGCACAACGTGCATTCACAATTTGCGTTGTCTTTTCGGGAGAATAATGAATCCCTCTTGAGACAATTATACTTCGAAATCTATTCTTCAAAACTCCAATTTTTCATTGTATCGTCTTTGTACTGCATAAGATGGATTTCTATACGGCATCATCAAGAAGGTGATACTCTCAATCGCCTAATGAGAAGGATAGAAATTTATTGTCAATACTTCAATTAAAATTGCTTTTTTTACTTCCTCCATACTTAGTATCCAGTAGTATTTGGCTTCCCATTATTAAAAGCTAATCGAAGTTGTTCCACTGCAGCACTGGTGTTCCACACGAAGGAGTCATAGTTAGCTCCTGGACGTCTCATGTGAACAAATGTAATCAACACGGCGCCATCACAAATCTGAAATCCGAATTGCATTGAAATGAGAGTCTTAAAAAGGATATACGATTTTTGTACTTAATACCATTACATTGATGCTATCCCTTTCTAGTGTAGTACAGATGTCTGGGAAAAATGCTCCTCAAATATGTTCAAGCATTCCGTTATTACTTTTGCAACCGTCGACTGAGGCACTTTCGTTACCCACTGACTTTTGGTAGCTCCCAGGTGCAAGAAACCGTACGAATGTGAACAGTTTCAACTGTGGTAGCAGGTAAGTATTGCGGTGGGTGTCCTTCATATGGATACTCACTTCGTTGAAAATGTACCCAAATACTTCTTTGCTAACTCGAGAGTTTTTAACAAATCTTGAACAAAATTACATTATTGGTTAATATACACTGACAATTACCACATAACACTAGAAATATCTGGAATGGCTACAAATGCACAACTACTTACTCTGCGTCTGACATTTGTAAGACCATTGTACAATCTCCGCTTTTAAATCCGCAATTCCTCTTCGTCGAAACGTTCACTTGCGAGAAATGCTTGATACGATTTGTTAAAATTGAAATTTGTCTAAATTTGTTCTATTCTTCACCTTTTACACAATGTAAATAAGTGGTTTTTTAATTTTTTTTATAACATTAACCTTTTGCCATTTTTGGGGGTAAAGCCATTATTTCGCCTGTGTAGAATTTCTGAGTTTTCTGAGCGAAAAACTCATCCAAGTACGCTTTGCAGGCCTCTACGGAACTTAAATTTACACCATTAAGAGAGTTCTGTGGAGATCGAAACAAATGATAATCTGAAGGCGGAAGGTACGGGCTATATGGAAAACTTCTCAGTCAAGCTCTCTTACATTCTGTTCGACTTCGTTCCGTTTTAGCAGTGAATCGCAAAGGGAAATTTGGTCCTTATTCGCTACTTCATGCGCGTCAAGTATAAAGAAATTGTTTTCTAATGCTTCAAATACATTAAACTCACTAAGAGCTAAATCCATACTAGTCAGTGATTCTTTAATATCCTTCAGAGTTCGAATCACTTTATAAGTTGGTGGGCTGGTTACAAAAGTGTGCAGGTAAGCTTTGTATGCCACATTGAAGATAATTGCCGCTACGTAATCTATGATATAAATCAAACATCGAACACCACAAAAATTGGACTGTATAGTGAATTATTGACCCAAAAATACCGATACAAAATTGATGAAAGTGTTTAGCCAACTGATTCTGCTTCCATTCAAACAAAATGCCAGCGACAATGCAAATGATATGATGCTGATGGATGCAATAGCCATGTTGATAGTTCTATTTTCGATCAATTCCAATATGTCGCTTTTAAAGGGATGAAATATGATGGCGAATTCACCCTGGAAATACTTTCCACCTACCTCGACCTCTTAAGTGGATGAACATACAAAATAAGTGTGAAACGCTGCCCAGGAATCGCCTCTAGAAGGGCCACCATTAGTATTACACATTTTTATCATACATACTTACCCTGGATACCTTAAGAAAGCTGTCATATAAAATGAACGCAACAATACCATATATGTAGAAAAATCCCTGTAGGAATGAAATTTAAGGCCTCTATTAATTTTTATTTCTTCAATATGTGATGTGCGAAAGCTATCTGGTGGGCTTTAGAATACAATTAAAATCAAAATTTTTATATAACAATTTGTAGCAATTTCTTAATGCATAATTAGATTTATGCAGATTTCAAGTGCCATATTTTATCATCCGAGCCGATTTACCGAAAATCCAAGTATCCCAAAAAAGCCGGACCATTCTGGGAAGAAACCCGATAATTTTGTTTCACTGTGTAATGATTATATGCGGAATACTTTGAGGTTTATCTGAAAAACGAAGGACATACAATAGTGCAGTAATGAGTTCAGAGTCAAGAGTTGCAGTTGAAGCTATATTAATGGGCGATTGCTGGATATGTCGTAGTGTTCGAATAGCTTCACGAGCTATTCGAACAATTCAGATAAGCACCGTATGCCGTATTGAAGATATTACTGTTACCGTTATGTAATTACCGATATTTACCGTAATATAATCTATAATACACATAGATCATACCTGGAATACAAAATTGAGATCCATGAGGAATGATTGACCCAAAAATCCCGAAAAGAAATTTACAAAAATATTTAGCCAAGAATAAAGCAAGATATGCCATCAGTATTGCAAGGAATTGTATTTGCATTGGAAGACAATGCATTCGATTGCATTGAAAACAATTGAGTTCGAATGTCTCGATCGAGTAGAATAACCGAAATATCCGATGATTATTTAAAAGGTAAAACAGAGAATCAGTGTTTATTGAATCACAGCAATTTAAAGCAGCACTTGCAAACACAACCGAATATAATAATTTTGGTACTTTTGTACACTATCCATAATATTGCCGTGGCTCAGTAGTTAGTGTGTCGTGGTAGTGTAGGTCGTGGGTTCAATCCCCGGCTGAAGCATAACAAATTTCATATCGGAAAAATTTTTCTTTCGAACGGTACCCACCTGTCGAGAAGCAATTGGCAATTCTTCCGGCAGTAACAATTTGCCATGGAAATGCTTCTAAAAGAACTCTGTGACAAAGCTCAGAAAAAGTGATGTCTCAAGAGTTCTGCCGTTCGGAACCGGCTAAAATATACGTAGATCCCTTCTAACACTGTCCAAAATTTAACACCCACAAGAGTAATGAAAGAAAAGCTTGGCCAAAGAGCCCTTCGAGGCTTATAAGTGCCACATATTTATTTTTTCTTTTTTTTATCCATAATATTAACCAAAATTGAGAGAACTCATTATCCATTAATATTGTTTGGACAATACTTATTAAAGTGAATATACAAGTAGTTAAGTAGTTGATTATGAATGCTTGACTAAAATAAAACTGATAAAGTGAGTTAAGTATTAGTAATTTCACAATTAGTATGTTGTGTATTATCTTTTTTGACTTGTTCATAAATAAACAATTAAAAATTGCTTCAATGGATATTTAGAATTTCACCTCGATAGAGGGTCAAGCATATGATTTATGATTTATTTTTTCAAGGGCTATGTGGCTACCAAATATTATTAACAACCGTTGCAGTATACGAGGGCGGATTGATAATGAAGCTACCTAAGTAGGAGAAAAACATTTTTTTTTTCAAAAACCATTTATTTCTCATCATAGTCTCCTTTTACTTCGACACACTTAGTAAGACGATATTCCAACTTTTTTATACCATCTGAATAATACGATTTCAGGAACCCCTCAAAATACGCGTTAGTTTCGGTAATCACTTCTTCGTTTGAGCTGAATCTTTTTCCTGCGAGCCATTTTTTCAAGTTTGGAAACTGGAAAAAATCGCTAGGAGCTAAATCTGGACTATAAGGTGGATGATGAACCAATTGGAAGTGTATTTCACTTAATTTTAGCATCGTATCTAATGATGTGTGAACCGCTGCTTTGTCTTGAAGAAAGAGCACTTTTTTCTTCATTA
The DNA here is from genome assembly GCA_963854835.1 of Megamerina dolium. Taxonomy (NCBI): domain Eukaryota; kingdom Metazoa; phylum Arthropoda; class Insecta; order Diptera; family Megamerinidae; genus Megamerina; species Megamerina dolium. The sequence continues at coordinate 69,197,476 of OY978526.1, forward strand.
AATGTGGTCGTTTTTTCTTGATTGCATCATTCAATTGATCCAATAGTGCACGATAATACTTTCCTGTGATTGTGGATCCTTTTTCAAGATAATCGATAAGCAATATTCCGAGTGCATCCCAAAATACAGTGGCCATAACCTTGCCAGTCGATTTCACTGCCTTCGCCTTCTTCGGAGCACTTCCACCAGCTTCCAACCATTGTTTCGATTGATTTTTGGTTTCAGGTGTGTAGTGGTGGGCCCACGTGGGCACATCAACAGTTATTAATCGACGCCAAAAATCAACAGGATTACGCTTTATCATGTCCAAACACCGCTGTGAAGTGGTCTCTCGAACTCGTTTTCGTTCGACACTGAGCAAACGCGGCACCCACCCAAAATGTTGAACACACGTTCATATGAGATGGTTACCATTTCAACAATCTCACGGAACTTGACTCAACGATCATTCATAACGATATCGAGGATTTTCTTGATATTTTCTTCAGTAACCACCTCTTTTGGCCTTCCTGTTGATGGTATAGTTGCAGTGCTTGTGCAATCCAATATTTTACCATGTAATATGACGGAGCAGACTCACCGTAATGTTTATCGAGCTTTTCTTTTGTCCCTTTCGCCGTTTCCCCTTTCAAATAATAGTGTTTAATCACTGCACGCTTTTTTCCATTTTTCAAGAAACACAAAAGTTGATTACTTCAAGCGACTACAACAAATAAACTAATCGATGAATTTGGGTGAAATTTTAACAGCTGACGTTTGACAGATCGTAGTTTCAAAAAAAAAGTTTTTGTGTTTGTGCTGCCTTTTTCGTACTTAGGTAGCTTCTGTATCAATCCGCCCTCGTAAGTACCACCACTAGGCCCTGCTACAAAGACTTCGTTCGAATCATCATAAATGAAATGCGTAATACACATGGTACACGGTTTTGTACCTGAGTAACCAAAGTATGTTCCTATGATAATTTTTGACGATGATTCAGCAACCGGCGTTCGTTTTACCTTGGGCCGTCTCAGGTTTTCAGATAATCGAAATGTCGATTTTTTGCAATTTTCGAACACGCATAGCCCTTTTATATAATATAAAATCAAAATTTCGAAATTAAATGCGGTGTAACTTTTTCGTTTATATTCTTGTAGTTCTGTTTCATGTAATAGACTCCAAATAGAATCGCTCACCACGCTTTCGTCCCAGAAACTTTAATTCTCTGCAAGTTTTGATGCAAACACTCGCCCTACCCGTCACTCGCATCTTCTAAATTTTCCGGAAAGCACTCCAGATGGGAATGCAGGAAATGAATTTTTAGCGACATATTTGCACTGATTCTCTTATAATTCAACAATATTTTGGGCGACGATTTGCCTGCAGTTATCTTTTTTCGTATGCCACGGAATTTATGAACGACGCTCTTGAAAAATGACCATCCTACACTATCTGTGGGTGTTAAACGTCACTTAAAGTTGTCGTCATCCATCAGTTTCCTAATATGAGGTTCAACGAAAACCACTTCTTTTATTTTTAGCGTAAGAAACCTTGAGACCCAGACGACTTAAGTAGTGAAGGTTCGTGAGACGGAGCGAGCGCTTTAATGCAATTCATTATCAGGCCCAGTATAATATGTAGTGGAAAAAGGAAAAAGCAATTTGAATCAATCAGTGGATTACTAGAGATGATTGGTCTTTCTGATAAATACTGGTCGCGAGATTGCCATACTTTTTTTACTTAATGATGCACTGCCGCTCGTCTATCACAGAGTCGAACAAAACAACAGTATTTCGTGAAGCTGCTGTACATGTCTTTTGCTTATAAACGTGAGTGTAGTTTTTTTGTTTTGCGTGTTAGAGACGAATTCGTCGATGAATTCTTAGAAGCGATTACGGCGAATACAATGAACACAAAATCTGTTCACGACGAAGCAAGTCGAATTTTGCCACGGCTTTGGTGACAAAGCGGTTGAAATATATAGAAGGCATGTGGAAAAACAGAGCATGTATACCGAAGGAGATATTGGAAATTGTGGTACCTAGAAGATATAAAAATATGTTTTTATTGTTCACCTCTTCTTTTCCAAGCATTAAACACATTTACTCATACTTTTAGGACACCTACCTATGTATTCTCGTACAAATCATATGAAGGCCTGTTGCAGATCTAGTTGAACAAGTTGGCGTCAAAAAATCCCTGAACTTTCTAGGGTTAAATTAATATTCTACTTCGAACACATCAAGTATCTTTAGAGCACCGCATATTTTCCGTTTATGTTGGTTGCACTTAATCAATCCCAAAATTTCTTTCATTCGATTCCTAACTATCCTTGGTGTTGAAATCGGAAAATCGACGACTAATTCCATAATTGTCCAAGAATCGCCCCAAGAACGGTGAAATGTGACATACCCTCATTATTACCACACTACTCTTTAGGGGACCAATTTTCAGAAACATATATGAGAGACTCCTTAACGGGTAGAAATAAGGAGTAATATTACTTATTTGGCCATCATACCCTCAGATATCATCTATATGAAATGTGTCTACCGGAAAAAACCACTTATGACCATTATTTGGAAGACGATGAAACATTAGCTTGAGATAGAAAGGAAGGAAAACATTAAGAACGGCCTGCCCCAGTTCGTCTGGCATCAGATAGTCAAATAGCGAAAAATAGCGGACAGTCTTTTGCTCCAATAAGCTTTCTTTTTTTATGTCGTATCGCTTAAGTAGACTGTCACCCTTAAAAAAGAATGACCGCTGGATGAGATTCTTCGGTCTGAAATTTCATTGCAAGAAAAGGCGCCTCCATTTCGAAAATTTGTGATTATCAAGTGCCTGTTTATTTAACAATTCTAGGTGCACATAATATACTTTAATAAGTGCAATAATGTCTGCTACGATCTCAAGCACATCAGTATTTAGTGAAAGTGCTTTACAAATTTTGCCATCTCCAATTATATTGAAGTTATGAAAATTGCCGATTGACAGACCACAATCGCATGGTTGAAGCGTTAAAAGCATTTACATTAATTTTAATAACAATTTATCTATATCTATGTTGACGCCGATAATACCAACATAATTCGAACGTAAAAATGCACAACGTTATAAGAACTGCAATGCCGTATCCAATTAATACCAAACATATATCTGTAATGCTTAGAGCCGTGAACGTATTAAGTTCGCTTTTATCTGCAATTTTAGCACGACCAATTTGAACCAACTCCCAAAATGAACGTTTAGCCCAATACATTATCAATCCTGATTGAGTAGCTCGCCCAATTAATGTATTCATCGATGTTAGAAATATTGAATTTGCTTGAAACAATAAAAATGTTGGATTATTTTTTATTATATAATACTCTGATAATTGAAATAATGGCTTCCGTGAGAACTGTTGTACGTCCTCATAACCAACCCATTTTACCGATGGCACCGGGTATGCATAGCGTGTGTCCAAAGAATCGCGTAATCCAAAAAATTCGTCATACGTCTCCACTATAGAAACAATATCGAAAAATTCACTTTCCACCGAATACGATTTGACTCTTTCAATTTCTTCAGGAACCATTTTAATTTGAAGACCTGCTCGTTGAAGATCGTCAAGTGTTCGAATAGGTGGAAACCTCGGTGGCTCGGTACCAAAAGTTTGCAAATATGCCACATACGATGTATTGAAAATCAAACCAGAAAAGGTAATAATTAAATAAATTACATTCCGAATACCAACAAAGTTGCTCTCCATAACAAATGGCTGACCCAAGAAGGCATTTACTAAATTATGATTGACCATAAAAGTGCTCAAATCACGTACTCTTTGTCCACGCAAATACAATGCAAGTGTTGTGGAAAACGATGACGCCATCAGTGCTACAAATACTAATAGCATGGTACTGCAATCGAAAATGATGACATAAAAAAGATAGCTAGGAATTTGTTTGGACACTGGCACCATAATACACCAATCCGTAGGCTCAATTGAGTTACTAAAACTCAAATTCAGTCCTTTTCTCATTGTAAATGTTGCCGTTGTCGTATCGAATGTCCCATTTTCAATCATTTTAATTGCATCATCTCTTTTCATAAACGTGTGTAGCAATTCCCGGAGAGGATATGTTAACGTCGCATTATGTTTTCGGGCATACTCTATCAAGAGCTTTGCACTGTAGCCACTTATAATTACATTGTCCTCTGATTCTTTTAATATAAAATTCTGGGGTGGTAAATCTTCCGGACGAACTTTTATTGGATGGCCATACATATTATGTGTGTGATCAGGAAAGAATGAAGATTGATTTGAATTGATATTTTCGACTCTCAGTGCAGTTGCTGGAAAAATTTGTAGTGTGTAGTATTGTTTCGTCCTCAACACAGATGACGTTATGATAATTACATTCGTTGCTTTGTTGTCTGAGCAAAATTTCATGATCCTCTTCACATACAACTCATCCACTTGTGGTGTATCCAATAAAAGTATATGACGAAATTGCAAATTTTTAAACAGATTTTTCCATAATTTTTGTAATAGCTGTTGGTCATTCTCTTCATTGTGACTCAATGTGACGATAGCCAACAAATCGCGATTAAAATTCTCAGCCAGTGGCAATACGCTTTCTTGATTCAATAGCAATATAGGGACTCCATTAGTTCTCTGGTTCAGTTGTATTAATAGTCAATCCGTGTTGAAGAAATCATTTGATGTGATGTTATCATTATTCGCATATATTATGGAATTATAATTTTGCTCTTTAAAACTCAAATCGCAAATATGTGTCACCATTGAACTCAGTTGATTCTCGATGAAAAATACTTGAACAAATGCTAAAAGAGCTGACATATTGCTGTGGATTGTTAATTCAAAACTAAAGAACTTAATGGAAAATACTATTCATTAATACATTTGCTCTCATGGTGGGTTTATAGTAAAACCGATGACAATAACACACTAGGGTCCCATAAACAGCACTCTGATTAGTTACTCTATGTAGCATTGATTTCAAGGGTTAGTGATTATAATACCATACAATGGGCAGCGGTGGTACCTGAGAGCTCAATACCAACTGGTCACAGAATGCACTTTATTAACAACCACAAATAGAAAAGCTGTGAAAGTTTGGAAGGTGTCTATCCGAAACTGACTCATAACAAGGTGGAAAGAAGAGCAACCGGAGGTGGTGCGTACAACCAGTATATCTTAACACCAACCGAAGAGAGAATTGCTGCTATGTGTGGACTGCATGTATATATATATTTTAGGGATTAGCCGAATCAGACCAATTATATGGGTCCCTTTTCGTCCCTCAAATCGTGTGTTAATTATTTGTTCGGTTGCAGAATTCTTTTACTTCCTTCCTCATAATAACATCACGCGTTATTTCGAGCATGTCTTTGTGGGGTATGTTCCACATTTCGAGTTCATCAATAAATTGGCGACCCAGTGTGGACATCCTCCTGCTTGCCAATGCAGGACACTGGCACACTATGTGCGCCGCTGTCTCTGCCTCTTCCATGCATAATCTGCAAATATCAGCATCCTCCCCAACAACAAAACCCATCTTGCTGAGGTGGTACCTGAAATTGCCATGCCCAGTTATCAATGCAGTCAACCACCTTAGAGTCATTCGTCCTAGACTGAGAACCCTCCCCGATTCACTGCCCTTTGATAGCCTCAACGAAGCCTTTGCCTGTCTACAAGTAGATAAGTTCTTCCATCTCGTGAGATGGAGTTTCTTTATCCACTCTTCGACCTTTGCCTTCACCGTCCCGCTGCTGAGAGCAACTACTGGTTCCGATCCATAAAATTCAGCTTCAGATCCTTGTCTTGACAAGGAGTCTGCAGCTTCATTCTGTTCTTTACCAATGTGTCCCTTCACCCACATAAGATTAATCGCATTACTACGAGCGCACCCATTAAGTTTCTGAACACATTCGAGCGCCAACTTAGAAGATATCGTAGGTTGTTGCAGCCGCCTGACCACCGCCTGGTTATCGAGTGCTAGCAAGATTTTCTTACCTTGCACCTTTCCATCCAGTAGATGGTCTAGCGCATGCATTAGACCAAGCATTTCTGCTTGATAGACCGATACGTATCTTCCCAGATTCAGAGTACATGCCAGTCCCAACTCTTTAGAGAAGATTCCAGCACCCGCTCTGCCATCCATTAATGAGCCATCTGTAAAAATACTGATGTCATTTTCCTCACATACATCATGTGTGAGGCCGTGTTTAATGAGGGTTCTGTGTGACTTTTCAGTCATCTTCAGCCTACCCATTCCCTCCATTGGCATTTGCGCCTCCTTCACACTGCTATATAGCAGTGACAGGATGGCCCTGTGCCCCATCTCTGTGCCGAATCCATACCAATTATTGGTTGTCTTCAGACGTAATGCTGTTAATGCCGCTGACTTCATAATATGCAAGTCCAACGGCAGCAGCCCGAGAAAGACTTCCAATGCTTCTACTGGGGTCGTCCGGATAGCTCCGGTAATCCCAATACAAGCCATTATTTGCACCCTATCTAACTTGCTTTTCACGGTCTTTTGGGTGACCTTAGGCCACCAGAGCACAGCAGCATACGCTATTAAGGGCCTTATCATCGTTGTGTAGATCTAGTGCGCTAATCTGGGAGTAATTCCCCACATGAGACCTAACACTCTGTATGCGTGCTGATACCTGCTCAGTGGTTTTGTCAGAAACGTTGTCCTTTGCATGTAGTCCGCCAGTACTCCCTCCATACATTTAAGCAGAAAGGCGGTCAAGCTAACCGGCCGAAAAGATTTAGCCTCTGAGTAGTCCCTTTTTCCCGGCTTTGAAAGAAAGACAACCTTAGTCTCTATCCATTGAATAGGGATATATCATGTAGCCAGGCAAGTAGTGAATATTACCAGAAGCCTGTCTGACAGAGCTTCTGCACCCCACTGAAGTAAGGCTAGAAATATCCCGTCTGTACCCGCTGTTTTGAATGGAGAGAAACGCTTGATGGCTTATCACTCCATCTCTGGTGACTATCCTTTCAGCTTCCGATCCTTCATCACTGTTTGCACCCTTGCGGGTGACTTCCGATCTAAAGGTTCCTGTAAAGTTCTGTAAAGGATCCATTCGTTTTGCGAATTAATCCCAACTTTGAAACCGGGTCCAGCAGCAGTGAATGTAAGTGATAACATAAATCGTATCACATCGTAGAAATCTGTTGAGATACGCTACAATACCATTTTGGACCATTTGTCGGATATTTTGTTTTCATATGGGGAATTATTTGGGATTTTACTTTTAACATACTTTTAAAGATTTGTCTATGCCTAGTGTTATTTGTCTTGATTTCGATCAATCGTAAATACATTTCAATTTGGTTACCAGGTCAAACAAAATCATATCGTGTGGCACACGACATTTGTTTTGGCGTCACTCACATATGTTACCATATAAAATATGTCGCAAGCAATAATTCTTTATTGCTCAGTGCTTCATAAACAAAGTATGATCATACTATTTGATTTTATCATTAAATGAAATACATTGTAGTTGTCCTATGATTTGCTGATAATGTGTGTGACAAAACTAAAAAAGTTGTGATGCGTTTGTGTATGTATGTATGTATGAATGTACAAGTGATATACAAAAGAGTAATATCGTATACGTATATGGCTAATTAATAGTAATAATGTTTATGGCACCGCAATATAATATGTAAATTAAATTTATGAGAAAATGATAGAAGTAAATCGACGTTTTCACTAAAAACTCTGACACTCTGAGTATTTAGTTCTGATTTATATACCAAATAACGACAACATGATATCTCTTTCAACATTCATTGAATTATTATTACTTGAAAATCAGTTGAGCACAATGCTCAGATATATTTGCGATGTCAGCTTAAAAGATCATAATTATAACACCATAATATACATGAGCACTGGAAACATCGATTCCAACGATGGCTTCAATACGGATTTACTACTGAAACAACTAAGTGGAATAAATTACGGAAATCCAACCTTACTATTAAATCAGGAGAGTGTATTTCCACTGACAGATAACTATAATCGCGATTTGTTAGTTATCGTAAGATTGACTCGCAATGAGGACATGGATCATAAGTTATTGCGAAAATTATGGGAAAATCTATATAAGAATAGAAAAAGTCGTCATATCCTTTTATGGGATACACCACAAGTGGATGAGTTGTATATGGAGAACATTATGAAATTCTGTTCGAACAACAAAGCAATAAACATAATCTTCATAGTGGCGTCTATGTTGGAAACAAGGCAATACTACACGTTAAAACTTTTTCCAATAGCCGAGTTGAGAGCTGTAGATATCGACTCAAATCAATATCCAGTTTTTCCTGATCACACACGTAACATGTATGGCCATCCGATTAAAGTAAGAGCAGAAGATTTGCCAGCGCTTACATTTATAATAGAAGAATCGGACGAGAATTTATTACTCAGTGGCTATGCTGGAAATCTAGTGGTAGAGTACGCTCGAAAACATAATGCTACGCTAAGTTATCCTCGACGTGACCTTACACACACTATTTTGCCGAGAGGAGATATTGCTAGAATGATCGAAAACGGCACCTTTGATACCACTGCGACACCAACGTACTTTATGAAAAACACCAACAATCTGAGTTTCAGTTATCCAAACGAAATTTCGGATTGGTGTGTTATGGCACCAATGCCCAAAGAAATTCCCAGCTATCTATTTTATGCCATCATATTCGACTACATCATAATGCTATTGGTATTTGCGGCCCTCGTGGCGGCATCGTTTTCCAAGGCACTTTCGTTCTATTTGCGTGGACAAAGTGCACGTAATTTTACAAATTTTATAATTGATCATAACTTAGTGAATGGTTTCTTGGGTCAACCATTTGAAATGGAAAGGAACTTTTCTGGCATTCGTAGCGTAATTTATATAATAACTTGCTTTGCCGGTGTGATTTTCAATACATTATATGGTTCATGTCTGCAAACGTTTTATATAGAAGCGCCTACAACCTTAACAGCACAAACATTTAATGATTTCAAACAAATAGGTATGCAAATTAAAGTGTTGCCCGAAGTACTTGAATTTGCAAAAAAATCAGTCAAAAAGGAATTTCTCGATCTTCTGTGTACAGTGGAATCATATGATAAATTTTATCAATTACGTAATTCGTTTGATACACGCTATGCATATGTGGTGCCAGCAAGATCATGGATTTATTATGAGAGTGTACAGCAATTCTATAGGAAACCGATATTTCGTTTATCAAAGTGTTGCATTGGAAAAAATATGCCAAGTTTTTTGCCGTTTCAAGCGAATTCTATGTATCTATCATCGATGAATATATTTATTGGTCAAGTCACACAATCAGGATTAGTAAAACATTGGACTATCCAGGCATTTCTGGAGCTTGTTCGAATGGGACGCGCCAACATTGTCGATAAAAGTGAAGTTAGGCATTTCAATCCATTGAATGTTGCAGATTTGTCTTTGGTATTGATGATTTATGGCATTGCCGTAAGTTTATCGATTTGCGTTTTCGTATTCGAACTTTATTCGTATTATCGTTGTCAACGTTGCCACAAATGAGCCTTAATGAAATAAGGACGAATATAATTTGCTGCATTACGAGTAATAATAATTTTCCATCTTATCTGTGCCTTTTATCAAATTTATATGTAGCAAATCAAATTTATCACGTCACTATAACAGCACTTAGCAAACCTTATTAAAAAAAATTATTGGATCAACATTGGAATATATGCACGTAATGTATTATTATATTGAATAATAAAACTAATTTCAATAAAAAATTAAATTTTATTCATTTTTGATCAAAAAAAGAATCACTCACAAACGGACAAAATTTTTTAAAAAATCTGAAACAAGTGCAATTGAAATTTAAAAGTTGTCAACATTGCCCATAATACAAATCTGACTCGAATTTGTGTTGACGAAAACGAAATTGGTGATTCCCCTTTTAACATGTATGCACACATTCATGTCGTATCCGCAATTTAACGGAGAGTAGCTTTCTCATTTCATTAATGTTCGTGTAATTATTAACGTGTTTGAAAGAAATAAATTGTCTGTGCGTGAAATTCAAGGAAGGTAAAGTTTAATGGCCATTAAAATGAAATTGTGTACAATTTTTCTAAGATTAGCAACAGACAAGCTGCAGAAATCAATAAAAATAAAGGTGCAATTCGTTCTAAATGGGAGTCTGTAGTTAATGTACATCAAAAGCGATGTACATAATTAGTTCGCTAAGGCTAGAAGTCGACAAAGTCCTTTATCTGACCCTATTGTAAAATGTGGTGTATCTAATTTAAATGCTTCAGATGGATGGTTAAACAGGTGTCGCACAAGAAATAATATTTCTTTCAAGTGCATATCTGGTGAAGCTGCGAATGTAAACCAGGAGGATGTCAAACAGTTCAGGGTAAAGCTGCCATCTCTGTTCAGTAGATACAAGCCTCAAGACATCTACAATGCAGATGAAAGCGGGCTTTTCTTTCGCCCATTACCTGACAAAACTCCCGCACTTAAATCCAAAAAATGCGTAGCAGGTAAATTGTCTAAGGAAAGACTCCCAATTTTATTTTGTGCAAACATGGCTGGAGAGAAAGAGCTTCTTTTGGTCGTAAGTAAAGCAGCCCGCCATCGAGCATTCAAACATGTTCCTATCACGGGACTGCCAGTGTCTTCAGTTCAGTTGGTAATCCCAATACAAGTCATTATTTGCACCCTATCTGACTTGCTTTTCACGGTCTTTTGGGTGACCTTAGGCCACCAGACCACAGCAGCATGTGTTATTAAGGGCCTGACCATCGTTGTGTAGATCCAGTGCGCTGCTCTGGGAGTAATTCCCCACATGAGACCGAACACTCTCTTACACTCATGCAATACCCGCTTCCCCTTCTGGATCTTATTATCGACGTGACTATTCCAAGTCAGCATGTTATCCAGGATGACACCTAGATACTTTACTTCTTTGGATACATTGATGTTCGATCCAAAAAGCCTAAGAGGGTTTATTGTTAGTCCAGTCCTCCTTTTAGTAAAGAGTACTATTTCCGACTTACTAGCATTTACAGAGAGACCTTGTTCCGTGCACCATCCTTCAACCATTTTGAGTGCACCTCTCATGGTATCATAAATCACCGTTTCCGCTATGTCATCTGCATACCCGACGGTGTGTATGCCTTTTGAGTCCAGAAGCTGAAGTAGGGAATCGACCGTGATTTCCAAAGGATGGGCGATAATACTCCCCCCTGTGGACACCCTTTGACTACCCTACCTCTGAGTCTGAAACTTCCATTTTGAAAGTTTATTGCCCTTTTCCTCAGCATGCTGTCCACCCATCCACCCAGCAAGGGCCATCCTTGGCTTATCGAAACCAATCTTATCGAAGGCACCTTCTATATCCATAAAAGTAGACATAGATATCCCTCCACAAGACAGTTCCCTCTCCGCTACGCGAACGAGTTCGTGCAGGGCCGTTTCAGTGGATTTCCCAGCTCTGTACGCGTGCTGACACCTGCTCAGTGGTTTTGTCAGAAGCGTTGTCCTTTCCATGTAGTCCGCCAGTACTCCTTCCATACATTTAATCAGAAAGTAGGTCAAGCTAACCGGCCGGAAAGATTTAGCCTCTGAGTAGTCTCTTTTTGCCGGCTTCGGAAGAAAGACAACCTTAGTCTCTCTCCATTGAGTCGGGATATATCCTGTAGCCAGGCAAGTAGTAAATATTCCCAGAAGCCTGTCTACCAGAGCTTCTGCACCCCACTGAATAAGGCTGGAAATATCCCGTCTGTACCCGCTGTTTTGAATGGAGAGAAACGCTTGCGGGTGGCTTCCCAAGGATCTTCCGATCTAAAGCTTCCTGGAAAATGCACCTCCATCAGATATTTCAGTGACTCTCCGATTGTCTCTGTAAAGGATCCATTCGTTTTGCGAACTAATCCCAACTTTGACACCGGGTCCTTTGATATGATTCTCTGTAATCTACATACATCAGTCATATCTTGCATATTTGAGCAGAATTCCCTCCATGTTTTCCTTTTACGGTTGCGTAGAGTCTTCTTCAGCTCCCTTTTCTTTGACTTGTAGTCGTCCCATGCGTTGGGGTCCCCTCTCATGTGACGATTAAAAGCCTTCCTTGTCTCCTTTTTCATGGATTCCAGTTCCCCATTCCACCATGGAGTGGGATCTCCTTCGTCCACTACCGTCAGAGGACATGAAGCTTCAAATGCTTTGATCATGGCTGAGCTGATAGCCCTCACCTGATACCCAACATCTGCAGTTGTTCTAGGTCTCTTAAACTTCCTTGGCAATAATTCCTCAAGAACTTCGCAGTACCTTGTACAATCCGTTCGTTTCGGTATCCTTACCATTCTACAGTCGTTCCTATATCTTTTATCGGACGTAATCCCAAACTGAATGGCCCTGTGGTCCGACATGGTTAGTCTATCCACAACCCTCCAGTCCAAAATCCTATCCAACATTTTGACATTCGTCAGAGTAACATCAATGACCAACCCCCTTACCATCACAGAATCTCACTAGAGCTTCCACCTCTCTCGAAGGTGGTTCGTGTGGAGAATCGTATGGAAGGTATGCTGATGCGATCATAAATGATCCCGCACCGTCACCTATTTTCACTACTGTGAGATCCGGTGAGCACAAGTTATACATTAGAATCGCACGTATCTCATGTCTAACTAAAATGCATGCCCTCAACTTCCCCTCTGTTTGTGGATAAAACAAAGTGGTATTTTGTGCAGATAGGCCTTTGATCCTTCCATGAAGGATCCAGGGCTCCTGAACTAGTGCAATGTCAAGCTCATCCTCATCGAAGCTCCGCACCAACATTGCTGATGCTGCTTTGCTGTGGTGAATATTGAGTTCACACATTTAGTAGTTCCTGGCACGGGAACTCTTCCATGGACTGCATGTAAGAGTTGGCGGCATTCCAAACGATAAATCGTATGATAATGGCGTCCACGTTGAGTCTGAGTTCACTGCGTATGAGGACGAAAATTCTGAAAATACATCTTTAAATTTAACCAAACTATATTGACAAAAATTAATGTCATTCGGTTCATAAATAAACATTCTAACGCTAGTATGTTAATTATACTTCCGATCCTTCAATGCTACAACTGCAATATAAGTTAGCAATGAATTAAGCTCATTTTGAAGTACTAGTAGGTTAAGATAGGTTATTGTAACCCCCCTCTCTCTTTGAGACGACACACTTAGGCCAGAAAGGCCCATTGTGATACCACCGGGCTTCTCTTCCAATACTGTTACTTACTTACTTCTGTGGCCATAACAACCGAATATCGATTTAGGCCGAAAATAACATGCTTCGCCAGCCATATCTGTTCTTTGCTAGCTGGCGCCAGTTAGAAATTCCAAGCGCCGTCAGGTTCTCCAGTACTTGGTCTTTCCACCGGAGGTTAGGTCTTCCTCTTCTGCGTCGTCCTCCAGCGGGTTCCGAATATAACACCTTCTTAGCTGGAGCGTGTTCTTCCATTCGCTCGACATGACCTAGCCAGCGCAGCCGCTGGATTTTGATGCGCTTCACTATGTCAATATCGGCATACAGCTCGTACAGCTCAGAGTTGTACCTTATTCGGTACTCGCCACCAACGCAAATAGGTCCAAAGATCCTGCGTAGGACTTTTCTCTCGAAAACTTCAAGCATTCGCTCTTCCGAGGTGGAAATTGTCCAGGCTTCAGCGCCATATGTTAGGACAGGCATGATGTGAGACTTGTAGAGTGTAGTTTTCGTTCTTCGAGAGAGGGCTCGACCTCTCAATTGCTTACTCAGCCAAAAATAACACCTGTTAGCAAGAGTTATCCTACGCATGATCTCCAAGCTGACGTCATTACTGCTGTTAATGCTGGTTCCAATACTGTTATGCGTGTTAAATTTGGACAGCATTAGAAGGGACCTACTTATATTAGCCCGTTCCGAACGGCACAAAGATCTTTTAAGAAGCATTTTTGGCAAATTGATACTGCCGGAAAAATTGCCAGTTCTTGCCGACAGGTTTGTAAAGTTCGAAAGAAAAATCTTTTCGATATTAAATGCTTCAGCCGGGGATTGAACTCAAAACCTACAGATCAGAAAGTCGACGCACTAACCACTGAGCTACGGCACCCACTGAAGTAATATTGCTTAAACGACTCTAGATGAATAACATTAATTATAATTTTAAATTAATAAATGTTATAGCCTAGACAGACGGTAGCCTTAATCCGGATTAACAGCACACTTAATCCGAATAACATATTATAGCCTAAACAGACGGCAGCCTAATTCCGAATTACCGAGTTAATTCGAATTAACACGGGCATTAACTGAAGCTAATCCGCATAAACTCTATGAGTTAATTCTCAAAATAAAAGAGGATTAGGTCAATTTGCGCTGGCAACACCGCTGAAAATTGTCTATTGTGAATTTTTTTCGATCCATTTTACAAAAAATTAGGTGTGTTCGCTAACAAAAAACTTCCAACAATTGTTAACAGTTTTAAACTTGAAAAGCATTGGCGAACAAATAAATCCAGCTGTCAATTAAGAACTGTGAATGTTAATTTACAAGTTTCTGATAGTTTTCAGTTCATGTACTTCTTGTAGATTTTCTCATATCGAGAGTGACAGATGACAGAAATTGATAGTGATAGTAATGTAAGTGAGCAGACCTAATAAAACAGCAATCAGCCGTTTAGTTAATCCGCAATACTGCCGTCTGTCAGGTTATTATTTTATTCGGATTAAGTGCGCCGGTAATCCGGAATTAGGCTGCCGTCTGTCTAGGCTATTACCCTGACAGATGGCTATATTGCGGATTAAGTAAACAGCTGATTGCTGTTTTAGTAGCTTTACATTACAATTTCTGACGTCTGTCACTCTAGATATGAGAAAATATACAAGAAGTACGCGAATTGAAAACTATCAGAAACTTGAAAATTAACATTCAGAGTACGCAATTGACAGCTGGATTTATTTGTTCACCAACGCTTCAAAAAATTGTTGAAATTTTTTTGTTAGCGAACACACCTATTATTTTGTAAGTTACATGGAGAAAAAATTCACAATAGAAAACAGCTGTTAATTTTCACCAGTATTGCCATAGCAAATTGCTCTAATCCTCTTTATTTTGAGAATTAACTCTAGAGCTAATGCGGACTAGCTGCAGTTAATGCCCGAGTTAATTCGGATTAACACTGCCGAATGTCTAGGCTATTACGAGCACCGTCCTCTGCGATTTATAATTTGTTTATTGCACTTAATTGTGTACATAAATTAAGTACCTGCTGACTTTTTTACAAATCCGTATGAGAAAATATATTAACTCTGAAAGTTTATTAAATATGATTTTAATGGTGGTATTGTTTTTTGGCACATGCAATAGACAACCTGGATGAAAAAGTAAAGTTGTCCTTACAGTCGGTTCAGGTCTATCAGTTTTTGCTAATATTCAAGAGAGCAGTTTGAAGTTAGAATGGATATATAAACAATTTTATACAAAACTTTAAAAAATTCAAATAGGGTTATAGGTTATCCATGAAATGATAGCTTCACCATTTCCATACTTGCCCATCCTCATAAGAGATTAGGGATTTTGGGTGGATATTTCCGTAATTTTCTTGTGCCTCGCCATTATCCGGGTAAACTTATTTCTCAGTTGACAAGTTCCAAATATTTCCTCTTTGCTCTCAGAACACTCACGCTTTCTAGCATTTCATTTTTATTCTTCCTGTCCATGGTTTTATATTGGCTGGCAATGAATCTGTTTAATAATACTGTGTGCTCTACCTTATCTGGTGCATGTTCTATTTCCCCTTATTAATAGAGCTCTGTAAAAAACTCAAAAAGACTGATGCCACAAAAGTTTCTGCCATTCGGAACTGGCTAACATAAGTAAGTCCCTTTCAATGCTCTCTGTATTTAACACATACAACAGCACTTGAAGAGAAGTTCGGTGGTAACACAATGGGCCTTTCTGGTCTAAGTCTGGCCCAAGTCTGTTGGAAATCGACAAAAAACCTTGTAGATGGGCAGGATTTGATCTTAAAGATTTCTTTCAAACATACTTAACCCCATATCCCCAACCACCGGAGTTAAATATATGACTGACCATAATTCATTTTCCCCAAACTTTCGCCATATGCTCATACAAAATGGACGAAGCAAAACACCTCAAAACAAACCACTTCCATTTGTATTCTAATGAAGACATGAAATATTGTTTACCGGTGATATAATTCTTGATTAATTTCAAGCATCTTTCGTCAATATTGCTGATCCACCGAAACTTGGGCATAGTGGAGATATACTAATTTAGCTTTGGCAGTCGTTGAAAGCAGGCAAGGTTTATCTTCTTTAATTAATATGGCAAATGGGGACGTCTGTTGACAAAACACTGATTTCTTAGATTTTTTTGATGCGAGGAATTCATATTGGGTATTAATTTTATCATCACATTTTACACTGGTTTTTACAATTTTTACATTAACGTCTTACCGCACCATCTGGTGTAGGCTTTAGAGCAAGGGTGCACAACATTTTTTTTAAATGGACCAGAATAAACTTGACGTTTTTTTCGGTGGGCCATAGTACAAAGTTAATTGACATTTTCTTTTGACCTGTAATATTTTAATCTACAAATATGAATATGTCAATATGTTGAGCCAAATAAAGAATAAATATGCTTTGCATTATCAACTAAATTTGGAAATTCTTCAACCCACAGATTTTTACAAAACTCTTGGACAGGCGAAATATTTCTTCTAACATCTCGCGGGCCGATTTGAAGCCTCCATCCATCCACGTCAATTAAAATTCAATATGCATGGGCAATGTGTCACATATATTTCGATAATAAGAGCACAACATGAGCAACTAATGGCGATTTCAAATCCGATCTATACAAAAGAAAGATCCTCTATAATAATATATAAATATGTGTCACTGAAAGCCCCGAAGGGCTCATTGCCCGAGCTTCTCTTCCATTACTGTTCTGCGTGTTAAATTTTGGACAGTATTCGAAGGGACCTACTTATTTTAGCCAGTTCCGAACGGCAGAACCCTTGTGACATCACTTTTTTCTGAGCTTTGTCACAGAGTTCTTTTAGAAGTTTTTTCATGGCAAGTTGTTACTGTCGGAGAATCGCCAATTGCTTGCCGACAGGTGGGTACCGTTCGAAAGAATAATCTTTTCGATATTAAATTTGTTACGCATCAGTCGGGGGCTGAACCACGACCTACAGATCAGAAGGCCAACACACTAACCACTGAGCTACGGCACCCACTTAGTATAGATCCTCTATACTATGTGGTTTATTTCAAAACCTTCTCCTCATATGCAACATCCGCTGCAGCATCGATTAGAAATATTGTATACGACGACTTCGAGCATTTGATTGTAGATTTTGCTATAATATTTTCAATAATGAAATATGCCCTTCTGGATTACCAGAGTACAAGCTTAAATCCGCTGTTTGCTCGTAGATGGCGTTAGTGAGCATATTATCGACTGTGCATCCTTTTTTTATGAGTTCGACACCTGTTTACATCAATTAGTAAACATCATACAACAACATATATTTTTCCTCGTATAATCATGTCTACTTTCGTGCCAGAAAAAAAGCAAATGAGGGAAGCTCTACTTTTTTGCTTCAATTTGAAGAAATCTGCTGCTGAGTCGTATCGAATGCTGGTGGAGACAGTGCGAAAACCACTTGCAGAGACTGGTTTCGTAGGTTCAAAGAAGGCCATTTTGACTCGAGTGACAAGAAGAGTGAAAATAGACCCAGAAAAATTGAGGGCCATGATTTGCAGGCTTTTTTGGATGAGGACGATACCCAATCGCAAAAAATGCTTGTTGATCGGTTAGGTGTTACTCAAAAAGCCATTTCCATACGTTCACGAGCCATGGGGAAGGCTCAAAATTTTGGAAAATGGGTACCCCATGAATTGAACGATAGGCAAATGGAGCGACGCCAAAACACATGCGAAATCTTGCTTGCTAGACAAAAAAGAAAGTCGTTCCTGCATCTTGTGTTGACTTGCGATGAAAAGTGGATATACTTTGAGAATCCTAAACGAAAAAAATCGTGCGTCGATCCCTGCCAGCCAGCAACTTCTTCTCCAAGATCAAATCGCTTTGGACGCAAGACGATGCTGTGCGTTTGGCGGGATCAGCAGGGTGTCATCTACTACGAGCTGTTGAAACCTGATGAAACTGTCAATGCTCACCGCTACCACCAACAACTAGTGAAATTGCGCCGTACTTTGGGTGAAAGAAGGCCTGGTTATGAACAAAGACATGAGAAGCTGATATTTCTACACGGCAACGCCCCATCGTACACGTCAGAACTGGTGTAAAACTACTTGGACACACTCAATTGGGAGGTGCTACCTCATCCCGCTTATTCACCAGACCTGGTCCCTTCTGACTATCACCTGTTTTCGTCGATGGGTCACGCGCTCGCCAAACAGCACTTCGATTCGTATGAAGACGTCGGAAAACGGCTTGACGAGTAGTTTGCCTCGAAAAATGAGGAGTTCTTTTGGCATGGTATACACAATTTGCTCGAGAGATGGGAAAAATATATAGCTAATGAGGGCAAATATATAGCTAAAAAAATATATAGCTAATGAGGGTCGGCAAAATCCTCCACTGAACCCGCCTCGAGGGTGCCGACTGTAAATAGATACCACAGTTTAGCCTGTACGATGTCAGGCGGTATCTAGCTAAGATAAGGGTAAGTTGGTGAGTGTTTGTTACTCTTCAATAGTACAGCATTCGGCAACGTACTCTTATCATGGTCGGAGATGAGGGGCTGGATTAAGGTGTTAAGCGATCCGTGCCGAAAATCAGCCTGGCTGGGGGCCCCTTTTTCAAATAGCCCAGTCGCTAACGTGAGCTTACGGATACCTGGCGCCCTCCGTAATAATTAGCCTTACCTGCGTACTGCGAATCTCTGCGCAGGCGGACATTTATTTCTTCGCAACTCGTGGGAACAAGATTGATTCTAAAAACCCAAAAACTGGATCTGGGGTTCCGGGGGTGTTAACGGGAAGAACGGCGGACAATAAGGCTTCACCAGAGGCCGAGCTGTTAGCTGCACCACTCGTTCCCACCTATGGAACTCGGAACGAAATTCCTGCAATGGCGGACAGCACTGCCTCATACGAAGTAGTGCTGGTAGCCACGGCGGGAAAAGTAGTGGAGGGGATGGCGGAAAATGAGGCTTCCATAGAAGCCGAGCTTTTAGCCAGCCCAAAATCAATGGCAGCATCTGTTGCGGCGGACGGAACGGGTCTCGGAAGACCTAAGCCGGCGGCTGCGACGGTGTTGAATAAAGAGGACGGTGTCACCAGGTCGGCAGGGAAGCCGGTTTGGAGGCAGCGTAAAACATCTGGCCGAACATCTGATGGTGTGGACGAAGACGATGCTAGTGGAGCGGAATCGTTAGCTTTATCAGGTGTAAGCGAAGAGGACGGAGTCTCAAGAGCAGAGCGAATCCTGTTGAAGAAACGGGAGAAGCAGAGCGAAAGAGACAACGTAAAAAGGCCATGAAGTCGTCGGAGAAGACCATTGAGCAGCTCTCGGGCCAACTCAGTGGACTTCTGCAAGATGAGTCGACCTTGGAGGTGGAGAACTCGGGGAAGAGGTTCAGGGGCGATAGCTCCGGAACCACTTTGAAAAGTTCAATGCCTGAGGAGCCTCATCCGAAGACGGCGGAGGGGCCAATTGAGGTGGATGCTGGGAAGGATGGACAACCGTCTCTTGAGAAGGTTGATAATTCTTCCACGCAGACACCAAAAGGGGCAAATGCTCGGAGAAATGGACGGCCAATTATAAAGGCCGTCAGTCGCTCCGAAAGGGGCTCGAGGCCCAAGCCTAACACGGGTAGAGTAGCTCTGGGAACGACGGGACAGGGAAATCCGACGTCGGGAGGTGATGAGCGGGGTGGACAATCTGGAAAGATTGTTAACCCAGCGGACTTACAGTCCTCGCATGCGGTACCTGGGCCGAGCGGTCTTGGCAGAGCGCCTAAACGTCGGGCTGAACAGGCAAAGGGGAAGACTTACGCTCAAGTAGCGGAAGCTGACCTCGTTATGGGAGTCATGGACTTGTCACTAGAGGGGTTTCTGGAGGATACTCATCTGAGTACCTTCAAGGTATCTTTGTTGGATGCCATGGAGTCCCTTGAAGACGACGTCAATGACATTGGATTTGTCGGCAGGGCAAGGGTGGAGAGCGGATTGATTGTACTAAGGTGCAAAAATCAGCTATCTAAGCAATGGCTGTGCAAGACAGTGGAGCACCTAACCGGTTTGTGGGAGGGTGCGAAGCTCAAATGTGACAGCCTAACTGCCTTGTCGACAAAGAGGAAGATGGTGATTGTTGCTCATGGCAATGCTGTGGCCAGCGACATCATCCTCAGAAGGCTGCAGTGCCAGAACGTCTGTGTGAAGGACACTTCCAAATGGAGTGTTATCCGCACAGAAGGGTTTGGCGAGGCAGAAAGGGCAGGTGTTGTACTCACCGTGCTGTGTCCTAAGGAGGACGCGGAGGCCGTCAGGATCGCAGGGGGGAGACTCAACTGCGGTCTTGAACAGGCCGTCGTTAAATTAAATTCATTAAATTAAATTCATTAAGGATGCAGTATGAGGGGTGTGACGCAGCTCCTGGCGTGGGGCTAGTGGCAGATTCTGCAAGGAAGAAGCCATTAGGGCGGGAGGTGGGCCCGTGCCAGGAACCACTAAATGTGTGTCAACTCAATATTCACCACAGCAAAGCAGCATCAGCAATGATGGAATGATGGTGCGGAGCTTCGATGAGGATGAGCTTGACATTGCACTAGTTCAGGAGCCCTGGATTCTTCATGGAAGGATCAAAGGCCTATCTGCACAAAAGACCACTTTGTTTTATCCACAAACAGAGGGGAAGTTGAGGACATGCATTTTAGTTAGACATGGGATACGTGCGATTCTAATGTCTAACTTGTGTTCACCGGATCTCACAGTAGTGAGAATAGGTGACGGTGCGGGATCATTTATGATCGCATCAGCATACCTTCCATACGATTCTCCACACGAACCACCTTCGAGAGAGGTGGAAGCTCTAGTGAGATTCTGTGATGGTAAGGGGGTTGGTCATTGATGTTACTCTGACGAATGTTAAAATGTTGGATAGGATTTTGGACTGGAGGGTTGTGGATAGACTAACCATGTCGGACCACAGGGCCATTCAGTTTGGGATTACGTCCGATAAAAGATATAGGAACGACTGTAGAATGGTAAGGATACCGAAACGAACGGATTGTACAAGGTACTGCGAAGTTCTTGAGGAATTATTGCCAAGGAAGTTTAAGAGACCTAGAACAACTGCAGATGTTGAGTATCAGGTGAGGGCTATCAGCTCAGCCATGATCAAAGCATTTGAAGCTTCATGTCCTCTGACGGTAGTGGACGAAGGAGATCCCACTCCATTTTGGAATGGGGAACTGGAATCCATGAAAAAGGAGACAAGGAAGGCTTTTAATCGTCACATGAGAGGGGACCCCAACGCATGGGACGACTACAAGTCAAAGAAAAGGGAGCTGAAGAAGACTCTACGCAACCGTAAAAGAAAAACGTGGAGGGAATTTTGCTCAAATATGCAAGATATGACCGATGTATGTAGATTACAGAGGATCATATCAAAGGACCCGGTGTCAAAGTTGGGATTAATTCGCAAAACGAATGGATCCTTTACAGAGACAATCGGAGAGTCACTGAAATACCTGATGGAGGTGCATTTTCCAGGAAGCTTTAGATCGGAAGATTCTTGGGAAGCCACCCGCAAGGGTGCAAACAGGAATGAAAGTTTGGAAGCTGAAAGGATAGTCACCAGAGATGGAGTGATAAACGCCATTAAGCGTTTCTCTCCATTCAAAGCAGCGGGTACAGATGGGATATTTCCAGCCCTACTTCAGTGGGGAGCAGAAGCTCTGGTAGACAGGCTTCTGGGAATATTTACTACTTGCCTGGCTACAGGATATATCCCGACTCAATGGAGAGAGACTAAGGTTGTCTTTCTTCCAAAGCCGGGAAAAAGGGACTACTCAGAGGCTAAATCTTTCCGGCCGGTTAGCTTGACCTCCTTTCTGCTTAAATGTATGGAAGGAGTACTGGCGGACTACATGGAAAGGACAACGCTTCTGACAAAACCACTGAGCAGGTGTCAGCACGCGTACAGAGCTGGCAAATCCACTGAAACGGCCCTGCACGAACTCGTTCGCGTAGCGGAGAGGGAACTGTCTTGTGGAGGGATATCTATGTCTACTTTTATGGATATAGAAGGTGCCTTCGATAAGATTGGTTTCGATAAGCCAAGGATGGCCCATGCTGGGTGGATGGGTGGACAGCATGCTGAGGAAAAGGGCAATAAACTTTCAAAATGGAAGTTTCAGACTCAGAGGTAGGGTAGTCAAAGGGTGTCCACAGGGGGGAATATTATCGCCCATCCTTTGGAAATCACGGTCGATTCCCTACTTCAGCTTCTGGACTCAAAAGGCATACACACCGTCGGGTATGCAGATGACATAGCGGTAACGGTGATTTATGATACCATGAGAGGTGCACTCAAAATGGTTGAAGGATGGTGCACGGAACAAGGTCTCTCTGTAAATGCTAGTAAGTCGGAAACAGTACTCTTTACTAAAAGGAGGACTGGACTAACAATAGACCCTCTTAGGCTTTTTGGATCGAACATCAACGTATCCAAGGAAGTAAAGTATCTAGGTGTCATCCTGGATAACAAGCTGACTTGGAATAGTCACGTCGATGACAAGATTCAGAAGGGCAAGCGGGTATTGCATGAGTGTAAGAGAGTGTTCGGTCTCATGTGGGGAATCACTCCCAGAGCAGCGCACTGGATCTACACAACGATGGTCAGACCCTTAATAACATATGCTGCTGTGGTCTGGTGGCCTAAGGTCACCCAAAAGACCGCGAAAAGCAAGTTAGATAGAGTACAAAGAATGGCTTGTATTGGGATTACCGGAGCTATCCGGACGACCCCAGCAGAAGCATTCGAAGTCTTTCTCGGGCTGCTGCCGTTGGACTTGCATATTATGAAGTCAGCGGCATTAACAGCATTACGTCTGAAGACAGCCAATAATTGGTATGGATTCGGCACAGAGAGGGGGCACAGGGGCATCCTGTCACTGCTATATAGCAGTGTAAAGGAGGCTCAGATGCCAATGGAGGGAATGGGTAGGCTGAAGATGACTGAAAAGTCACACAGAACACTCATTGAAGACGGCCTCACACATGATGTATGTGAGGAAAATGACATCAGTATTTTTACAGATGGTTCATTAATGGATGGCAGAGCGGGTGCTGGAATCTTCTCTAAATAGTTGGGACTGGCATGCACTCTGAATCTGGGAAGATACGTATCGGTATACCAAGCAGAAATGCTAGGTCTAATGCATGCGCTAGACCATCTACTGGATGGAAAGGTGCAAGGTAAGAAAATCTTGCTAGCACTCGATAACCAGGCGGTGGTCAGGCGGCTGCAACAACCTACGGTATCTTCTAAGTTGGCGCTCGAATGTGTTCAGAAACTTAATGGGTGTGCCCGTAGTAATGCGATTACTCTTATGTGGGTGAAGGGACACATTGGTATAGAACAGAATGAAGCTGCAGACTCCTTGGCTAGACAAGGATCTGAAGCTGAATTTTATGGACCGGAACCAGTAGTTGCTCTCAGCAGCGGGACGGTGAAGGCAAAGGTCGAAGAGTGGATAAAGAAACTTCATCTCACGAGATGGGAGAACAGCAAAGGCTTCGTTGAGGCTATCAAAGGGCAGTGAATCGGGGAGGGCTCTCAGTCTAGGACGAATGACTCTAAGCTGGTTGACTGCATTAATAACTAGGCATGGCAATTTCAGGTACCACCTCAGCAAGATGGGTCTTGTTGATGGGGAGGATGCTGATTTTACAGATTATGCATGGAAGAGGCAGAGACAGCGGCGCACATAGTGTGCCAGTGTCCTGCATTGGCAAGCAGGAGGATGTCCACACTGGGTCGCCAATTTATTGATGAACTCGAAATGTGGAACATACCCCACAAAGAGATGCATGAAATAACGCGTGATGTTATTATGAGAAAGGAAGTAGAAGAATTCTGCAACCGAACAAATAATTAACACACGATTTGAGGGACGAAAAGTGACCCATATAAGTGGTCTGAATCGGCTAATCCCTAAATTTATAATATATATAGCTAATGAGGGCAAATACTTTGAATAAATTAATTTTTGGCTTTCTATGAAAAAAAAAATGTATTTTTTTTACCGAAAAACAGCGGATTTAAGCTTGTATAGCTGGTATAGGACAATTTTACAATAGTTAATAAGTTTCAACTGAAATTCGATTGCATTGGAAGTAATTGAGGTGGATATCAAGCTAAGCGGACCATAATTGTTTTTTCTCGTCATATTTCCTGAACATACTTACCTCCTACATATTTCTACTTCTTTGAGCATTCTACAAAATTGGCATTTTTATAAATTTCACTCCAACCGCATCCGCATCAAATATATGATCGACCACCCATTAATTTTTATAGCTCAATATCCTTTCTGAATTTCTTATCAGATCATCATTCTTCACATATCGCCTCCATAAAATGGATCTAACTGAAGAGCCACTCACAGTAAAAGGAAAATATTCAGAATGACCATCCTCAGATGGTGTGACTTTACGATTTTTGTTGTTTAGTGGCTGCAATGATGTCTATAAAGAGAATATATGATTACAGTGCCGATTTATTTATCAAATCTAGGTACACATAATATATAATAACATATTTTAAAAAAATTAGTGCTGTGTGTATTAATCTGTGCAATAATATCTGCTATGGCTTTAAGCAATCAATCTTGAATGGAAGTGCTTTAGAAATTGTTCTATCTCCGGCTATATTGAAGTTACGGGAATTGCCGATTGCCAAACCAGATCAAAATTTATTTATACTGACGCCGATAGTACCAAAATAATTCAAATGAAAGAGTGCACAACGATATAATAACAGCTACGCCGTATCCAATTAATACCAAAGATATATCTGTAACGCTTAGAGCGGTGAAATCATTAATCTCACTTTTATCTGCAATTTTAGCACGACCAATTTGAACCAACTCCCAAAATGAACGTTTAGCCCAATACATTATCAATCCTGATTGAGTAGCTCGCCCAATTAATGTATTCATCGATGTTAGAAATATTGAATTTGCTTGAAACAATAAAAATGTTGGATTATTTTTTATTATATAATACTCTGATAATTGAAATAATGGCTTCCGTGAGAACTGTTGTACGTCCTCATAACCAACCCATTTTACCGATGGCACCGGGTATGCATAGCGTGTGTCCAAAGAATCGCGTAATCCAAAAAATTCGTCATACGTCTCCACTATAGAAACAATATCGAAAAATTCACTTTCCACCGAATACGATTTGACTCTTTCAATTTCTTCAGGAACCATTTTAATTTGAAGACCTGCTCGTTGAAGATCGTCAAGTGTTCGAATAGGTGGAAACCTCGGTGGCTCGGTACCAAAAGTTTGCAAATATGCCACATACGATGTATTGAAAATCAAACCAGAAAAGGTAATAATTAAATAAATTACACTCCGAATACCAACAAAGTTGCTCTCCATAACAAATGGCTGACCCAAGAAGGCATTTACTAAATTATGATTGACCATAAAAGTGCTCAAATCACGTACTCTTTGTCCACGCAAATACAATGCAAGTGTTGTGGAAAACGATGACGCCATCAGTGCTACAAATACTAATAGCATGGTACTGCAATCGAAAATGATGACATAAAAAAGATAGCTAGGAATTTGTTTGGACACTGGCACCATAATACACCAATCCGTAGGCTCAATTGAGTTACTAAAACTCAAATTCAGTCCTTTTCTCATTGTAAATGTTGCCGTTGTCGTATCGAATGTCCCATTTTCAATCATTTTAATTGCATCATCTCTTTTCATAAACGTGTGTAGCAATTCCCGGAGAGGATATGTTAACGTCGCATTATGTTTTCGGGCATACTCTATCAAGAGCTTTGCACTGTAGCCACTTAATATTATATTTTCCTCTGATTCTTTTAATATAAAATTCTGTAGTGGTATATCTTCCGGACGAACTTTTATTGGATGGCCATACATATTATGTGTGTGATCAGGAAAGAATGAAGATTGATTTGAATTGATATTTTCGACTCTCAGTGCAGTTGCTGGAAAAATTTGTAGTGTGTAGTATTGTTTCGTCCTCAACACAGATGACGTTATGATAATTACATTCGTTGCTTTGTTGTCTGAGCAAAATTTCATGATCCTCTTCACATACAACTCATCCACTTGTGGTGTATCCAATAAAAGTATATGACGAATTTGCAAATTTTTAAACAGATTTTTCCATAATTTTTGTAATAGCTGTTGGTCATTCTCTTCATTGTGAATCAATCTGACGATAGCCAACAAATCGCGATTAAAATTCTCAGCCAGTGGCAATACGCTTTCTTGATTCAATAGCAATATAGGGACTCCATTAGTTCTCTGGTTCAGTTGTATTAATAGTCAATCCGTGTTGAAGAAATCATTTGATGTGATGTTATCATTATTCGCATATATTATGGAATTATAATTTTGCTCTTTAAAACTCAAATCGCAAATATGTGTCACCATTGAACTCAGTTGATTCTCGATGAAAAATACTTGAACAAATGCTAAAAGAGCTGACATATTGCTGTGGATTGTTAATTCAAAACTAAAGAACTTAATGGAAAATACTATTCATTAATACATTTGCTCTCATGGTGGGTTTATAGTAAAACCGATGACAATAACACACTAGGGTCCCATAAACAGCACTCTGATTAGTTACTCTATGTAGCATTGATTTTATGCGTGGGTGAATTCTGTACCATACAATGGGAATTTGCTGTAACTAATTACATTATTCACATTTGGAGTCTTCTTAAATATGATGGCCAACCTCTACAAGAGGATCACGTAAATAAGTCCTAATGGGTCCCTAATTATGCAAGAATAGCTTAGTCTAATCCTAACTCTGGGGGAAAAAAATCTTTATTTTAAATACTTTTCTTTCAAAATACGCGCTTATTTTCATATTTTCACAGAATTTAGTTAAATACTTATATTTCGTAACTGCTACAAAATTTACACGGGATAATAATTTCATTGATGGTGTTTTCGTTTTTTTTTTCGTTTTATTTTTTTCGTGGTGTTTTCACAAGGTAACGCGCCTAACTGCCTCAACCGCGTGGGGCTAGCGCAATACTTGTTGAACTCGTCACTCACTGGCTATCATGTAGTTTGTTCTAAGCGCTATATGATGACACCTTTATTTGTTAATGAGGGGTAGTCATGTAGCGTAGACTTTTGTCATTGAATTTTTTTCGTTTTATGTTAATAACTTGTTAAGTTTTTAATGAAATAAGATAATTTTTGCTATGTAATAATAAAAACATATTTAAAATAAAATTGCATCATTACTTCTTTTCATTATGCTTTTGGACATGTCAGATAGCAGAAATGGTCGCCGTACGTAGACTTTTGTCGCTCACTGTATATACTCAAGGGTTTTGAATATTTGGTGTTAGGTCCGTATATTCCCGCCCTTGTGCCATTATCGGTCTTTGACCCGCCAGAGTAACGCATAATTGTCTATTTTTTAAGAGTGTGAGTGGAAATAAAAAGGCATGGATGACAGCAGAGATATGTATCGCAATTTTGATGAAAAAATGGGTCAACAAAATTGTAAATGTGCTCTTATAGTATAGATAATTCTTATTCCCAAGCTCCCTGTACGTATACCGTGGTAAAAGTCTACTCAGCTTTGCATACAAGGTCCTATCGAGCGTACTGTGTGAAAGATTGATGCCTGTGCTTAACAACCTGATTAGATCTTATCAGTGTGGCTTCGGACCTGGTAAATCTGCCATCGGCAAGATTTATATATAAATCCTGAAGAAGACCCAAGATAAACAGATCGACACACAATCCATTTTTAGATTATAAAGCCACGTTCGAGAGTCCGGTAAGGGATTACCTCTAAACAACAATGTCTGAGTTCGGTATTCCTGCGAAGCTCATTCGTCTGTGCAGAATTACACTGTATAAATCCCGTTGTACACTGAAAATTGGGAAAGATCTCTCCACGTAGTTTAATAGCGAACGAAGTTTTAGACAAGGCCATTCGTTATCGTCCGAATCCTTCAATTTTATTTTGGAGAAAACAATACGAGCTGCTGATCTATGATAGAATGGCAATATCTTCAACATCAAATCAAAGCGAATGCTGGTTATAGTGAAATAATCAGCATGGGCACACGAGAAGTCAGTGCAGCATTCTCAGAGTTGGAAAGAAAGTCGCGTCGAATGGGTTTTACAGTGACCAAGAGCAAGACAAAGTACCTAGTGTCAGCAAACAAGGAGTCCCAACGTCTTGTACAGCACGTCACTGTTGACAACTACGCTTTTGAAGTGGTGAAGAACTTTGTCTATCTGGGAACCAACATTAATACCTGTAATGACATCACCCCGGAGATATTGCGAAAGATCACTCTTACTACCAGGTTGCACTTTGGGCTAAGTAAGCAATCTAGCCCTCTCTCGAGAAACGAAAACCACACTTTACAAGTCTCTCATCATGCCTGTCCGTACATATGGCACCGAAGCTTGAACAATTTCCACCTCAGACGAGAGAATGCTCTAATTCCTCGAAAGAAAAGTCCTACGCAAGATCTTTGAACCTATTTCCGTTGGTGACAAGTATCGAATAAAGGTACAATGAAAGGTCAGGTGGTTTAACGTGGATGGCTACCAGTTTTGATTTTACACCACAGTGCTTTATAAACACAGCGTATCAAATTAAGCGTTGATAAGCGCCCCGAAGGACTAGAGACAAACGACTACTAGCCCTATGGTACCAATTCGGGGCACGAGAATATTCCTTGGTAAGGATCGAGGCCCATCTTAAACCTTTGCTGGACTATAGAGTCCAACACCTGGTTAAGAATGCAACTCCACACCGAGTATCGGCTCTACCTGCGTACCTTTGGGTATAAACCACAGCCACCCCAAAGTTCCCCGAAGGGCCATTTCCAACGCTCAAGTTGGAAACGGGCTCCTAATCCCCATGGTACCAGATTAAAGCCTCCTGCCTAGCTTCAACACAACGACAAAACATAACAACATAAAACAAGTACAACGGAGCAAAAACAAAAGAAGAAACATTCCAATACACGTCAAAGGAAAAAATAAAACAAAAATAACTCCCATGTCGGCAAGGCCGGTAGAGGTTTTTGGTTTTTCAACAGAATAGCTGTGCCTCGACTAACAGCCGAAGCGCCACTGCTGACACCGCACCCCCCTATTGCATCAACAACGAAATTAAACAATACGTAAATGAATACAACGAAGATAATGAAAAACGATAACGGCGATAATGTCGAACGACGAACGACGAACCAACAATGACACTGCTTACTACGGAGAATGGCAAAGGACATCGACATTTTCTCCCCCGCAAACATCCATCGCTCACTCATCAGTACCCCAAAAAGAAAACAAACACATAGACAAGCTCATACGCCGCTTAAACACTAAATTTGCAAATTCACTCATTGCAGCAACAGAGTCACTTGACAAACAATACACCACTAACATTCAAACGCCCATCGCTATGTGTAATCCCCATCCTTTCAAGACTACGAAAGTCATCATAGATGGGGCAATCACATAGGATGTGCGCCCAGTCCTCCAACTCGGCCACACAAACACATCCCCCACAGTCATTCAGGCGCCTTTACAATTTAGAAACGCATTTAATGGGCCATGGCCCGTCAGCAGAAACCCCATTAACCTTTTTAATGAATTCATAAGTAACATGTCTGGTGGAGGTACTGTCCCACCACGCTTGCCATTTTGATAACACACATTCACGTACGATCCTCTTACTCTCAAGATAGCCGCGGTCAACATCCGAACTGGTTATCCATTCATACTGCAGCAGAAGTAGATTCATAACCCTCCTAATTCTGAACATAATAGCCCGTTCAATGACTAGTAAGTCCAGAGAAGGGACACCCATCAACACCTGCATTGCGTCAGTGGCCACCGTGCGGCACACCGACAAACAGGCCAGAAGCATCACACGCTGACACGAAAGCAAACGTACCCTGGCACCAGACCGGATGACCGTTTCGTACGACACCGACGACCTATAAGTAGCACAGGCTATCAACAGACCGCGGTAAATGATACAAACCGTCCTCCGGCTGAGGCCCCAATCACACCTCAGAATCAAGCGTACTCGCCCGACAACATTAAACATACGCTCTTTCATTTTGACCAAATGAGTCATAAAACTCATTCGTTCATCCATTCTCAATCCCAAATATGTTTTATCTGTCACATATTTGAGATGACTTCCATTCAATCGAACATCGGTGGCCAAAACGCCGACAACCTACCCTTAAGCAGCATTATCACCATCTTGTCCACCCCAACATTAGACCCCCAAGTATTAAAAAACTCGAGCAGTTGTTCCCCAGATCTCTCTAGTGCGCATCTGGATTGGCCTTCCAGTAACAGTAAAAGGCCATCAGCATACGCACAAAACTTACACAATGGCTTGAGCTGTCATAGCAGGGTATCAAGCATGAGGATCCAAATAAATGGACCACATATTGAACCCTGCGGATAGCCACGAATCACACTAATGTTAACACGATCATTCATACCTTTTCCACAAGCTAACTTCCTGACAGTCATGCTCAATCAATCGTTCAATCACGCGCAGGTAATCAAACTCACCCTTAAAATCAACAAACACACCAAGTGCATACTTGCTCGCGCTATCACGCATGGCCTTTTTAACATACATCCTAACATTCTCAACACTACGACCCATTCGAAACCCAAACTGCCTATCCGAAAGCTGATCGATTTCCTGAAGCCGTTCCACCATGACCCTTTCCAGTACCTTGCCAAGCACCTGTAAAAGACTGATGCCCCGATAAGACCTAGTATTACTCCGTACCTTATCAAGAGACTTCAGGAGAACTACCACCCTAGCAATTTTCCACTCACGTGGAAAAATTCTCTCCCAAATGCACTTATCATAAATGACCTCCAGATACTCTGGAATGGCCTTCCAGAGAGACTTGCACATCTCACCTGTCAACCCATCCATACCCGGAGACCGCTTAGACCTAACCAGGACAAAGATACCCCAATTCCCCGACATCTATAGGAGGAATCGGCCTCTCCACAAGAGGACGCACCGGGTCCACCGCCCTAGGAAAAACTTCACTCAAGAGAACATTCACACAATCCCTCCATGTTGACCATGTATCATCGCCAACACGGAGGGCACACACATCCACTGTTTTCTTGCCCAGAAAAATTTTCATAACTTTACCCCACGGATCATCTCTATTGTCCCTAACAAATTTTAGCCACTCATCCTCCTTCACACGCACAATTATCTCCTTACACTCTTTCATACCCCTACAAAACTCCATTCTGCACTTGGATACATTCTCAGATCCAACCAGTTATCGGGCCACCAAATTCTCAGAATTGTCCGTAGGCATCTGTTTACAAATATCTGCAGCTTATTAGTTGTTTCTCTGGACACCAGCCATGTTTCGGAGCCGTATAGCAGAATTGTCTTTACGTTGGACTTGAAGAGTGGTTTTTTGTGGCTTTGCTTAATTCGCAAAAGAGCCCCTTGCCTTCCATATCCTCGAGTCAATATCACATTTGGTTCCTCCATCATGTGAAATTAGACTGCCCAGATATGTGAACTGGGAAACTTCTTTAATATCCTCATTATAAACTTTAAATGATGTAGGTGGGGTGTTGATGTTCAAAGCTCTTGTCTTGCCATCGTTAATCTTTAGGCCGACATTGCTGCCTGAGCATCAATTTTAGTTTGCATGTGGTTCTTCTAGCTGGAAAATAGAACGATGCTTAAAGATGCTGCATATTAATAGGCTGCCACAAAATACCTTTACCAGGTTTCACGCCAACCGCCGAATTTAAAACATCGTCAATGACGATAAGAAATAGTAAGGGCGATAGAATGTATCCTTGCCGAACTCCTGCAGTGGGATTTATTGGATTTGATAGTACTCCATCATGCAGGACTCTACATTGGAATGCCATATATTGTGTTCAAATAAGTCTGCATAGCTTATTTGTATACCCATTCGGCTTAAAGCATACCAGATATTCTCATGACGCAGTCGGTCGAATGCTTTTCAATGTCAACAATATCATATGCAACGGTTCCTGTAGTTCGTTTACCTGCTCAGCTATGATACGTAGAGTGGCTATGTGATCTATACACGATCTATTTTGTCTAAAGTCTATTTGGAGTGAATTTCGCTTCATTGCTTGCAAACACAATTGAGTCATAGCTTGGATCTTTTAGTGCAACATTTGCCATATAAGTCAACATTGAACTTAGCTCATTTTCCAGTAATATTGCTTGAACGAAACTTATTAAAGCGAACATTGTTGAACGACTCTCTATTTGCTTGACAAAAATAAAACTAATGAAGAATATTGCTACTTAAATTCTCAATTAGTGTTATGCACATGGTCCCTTGTGGTTGGTAATTTTTTTATTGCACTTAATTGTGCATTTACATTAAGGAATGATATGAATTCTTAATTGATACGATACTGTGGAATTAGGAAATTAATATCACATCTACCTCCCATAGAAACATTACTATTGAGCTCAAATGTATCAGACCATTTTCAGCAAAAAATTAACATAATCGAAAATATTGCATAGTAATAGTATAAAAACCAAGCCTGTCTTCCATACAAAAGTATGTTTCAGTTTGCGTTTCCGTTTGGTTTTTGCTCAGGTGGAATCATCGGTCCGTACTTCTTCCAAACGAAGCTGATGGCGCCGTCTCTGTCAATGAACGCACCCGAAAATAGTTTCGTCAATTAGAAATTCCCAGCATGTTCATGTTCTCTACTGGAGGTTAGGTCCGCCCTTCTGCGGTGCCCACCAGCAAGTTCTGAATAGAAGACCTTCTTAGCTAAGCTTCTAGAAGAACTCTGTGACTCTCTTTTAATACTTCTAATTTAACAAACCAACAGTACAGGAAGAGAAGGTCGGCCTAGGGGCCCTTCGGGGCTTGTAACTGCCACATATTTATTTAATTCGGTTTTATTTAGCTGAGGTGTTTTCCTCCAATCGCTAGGCATAACCCATAGGCCCAAAGATTTTGCGTAGAACTTTTTCCTCGAAAACTCCGAGCATTCTCTCATCTGAGATGGTAATTGGCCTCGATGCCATATGTATATGAAGAGAGGCGTGGTGAAAAACTTGTAGAGTGTCGCTTGCGTTCGACTTCTCAATAGCTTACTTAGCCCAGACTAATACCTGTTAGCATGATTGATCTTTCGCAAAATCTCATTATTTGTGTAATGCTGGCTCCAAATAAACAAAGTCCTTCATTACTTCAAAAGCGTAGTTATCAACAGTGACGTGACCTACACTTGAGGAATCAAATATTTACAAAAATCCCTACTGGGTACACATATTCGATCTATAAGTTGTACATTTGACAAAATTTCGTCATTATATTTTTAATATTTTCGCTTTTGCATTTTGATACGATCATTACTTAAGGTACATAATTGCACAATTAAGTGCAATCAGAATATTATGATACCAATCCCAAAGGAATGTGTCCATACTGCTAATCGAGCACTTAAAAGTTTCATTTTACTCAAGGCTATTTTTGACACATACTCGTTTACAATAAAAAAAATTTTTTTACTCGTTTACAATGCTCGCTTTAATAAGTTCAAGTAGTATTACTCGAAAAGGAGCTAATTTCAATACAATCAATCAATCAAAAGATAGCGTGACGATGGAACAAGGACATAATCCTTGTTCATCAAGTGGACCACGCGAAACCAGACCAAGGTCTGTTAGAGGATATGAACCCTATAGCTGATACCTCTGGGGGTCAACCACAAGTGTTACGGGCACTGCGACCAAACGAGATCTTTTGTACCCAAGCCCGTTTACGACACTAGAATCTCCTCTACCTTTTTAATGAAGGATAGAATTGATTTTGTCAAACTTTTGATGATTGAAAGTGGTGTTGGGAAACTCATCTGAAAGTGTTTGAGGCGTAGTCTGGCCAGGGCCGGACATTCGCAAAGAATGTGGATTGATGTTTCATCCTCCTCCAGACGGAGTCTACACTTCGTGTCAGAGGATAGTCCCATTTTGTGAAGGTGGTATTTTAACCAATTATGTCCTGAGAGATAGCCGGTTATTAGCCGTAGGTTTGTTCTACTAAGACTAATTCTGTGAAAAGCTGCATTAAAGCTGATGAGAGAGGTATTGGTCATGGTAATGATTTTCTATCATAGCTTTGGTCGATGCCCAGCTTATACCGCAGAAAGGCTCCGGGCCCGTCAGTGGAGAAGTCGAGCCAGGTCTCGCCAGCTCGTCCGCCATTTCATTGCTCTTAATTCCATAGTGCCCCGGTACCCAACATAATTTGACCTTGTTTCGCATAAAGAGTTTTTGTAGGATATGGAAGCATTCAGTGACTAGTTTTGCGGAGAACTCCCAAGAGGAGAGAGATTTGATGGCAACTTGGCTATCTGAGCAAATAAGAATGCGGAGCGCTTTGGCATGTATATGACGTGCACAAAATTCTATGGCATGTATTTCCATTTGGAAGTTCAATACTAACTTAACACCTGAAAGTCAGAGCAATAAGGCTCGATTCGAATCATACTACACTTTTTCCTGATCATACCGAAAATATATTTGGTTCTCCACTTAAGATTGGTATAATTGACAGGTCACCTAGGTCTTATATGCATAAAGAAGTCAGTGGAAATATAGTGTTGGATGGTTATGTTGCAAGTTTTTTATGCAAAACGACGTAATGCCACGATAAATTATCCTCTAAGCACCGAAGTCGCTCCTAAAATTAGTAGAGAAGTGGTACTAAAATTTGTTCAAAATGGGACTATCGATACGGTCGCTCTTACCATGAGTGCTAGTGATATAATTAGCACGTCTTATACTAATTTGTTTGAGATTAATGATATTTGCATTATGGTACCAATTGAAAAATTCATACCGCGCTATTTAATATATTTTGTCATATTTGATTACGCTACAATATGTCTGATATCTCTTGCAATGCTGATGGCATCTCTTGCTTTGGTTTTGGCATTTCGCTTGAAAGGTCGCAGAATAAGTTGGTTTAAGACTTTTCTCAATTTCTTGGCGGGCTTTTTGGGTCAAACGTTCACTATGGAGCCCAATTTCGTTGGAATTCGAAGTATGATTTATATAATAGTTTGTATAGCGGCAATTATATTCAACACAGCATACATTGCATACCTGCAAACTTTCAATACAAGTCTGCCAACCTATAAAGGAATTCGAACCCTGGAGGATATTCAAAACTCTCCAGTTAGAATGGCTTTCGCTCGAGAGGAATTGTATGTGCTTGATCAGCTTAATGTGCGTGTACCATTACGTAACAACCTATTTATACTTGATACACTCGGGGAATATGTGGAGGTACGACGTTCAATGGATAATCGCTATGCGCACCCGGCGACAACAACTGATTGGTGTTATTATATGGAACTGCAAAAATTCTACAATACACCTCTATTTCATTTAACCGATTTTTGTATATCAACTAGGAAGCCATATTTCTTAGTTCTAGAGCAGTATTCATTCTATCAGATATCCATGAATTCATTGTTGTCTCAAGTCAAACAGGCCGGATTAATTAACTTCTGGGAGAAACTTTCATTTGTGAAACTGCGACAATCACAAGGAGCATCAGTTAAGCTTACAACCATCGCTAACAATGATAAACCACTTAGTGTAGAGGATATTTCTCTTGTATTGATCGGATTTGGGGTGCCATAGCTCAGTGGTTAGTGTGTTCGCCTTCTGATCTGTAGGTCGTGGTTCAATACCCGGCTGATGCATAACAAATTTTATATCGAAAAGATTTTTCTTTCGAATGGTACCCACCTGTCGGCAAGCAATTGGCAATTCTTCCGACAGTAACAACTTGCCATGAAAAAGCTTCTAAAAAGAACTCTGTGACAAAGCTCAGAAAAAGTGATGTCACAAGTGTTCTGCCGTTCGGAACCGGCTAAAATAAGTAGGTCCATTCTAATACTGTCCAAAATTTAAGACGCACAACAGTAATAGAAGAGAAGCTCGGCCAATGAGCCCTTTGGGGCTTTAAGTGCCACATATTTATTATTTTTTTTTTTTTTGATCGGATTTGTAATCGTTAGTGGTTGCTCATGTTGTGTTTTCCTCATAGAAATGCATTGGATACGTTGCCGATATATATTGGATTATATTTTGCACAAGAAGCAGAATATTAGGCGGGATCTGAGGAGAGCCTTTGGGAAAAAAAGTACATTAAAATAGGAAGCAATGCTTTTGTACAAGACTTTTTGAAGCCCTGTGCTTCAAATAGGAATTACGTAGTTAGTTGAAGTAGTCAGTAATTTTTGTAAAAATGTAAAAGTTTAAGCTATCAAAGAAATCATGCTAGCAGAAGATTAATTTGACCTAGATTCTTTGGTTTATATGTTATGTACAAGTTTTCATAGTTCTATTTATAAGGCATGAAAAGAAGATATCATGGGGAAAAATTAAATGGAAATAAATATTTGCTTTACTGAAATGTTCTCGTTATTGTTGTTATTGTTCTTATTAGCGGAGTAAAAAATCAAGGATTATACGTGAACATATATGGGCAATATGAGATTTTTTAAAAGAAATCAGTTCAGTATCGTAAATTCCAGTGTACGAATTGGTTTTGCAGGTAATCCTCAATCGTGCTGATAACATCTTAGTGTTGTTGGCTCTGCATTTTTTTAAGACTGTTCCTCTTTAATATTACTTACTAACATATGGGGCCATTACAACCGAAAATCGATTTAAACCGACTCTAGCTGGCTTTACCAGCCAACTCTTTCCTTCGCTAGCTTAAAGCCAGTTTAGAATTCCAAGTGTCGTCAAGTTCTCCAGCACTTGATCTTTCCACCGGAGGTTAGGTCTTCCTCTTCTGCGTCGTCCTCCAGCGGGTTACGAATATAACACCTTCTTAGCAGGAGCGTTTTCTTCTATTCGCTCGACATGACCTAGCCAGCGCAGCCGCTGGATTTTGATGCGCTTTACCATGTTAGCGTCGGCATATAGCTCAGACACCCAACTGTTGTACCTTATTCGATACTCGCCACCAACGCAAATAGGTCCAAAGATCTTGCGTAGAATTTTTCTCTCGAAAACTCCAAGTATTCTCTCATCCGTGGTGGAAATTGTCCAGGCTTCTGCGCCATATCTTAGGACAGGAATAATGAGGGACTTGTAGAGTGTGATTTTCGATCTTCGAAAGAGGGCTCGGCTTCTCAATTGCTTACTCAGTCCAAAGTAGCACCTGTTAACAATAGTGATCCTTCGTAATATTTCCTGGCTGACGTAATTACTCGTGTTAATGCTGGTTCCAAGTTAGACAAAATCCTTCACTACTTCAAAAACGTAGTAAAGAATAGTAACGTGCTGTCCAAGACACTGGCACTCGTTATTTTTTGACACTAGATACTTCGTCTTGCCATCATTCCCCGTAAGACGAAGTTAACGCAACCCTGTTTCCAACCCCGAGAATGCAACACTGACTACTTGCGTGTTCATACCGATTATGTCGATATCACTACCACAGGCTAATAGCACGACAATTTTGTTGAAGATAGTGCCATTATGTCGTAGATCAGCAGCTCATATTAATTTATCCATAATAAGATTGAAGAAGTCGCACGATAACGAATCACCTTGCCTGAAACCCCGTTTGGCATGAAATGGCGGGGAGAGGTACTTCCCAATTTTCACTGCACAACGGGAGTTATACAGTGTCTTTCTGCAATAACGAATAATCTGCGCAGCAGTAGCGAACTCAATCACTCTTGTGTAGAGGTAATCCCTTACCGGTCTGTCGAAAACGGCTTTATAATCAACAAATATATGGTGTCTGTCGGCACTACAAAGTAGTGGAAATAATAGAAAAAGATGGATATTCGAGCAAATATATATATATATATATATATATATATATATATATATATATATATATATATATATATATATATATATATATATATATATATATTGGCATAGATTGACTGAATTTCTTTTAAATTGAGATAGCTGCAGCTTCTGCAATCTTCTGTCTAGAACAATCATAATTAACACTTAGGTTAATATGGTAGTTGTACATAATCTGGCAAAAAATCAACATGACACGCCACTTCTTAATGGGGCTACCATACAAAGTTGCGAAAATTTTAAAAAATTTAAACCGCTATAACTTACGAACTATTCAACGTATTTCAAACGAATTTAAGGTGTGGATTAATATTGGAAAATTAATTGGATTTACAAGAAAGAGGTAAGCTACGCCAACTTTTTATATAGCTCCCACACTAAGTCTCGGAATTATCTTCAAAACCTCCTTTAAATTATCCCTTTTAGAACTCTCATAACATACAAGGTACTTCGACAAAGTCAGCCATATTTCGGGTGTAAATTAGTAGTATATGCAAAAATTGTTTTTCAAAAAGTGGAAATAA
Organism: Megamerina dolium; assembly: GCA_963854835.1. NCBI lineage: Eukaryota > Metazoa > Arthropoda > Insecta > Diptera > Megamerinidae > Megamerina > Megamerina dolium. The sequence continues at coordinate 69,236,238 of OY978526.1, forward strand.
AAGAAAAAGATGGATATTCGAGTAAACTTTTTATATATAAATCTACATATGCAGGGTATAATTTGGTCGGCCCCAGCAGACTGTAAGGTCATTTTTTATTTACACATATATAGATATTTGCAAAATTGTGTAAAATGATATATCCGATCCTAAAAATAAGCGTGAGACAGACATACTATAATGAAAAAATATACATATTTATAAATCGATATATACTTGTGCATAATTGTCATTTTGAAATGTTGTCTTGTTGAACTCATTTCTTTCGAAAACACAAAAATGTTTATTGCTTAGGTAAATACCAATTCACGATTAAGTCTGTAAGACATCAAGTATGTACGTACCTATGTCTAACTGGAAAAATGCCAACTTGTACAATTGAAGTAAAGTTAGTTTCGAAATACAATTATAGGGTTTCCAGGCATGGTGGTATAGTTTCTGTTATTAACTCTACACACATAGTCAATCAAATTGTTCTCGAATGGACGTTTTAGCCTATATGTACCTGTTGTACGCTTACCTGCTGCTATAATTATCACTAGGAAAGCCATTTAACTACATATATACAAACACACTTCAAACATTTACTTCTTAAATTTATACATATATTTGTGATTCATTAACATTGTGATTGTAATTGTGATTCATCATACTTTATGCTTTTGCCAAGGTGCCAAGGTGTACAATTTAACAAAGAGAATATTGTTTGATGCAGTATAGCACATTCATATTGAAAAGCCAATACTTATTTCTTTCCTTAAATTGTTGAATTTTTCCATTAAACCCATTTTTCTACACTTCGATTAAAGAAACGCTTAAATCACGGGCTCTTTCTTGCGTAAAATAATATTCCAAATGCAATGGCGATGTGCCCAATATATTTCTATAAGAAGAGCACTGATTGAGCAACCAATTGCTATTACAAATCCGATCAATAGAAAAGAAACATCCTCTAGACTAAGTGGTTTATCATCGTTGTCGATAGTTGTAAGCTTTATTGATGCTCGTTGCGATTTTCGAAGTTTCGCAAATGAACGTTTCTCCCAAAAGTTAATTAATCCGGCCTGTTTGGCTTGAGACAATAATGCATTCATTGATAATCGATAAAATGAATATTGCTCAAGTCCCAAGAAAAATGGATCACCAGTTGACATGCAAAAATCGGTTAAATGAAATAGACGTATATTGTAGAATTGTTGTAGTTCAGCATAATTACGCCAATTGGTTGCTACAATCGGGTATGCATACCGGTTATCCAAAGAACGTGTTAGATTTAAATATTCTTCAAGCGTGTCAAGTATTAAAAGGTTGTTTGCTAATGCTTCACGCACATTATACCTATCAAGCATAAACAATTCCTCACGATCTATAGCCATTCTAATTGGCGACTCTTGGATATCTTGTAGAGTTCGAATTCTTTTATAAGTTGGTAGGCTTGTAATGAAGGTTTGCAAATATGCACTGTATGCCGTGTTGAAGATAATTGCTGCTATGCACACTATAATATAAAGCATAGTACGAATAGCAAAAAACTCAGACTTCATAGTGAATGATTGACCCAAAAATCCAGACATTACATTGATATAAGTGCTTAGCCATCCAACTGTGCGTCTTTTTATGTGAAATACCACGATCAATGCAAATGATGTCATCATGATTGCAATAAATATGAGACATATTGTAATATAGTCAAATATGATGAAATAGACTAAATAGCGTGGTATGGATTTTTCAATTGGTACCATAATACAAATATCATTAATCTCATACGAATTAGTGTAGGAGATATTATAACTGTTATTAACAGTAACGGTGATAGAAGCCGTATCAATAGTCCCATTTGCGATTAATTTTCTGGTCAAGTCCCTACTAGCTCTAGGAGCAATTTCGCCACTCAGAGGGTAAAGTATAGTAGCATTATGTCTTTTTGCATATTCACGTATAAAACTGGTAACATAACCATCCCATACAATATTACCATTGCTATCTTTATACATATACGATTTGAATGACCTATCAATTATGCCAATCTTAAGTGGAGCACCAAACATGTTTTCGGTATGATCAGGAAAAAGTGTAGTATGATTCGCAGCCAACCTCATTGCACTGATTTTAACGCGTGGAAATATTTGTATCCTATAATAAAGATTTGTTTGCAACACCGATGACTTTACCAATATGACATCAACCATCTTCCATTTTACACAGAACTCTAAAATCTTCTCCACATATGCATCATCTGCTGCAGCATCAACCAGGAGTATATAGCGACTTTGAACGTTTGACTGAGGGTTTTGCCACAGCATTTTCAGTAATGAATAATCGCTGTTTTCATGGTGGGACAATCTGACAATGGTAAAGAAATTTCTATTAAAATTCATTTCTGGTGAAAATGTGGTTTTATCGTTTATCAGAATTGTTGGAAGTCCCAATTTATCGTTTAAAGTTTTAAGTACATTGCCGGTCTCGAATAGATTACTGTATTGCGCTTCATTCGAAGCAAACACAATTGAGTTGTAGCTTTGATCCTTTAGTGCAACTTCGGCAATATAAGTTAACATTAAACTTAGCTCATTTTCCAATAATATTGCTTGAAAGAAATTTATTAAAGCGAACATTGTAAACGACTACGTGAGTATATATCGATGACTAAAATGAAACCTACAATGTATATATAATATTCAATGTGGACAGTCCTCTGTTATTTGTAATTATTTTAATACACTTGAATTTAAATTTACATGAAATAATGATTTGATTAAAAATGCATAAATAAAAATATTAAAAATGACCTTACAGTTGGCTGGGGTCCGACCAAATTATACTCTGCATATGCAGATATATATATATATATATATATATATATATATATATATATATATATATATATGTATATATATATATATATATACTTTTATTTCCACTACAAAGTAGTGGAAATAAAAGAAAAAGATGGATATTCGAGCAAATATATATATATATATATATATATATATATATATATATATATATATATATATATATATATATATATATATATATATATATATATATATATATATATATTACGATAATTACATTGTAAAGAGTTATCCATTTTGCGGTTTCAAAAGTAAATGTAAATAAAACACATATAAAATATTGTTTTATCATGATATTTCTTTTTTATTAATAAGTTTGAACGTTGACATTATGTGTGAAATACTACATCATTTAAATGACCACCACGCGAATTGTTGCAAGCATCGATTCTTTTGAGGTAATTTTCGACCACTTTTTGACACATATTGGGCGGCATCTCAGCCATAACGTGACGAATGTTGGTTTTTAGGTGCTCAAGAGTTAAAGGTTTATCTGCATAAACACGGTCTTTCGCGTAGCCCTACAAAAAAAGTCAAGCGGTGTCAAATCGCATGATCTTGGTGGCCACTTGATATCGCCACGACAAGAAATTACGCGGACAGAAAATGTCTCTTGCAATAAAGCCATATTCGCTCGAGTTGTGTGGCATGTGGCACCGTCTTGTTGAAACCACATATTCTCTAAGTTGTATTCTTCAATAGCAGGCAAAAAAAAGTCGGTTATCATATGACCATAACGCTCCGAATTGACGGTGACAGTCGTTCCATCGTCGTTTTTGAAGAAGTAAGGTCCAATCACACCTCCGGACCAAAGAACGCACCAAGCAGTGACTTTTTGTGGATGTAGTGGCCTCTCTTCAATTACTTGAGGATTCTCAGAACCCCAAATACGACAATTTTGTTTGTTAACATACCCACCGAGTGAGAAATGTGCTTCGTCGCTGAAGAAAATTTTGTTCGAAAAATCGCCGTCCACCGCCTGTTGTTCAAGCACCCATTCGACGTATCTACGACGTTGTGAATGGTCAGCTGGCTTCACTTGTTGTGTGAGCTGGATTTTATATGGATGTAGGTTGTAGATCCAAATGCAAAATACGCCATAATGTGCCGTAAGACAGTCCTAATTCCTGAGAACGACGAGGAATCGACACATTCGGGTGTTCGGCAACACTTTCACTTACAGCAGCGATATTTTCGGTGGTACGAGCGAAACGATGATGCACAGGCCTTACAATATCTGTAGCCGATCCAGTCTCTTCATATTTCTTCACAATTTTGCCAATTGCTTGCGTAGTTGGACGATTATGTAAACCATAATCTCCTCTTAAAGCACGATATGTGGCTGTGGCAGAATCACCATTTTTGTGTGATTTTTTTGCGTTGAGCGAAAGTTAAGCGATCCATTTTCGCAAATGTCAGACTTTGAACTGAAAAAGAAAGAAATTGTTTTAACAACTCAGTTTGACAGATGTCGAATTCTAGCCCTATACTTTTGAAACCGCGAAATGGATAACCCTTTATATTGTACATATGTATGACCATATATGTCGTTAACCCTGAAAGGGTAACGATATTTTACATGTAATGTAAAATGCATTAATGTCAAGTGAAAGCTTTCATGCCAAATTTTTTTCTGGACAAGTCTGATAATAAGTGTATATCAGATAACTGTTTATAAATGCATATATGATAGAAAATGTCGACGCCTTCTTATTTGCTGTTGTAGAACTGGACCCAGCAAGGATTTTGGTTACAGACCCTTCTTCGTTGCAAAAAGACAGCCATATCCCTAGGCTGGAAAACGGCACAAAAAGACAGCATGAAAACAATTTTATTCGGTTTCCGCTTATAAAAAATGAGTGAGCTCCTTATCGTAACAAAAGACATATTGATATATCGCATTTTCGGCACATTGTATTTCCCAATTCTTTCTGGATTTCTTTTTGAAAGTAAAGTTTCCGCAAGTCGTTTTACGAGCTAAATGGTTGTGAACCACTTACCCATGATTATGTTTCGGTTCGTTCCATGTATATGCTCGAAGTCACTCAAAAGGCAAACTTTGTCACTTTGTCACGACGACGTTTGTTTTCGTTTGCAGCAAAAACAAAAAACACTTACATTACGCTCACGTCTCTTAACGTCTGTTTAACATTAAAGCACAATTCAAACTAAAGTTTTTGCAAAAGAGAGCCCAACATGACAAGCGAATGGAGAGAAAAATGGGAAAAGAGCAACAGTGTTCGTCGAATCGACAATGATTACCATTCAGGGTTAATAGTAATATTATTTATGGCGCTCAAATTTATCAACTGCATTCCATCATAATAAAATTATATAAGTAATTCCACATTTTCACTAGAAACTCTGACTAACTGATTTATATACGCAATACCACAACAATTGAACATTCGTTCAATTGGTATTACTTGAACATCAGTCGAGTTCAATGCTCAGATATACATATTTGCGATGTGAGTTAAATAGATCAAAATTATAACGCCATAATATATGATATATGAGCAATGACAACATCCCATTGAATGCATTTATTTAAACATTTTTTTTAACTGATTGTAATAAAAATGAAGGGAGATTCTTTCCAACTGCCATTTATTTGATTTATTTGAATAAATCTGCGTGTTGTTTCTGTGCATTTTGAGAGAACAGAATGTAAGCGGTCTTATCTTTTTTTTTTTTTTGCTGCTCGATAGCTCATTCGATAGAGATACACTTAGCAGAAAAAGTGTACGTACAAGAAGTTAACAATTCTTCGCTGCACTAAACACCAATAAGGAAATAATTCTTCTCAAAAGAAATTATTTTTTATTTAAATGTTAGAGTATCATGTACACTTTAAGCCTAAATACATTAAATTATAATGTACAGAAAAATTATGAGAAATAAAAGAATTCAAAAGCACCTGTTAATTGGTCAGAAAAAGTATACGTACAAAGATAAGATTATATGATAAATTATTGTTTTTTGTGGGTTTTTGAAGAGATTAGTAGCTGGTTGGATAGCCTTTCCGTTTTAGGACTTCTTGCAATCGGTTTGGCATAGACCTGACTAACTTGGAAGTGTCCTCCGTTGAAATTTTGTGCCACTCATCTAAAATCACATATTTAGGCATTTGCTTGGAGGTGATGGTGTGCTGCCTTATCCTGCGCTCAAGCAAATCCCACAAATGTTCATTAGGATTAAGGTCAGGTGATTGTGGAGGGGTCTTGCATTGATGCGGGAGATTATATAATATCCAAAGCTTCACATTGTGGGCAGTATGCTTCGGGTCGTTATCCTGTTGAAAGTGCCAGCCAGAACCCAGGCCGAGATTTTCAGCACTCTGTTTCAAATTTTCTTTTAAAATATTTAAATAACCTCTCTGATCCATTATTGACTCAATGAACACCAAATTGCCGACTCCATTGGCAGCCATACATCCCCACACCATAATACCACCTTCGCCATGGTTAACCGTGCCCACAAGATTTTGCGCATGAAGGGCTGTGCATGGTTTCCGCCACACAAGCTGACGTCCTTTAATACTAAACAGGCAAAACTAGCTCTCATCTGAGAATAGCACCTTCTCCCAGAACTCTGGTGGCTTATTTATGTATTGTTTGGCAAAAGAAATCCGGTTTTGTCGGTTTATGAGCGTAGCGCGCTACGGGGACACGGTAGTTAGCTTTTTTTTAATTTTACGCACGGTGTCGTTATGCATGGTTTTCTTAAACTGTTCCTTAACATTTTGAGCAATTTTCATTGCGATCAGTCGAGGATTATCCTGAACAAGTAGCAAAACACATCTTTTTTCTCGTTGGGTCAGAATAGGAAGTCGTCCTGAACGCGGTTGCGACACGAAAGTTCCAGTTTTTTGAAATTATTCATCACCGTTTGAATTGTGGGGTGCGCTCTCCCAAGGATTTTAGCAATTTCATGGAAAGTTCACCATTCTTTCCATAATTTTATTATAATTTTCCGTTCGTCAACTCCAATTTCTTTTCTTTTTGAATTCATCTTTATTAAACTTCTTGAAATAGATTATTCAAAGCACAAAATCCTACCACGATACGTATTAAATATAGAACTTGTGAAAAGAAAACTTTTGATGGCACGAGCGATCTAGCAAATGAGCGGGGAAGTCCCGCTTTCGTTTCTGTAAGTAGACTTTATCTGACCAATTAACAGGTGCTTTTGAATTCTTTTATTTCAAATAATTTTTCTGTGCATTATAATTTAATGTATTTGGGCTTAAAGTACACATAATACTCTAACTTAATAAAAAATAATTTCTTTTGAGAAAAATTGTTTCCTTATTGGTATTTAGTGCAGCGAAGAATTGTTTACTTCTTGTATGTACACTTTTTCTGCTAAGTGTATATATATGGTTTGACAGATTGTCAAAATCGTCAAACTATGTTGCTAGAACAACGTTTACAAATTGTGAAATTTTACGTTCAAAAAAGAAAAATTTCTGTTCGCAAAGTTCATGGAGCTCTATGTCCATTTTATGGTGTTTAGAGTTGAAGCTCATTTCTGGTTTAACGGTTACGTCAACAAACAAAATTGCCATATATGGAGCGAAGACAATCCTCGAGCTGTCATTGAATTACCATTAGTTCCATTAAAATTGACTCTTTGGTGTGGTTTATAGCGCTGGCGACATTATCGGTACAAATTTCGTTCAAAATGAGGATATGGCTACCGTTACGGTGAATGGCGAGAGTTATCGAGCCATGCTGACTTTTTGTTTCCATAAATTAATCAGCTAAATATCGACGACATTTGGTTTCAACAATATTGGACTTCATGTCATACAACGCGTGCGACAATCAAGTAATTGCAATTTGGCGGCAATTTTCTTTCCAGAGGCGGCCCTGTTAATTGGCCTCCTCGATCGTGCGATTTAATGCGTCTTGACAACTTATGCCGACTCTTGAAGCTATTCAAGCCATCATTGACGAAATACGGACAAATTTATTGGAAAATAAATTGGATTGATTGAATGCAGCAAGTAACTCGTAGCCGTGGTGGACATATGCCCGAAATCATATTTAAAACATAAATGGCATGAAATTATCAAACATAAAAATAAAAAAAATTTCACTCCCCTAATATTTCTTTTTTTTATTTTGGTTCAAAATTCTCAAGTTCTTAAAAAAACGCCCGTTATTTATGTAAAGTTTGGAAGACGGTGAAGCATCCGCGAAATAAAATTTTACAAGGCAAATTTGATTGTCAAATGGATAGATACGACCTCACTTTTTTATACTGTACTTCAATAGGAATAAGCAGCATCGTTGTGGTTTTCCTCTCTTCATTTCCTAGAAGACTTACCAAATGTACTTGACGAAAAGGCTGTTCGCAAAGCTTATGCGTCATACTAAAAAATGTGGCTAAAGTGTAGAAAAGTATTTCTATGACGTCGTAACTGTAGTCCAAAATTGGAGCTTCAGCGATAAATGTGCGAACAATTTTATCGTCTCCGGTCTAGGAGACAAAGAGTTAATTACTGCGATAACAGGATCGATTTCGAATGCAAATCGTTGTAAAAAATTTTATCGTAAATAAAAGCAAAAGCACATAATTGAGCAACAAAAGAATCCTTCTAATTTTTAACAAACACCGATTACACAATTCGCATTTGTTATAAATCACCACGTCGTATGTACGAAAAGAACAATCATTACAATTCATTTAAGTGTCCTGATAGTAAGATGTGTTTGTACACTCGCCAAATCGGTCACATTGTCCGTCATTGTAAACAACCGCGTCAACGTGTTCTAGAAAATATTTTAATATATCCACCAAAAATGCCGTCGTTTAAATGTTGCTAACGGACTGACTCCAAATGCGAGGATTCATGATAATATCGAGCCCGAACTTCAAAAACGACGTAAGCGGCAAAAATCAACTTTTACAAGAAAGACGTTTTTAGGTTTATTTAAAATGTATCATAAGCCCGGTTGAATACAAGTTAAAGAATCGTCTTTAACTTCATTTAGCTTAATTTATAGGCAAAAATAAAATGGAGAAGTCAAATACTTCTAATAAACTCGTGACTTTGAAAATATATTTATTAGTTTTTTTTTATAGCCGATTCCAGTTCCAAATTTTAAATTAGAATTAGAAAAAATTTAAACAAGCCCACACCACTAAGTACATACATAAATGTATATATCTTCCTCATCTGTCTTGTTTAATACATATGGAAGGGTTTTGCAATACATAAGGGTAAGATATTAGTTTTGAACATTTGGAGGAATGTTGTTCTTAATACAAAGAGCTTTCAGATAATTGAATTTATATAAAGTAGTGCTCAACTCTTTGTTTTATGGAAGAGTAGGTTTCACTATTTTTTGGAAATACCCATACAAGGGTATTTTTTATTTTTTTTGATTTTTATATCCCCCATTCGAACACAAGTTTCCTCTTCAATTATTATTATTAGTAATAGTAGACTAAAAGAACTCTGTCAAAAAAGTGATGTCGCAAGAGTTCTGCTGTTCGGAACCGGCTAAAATAAGTAGGTCCCTTTTAATACTGTCCAGAACTTAACACGCACAACAGTAAAGGACGAGAAGCTCGGCCAAAGAGATCTTTGGGTCTTATAAGTTCTACATATTTATTTTATAGTTGGCTTGCTATTTGTGTCAGATTTGTGTAGACAGATTTCGCAAACATGAAACCAGCTCAGTGTTTATTATGTTTGCCTTCTGATCTGTAGGTCGTGGTTCAATCCCCGGCTCTTGCATAACAAATTTAATATCGAAAAGATTTTTCTTTCGAACTGTACCCACCTGTCGGCAAGCAATTGGCAATTCTTCCGACAGTAACAACTTGCCATGAAAAAGCTTCTAAAAGAACTCTGTGACAAAGGCCAGAAAAAGTGATGTCGCAAGAGTTCTGCCGTTCGGAACCGGCTAAAATAAGTAGGTCCCTTCTAATACTGTCCAAAATTTAACACGCACAACAGTAATGGAAGAGAAGCTCGGTCAATGAGCCCTTTGGGGGTTTAAGTGCCACAGCTGGAAACCAGTTATAAAAAAAATCTTATAAATATATGGAGTTATTTTAATTACCGCACACAAACTCTTGTAAAATATTAGGTTAAAATTCATAAATAAACAGCGTGATTCATGTTAGAAAATATTATGGGAAGTACTCTCTAGTATTCGAGTTGTCTAATGGAAAAGTGTGCTATTAGCGTTGAATGAAAGCGCCCAGCAGCTTCAAATTTCTGAATGTTTTTTCCCGGAGCCTGGGCTTGATGATGTCCCAACTATGTTCAATTTCATTGCAGTTTGGTGACTGCGGCGGCCAAATCATTTAATGAATCTCATATCGGGATAGATAAAGTGGAAAAGCGTTGGATGAAGTGTATCGAGCTAAAAGTAGACTATATTGAAAATAACGACGAATTTTGTTAAAAAGTTAACTTTTTGTTTCATTTTTCACTGACTTATTATTGTTGTAATATTGATTTTAAGCTTAATTGATGGTATAAATAGAGTACTACTGTATGTATGAATGTAGTGTATGTGTGTAAGTATGTCTGCATGAACCATATACTTAGGTGACCATATGGCATGACTACATTTAATTCCACAATATTATAATAGATCATTAATCTAATTAATAGTAATACTGTTTATTGCACCGAAATATTTAAATTATAACAAAATCATCGAGGAATTAGTTCTAATTCATACATCAAATAACGACAACATGACACTTCCTTTAACGTTCGTTCAAATATTATCACTTGGCATTCAATCGAGTTCAGTGCTTGTATATATTTGCGACGTGAGTTTAAATGATCAAAATTATAACTCCGTAATATACATGAGCAATGGGAGCATCTCTTCGAATAATGGATTCAACACCGATTTTCTACTAAAACAACTGAGTGGAAGAAATAATGGAATCGCTGTATTAGTGTTAAACCTCGAGAGCATATTTCCACTGACAGAGAACTATAATCGAGATTTATTAGTTATCATCAGATTGAACGGCAATGAAGGAAATGACCGAAAGTTGTTGCAGAAATTATGGGAAAATTTATATAAAAATAGACAAAGTCGTCATATACTTTTATTGGATTCTCCTCAAGTGGATGAGTTGTATGTGGAGAGGATAATGATATTTTGCTCAAAGAATCAAGCAATGCATATAATTCTCATAGCGTCCTCTGTGCTGGAAACGAAGCAATACTACAGGCTTAGAATTTTTCCAAAAACTGAGTTGAGTGTTGAACATATCGATTCAAATCTATCTTCATTCTTTCTTGATCACACACGTAATATGTATGGTCAGCCGATTAAGGTTAGAGCAGAAAATTTACCTATCCGAGTTTACATAGTAAGTGAATCAGATGAAAATATAATAATAAGTGGCTTTACTGCAAATCTGCTGATAGAGTATGCTCGAAAACACAATGCGACGCTAACATATCCTCGACGGGATCTCATACGAACTGTTTTGCAGAGATATGATGTTGCCAAGATGATCGTCAATGGCACCTTTGATACAACAGCGACATCATTCATAATGGCATACACGAACGATCTGAGTTTCAGTGATGTAACTGACCTTTCGAATTGGTGTATTATGGTGCCAATACCCAAAAGAATTCCTAGCTATCTATTTTATATCAGTATATTCGATTTCATCACTATACTATTGGTATTTGTAGCACTCATGGCGGCATCGTTCACTGTAGCACTCACATTTTATCTACTTGAGGGGCAGAAAGAATTGCCTTTCAGCAATTTTCTAATCAATTATCGTTTATTCAATGGTTTATTGGGTCAACCGTTTGTTATGGAAACGAACTTTGCTGGTATTCGTAGCTGCATTTATATGATCATTTGCTTTGCCGGTGTGATTTTTAATACATCTTATGTTGCATACTTGCAAACTTTTACTACAGAACCGCCTAGAATGTTAGCAATACAAACATTTGACGATATTAAACAATCAGGTCTTAAAATCAAAATGAACCGTGATGAGTTTGAAAGAGAAAAAAATACAACCGATCCCGAAATTATCAATCTCATTTCTGTAGAAGAGACTTATGAGCATTTCTTTCGCTTACGCGATGCCCTGGATACTCGCTATGCATATACGGTCTCAACAAAGAATTGGGCTTACTATGAGGTGGTACAACGCTTCTATCGCAATCCATTATTTCAAATAACAAACTGTTGTTTTAACAAAAACAAACCATTTTTTATGCACTTTCAACAGAATTCAATATTTATACCATCGATGAATAGAGTAATTGGTCAAGTTGCTCAATCAGGATTGATGACACATTGGGTTAGACAATCCTTTTTGGAACTAGTTCGATTGGGACGTGCGAACATTACTGATAAAAGTGAACGGAAGGAATACATCCCATTAAGTATTACAGATATATGGATGGTATTGATGTTCTATGGTACTGTCGTGACCACAACATTTTGTGTTTTCGCATTCGAATTATATTGGTATTACCGACGTGGACATAAATAATTTTGAAGATTGACTTTGAAAGAAAAATATTCGTATTAGATTAGTGCAACAACCAGTGAAATATTGCTATACAAATATTTTCATTAGAGATTAGTTTAATTGATTATATGGACACGCACAGCTTTTGAAAACTTTCGAACCGCACCTAAACGTTAATTAATATCTGATCTCAAATATGCAAACGATCATTGGATTATATTCAGTACATCGCATCTGACGAAATTCAATTTGGTGTCAATATGTTTCAAATAAAAATAAATGTTTTATGTTGAAATGTTCTTCATTTGTTTCATTCAGAAATCAGAAATTTTAATTTGTAGATGACGCTAGAACTCACAACTTGCGGCTAATACATAGAAGACCAACGCAATAATCAACTCAGCTGGGGCATTAGGGTACTCGTAAATTCCTGTATGAGGGCACGTATATTCATTTCGGTCAAATGTTTGTACCCACTTGAAAGAATTTGCGGATATATAGAAAAATATATACATATATTCCTGATCAGCGTCGCTTAAATGTTCGATTTAACTATGTTTGTCCGTCCGCCCATCTGTATGTCACCTGGCTGGTTCGTAACTAACTTGTAACTTGTAACATAACTTGAACAAATATTGACTTATTTTGGTATGACATGACTTGTGGTTGCCATATCCCAGTGGTTAGTGTGTTGGCCTTCTGATCTGTAGGTTGTTGGTTCAATCCCAGGCTGAAGCATTACAAATTTAGTATCAATAATATTTTTCTATCACACCGGTACCCACCTGTCGGCAAGCAATTGGCAATTCTTCCGACAGTAACTACTTGCCATGAAAAAGCTTCTAAAAGAAGAAGAGAAAGCTCAGAAAAAGTGATGTCGCAAGGGTTCTGCCGTTCGGAACCGGCGAAAATAAGTACTCACTTACTTACTTATGTGGCCATAACAACCGAATATCGATTTAGGCCGAAAATAACATGCTTCGCCAGCCATCTCTGTTCTTCGCTAGCTGGCGCCAGTTAGAAATTCCAAGCGCCGTCAGGTTCTCCAGTACTTGGTCTTTCCACCTGAGGTTTGGTCTTCCTCTTCTGCGTCGTCCTCCAGCGGGTTCCGAATATAACACCTTCTTAGCTGGAGCGTGTTCTTCCATTAGCTCGACATGTCCTAGCCAGCGCAGCCGCTGGATTTTGATGCGCTTTACTATGTCAATATCGGCATACAGCTCGTACAGCTCATGGTTGTACCTTATTCGGTACTCGCCACCAACGCAAATAGGTCCAAAGATCTTGCGTAGGACTTTTCTCTCGAAAACTCCAAGCATTCGCTCATCCGAGGTGGAAATTGTCCAGGATTCAGCGCCATATGTTAGGACAGGCATGATGAGAGACTTGTAGAGTGTAGTTTTCGTTCTTCGAGAGAGGGCTCGACTTCTCAATTGCTTACTCAGCCCAAAGTAACACCTGTTAGCAAGAGTTATCCTACGCATGATCTCCAAGTTGACGTCATTACTGCTGTTAATGCTGGTTCCAAGATAGACAAAGTCCCTTACTACTTCAAAAGCGTAGTTGTCAACAGTGACGTGCTGTCCAAGACGCCGGGACTCTTTGTTTGTTGACACTAGATACTTCGTCTTGCCCTCGTTCATCGTGAGACCCATCCGACGCGACTCTCTTTCCAACTCTGAGAATGCTGCACTGACTGCTCGCGTGTTCATGCCGATTATGTCAATATCGTCGGCATACGCTAACAGCATGACACTTTTGTTGAAGATAGTGCCATTATGTCGTAGATCAGCAGCTCGTATTATTTTCTCCATAATAAGATTGAAGAAGTCGCACGATAACGAATCACCTTGTCTGAAACCCCGTTCGGTATTAAACGGTGCGGAGAGGTCCTTCCCAATTTTCACTGCACAACAGGAGTTATGCAGTGTCATTCTACAAAGTCGAATGAGCTTTGCAGGAATACCGAACTCAGACATTGTTGCATAGAGGTAATCCCTTACCGGACTGTCGAAAGCGGCTTTATAATCAACAAATAGGTGGTGTGTGTCGATCTGTTTTTCTTGGGTCTTCTCCAGGATTTGGCGCAGTGTGAAAATCTGGTCGATGGTGGATTTACCAGGTCTGAAGCCACACTGATAAGGTCCAATCAGGTTGCTGAGCATAGGCTTCAACCTTTCACACAGTACGCTCGATAGAACCTTGTATGCGATGCTCAGGTGACTTATTCCATGGTAGTTGGCGCAAATTGTGGGGTCTCCTTTTTTATGTACAGGACAGAGAACACTGAGCCTCCAATCATCAGGCATGCTTTCATCCGACCATATTCTGCTTATGAGCTGGTGCATGCGGGTGAGCAGCTCATCGCCTCGGGTCTTAAACAACTCGGCAGGCAGGCCATCAGCACCTGCAGCTTTGTTGTTATTCAGCCTTAAAATGGCCGTTTCAACCTCGTCATAGTCGGGTGATGGAACATCAACACCATCATCTGTAATTGGGGTTATCGGGCAATCTCCTCCACTGGCGGAATTGTTCGTAGCATCGCCATTCAGTAACGTGGAGAAGTGTTCCCTCCATAGGCTCAGTACACTCTGGACATCTGTAACCAGATTCCCATTTCCATCACGACAAGAAGAGGCTCCGGGATTCAAACCTCCACTCAGGCGCTTGATCTTTTCAAAGAATTTTCGAGTCTCATTCTTGTCGGTACACATCTCTATCTCCTCACACTCGCGTCTTTCCAACTCCCTCTTCTTGCGCCTGAAAAGACGTCTCTCTGTACCGCTCCTTAACAGCTCGCGTTGCGCCTGCTCGCAGGGTTTTTCTGTAGGCGGCGTCTTTCTCTGCGGTAGCATCGCGACACTCCTGATCATACCACTCATTCCTCAGAGGCCGGTAGTAACCGATTACCTCCTCGGCAGCAGTAGTCATGGAGTGGGATATATGTGTCCACCGTGCGCATGTATCATCAAGTTGGGAAGTGTTCTGCATAAGCAGATCCGATAGTCGAGTGGAAAATGCATCTGCTGTCTCTGGTGATCGCAGGTTACTGACGTCGAGCTTTCTCTGTGTGGGACTTCTCTTGTTATTTGCGACACATAAGCGTGTGCGTACCTTAGCTGCAACAAGGTAGTGATCCGAGTCGATGTTGGCACCACGGATCGATTTCACGTCCATCACACTGGAAGCATGCCTTCCGTCAATCACCACATGATCAATTTGGTTTCTTGTACGTTGATCTGGAGACAGCCATGTCGCTTTGTGGATGTCGAGATGCTGGAATCTGGTACCACCAATTACCATGTTTCGTGCTGCGGCGAAGTCGATCAGCCTCATTCCGTTATGGGGGGTGTTCTGGTGGAGGCTGAATTTTCCGACAGTTGGACCAAACGTACCTTCTTTGCCCACCCTGGCATTAAAGTCGCCAAGCACGATTTTGATATCGTAGCGGGGGCAGCAGTCATAAGCTTCTTCGAGGCGCTGAAAGAAGCTCTCCTTGGTCACATTGTCCTCCTCATTCATCGGAGCGTGGGCTCATATAAGGCTGATGTTGAAAAATTTTGCCTTGATGCGGATTGTGGCCAGCCGTTCGTTCACAGGCGTGAACTGTGAGACAAGATGTCGTAGTCTCTTGCTGACCAAAAATCCACATCCTAATTCGTGCCTTTCAGCATGGCAACTGTAGTAGATGTCAAAGGACGCTCTTTTGGAGCAGCCCTGTCCTGTCCATCGCATTTCCTGGAGAGCGGTGATGTCAGCTCTGTATTTTTCGAGGACATCAACCAGCTGGATAGAGGCACCCTCCCTATAAAGGGATCGGACATTCCAGGTGCATATCCGTAAATCGTGGTCTTTTTTTCGTTTGCGGGGGTCATCAACAAAAGCGGTAGTCCTTATCCGAGGCATATTCGTTTTTTTCATTGGGGGGGTTTTTTATGTGGCGGGTCCCAAACCCAACGCACAACCTCTAACCGAGGAGATTTTCGCCACTCACTTCAGCCGCCTCCCAGCGGGTGCCAGGAAGACGTTGCCCGGTGGTCGCCACATGGAGGGCCCCCATTAATAATAATGAAAGCGTCATCACAGAGTAAGCAGAGCAAGCTATATGACTACCCCTCATTAACAAATAAAGGTATCATCACATAGCGCTCAGATCAAACTACATGACAGCCAGTGAGTTGACTTGCGATGAGTTCAACAAGGATTGCGCTAGCCCCACCCGGTTGAGGCAGTTAGACACGTTACCTTGCGAAAACACCACCAGACCACCATCTGTGGGTGTTAAACTTCATTTAAAGTTGTCGTCATCCATCAGTTTCCTAAGATGAGGTTCTTCGATAACCACTTCCTTGAGAACCTTGAGAACCAGACGACTTAAGAAGTGAAGGTTCGTGAGACGGAGCGAGCGCTTTAATGCAATTCATTATCAGGCCCAGTATAATATGTAGTTGAAAAAGGAAAAAGCAATTTGAATCAATCAGTGGATTACTAGAGATGATTGGTCTTTCTGATAAATACTGGTCGCGAGATTGCCATACTTTTTTTACTTAATGATGCACTGCCGCTCGTCTATCACAGAGTCGAAGAAAGCAACAGTATTTTGTGAAGCTTCTGTACATGTCTTTTGCTTATAAACGTGAGTGTAGTTTTTTTGTTTTGCGTGTTAGAGACGAATTCGTCGATGAATTCTTAGAAGCGATTACGGCGAATACAATGAACACAAAATCTGTTCACGACGAGGCAAGTCGAATTTTGCCACGGCTTTGGTGACAAAGCGGTTGAAATATATAGAAGGCATGTGGAAAAACAGAGCATGTATACCGAAGGAGATATTGGAAATTGTGGTACCTAGAAGATATAAAAATATGTTTTTATTGTTCACCTCTTCTTTTCCAAGCATTAAACACATTTACTCATACTTTTAGGACACCTACCTATGTATTCTCGTACAAATCATATGAAGGCCTGTTGCAGATCTAGTTGAACAAGTTGGCGTCAAAAAATCCCTGAACTTTCTAGGGTTAAATTAATATTCTACTTCGAACACATCAAGTATCTTTAGAGCACCGCATATTTTCCGTTTATGTTGGTTGCACTTAATCAATCCCAAAATTTCTTTCATTCGATTCGTAACTATCCTTGGTGTTGAAATCGGAAAATCGACGGCTAATTCCATAATTGTCCAAGAATCGCCCCAAGAACGGTGAAATGTGACATACCCTCATTACTACCACACTACTCCTTAGGGGACCAATTTTCAGAAACATATACGAGAGACTCCTTAACGGGTAGAAATAAGGAGTAATATTACTTATTTGGCCATCATACCCTCAGATATCATCTATATGAAATGTGTCTACCGGAAAAAAACACTTATGACCATTAATGGAAGACGATGAAACATTAGCTTGAGATAGAAAGGAAGGAAAACATTAAGAACGGCCTGCCCCAGTTCGTCTGGCATCAGATAGTCAAATAGCGAAGAATAGCGGACAGTCTTTTGCTCCAATAAGCTTTCTTTTTTTATGTCGTATCGCTTAAGTAGACTGTCACCCTTAAAAAAGAATGACCGCTGGATGAGATTCTTCGGTCTGAAATTTCATTGCAAGAAAAGGCGCCTCCATTTCGAAAATTTGTGATTATCAAGTGCCTGTTTATTTAACAATTCTAGGTGCACATAATATACTTTAATAAGTGCAATAATGTCTGCTACGATCTCAAGCACATCAGTCTTTAATGAAAGTGCAGTACAAATTTTGCTATCTCCAATTATATTGAAGTTATGAAAATTGCCGATTGACAGACCACAGTCGCATGGTTGAAGCGTTAAAAGCATTTACATTAATGTTAATAACAATTTATCTATATCTATGTTGACGCCGATAATACCAAAATAATTCAAATGAAAGAGTGCACAACGATATAATAACAGCTACGCCGTATCCAATTAATACCAAAGATATATCTGTAACGCTTAGAGCGGTGAAATCATTAATCTCACTTTTATCTGCAATTTTAGCACGACCAATTTGAACCAACTCCCAAAATGAACGTTTAGCCCAATACATTATCAATCCTGATTGAGTAGCTCGCCCAATTAATGTATTCATCGATGTTAGAAATATTGAATTTGCTTGAAACAATAAAAATGTTGGATTATTTTTTATTATATAATACTCTGATAATTGAAATAATGGCTTCCGTGAGAACTGTTGTACGTCCTCATAACCAACCCATTTTACCGATGGCACCGGGTATGCATAGCGTGTGTCCAAAGAATCGCGTAATCCAAAAAATTCGTCATACGTCTCCACTATAGAAACAATATCGAAAAATTCACTTTCCACCGAATACGATTTGACTCTTTCAATTTCTTCAGGAACCATTTTAATTTGAAGACCTGCTCGTTGAAGATCGTCAAGTGTTCGAATAGGTGGAAACCTCGGTGGCTCGGTACCAAAAGTTTGCAAATATGCCACATACGATGTATTGAAAATCAAACCAGAAAAGGTAATAATTAAATAAATTACACTCCGAATACCAACAAAGTTGCTCTCCATAACAAATGGCTGACCCAGGAAGGCATTTACTAAATTATGATTGACCATAAAAGTGCTCAAATCACGTACTCTTTGTCCACGCAAATACAATGCAAGTGTTGTGGAAAACGATGACGCCATCAGTGCTACAAATACTAATAGCATGGTACTGCAATCGAAAATGATGACATAAAAAAGATAGCTAGGAATTTGTTTGGACACTGGCACCATAATACACCAATCCGTAGGCTCAATTGAGTTACTAAAACTCAAATTCAGTCCTTTTCTCATTGTAAATGTTGCCGTTGTCGTATCGAATGTCCCATTTTCAATCATTTTAATTGCATCATCTCTTTTCATAAACGTGTGTAGCAATTCCCGGAGAGGATATGTTAACGTCGCATTATGTTTTCGGGCATACTCTATCAAGAGCTTTGCACTGTAGCCACTTAATATTATATTTTCCTCTGATTCTTTTAATATAAAATTCTGCGGTGGTATATCTTCCGGACGAACTTTTATTGGATGGCCATACATATTATGTGTGTGATCAGGAAAGAATGAAGATTGATTTGAATTGATATTTTCGACTCTCAGTGCAGTTGCTGGGAAAATTTGTAGTGTGTAGTATTGTTTCGTCCTCAACACAGATGACGTTATGATAATTACATTCGTTGCTTTGTTGTCTGAGCAAAATTTCATGATCCTCTTCACATACAACTCATCCACTTGTGGTGTATCCAATAAAAGTATATGACGAATTTGCAAATTTTTAAACAGATTTTTCCATATTTTTTGTAATAGCTGTTGGTCATTCTCTTCATTGTGAATCAATCTGACGATAGCCAACAAATCGCGATTAAAATTCTCAGCCAGTGGCAATACGCTTTCTTGATTCAATAGCAATATAGGGACTCCATTAGTTCTCTGGTTCAGTTGTATTAATAGTCAATCCGTGTTGAAGAAATCATTTGATGTGATGTTATCATTATTCGCATATATTATGGAATTATAATTTTGCTCTTTAAAACTCAAATCGCAAATATGTGTCACCATTGAACTCAGTTGATTCTCGATGAAAAATACTTGAACAAATGCTAAAAGAGCTGACATATTGCTGTGGATTGTTAATTCAAAACTAAAGAACTTAATGGAAAATACTATTCATTAATACATTTGCTCTCATGGTGGGTTTATAGTAAAACCGATGACAATAACACACTAGGGTCCCATAAACAGCACTCTGATTAGTTACTCTATGTAGCATTGATTTTATGCGTGGGTGAATTCTGTACCATACAATGGGAATTTGCTGTAACTAATTACATTATTCACATTTGGAGTCTTCTTAAATATGATGGCCAACCTCTACAAGAGGATCACGTAAATAAGTCCTAATGGGTCCCTAATTATGCAAGAATAGCTTAGTCTAATCCTAACTCTGGGGGAAAAAAATCTTTATTTTAAATACTTTTCTTTCAAAATACGCGCTTATTTTCATATTTTCACAGAATTTAGTTAAATACTTATATTTCGTAACTGCTACAAAATTTACACGGGATAATAATTTCATTGATGGTGTTTTCGTTTTTTTTTTCGTTTTATTTTTTTCGTGGTGTTTTCACAAGGTAACGCGCCTAACTGCCTCAACCGCGTGGGGCTAGCGCAATACTTGTTGAACTCGTCACTCACTGGCTATCATGTAGTTTGTTCTAAGCGCTATATGATGACACCTTTATTTGTTAATGAGGGGTAGTCATGTAGCGTAGACTTTTGTCATTGAATTTTTTTCGTTTTATGTTAATAACTTGTTAAGTTTTTAATGAAATAAGATAATTTTTGCTATGTAATAATAAAAACATATTTAAAATAAAATTGCATCATTACTTCTTTTCATTATGCTTTTGGACATGTCAGATAGCAGAAATGGTCGCCGTACGTAGACTTTTGTCGCTCACTGTATATACTCAAGGGTTTTGAATATTTGGTGTTAGGTCCGTATATTCCCGCCCTTGTGCCATTATCGGTCTTTGACCCGCCAGAGTAACGCATAATTGTCTATTTTTTAAGAGTGTGAGTGGAAATAAAAAGGCATGGATGACAGCAGAGATATGTATCGCAATTTTGATGAAAAAATGGTCCTATCGAGCGTACTGTGTTAAAGATTGATGCCTGTGCTTAACAACCTGATTAGATCTTATCAGTGTGGCTTCGGACCTGGTAAATCTGCCATCGGCAAGATTTATATATAAATCCTGAAGAAGACCCAAGATAAACAGATCGACACACAATCCATTTTTAGATTATAAAGCCACGTTCGAGAGTCCGGTAAGGGATTACCTCTAAACAACAATGTCTGAGTTCGGTATTCCTGCGAAGCTCATTCGTCTGTGCAGAATTACACTGTATAAATCCCGTTGTACACTGAAAATTGGGAAAGATCTCTCCACGTAGTTTAATAGCGAACGAAGTTTTAGACAAGGCCATTCGTTATCGTCCGAATCCTTCAATTTTATTTTGGAGAAAACAATACGAGCTGCTGATCTATGATAGAATGGCAATATCTTCAACATCAAATCAAAGCGAATGCTGGTTATAGTGAAATAATCAGCATGGGCACACGAGAAGTCAGTGCAGCATTCTCAGAGTTGGAAAGAAAGTCGCGTCGAATGGGTTTTACAGTGACCAAGAGCAAGACAAATTACCTAGTGTCAGCAAACAAGGAGTCCCAACGTCTTGTACAGCACGTCACTGTTGACAACTACGCTTTTGAAGTGGTGAAGAACTTTGTCTATCTGGGAACCAACATTAATACCTGTAATGACATCACCCCGGAGATATTGCGAAAGATCACTCTTACTACCAGGTTGCACTTTGGGCTAAGTAAGCAATCTAGCCCTCTCTCGAGAAACGAAAACCACACTTTACAAGTCTCTCATCATGCCTGTCCGTACATATGGCACCGAAGCTTGAACAATTTCCACCTCAGATGAGAGAATGCTCTAATTCCTCGAAAGAAAAGTCCTACGCAAGATCTTTGAACCTATTTCCGTTGGTGACAAGTATCGAATAAAGGTACAATGAAAGGTCAGGTGGTTTAACGTGGATGGCTACCAGTTTTGATTTTACACCACAGTGCTTTATAAACACAGCGTATCAAATTAAGCGTTGATAAGCGCCCCGAAGGACTAGAGACAAACGACTACTAGCCCTATGGTACCAATTCGGGGCACGAGAATATTCCTTGGTAAGGATCGAGGCCCATCTTAAACCTTTGCTGGACTATAGAGTCCAACACCTGGTTAAGAATGCAACTCCACACCGAGTATCGGCTCTACCTGCGTACCTTTGGGTATAAACCACAGCCACCCCAAAGTTCCCCGAAGGGCCATTTCCAACGCTCAAGTTGGAAACGGGCTCCTAATCCCCATGGTACCAGATTAAAGCCTCCTGCCTAGCTTCAACACAACGACAAAACATAACAACATAAAACAAGTACAACGGAGCAAAAACAAAAGAAGAAACATCCCAATACACGTCAAAGGAAAAAATAAAACAAAAATAACTCCCATGTCGGCAAGGCCGGTAGAGGTTTTTGGTTTTTCAACAGAATAGCTGTGCCTCGACTAACAGCCGAAGCGCCACTGCTGACACCGCACCCCCCTATTGCATCAACAACGAAATTAAACAATACGTAAATGAATACAACGAAGATAATGAAAAACGATAACGGCGATAATGTCGAACGACGAACGACGAACCAACAATGACACTGCTTACTACGGAGAATGGCAAAGGACATCGACATTTTCTCCCCCGCAAACATCCATCGCTCACTCATCAGTACCCCAAAAAGAAAACAAACACATAGACAAGCGCATACGCCGCTTAAACACTAAATTTGCAAATTCACTCATTGCAGCAACAGAGTCACTTGACAAACAATACACCACTAACATTCAAACGCCCATCGCTATGTGTAATCCCCATCCTTTCAAGACTACGAAAGTCATCATAGATGGGGCAATCACATAGGATGTGCGCCCAGTCCTCCAACTCGGCCACACAAACACATCCCCCACAGTCATTCAGGCGCCTTTACAATTTAGAAACGCATTTAATGGGCCATGGCCCGTCAGCAGAAACCCCATTAACCTTTTTAATGAATTCATAAGTAACATGTCTGGTGGAGGTACTGTCCCACCACGCTTGCCATTTTGATAACACACATTCACGTACGATCCTCTTACTCTCAAGATAGCCGCGCTCAACATCCGAACTGGTTATCCATTCATACTGCAGCAGAAGTAGATTCATAACCCTCCTAATTCTGAACATAATAGCCCGTTCAATGACTAGTAAGTCCAGAGAAGGGACACCCATCAACACCTGCATTGCGTCCGTGGCCACCGTGCGGCACACCGACAAACAGGCCAGAAGCATCACACGCTGACACGAAAGCAAACGTACCCTGGCACCAGACCGGATGACCGTTTCGTACGACACCGACGACCTATAAGTAGCACAGGCTATCAACAGACCGCGGTAAATGATACAAACCGTCCTCCGGCTGAGGCCCCAATCACACCTCAGAATCCGGCGTACTCGCCCGACAACATTAAACATACGCTCTTTCATTTTGACCAAATGAGTCATAAAACTCATTCGTTCATCCATTCTCAATCCCAAATATGTTTTATCTGTCACATATTTGAGATGACTTCCATTCAATCGAACATCGGTGGCCAAAACGCCGACAACCTACCCTTAAGCAGCATTATCACCATCTTGTCCACCCCAACATTAGACCCCCAAGTATTAAAAAACTCGAGCAGTTGTTCCCCAGATCTCTCTAGTGCGCATCTGGATTGGCCTTCCAGTAACAGTAAAAGGCCATCAGCATACGCACAAAACTTACACAATGGCTTGAGCTGTCATAGCAGGGTATCAAGCATGAGGATCCAAATAAATGGACCACATATTGAACCCTGCGGATAGCCACGAATCACACTAATGTTAACACGATCATTCATACCTTTTCCACAAGCTAACTTCCTGACAGTCATGCTCAATCAATCGTTCAATCACGCGCAGGTAATCAAACTCACCCTTAAAATCAACAAACACACCAAGTGCATACTTGCTCGCGCTATCACGCATGGCCTTTTTAACATACATCCTAACATTCTCAACACTACGACCCATTCGAAACCCAAACTGCCTATCCGAAAGCTGATCGATTTCCTGAAGCCGTTCCACCATGACCCTTTCCAGTACCTTGCCAAGCACCTGTAAAAGACTGATGCCCCGATAAGACCTAGTATTACTCCGTACCTTATCAAGAGACTTCAGGAGAACTACCACCCTAGCAATTTTCCACTCACGTGGAAAAATTCTCTCCCAAATGCACTTATCATAAATGACCTCCAGATACTCTGGAATGGCCTTCCAGAGAGACTTGCACATCTCACCTGTCAACCCATCCATACCCGGAGACCGCTTAGACCTAACCAGGACAAAGATACCCCAATTCCCCGACATCTATAGGAGGAATCGGCCTCTCCACAAGAGGACGCACCGGGTCCACCGCCCTAGGAAAAACTTCACTCAAGAGAACATTCACACAATCCCTCCATGTTGACCATGTATCATCGCCAACACGGAGGGCACACACATCCACTGTTTTCTTGCCCAGAAAAATTTTCATAACTTTACCCCACGGATCATCTCTATTGTCCCTAACAAATTTTAGCCACTCATCCTCCTTCACACGCACAATTATCTCCTTACACTCTTTCATACCCCTACAAAACTCCATTCTGCACTTGGATACATTCTCAGATCCAACCAGTTATCGGGCCACCAAATTCTCAGAATTGTCCGTAGGCATCTGTTTACAAATATCTGCAGCTTATTAGTTGTTTCTCTGGACACCAGCCATGTTTCGGAGCCGTATAGCAGAATTGTCTTTACGTTGGACTTGAAGAGTGGTTTTTTGTGGCTTTGCTTAATTCGCAAAAGAGCCCCTTGCCTTCCATATCCTCGAGTCAATATCACATTTGGTTCCTCCATCATGTGAAATTAGACTGCCCAGATATGTGAACTGGGAAACTTCTTTAATATCCTCATTATAAACTTTAAATGATGTTGGTGGGGTGTTGATGTTCAAAGCTCTTGTCTTGCCATCGTTAATCTTTAGGCCGACATTGCTGCCTGAGCATCAATTTTAGTTTGCATGTGGTTCTTCTAGCTGGAAAATAGAACGATGCTTAAAGATGCTGCATATTAATAGGCTGCCACAAAATACCTTTACCAGGTTTCACGCCAACCGCCGAATTTAAAACATCGTCAATGACGATAAGAAATAGTAAGGGCGATAGAATGTATCCTTGCCGAACTCCTGCAGTGGGATTTATTGGATTTGATAGTACTCCATCATGCAGGACTCTACATTGGAATGCCATATATTGTGTTCAAATAAGTCTGCATAGCTTATTTGTATACCCATTCGGCTTAAAGCATACCAGATATTCTCATGACGCAGTCGGTCGAATGCTTTTCAATGTCAACAATATCATATGCAACGGTTCCTGTAGTTCGTTTACCTGCTCAGCTATGATACGTAGAGTGGCTATGTGATCTATACACGATCTATTTTGTCTAAAGTCTATTTGGAGTGAATTTCGCTTCATTGCTTGCAAACACAATTGAGTCATAGCTTGGATCTTTTAGTGCAACATTTGCCATATAAGTCAACATTGAACTTAGCTCATTTTCCAGTAATATTGCTTGAACGAAACTTATTAAAGCGAACATTGTTGAACGACTCTCTATTTGCTTGACAAAAATAAAACTAATGAAGAATATTGCTACTTAAATTCTCAATTAGTGTTATGCACATGGTCCCTTGTGGTTGGTAATTTTTTTATTGCACTTAATTGTGCATTTACATTAAGGAATGATATGAATTCTTAATTGATACGATACTGTGGAATTAGGAAATTAATATCACATCTACCTCCCATAGAAACATTACTATTGAGCTCAAATGTATCAGACCATTTTCAGCAAAAAATTAACATAATCGAAAATATTGCATAGTAATAGTATAAAAACCAAGCCTGTCTTCCATACAAAAGTATGTTTCAGTTTGCGTTTCCGTTTGGTTTTTGCTCAGGTGGAATCATCGGTCCGTACTTCTTCCAAACGAAGCTGATGGCGCCGTCTCTGTCAATGAACGCACCCGAAAATAGTTTCGTCAATTAGAAATTCCCAGCATGTTCATGTTCTCTACTGGAGGTTAGGTCCGCCCTTCTGCGGTGCCCACCAGCAAGTTCTGAATAGAAGACCTTCTTAGCTAAGCTTCTAGAAGAACTCTGTGACTCTCTTTTAATACTTCTAATTTAACAAACCAACAGTACAGGAAGAGAAGGTCGGCCTAGGGGCCCTTCGGGGCTTGTAACTGCCACATATTTATTTAATTCGGTTTTATTTAGCTGAGGTGTTTTCCTCCAATCGCTAGGCATAACCCATAGGCCCAAAGATTTTGCGTAGAACTTTTTCCTCGAAAACTCCGAGCATTCTCTCATCTGAGATGGTAATTGGCCTCGATGCCATATGTATATGAAGAGAGGCGTGGTGAAAAACTTGTAGAGTGTCGCTTGCGTTCGACTTCTCAATAGCTTACTTAGCCCAGACTAATACCTGTTAGCATGATTGATCTTTCGCAAAATCTCATTATTTGTGTAATGCTGGCTCAAAATAAACAAAGTCCTTCATTACTTCAAAAGCGTAGTTATCAACAGTGACGTGACCTACACTTGAGGAATCAAATATTTACAAAAATCCCTACTGGGTACACATATTCGATCTATAAGTTGTACATTTGACAAAATTTCGTCATTATATTTTTAATATTTTCGCTTTTGCATTTTGATACGATCATTACTTAAGGTACATAATTGCACAATTAAGTGCAATCAGAATATTATGATACCAATCCCAAAGGAATGTGTCCATACTGCTAATAGAGCACTTAAAAGTTTCATTTTACTCAAGGCTATTTTTGACACATACTCGTTTACAATAAAAAAATTTTTTTACTCGTTTACAATGCTCGCTTTAATAAGTTCAAGTAGTATTACTCGAAAAGGAGCTAATTTCAATACAATCAAACAATCAAAAGATAGCGTGAAGATGGAACAAGGACATAATCCTTGTTCATCAAGTGGACCACGCGAAACCAGACCAAGGTCTGTTAGAGGATATGAGCCCTATAGCTGATACCTCTGGGGGTCAACCACAAGTGATACGGGCACTGCGACCAAACGAGATCTTTTGTACCCAAGCGCGTTTACGACACTAGAATCTCCTCTACCTTTTTAATGAAGGATAGAATTGATTTTGTCAAACTTTTGATGATTGAAAGTGGTGTTGGGAAACTCATCTGAAAGTGTTTGAGGCGTAGTCTGGCCAGGGCCGGACATTCGCAAAGAATGTGGATTGATGTTTCATCCTCCTCCAGACGGAGTCTACACTTCGTGTCAGAGGATAGTCCCATTTTGTGAAGGTGGTATTTTAACCAATTATGTCCTGAGAGATAGCCGGTTATTAGCCGTAGGTTTGTTCTACTAAGACTAATTCTGTGAAAAGCTGCATTAAAGCTGATGAGAGAGGTATTGGTCATGGTAATGATTTTCTATCATAGCTTTGGTCGATGCCCAGCTTATACCGCAGAAAGGCTCCGGGCCCGTCAGTGGAGAAGTCGAGCCAGGTCTCGCCAGCTCGTCCGCCATTTCATTGCTCTTAATTCCATAGTGCCCCGGTACCCAACATAATTTGACCTTGTTTCGCATAAAGAGTTTTTGTAGGATATGGAAGCATTCAGTGACTAGTTTTGCGGAGAACTCCCAAGAGGAGAGAGATTTGATGGCAACTTGGCTATCTGAGCAAATAAGAATGCGGAGCGCTTTGGCATGTATATGACGTGCACAAAATTCTATGGCATGTATTTCCATTTGGAAGTTCAATACTAACTTAACACCTGAAAGTCAGAGCAATAAGGCTCGATTCGAATCATACTACACTTTTTCCTGATCATACCGAAAATATATTTGGTTCTCCACTTAAGATTGGTATAATTGACAGGTCACCTAGGTCTTATATGCATAAAGAAGTCAGTGGAAATATAGTGTTGGATGGTTATGTTGCAAGTTTTTTATGCAAAACGACGTAATGCCACGATAAATTATCCTCTAAGCACCGAAGTCGCTCCTAAAATTAGTAGAGAAGTGGTACTAAAATTTGTTCAAAATGGGACTATCGATACGGTCGCTCTTACCATGAGTGCTAGTGATATAATTAGCACGTCTTATACTAATTTGTTTGAGATTAATGATATTTGCATTATGGTACCAATTGAAAAATTCATACCGCGCTATTTAATATATTTTGTCATATTTGATTACGCTACAATATGTCTGATATCTCTTGCAATGCTGATGGCATCTCTTGCTTTGGTTTTGGCATTTCGCTTGAAAGGTCGCAGAATAAGTTGGTTTAAGACTTTTCTCAATTTCTTGGCGGGCTTTTTGGGTCAAACGTTCACTATGGAGCCCAATTTCGTTGGAATTCGAAGTATGATTTATATAATAGTTTGTATAGCGGCAATTATATTCAACACAGCATACATTGCATACCTGCAAACTTTCAATACAAGTCTGCCAACCTATAAAGGAATTCGAACCCTGGAGGATATTCAAAACTCTCCAGTTAGAATGGCTTTCGCTCGAGAGGAATTGTATGTGCTTGATCAGCTTAATGTGCGTGTACCATTACGTAACAACCTATTTATACTTGATACACTCGGGGAATATGTGGAGGTACGACGTTCAATGGATAATCGCTATGCGCACCCGGCGACAACAACTGATTGGTGTTATTATATGGAACTGCAAAAATTCTACAATACACCTCTATTTCATTTAACCGATTTTTGTATATCAACTAGGAAGCCATATTTCTTAGTTCTAGAGCAGTATTCATTCTATCAGATATCCATGAATTCATTGTTGTCTCAAGTCAAACAGGCCGGATTAATTAACTTCTGGGAGAAACTTTCATTTGTGAAACTGCGACAATCACAAGGAGCATCAGTTAAGCTTACAACCATCGCTAACAATGATAAACCACTTAGTGTAGAGGATATTTCTCTTGTATTGATCGGATTTGGGGTGCCATAGCTCAGTGGTTAGTGTGTTCGCCTTCTGATCTGTAGGTCGTGGTTCAATACCCGGCTGATGCATAACAAATTTTATATCGAAAAGATTTTTCTTTCGAATGGTACCCACCTGTCGGCAAGCAATTGGCAATTCTTCCGACAGTAACAACTTGCCATGAAAAAGCTTCTAAAAAGAACTCTGTGACAAAGCTCAGAAAAAGTGATGTCACAAGTGTTCTGCCGTTCGGAACCGGCTAAAATAAGTAGGTCCATTCTAATACTGTCCAAAATTTAAGACGCACAACAGTAATAGAAGAGAAGCTCGGCCAATGAGCCCTTTGGGGCTTTAAGTGCCACATATTTATTATTTTTTTTTTTTTTTTATCGGATTTGTAATCGTTAGTGGTTGCTCATGTTGTGTTTTCCTCATAGAAATGCATTGGATACGTTGCCGATATATATTGGATTATATTTTGCACAAGAAGCAGAATATTAGGCGGGATCTGAGGAGAGCCTTTGGGAAAAAAAGTACATTAAAATAGGAAGCAATGCTTTTGTACAAGACTTTTTGAAGCCCTGTGCTTCAAATAGGAATTACGTAGTTAGTTGAAGTAGTCAGTAATTTTTGTAAAAATGTAAAAGTTGAAGCTATCAAAGAAATCATGCTAGCAGAAGATTAATTTGACCTAGATTCTTTGGTTTATATTTTATGTACAAGTTTTCATAGTTTTATTTATAAGGCATGAAAAGAAGATATCATGGGGAAAAATTAAATGGAAATAAATATTTGCTTTACTGAAATGTTCTCGTTATTGTTGTTATTGTTCTTATTAGCGGAGTAAAAAATCAAGGATTATACGTGAACATATATGGGCAATATGAGATTTTTTAAAAGAAATCAGTTCAGTATCGTAAATTCCAGTGTACGAATTGGTTTTGCAGGTAATCCTCAATCGTGCTGATAACATCTTAGTGTTGTTGGCTCTGCATTTTTTTAAGACTGTTCCTCTTTAATATTACTTACTAACATATGGGGCCATTACAACCGAAAATCGATTTAAACCGACTCTAGCTGGCTTTACCAGCCAACTCTTTCCTTCGCTAGCTTAAAGCCAGTTTAGAATTCCAAGTGTCGTCAAGTTCTCCAGCACTTGATCTTTCCACCGGAGGTTAGGTCTTCCTCTTCTGCGTCGTCCTCCAGCGGGTTACGAATATAACACCTTCTTAGCAGGAGCGTTTTCTTCTATTCGCTCGACATGACCTAGCCAGCGCAGCCGCTGGATTTTGATGCGCTTTACCATGTTAGCGTCGGCATATAGCTCAGACACCCAACTGTTGTACCTTATTCGATACTCGCCACCAACGCAAATAGGTCCAAAGATCTTGCGTAGAATTTTTCTCTCGAAAACTCCAAGTATTCTCTCATCCGTGGTGGAAATTGTCCAGGCTTCTGCGCCATATCTTAGGACAGGAATAATGAGGGACTTGTAGAGTGTGATTTTCGATCTTCGAAAGAGGGCTCGGCTTCTCAATTGCTTACTCAGTCCAAAGTAGCACCTGTTAACAATAGTGATCCTTCGTAATATTTCCTGGCTGACGTAATTACTCGTGTTAATGCTGGTTCCAAGTTAGACAAAATCCTTCACTACTTCAAAAACGTAGTAAAGAATAGTAACGTGCTGTCCAAGACACTGGCACTCGTTATTTTTTGACACTAGATACTTCGTCTTGCCATCATTCCCCGTAAGACGAAGTTAACGCAACCCTGTTTCCAACCCCGAGAATGCAACACTGACTACTTGCGTGTTCATACCGATTATGTCGATATCACTACCACAGGCTAATAGCACGACAATTTTGTTGAAGATAGTGCCATTATGTCGTAGATCAGCAGCTCATATTAATTTATCCATAATAAGATTGAAGAAGTCGCACGATAACGAATCACCTTGCCTGAAACCCCGTTTGGCATGAAATGGCGGGGAGAGGTACTTCCCAATTTTCACTGCACAACGGGAGTTATACAGTGTCTTTCTGCAATAACGAATAATCTGCGCAGCAGTAGCGAACTCAATCACTCTTGTGTAGAGGTAATCCCTTACCGGTCTGTCGAAAACGGCTTTATAATCAACAAATATATGGTGTCTGTCGGCACTACAAAGTAGTGGAAATAATAGAAAAAGATGGATATTCGAGCATATATATATATATATATATATATATATATATATATATATATATATATATATATATATATATATATATATATATTGGCATAGATTGACTGAATTTCTTTTAAATTGAGATAGCTGCAGCTTCTGCAATCTTCTGTCTAGAACAATCATAATTAACACTTAGGTTAATATGGTAGTTGTACATAATCTGGCAAAAAATCAACATGACACGCCACTTCTTAATGGGGCTACCATACAAAGTTGCGAAAATTTTAAAAAATTTAAACCGCTATAACTTACGAACTATTCAACGTATTTCAAACGAATTTAAGGTGTGGATTAATATTGGAAAATTAATTGGATTTACAAGAAAGAGGTAAGCTACGCCAACTTTTTATATAGCTCCCACACTAAGTCTCGGAATTATCTTCAAAACCTCCTTTAAATTATCCCTTTTAGAACTCTCATAACATACAAGGTACTTCGACAAAGTCAGCCATATTTCGGGTGTAAATTAGTAGTATATGCAAAAATTGTTTTTCAAAAAGTGGAAATAAAAGAAAAAGATGGATATTCGAGTAAACTTTTTATATATAAATCTACATATGCAGGGTATAATTTGGTCGGCCCCAGCAGACTGTAAGGTCATTTTTTATTTACACATATATAGATATTTGCAAAATTGTGTAAAATGATATATCCGATCCTAAAAATAAGCGTGAGACAGACATACTATAATGAAAAAATATACATATTTATAAATCGATATATACTTGTGCATAATTGTCATTTTGAAATGTTGTCTTGTTGAACTCATTTCTTTCGAAAACACAAAAATGTTTATTGCTTAGGTAAATACCAATTCACGATTAAGTCTGTAAGACATCAAGTATGTACGTACCTATGTCTAACTGGAAAAATGCCAACTTGTACAATTGAAGTAAAGTTAGTTTCGAAATACAATTATAGGGTTTCCAGGCATGGTGGTATAGTTTCTGTTATTAACTCTACACACATAGTCAATCAAATTGTTCTCGAATGGACGTTTTAGCCTATATGTACCTGTTGTACGCTTACCTGCTGCTATAATTATCACTAGGAAAGCCATTTAACTACATATATACAAACACACTTCAAACATTTACTTCTTAAATTTATACATATATTTGTGATTCATTAACATTGTGATTGTAATTGTGATTCATCATACTTTATGCTTTTGCCAAGGTGCCAAGGTGTACAATTTAACAAAGAGAATATTGTTTGATGCAGTATAGCACATTCATATTGAAAAGCCAATACTTATTTCTTTCCTTAAATTGTTGAATTTTTCCATTAAACCCATTTTTCTACACTTCGATTAAAGAAACGCTTAAATCACGGGCTCTTTCTTGCGTAAAATAATATTCCAAATGCAATGGCGATGTGCCCAATATATTTCTATAAGAAGAGCACTGATTGAGCAACCAATTGCTATTACAAATCCGATCAATAGAAAAGAAACATCCTCTAGACTAAGTGGTTTATCATCGTTGTCGATAGTTGTAAGCTTTATTGATGCTCGTTGCGATTTTCGAAGTTTCGCAAATGAACGTTTCTCCCAAAAGTTAATTAATCCGGCCTGTTTGGCTTGAGACAATAATGCATTCATTGATAATCGATAAAATGAATATTGCTCAAGTCCCAAGAAAAATGGATCACCAGTTGACATGCAAAAATCGGTTAAATGAAATAGACGTATATTGTAGAATTGTTGTAGTTCAGCATAATTACGCCAATTGGTTGCTACAATCGGGTATGCATACCGGTTATCCAAAGAACGTGTTAGATTTAAATATTCTTCAAGCGTGTCAAGTATTAAAAGGTTGTTTGCTAATGCTTCACGCACATTATACCTATCAAGCATAAACAATTCCTCACGATCTATAGCCATTCTAATTGGCGACTCTTGGATATCTTGTAGAGTTCGAATTCTTTTATAAGTTGGTAGGCTTGTAATGAAGGTTTGCAAATATGCACTGTATGCCGTGTTGAAGATAATTGCTGCTATGCACACTATAATATAAAGCATAGTACGAATAGCAAAAAACTCAGACTTCATAGTGAATGATTGACCCAAAAATCCAGACATTACATTGATATAAGTGCTTAGCCATCCAACTGTGCGTCTTTTTATGTGAAATACCACGATCAATGCAAATGATGTCATCATGATTGCAATAAATATGAGACATATTGTAATATAGTCAAATATGATGAAATAGACTAAATAGCGTGGTATGGATTTTTCAATTGGTACCATAATACAAATATCATTAATCTCATACGAATTAGTGTAGGAGATATTATAACTGTTATTAACAGTAACGGTGATAGAAGCCGTATCAATAGTCCCATTTGCGATTAATTTTCTGGTCAAGTCCCTACTAGCTCTAGGAGCAATTTCGCCACTCAGAGGGTAAAGTATAGTAGCATTATGTCTTTTTGCATATTCACGTATAAAACTGGTAACATAACCATCCCATACAATATTACCATTGCTATCTTTATACATATACGATTTGAATGACCTATCAATTATGCCAATCTTAAGTGGAGCACCAAACATGTTTTCGGTATGATCAGGAAAAAGTGTAGTATGATTCGCAGCCAACCTCATTGCACTGATTTTAACGCGTGGAAATATTTGTATCCTATAATAAAGATTTGTTTGCAACACCGATGACTTTACCAATATGACATCAACCATCTTCCATTTTACACAGAACTCTAAAATCTTCTCCACATATGCATCATCTGCTGCAGCATCAACCAGGAGTATATAGCGACTTTGAACGTTTGACTGAGGGTTTTGCCACAGCATTTTCAGTAATGAATAATCGCTGTTTTCATGGTGGGACAATCTGACAATGGTAAAGAAATTTCTATTAAAATTCATTTCTGGTGAAAATGTGGTTTTATCGTTTATCAGAATTGTTGGAAGTCCCAATTTATCGTTTAAAGTTTTAAGTACATTGCCGGTCTCGAATAGATTACTGTATTGCGCTTCATTCGAAGCAAACACAATTGAGTTGTAGCTTTGATCCTTTAGTGCAACTTCGGCAATATAAGTTAACATTAAACTTAGCTCATTTTCCAATAATATTGCTTGAAAGAAATTTATTAAAGCGAACATTGTAAACGACTACGTGAGTATATATCGATGACTAAAATGAAACCTACAATGTATATATAATATTCAATGTGGACAGTCCTCTGTTATTTGTAATTATTTTAATACACTTGAATTTAAATTTACATGAAATAATGATTTGATTAAAAATGCATAAATAAAAATATTAAAAATGACCTTACAGTTGGCTGGGGTCCGACCAAATTATACTCTGCATATGCAGATATATATATATATATATATATATATATATATATATATATATATATATATATGTATATATATATATATATATACTTTTATTTCCACTACAAAGTAGTGGAAATAAAAGAAAAAGATGGATATTCGAGCAAATATATATATATATATATATATATATATATATATATATATATATATATATATATATATATATATATATATATATATATATATATATATATATATATATATATATATTACGATAATTACATTGTAAAGAGTTATCCATTTTGCGGTTTCAAAAGTAAATGTAAATAAAACACATATAAAATATTGTTTTATCATGATATTTCTTTTTTATTAATAAGTTTGAACGTTGACATTATGTGTGAAATACTACATCATTTAAATGACCACCACGCGAATTGTTGCAAGCATCGATTCTTTTGAGGTAATTTTCGACCACTTTTTGACACATATTGGGCGGCATCTCAGCCATAACGTGACGAATGTTGGTTTTTAGGTGCTCAAGAGTTAAAGGTTTATCTGCATAAACACGGTCTTTCGCGTAGCCCTACAAAAAAAGTCAAGCGGTGTCAAATCGCATGATCTTGGTGGCCACTTGATATCGCCACGACAAGAAATTACGCGGACAGAAAATGTCTCTTGCAATAAAGCCATATTCGCTCGAGTTGTGTGGCATGTGGCACCGTCTTGTTGAAACCACATATTCTCTAAGTTGTATTCTTCAATAGCAGGCAAAAAAAAGTCGGTTATCATATGACCATAACGCTCCGAATTGACGGTGACAGTCGTTCCATCGTCGTTTTTGAAGAAGTAAGGTCCAATCACACCTCCGGACCAAAGAACGCACCAAGCAGTGACTTTTTGTGGATGTAGTGGCCTCTCTTCAATTACTTGAGGATTCTCAGAACCCCAAATACGACAATTTTGTTTGTTAACATACCCACCGAGTGAGAAATGTGCTTCGTCGCTGAAGAAAATTTTGTTCGAAAAATCGCCGTCCACCGCCTGTTGTTCAAGCACCCATTCGACGTATCTACGACGTTGTGAATGGTCAGCTGGCTTCACTTGTTGTGTGAGCTGGATTTTATATGGATGTAGGTTGTAGATCCAAATGCAAAATACGCCATAATGTGCCGTAAGACAGTCCTAATTCCTGAGAACGACGAGGAATCGACACATTCGGGTGTTCGGCAACACTTTCACTTACAGCAGCGATATTTTCGGTGGTACGAGCGAAACGATGATGCACAGGCCTTACAATATCTGTAGCCGATCCAGTCTCTTCATATTTCTTCACAATTTTGCCAATTGCTTGCGTAGTTGGACGATTATGTAAACCATAATCTCCTCTTAAAGCACGATATGTGGCTGTGGCAGAATCACCATTTTTGTGTGATTTTTTTGCGTTGAGCGAAAGTTAAGCGATCCATTTTCGCAAATGTCAGACTTTGAACTGAAAAAGAAAGAAATTGTTTTAACAACTCAGTTTGACAGATGTCGAATTCTAGCCCTATACTTTTGAAACCGCGAAATGGATAACCCTTTATATTGTACATATGTATGACCATATATGTCGTTAACCCTGAAAGGGTAACGATATTTTACATGTAATGTAAAATGCATTAATGTCAAGTGAAAGCTTTCATGCCAAATTTTTTTCTGGACAAGTCTGATAATAAGTGTATATCAGATAACTGTTTATAAATGCATATATGATAGAAAATGTCGACGCCTTCTTATTTGCTGTTGTAGAACTGGACCCAGCAAGGATTTTGGTTACAGACCCTTCTTCGTTGCAAAAAGACAGCCATATCCCTAGGCTGGAAAACGGCACAAAAAGACAGCATGAAAACAATTTTATTCGGTTTCCGCTTATAAAAAATGAGTGAGCTCCTTATCGTAACAAAAGACATATTGATATATCGCATTTTCGGCACATTGTATTTCCCAATTCTTTCTGGATTTCTTTTTGAAAGTAAAGTTTCCGCAAGTCGTTTTACGAGCTAAATGGTTGTGAACCACTTACCCATGATTATGTTTCGGTTCGTTCCATGTATATGCTCGAAGTCACTCAAAAGGCAAACTTTGTCACTTTGTCACGACGACGTTTGTTTTCGTTTGCAGCAAAAACAAAAAACACTTACATTACGCTCACGTCTCTTAACGTCTGTTTAACATTAAAGCACAATTCAAACTAAAGTTTTTGCAAAAGAGAGCCCAACATGACAAGCGAATGGAGAGAAAAATGGGAAAAGAGCAACAGTGTTCGTCGAATCGACAATGACAGGGTTAATAGTAATATTATTTATGGCGCTCAAATTTATCAACTGCATTCCATCATAATAAAATTATATAAGTAATTCCACATTTTCACTAGAAACTCTGACTAACTGATTTATATACGCAATACCACAACAATTGAACATTCGTTCAATTGGTATTACTTGAACATCAGTCGAGTTCAATGCTCAGATATACATATTTGCGATGTGAGTTAAATAGATCAAAATTATAACGCCATAATATATGATATATGAGCAATGACAACATCCCATTGAATGCATTTATTTAAACATTTTTTTTAACTGATTGTAATAAAAATGAAGGGAGATTCTTTCCAACTGCCATTTATTTGATTTATTTGAATAAATCTGCGTGTTGTTTCTGTGCATTTTGAGAGAACAGAATGTAAGCGGTCTTATCTTTTTTTTTTTTTTGCTGCTCGATAGCTCATTCGATAGAGATACACTTAGCAGAAAAAGTGTACGTACAAGAAGTTAACAATTCTTCGCTGCACTAAACACCAATAAGGAAATAATTCTTCTCAAAAGAAATTATTTTTTATTTAAATGTTAGAGTATCATGTACACTTTAAGCCTAAATACATTAAATTATAATGTACAGAAAAATTATGAGAAATAAAAGAATTCAAAAGCACCTGTTAATTGGTCAGAAAAAGTATACGTACAAAGATAAGATTATATGATAAATTATTGTTTTTTGTGGGTTTTTGAAGAGATTAGTAGCTGGTTGGATAGCCTTTCCGTTTTAGGACTTCTTGCAATCGGTTTGGCATAGACCTGACTAACTTGGAAGTGTCCTCCGTTGAAATTTTGTGCCACTCATCTAAAATCACATATTTAGGCATTTGCTTGGAGGTGATGGTGTGCTGCCTTATCCTGCGCTCAAGCAAATCCCACAAATGTTCATTAGGATTAAGGTCAGGTGATTGTGGAGGGGTCTTGCATTGATGCGGGAGATTATATAATATCCAAAGCTTCACATTGTGGGCAGTATGCTTCGGGTCGTTATCCTGTTGAAAGTGCCAGCCAGAACCCAGGCCGAGATTTTCAGCACTCTGTTTCAAATTTTCTTTTAAAATATTTAAATAACCTCTCTGATCCATTATTGACTCAATGAACACCAAATTGCCGACTCCATTGGCAGCCATACATCCCCACACCATAATACCACCTTCGCCATGGTTAACCGTGCCCACAAGATTTTGCGCATGAAGGGCTGTGCATGGTTTCCGCCACACAAGCTGACGTCCTTTAATACTAAACAGGCAAAACTAGCTCTCATCTGAGAATAGCACCTTCTCCCAGAACTCTGGTGGCTTATTTATGTATTGTTTGGCAAAAGAAATCCGGTTTTGTCGGTTTATGAGCGTAGCGCGCTACGGGGACACGGTAGTTAGCTTTTTTTTAATTTTACGCACGGTGTCGTTATGCATGGTTTTCTTAAACTGTTCCTTAACATTTTGAGCAATTTTCATTGCGATCAGTCGAGGATTATCCTGAACAAGTAGCAAAACACATCTTTTTTCTCGTTGGGTCAGAATAGGAAGTCGTCCTGAACGCGGTTGCGACACGAAAGTTCCAGTTTTTTGAAATTATTCATCACCGTTTGAATTGTGGGGTGCGCTCTCCCAAGGATTTTAGCAATTTCATGGAAAGTTCACCATTCTTTCCATAATTTTATTATAATTTTCCGTTCGTCAACTCCAATTTCTTTTCTTTTTGAATTCATCTTTATTAAACTTCTTGAAATAGATTATTCAAAGCACAAAATCCTACCACGATACGTATTAAATATAGAACTTGTGAAAAGAAAACTTTTGATGGCACGAGCGATCTAGCAAATGAGCGGGGAAGTCCCGCTTTCGTTTCTGTAAGTAGACTTTATCTGACCAATTAACAGGTGCTTTTGAATTCTTTTATTTCAAATAATTTTTCTGTGCATTATAATTTAATGTATTTGGGCTTAAAGTACACATAATACTCTAACTTAATAAAAAATAATTTCTTTTGAGAAAAATTGTTTCCTTATTGGTATTTAGTGCAGCGAAGAATTGTTTACTTCTTGTATGTACACTTTTTCTGCTAAGTGTATATATATGGTTTGACAGATTGTCAAAATCGTCAAACTATGTTGCTAGAACAACGTTTACAAATTGTGAAATTTTACGTTCAAAAAAGAAAAATTTCTGTTCGCAAAGTTCATGGAGCTCTATGTCCATTTTATGGTGTTTAGAGTTGAAGCTCATTTCTGGTTTAACGGTTACGTCAACAAACAAAATTGCCATATATGGAGCGAAGACAATCCTCGAGCTGTCATTGAATTACCATTAGTTCCATTAAAATTGACTCTTTGGTGTGGTTTATAGCGCTGGCGACATTATCGGTACAAATTTCGTTCAAAATGAGGATATGGCTACCGTTACGGTGAATGGCGAGAGTTATCGAGCCATGCTGACTTTTTGTTTCCATAAATTAATCAGCTAAATATCGACGACATTTGGTTTCAACAATATTGGACTTCATGTCATACAACGCGTGCGACAATCAAGTAATTGCAATTTGGCGGCAATTTTCTTTCCAGAGGCGGCCCTGTTAATTGGCCTCCTCGATCGTGCGATTTAATGCGTCTTGACAACTTATGCCGACTCTTGAAGCTATTCAAGCCATCATTGACGAAATACGGACAAATTTATTGGAAAATAAATTGGATTGATTGAATGCAGCAAGTAACTCGTAGCCGTGGTGGACATATGCCCGAAATCATATTTAAAACATAAATGGCATGAAATTATCAAACATAAAAATAAAAAAAATTTCACTCCCCTAATATTTCTTTTTTTTATTTTGGTTCAAAATTCTCAAGTTCTTAAAAAAACGCCCGTTATTTATGTAAAGTTTGGAAGACGGTGAAGCATCCGCGAAATAAAATTTTACAAGGCAAATTTGATTGTCAAATGGATAGATACGACCTCACTTTTTTATACTGTACTTCAATAGGAATAAGCAGCATCGTTGTGGTTTTCCTCTCTTCATTTCCTAGAAGACTTACCAAATGTACTTGACGAAAAGGCTGTTCGCAAAGCTTATGCGTCATACTAAAAAATGTGGCTAAAGTGTAGAAAAGTATTTCTATGACGTCGTAACTGTAGTCCAAAATTGGAGCTTCAGCGATAAATGTGCGAACAATTTTATCGTCTCCGGTCTAGGAGACAAAGAGTTAATTACTGCGATAACAGGATCGATTTCGAATGCAAATCGTTGTAAAAAATTTTATCGTAAATAAAAGCAAAAGCACATAATTGAGCAACAAAAGAATCCTTCTAATTTTTAACAAACACCGATTACACAATTCGCATTTGTTATAAATCACCACGTCGTATGTACGAAAAGAACAATCATTACAATTCATTTAAGTGTCCTGATAGTAAGATGTGTTTGTACACTCGCCAAATCGGTCACATTGTCCGTCATTGTAAACAACCGCGTCAACGTGTTCTAGAAAATATTTTAATATATCCACCAAAAATGCCGTCGTTTAAATGTTGCTAACGGACTGACTCCAAATGCGAGGATTCATGATAATATCGAGCCCGAACTTCAAAAACGACGTAAGCGGCAAAAATCAACTTTTACAAGAAAGACGTTTTTAGGTTTATTTAAAATGTATCATAAGCCCGGTTGAATACAAGTTAAAGAATCGTCTTTAACTTCATTTAGCTTAATTTATAGGCAAAAATAAAATGGAGAAGTCAAATACTTCTAATAAACTCGTGACTTTGAAAATATATTTATTAGTTTTTTTTTATAGCCGATTCCAGTTCCAAATTTTAAATTAGAATTAGAAAAAATTTAAACAAGCCCACACCACTAAGTACATACATAAATGTATATATCTTCCTCATCTGTCTTGTTTAATACATATGGAAGGGTTTTGCAATACATAAGGGTAAGATATTAGTTTTGAACATTTGGAGGAATGTTGTTCTTAATACAAAGAGCTTTCAGATAATTGAATTTATATAAAGTAGTGCTCAACTCTTTGTTTTATGGAAGAGTAGGTTTCACTATTTTTTGGAAATACCCATACAAGGGTATTTTTTATTTTTTTTGATTTTTATATCCCCCATTCGAACACAAGTTTCCTCTTCAATTATTATTATTAGTAATAGTAGACTAAAAGAACTCTGTCAAAAAAGTGATGTCGCAAGAGTTCTGCTGTTCGGAACCGGCTAAAATAAGTAGGTCCCTTTTAATACTGTCCAGAACTTAACACGCACAACAGTAAAGGACGAGAAGCTCGGCCAAAGAGATCTTTGGGTCTTATAAGTTCTACATATTTATTTTATAGTTGGCTTGCTATTTGTGTCAGATTTGTGTAGACAGATTTCGCAAACATGAAACCAGCTCAGTGTTTATTATGTTTGCCTTCTGATCTGTAGGTCGTGGTTCAATCCCCGGCTCTTGCATAACAAATTTAATATCGAAAAGATTTTTCTTTCGAACTGTACCCACCTGTCGGCAAGCAATTGGCAATTCTTCCGACAGTAACAACTTGCCATGAAAAAGCTTCTAAAAGAACTCTGTGACAAAGGCCAGAAAAAGTGATGTCGCAAGAGTTCTGCCGTTCGGAACCGGCTAAAATAAGTAGGTCCCTTCTAATACTGTCCAAAATTTAACACGCACAACAGTAATGGAAGAGAAGCTCGGTCAATGAGCCCTTTGGGGGTTTAAGTGCCACAGCTGGAAACCAGTTATAAAAAAAATCTTATAAATATATGGAGTTATTTTAATTACCGCACACAAACTCTTGTAAAATATTAGGTTAAAATTCATAAATAAACAGCGTGATTCATGTTAGAAAATATTATGGGAAGTACTCTCTAGTATTCGAGTTGTCTAATGGAAAAGTGTGCTATTAGCGTTGAATGAAAGCGCCCAGCAGCTTCAAATTTCTGAATGTTTTTTCCCGGAGCCTGGGCTTGATGATGTCCCAACTATGTTCAATTTCATTGCAGTTTGGTGACTGCGGCGGCCAAATCATTTAATGAATCTCATATCGGGATAGATAAAGTGGAAAAGCGTTGGATGAAGTGTATCGAGCTAAAAGTAGACTATATTGAAAATAACGACGAATTTTGTTAAAAAGTTAACTTTTTGTTTCATTTTTCACTGACTTATTATTGTTGTAATATTGATTTTAAGCTTAATTGATGGTATAAATAGAGTACTACTGTATGTATGAATGTAGTGTATGTGTGTAAGTATGTCTGCATGAACCATATACTTAGGTGACCATATGGCATGACTACATTTAATTCCACAATATTATAATAGATCATTAATCTAATTAATAGTAATACTGTTTATTGCACCGAAATATTTAAATTATAACAAAATCATCGAGGAATTAGTTCTAATTCATACATCAAATAACGACAACATGACACTTCCTTTAACGTTCGTTCAAATATTATCACTTGGCATTCAATCGAGTTCAGTGCTTGTATATATTTGCGACGTGAGTTTAAATGATCAAAATTATAACTCCGTAATATACATGAGCAATGGGAGCATCTCTTCGAATAATGGATTCAACACCGATTTTCTACTAAAACAACTGAGTGGAAGAAATAATGGAATCGCTGTATTAGTGTTAAACCTCGAGAGCATATTTCCACTGACAGAGAACTATAATCGAGATTTATTAGTTATCATCAGATTGAACGGCAATGAAGGAAATGACCGAAAGTTGTTGCAGAAATTATGGGAAAATTTATATAAAAATAGACAAAGTCGTCATATACTTTTATTGGATTCTCCTCAAGTGGATGAGTTGTATGTGGAGAGGATAATGATATTTTGCTCAAAGAATCAAGCAATGCATATAATTCTCATAGCGTCCTCTGTGCTGGAAACGAAGCAATACTACAGGCTTAGAATTTTTCCAAAAACTGAGTTGAGTGTTGAACATATCGATTCAAATCTATCTTCATTCTTTCTTGATCACACACGTAATATGTATGGTCAGCCGATTAAGGTTAGAGCAGAAAATTTACCTATCCGAGTTTACATAGTAAGTGAATCAGATGAAAATATAATAATAAGTGGCTTTACTGCAAATCTGCTGATAGAGTATGCTCGAAAACACAATGCGACGCTAACATATCCTCGACGGGATCTCATACGAACTGTTTTGCAGAGATATGATGTTGCCAAGATGATCGTCAATGGCACCTTTGATACAACAGCGACATCATTCATAATGGCATACACGAACGATCTGAGTTTCAGTGATGTAACTGACCTTTCGAATTGGTGTATTATGGTGCCAATACCCAAAAGAATTCCTAGCTATCTATTTTATATCAGTATATTCGATTTCATCACTATACTATTGGTATTTGTAGCACTCATGGCGGCATCGTTCACTGTAGCACTCACATTTTATCTACTTGAGGGGCAGAAAGAATTGCCTTTCAGCAATTTTCTAATCAATTATCGTTTATTCAATGGTTTATTGGGTCAACCGTTTGTTATGGAAACGAACTTTGCTGGTATTCGTAGCTGCATTTATATGATCATTTGCTTTGCCGGTGTGATTTTTAATACATCTTATGTTGCATACTTGCAAACTTTTACTACAGAACCGCCTAGAATGTTAGCAATACAAACATTTGACGATATTAAACAATCAGGTCTTAAAATCAAAATGAACCGTGATGAGTTTGAAAGAGAAAAAAATACAACCGATCCCGAAATTATCAATCTCATTTCTGTAGAAGAGACTTATGAGCATTTCTTTCGCTTACGCGATGCCCTGGATACTCGCTATGCATATACGGTCTCAACAAAGAATTGGGCTTACTATGAGGTGGTACAACGCTTCTATCGCAATCCATTATTTCAAATAACAAACTGTTGTTTTAACAAAAACAAACCATTTTTTATGCACTTTCAACAGAATTCAATATTTATACCATCGATGAATAGAGTAATTGGTCAAGTTGCTCAATCAGGATTGATGACACATTGGGTTAGACAATCCTTTTTGGAACTAGTTCGATTGGGACGTGCGAACATTACTGATAAAAGTGAACGGAAGGAATACATCCCATTAAGTATTACAGATATATGGATGGTATTGATGTTCTATGGTACTGTCGTGACCACAACATTTTGTGTTTTCGCATTCGAATTATATTGGTATTACCGACGTGGACATAAATAATTTTGAAGATTGACTTTGAAAGAAAAATATTCGTATTAGATTAGTGCAACAACCAGTGAAATATTGCTATACAAATATTTTCATTAGAGATTAGTTTAATTGATTATATGGACACGCACAGCTTTTGAAAACTTTCGAACCGCACCTAAACGTTAATTAATATCTGATCTCAAATATGCAAACGATCATTGGATTATATTCAGTACATCGCATCTGACGAAATTCAATTTGGTGTCAATATGTTTCAAATAAAAATAAATGTTTTATGTTGAAATGTTCTTCATTTGTTTCATTCAGAAATCAGAAATTTTAATTTGTAGATGACGCTAGAACTCACAACTT
This sequence comes from Megamerina dolium, assembly GCA_963854835.1. NCBI lineage: Eukaryota > Metazoa > Arthropoda > Insecta > Diptera > Megamerinidae > Megamerina > Megamerina dolium. Next base: position 69,280,796 of record OY978526.1, read on the forward strand.
GCGGCTAATACATAGAAGACCAACGCAATAATCAACTCAGCTGGGGCATTAGGGTACTCGTAAATTCCTGTATGAGGGCACGTATATTCATTTCGGTCAAATGTTTGTACCCACTTGAAAGAATTTGCGGATATATAGAAAAATATATACATATATTCCTGATCAGCGTCGCTTAAATGTTCGATTTAACTATGTTTGTCCGTCCGCCCATCTGTATGTCACCTGGCTGGTTCGTAACTAACTTGTAACTTGTAACATAACTTGAACAAATATTGACTTATTTTGGTATGACATGACTTGTGGTTGCCATATCCCAGTGGTTAGTGTGTTGGCCTTCTGATCTGTAGGTTGTTGGTTCAATCCCAGGCTGAAGCATTACAAATTTAGTATCAATAATATTTTTCTATCACACCGGTACCCACCTGTCGGCAAGCAATTGGCAATTCTTCCGACAGTAACTACTTGCCATGAAAAAGCTTCTAAAAGAAGAAGAGAAAGCTCAGAAAAAGTGATGTCGCAAGGGTTCTGCCGTTCGGAACCGGCGAAAATAAGTACTCACTTACTTACTTATGTGGCCATAACAACCGAATATCGATTTAGGCCGAAAATAACATGCTTCGCCAGCCATCTCTGTTCTTCGCTAGCTGGCGCCAGTTAGAAATTCCAAGCGCCGTCAGGTTCTCCAGTACTTGGTCTTTCCACCTGAGGTTTGGTCTTCCTCTTCTGCGTCGTCCTCCAGCGGGTTCCGAATATAACACCTTCTTAGCTGGAGCGTGTTCTTCCATTAGCTCGACATGTCCTAGCCAGCGCAGCCGCTGGATTTTGATGCGCTTTACTATGTCAATATCGGCATACAGCTCGTACAGCTCATGGTTGTACCTTATTCGGTACTCGCCACCAACGCAAATAGGTCCAAAGATCTTGCGTAGGACTTTTCTCTCGAAAACTCCAAGCATTCGCTCATCCGAGGTGGAAATTGTCCAGGATTCAGCGCCATATGTTAGGACAGGCATGATGAGAGACTTGTAGAGTGTAGTTTTCGTTCTTCGAGAGAGGGCTCGACTTCTCAATTGCTTACTCAGCCCAAAGTAACACCTGTTAGCAAGAGTTATCCTACGCATGATCTCCAAGTTGACGTCATTACTGCTGTTAATGCTGGTTCCAAGATAGACAAAGTCCCTTACTACTTCAAAAGCGTAGTTGTCAACAGTGACGTGCTGTCCAAGACGCCGGGACTCTTTGTTTGTTGACACTAGATACTTCGTCTTGCCCTCGTTCATCGTGAGACCCATCCGACGCGACTCTCTTTCCAACTCTGAGAATGCTGCACTGACTGCTCGCGTGTTCATGCCGATTATGTCAATATCGTCGGCATACGCTAACAGCATGACACTTTTGTTGAAGATAGTGCCATTATGTCGTAGATCAGCAGCTCGTATTATTTTCTCCATAATAAGATTGAAGAAGTCGCACGATAACGAATCACCTTGTCTGAAACCCCGTTCGGTATTAAACGGTGCGGAGAGGTCCTTCCCAATTTTCACTGCACAACAGGAGTTATGCAGTGTCATTCTACAAAGTCGAATGAGCTTTGCAGGAATACCGAACTCAGACATTGTTGCATAGAGGTAATCCCTTACCGGACTGTCGAAAGCGGCTTTATAATCAACAAATAGGTGGTGTGTGTCGATCTGTTTTTCTTGGGTCTTCTCCAGGATTTGGCGCAGTGTGAAAATCTGGTCGATGGTGGATTTACCAGGTCTGAAGCCACACTGATAAGGTCCAATCAGGTTGCTGAGCATAGGCTTCAACCTTTCACACAGTACGCTCGATAGAACCTTGTATGCGATGCTCAGGTGACTTATTCCATGGTAGTTGGCGCAAATTGTGGGGTCTCCTTTTTTATGTACAGGACAGAGAACACTGAGCCTCCAATCATCAGGCATGCTTTCATCCGACCATATTCTGCTTATGAGCTGGTGCATGCGGGTGAGCAGCTCATCGCCTCGGGTCTTAAACAACTCGGCAGGCAGGCCATCAGCACCTGCAGCTTTGTTGTTATTCAGCCTTAAAATGGCCGTTTCAACCTCGTCATAGTCGGGTGATGGAACATCAACACCATCATCTGTAATTGGGGTTATCGGGCAATCTCCTCCACTGGCGGAATTGTTCGTAGCATCGCCATTCAGTAACGTGGAGAAGTGTTCCCTCCATAGGCTCAGTACACTCTGGACATCTGTAACCAGATTCCCATTTCCATCACGACAAGAAGAGGCTCCGGGATTCAAACCTCCACTCAGGCGCTTGATCTTTTCAAAGAATTTTCGAGTCTCATTCTTGTCGGTACACATCTCTATCTCCTCACACTCGCGTCTTTCCAACTCCCTCTTCTTGCGCCTGAAAAGACGTCTCTCTGTACCGCTCCTTAACAGCTCGCGTTGCGCCTGCTCGCAGGGTTTTTCTGTAGGCGGCGTCTTTCTCTGCGGTAGCATCGCGACACTCCTGATCATACCACTCATTCCTCAGAGGCCGGTAGTAACCGATTACCTCCTCGGCAGCAGTAGTCATGGAGTGGGATATATGTGTCCACCGTGCGCATGTATCATCAAGTTGGGAAGTGTTCTGCATAAGCAGATCCGATAGTCGAGTGGAAAATGCATCTGCTGTCTCTGGTGATCGCAGGTTACTGACGTCGAGCTTTCTCTGTGTGGGACTTCTCTTGTTATTTGCGACACATAAGCGTGTGCGTACCTTAGCTGCAACAAGGTAGTGATCCGAGTCGATGTTGGCACCACGGATCGATTTCACGTCCATCACACTGGAAGCATGCCTTCCGTCAATCACCACATGATCAATTTGGTTTCTTGTACGTTGATCTGGAGACAGCCATGTCGCTTTGTGGATGTCGAGATGCTGGAATCTGGTACCACCAATTACCATGTTTCGTGCTGCGGCGAAGTCGATCAGCCTCATTCCGTTATGGGGGGTGTTCTGGTGGAGGCTGAATTTTCCGACAGTTGGACCAAACGTACCTTCTTTGCCCACCCTGGCATTAAAGTCGCCAAGCACGATTTTGATATCGTAGCGGGGGCAGCAGTCATAAGCTTCTTCGAGGCGCTGAAAGAAGCTCTCCTTGGTCACATTGTCCTCCTCATTCATCGGAGCGTGGGCTCATATAAGGCTGATGTTGAAAAATTTTGCCTTGATGCGGATTGTGGCCAGCCGTTCGTTCACAGGCGTGAACTGTGAGACAAGATGTCGTAGTCTCTTGCTGACCAAAAATCCACATCCTAATTCGTGCCTTTCAGCATGGCAACTGTAGTAGATGTCAAAGGACGCTCTTTTGGAGCAGCCCTGTCCTGTCCATCGCATTTCCTGGAGAGCGGTGATGTCAGCTCTGTATTTTTCGAGGACATCAACCAGCTGGATAGAGGCACCCTCCCTATAAAGGGATCGGACATTCCAGGTGCATATCCGTAAATCGTGGTCTTTTTTTCGTTTGCGGGGGTCATCAACAAAAGCGGTAGTCCTTATCCGAGGCATATTCGTTTTTTTCATTGGGGGGGTTTTTTATGTGGCGGGTCCCAAACCCAACGCACAACCTCTAACCGAGGAGATTTTCGCCACTCACTTCAGCCGCCTCCCAGCGGGTGCCAGGAAGACGTTGCCCGGTGGTCGCCACATGGAGGGCCCCCATTAATAATAATGAAAGCGTCATCACAGAGTAAGCAGAGCAAGCTATATGACTACCCCTCATTAACAAATAAAGGTATCATCACATAGCGCTCAGATCAAACTACATGACAGCCAGTGAGTTGACTTGCGATGAGTTCAACAAGGATTGCGCTAGCCCCACCCGGTTGAGGCAGTTAGACACGTTACCTTGCGAAAACACCACCAGACCACCATCTGTGGGTGTTAAACTTCATTTAAAGTTGTCGTCATCCATCAGTTTCCTAAGATGAGGTTCTTCGATAACCACTTCCTTGAGAACCTTGAGAACCAGACGACTTAAGAAGTGAAGGTTCGTGAGACGGAGCGAGCGCTTTAATGCAATTCATTATCAGGCCCAGTATAATATGTAGTTGAAAAAGGAAAAAGCAATTTGAATCAATCAGTGGATTACTAGAGATGATTGGTCTTTCTGATAAATACTGGTCGCGAGATTGCCATACTTTTTTTACTTAATGATGCACTGCCGCTCGTCTATCACAGAGTCGAAGAAAGCAACAGTATTTTGTGAAGCTTCTGTACATGTCTTTTGCTTATAAACGTGAGTGTAGTTTTTTTGTTTTGCGTGTTAGAGACGAATTCGTCGATGAATTCTTAGAAGCGATTACGGCGAATACAATGAACACAAAATCTGTTCACGACGAGGCAAGTCGAATTTTGCCACGGCTTTGGTGACAAAGCGGTTGAAATATATAGAAGGCATGTGGAAAAACAGAGCATGTATACCGAAGGAGATATTGGAAATTGTGGTACCTAGAAGATATAAAAATATGTTTTTATTGTTCACCTCTTCTTTTCCAAGCATTAAACACATTTACTCATACTTTTAGGACACCTACCTATGTATTCTCGTACAAATCATATGAAGGCCTGTTGCAGATCTAGTTGAACAAGTTGGCGTCAAAAAATCCCTGAACTTTCTAGGGTTAAATTAATATTCTACTTCGAACACATCAAGTATCTTTAGAGCACCGCATATTTTCCGTTTATGTTGGTTGCACTTAATCAATCCCAAAATTTCTTTCATTCGATTCGTAACTATCCTTGGTGTTGAAATCGGAAAATCGACGGCTAATTCCATAATTGTCCAAGAATCGCCCCAAGAACGGTGAAATGTGACATACCCTCATTACTACCACACTACTCCTTAGGGGACCAATTTTCAGAAACATATACGAGAGACTCCTTAACGGGTAGAAATAAGGAGTAATATTACTTATTTGGCCATCATACCCTCAGATATCATCTATATGAAATGTGTCTACCGGAAAAAAACACTTATGACCATTAATGGAAGACGATGAAACATTAGCTTGAGATAGAAAGGAAGGAAAACATTAAGAACGGCCTGCCCCAGTTCGTCTGGCATCAGATAGTCAAATAGCGAAGAATAGCGGACAGTCTTTTGCTCCAATAAGCTTTCTTTTTTTATGTCGTATCGCTTAAGTAGACTGTCACCCTTAAAAAAGAATGACCGCTGGATGAGATTCTTCGGTCTGAAATTTCATTGCAAGAAAAGGCGCCTCCATTTCGAAAATTTGTGATTATCAAGTGCCTGTTTATTTAACAATTCTAGGTGCACATAATATACTTTAATAAGTGCAATAATGTCTGCTACGATCTCAAGCACATCAGTCTTTAATGAAAGTGCAGTACAAATTTTGCTATCTCCAATTATATTGAAGTTATGAAAATTGCCGATTGACAGACCACAGTCGCATGGTTGAAGCGTTAAAAGCATTTACATTAATGTTAATAACAATTTATCTATATCTATGTTGACGCCGATAATACCAAAATAATTCAAATGAAAGAGTGCACAACGATATAATAACAGCTACGCCGTATCCAATTAATACCAAAGATATATCTGTAACGCTTAGAGCGGTGAAATCATTAATCTCACTTTTATCTGCAATTTTAGCACGACCAATTTGAACCAACTCCCAAAATGAACGTTTAGCCCAATACATTATCAATCCTGATTGAGTAGCTCGCCCAATTAATGTATTCATCGATGTTAGAAATATTGAATTTGCTTGAAACAATAAAAATGTTGGATTATTTTTTATTATATAATACTCTGATAATTGAAATAATGGCTTCCGTGAGAACTGTTGTACGTCCTCATAACCAACCCATTTTACCGATGGCACCGGGTATGCATAGCGTGTGTCCAAAGAATCGCGTAATCCAAAAAATTCGTCATACGTCTCCACTATAGAAACAATATCGAAAAATTCACTTTCCACCGAATACGATTTGACTCTTTCAATTTCTTCAGGAACCATTTTAATTTGAAGACCTGCTCGTTGAAGATCGTCAAGTGTTCGAATAGGTGGAAACCTCGGTGGCTCGGTACCAAAAGTTTGCAAATATGCCACATACGATGTATTGAAAATCAAACCAGAAAAGGTAATAATTAAATAAATTACACTCCGAATACCAACAAAGTTGCTCTCCATAACAAATGGCTGACCCAGGAAGGCATTTACTAAATTATGATTGACCATAAAAGTGCTCAAATCACGTACTCTTTGTCCACGCAAATACAATGCAAGTGTTGTGGAAAACGATGACGCCATCAGTGCTACAAATACTAATAGCATGGTACTGCAATCGAAAATGATGACATAAAAAAGATAGCTAGGAATTTGTTTGGACACTGGCACCATAATACACCAATCCGTAGGCTCAATTGAGTTACTAAAACTCAAATTCAGTCCTTTTCTCATTGTAAATGTTGCCGTTGTCGTATCGAATGTCCCATTTTCAATCATTTTAATTGCATCATCTCTTTTCATAAACGTGTGTAGCAATTCCCGGAGAGGATATGTTAACGTCGCATTATGTTTTCGGGCATACTCTATCAAGAGCTTTGCACTGTAGCCACTTAATATTATATTTTCCTCTGATTCTTTTAATATAAAATTCTGCGGTGGTATATCTTCCGGACGAACTTTTATTGGATGGCCATACATATTATGTGTGTGATCAGGAAAGAATGAAGATTGATTTGAATTGATATTTTCGACTCTCAGTGCAGTTGCTGGGAAAATTTGTAGTGTGTAGTATTGTTTCGTCCTCAACACAGATGACGTTATGATAATTACATTCGTTGCTTTGTTGTCTGAGCAAAATTTCATGATCCTCTTCACATACAACTCATCCACTTGTGGTGTATCCAATAAAAGTATATGACGAATTTGCAAATTTTTAAACAGATTTTTCCATATTTTTTGTAATAGCTGTTGGTCATTCTCTTCATTGTGAATCAATCTGACGATAGCCAACAAATCGCGATTAAAATTCTCAGCCAGTGGCAATACGCTTTCTTGATTCAATAGCAATATAGGGACTCCATTAGTTCTCTGGTTCAGTTGTATTAATAGTCAATCCGTGTTGAAGAAATCATTTGATGTGATGTTATCATTATTCGCATATATTATGGAATTATAATTTTGCTCTTTAAAACTCAAATCGCAAATATGTGTCACCATTGAACTCAGTTGATTCTCGATGAAAAATACTTGAACAAATGCTAAAAGAGCTGACATATTGCTGTGGATTGTTAATTCAAAACTAAAGAACTTAATGGAAAATACTATTCATTAATACATTTGCTCTCATGGTGGGTTTATAGTAAAACCGATGACAATAACACACTAGGGTCCCATAAACAGCACTCTGATTAGTTACTCTATGTAGCATTGATTTTATGCGTGGGTGAATTCTGTACCATACAATGGGAATTTGCTGTAACTAATTACATTATTCACATTTGGAGTCTTCTTAAATATGATGGCCAACCTCTACAAGAGGATCACGTAAATAAGTCCTAATGGGTCCCTAATTATGCAAGAATAGCTTAGTCTAATCCTAACTCTGGGGGAAAAAAATCTTTATTTTAAATACTTTTCTTTCAAAATACGCGCTTATTTTCATATTTTCACAGAATTTAGTTAAATACTTATATTTCGTAACTGCTACAAAATTTACACGGGATAATAATTTCATTGATGGTGTTTTCGTTTTTTTTTTCGTTTTATTTTTTTCGTGGTGTTTTCACAAGGTAACGCGCCTAACTGCCTCAACCGCGTGGGGCTAGCGCAATACTTGTTGAACTCGTCACTCACTGGCTATCATGTAGTTTGTTCTAAGCGCTATATGATGACACCTTTATTTGTTAATGAGGGGTAGTCATGTAGCGTAGACTTTTGTCATTGAATTTTTTTCGTTTTATGTTAATAACTTGTTAAGTTTTTAATGAAATAAGATAATTTTTGCTATGTAATAATAAAAACATATTTAAAATAAAATTGCATCATTACTTCTTTTCATTATGCTTTTGGACATGTCAGATAGCAGAAATGGTCGCCGTACGTAGACTTTTGTCGCTCACTGTATATACTCAAGGGTTTTGAATATTTGGTGTTAGGTCCGTATATTCCCGCCCTTGTGCCATTATCGGTCTTTGACCCGCCAGAGTAACGCATAATTGTCTATTTTTTAAGAGTGTGAGTGGAAATAAAAAGGCATGGATGACAGCAGAGATATGTATCGCAATTTTGATGAAAAAATGGTCCTATCGAGCGTACTGTGTTAAAGATTGATGCCTGTGCTTAACAACCTGATTAGATCTTATCAGTGTGGCTTCGGACCTGGTAAATCTGCCATCGGCAAGATTTATATATAAATCCTGAAGAAGACCCAAGATAAACAGATCGACACACAATCCATTTTTAGATTATAAAGCCACGTTCGAGAGTCCGGTAAGGGATTACCTCTAAACAACAATGTCTGAGTTCGGTATTCCTGCGAAGCTCATTCGTCTGTGCAGAATTACACTGTATAAATCCCGTTGTACACTGAAAATTGGGAAAGATCTCTCCACGTAGTTTAATAGCGAACGAAGTTTTAGACAAGGCCATTCGTTATCGTCCGAATCCTTCAATTTTATTTTGGAGAAAACAATACGAGCTGCTGATCTATGATAGAATGGCAATATCTTCAACATCAAATCAAAGCGAATGCTGGTTATAGTGAAATAATCAGCATGGGCACACGAGAAGTCAGTGCAGCATTCTCAGAGTTGGAAAGAAAGTCGCGTCGAATGGGTTTTACAGTGACCAAGAGCAAGACAAATTACCTAGTGTCAGCAAACAAGGAGTCCCAACGTCTTGTACAGCACGTCACTGTTGACAACTACGCTTTTGAAGTGGTGAAGAACTTTGTCTATCTGGGAACCAACATTAATACCTGTAATGACATCACCCCGGAGATATTGCGAAAGATCACTCTTACTACCAGGTTGCACTTTGGGCTAAGTAAGCAATCTAGCCCTCTCTCGAGAAACGAAAACCACACTTTACAAGTCTCTCATCATGCCTGTCCGTACATATGGCACCGAAGCTTGAACAATTTCCACCTCAGATGAGAGAATGCTCTAATTCCTCGAAAGAAAAGTCCTACGCAAGATCTTTGAACCTATTTCCGTTGGTGACAAGTATCGAATAAAGGTACAATGAAAGGTCAGGTGGTTTAACGTGGATGGCTACCAGTTTTGATTTTACACCACAGTGCTTTATAAACACAGCGTATCAAATTAAGCGTTGATAAGCGCCCCGAAGGACTAGAGACAAACGACTACTAGCCCTATGGTACCAATTCGGGGCACGAGAATATTCCTTGGTAAGGATCGAGGCCCATCTTAAACCTTTGCTGGACTATAGAGTCCAACACCTGGTTAAGAATGCAACTCCACACCGAGTATCGGCTCTACCTGCGTACCTTTGGGTATAAACCACAGCCACCCCAAAGTTCCCCGAAGGGCCATTTCCAACGCTCAAGTTGGAAACGGGCTCCTAATCCCCATGGTACCAGATTAAAGCCTCCTGCCTAGCTTCAACACAACGACAAAACATAACAACATAAAACAAGTACAACGGAGCAAAAACAAAAGAAGAAACATCCCAATACACGTCAAAGGAAAAAATAAAACAAAAATAACTCCCATGTCGGCAAGGCCGGTAGAGGTTTTTGGTTTTTCAACAGAATAGCTGTGCCTCGACTAACAGCCGAAGCGCCACTGCTGACACCGCACCCCCCTATTGCATCAACAACGAAATTAAACAATACGTAAATGAATACAACGAAGATAATGAAAAACGATAACGGCGATAATGTCGAACGACGAACGACGAACCAACAATGACACTGCTTACTACGGAGAATGGCAAAGGACATCGACATTTTCTCCCCCGCAAACATCCATCGCTCACTCATCAGTACCCCAAAAAGAAAACAAACACATAGACAAGCGCATACGCCGCTTAAACACTAAATTTGCAAATTCACTCATTGCAGCAACAGAGTCACTTGACAAACAATACACCACTAACATTCAAACGCCCATCGCTATGTGTAATCCCCATCCTTTCAAGACTACGAAAGTCATCATAGATGGGGCAATCACATAGGATGTGCGCCCAGTCCTCCAACTCGGCCACACAAACACATCCCCCACAGTCATTCAGGCGCCTTTACAATTTAGAAACGCATTTAATGGGCCATGGCCCGTCAGCAGAAACCCCATTAACCTTTTTAATGAATTCATAAGTAACATGTCTGGTGGAGGTACTGTCCCACCACGCTTGCCATTTTGATAACACACATTCACGTACGATCCTCTTACTCTCAAGATAGCCGCGCTCAACATCCGAACTGGTTATCCATTCATACTGCAGCAGAAGTAGATTCATAACCCTCCTAATTCTGAACATAATAGCCCGTTCAATGACTAGTAAGTCCAGAGAAGGGACACCCATCAACACCTGCATTGCGTCCGTGGCCACCGTGCGGCACACCGACAAACAGGCCAGAAGCATCACACGCTGACACGAAAGCAAACGTACCCTGGCACCAGACCGGATGACCGTTTCGTACGACACCGACGACCTATAAGTAGCACAGGCTATCAACAGACCGCGGTAAATGATACAAACCGTCCTCCGGCTGAGGCCCCAATCACACCTCAGAATCCGGCGTACTCGCCCGACAACATTAAACATACGCTCTTTCATTTTGACCAAATGAGTCATAAAACTCATTCGTTCATCCATTCTCAATCCCAAATATGTTTTATCTGTCACATATTTGAGATGACTTCCATTCAATCGAACATCGGTGGCCAAAACGCCGACAACCTACCCTTAAGCAGCATTATCACCATCTTGTCCACCCCAACATTAGACCCCCAAGTATTAAAAAACTCGAGCAGTTGTTCCCCAGATCTCTCTAGTGCGCATCTGGATTGGCCTTCCAGTAACAGTAAAAGGCCATCAGCATACGCACAAAACTTACACAATGGCTTGAGCTGTCATAGCAGGGTATCAAGCATGAGGATCCAAATAAATGGACCACATATTGAACCCTGCGGATAGCCACGAATCACACTAATGTTAACACGATCATTCATACCTTTTCCACAAGCTAACTTCCTGACAGTCATGCTCAATCAATCGTTCAATCACGCGCAGGTAATCAAACTCACCCTTAAAATCAACAAACACACCAAGTGCATACTTGCTCGCGCTATCACGCATGGCCTTTTTAACATACATCCTAACATTCTCAACACTACGACCCATTCGAAACCCAAACTGCCTATCCGAAAGCTGATCGATTTCCTGAAGCCGTTCCACCATGACCCTTTCCAGTACCTTGCCAAGCACCTGTAAAAGACTGATGCCCCGATAAGACCTAGTATTACTCCGTACCTTATCAAGAGACTTCAGGAGAACTACCACCCTAGCAATTTTCCACTCACGTGGAAAAATTCTCTCCCAAATGCACTTATCATAAATGACCTCCAGATACTCTGGAATGGCCTTCCAGAGAGACTTGCACATCTCACCTGTCAACCCATCCATACCCGGAGACCGCTTAGACCTAACCAGGACAAAGATACCCCAATTCCCCGACATCTATAGGAGGAATCGGCCTCTCCACAAGAGGACGCACCGGGTCCACCGCCCTAGGAAAAACTTCACTCAAGAGAACATTCACACAATCCCTCCATGTTGACCATGTATCATCGCCAACACGGAGGGCACACACATCCACTGTTTTCTTGCCCAGAAAAATTTTCATAACTTTACCCCACGGATCATCTCTATTGTCCCTAACAAATTTTAGCCACTCATCCTCCTTCACACGCACAATTATCTCCTTACACTCTTTCATACCCCTACAAAACTCCATTCTGCACTTGGATACATTCTCAGATCCAACCAGTTATCGGGCCACCAAATTCTCAGAATTGTCCGTAGGCATCTGTTTACAAATATCTGCAGCTTATTAGTTGTTTCTCTGGACACCAGCCATGTTTCGGAGCCGTATAGCAGAATTGTCTTTACGTTGGACTTGAAGAGTGGTTTTTTGTGGCTTTGCTTAATTCGCAAAAGAGCCCCTTGCCTTCCATATCCTCGAGTCAATATCACATTTGGTTCCTCCATCATGTGAAATTAGACTGCCCAGATATGTGAACTGGGAAACTTCTTTAATATCCTCATTATAAACTTTAAATGATGTTGGTGGGGTGTTGATGTTCAAAGCTCTTGTCTTGCCATCGTTAATCTTTAGGCCGACATTGCTGCCTGAGCATCAATTTTAGTTTGCATGTGGTTCTTCTAGCTGGAAAATAGAACGATGCTTAAAGATGCTGCATATTAATAGGCTGCCACAAAATACCTTTACCAGGTTTCACGCCAACCGCCGAATTTAAAACATCGTCAATGACGATAAGAAATAGTAAGGGCGATAGAATGTATCCTTGCCGAACTCCTGCAGTGGGATTTATTGGATTTGATAGTACTCCATCATGCAGGACTCTACATTGGAATGCCATATATTGTGTTCAAATAAGTCTGCATAGCTTATTTGTATACCCATTCGGCTTAAAGCATACCAGATATTCTCATGACGCAGTCGGTCGAATGCTTTTCAATGTCAACAATATCATATGCAACGGTTCCTGTAGTTCGTTTACCTGCTCAGCTATGATACGTAGAGTGGCTATGTGATCTATACACGATCTATTTTGTCTAAAGTCTATTTGGAGTGAATTTCGCTTCATTGCTTGCAAACACAATTGAGTCATAGCTTGGATCTTTTAGTGCAACATTTGCCATATAAGTCAACATTGAACTTAGCTCATTTTCCAGTAATATTGCTTGAACGAAACTTATTAAAGCGAACATTGTTGAACGACTCTCTATTTGCTTGACAAAAATAAAACTAATGAAGAATATTGCTACTTAAATTCTCAATTAGTGTTATGCACATGGTCCCTTGTGGTTGGTAATTTTTTTATTGCACTTAATTGTGCATTTACATTAAGGAATGATATGAATTCTTAATTGATACGATACTGTGGAATTAGGAAATTAATATCACATCTACCTCCCATAGAAACATTACTATTGAGCTCAAATGTATCAGACCATTTTCAGCAAAAAATTAACATAATCGAAAATATTGCATAGTAATAGTATAAAAACCAAGCCTGTCTTCCATACAAAAGTATGTTTCAGTTTGCGTTTCCGTTTGGTTTTTGCTCAGGTGGAATCATCGGTCCGTACTTCTTCCAAACGAAGCTGATGGCGCCGTCTCTGTCAATGAACGCACCCGAAAATAGTTTCGTCAATTAGAAATTCCCAGCATGTTCATGTTCTCTACTGGAGGTTAGGTCCGCCCTTCTGCGGTGCCCACCAGCAAGTTCTGAATAGAAGACCTTCTTAGCTAAGCTTCTAGAAGAACTCTGTGACTCTCTTTTAATACTTCTAATTTAACAAACCAACAGTACAGGAAGAGAAGGTCGGCCTAGGGGCCCTTCGGGGCTTGTAACTGCCACATATTTATTTAATTCGGTTTTATTTAGCTGAGGTGTTTTCCTCCAATCGCTAGGCATAACCCATAGGCCCAAAGATTTTGCGTAGAACTTTTTCCTCGAAAACTCCGAGCATTCTCTCATCTGAGATGGTAATTGGCCTCGATGCCATATGTATATGAAGAGAGGCGTGGTGAAAAACTTGTAGAGTGTCGCTTGCGTTCGACTTCTCAATAGCTTACTTAGCCCAGACTAATACCTGTTAGCATGATTGATCTTTCGCAAAATCTCATTATTTGTGTAATGCTGGCTCAAAATAAACAAAGTCCTTCATTACTTCAAAAGCGTAGTTATCAACAGTGACGTGACCTACACTTGAGGAATCAAATATTTACAAAAATCCCTACTGGGTACACATATTCGATCTATAAGTTGTACATTTGACAAAATTTCGTCATTATATTTTTAATATTTTCGCTTTTGCATTTTGATACGATCATTACTTAAGGTACATAATTGCACAATTAAGTGCAATCAGAATATTATGATACCAATCCCAAAGGAATGTGTCCATACTGCTAATAGAGCACTTAAAAGTTTCATTTTACTCAAGGCTATTTTTGACACATACTCGTTTACAATAAAAAAATTTTTTTACTCGTTTACAATGCTCGCTTTAATAAGTTCAAGTAGTATTACTCGAAAAGGAGCTAATTTCAATACAATCAAACAATCAAAAGATAGCGTGAAGATGGAACAAGGACATAATCCTTGTTCATCAAGTGGACCACGCGAAACCAGACCAAGGTCTGTTAGAGGATATGAGCCCTATAGCTGATACCTCTGGGGGTCAACCACAAGTGATACGGGCACTGCGACCAAACGAGATCTTTTGTACCCAAGCGCGTTTACGACACTAGAATCTCCTCTACCTTTTTAATGAAGGATAGAATTGATTTTGTCAAACTTTTGATGATTGAAAGTGGTGTTGGGAAACTCATCTGAAAGTGTTTGAGGCGTAGTCTGGCCAGGGCCGGACATTCGCAAAGAATGTGGATTGATGTTTCATCCTCCTCCAGACGGAGTCTACACTTCGTGTCAGAGGATAGTCCCATTTTGTGAAGGTGGTATTTTAACCAATTATGTCCTGAGAGATAGCCGGTTATTAGCCGTAGGTTTGTTCTACTAAGACTAATTCTGTGAAAAGCTGCATTAAAGCTGATGAGAGAGGTATTGGTCATGGTAATGATTTTCTATCATAGCTTTGGTCGATGCCCAGCTTATACCGCAGAAAGGCTCCGGGCCCGTCAGTGGAGAAGTCGAGCCAGGTCTCGCCAGCTCGTCCGCCATTTCATTGCTCTTAATTCCATAGTGCCCCGGTACCCAACATAATTTGACCTTGTTTCGCATAAAGAGTTTTTGTAGGATATGGAAGCATTCAGTGACTAGTTTTGCGGAGAACTCCCAAGAGGAGAGAGATTTGATGGCAACTTGGCTATCTGAGCAAATAAGAATGCGGAGCGCTTTGGCATGTATATGACGTGCACAAAATTCTATGGCATGTATTTCCATTTGGAAGTTCAATACTAACTTAACACCTGAAAGTCAGAGCAATAAGGCTCGATTCGAATCATACTACACTTTTTCCTGATCATACCGAAAATATATTTGGTTCTCCACTTAAGATTGGTATAATTGACAGGTCACCTAGGTCTTATATGCATAAAGAAGTCAGTGGAAATATAGTGTTGGATGGTTATGTTGCAAGTTTTTTATGCAAAACGACGTAATGCCACGATAAATTATCCTCTAAGCACCGAAGTCGCTCCTAAAATTAGTAGAGAAGTGGTACTAAAATTTGTTCAAAATGGGACTATCGATACGGTCGCTCTTACCATGAGTGCTAGTGATATAATTAGCACGTCTTATACTAATTTGTTTGAGATTAATGATATTTGCATTATGGTACCAATTGAAAAATTCATACCGCGCTATTTAATATATTTTGTCATATTTGATTACGCTACAATATGTCTGATATCTCTTGCAATGCTGATGGCATCTCTTGCTTTGGTTTTGGCATTTCGCTTGAAAGGTCGCAGAATAAGTTGGTTTAAGACTTTTCTCAATTTCTTGGCGGGCTTTTTGGGTCAAACGTTCACTATGGAGCCCAATTTCGTTGGAATTCGAAGTATGATTTATATAATAGTTTGTATAGCGGCAATTATATTCAACACAGCATACATTGCATACCTGCAAACTTTCAATACAAGTCTGCCAACCTATAAAGGAATTCGAACCCTGGAGGATATTCAAAACTCTCCAGTTAGAATGGCTTTCGCTCGAGAGGAATTGTATGTGCTTGATCAGCTTAATGTGCGTGTACCATTACGTAACAACCTATTTATACTTGATACACTCGGGGAATATGTGGAGGTACGACGTTCAATGGATAATCGCTATGCGCACCCGGCGACAACAACTGATTGGTGTTATTATATGGAACTGCAAAAATTCTACAATACACCTCTATTTCATTTAACCGATTTTTGTATATCAACTAGGAAGCCATATTTCTTAGTTCTAGAGCAGTATTCATTCTATCAGATATCCATGAATTCATTGTTGTCTCAAGTCAAACAGGCCGGATTAATTAACTTCTGGGAGAAACTTTCATTTGTGAAACTGCGACAATCACAAGGAGCATCAGTTAAGCTTACAACCATCGCTAACAATGATAAACCACTTAGTGTAGAGGATATTTCTCTTGTATTGATCGGATTTGGGGTGCCATAGCTCAGTGGTTAGTGTGTTCGCCTTCTGATCTGTAGGTCGTGGTTCAATACCCGGCTGATGCATAACAAATTTTATATCGAAAAGATTTTTCTTTCGAATGGTACCCACCTGTCGGCAAGCAATTGGCAATTCTTCCGACAGTAACAACTTGCCATGAAAAAGCTTCTAAAAAGAACTCTGTGACAAAGCTCAGAAAAAGTGATGTCACAAGTGTTCTGCCGTTCGGAACCGGCTAAAATAAGTAGGTCCATTCTAATACTGTCCAAAATTTAAGACGCACAACAGTAATAGAAGAGAAGCTCGGCCAATGAGCCCTTTGGGGCTTTAAGTGCCACATATTTATTATTTTTTTTTTTTTTTTATCGGATTTGTAATCGTTAGTGGTTGCTCATGTTGTGTTTTCCTCATAGAAATGCATTGGATACGTTGCCGATATATATTGGATTATATTTTGCACAAGAAGCAGAATATTAGGCGGGATCTGAGGAGAGCCTTTGGGAAAAAAAGTACATTAAAATAGGAAGCAATGCTTTTGTACAAGACTTTTTGAAGCCCTGTGCTTCAAATAGGAATTACGTAGTTAGTTGAAGTAGTCAGTAATTTTTGTAAAAATGTAAAAGTTGAAGCTATCAAAGAAATCATGCTAGCAGAAGATTAATTTGACCTAGATTCTTTGGTTTATATTTTATGTACAAGTTTTCATAGTTTTATTTATAAGGCATGAAAAGAAGATATCATGGGGAAAAATTAAATGGAAATAAATATTTGCTTTACTGAAATGTTCTCGTTATTGTTGTTATTGTTCTTATTAGCGGAGTAAAAAATCAAGGATTATACGTGAACATATATGGGCAATATGAGATTTTTTAAAAGAAATCAGTTCAGTATCGTAAATTCCAGTGTACGAATTGGTTTTGCAGGTAATCCTCAATCGTGCTGATAACATCTTAGTGTTGTTGGCTCTGCATTTTTTTAAGACTGTTCCTCTTTAATATTACTTACTAACATATGGGGCCATTACAACCGAAAATCGATTTAAACCGACTCTAGCTGGCTTTACCAGCCAACTCTTTCCTTCGCTAGCTTAAAGCCAGTTTAGAATTCCAAGTGTCGTCAAGTTCTCCAGCACTTGATCTTTCCACCGGAGGTTAGGTCTTCCTCTTCTGCGTCGTCCTCCAGCGGGTTACGAATATAACACCTTCTTAGCAGGAGCGTTTTCTTCTATTCGCTCGACATGACCTAGCCAGCGCAGCCGCTGGATTTTGATGCGCTTTACCATGTTAGCGTCGGCATATAGCTCAGACACCCAACTGTTGTACCTTATTCGATACTCGCCACCAACGCAAATAGGTCCAAAGATCTTGCGTAGAATTTTTCTCTCGAAAACTCCAAGTATTCTCTCATCCGTGGTGGAAATTGTCCAGGCTTCTGCGCCATATCTTAGGACAGGAATAATGAGGGACTTGTAGAGTGTGATTTTCGATCTTCGAAAGAGGGCTCGGCTTCTCAATTGCTTACTCAGTCCAAAGTAGCACCTGTTAACAATAGTGATCCTTCGTAATATTTCCTGGCTGACGTAATTACTCGTGTTAATGCTGGTTCCAAGTTAGACAAAATCCTTCACTACTTCAAAAACGTAGTAAAGAATAGTAACGTGCTGTCCAAGACACTGGCACTCGTTATTTTTTGACACTAGATACTTCGTCTTGCCATCATTCCCCGTAAGACGAAGTTAACGCAACCCTGTTTCCAACCCCGAGAATGCAACACTGACTACTTGCGTGTTCATACCGATTATGTCGATATCACTACCACAGGCTAATAGCACGACAATTTTGTTGAAGATAGTGCCATTATGTCGTAGATCAGCAGCTCATATTAATTTATCCATAATAAGATTGAAGAAGTCGCACGATAACGAATCACCTTGCCTGAAACCCCGTTTGGCATGAAATGGCGGGGAGAGGTACTTCCCAATTTTCACTGCACAACGGGAGTTATACAGTGTCTTTCTGCAATAACGAATAATCTGCGCAGCAGTAGCGAACTCAATCACTCTTGTGTAGAGGTAATCCCTTACCGGTCTGTCGAAAACGGCTTTATAATCAACAAATATATGGTGTCTGTCGGCACTACAAAGTAGTGGAAATAATAGAAAAAGATGGATATTCGAGCAAATATATATATATATATATATATATATATATATATATATATATATATATATATATATATATATATATATATATTGGCATAGATTGACTGAATTTCTTTTAAATTGAGATAGCTGCAGCTTCTGCAATCTTCTGTCTAGAACAATCATAATTAACACTTAGGTTAATATGGTAGTTGTACATAATCTGGCAAAAAATCAACATGACACGCCACTTCTTAATGGGGCTACCATACAAAGTTGCGAAAATTTTAAAAAATTTAAACCGCTATAACTTACGAACTATTCAACGTATTTCAAACGAATTTAAGGTGTGGATTAATATTGGAAAATTAATTGGATTTACAAGAAAGAGGTAAGCTACGCCAACTTTTTATATAGCTCCCACACTAAGTCTCGGAATTATCTTCAAAACCTCCTTTAAATTATCCCTTTTAGAACTCTCATAACATACAAGGTACTTCGACAAAGTCAGCCATATTTCGGGTGTAAATTAGTAGTATATGCAAAAATTGTTTTTCAAAAAGTGGAAATAAAAGAAAAAGATGGATATTCGAGTAAACTTTTTATATATAAATCTACATATGCAGGGTATAATTTGGTCGGCCCCAGCAGACTGTAAGGTCATTTTTTATTTACACATATATAGATATTTGCAAAATTGTGTAAAATGATATATCCGATCCTAAAAATAAGCGTGAGACAGACATACTATAATGAAAAAATATACATATTTATAAATCGATATATACTTGTGCATAATTGTCATTTTGAAATGTTGTCTTGTTGAACTCATTTCTTTCGAAAACACAAAAATGTTTATTGCTTAGGTAAATACCAATTCACGATTAAGTCTGTAAGACATCAAGTATGTACGTACCTATGTCTAACTGGAAAAATGCCAACTTGTACAATTGAAGTAAAGTTAGTTTCGAAATACAATTATAGGGTTTCCAGGCATGGTGGTATAGTTTCTGTTATTAACTCTACACACATAGTCAATCAAATTGTTCTCGAATGGACGTTTTAGCCTATATGTACCTGTTGTACGCTTACCTGCTGCTATAATTATCACTAGGAAAGCCATTTAACTACATATATACAAACACACTTCAAACATTTACTTCTTAAATTTATACATATATTTGTGATTCATTAACATTGTGATTGTAATTGTGATTCATCATACTTTATGCTTTTGCCAAGGTGCCAAGGTGTACAATTTAACAAAGAGAATATTGTTTGATGCAGTATAGCACATTCATATTGAAAAGCCAATACTTATTTCTTTCCTTAAATTGTTGAATTTTTCCATTAAACCCATTTTTCTACACTTCGATTAAAGAAACGCTTAAATCACGGGCTCTTTCTTGCGTAAAATAATATTCCAAATGCAATGGCGATGTGCCCAATATATTTCTATAAGAAGAGCACTGATTGAGCAACCAATTGCTATTACAAATCCGATCAATAGAAAAGAAACATCCTCTAGACTAAGTGGTTTATCATCGTTGTCGATAGTTGTAAGCTTTATTGATGCTCGTTGCGATTTTCGAAGTTTCGCAAATGAACGTTTCTCCCAAAAGTTAATTAATCCGGCCTGTTTGGCTTGAGACAATAATGCATTCATTGATAATCGATAAAATGAATATTGCTCAAGTCCCAAGAAAAATGGATCACCAGTTGACATGCAAAAATCGGTTAAATGAAATAGACGTATATTGTAGAATTGTTGTAGTTCAGCATAATTACGCCAATTGGTTGCTACAATCGGGTATGCATACCGGTTATCCAAAGAACGTGTTAGATTTAAATATTCTTCAAGCGTGTCAAGTATTAAAAGGTTGTTTGCTAATGCTTCACGCACATTATACCTATCAAGCATAAACAATTCCTCACGATCTATAGCCATTCTAATTGGCGACTCTTGGATATCTTGTAGAGTTCGAATTCTTTTATAAGTTGGTAGGCTTGTAATGAAGGTTTGCAAATATGCACTGTATGCCGTGTTGAAGATAATTGCTGCTATGCACACTATAATATAAAGCATAGTACGAATAGCAAAAAACTCAGACTTCATAGTGAATGATTGACCCAAAAATCCAGACATTACATTGATATAAGTGCTTAGCCATCCAACTGTGCGTCTTTTTATGTGAAATACCACGATCAATGCAAATGATGTCATCATGATTGCAATAAATATGAGACATATTGTAATATAGTCAAATATGATGAAATAGACTAAATAGCGTGGTATGGATTTTTCAATTGGTACCATAATACAAATATCATTAATCTCATACGAATTAGTGTAGGAGATATTATAACTGTTATTAACAGTAACGGTGATAGAAGCCGTATCAATAGTCCCATTTGCGATTAATTTTCTGGTCAAGTCCCTACTAGCTCTAGGAGCAATTTCGCCACTCAGAGGGTAAAGTATAGTAGCATTATGTCTTTTTGCATATTCACGTATAAAACTGGTAACATAACCATCCCATACAATATTACCATTGCTATCTTTATACATATACGATTTGAATGACCTATCAATTATGCCAATCTTAAGTGGAGCACCAAACATGTTTTCGGTATGATCAGGAAAAAGTGTAGTATGATTCGCAGCCAACCTCATTGCACTGATTTTAACGCGTGGAAATATTTGTATCCTATAATAAAGATTTGTTTGCAACACCGATGACTTTACCAATATGACATCAACCATCTTCCATTTTACACAGAACTCTAAAATCTTCTCCACATATGCATCATCTGCTGCAGCATCAACCAGGAGTATATAGCGACTTTGAACGTTTGACTGAGGGTTTTGCCACAGCATTTTCAGTAATGAATAATCGCTGTTTTCATGGTGGGACAATCTGACAATGGTAAAGAAATTTCTATTAAAATTCATTTCTGGTGAAAATGTGGTTTTATCGTTTATCAGAATTGTTGGAAGTCCCAATTTATCGTTTAAAGTTTTAAGTACATTGCCGGTCTCGAATAGATTACTGTATTGCGCTTCATTCGAAGCAAACACAATTGAGTTGTAGCTTTGATCCTTTAGTGCAACTTCGGCAATATAAGTTAACATTAAACTTAGCTCATTTTCCAATAATATTGCTTGAAAGAAATTTATTAAAGCGAACATTGTAAACGACTACGTGAGTATATATCGATGACTAAAATGAAACCTACAATGTATATATAATATTCAATGTGGACAGTCCTCTGTTATTTGTAATTATTTTAATACACTTGAATTTAAATTTACATGAAATAATGATTTGATTAAAAATGCATAAATAAAAATATTAAAAATGACCTTACAGTTGGCTGGGGTCCGACCAAATTATACTCTGCATATGCAGATATATATATATATATATATATATATATATATATATATATATATATATATATATGTATATATATATATATATATACTTTTATTTCCACTACAAAGTAGTGGAAATAAAAGAAAAAGATGGATATTCGAGCAATATATATATATATATATATATATATATATATATATATATATATATATATATATATATATATATATATATATATATATATATATATATATATATATATATTACGATAATTACATTGTAAAGAGTTATCCATTTTGCGGTTTCAAAAGTAAATGTAAATAAAACACATATAAAATATTGTTTTATCATGATATTTCTTTTTTATTAATAAGTTTGAACGTTGACATTATGTGTGAAATACTACATCATTTAAATGACCACCACGCGAATTGTTGCAAGCATCGATTCTTTTGAGGTAATTTTCGACCACTTTTTGACACATATTGGGCGGCATCTCAGCCATAACGTGACGAATGTTGGTTTTTAGGTGCTCAAGAGTTAAAGGTTTATCTGCATAAACACGGTCTTTCGCGTAGCCCTACAAAAAAAGTCAAGCGGTGTCAAATCGCATGATCTTGGTGGCCACTTGATATCGCCACGACAAGAAATTACGCGGACAGAAAATGTCTCTTGCAATAAAGCCATATTCGCTCGAGTTGTGTGGCATGTGGCACCGTCTTGTTGAAACCACATATTCTCTAAGTTGTATTCTTCAATAGCAGGCAAAAAAAAGTCGGTTATCATATGACCATAACGCTCCGAATTGACGGTGACAGTCGTTCCATCGTCGTTTTTGAAGAAGTAAGGTCCAATCACACCTCCGGACCAAAGAACGCACCAAGCAGTGACTTTTTGTGGATGTAGTGGCCTCTCTTCAATTACTTGAGGATTCTCAGAACCCCAAATACGACAATTTTGTTTGTTAACATACCCACCGAGTGAGAAATGTGCTTCGTCGCTGAAGAAAATTTTGTTCGAAAAATCGCCGTCCACCGCCTGTTGTTCAAGCACCCATTCGACGTATCTACGACGTTGTGAATGGTCAGCTGGCTTCACTTGTTGTGTGAGCTGGATTTTATATGGATGTAGGTTGTAGATCCAAATGCAAAATACGCCATAATGTGCCGTAAGACAGTCCTAATTCCTGAGAACGACGAGGAATCGACACATTCGGGTGTTCGGCAACACTTTCACTTACAGCAGCGATATTTTCGGTGGTACGAGCGAAACGATGATGCACAGGCCTTACAATATCTGTAGCCGATCCAGTCTCTTCATATTTCTTCACAATTTTGCCAATTGCTTGCGTAGTTGGACGATTATGTAAACCATAATCTCCTCTTAAAGCACGATATGTGGCTGTGGCAGAATCACCATTTTTGTGTGATTTTTTTGCGTTGAGCGAAAGTTAAGCGATCCATTTTCGCAAATGTCAGACTTTGAACTGAAAAAGAAAGAAATTGTTTTAACAACTCAGTTTGACAGATGTCGAATTCTAGCCCTATACTTTTGAAACCGCGAAATGGATAACCCTTTATATTGTACATATGTATGACCATATATGTCGTTAACCCTGAAAGGGTAACGATATTTTACATGTAATGTAAAATGCATTAATGTCAAGTGAAAGCTTTCATGCCAAATTTTTTTCTGGACAAGTCTGATAATAAGTGTATATCAGATAACTGTTTATAAATGCATATATGATAGAAAATGTCGACGCCTTCTTATTTGCTGTTGTAGAACTGGACCCAGCAAGGATTTTGGTTACAGACCCTTCTTCGTTGCAAAAAGACAGCCATATCCCTAGGCTGGAAAACGGCACAAAAAGACAGCATGAAAACAATTTTATTCGGTTTCCGCTTATAAAAAATGAGTGAGCTCCTTATCGTAACAAAAGACATATTGATATATCGCATTTTCGGCACATTGTATTTCCCAATTCTTTCTGGATTTCTTTTTGAAAGTAAAGTTTCCGCAAGTCGTTTTACGAGCTAAATGGTTGTGAACCACTTACCCATGATTATGTTTCGGTTCGTTCCATGTATATGCTCGAAGTCACTCAAAAGGCAAACTTTGTCACTTTGTCACGACGACGTTTGTTTTCGTTTGCAGCAAAAACAAAAAACACTTACATTACGCTCACGTCTCTTAACGTCTGTTTAACATTAAAGCACAATTCAAACTAAAGTTTTTGCAAAAGAGAGCCCAACATGACAAGCGAATGGAGAGAAAAATGGGAAAAGAGCAACAGTGTTCGTCGAATCGACAATGATTACCATTCAGGGTTAATAGTAATATTATTTATGGCGCTCAAATTTATCAACTGCATTCCATCATAATAAAATTATATAAGTAATTCCACATTTTCACTAGAAACTCTGACTAACTGATTTATATACGCAATACCACAACAATTGAACATTCGTTCAATTGGTATTACTTGAACATCAGTCGAGTTCAATGCTCAGATATACATATTTGCGATGTGAGTTAAATAGATCAAAATTATAACGCCATAATATATGATATATGAGCAATGACAACATCCCATTGAATGCATTTATTTAAACATTTTTTTTAACTGATTGTAATAAAAATGAAGGGAGATTCTTTCCAACTGCCATTTATTTGATTTATTTGAATAAATCTGCGTGTTGTTTCTGTGCATTTTGAGAGAACAGAATGTAAGCGGTCTTATCTTTTTTTTTTTTTTGCTGCTCGATAGCTCATTCGATAGAGATACACTTAGCAGAAAAAGTGTACGTACAAGAAGTTAACAATTCTTCGCTGCACTAAACACCAATAAGGAAATAATTCTTCTCAAAAGAAATTATTTTTTATTTAAATGTTAGAGTATCATGTACACTTTAAGCCTAAATACATTAAATTATAATGTACAGAAAAATTATGAGAAATAAAAGAATTCAAAAGCACCTGTTAATTGGTCAGAAAAAGTATACGTACAAAGATAAGATTATATGATAAATTATTGTTTTTTGTGGGTTTTTGAAGAGATTAGTAGCTGGTTGGATAGCCTTTCCGTTTTAGGACTTCTTGCAATCGGTTTGGCATAGACCTGACTAACTTGGAAGTGTCCTCCGTTGAAATTTTGTGCCACTCATCTAAAATCACATATTTAGGCATTTGCTTGGAGGTGATGGTGTGCTGCCTTATCCTGCGCTCAAGCAAATCCCACAAATGTTCATTAGGATTAAGGTCAGGTGATTGTGGAGGGGTCTTGCATTGATGCGGGAGATTATATAATATCCAAAGCTTCACATTGTGGGCAGTATGCTTCGGGTCGTTATCCTGTTGAAAGTGCCAGCCAGAACCCAGGCCGAGATTTTCAGCACTCTGTTTCAAATTTTCTTTTAAAATATTTAAATAACCTCTCTGATCCATTATTGACTCAATGAACACCAAATTGCCGACTCCATTGGCAGCCATACATCCCCACACCATAATACCACCTTCGCCATGGTTAACCGTGCCCACAAGATTTTGCGCATGAAGGGCTGTGCATGGTTTCCGCCACACAAGCTGACGTCCTTTAATACTAAACAGGCAAAACTAGCTCTCATCTGAGAATAGCACCTTCTCCCAGAACTCTGGTGGCTTATTTATGTATTGTTTGGCAAAAGAAATCCGGTTTTGTCGGTTTATGAGCGTAGCGCGCTACGGGGACACGGTAGTTAGCTTTTTTTTAATTTTACGCACGGTGTCGTTATGCATGGTTTTCTTAAACTGTTCCTTAACATTTTGAGCAATTTTCATTGCGATCAGTCGAGGATTATCCTGAACAAGTAGCAAAACACATCTTTTTTCTCGTTGGGTCAGAATAGGAAGTCGTCCTGAACGCGGTTGCGACACGAAAGTTCCAGTTTTTTGAAATTATTCATCACCGTTTGAATTGTGGGGTGCGCTCTCCCAAGGATTTTAGCAATTTCATGGAAAGTTCACCATTCTTTCCATAATTTTATTATAATTTTCCGTTCGTCAACTCCAATTTCTTTTCTTTTTGAATTCATCTTTATTAAACTTCTTGAAATAGATTATTCAAAGCACAAAATCCTACCACGATACGTATTAAATATAGAACTTGTGAAAAGAAAACTTTTGATGGCACGAGCGATCTAGCAAATGAGCGGGGAAGTCCCGCTTTCGTTTCTGTAAGTAGACTTTATCTGACCAATTAACAGGTGCTTTTGAATTCTTTTATTTCAAATAATTTTTCTGTGCATTATAATTTAATGTATTTGGGCTTAAAGTACACATAATACTCTAACTTAATAAAAAATAATTTCTTTTGAGAAAAATTGTTTCCTTATTGGTATTTAGTGCAGCGAAGAATTGTTTACTTCTTGTATGTACACTTTTTCTGCTAAGTGTATATATATGGTTTGACAGATTGTCAAAATCGTCAAACTATGTTGCTAGAACAACGTTTACAAATTGTGAAATTTTACGTTCAAAAAAGAAAAATTTCTGTTCGCAAAGTTCATGGAGCTCTATGTCCATTTTATGGTGTTTAGAGTTGAAGCTCATTTCTGGTTTAACGGTTACGTCAACAAACAAAATTGCCATATATGGAGCGAAGACAATCCTCGAGCTGTCATTGAATTACCATTAGTTCCATTAAAATTGACTCTTTGGTGTGGTTTATAGCGCTGGCGACATTATCGGTACAAATTTCGTTCAAAATGAGGATATGGCTACCGTTACGGTGAATGGCGAGAGTTATCGAGCCATGCTGACTTTTTGTTTCCATAAATTAATCAGCTAAATATCGACGACATTTGGTTTCAACAATATTGGACTTCATGTCATACAACGCGTGCGACAATCAAGTAATTGCAATTTGGCGGCAATTTTCTTTCCAGAGGCGGCCCTGTTAATTGGCCTCCTCGATCGTGCGATTTAATGCGTCTTGACAACTTATGCCGACTCTTGAAGCTATTCAAGCCATCATTGACGAAATACGGACAAATTTATTGGAAAATAAATTGGATTGATTGAATGCAGCAAGTAACTCGTAGCCGTGGTGGACATATGCCCGAAATCATATTTAAAACATAAATGGCATGAAATTATCAAACATAAAAATAAAAAAAATTTCACTCCCCTAATATTTCTTTTTTTTATTTTGGTTCAAAATTCTCAAGTTCTTAAAAAAACGCCCGTTATTTATGTAAAGTTTGGAAGACGGTGAAGCATCCGCGAAATAAAATTTTACAAGGCAAATTTGATTGTCAAATGGATAGATACGACCTCACTTTTTTATACTGTACTTCAATAGGAATAAGCAGCATCGTTGTGGTTTTCCTCTCTTCATTTCCTAGAAGACTTACCAAATGTACTTGACGAAAAGGCTGTTCGCAAAGCTTATGCGTCATACTAAAAAATGTGGCTAAAGTGTAGAAAAGTATTTCTATGACGTCGTAACTGTAGTCCAAAATTGGAGCTTCAGCGATAAATGTGCGAACAATTTTATCGTCTCCGGTCTAGGAGACAAAGAGTTAATTACTGCGATAACAGGATCGATTTCGAATGCAAATCGTTGTAAAAAATTTTATCGTAAATAAAAGCAAAAGCACATAATTGAGCAACAAAAGAATCCTTCTAATTTTTAACAAACACCGATTACACAATTCGCATTTGTTATAAATCACCACGTCGTATGTACGAAAAGAACAATCATTACAATTCATTCAAGTGTCCTGATAGTAGGATGTGTTTCTACTCTCGCCAAATCGGTCATTGTAAACAACCGCGTCAACCTGTTCTAGTAAATATTTTAATATATTCACCAAAAATGACGTCGTTTAAATGTTGCTAACGGACTGACTCCAAATGCGAGGATTCATGATAATATCGAGCCCGAACTTCAAAAATAACGTAAGCGGCAAAAAACAACTTTTACAAGAAAGACGTTTTTAGGTTTATTTAAAATGTATCCTAAGCCCAGTTGAATACAAGTTAAAGAATCGTCTTTAACTTCATTTAGCTTAATTTATAGGCAAAAATAAAATGGAGAAGTCTAATACTTCTAATAAACTCGTGACTTTGAAAATATATTTATTAGTTTTTTTTTATAGCCGATTCCAGTTCCAAATTTTAAATTAGAATTAGAAAAAATTTAAACAAGCCCACACCACTAAGTACATACATAAATGTATATATCTTCCTCATCTGTCTTGTTTAATACATATGGAAGGGTTTTGCAATACATAAGGGTAAGATATTAGTTTTGAACATTTGGAGGAATGTTGTTCTTAATACAAAGAGCTTTCAGATAATTGAATTTATATAAAGTAGTGCTCAACTCTTTGTTTTATGGAAGAGTAGGTTTCACTATTTTTTGGAAATACCCATACAAGGGTATTTTTTATTTTTTTTGATTTTTATATCCCCCATTCGAACACAAGTTTCCTCTTCAATTATTATTATTAGTAATAGTAGACTAAAAGAACTCTGTCACAAATGCCAGAAAAAGTGATGTCGCAAGAGTTCTGCTGTTCGGAACCGGCTAAAATAAGTAGGTCCCTTTTAATACAGTAAAGGACGAGAAGCTCGGCCAAAGAGACCTTTGGGTCTTATAAGTTCCACATATTTATTTTATAGTTGGCTTGCTATTTGTGTCACTGTAGACAGATTTCGCAAACATGAAACCAGTTAGTTGTAGGTGCCGTAGCTCAGTGTTTATTATGTTTACCTTCTGATCTGTAGGTCCTGGTTCAATCCCCGGCTCATGCATAACAAATTTAATATCGAAAAGATTTTTCTTTCGAACTGTACCCACCTGTCGGCAAGCAATTGGCAATTCTTCCGACAGTAACAACTTGCCATGAAAAAGCTTCTAAAAGAACTCTGTGACAAAGCTCAGAATAAGTGATGTCGCAAGGGTTCTGCCGTTCGGAACCGGCTAAAATAAGTAGGTCCCTTCTAATACTGTCCAAAATTTAACACGCACAACAGTAATGGAAGAGAAGCTCGGTCAATGAGCCCTTTGGGGGTTTAAGTGCCACAGCTGGAAACCAGTTATAAAAAAAATCTTATAAATATATGGAGTTATTTTAATTACCGCACACAAACTCTTGTAAAATATTAGGATAAAATTCATAAATAAACAGCGTGATTCATGTTAGAAAATATTATGGGAAGTACTCTCTAGTATTCGAGTTGTCTAATGGAAAAGTGTGCTATTAGCGTTGAATGAAAGCGCCCAGCAGCTTCAAATTTCTGAATGTTTTTTCCCGGAGCCTGGGCTTGATGATGTCCCAACTATGTTCAATTTCATTGCAGTTTGGTGACTGCGGCGGCCAAATCATTTAATGAATCTCATATTGCTCTTTCCATGCGCTGAACAAACAACTTTTGTGTTTTGGATCATTGTCATCCAATAGAAGACAATCGCGGTTTCCAGTGTCATAAAAGGGATAGATAAAGTGGAAAAGCGTTGGATGAAGTGTATCGAGCTAAAAGTAGACTATATTGAAAATAACGACGAATTTTGTTAAAAAGTTAACTTTTTGTTTCATTTTTCACTGACTTATTATTGTTGTAATATTGATTTTAAGCTTAATTGATGGTATAAATAGAGTACTACTGTATGTATGAATGTAGTGTATGTGTGTAAGTATGTCTGCATGAACCATATACTTAGGTGACCATATGGCATGACTACATTTAATTCCACAATATTATAATAGATCATTAATCTAATTAATAGTAATACTGTTTATTGCACCGAAATATTTAAATTATAACAAAATCATCGAGGAATTAGTTCTAAATCATACATCAAATAACGACAACATGACACTTCCTTTAACGTTCGTTCAAATATTATCACTTGGCATTCAATCGAGTTCAGTGCTTGTATATATTTGCGACGTGAGTTTAAATGATCAAAATTATAACTCCATAATATACATGAGCAATGGGAGCATCTCTTCGAATAATGGATTCAACACCGATTTTCTACTAAAACAACTTTTTTTTTTTTTTTTTTTTTTTAGCTTATTTTTTTTTTTTATTGAATCTTTCTTAAATACAAGAAACTAACAATAAGTATTAAAATCTTACAAACTAAATAAAACTATGTGATATCCCCTACGTTCCATCACAATTTGGTGAGTCGCGAGATGTAGCAATTTTACAGCATATTCAGTGTGTCTTTTCTTTTTAATCGACGATGCCCCTTGCTCAGCAACAATTGCCTAGCAAGGGGATTCGGATGATTGTGTAATTTTTGAATGTAGCTTCTGCAGGACATTGCAACTTCCTCAGAAATTGTGGATACATTTAAATCTCGATGGATGTTAACGTTCCTCATATACCAAGGCGCGTTTACAATAATTCGCAGACACTTGGATTGTATTCGCTGCAATTTTTCGATATTAGAGGGAGATGCGGTGCCCCAAAACTGAATACCATAAGTCCAGATTGGTTTCAGGATTGCTTTATATAATAGCACTTTGTATTCAAGATTCAACTTTGATCTTTTGTGTAACAGCCACCATAACTGATTCATTTTAAGCTTGATCTGAGTTTTCTTTGCCTCTATGTGATTTTTCCATGTCAGCCTTCTGTCGAGGTGAATACCCAAGTACTTTGTTGAGGAACATTGTGGAACTGATTGGCCATTAATTTTAAGTGGGGGACATGTATCTAGCCTTAGCGTGAAGGTTACATGTACGCTCTTTGATTCATTGACTTTTATACGCCATTTTGCTAGCCAGATTTCGAGAGAATCGACATGAGTCTGCAGGAGTTTAGTAGCTTCTATGGGGTTAGAGCGAGAGCACAATATTGCCGTATCATCAGCAAAGGTCGATATGAATGTATAGTTATTGTTGGGCATATCTGAAGTGTATAAGAGATACAGTAAGGGACCCAAAACGCTTCCTTGAGGAACGCCAGCGTGAATATCCAATGGATTTGTTGTGTAATCCTTGTGATGTACGAGAAATTGTCTTTTCGTGAGGTAGCTACTAAGCAATGAGGAGACATTTGCAGGCAGTAATAGTTTGAGTTTGTAAATAAGGCCATCGTGCCATACTTTATCGAAAGCTTGAGTGATATCAAGAAAGACAGCTGAGTGGAAGAAATAATGGAATCCCTGTATTAGTGTTAAACCTCGAGAGCATATTTCCACTGACAGAGAACTATAATCGAGATTTATTAGTTATCATCAGATTGAACGGCAATGAAGGAAATGACCGAAAGTTGTTGCAGAAATTATGGGAAAATTTATATAAAAATAGACAAAGTCGTCATATACTTTTATTGAATTCTCCTCAAGTGGATGAGTTGTATGTGGAGAGGATAATGATATTTTGCTCAAAGAATCAAGCAATGCATATAATTCTCATAGCGTCCTCTGTGCTGGAAACGAAGCAATACTACAGGCTTAGAATTTTTTCAAAAACTGAGTTGAGTGTTGAACATATCGATTCAAATCTATCTTCATTCTTTCTTGATCACACACGTAATATGTATGGTCAGCCGATTAAGGTTAGAGCAGAAAATTTACCTATCCGAGTTTACATAGTAAGTGAATCAGATGAAAATATAATAATAAGTGGCTTTACTGCAAATCTGCTGATAGAGTATGCTCGAAAACACAATGCGACGCTAACATATCCTCGACGGGATCTCATACGAACTGTTTTGCAGAGATATGATGTTGCCAAGATGATCGTCAATGGCACCTTTGATACAACAGCGGCTTCATTCATAATGGCATACACGAACGATCTGAGTTTCAGTGATGTAACTGACCTTTCGAATTGGTGTATTATGGTGCCAATACCCAAAAGAATTCCTAGCTATCTATTTTATATCAGTATATTCGATTTCATCACTATACTATTGGTATTTGTAGCACTCATGGCGGCATCGTTCACTGTAGCACTCACATTTTATCTACTTGAGGGGCAGAAAGAATTGCCTTTCAGCAATTTTCTAATCAATTATAGTTTATTCAATGGTTTATTGGGTCAACCGTTTGTTATGGAAACGAACTTTGCTGGTATTCGTAGCTGCATTTATAAGATCATTTGCTTTGCCGGTGTGATTTTTAATACATCTTATGTTGCATATTTGCAAACTTTTACTACAGAACCGCCAAGAATGTTAGCAATACAAACACTGGACGATATTAAACGATCAGGTCTTCAAATCAAAACGGACCGTGATGACTTTGGAAGAGTAAAAAATATAGTCGATCCCGAAATTATCAATCTCATTTCGGTAGAAGAGACTTATGAGAATTTTTTTCGCTTACGCGATGCCCTGGATACTCGCTATGCATATACGGTCTCGAAAGAGAATTGGGCTTATTACGAGGAAGTTCAACGCTTCTATCGCAATCCAGTATTTCAAATAACAAACTGTTGTCTTAAGAAAATGAATCCATATTTTATGCACTTTCAACAGAATTCAATATTTATACCATCGATGAATAGAGTAATTGGTCAAGTTGCTCAATCAGGATTGATGACACATTGGGTTAGACAATCCTTTTTGGAACTAGTTCGATTGGGACGTGCGAACATTACTGATAAAAGTGAACGTAAGGAATACATCCCATTAA
This sequence comes from Megamerina dolium, assembly GCA_963854835.1. Lineage (NCBI taxonomy): Eukaryota > Metazoa > Arthropoda > Insecta > Diptera > Megamerinidae > Megamerina > Megamerina dolium. Next base: position 69,313,369 of record OY978526.1, read on the forward strand.
GTATTACAGATATATGGATGGTATTGATGTTCTATGGTACTGTCGTGACCACAACATTTTGTGTTTTCGCATTCGAATTATATTGGCATTATCGACGTGGACATAAATAATTTTGAAGATTGAATTTGAACGCAAAATATTCGTATTGGAGTAGTGCAACAACCAGTGAAAATTTGCTATAAAAATATTTTCATTCGAGATTAGTTTAATTGATTATATGGACACGCACAGCTTTTGAAAACTTTCGAACCGCACCAAAACGTTAATTAATATCTGATCTGAAATATGCAAACGATCATTGGATTATATTCAGTACATCGCATCTGACGAAATTCATTTTGGTGTCAATATGTTTCAAATAAAAATAAATGTTTTATGTTGAAATGTTCTTCATTTGTTTCATTCAGAAAACAGAAATTTTAATTTGTAGATGAGGCTAGAACTCACAACTTGCGGCTAATACATAGAAGACCAACGCAATAATCAACTCAGCTGGGGCATTAGGGTACTCGTAAGTTCCTGCAAGAGGGTACGTATATTCATTTCGGTCAAATGTTTGTAACCACTTGTAAGAATTTGCGGATATATAGAAAAGTATATACATATATTCCGGATCCGAATATATTCGTCCGTCGGACCATCTGTCTGGCGCCTGGATGGTTCGTAATTAACTTGTAACTTGTAACTTCTAACATAACTTGAACAAATATTGACTTATTTTGGTATGACATGACTTGTGGTTGCCGTATCCCAGTGGTTAGTGTGTTGGCCTTCTGATCTGTAGGTTGTGGGTTCAATCCCAGGCTGAAGCATTACAAATTTAGTATCGATAATATTTTTCTATCGCACCGGTACCCACCTGTCGGCAAGCAATTGGCAATTCTTCCGACAGTAACAACTTGCCATGAAAAAGCTTCTAAAAGAACTCTGTGAGAAAGCTCAGAAAAAGTGATGTCGCAAGGGTTCTGCCGTTCGGAACTGGCGAAAATAAGTACTCACTTACTTACTTATGTGGCCATAACAGCCGAATATCGATTTAGGCCGAAAATAACATGCTTCGCCAGCCATCTCTGTTCTTCGCTAGCTGGCGCCAGTTAGAAATTCCAAGCGCCGTCAGGTTCTCCAGTACTTGGTCTTTCCACCTGAGCTTTGGTCTTCCTCTTCTGCGTCGTCCTCCAGCGGGTTCCGAATATAACACCTTCTTAGCTGGAGCGTGTTCTTCCACTAGCTCGACATGACCTAGCCAGCGCAGCCGCTGGATTTTGATGCGCTTTACTATGTCAATATCGACATACAGCTCGTACAGCTCATGGTTGTACCTTATTCGGTACTCGCCACCAACGCAAATAGGTCCAAAGATCCTGCGTAGGACTTTTCTCTCAAAAACTCCAAGCATTCACTCATCCGAGGTGGAAATTGTCCAGGCTTCAGCGCCATAAGTTAGGACAGGCATGATGAGAGACTTGTAGAGTGTACTTTTCGTTCTTCGAGAGAGGGCTCGACTTCTCAGTTGTTTACTCAGCTCAAAGTAACACCTGTTAGCAAGAGTTATCCTACGCATGATCTCCAAGCTGACGTCATTACTGCTGTTAATGCTGGTTCCAAGATAGACAAAGCCCCTTACTACTTCAAAAGCGTAGTTGTCAACAGTGACGTGTTGTCGAAGACGCCGGGACTCTTTGTTTGTTGACACTAGATACTTCGTATTGCCCTCGTTCACCGTGAGACCCATCCGACGCGACTCTCTTTCCAACTCTGAGAATGCTGCACTGACTGCTCGCGTGTTCATGCCGATTATGTCAATATCGTCGGCATACGCTAACAGCATGACACTTTTGTTGAAGATAGTGCCATTATGTCGTAGATCAGCAGCTCGTATTATTTTCTCCATAATAAGATTGAAGAAATCGCACGATAACGAATCACCTTGTCTGAAACCCCGTTCGGTATTAAACGGTGCGGAGAGGTCCTTCCCAATTTTCACTGCACAACGGGAGTTATGCAGTGTCATTCTACAAAGTCGAATGAGCTTTGCAGGAATACCGAACTCAGACATTGTTGCATAGAGGTAATCCCTTACCGGACTGTCGAAAGCGGCTTTATAATCAACAAAGAGGTGGTGTGTGTCGATCTGTTTTTCATGGGTCTTTTCCAGGATTTGGCGCAGTGTGAAAATCTGATCGATGGTGGATTTTCCAGGTCTGAAGCCACACTGATAAGGTCCAATCAGGTTGCTGAGCATAGGCTTCAACCTTTCACACAGTACGCTCGATAGAACCTTGTATGCGATGCTCAGGAGACTTATTCCACGGTAGTTGGCGCAAATTGTGGGGTCTCCTTTTTTATGTACAGGACAGAGAACACTGAGCCTCCAATCATCAGGCATGCTTTCATCCGACCATATTCTGCTTATGAGCTGGTGCATGCGGGTGAGCAGCTCATCTCCTCCGGTCTTAAACAACTCGGCAGGCAGGCCATCAGCACCTGCAGCTTTGTTGTTCTTCAGCCTTAAAATGGCCGTTTCAACCTCGTCATAGTCGGGTGGTGGAACATCAACACCATCATCTGTAATTGGGGTTATCGGGCAATCTCCTCCACTTGCGGAATTGTTCGTAGCATCGCCATTCAGTAACGTGGAGAAGTGTTCCCTCCATAGGCTCAGTACACTCTGGACATCTGTAACCAGATTCCCATTTCCATCACGACAAGAAGAGGCTCCGGGATTCAAACCTCCACTCAGGCGCTTGATATTTTCGAAGAATTTTCGAGTCTCATTCTTGTCGGTACACATCTCTATCTCCTCACACTCGCGTCTTTCCAACTCCCTCTTCTTGCGCCTGAAAAGACGTCTCTCTGTACTCCTTTTCTCTCTGTACCGCTCCTTAACAGCTCGCGTTGCGCCTGCTCGCAAGGTTTTTCTGTAGGCGGCGTCTTTCTCTGCGGTAGCGTCCCGACACTCCTGATCATACCACTCATTCCTCAGAGGCCGGTAGTAACCGATTACCTCCTCGGCAGCAGTAGTCATGGAGTGGGATATATGTGTCCACCGTGCGCATGTATCATCAAGTGGGGGAGTGTTCTGCATAAGCAGATCCGATAGTCGAGTGGAAAATGCATCTGCTGTCTCTGGTGATCGCAGCTTACTGACGTCGAGCTTTCTCTGTGTGGGACTTCTCTTGTTATTTGCGACACATAAGCGTGTGCGCACCTTAGCTGCAACAAGGTAGTGATCCGAGTCGATGTTGGCCCCACATATCGATTTCAGGTCCATCACACTGAAAGCATGCCTTCCGTCAATCACCACATGATCAATTTGGTTTCTTGTACGTTGATCTGGAGACAGCCATGTCGCTTTGTGGATGTCGAGTGGCTGGAATCTGGTACCACCAATTACCATGTTTCGTGCTGCGGCGAAGTCGATCAGCCTCATTCCGTTATCGGGGGTGTTCCGGTGGAGGCTGAATTTTCCGACAGTTGGACCAAAGGTACCTTCTTTGCCCACCCTGGCATTAAAGTCGCCAAGCACAATTTTGATATCGTAGTGGTCATAAGCTTCTTCAAGGCGCTGAAAGAAGCTCTCCTTGGTCACATTGTCCTTCTCATCCATCGGAGCGTGGGCACATATAAGGCTGATGTTGAAAAATTTTGCCTTGATGCGGATTGTGGCCAGCCGTTCGTTCACAGGCGTGAACTGTGAGACAAGATGTCGTAGTCTCTTGCTGACCAAAAATCCATATCCTAATTCGTGCCTTTCAGCATGGCAACTGTAGTAGATGTCACAGGACGCTCTTTTGGAGCAGCCCTGTCCTGTCCATCGCATTTCCTGGAGAGCGGTGATGTCAGCTCTGTATTTTTCGAGGACATCAACCAGCTGGATAGAGGCACCCTCCCTATAAAGGGATCGGACATTCCAGGTGCATATCCGTAAATCGTAGTCTTTTTTTCGTTTGCGGGGGTCATCAACAAAAGCGGTAGTCCTTATCCGAGGCATATTCGTTTTTTTCATTGGGGGGGTTTTTTATGTGGCGGGTCCCAAACCCAACGCACAACCTCTAACCGAGGAGATTTTCGCCACTCACTTCAGCCGCCTCCCAGCGGGTGCCAGGAAGACGTTGCCCGGTGGTCGCCACATGGAGGGCCCCCATTAATAATAATGAAAGCGTCATCACAGAGTAAGCAGAGCAAGCTATATGACTACCCCTCATTAACAAATAAAGGTATCATCACATAGCGCTCAGATCAAACTACATGACAGCCAGTGAGTTGACTTGCGATGAGTTCAACAAGGATTGCGCTAGCCCCACCACCAGACCACCATCTGTGGGTGTTAAACGTCATTTAAAGTTGTCGTCATCCATCAGTTTCCTAATATGAGGTTCAACGATAACCACTTCTTTTATTTTTAGCGTAAGAAACCTTGAGAACCAGACGACTTAAGTAGTGAAGGTTCGTGAGACGGAGCGAGCGCTTTAATGCAATTCATTATCAGGCCCAGTATAATATGTAGTGGAAAAAGGAAAAAGCAATTTGAATCAATCAGTGGATTACTAGAGATGATTGGTCTTTCTGATAAATACTGGTCGCGAGATTGCCATACTTTTTTTACTTAATGATGCACTGCCGCTCGTCTATCACAGAGTCGAATAAAGCAACAGTATTTTGTGAAGCTTCTGTACATGTCTTTTGCTTATAAACGTGAGTGTAGTTTTTTTGTTTTGCGTGTTAGAGACGAATTCGTCGATGAATTCTTAGAAGCGATTACGGCGAATACAATGAACACAAAATCTGTTCACGACGAAGCAAGTCGAATTTTTCCACGGCTTTGGTGACAAAGCGTTTGAAATATATAGAAGGCATTTGGAAAAACAGAGCATGTATACCGAAGGAGATATTGGAAATTGTGGTACCTAGAAGATATAAAAATATGTTTTTATTGTTCACCTCTTCTTTTCCAAGCATTAAACACATTTACTCATACTTTTAGGACACCTACCTATGTATTCTTGTACAAATCAAATGAAGGCCTGTTGCAGATCTAGTTGAACAAGTTGGCGTCAAAAAATCCCTGAACTTTCTAGGGTTAAATTAATATTCTACTTCGAACACATCAAGTATCTTTAGAGCACCGCATATTTTCCGTTTATGTTGGTTGCACTTAATCAATCCCAAAATTTCTTTCATTCGATTCGTAACTATCCTTGGTGTTGAAATCGGAAAATCGACGGCTAATTCCATAATTGTCCAAGAATCGCCCCAAGAACGGTGAAATGTGACATACCCTCATTACTACCACACTACTCCTTAGGGGACCAATTTTCAGAAACATATATGAGAGACTCCTTAACGGGTAGAAATAAGGAGTAATATTACTTATTTGGCCATCATACCCTCAGATATCATCTATATGAAATGTGTCTACCGGAAAAAACCACTTATGACCATTATTTGGAAGACGATGAAACATTAGCTTGAGATAGAAAGGAAGGAAAACATTAAGAACGGCCTGCCCCAGTTCGTCTGGCATCAGATAGTCAAATAGCGAAGAATAGCGGACAGTCTTTTGCTCCAAAAAGCTTTCTTTTTTTATGTCGTATCCATTACGAAAATTTGTGATTATCAAGTGCCTGTTTATTTAACAATTCTAGGTGCACATAATATACTTTAATAAGTGCAATAATGTCTGCTACGATCTCAAGCACATCAGTCTTTAATGAAAGTGCAGTACAAATTTTGCTATCTCCAATTATATTGAAGTTATGAAAATTGCCGATTGACAGACCACAGTCGCATGGTTGAAGCGTTAAAAGCATTTACATTAATGTTAATAACAATTTATCTATATCTATGTTGACGCCGATAATACCAACATAATTCGAACGTAAAAATGCACAACGTTATAAGAACTGCAATGCCGTATCCAATTAATACCAAACATATATCTGTAATGCTTAGAGCCGTGAACGTATTAAGTTCGCTTTTATCTGCAATTTTAGCACGACCAATTTGAACCAACTCCCAAAATGAACGTTTAGCCCAATACATTATCAATCCTGATTGAGTAGCTCGCCCAATTAATGTATTCATCGATGTTAGAAATATTGAATTTGCCTGAAACAATAAAAATGTTGGATTATTTTTTATTATATAATACTCTGATAATTGAAATAATGGCTTCCGTGAGAACTGTTGTACGTCCTCATAACCAACCCATTTTACCGATGGCACCGGGTATGCATAGCGTGTGTCCAAAGAATCGCGTAATCCAAAAAATTCGTCATACGTCTCCACTATAGAAACAATATCGAAAAATTCACTTTCCACCGAATACGATTTGACTCTTTCAATTTCTTCAGGAACCATTTTAATTTGAAGACCTGCTCGTTGAAGATCGTCAAGTGTTCGAATAGGTGGAAACCTCGGTGGCTCGGTACCAAAAGTTTGCAAATATGCCACATACGATGTATTGAAAATCAAACCAGAAAAGGTAATAATTAAATAAATTACATTCCGAATACCAACAAAGTTGCTCTCCATAACAAATGGCTGACCCAAGAAGGCATTTACTAAATTATGATTGACCATAAAAGTGCTCAAATCACGTACTCTTTGTCCACGCAAATACAATGCAAGTGTTGTGGAAAACGATGACGCCATCAGTGCTACAAATACTAATAGCATGGTACTGCAATCGAAAATGATGACATAAAAAAGATAGCTAGGAATTTGTTTGGACACTGGCACCATAATACACCAATCCGTAGGCTCAATTGAGTTACTAAAACTGAAATTCAGTCCTTTTCTCATTGTAAATGTTGCCGTTGTCGTATCGAATGTCCCATTTTCAATCATTTTAATTGCATCATCTCTTTTCATAAACGTGTGTAGCAATTCCCGGAGAGGATATGTTAACGTCGCATTATGTTTTCGGGCATACTCTATCAAGAGCTTTGCACTGTAGCCACTTAATATTATATTTTCCTCTGATTCTTTTAATATAAAATTCTGTGGTGGTATATCTTCCGGACGAACTTTTATTGGATGGCCATACATATTATGTGTGTGATCAGGAAAGAATGAAGATTGATTTGAATTGATATTTTCGACTCTCAGTGCAGTTGCTGGAAAAATTTGTAGTGTGTAGTATTGTTTCGTCCTCAACACAGATGACGTTATGATAATTACATTCGTTGCTTTGTTGTCTGAGCAAAATTTCATGATCCTCTTCACATACAACTCATCCACTTGTGGTGTATCCAATAAAAGTATATGACGAATTTGCAAATTTTTAAACAGATTTTTCCATAATTTTTGTAATAGCTGTTGGTCATTCTCTTCATTGTGAATCAATCTGACGATAGCCAACAAATCGCGATTAAAATTCTCAGCCAGTGGCAATACGCATTCTTGATTCAATAGCAATATAGGGACTCCATTAGTTCTCTGGTTCAGTTGTATTAATAGTCAATCCGTGTTGAAGAAATCATTTGATGTGATGTTATCATTATTCGCATATATTATGGAATTATAATTTTGCTCTTTAAAACTCAAATCGCAAATATGTGTCACCATTGAACTCAGTTGATTCTCGATGAAAAATACTTGAACAAATGCTAAAAGAGCTGACATATTGCTGTGGATTGTTAATTCAAAACTAAAGAACTTAATGAAAAATACTATTCATTAATACATTTGCTCTCATGGTGGGTTTATAGTAAAACCGATGACAATAACACACTAGGGTCCCATAAACAGCACTCTGATTAGTTACTCTATGTAGCATTGATTTCAAGGGTTAGTGATTATAATACCATACAATGGGCAGCGGTGGTACCTGAGAGCTCAATACCAACTGGTCACAGAATGCACTTTATTAACAACCACAAATAGAAAAGCTGTGAAAGTTTGGAAGGTGTCTATCCGAAACTGACTCATAACAAGGTGGAAAGAAGAGCAACCGGAGGTGGTGCGTACAACCAGTATATCTTAACACCAACCGAAGAGAGAATTGCTGCTATGTGTGGACTGCATGTATATATATATTTTAGGGATTAGCCGAATCAGACCACTTATATGGGTCCCTTTTCGTCCCTCAAATCGTGTGTTAATTATTTGTTCGGTTGCAGAATTCTTTTACTTTCTTCCTCATAATAACATCACGCGTTATTTCGAGCATGTCTTTGTGGAGTATGTTCCACATTTCGAGTTCATCAATAAATTGGCGACCCAGTGTGGACATCCTCCTGCTTGCCAATGCAGGACACTGGCACACTATGTGCGCCGCTGTCTCTGCCTCTTCCATGCATAATCTGCAAATATCAGCATCCTCCCCAACAACAAAACCCATCTTGCTGAGGTGGTACCTGAAATTGCCATGCCCAGTTATCAATGCAGTCAACCACCTTAGAGTCATTCGTCCTAGACTGAGAACCCTCCCCGATTCACTGCCCTTTGATAGCCTCAACGAAGCCTTTGCCTGTCTACAAGTAGATAAGTTCTCCCATCTCGTGAGATGGAGTTTCTTTATCCACTCTTCGACCTTTGCCTTCACCGTCCCGCTGCTGAGAGCAACTACTGGTTCCGATCCATAAAATTCAGCTTCAGATCCTTGTCTTGCCAAGGAGTCTGCAGCTTCATTCTGTTCTTTACCAATGTGTCCCTTCACCCACATAAGATTAATCGCATTACTACGAGCACACCCATTAAGTTTCTGAACACATTCGAGCACCAACTTAGAAGATACCGTAGGTTGTTGCAGCCGCCTGACCACCGCCTGGTTATCGAGTGCTAGCAAGATTTTCTTACCTTGCACCTTTCCATCCAGTAGATGGTCTAGCGCATGCATTAGACCAAGCATTTCTGCTTGATAGACCGATACGTATCTTCCCAGATTCAGAGTACATGCCAGTCCCAACTCTTTAGAGAAGATTCCAGCACCCGCTCTGCCATCCATTAATGAGCCATCTGTAAAAATACTGATGTCATTTTCCTCACATACATCATGTGTGAGGCCGTGTTTAATGAGGGTTCTGTGTGACTTTTCAGTCATCTTCAGCCTACCCATTCCCTCCATTGGCATTTGCGCCTCCTTCACACTGCTATATAGCAGTGACAGGATGGCCCTGTGCCCCATCTCTGTGCCGAATCCATACCAATTATTGGTTGTCTTCAGACGTAATGCTGTTAATGCCGCTGACTTCATAATATGCAAGTCCAACGGCAGCAGCCCGAGAAAGACTTCCAATGCTTCTACTGGGGTCGTCCGGATAGCTCCGGTAATCCCAATACAAGCCATTATTTGCACCCTATCTAACTTGCTTTTCACGGTCTTTTGGGTGACCTTAGGCCACCAGAGCACAGCAGCATACGCTATTAAGGGCCTTATCATCGTTGTGTAGATCTAGTGCGCTAATCTGGGAGTAATTCCCCACATGAGACCTAACACTCTGTATGCGTGCTGATACCTGCTCAGTGGTTTTGTCAGAAACGTTGTCCTTTGCATGTAGTCCGCCAGTACTCCCTCCATACATTTAAGCAGAAAGGCGGTCAAGCTAACCGGCCGAAAAGATTTAGCCTCTGAGTAGTCCCTTTTTCCCGGCTTTGAAAGAAAGACAACCTTAGTCTCTATCCATTGAATAGGGATATATCATGTAGCCAGGCAAGTAGTGAATATTACCAGAAGCCTGTCTGACAGAGCTTCTGCACCCCACTGAAGTAAGGCTAGAAATATCCCGTCTGTACCCGCTGTTTTGAATGGAGAGAAACGCTTGATGGCTTATCACTCCATCTCTGGTGACTATCCTTTCAGCTTCCGATCCTTCATCACTGTTTGCACCCTTGCGGGTGACTTCCGATCTAAAGCTTCCGGTAAAGTTCTGTAAAGGATCCATTCGTATTGCGAATTAATCCCAACTTTGAAACCGGGTCCAGCAGCAGTGAATGTAAGTGATAACATAAATCGTATCACATCGTAGAAATCTGTTGAGATACGCTACAATACTTGTAGGGATAAAGATTTTGGACCATTTGTCGGATATTTTGTTTTCATATGGGGAATTATTTGGGATTTTACTTTTAACATACTTTTAAAGATTTGTCTATGCCTAGTGTTATTTGTCTTGATTTCGATCAATCGTAAATACATTTCAATTTGGTTACCAGGTCAAACAAAATCATATAGTGTGGCACACGACATTTGTTTTGGCGTCACTCACATATGTTACCATATAAAATATGTCGCAAGCCATAATTCTTTATTGCTCAGTGCTTCATAAACAAAGTATGAGCATACTATTTGATTTTATCATTAAATGAAATACTTTGTAGTTGTCCTATGATTTGCTGATAATGTGTGTGACAAAACTAAAAAAGTTGTGATGCGTTTGTGTATGTATGTATGTATGAATGTACAAGTGATATACAAAAGAGTAATATCGTATACGTATATGGCTAATTAATAGTAATAATGTTTATGGCACCGCAATATAATATGTAAATTAAATTTATGAGAAAATGATAGAAGTAAATCGACGTTTTCACTAAAAACTCTGACACTCTGAGTATTTAGTTCTGATTTATATACCAAATAACGACAACATGATATCTCTTTCAACATTCATTGAATTATTATTACTTGAAAATCAGTTGAGCACAATGCTCAGATATATTTGCGATGTCAGCTTAAAAGATCATAATTATAACACCATAATATACATGAGCACTGGAAACATCGATTCCAACGATGGCTTCAATACGGATTTACTACTGAAACAACTAAGTGGAATAAATTACGGAAATCCAACCTTACTATTAAATCAGGAGAGTGTATTTCCACTGACAGATAACTATAATCGCGATTTGTTAGTTATCGTAAGATTGACTCGCAATGAGGACATGGATCATAAGTTATTGCGAAAATTATGGGAAAATCTATATAAGAATAGAAAAAGTCGTCATATCCTTTTATGGGATACACCACAAGTGGATGAGTTGTATATGGAGAACATTATGAAATTCTGTTCGAACAACAAAGCAATAAACATAATCTTCATAGTGGCGTCTATGTTGGAAACAAGGCAATACTACACGTTAAAACTTTTTCCAATAGCCGAGTTGAGAGCTGTAGATATCGACTCAAATCAATATCCAGTTTTTCCTGATCACACACGTAACATGTATGGCCATCCGATTAAAGTAAGAGCAGAAGATTTGCCAGCGCTTACATTTATAATAGAAGAATCGGACGAGAATTTATTACTCAGTGGCTATGCTGGAAATCTAGTGGTAGAGTACGCTCGAAAACATAATGCTACGCTAAGTTATCCTCGACGTGACCTTACACACACTATTTTGCCGAGAGGAGATATTGCTAGAATGATCGAAAACGGCACCTTTGATACCACTGCGACACCAACGTACTTTATGAAAAACACCAACAATCTGAGTTTCAGTTATCCAAACGAAATTTCGGATTGGTGTGTTATGGCACCAATGCCCAAAGAAATTCCCAGCTATCTATTTTATGCCATCATATTCGACTATATCATAATGCTATTGGTATTTGCGGCCCTCGTGGCGGCATCGTTTTCCAAGTCACTTTCGTTCTATTTGCGTGGACAAAGTGCACGTCATTTTACAAATTTTATAATTGATCATAACTTAGTGAATGGTTTCTTGGGGCAACCATTTGAAATGGAAAGAAACTTTTCTGGCATTCGTAGCGTCATTTATATAATAATTTGCTTTGCCGGGGTGATTTTCAACACATTATATGGTTCATGTCTGCAAACGTTTTATATAGAAGCGCCTACAACCTTAACAGCACAAACATTTAATGATTTCAAACAAATAGGTATGCAAATTAAAGTGTTGCCCGAAGTACTTGAATTTGCAAAAAAATCAGTCAAAAAGGAATTTCTCGATCTTCTGTGTACAGTGGAATCATATGATAAATTTTATCAATTACGTAATTCGTTTGATACACGCTATGCATATGTGGTGCCATCAGGATCATTGATTTATTATGAGAGTGTACAGCAGTTCTATAGGAAACCGATATTTCGTTTATCAAAGTGTTGCATTGGAAAAAATATGCCAAGTTTTTTGCCGTTTCAAGCGAATTCTATGTATCTATCATCGATGAATATATTTATTGGTCAAGTCACACAATCAGGATTAGTAAAACATTGGACTATCCAGGCATTTCTGGAGCTTGTTCGAATGGGACGCGCCAACATTGTCGATAAAAGTGAAGTTAGGCATTTCAATCCATTGAATGTTACAGATTTGTCTTTGGTATTGATGATTTATGGCATTGCCGTAAGTTTATCGATTTGCGTTTTCGTATTCGAACTTTATTCGTATTATCGTTGTCAACGTTGCCACAAATGAGCCTTAATGAAATAAGGACGAATATAATTTGCTGCAATACCAGTAATAATAATTTTCCATCTTATCTGTGCCTTTTATCAAATTTATATGTAGCAAATCAAATTTATCACGTCACGTAATGCTTCCGAGGTGTTACAGATGATTCCAGAGAAAGATCGTGGTAGCTATCAGTCACTGATGGACACACTCCAGCGAAAGTATGGAAATGAATACAAGAGTCAATTACATCGAGTGGAATTGAGATCGCGAGTGCAACGGAGTAATGAGAGTCTGCAGGAATTCGCTTCCGATATTGAGCGCTTATGTCATCTAGCGTTCTCCGGTAATTCGGAAGAGTTCGTCGAAAAAATCAAAATAGAGGCATTCATAGATGGCATACGTGATGGAGAGACAAAGCGTGCCCTAGTCATGTCACCCAGGAATTCTTATGCCGAAACAGTCAGTAGTGCCTTGACGTTTGAAGCCGCCAGTTTCATGTGTCGACCAATGCCACGGGTACGCCAACTAGAAACAGAAACAGCAGATCTGGTTGAAGCAGTGTGTCAGGCATTCAAATCTGTAGCGCAGCCTGAAGGAAGAACAACAGGTCGACGCGAAAACAAATTTACTGGTAAGTGCTTCATTTGTGACAAACCAGGACACATGGCGCGTGACTGCCGTCTACGACGAAAGCGATCAAGATCGAGTTCTCCAGGAAGACAAAAGAAGGAGAATAAGGTGGATAGTGATCGCTCCACTAACACAAATCCATCGTTAAACTAAATCGAGTCAGTTCAGCGGGGCGTGAACTGACTCCAACAGTGGGTTGCCCCATCATTCACATTTCACAACTACAGCGTGTGCCAAGCAGCTTGACTATTGATGGAAAATTGGACAATATGGAATTCATGTTAACCCTGGACACTGGTGCATCACATTCTATAATCAAGAGCGATTTGGTAAAGAGGTTTGAGCCTTTAATGGGAATAAAATTGCGTACAGCAACGGGTGAGGATGCACAAATTCTGGGCAAGATAAAGAAACGAGTATCTATTGGAAATTGCACATGGGAACATGAATTCATTGTGGCCGACATCATCGATGACGTAATAATTGGTGTTGATTTTATGATTGACAACGGATTTACGTTAGATTTAAATCAACGGATACTACGTTATGCAAATGTCGAATTACCATTGAACATCGGTTACAAGCGGAGTGGAAACATCAAACGAGTACTGGCATGTCAACGCCAAGAGGTTCCAGCAAAATCAGAAGCGGTGATTTGGGCACAAATAAATGTGGATGATGGGACAGGCAAGTTGTGGTTAGTGGAAGCAGATAAAGAAATACAAAATAAAAACATCATACTTGGTAGGACGTTAGTAGAACCTAAAGAAAATGGAATAGTACCGGTGCGAATATTAAATCCAACTAATACATCTACAGTTGTGAAGAAAGGAATGGTGATTTGTCATTGCCAGGAAGTTACTGCCGTAGTAGACTGCGAAAAGGGTTCGTCGATAAAAAGTGGAAGATCAGGAACTGGCAAGGCGGAAATAAAAGCACAGATGGAAGAATGGACAGGTGTGCTTACCAAACAGCAAACAGAAAAGGCTTTACAAGTATTGGAGAAGTACAGTTCAATATTTTCTTCAAATGGAAAAACTGGAGGACGAACAACCATCGTGAAGCATCACATTGACACCGGTGATTCTAGACCAATTCGACAAACACCACGACGAGTTCCATTGGCCAAAAGAGACGAAGCCATTAAGCTGATTTCCGATATGCAGAAACAAGGTGTTATTGAACCATCAGCGAGTCCATGGAGTTCACCAGTTGTGCTGGTAAAGAAGAAGGATGGAAGTACTCGATTCTGTGTGGATTACAGAAAGCTGAATGAGATTACGAAAAAAGACAGCTATCCACTGCCAAGAATCGATGACACTCTGGACACACTATCTGGTGCGAAGTGGTTCTCAACTCTTGATTTGCAAAGTGGCTACTGGCAAGTGGAACTTGGTAAGGAGGACAAAGAGAAAACAGCTTTCAGTATTGGCGATGGTCTATGGCAATTTACAGTTATGCCATTTGGCTTATGCAATGCGCCAGCTACTTTTGAACGTTTGATGGAGCGTGTACTCAGAGGACTACACTGGAAAACGTGCTTGGTGTACCATCATTATTGTGATGGGAAAAGATTTTAACGACCACCTGGAAAAGTTGAAAGAAGTATTTGAGCGTATACAATCAGCAGGGCTTAAACTGAATATGAAAAAGTGTTCACTCTTCAGGCAAGAAGTTAAATATCTTGGTCATAAAGTAACAACAGAAGGGGTACATACCGACGAGGAGAAAGTAGCAGCAGTTCAAGAATGGCCTATTCCGTCGAATCTTCACGAGCTAAGGAGCTTCCTAGGCTTATGCACCTACTATAGACGATTTGTTCCTGGATTTGCAAACATCGCCAGCAGTCTGCATGAGTTGACAAGAAAGAACAAACCATTTGTGTGGGGCGAGGACCAACAGAAAGCATTCGAACAGCTGAAAGAAAAACTCTGTTCAGCACCAATATTAGCGTATCCAGTACCTGGTCAAAAGTTTGTGTTGGACACAGATGCGAGTGGCTATGGAATAGGTGGTGTGCTCTCTCAGATCATAGATGGGCAAGAAAAAGTAATAGCATACTACAGTAAAATCCTGTCGAAGCCAGAAAGAAATTACTGTGTCACACGAAGAGAGTTGCTCGCAATACTGGAATGTGTAAAGTATTTCCATAAATACTTGTACGGTCAGTCATTTCATCTACGAACTGACCACTCAGCGCTAAGGTGGTTATTGCAATTTAAAAACCCAGAAGGACAATTGGCGCGCTGGATTGAAAGGCTGCAGAGTTATGATTTTACCATCGAACATCGTAAAGGAGGACATCACGGCAACGCGGATGCTCTATCTCGTCGTCCTTGCAAAATGGAATGTAAACATTGTTCCCGAGTGGAAAGCAAGGAGCACATTGTCGACATACGACTTACGAATATATTGCCGGAGGAGTCATGGACCACCGAACGAGTGCAAGAAGATCAGCGGAACGACCCAGATCTCGTAAAGATTATGGAATACAAGGAGCAGGGCATACGTCCAGATTGGCAAGAAATGGCTAATGAGAGTCCAATAGCAAAGGCATACTGGGCGCAGTGGCAAAGCCTGCACTTACGAGACGGATGTTTATTCAGAGCATGGGAAAGTGAGGATGGAAAAATCACTAATGATCTTCTAGTGGTACCCAAGGCGAGAATAAATGAAGTGATAGCTGAGTATCACAATGCCTCCAGTGGAGGGCATTTGGGAATCACCAAAACCGTCGAGAAACTAAAGAAACGATTTTATTGGGTTGGATGTCATGACCATGTCGCTGATTGGATTCGGAAATGTAAGCAATGTGCAATGGCCAAAGGTCCCACTAAGAAAAGTCGTGGTAAGATGCACCAATACACCGTGGGTGCTCCATTTGAGCGAATTGCTATGGACATAGCTGGGCCATTTCCAATAAGCAACGCAGGAAACAAGTATGTTCTGGTGGTTATAGATTACTTCAGTAAATGGCCTGAAGTATACCACATTCCAAATCAGGAAGCTAGTACAGTTGCGGATGTATTCGTCAACCAATGGGTTACTCGTTTTGGTGTACCGATGGAGTTACACTCAGACCAAGGTCGAAATTTCGAATCAGTTGTATTCCAAGAGATATGCCGTATGCTGGGTATATACAAAACTCGTACAACACCTTTGCATCCACAATCTGATGGCATGGTAGAACGATTTAACCGCACCTTGGAGGAATATTTGAGAAAAGTCGTAGATAAATACCAAAGAGACTGGGATGTACATATACCAATGTTCCTCATGGCATATAGATGCGCACAACATGATACGACGGCTACTACACCGGCAATGGCAATTTTTGGAAACGAGTTAAGACTGCCAGCTGATTTAAAATTTGGAGTCGTAACACCAACGAGATCAACCGAAGGTAATTATACTAGCAAAAAGCGGGAACAGTTGGATGAAGTACATCGGTTCATCAGAGAGCGGTCGCAGATGATAACCGATAAGATGAAGGCCAGGTATGACTTGAAAGCGAATTCAAAAGGGTTCTATGAAGGAGAGCTTGTAATGCTTCATAATCCACAACGAAAGAAAGGCCTGTCCCCTAAACTACAGACTCATTGGGAAGGACCATATGAGATTATAGCAAAGATAAATGACGTAGTGTATCGTATTCAACGTGCCTGGAATAAAAGAGCAAAGTTTAAAGTAGTGCACTTGGAGCGACTTGCGCCATATCGAGGGGAAGTATAAAAACTTGTTCGGGACGAACAAGGTTAAGAGGAGGGCAGTGTAACGAGTATCGATAGTTGATTACTCATCACTATTGTGACTGACTCTATTGGCAGCATCGAAACGAATGTCAACAAAAAGAAATAAGCGATAACCAGAACAAGCCAACGAGAAAGGAAGAGAAGAATCTCGATAAAGGAAGATTCTGGGGTGTTGCCAACAGAGTATAAATAGAGCCAGTGTTGAGAAGGAAAATCAATCTAATTCCGAACGTGATTGCGAAAACATTGATACAGAGGCAAAAGCTGCAAGTACATTTAAGTGTTATAGTAAATAGTTGATTGTAAACAGTGTTGATTGTAAATAGAGATTATTAAATAAATTGTTGCTGTATATAGTTGTATAAAATAAGTGTTGCAGTTATCATTAACAGAATCCAGTGATCGAACAAGGTAATTCAAATAGAATTAAACGCTCACATAATAAAAACGTAACAATACAAATCTGACTCGAATTTGTGTTGACGAAAACGAAATTGGTGATTCCCCTTTTAACATGTATGCACACATTCATGTCGTATCCGCAATTTAACGGAGAGTAGCTTTCTCATTTCATTAATGTTCGTGTAATTATTAACGTGTTTGAAAGAAATAAATTGTCTGTGCGTGAAATTCAAGGAAGGTAAAGTTTAATGGCCATTAAAATGAAATTGTGTACAATTTTTCAAAGATTAGCAACAGACAAGCTGCAGAAATCAATAAAAATAAAGGTGCAATTCGTTCTAAATGGGAGTCTGTAGTTAATGTACATCAAAAGCGATGTACATAATTAGTTCGCTAAGGTTAGAAGTCGACAAAGTCCTTTATCTGACCCTATTGTAAAATGTGGTGTATCTAATTTAAATGCTTCAGATGGATAGTTAAACAGGTGTCGCACAAGAAATAATATTTTTTTCAAGTGCATATCTGGTGAAGCTGCGAATGTAAACCAGGAGGATGTCAAACAGTTCAGGGTAAAGCTGCCATCTCTGTTGAGTAGATACAAGCCTCAAGACATCTACAATGCAGATTAAAGCGGGCTTTTCTTTCGCCCATTACCTGACAAAACTCCCGCTCTTAAATCCGAAAAATGCGTAGCAGGTAAATTGTCTAAGGAAAGACTCCCAATTTTATTTTGTGCAAACATGGCTGGAGAGAAAGAGCTTCTTTTGGTCGTAAGTAAAGCAGCCCGCCATCGAGCATTCAAACATGTTCCTATCACGGGACTGCCAGTGTCTTCAGTTCAGTTGGTAATCCCAATACAAGTCATTATTTGCACCCTATCTGACTTGCTTTTCACGGTCTTTTGGGTGACCTTAGGCCACCAGACCACAGCAGCATATGTTATTAAGGGCCTGACCATCGTTGTGTAGATCCAGTGCGCTGCTCTGGGAGTAATTCCCCACATGAGACCGAACACTCTCTTACACTCATGCAATACCCGCTTCCCCTTCTGGATCTTATTATCGACGTGACTATTCTAAGTCAGCATGTTATCCAGGATGACACCTAGATACTTTACTTCTTTGGATACGTTGATGTTCGATCCAAAAAGCCTAAGAGGGTTTATTGTTAGTCCAGTCCTCCTTTTAGTAAAGAGTACTGTTTCCGACTTACTAGCATTTACAGAGAGACCTTGTTCCGTGCACCATCCTTCAACCATTTTGAGTGCACCTCTCATGGTATCATAAATCACCGTTACCGCTATGTCATCTGCATACCTGACGGTGTGTATGCCTTTTGAGTCCAGAAGCTGAAGTAGGGAATCGACCGTGATTTCCAAAGGATGGGCGATAATACTCCCCCCTGTGGACACCCTTTGACTACCCTACCTCTGAGTCTGAAACTTCCATTTTGAAAGTTTATTGCCCTTTTCCTCAGCATGCTGTCCACCCATCCACCCAGCAAGGGCCATCCTTGGCTTATCGAAACCAATCTTATCGAAGGCACCTTCTATATCCATAAAAGTAGACATAGATATCCCTCCACAAGACATTACCCTCTCCGCTACGCGAACGAGTTCGTGCAGGGCCGTTTCAGTGGATTTCCCAGCTCTGTACGCGTGCTGACACCTGCTCAGTGGTTTTGTCAGAAGCGTTGTCCTTTCCATGTAGTCCGCCAGTACTCCTTCCATACATTTAATCAGAAAGTAGGTCAAGCTAACCGGCCGGAAAGATTTAGCCTCTGAGTAGTCTCTTTTTGCCGGCTTCGGAAGAAAGACAACCTTAGTCTCTCTCCATTGAGTCGGGATATATCCTGTAGCCAGGCAAGTAGTAAATATTCCCAGAAGCCTGTCTACCAGAGCTTCTGCACCCCACTGAATAAGGCTGGAAATATCCCGTCTGTACCCGCTGTTTTGAATGGAGAGAAACGCTTGCGGGTGGCTTCCCAAGGATCTTCCGATCTAAAGCTTCCTGGAAAATGCACCTCCATCAGGTATTTCAGTGACTCTCCGATTGTCTCTGTAAAGGATCCATTCGTTTTGCGAACTAATCCCAACTTTGACACCGGGTCCTTTGATATGATTCTCTGTAATCTACATACATCGGTCATATCTTGCATATTTGAGCAGAATTCCCTCCATGTTTTCCTTTTACGGTTGCGTAGAGTCTTCTTCAGCTCCCTTTTCTTTGACTTGTAGTCCTCCCATGCGTTGGGGTCCTCTCTCATGTGACGATTAAAAGCCTTCCTTGTCTCCTTTTTCATGGATTCCAGTTCCCCATTCCACCATGGAGTGGGATCTCCTTCGTCCACTACCGTCAGAGGACATGAAGATTCAAATGCTTTGATCATGGTTGAGCTGATAGCCCTCACCTGATACTCAACATCTGCGGTTGTTCTAGGTCTCTTAAACCTCCTTGGCAATAATTCCTCAAGAACATCGCAGAACTTGTACAATCCGTTCGTTTCGGTATCCTTACCATTCTACAGTCGTTCCTATGTCTTTTATCGGACGTAACCCCAAACTGAATGGCCCTGTGGTCCGACATGGTTAGTCTATCCACAACCCTCCAATCCAAAATCATATCCAACATTTTGACATTCGTCAGAGTAACATCAATGACCAACCCCCTTACCATCACAGAATCTCACTAGAGCTTCCACCTCTCTCGAAGGTGGTTCGTGTGGAGAATCGTATGGAAGGTATGCTGATGCGATCATAAATGATCCCGCACCGTCACCTATTCTCACTACTGTGAGATCCGGTGAGCACAAGTTATACATTAGAATCGCACGTATCTCATGTCTAACTAAAATGCATGCCCTCAACTTCCCCTCTGTTTGTGGATAAAACAAAGTGGTATTTTGTGCAGATGGGCCTTTGATCCTTCCATGAAGGATCCAGGGCTCCTGAACTAGTGCAATGTCAAGCTCATCCTCATCGAAGCTCCGCACCAACATTGCTGATGCTGCTTTGCTGTGGTGAATATTGAGTTCACACATTTAGTAGTTCCTGGCACGGGAACTCTTCCATGGACTGCATGTAAGAGTTGGCGGCATTCCAAACGATAAATCGTATGATAATGGCGTCCACGTTGAGTCTGAGTTCACTGCGTATGAGGACGAAAATTCTGAAAATACATCTTTAAATTTAACCAAACTATATTGACAAAAATTAATGTCATTCGGTTCATAAATAAACATTCTAACGCTAGTATGTTAATTATACTTCCGATCCTTCAATGCTACAACTGCAATATAAGTTAGCAATGAATTAAGCTCATTTTGAAGTACTAGTAGGTTAAGATAGGTTATTGTAACCCCCCTCTCTCTTTGAGACGACACACTTAGGCCAGAAAGGCCCATTGTGATACCACCGGGCTTCTCTTCCAATACTGTTACTTACTTACTTCTGTGGCCATAACAACCGAATATCGATTTAGGCCGAAAATAACATTCTTCGGCAGCCATCTCTGTTCTTTGCTAGCTGGCGCCAGTTAGAAATTCCAAGCGCCGTCAGGTTCTCCAGTACTTGGTCTTTCCACCGGAGGTTAGGTCTTCCTCTTCTGCGTCGTCCTCCAGCGGGTTCCGAATATAACACCTTCTTAGCTGGAGCGTGTTCTTCCATTCGCTCGACATGACCTAGCCAGCGCAGCCGCTGGATTTTGATGCGCTTCACTATGTCAATATCGGCATACAGCTCGTACAGCTCATGGTTGTACCTTATTCGGTACTCGCCACCAACACAAATAGGTCCAAAGATCTTGCGTAGGACTTTTCTCTCGAAAACTCCAAGTATTCGCTCTTCCGAGGTGGAAATTGTCCAGGCTTCAGCGCCATATGTTAGGACAGGCATGATGAGAGACTTGTAGAGTGTAGTTTTCGTTCTTCGAGAGAGGGCTCGACCTCTCAATTGCTTACTCAGCCAAAAATAACACCTGTTAGCAAGAGTTATCCTACGCATGATCTCCAAGCTGACGTCATTACTGCTGTTAATGCTGGTTCCAATACTGTTATGCGTGTTAAATTTCGACAGCATTAGAAGGGACCTACTTATATTAGCCGGTTCCGAACGGCACAAAGATCTTTTAAGAAGCATTTTTGGCAAATTGATACTGCCGGAAAAATTGCCAGTTCTTGCCGACAGGTTTTTACCGTTCGAAAGAAAAATCTTTTCGATATTAAATGCTTCAGCCGGGGATTGAACTCAAAACCTACAGATCAGAAAGTCGACGCACTAACCACTGAGCTACGGCACCCACTGAAGTAATATTGCTTAAACGACTCTAGATGAATAACATTAATTATAATTTTAAATTAATAAATGTTATAGCCTAGACAGACGGTAGCCTTAATCCGGATTAACAGCACACTTAATCCGAATAACATATTATAGCCTAAACAGACGGCAGCCTAATTCCGAATTACCGAGTTAATTCGAATTAACACGGGCATTAACTGAAGCTAATCCGCATTAACTCTATGAGTTAATTCTCAAAATAAAAGAGGATTAGGTCAATTTGCGCTGGCAACACCGCTGAAAATTGTCTATTGTGAATTTTTTTCGATCCATTTTACAAAAAATTAGGTGTGTTCGCTAACAAAAAACTTCCAACAATTGTTAACAGTTTTCAACTTGAAAAGCATTGGCGAACAAATAAATCCAGCTGTCAATTAAGAACTGTGAATGTTAATTTACAAGTTTCTGATAGTTTTCAGTTCATGTACTTCTTGTAGATTTTCTCATATCGAGAGTGACAGATGACAGAAATTGATAGTGATAGTAATGTAAGTGAGCAGACCTAATAAAACAGCAATCAGCCGTTTAGTTAATCCGCAATACTGCCGTCTGTCAGGTTATTATTTTATTCGGATTAAGTGCGCCGGTAATCCGGAATTAGGCTGCCGTCTGTCTAGGCTATTACCCTGACAGATGGCAATATTGCGGATTAAGTAAACAGCTGATTGCTGTTTTAGTAGCTTTACATTACAATTTCTGACGTCTGTCACTCTAGATATGAGAAAATATACAAGAAGTACGCGAATTGAAAACTATCAGAAACTTGAAAATTAACATTCAGAGTACGCAATTGACAGCTGGCTTTATTTGTTCACCAACGCTTCAAAAAATTGTTGAAAGTTTTTTGTTAGCGAACACACCTATTATTTTGTAAGTTACATCAGAAAAAATTCACAATAGAAAACAGCTGTTAATTTTCAGCAGTATTGCCATCGAAAATTGCTCTAATCCTCTTTATTTTGAGAATTAACTCTAGAGCTAATGCGGACTAGCTGCAGTTAATGCCCGAGTTAATTCGGATTAACACTGCCGAATGTCTAGGCTATTACGAGCACCGTCCTCTGCGATTTATAATTTGTTTATTGCACTTAATTGTGTACATAAATTAAGTACCTGCTGACTTTTTTACAAATCCGTATGAGAAAATATATTAACTCTGAAAGTTTATTAATTATGATTTTAATGGTGGTATTGTTTTTTGGCACATGCAATAGACAACCTGGATGAAAAAGTAAAGTTGTCCTTACAGTCGGTCCAGGTCGATCAGTTTTTGCTAATATTCAAGAGAGCAGTTTGAAGTTTGAATGGATATATAAACAATTTTATACAAAACTTTTAAAAATTCAAATAGGGTTATAGGTTATCCATGAAATGATAGCTTCACCATTTCCATACTTGCCCATCCTCATAAGAGATTAGGGATTTTGGGTGGATATTTCCGTAATTTTCTTGTGCCTCGCCATTATCCGGGTAAACTTATTTCTCAGTTGACAAGTTCCAAATATTTCCTCTTTGCTCTCAGAACACTCACGCTTTCTAGCATTTCATTTTTATTCTTCCTGTCCATGGTTTTATATTGGCTGGCAATGAATCTGTTTAATAATACTGTGTGCTCTACCTTATCTGGTGCATGTTCTATTTCCCCTTATTAATAGAGCTCTGTAAAAAACTCAAAAAGACTGATGCCACAAAAGGTTCTGCCATTCGGAACTGGCTAACATAAGTAAGTCCCTTTCAATGCTCTCGGTATTTAACACATACAACAGCACTTGAAGAGAAGTTCGGTGGTAACACAATGGACCTTTCTGGTCTAAGTCTGGCCCAAGTCTGTTGGGAATCGACAAAAAACCTTGTAGATGGGCAGGATTTGATCTTAAAGGTTTCTTTCAAACATACTTAACCCCATATCCCCAACCACCGGAATTAAATATATGACCGACCATAATTCACTTTCCCCAAACTTTCGCCATATGCTCATACAAAATGGACGAAGCAAAACACCTCAAAACAAACCACTTCCATTTGTATTCTAATGAAGACATGAAATATTGTTTACCGGTGATATAATTCTTGATTAATTTCAAGCATCTTTCGTCAATATTGCTGATCCACCCAAACTTGGGCATAGTGGAGATATACTAATTTAGCTTTGGCAGTCGTTGAAAGCAGGCAAGGTTTATCTTCTTTAATTAATATGGCAAATGGGGACGTCTGTTGACAAAACACTGATTTCTTAGATTTTTTTGATGCGAGGAATTCATATTGGGTATTAATTTTATCATCACATTTTACACTGGTTTTTACAACTTTTAAATTGAAATAACGTCTTACCGCACCATCTGGTGTAAGCTTTAGAGCAAGGATGCAAAACATTTTTTTTAAATGGACCAGAATAAACTTGGCGTTTCTTTCCGTGGGCCATAGTACAAAGTTAATTGACATTTTCTTTTGACCTGTAATTTTTTAATCTACAAGTATGTGTAGCCAAATAAAGTATAAACATACTTTGTATTATCAAGTAAATTTGTAAATTCTTCAACCCACAGATTTTTATAACCCTTGGACATGCGAAATATTTCTTCTAAGATCTCGCGGGCCGATCTGAGAAGCGTCCATCCATCCACGTCAATTAAAATTCAATATGCATGGGCAATGTGTCCCATATATTTCGATAATAAGAGCACAACATGAGCAACTAATGGCGATTTCAAATCCGATCTATACAAAAGAAAGATCCTCTATAATAATATATAAATATGTGTCACTGAAAGCCCCGAAGGGCTCATTGCCCGAGCTTCTCTTCCATTACTGTTGTGCGTGTTAAATTTTGGACAGTATTCGAAGGGACCTACTTATTTTAGCCAGTTCCGGACGGCAGAACCCTTGTGACATCACTTTTTTCTGAGCTTTGTCACAGAGTTCTTTTAGAAGTTTTTTCATGGCAAGTTGTTACTGTCGGAGAATCGCCAATTGCTTGCCGACAGGTGGGTACCGTTCGAAAGAATAATCTTTTCGATATTAAATTTGTTACGCATCAGTCGGGGGCTGAACTACGACCTACAGATCAGAAGGCCAACACACTAACCACTGAGCTACGGCACCCACTTAGTATAGATCCTCTATACTATGTCGTTTATTTCAAAACCTTCTCATATGCAACATCCGCTGCAGCATCGATTAGAAAAATTGTATACGACGACTTCGAGCATTTGATTGTAGATTTTGCTATAATATTTTCAATAATGGTATATGCATTTCTGGATTACCAGGTGTACAAGCTTAAATCCACTGTTTGCTCGTAGATGGCGTTAGTGAGCATATTATCGGCTGTGCATCCTTTTTTTTATGAGTTCGACACCTGTTTACATCAATTAGTAAACATCACACAACAACATATATTTTTCCTCGTATAATAATGTCTAGTTTCGTGCCAGAAAAAAAGCAAATGAGGGAAGCTCTACTTTTTTGCTTCAATTTGAAGAAATCTGCTGCTGAGTCGTATCGAATGCTTGTGGAGACAGTGCGCTATCGAAAACCACTTGCAGAGACTGGTTTCGTAGGTTCAAAGAAGGCCATTTTGACTCGAGTGACAAGAAACGTGAAAATAGACCCAGAAAAGTTGAGGACCATGATTTGCAGGCTTTTTTGGATGAGGACGATACCCAATCGCAAAAAATGCTTGTTGATCGGTTAGGTGTTACTCAAAAAGCCATTTCCATACGTTCACGAGCCATGGGGAAGGCTCAAAATTTTGGAAAATGGGTACCCCATGAATTGAACGATAGGCAGATGGAGCGACGCCAAAACACATGCGAAATCTTGCTTGCTAGACAAAAAAGAAAGTCGTTCCTGCATCTTGTGTTGACTTGCGATGAAAAGTGGATATACTTTGAGAATCCTAAACGAAAAAAATCGTGCGTCGATCCCTGCCAGCCAGCAACTTCTTCGCCAAGACCAAATCGCTTTGGACGCAAGACGATGCTGTGCGTTTGGTGGGATCAGCAGGGTGTCATCTACTACGAGCTGTTGAAACCTGGTGAAACTGTCAATGCTCACCGCTACCACCAACAACTAGTGAAATTGCGCCGTACTTTGGGTGAAAGAAGGCCTGGTTATGAACAAAGACATGAGAAGCTGATATTTCTCCACGGCAACGCCCCATCGTACACGTCAAAACTGGTGTAAAACTACTTGGACACACTCAATTGGGAGGTGCTACCTCATCCCGCTTATTCACCAGGCCTGGTCCCTTCTGACTATCACCTGTTTTCGTCGATGGGTCACGCGCTCGCCGAACAGCACTTCGATTCGTATGAAGACGTCGGAAAATGGCTTGACGAGTAGTTTGCCTCGAAAAATGAGGAATTCTTTTGGCATGGTATACACAATTTGCTCGAGAGATGGGAAAAATATATAGCTAATGAGGGCAAATACTTTGAATAAATTAATTTTTGGCTTTCTATGAAAAAAGTGGATTTTTTTTTTACCGAAAAACAGCGGATTTAAGCTTGTATAGCTGGTATAGCACAATTTTACAATAGTTAATAAGTTTCAATTGAAATTCGATTGTATTGGAAGTAATTGAGGTGGATATCAAGCTAAGCGGACCATAATTGTTTTTTCTCGTCATATTTCCTGAACATACTTACCTCCTACATATTTCTACTTCTTTGAGCATTCTACAAAATTGGCATTTTTATAAATTTCACTCCAACCGCATCCGCATCAAATATATGATCGACCACCCATTAATTTTTATAGCTCAATATCCTTTCTGAATTTCTTATCAGATCATCATTCTTCACATATCGCCTCCATAAAATGGATCTAACTGAAGAGCCACTCACAGTAAAAGGAAAATATTCAGAATGACCATCCTCAGATGGTGTGACTTTACGATTTTTGTTGTTTAGTGATGGCAATGATGTCTATAAAGAGAATATATGATTACAGTGCCGATTTATTTATCAAATCTAGGTACACATAATATATAATAACATATTTTAAAAAAATTAGTGCTGTGTGTATTAATCTGTGCAATAATATCTGCTATGACCTTAAGTAATCAATCTTGAATGAAAGTGCTTTAGAAATTGTTCTATCTCCGGCTATATTGAAGTTACGGGAATTGCCGATTGCCAAACCAGATCAAAATTTATTTATACTGACGCCGATAGTACCAAAATAATTCAAATGAAAGAGTGCACAACGATATAATAACAGCTACGCCGTATCCAATTAATACCAAAGATATATCTGTAACGCTTAGAGCGGTGAAATCATTAATCTCACTTTTATCTGCAATTTTAGCACGACCAATTTGAACCAACTCCCAAAATGAACGTTTAGCCCAATACATTATCAATCCTGATTGAGTAGCTCGCCCAATTAATGTATTCATCGATGTTAGAAATATTGAATTTGCTTGAAACAATAAAAATGTTGGATTATTTTTTATTATATAATACTCTGATAATTGAAATAATGGCTTCCGTGAGAACTGTTGTACGTCCTCATAACCAACCCATTTTACCGATGGCACCGGGTATGCATAGCGTGTGTCCAAAGAATCGCGTAATCCAAAAAATTCGTCATACGTCTCCACTATAGAAACAATATCGAAAAATTCACTTTCCACCGAATACAATTTGACTCTTTCAATTTCTTCAGGAACCATTTTAATTTGAAGACCTGCTCGTTGAAGATCGTCAAGTGTTCGAATAGGTGGAAACCTCGGTGGCTCGGTACCAAAAGTTTGCAAATATGCCACATACGATGTATTGAAAATCAAACCAGAAAAGGTAATAATTAAATAAATTACATTCCGAATACCAACAAAGTTGCTCTCCATAACAAATGGCTGACCCAAGAAGGCATTTACTAAATTATGATTGACCATAAAAGTGCTCAAATCACGTACTCTTTGTCCACGCAAATACAATGCAAGTGTGGTGGAAAACGATGACGCCATCAGTGCTACAAATACTAATAGCATGGTACTGCAATCGAAAATGATGACATAAAAAAGATAGCTAGGAATTTGTTTGGACACTGGCACCATAATACACCAATCCGTAGGCTCAATTGAGTTATTAAAACTCAAATTCAGTCCTTTTCTCATTGTAAATGTTGCCGTTGTCGTATCGAATGTCCCATTTTCAATCATTTTAATTGCATCATCTCTTTTCATAAACGTGTGTAGCAATTCCCGGAGAGGATATGTTAACGTCGCATTATGTTTTCGGGCATACTCTATCAAGAGCTTTGCACTGTAGCCACTTAATATTATATTTTCCTCTGATTCTTTTAATATAAAATTCTGTGGTGGTATATCTTCCGGACGAACTTTTATTGGATGGCCATACATATTATGTGTGTGATCAGGAAAGAATGAAGATTGATTTGAATTGATATTTTCGACTCTCAGTGCAGTTGCTGGAAAAATTTGTAGTGTGTAGTATTGTTTCGTCCTCAACACAGATGACGTTATGATAATTACATTCGTTGCTTTGTTGTCTGAGCAAAATTTCATGATCCTCTTCACATACAACTCATCCACTTGTGGTGTATCCAATAAAAGTATATGACGAATTTGCAAATTTTTAAAAAGATTTTTCCATAATTTATGTAATAGCTGTTGGTCATTCTCTTCATTGTGAATCAATCTGACGATAGCCAACAAATCGCGATTAAAATTCTCAGCCAGTGGCAATACGCTTTCTTGATTCAATAGCAATATAGGGACTCCATTAGTTCTCTGGTTCAGTTGTATTAATAGTCAATCCGTGTTGAAGAAATCATTTGATGTGATGTTATCATTATTCGCATATATTATGGAATTATAATTTTGCTCTTTAAAATTCAAATCGCAAATATGTGTCACCATTGAACTCAGTTGATTCTCGATGAAAAATACTTGAACAAATGCTAAAAGAGCTGACATATTGCTGTGGATTGTTAATTCAAAACTAAAGAACTTAATGGAAAATACTATTCATTAATACATTTGCTCTCATGGTGGGTTTATAGTAAAACCGATGACAATAACACACTAGGGTCCCATAAACAGCACTCTGATTAGTTACTCTATGTAGCATTGATTTTATGCGTGGGTGAATTCTGTACCATACAATGGGCATTTGTTGTAACTAATTACATTATTCACATTTGGAGTCTTCTTAAATATGATAGCCAACCTCTACAAGAGGATCACGTAAATAAGTCCTAATGGGTCCCTAATTATGCAAGAATAGCTTAGTCTAATCCTAACTCTGGGGGAAAAAAATCTTTATTTTAAATACTTTTCTTTCAAAATACGCGCTTATTTTCATATTTTCACAGAATTTAGTTAAATACTTATATTTCGTAACTGCTACAAAATTTACACGGGATAATAATTTCATTGATGGTGTTTTCGTTTTTTTTTTTCGTTTTATTTTTTTTCGTGGTGTTTTCACAAGGTAACGCGCCTAACTGCCTCAACCGCGTGGGGCTAGCGCAATACTTGTTGAACTCGTCACTCACTGGCTATCATGTAGTTTGTTCTAAGCGCTATATGATGACACCTTTATTTGTTAATGAGGGGTAGTCATGTAGCTTGCTCTACTTACTATGTGATGGTACCTTCATTATTAATGGGGGCCCTCCACGTGGCGACCACCAGGCAACGTCCTCCTGGAACCCGCTGGGAGGCGGATGAAATGGGTGGCGAAAATCTCCTCGGTTAGAGTTTGTGCGTTGGGTTTGAGACCTGCCACATAAAAAATCCGCCCAGTGCCTCGAATAAGGACTACCGCTTTCGATGATGACTTCCGCAACGAAAAAAAGGACCACAATTTACGGATATGCACCTGGA
This sequence comes from Megamerina dolium, assembly GCA_963854835.1. NCBI lineage: Eukaryota > Metazoa > Arthropoda > Insecta > Diptera > Megamerinidae > Megamerina > Megamerina dolium. The sequence continues at coordinate 69,342,710 of OY978526.1, forward strand.
ATGTCCGGTCCCGGTCCCGGTCCTCGAAAAATACAGAGCTGACATCACCGATTTACAGGAAATGCGATGGACGGGGGAGGGCTGCTCCAAAAGAGCGTCCTGTGTTTTATACTACACTTGTCATGCTGAAAGGCACGAATTAGGATGTGTATTTTTGGTCAGCAAGAGTACGACAGCTTGTCTTACATTTCACGCCTGTGAACGAATGGCTGGCCACAATCCGCATCAGGGCAAAATTCTTTAATATCAGCCTTATATGTGCCCACGCACCGACGGATGAGAAGGACAATGTGACCAAAGAGAGCTTCTTTCAGTGTGATGGACGTGAAATCGATCCGTGGTGCCAACATCGACTCGGATTACTACCTTGTTTCAGATAAGGTGAGCACATGTTTACGTGTCGCAAATAACAAGTGAAGTCCCACACAGAGAAAGCTCGACGTCAGTAAGCAGCGATCACCAGAGACAGCAGATGCATTTGCCACTTACAGAAAACCAGGCGCAATGCGAGCTGTTAAGGAGCGGTACAGAGAAAAAGGAGTGCAGAGAGACGTATTTTCAGGCGCAAGAAAAGAGAAAGAGGAAGACGCGAGTGTGAGGAGATAGAGATGTGTACCGTCAAGAATGAGACTCGAAAATTCTTCGAAAAGTCAAGCGCCTGAGTGGCGTTTTAAATCCAGGAGCCTCTTCTTGTCGTGACAGAAATGGGAATCTGGTTACAGATGTCCAGAGTGTACTGAGCCTATGGAGGGAACACTTCTCTACATTACTAAATGGCGATGCTACGAACAATTCCGCCAGTGGAGTAGATTTCCCGATAACCCTGGACAATTGAAGCCTGTACAATTTCCACCTCGGATGAGCGAATGCTTGGAGTTTTCGAGAGAAAAGTCCTACGCAAGATATTTGGACCTATTTGTCTTGGTGGCGAGTACCGAATAAGGTACAACCATGAGCTGTACGAGCTGTAAGCCGATATTGATATAGTAAAGCGCTTCAAAATCCAGCGGCTGCGCTGGATAGGTCATGTCGAGCGAACGGAAGAACACGCTCCAGCTAAGAAGGTGTTATATTCGGAACCCGCTGAAGGATGGCGCAGAAGAGGAAGACCTAATCTCCGGTGGAAACGCCAAGTACTGGAGAACCTGACGGCGCTTGCAATTTTTAACTGGCGCCAGCTATCAAAGAACAGAGATGGCTGGCGAAGCATGTTATATTCAGCCTAAATCGATAGTCGGTTGTTATGGCCACATAAGTAAGTAAGTAATAATTTCATGAAATAAGTAAACCTAATTATGCAAAATCGACCACTGTGCGTATATTTAAATTTGGTTGGCAACGGTGTTCTTTTCTTACCTTTATATTCTTATATGTATAACAAGAATGAGTTTTACACTAAAATAAATGAAGAAGAGAAGTGAAGAACGTGGAAGACCAGGAAAAAAGTTTGAAGACACCGAATTGCAAGCATTGTTGGACAAAGATGACACTTTAAGTCAACAACAAAAGGAAGAAATGTTAAATGTTTGACATATAGTGGAAATTGGGTGCTACGTGAATTGACTGAGCGACAGATGGTAAAATGAAAAAACACGTGATATTTTGCTTCAAAGACAAGAAAGAAAAAGTTTTTTGCATCGAATTGTGACTGTTGATGAAAAGTGGATTTATTCTGGAAATCCTAAATGCAAAAAACATGAGTTACACCAGACTAACCATCAACATCGACCACAAGACCGGATCGCTTTGGAAAATAGAGGATGCTGTGTGTTTAGTGGGATCAGAAAGGTGTTGTGTACCATGAGCCTTTAGTGCATCAGTTTTCGCTTAATGGCCAGCAGTTAACGCGTGTTTTTAGTTTTACTGATCTTGGTATTACCATGGATCCCAAACTTCGTTTCAATTTGCATGTAAATTCTTGTGTTAAAAAGGCCAAATAAGTGCTGGGCTTCGTTAAGAGATGGTCAAAAGAGTTTAATGACCCCCACGTAACTAAAACTCTTTACATTTCACTTGTCCATCCAATTCTGGAGTATGCTTCCATTGTCTGGAACCCTCAATGTAGGTGCTATATTGATAATTTAGAATCTGTTCAGAAGCAGTTCTTGTTTTTTGCTTTGCGGTCTTTTAACTGGGACCCTTCAGTTAACTTTCCTCCATATGAACACCGTCTCAAGCTTTTTGCATTGCCAACACTTAAAAGTAGAACAATGTTAAACGCTTGTTTCGTCACAAAATTACTTAAAGGTGAAAACGAATCTCTGTTTTTGCTTTTTGAGCTAGATTTATTTGTGCCAATCCATCTATCGAGAAATTATAATGCATTAAGGTTGTCAGTGTGTAAAAGTAACTTTGGATTATTTAGTATCCAATAAAAGTATATGACGAATTCAATGTCAGCCAATCTGATTGTTTAATCAAAACTACATAGCTCAATGAAAAATAATATCCATTAATGCATACATATACTTGCAAATCCAATGACATTTATGCATTTGGGTATCATAAACAGTTACAGTTATTTTAAAGGTAGGATATTATTGTGAAATACCTAAGAGCTAAAGCTAAATTTAAACTTTTTGACGGCGCATTATATATTACATAGTGCTAATCGAACAACAGATGTATCGTAAATAGATAATAACCATAAAATGTTGTCCTTCTATGCATTTGGCAGAGCACTTTATTTATGGTAAATAAGCGCATTAAAATGATTGCATTCTATTGAACTCTACATTACATAAACTACGAATTGTTCTAATTTTGTTTTTTAGTGTTTAACAACCTGATGGGATCTTATCAGTGTGGCTTTGGACCTGGTAAATCTGCCATCGACAATATTTATACACAAATCCTCTAGAAGACCCAAGAGAAACAGATCGACACACAATCCATTTCTTGATTATAAATCCACTTTCGAGAGTCCGGTAAAGGATTACCTTTAAAAAACAATGTCTGAGTTCGGTATTCCTGCGAAGCTCATTCGTCTTTGCAGAATGACCCGTTGTACACTGAAAATTGGGAAGGAGCTCTCCACGCAGTTTAACAGCGAACGAAGCTTTAGACAAAGCCATTCGTTATCGTCCGAATTCACGAATCTTATTGTGGAGAAAACAATAAGAGCTGCAGATTTATGATATAATGGCACTATCTTCAACACCATATCAAAGCGAATGCTGGTGATAGTGACACAATCAGCAAAAACACACGAGTAGTCAGTGCAGAATTCTCAGAATTGGAAGGAGAGTCGCGTCGAATGGGCTTTACGGTGAACGAGAGCAATACAAAGTACATAGTGTCAACAAACAAGGAGTCCCAACATCTTGTACAGCACGTCACTGTTGACAAGTGACGGACTATGTCTATCTTGGAACCAGCATTAACACCTGTAATGACATCAGGCTGGAGATATTGCGAAAGATCAGTCTTACTACCAGGTTACACTTTGGGCTAAATAAGCAATCTAGCCCTCTCCCGAGAAACGAAATCCACACTTTACAAGTCTCTCATCGTGCCTGACCTTACATATGGCACCGAAGCTTTGACAGTTTCCACCTTAGATCTTTGGACCTATTTCCGTTGGTGGCGAATATCGAATCAGGTACAACCATGAGCTGTATGAGCTGTATGCTGGCACCAACATAGTAAAGCGCATTAAAATTCAGCTGGTGCGCTGGTTAGATCATGTCGAGTGAATAGAAGAGCACACCCCAGCTACGGAGAGGTTATATTTGGAACTCGCTGGTAGACGACGCAGAAGAGGCAGATCTAACATCTGGCGGAAAGACCAAGTACTGGAACACTTGACGGGGCTTGTCTCATAAGTAAGTAAGTAATATTAAAGAGGAACAGTCCTAAGAAAAATACAGAGCCAGACCTATTATTTTACAAATGCAACCCTCATATTTCTGCCCATAGAATTAGGTAGTTAAATGTTATTTTAAATGTTCTAGAGATAACCTAAAATAATGGGCATGGCTAGACCACTTTATATATATATATATATATCTACATATGCAGAGTATAAATCGGTCGTCCCAGGCCGATGTAAAATCCATTTTATATTTTTTATTTTTATTTTCCGTCTTATTTAATAGTGGTAATAATTCTTAAATGTATGATGAAACCAATATAATTCAATAGCAAATACACAGAGTGATAAAGCAAGGGCTAAACAAAATGAAATAATTATCAAATATAAATCGTTGACATTTAAAGCTTTGAAATGTTTCACTTCGCTTTTATCGGTTATGTGTACTTTTCCCATTTGAACAAATTCCAAAAATGATCGACTAGTCCAATGCCTAATCAAACCGGCTTGAGTGATCTGACCAATTAATGCATTCATCGATGGTAAATATAATGAATTTACTTGAAGTGGAATAAATAATGGTATATTTCTGCCAATACAATATTTTGATAGACGAAATATGGGCTTGCTATAGAATTTTTGCAATTCCTCATAGTAGATCCATTTCGCTGATGGTACCGGATATGCGTAACGTGTATCGAAGGAATCACGTAATCGGAAGAATTCGTCGTACGTCTCCACTATGGAGATGAGATCGAAAAATGCATCATCCACCGAACAGGTTTTCGCTCTTTGCATCTCTTCAGGGATCATTTTAATTGTCACACCAGACTGCTTCATGTCGTCAAGAGTGTCTATCTGCATATAAAAGGGAGACTGCGTACGAAAAGTCTGCAAATATGCTATATATGATATATTCAAAATGAGACCAGCAAAACAAATGACCAAATAGATGCCACTATGAGCACCAGCAAAGTTACGTTCCATTGTAAAAGCTTGACCCAGAAAACCATTAAATAAAGTGTAAACCTCTGCTTTGTGTCCTCCAAAATATGCTGCGATTATTAAAGAAGACGAGGCTGCCACTAGTGCTACTAATAATATTAGTAGTGTAGTGAAATCCACAATGATCACATAGAATAGATAGCCGGGAATTTCTTTGGCCATTGGTACCATAATACACCAATCCATTGTCTCATACATATATGTGTAGCTCAAATTGAAGTCATCCGATATATAAAATGTTATAGCACTTGTATCGAAAGTATCATTTTCAATCATTGTTAGTGAATCCTTCATCAGTATAACAGCTGGGAGAGTTTCACTAAACGGATATGTCACCGTAGCATTATGTATTCGTGAATACTCCAAAATTAAATTCGCTGTATAACCGCTAATAGAGGTGATATTTGCATTATGGTTTTTTCTGTAGTATGCATAAACTCGTGGTGGTACTTCATCTGCTCTAACTTTAATCGGATGGCCATACATGTTATGTGTGTGATCAGGGTAGAGTGAATTTGCAGCGGTGTCAATATTTTCACAAATCATTTTCAATTCAGGAAACAAGGTAAATGTATAGTATTGATTCGTTTCTAAAACAGACGGCACTAAGAGGACGATGACATGCATTGCCTTATTATTTGCACAAAATTTGAGAATTTTTTCCACATATTTTACTGCAATTTTTGTTGGCGCATCCAATAAAAGCACATAACCAATAAATTCTCATTGTATTGACCTCGAAAGGAGAACATTGATTGCTCATTGAAGAGAAAAATTGGAATGCCAACATATTCACTCAAGCCCCTTAACAGCGTATCTGTATAGAATGTACTCGTATTTTTCACATCATAATTACTGCTCATAAATATAATAGAGTCATATTTGTAGTTCAACTCACATACATGTCTTATAACTGAGCTCAATTGAGCTTCCAGCATTAGAGCTTCCATGAAATTTAACCAAACCTTCATGATGACTACTGAATTACCTTTCATTTGTAATTTGTCGTCGATGTACAAGTTATCAAAGACTATCCCATAATTATACATTTGGGATTTGCTATTACCAAGCACTTGTTATATTATTTAAAAATTCTGCTTGAACATGATGAACATGCATTTAGAGCGCTTAAGTACGAATGAGGTACTATGCGATGTATGTATGTAATGTAATGTATTTGTTGGGTCAAGCGTACAAACTTAAGAAAGTGTTCCACGATTTTCCTTTGTGTCATATTCATAATTGAAATAACATAATTATGGATTTTTACATTGTAATATCATATCATATTCATATCATAATATCTGTGAATAATAAGTTTAGTTGAATTTGGATAACGAAATAATACGGTTGGTGTTTTAGTTTCAATATTTTCACCCCCGCAATTTATATAATATATTCACATCTAGAAAACGCTCGTGATCAAACATCTTGGCGCCCAACGTGGATCAGTGACAATATTGAAATACCGTAAATTTTCGCACCTCTATGGAAAATGAATTCGAGAAGCAACGAATCATTTCATAGAGAGTAATTTAAATTAATTAAAATTACCGTTGCATAGGAGGTCATTGCTCAAGTAGAAATATGTACATATACATATAACATAGTAAATAAAATTCGTTTGCGTATGTACATACATTGCTAGTACCGTTATTCTCTTCCGTTTCTCAGGCATCGCTACAAGAACGCTGTTGTCGTAACTTACTACGCTATAGGAGCGTTGTTGTTAGCGGTACATTGGCATCACCACTTTGATAAGTAGTTGTTTTTGTTGTTCTTGCAGTATCGGCATCACACCACCTGGCAAAAGGTACTGTTGTTGTTGATAGCTGCGATTGAAATTACGGCACCATAAGCAACGTGCATTTCCACATGAAATTTAACACACAGCACTCATTGTTCGTCAATTTTTGGCTCGGAATCAGATCTGAGTGATGAATCACCCGCCGTATTCATATGATTTGGCACCGTGCGACTTCTTTTTGTTCCCAAAACTGAAATTGAAGTTGAAAGGATGCTTTTTTGATGACATTCAGACCATACAACGGGCTTCGACGAGGGCACTGGGGGCAATTCCGAAAAATGAGCTGGAAGACGTGTTTGAATCACTATTAAATCGATGTACCAAGTGTATTGAATCAGGAGGAGAATATTTCAAATAAATATACCGAAAAATTAGCAGATATCGTGTATTAATTGTGTTTTCTAGAGGCAGTCTTAATACATAATTGTCGCACCTTGTATGTACATTGTCTCTGCTGCCGCTACTGACACTACGGACGTTGCCATCGCTGCATCATTTGTTTCTGTTGTTCTAATTTGGTCATCGCTTATCGTTGCATTACTCCTTTACGGATTGTACTAAGGCACAAAATATAATCAATATATATCCGATATAAACAAAATATATCCAATACATACATTGATGGTGTTCATACAGTTCGTACTTCTATAAAAGAAGTTTTACACTCAAGGATTGATTATTTGAACGTTTTTTTCATTAATATCAACAATGGCCGACTTAGACACTCTTAACAATTCAACCATGGCCGATGCCTGGCTATACGCTTCTCATTCAACTTCCACGACTGTCACTACCAACATTTCACGGCAAGTAAGCCGATTACAAAAACTTCATAACGTCATTTAGGCAAGTTATTGATAATCAACCTAACTTGTTGATTATCTAGAAGTTCAAGCAATTGATTCCTTAGAAACAGTTAAATGATTTCAAATTTCTCCTGAAAAGTATTCGAAAGCGCTCGAACGTCTTAACGTTCGCTATGACAACTCTACGCTCGTATTTTTGGACAACATAAACTCGCTTTTTAATATGCCGAATGTTTCCAAATCGAATGCGCAACAACTGAGCAGTCTCATTGACAATGCATTAGCCTTGTACAACTCGTTATTGTCACTGGGTTCTGAGTCGCAAATCGTTCAGGCCATGCTCATCTCGATCGTAGTGTGCAAGGTCGATCAGGACACTAAGAAGAAATGGAATGAGTTTTTAGACTATCCAGATCTTCCGACATGGGCATATTGCATTTGCGTTGTCGAACGACGTTGCCAATACTTGGAATCCATAAGTAGTCCCGGCATGGATACTAATGCAAGTCAACAACCGATGAGTAAACCACGCAACCAAAAACCACAACGACAAGGGTTGACCTTTAACTGCATGTCACGTTTGCTCAAATACTGAACACAGAACCTTTAGGTGCCCTCAACTTATCGGAAATATGCTTAATCAACGCTACGATGCTGTAAAACGGTTGGGTCTTTATATTAACTGTCTCGACAAAGGTCATCAGGCTACGAAATGTCCATCAACACATAGATGCCGAACGTGCTCTTGTTCACACCACACGCTGTTACATCGCGATTCTAATAACAAAACTTCATCTTTACCACCGAATTAAACAGGTAAATTTCGTATCTGATAAGTTCGCACAAACGCTTCACTTGCCTCGTAGAAAAAGCAACTTAGAAATTCGCAGCATTAGAGAGACGTAAACTCAAGTTAAGTATCGCACGTTTACCACAATCAAATCACGTTTTGCGCAATTGGAATTGTCACTCGATTTCTGTGTCGCACACTGCCTATCATTCTGTATCAGAAATCGATATCACACCGGACCCCGGAATACACCATTAGCTGACGAAAAATGCAATAAGTCGCGCCGCATTGACTTACTATTTGACACTGAAGTATTCCTTGAGATCTTATGGGCAAGTAAAGCTTGGTCCAAATTTGCCTGTATTACAGAAGACTCTCCTTGGTTGGGTGGATTCCGGTTGTTGCGATACTAGCTCTACAACACCGCACAGCTCTGTGTTATCCCCGGACGATTCCATAAACCAAAGCATCGAACGCCAGTGGCATATTGAAGATGTTAGCAAACCAGCTGACAGCGGGCAGACATTTCAATGTCAAGCAACAATACACATGGCCATATGAGCTTGGTGAGTACGCCTAAATTTAATGTACCACACTTTTATATACCCCACCTTTGTGTATTTCAACCGAACAGTACGTGAACGAAGTTATGAGTTGTCTTCGATGTCTCCTGCCAGACTACGTCACCAACGGCCAACCATACAACCAGAGCTATACACGCTTCTCCTTCGTTTTCGTTTGTATCGCTTCGCAATTACTGCCGATATTGTTAAAATGTTCAGTCAGGTTCTTGTTGATCATCAACATCGTAAGTTTCAGTATATACTCTGGAGAAATACACCCAATGAACCACTCTGCACATTTGAACTCAATACGGTCACTTACGGAACCGCTACAGCTCCATATCTTGCCATACGTAGTATGACATATTTGGCTGATCAATACTTGGACAAGTTTAAAGTCGGTGCCGAAGCTATAAAATCGTCTTTCTATGTAGATGACTTCATCTGTGGAGCAAATACTCTTGATACTCGTCGTGAAATCACAGCAGAAGTTACGGAAGTCCTTCGTTGTGGCAGATTTGAACTTGCGAAATGGCATTCAAACCGCAGCGAGTTTGTCCGTGATTGCACCATTAAAAAGCTAAATCTGGACGACAACACTATGACCAGCACTCTGGGCTTGAGATGGGATCAGCAAGAAGACGTTTTTATGTTTTCACTTAGGCCGAAGCAGACATCTAACGTTGTCTCTAAACGTTCTATACAGTAGCTTCTTCTCTGTTCGATCCATTGGGATTGGTGGCTTCTATCATCATAATAGCAACAATTATTCTGCATGAACTGCATGGACTTTATTCCTGTCATCGTTTTCGTCGTTGGAGTTGCTCACGTTACTTCGCTTTTGCACCAAATTCTGGGAGCCTTCAGTTGCACGGTTTCTGCGATGCATCTATCAGAGCATTGGGTGATGCATTTACGCACGTACGGTTAGTGCTGATAGCCAGATATCGAGGTGAACTTAATTACATTGAAATCGAGGGTTGCACCAATTCGAAAACTTTCGTTTCCTAAGGTAGAATTGTATGGTGCACATTTGCTGGTACAGCTTTTTAACAAAATTAAGGTGAACTTTATTGACAGCAAATACTCCACGTTTTTGTGGAGCGACTCACAAATCGTGTTATACTGGATTCAGCAACATTCTGGCACACTGTCCACATTCGTCGGAAATCGTATATCTGAAATACAGGAGAAAACTTCCAACTGTCATTGGAAATATGTTTCAACGTGCTGTAACCCCGCCGATCTGTTATCATGATCATGTTCCTGGGTGAGCTAAAGCGCTCCACATGGTTCGACGGTCCTGCATATTTGCTACAACAACAAGAGCGGTGATGTCGATCAGGGGCCAAAGGCTCTAGTTGGTCTAATCCACACGTGTGTACACTGTGTCCGTTATCGACCAAACCTGGAAAGACAAATAATGGGCCACCTACCTGTCGAGCGGCTAACGCCATTGAGGCCATTCTGAAGATGCGGTGTGGTCCAGTTAACACGTACCTACGTATCTTTATATGTTTTGCAACGAAGGCAGTGCATGTTGAAGTGGTGTCCGGTTTGTCAACCGACGCTTTCATTGCGGCCTTGAAGCGTTTGGTGGCTTCCTTTCGACATCTTTTGTGATAATGCTACCAACTTCACAGCAGCCAGCAACAAATTAGAGGCGATCAAATAATCTTGATTCGAGGAATAAATGATCCATTCCATCAAAAATTTTTGTTTAAATGTGTCCATCAACTTTCATTTCATTCCTCCCAGTGCCCCCCATTTTGGCGGCCTCTGGGAGTCAGCTGTCAAGAGCGTCAAGGGTGTCTGGCTAACATTCGCAAAACTAACCACTGTAATTGCAGAAAAGGAGGCAACTGTAAACTTTCGCCTGTTGTCTCCGCTCTCGTCGGACCCGAATGACTTAGCTGCACTCACACCGGGCATTTCCTCTTTGGTGATACAATGCGCGCAATGCCTGAGAACCCCAATTTTCGAACAATATATGATGTATAGCACTTTTTGAAATGCCGGCGATCATCCAATACAAACAAGTGTGCGGGTGTGTCGGTTAAGCGGTCGCATATGAATTATGTACAAACACTCAAAAATTGCCTCGGACAATTCCGAAAACCCCAAAAGGCCTCCACTGGAGTGCAGGCCCACGTCCAAATCGGACACCACAAGGATTCGTCCCAAAATCGCAACACTTTCGGGAATAAGATACCAAAGATACCAAAGTCAGCCTCCTCCGCTGTCCTTAAAGCGCCTGTACGCAGCAGCACCCCAGTTCTGCCCACCAAACCACTGGAATCCAGGAATTCAGTGCAAGTTAGCAAAGGGTCTGTGACCACCATATCAAGACTCGCTGCTGCTAAGGCACTAACAAAGGCTGTGACTCCTGTTTCAGCAGTCACATCCCCTTTGGACTTAGCTTCATCAACATCAGCTGCTGAGGGCTCTCTAATATGAGGGCTCTTGCTAAACCTATTAGCGGGTCCCACCGGACATATCAGAAAGATTAGCCGCATTCAGGACTACTGAAAATCTCGGTGGCGTTCTTCAACAGAACTCTCAGTGAGAGAAAAAGAATCTCTGGAGTGGGCAAAAAGCATTATCAATGAACGCGAAAATGTCCGTTCTTCTGAACTTGCGTCCAAACGGCAACGCTCGCAAGAAGAGCAGCCGTCCAAGCCAAAAAAGGCGAAAACTTCGGCTTCGCCCACATTTAACCCACGCCCACATTTAATGCGTCGGACGCATCAAATTAATGTCCTGCGCGGACCAGCGATCGACAGATCTCTTTAGAGAGGTAATTGCGAATGTTGGGGAGATCTATGATAACCTGAAATAATGGGCATGGCTAGCCCACTTTTATATATATCTACATAAATAAATCGTAAGATCATTTTTATATTTTTATTTTTATTTTCGATTTTTTAATAGTGGTAATAATTCTAAATTTTATGAGACCAATATAATTCAATAGCAAATACACAGAGTGATAAAGCAAGGGCTAAACAAAATGAAATAATTATCAAATATAAATCGTCGACATTTAAAGCTTTGAAATGTTTCAATTCACTTTTATCGGTTATGTGTACTTTTCCCATTTGAACAAATTCCAAAAATGTTCGACTAACCCAATGTTGAATCAAACCGGCCTGAGTGATTCGACCAATTAATACATTCATCGATGGTAAATATAATGAATTTACTTGAACTGGAATAAATAATGGTATATTTCTGCCAATACAATATTTTGATAGACGAAATATGGGCTTGCTATAGAATTTTTGCAATTCCTCATAGTAGATCCATTTCGCTGATGGTACCGGATATGCGTATCGTGTATCGAAGGAATCACGTAATCGAAAGAATTCATCGTATGTCTCCACTATGGAGATGAGATCGAAAAATGCATCATCCACCGAACAGGTTTTCGCTCTTTGCAACTCTTCAGGGATTATTTTAATTGTCACACCAGACTGCTTCATCTCGTCAAGAGTGTCTATCTGCATATAAAAGGGAGACTGTGTACGAAAAGTCTGCAAATATGCTCTGTATGAAGTACTCAGTATAAGACCAGCAAAACAAATGACCAAATAGATGCCACTACGAGCACCAGCAAAGTTACGTTCCATTGTAAAAGGTTGACCCAGAAAACCATTAAATAAAGTGGGAAGCTCTGCTTTGTGTCCTCCAAAATATGCTGCGAATATTAAAAAAGACGAGGCTGTCACAAGTGCTACTAATAATAGTAGTAGTGTAGTGAAATCCAAGATGATTACATAGAATAGATAGCTGGGAATTTCTTTGGCCATTGGTACCATAATACACCAATCCATTGTCTCATACATATATGTGTAGCTTAAATTGAACTCATTGAATATGGTCGATGCTCCAGCAGTTGTATCGAATGTACCATTTTCAATCATTTTCAGTGAATCCTTCATCACTATAACAGCTGGGAGAGTTTCACTAAACGGATGTGTCAACGTAGCATTATGTATTCGTGAATACTCCAAAATAAAATTCGCTGTATAGCCGCTAATAGTGGTAATATTGGATTTATGGTTATGGAATGAATAAACTCGTGGTGGTCCTTCATTTATTCTAATTCTAATCGGATGGCCATACATGTTATGTGTATGATCAGGGTAGAGTGAATTTGCAGCGGTGTCAATATTTTCACAGATTATTTGCAATTCAGGAAATAATGTAAAAGTATAGTATTGATTCGTTTCTAAAACAGACGGCACTAAGAGGACGATGACATGCATTGCCTTATTATTTGCACAAAATTTGAGAATTTTTTCCACATATTTTACCGCAATTTTTGTTGGCGCATCCAATAAAAGCACATGTCGACTTTGGGTATTTCGCTGTAAATTGTTCCACAGGTTTTGCAGTAGTCTGTAATCATAAATTTCACTATGGCTCAATTTGAGAATAACTAATAAATTCTCATTGTATTGATCTCGAAGGGAGAACACTGATTGCTCATTGAAGAGAAAAATTGGAATTCCAACATTTTCACTCAAGCCCCTTAACAGCGTATCTGTATAGAATGTACTCGTATTGTTCACATTATAATTACTGCTCATAAATATTATGGAGTCATATGTGTCCGCTTTGAAGTTCAACTCACAAACATGTCTTATAACTGAGCTCAATTGAATTTCCAGCATTAGAGCTTCCATGAAATTTAACCAAACCTTCATGATGACTACTACTACCTACTACTACTACTACCTTTCATTTGTAATGTGTCGTCGATATAGAAGTTATCAAAGACTATCCCATAATTATACATTTGGGATTTGCTATTAGCAAGCATTTGTTATATTATGTAAAAATTCTGTTTGAACATGATGTGTATGTACAGAGAGCTCTTAATTACGAATGCGGTACTAAGTAATGTATGTATGTAATGTAATGTATTGATGAGGTATCAAAGTACTACGACCTAAAATGTCTATTGTATAACCCTCTTGTGATACAAGCTATACCTTTGAAGTCTCATCCAGTCCCATGTTTTCGAGCACACTCTGCCACGAGATTTGCAACGTAGCCACTTATAATTATATTCTCCTCTGATTCTTTTAACATAAGTGTATGCGGTGTTAAATCTTCCGGACGAACTTTTATTGAATGAAGATTGATTTGAATCGGTATTTTGGACTCTCAGTGCAGTTGCTGGAAAAAGTTTTAGCGTGTAGCATTGTTTCGTTCTCAGCACAGATGACTTTGTGATAATTATTTTCGTAGCTTTGTTCCTCTCCACATACAACTCATCCACTTGTGGTGTATCCAATAAAAGTATATGATGAATTTGTCTATTTTTGTATAAACTTTTCCATAATTTTCCCAATAACTATTGGTTATTTTCTTCATTGTAGGTCAATCCGACGATTGCTAGCAAATCTCGATAAAAAAAAACACTGTCAGTGGAAATATGTTTTCTTGATTCAATAGTAATATAGGGACTCCATTAGTTCTTTCACTCAATTGTATTACAGTCAATCCGTGTGGAAGAAATCATTTGATGTGATGTTATCATTATTCATAAATATTATGGAGTTATAATTTTGCTCTTTAAAACTCAAATCGCAATTATATGTGAGCATACATTCACTATCAAATTGGTTTTATATTTAGTAAACCGAATGACTATTACACACTTACTCACTTTTTTATGTGGCCATATCAACCGAATATCGATTTAGGCCGAATATAACATGCTTCGCCAGCCATCTCTGTTCTTCGCTAGTCAGTTAGAAATTTCAAGCGCCGTCTGATCCTCCAGTAGTTGGACTTTTCACCGGAGGTTAGATCTTCCTCTTATGCGTCGTGCTCCAGCGGGTTCCGAATATAACACCTTCTTAGCTAGACCGTGTTCTTCCACTCCCTTAACATGACCTAGCCAGCGCAACCGCAGGATTTTGAAGCGCTTTACTATGTCAATGTCGGCGTAAAACTCGTACAGCTCATGGTAGTACCTTATTCGGTACTCGCCACCAACACAAATAGGTCCAAAGATCTTGCGTAGCACTTTTCTCTCGAAAACTCCAAGCATTCGTTCATCCGAGGTGGAAACTGTTCAGGCTTCAGCGCCATATGTTAGGACAGGCATGATGAGAGAAGTATAGAGTTTATTACACACTTGTGTCTCATAAACAACACTCTGATTGGCTACTCTATGTAGCATTGATTTTAACAGTAATCAGTGCCGTACAATGGGCATTTGTTGTAACTGAGGCACTATATGAACTTATTACATTATTCACTTGAGTAATTGTTTATAATTTTTGGAGTTTACTTAAATATTATGACCAAGCTCTACAAGAGGATCACGTAAATAGGTCGTCATGGGTCCCTAATTATGCAAGAATAGCTTAGTCTTATCCAAGTTAGGGGTTACAACGTCGGGGAAAAAAAATTTATATTAAACACTTTTCTTTTAAAATACGCGCTTATTTTCATATTTTTACAGAATTTAGTTAAATACTCATATTTCGTAACTGCTACAAAATTTAAGCGGGATAATAATTTCATGAAATAAGTAAACTTAATTGTGCAAAATCGACACTGTGCGCCGGATGATTGCATTAAGTTAATATAGTCAAACTCCTGAAGGGTTTAGTTTATAACTTAAATACTTTTGTTCAAAATTGTATGAATTACAAGGTCGAGTGTAAGTTAGGTATAGATTTGTATTTTGGGTGTAAGATGCATGAATACTATTAAAAAAATATGAATTCATTACTACATTAATCTAATGTTTTATTCTATAGTCTATTGTTTTATTCCGCTATATACCCGTCTAAAATGTATAACTTAATATCAGATAATTCTTTGAAAAATTATGTTTTTAACAAAACTCATACAAAGATCTATTTATTTGTTTATAATTTTTTTAAACAAAATTCGCATCACTGAGACTTCGTATTATTATTATTATTAGTAAAGGGTTGTATTGCACTGCGACCCTAGGTCTATTGTGCACCCCATCATTGTTTAGGGTATTTCTCTAAGTCCAGCATCCATAAGGAAGTCTAGTATAGATCCTACCCTAATGTAATTCAGTAGATTTTCCGATATTATGAATTCCCCGAAGTTTTTCATTATCGTGTGCAGAAGTGCTGGGCATGTTTCCAACACATGTTTTGCCGTTTCATTTTCCTCCCTGTAATATCGGCACGTTTTATGTGAGAAGATTCCCAGTTTCGTTAGGTGATAATTCAGCCTGCAGTGTCCTGTCAATAATCCTGTGATGATTCTTATATTATTCTTGTTTAAAATCATACATTCCTCAAGTCGTTTTAAGGTATAGGTCCCGAAAAGTGTCGTGGATTGGGACAACCCTGGTAGGTTTTAGCAGTATGATTGTCTTTCTGATTCTTCACTCCCAGACCACAGAAGAACTCCAATATGTCCTGGAACCCAAAGGATCCATAATTGATTATTTTCACCAAGTTTATTCAGCTTTTTAAGACATTCCCACACCAGTTTTGATTTCACTTGGTTAGAGTGCAGTGCCTTGATTGCAGTCTGACTGTCTGTCAGGATTGCAATTCTTCTATTCCGATATTGGCGCATGATGTTGAAGTGGGCACACCTGTCAATCGCTTATATTTCCGCTTGAAAGACAATAGTATTGTTGCCTAAAGGCTCCGAGTATTTTATCCCCGGGCCTATCACTAATGCTCCGGCTCCTTCATTAGTCAAGGTGCCGTCCGTGAACCATGTTATCATGTTCAGATTTATCCCGTATGTTTTATATACCTTCCCATTTGTTTTTATTACTAAGCTCTGTTTGGAATCGCTTAATAAAGCTGAAATCCAAATGCATTGAGTCCCCCGACTTCAGGATGTTATTTTATTAGAATATCATATTTCTTGCGGTCCATCCATCTGCCTGGTCTGCTATTAACAGCAGTCATTCCCGTGATAGCCCTCTTTGCTTGGGATTGGATGTGAATATGAAGAGGTGGAAGTTCCAAGAGAACTTCCAATGCTGCTGTTGGATATGTACGCATAGCTTCTGTTATACATACGCTTGCTAGTCTCTGGATCCTGCCGAGTATGTTGGTAACAGTTTGAAGCTTTGTACTGTTCTCCCACACGACAGCTCCGTAACTTATCATCGGTCTAACGGTGCAACCCCAACTTTTCCCTGCTATCGATTTACAAGTCATAAATATTCTAGTGACCTTTTTTGACTTCCTTCTGTTGCTCTATCTCTGTACCGCCTACCCTAATAGTTTTTAGATTCCTAAGCTTGTACTTCCTAGTGGATGGAATAATTGTGGTTTTTCCTGGGTTAATGCTCAGCCCCACTTTGCTGCACCATTTTCTTGTTAGTTTTAGTCCTAGCATGATTCTGTCATATAGAGTATTTTCGAACTTTCCTATACATATTATGACTATATCATCAGCATAACCCTGAAATTGCCATCCAGAGTTATCTAGTTCTACAAGAAGTTCATCCACTACCATACTCCACATTAGTGGCGATGGGCATTCCCTGTGAGGTGGTTTCTATTATGATTCCTGTAGTTCCTTCCTTCCTAGTGGAAAACATGTTGCTCATCCATGTTGCTTTCTTCCTAGTGGAGAGTTGCTCATCCATAGGGCTAAAGTCTGATTAACACTTCTATTAATCAGGGCTTTATGGATGGCTTCATGTTAAGTGTTATCAAAAGCACCTTCTACAGTGGCTCCCAGCTTATTTCGTACAGTGACAGTTTAAAAATTGCTGCAGTCGTAATTCCTAATATAGCAAAAATTTGAACAAAATATAAATGCCATTTTAGAAAGGAAGGTTTGTTTTTTATTTTCCAAAATTTACTTTTTCAAAATTTTAGTGTTTGACACTATAAAAAAATAAAATAAGAAAAAAATAGGAAAATTCATGTCACAGCTTATTTCGTACAGTCTCTTTAAGTTCAAACTAAAAACAAAGTAAGTTGATTTTAATATTTAGTTGACATCCCTTAGCGTTAATGACAGCCTGGAGTCTATTTGGCATTGAATCCACCAATTTTTGAGTGATGTCTGGTGTGATTTTTTTCCATTCTTCCATCAGTACCTTCTTTAGGTCTTGCTTATTAGAAATCTTGTGTGTTCTTATTTTATTGTCCAAAATAGACCAAAGATTTTCAATCACATTCATGTCAGGTGACTGTGATGGTGGAGACATCAAGTGTGGGCAGTTCCAAATAAGCCAAGATTGCACAATCCCAGATTTATGTTTTGGGTCATTATCTTGGTAGTACCGAAATTCTTCCCGCAAACCCAGTTTGTCTGCACTTTGAAGTAAATTGTTTTTCAGAATCTCGAGGTACTTCATTTTGTCCATTGTTTCCTCAATAAAAACCAATTCACCTACTCCGGCTGCTGACATACAGGCCCAAACCATCACGCTACCGCCACCATGCTTCACTGTGGGCTTAAGGTTCTCCTTGTTTAGCTCGGTATTCGCTTTACGCCAAACATATGACATTCCGTCCGAGCCAAAAATATTAAACTTAGACTCATCCGCGAAAATAACGGTATTCCAGAACGCAGGAGTATTAATAATATGCTCTTTGGCGAAGTCAAGTCGGCGTTGTATATTCATTTTCGAAATGAATGGTTTCTTTCGGGCTACTCGACCGTTCAAGTCATGATTGCGCAGCACACGTCGGACAGTTTCAGCACTGGATGATTTTCCTATTTCACGCTGAACCTCTGCAGCCAACTTCGGAGCGGATAACTTTGGATTTTTCTTAATTTTTCGTACAATATAACGCTCGTCTGAAGCATTGAAAATCTTATTAGGTGCTTCTCTGCCCTTGTTCTCCAACCGATTTTCGCGAACGAAGCGTTGAATGATGTATTGGACAGTTGAGGCACTTAAATTTGTCATTTCAGCAATTTTTCGCACACTCTGACCTTTCCTAAAATGGTTAATTACCAGTTTACGCTGTTCCATCGTTGTACGACGACCCATAACGCTAAATGTTTAATTTACAGCACTTTAACTATTTAAAATAATAATAATAAAAATTGTTATAATAGTTAAAAAGGTCCAAAAACTCATACAATTCAAAAAAACTTTGTAACTGCGCGGCAGAATGAAACTTACTTACATTGAAGTTTGTGTACGAAATAAGATGTGAGCTGAAAATCAGCTGATCAATAGTTTTTCTCTCTTGCATGACAAAAAGAACAATTTTTGGGGTTCCCCGTTTTCTTATTAGGTTTACTAAACACATACATAGACATCTACATTCAAAACTTATTGATAAGTTTTTTAGTTTCGATGTTACAGCCATGTACATAAAAATATATACACTGTACGAAATAAGCTGTGAGCCACTGTATATCGAGAAAAGCGCATAATGCTGTGTCTTTAATTTCTATACTTTCCTGGATTGCGTTAGCTAATTGGTACAGTGCAGTTTCTGTAGATCTGACTGCTTTGTACGCATGCTGACACGCATGTAACGGATAATTAACTAGAATGGTTATTATGATGTAGTTATCTACAACTTTTTTTTGTACGTTAAGCATGAAAGAAGTTAGGCAATTTGCTCTGAAGGATTTCGGATGAAGAGGATCCTTCTTGCGGACCTTCAGTATGAAGACCACCTTCGCTCTTCTCCACAGCCTTGGTATATACCCCAATGCAATGCTGCTCCTGCCGATCTTAATTAATGTACTTAGGATATATTCTAGGACCTTTTCTAGTAGTGCAGGGAATGTGCCATACACACCAGGAGATTTCAGTGGTTTAAAGGTGCTTACCGCCCACCGCACCCTCGGCTCCGTGCATATCTCCCTTGCAGTGTTCCAGTTTGTCCTATTAATTATACTGAAACGTTCAGTTTGCTCTCCTCCTGATGTGATAGAAGATCCTGGAAAGTGAGTGTTTAGAAGAAGTTGAACTTTCTCTTCCTCACTCTCAGTATAACTGGTAGGTTGGTAGAAGTTAGACTACTCGTCTAAGCCATTACCATTACTTCTTCTATGCTACTGCAGAAATTTCTGAAGCTTTCTCGCTTTGCTTCTCTGATCTCCTTATTGTAGAGTGTCATAGTGTTCTTATAAGTTTCCCATTCCCCAGTATTTTTTGCTCTGTTAAAGAGTCTACGAACACTAGTTCTCAGTTTCTTTAGGTCATTACTCCACATCCTTTTTGGAGCTGACCTTACTTATTGGACAACTGTCCTCATAAGCCCCAATAATGAATTTATTAAAGCTTTCTACCAAGGTTTCTAATTCTATTTCGATCCTGATATTATATCCCAAGTTGAGGTGGTTTAGATTTGCTCTCAGGTTTACTGAGTATTTTTCCGAGTCTATTTTCCTAGAATTCCTTAAAATTATTTTTACTAGCGATGAACCCTCAATATCTAATTTTATTATGCACTATGCTCAGTTTAGACCTGAGCATTGCCCTCGCGATCACCGCCGTCTTTCGCATGGTGGAGGTTGATCTGAGCGACATTAGTGCTGTCCATTTTCTACTGTTGACTCAGATCGAGTACATCCACTGTTTGACCCTCATCGATCTCTGACAGGGAGACTCTATCCGAGTCATCTTCTGACCGCAGGTTTAACATGGTCAGGTGTAGGTCGTCAAGCTCCTCACTTGACGACCTAGTAGATTGACGTCCCTGACCTTCTCATCCCTGGTGGCCTCAACCGCTAAATTTTCTGCTACAACCTTGGGTAGTGCGTCGCCTGATGTAGCCCCTTTTTCCATTGCCTTCTTCTTCTTTCTATGCAAATGGACTGAAATGCAATCAAACCTGTAGTTTAACCTACAGATGTCGGCTTTGATTGCATCCAACAACTTGTCATCTACTTCTATCGTTAGCAGCTTCCCATTTTTCAGGTCTTTGCTGTCAAAGATTCTTCATAAATGAGTATAGAGGTCCTCATTTTGGATGATCATCACTTTCAGCAGTTTCTCTGTTTCCACACCTGCTGTCCTTGGAACTTAAACCGGTACCATATGCGCAACGGGGATATAATCTCCCTTGCACGTAATTAGCTCGGTTCCCTGCCATCCTTATAGAGCCGGAACTATTTCGCTGAGCCACTCAGCTACTTCTTCGTTTCCACAGTCGATCAGTATTAATCATGGTCAAAAGTGCTTCCGATTGTGTTCAAAGACCCTGGAGGTCTCCCATGTCGGCAAGGCCGGTAGAGGGTTTTGGTTTTTCAACAGAATAGCTGTGCCTCGACTAACAGCCGAAGCGCCACTGCTGACACCGTACCCCCCTAACGGGGGGTAACGGCGATAATGTCGAACGACGAACGACGAACCAACAATGACACTGCTTACTACGGAGAATGGCAAAGGACATCGACATTTTCCCCCCCGCAAACATCCATCGCTCACTCATCAGTACCCCAAAAAGAAAACAAACATTCACACATAGACAAGCGCATACGCCGATTAAACACTAAATTTGCAAATTCACTCATTGCAGCAACAGAGTCACTTGACAAACCATACACCACTAACATTCAAACGCCCAACGCTATGTGTAATCCCCATCCTTTCAAGACTACGAAAGTCATCATAGATGGGGCAATCACATAGGATGTGCGCCCAGTTCTCCAACTCGGCCACACAAACACATCCCCCACAGTCATTCAGGCGCCTTTACAATTTAGAAACGCATTTAATGGGCCATGGCCCGTCAGCAGAAAACCCCATTAACCTTTTTAATGAATTCATAAGTAACATGTCTGGTGGAGGTACTGTTCCACCACGCTTGCAATTTTGATAACACACATTCACGTACGATCCTCTTACTCTCAAGATAGCCACGCTCAACATCCGAACTGGTTATCCATTCATACTGCAGCAGAAGTACATTCATAACCCTCCTAATTCTGAACATAATAGCCCGTTCAATGACTAGTAAGTCCAGAGAAGGGACATCCATCAACACCTGCATTGTGTCCGTGTCCACCGTGCGGCACACCGACAAACAGGCCAGAAGCATCACACGCTGACACGAAAGCAAACGTACCCTGGCACCAGACCGGATGACCGTTTCGTACGACACCGACGACCTATAAGTAGCACAGGCTATCAACAGACCGCAGTAAATGATACAAACCGTCCTCCGGCTGAGGCCCCAATCACACCTCAGAATCCGGCGTACTCGCCCAACAACATTAAACATACGCTTTTTCATTCTGACCAAATGAGTCATAAAGCTCATTCGTTCATCCATTCTCAATCCCAAATATGTTATATATGTCACATATTTGAGATGACTTCCATTCAATCGAACAATTGGTGGCCGAAACGCCGACAACCTACCCTTAAGCAGCATTATCACCGTCTTGTCCACCCCAACATTAGACCCCCCAAGTATTAAACAACTCGAGCAGTTGTTCCCCAGATCTCTCTAGTGCGCATCTGGATTGGCCTTCCAGTAACAGTAAAAGGCCATCAGCATACGCACAACACTTACACAATGGCTCGAGCTGTCATAGCAGGGTATCAAGCATGAGGATCCAAATAAATGGACCACATATTGAACCCTGCGGATAGCCACGAATCACACTAATGTTAACACGATCATTCATAATAATCACATAAGCCCTCCTGTCAGAAAAATACCTTTTCCACAAGCTAACTTCCTGACAGTCATGCTCAATCAATCGTTCAATCACGCGCAGGTAATCAAACTCACCCTTAAAATCAACAAACACACCAAGTGCATACTTGCTCGCGCTATCTCGCATGGCCTTTCTAACATACATCCTAACATCCTCAACACTACGACCCATTCGAAACCCAAACTGCCTATCCGAAAGCTGATCGATTTCCTGAAGCCGTTCCACCATGACCCTTTCCAGCACCTTGCCAAGCACCGATAAGACCTAGTATTACTCCGTATCTTATCAGGAGACTTCAGGAGAACTACCACCCTAGCAATTTTCCACTCGCATGGAAAAATTCTCTCCCAAATGCACTTATCATAAATGACCTCCAGATACTCTGGAATGGCCTTCCAGAGAGACTTGCACATCTCACCTGTCAACCCACCATACCCGGAGACCGCTTAGACCTAACCAGGATAAAGATACCCCAATTCCCCGACATCTATAGGAGGAATCGGCCTCTCCACAAAAGGACGCACCGGGTCCACCGCCCTAGGAAAAACTTCACTCAAGAGAACATTCACACAATCCCTCCATGTTGACCATGTATCATCGCCAACACGGAGGGCACACACATCCACTGCTTTCTTACCCAGAAAAATTTTCATAACTTTACCCCACGGATCATCTCTATTGTCCCTAACAAATTTTAGCCACTTCACACGCACAATTATCTCCTTATACTCTTTCATACCCCTACAAAACTCCATTCTGCACTTGGATACACTCTCAGATCCAACAAGTTATCAAAAAAAAAATAAATATGTGGCACTTAAAGCCCCAAAGGGCTCATTGGCCGAGCTTCTCTTCCATTACTGTTGTGCGTCTTAAATTTTGGACAGTATTAGAGTGGACCTACTTATTTTAGCCGGTTCCGAACGGCAGAACACTTGTGACATCACTTTTTCTGAGCTTTGTCACAGAGTTCTTTTTTTAGAAGCTTTTTCATGGCAAGTTGTTACTGTCGGAAGAATTGCCAATTGCTTGCCAACAGGTGGGTACCGTTCGAAAGAAAAATCTTATCGATATTAAATTTGTTATGCATCAGCCGGGTATTGAACCACGACCTACAGATCAAAAGGCGAACACACTAACCACTGAGCTACGGCACCCACCAGTTATCGGGCCACCAAATTCTCAGAATTGTCCGTAGGCATCTGTTTACAAATATCTGCAGCTTATTAGTTGTTTCTCTGGACACCAGCCATGTTTCCGAGCCGTATAGCAGAATTGTCTTTACGTTGGACTTGAAGAATCGTTTTTTGTGGCTTTGCTTAATTCGCAAAAGAGCCCCTTGCCTTCCATATCCTCGAGTCAATATCACATTTGGTTCCTCCATCATGTGAAATTAGACTGCCCAGATATGTGAACTGGGAGACTTCTTTAATATCCTCATTATAAACTTTAAATGATGTTTTAGCATTTCAGCGGAAATATTGTATACCCCTGCTGATTTTCCATTTTTCATACTTTTGATTGCGGTTATTAATTCCTCTATCGTAGGTGAAGATGATTTTTTCACTTGGGTATAAGGTGACAAGATGTCCGTTTGAAAAAGGCTATGTTCAGATACGCTGAAAACTTCCTGGAAGTGTTCATTCCAACGCTTCAGCTGTTCCGCAGAATCGGTTAACAGTTTTCCATTTTTATCTTTTATTTGCATTTTTGTTTGAGCGTTTGAGCCCGTAATTTTGCGAGAACAATCGTACAGAAGCTTGATATTACCAGCAACTGCTTTTTCAGCATCGTCGGTGATGGAATTTATGAGGCTGCGTTTATCTTTTCTGCAAAGCCTCTTAACTGATTTGTTTATTTCAGAGAATTTGCGCTGTGCAACTAGTGTTGCATTTCTTGTTTTTGCTCTGTTAATTTCCGCCTTTGCCTCCTTCCGCTCATCAATTTTACGCCATGTTCCTTCAGAGATCCAATCTTCACATCTTTTTCTCTGTTTTCCTAGTACATTTTCGCTGGTGTCAATGAAAGCGTCTTTACAACTGCTCCATTGTTTTTCAAGCGTCGTTGTACTGGTTGGAGCGCTACGGCAGTATGTTTTTAATCATTCTACAAAGCTCCTTCTGATCTTTGGGTCTTTCAATTTATGAACATTGTAGCGGGTTCTATGGTTTTGTTCTTTTTTCTTTGGTTGGGCTATCTTAATTCGGATTGTGGCAATTACAATATAATGATCGGAAGCAATATCAGCAATACGCTTGTTGCGGACGTCTAAAAGACGCCCACGCCACATGCGACTAATGCATATATATGGCCGATCTGGTTTTGTGTTCTGCCATCTGGTGATACCCAAGTCGCTTTATGTGTATTTTTATGAGGATATAGTGTCCCCCCAAAAACCAAATCAGCACTGCTACAGAATTCAGTAAACAACTCTCCGTTAGAATTCATTTCACCCAAGCCATGTTTACCCATGATTCTTTCCAGATCTAAATTGCTACCTCCTACTTTCGCATTCATGTCGCCCAGAAGTAATAAGATGTCTCCTTGTGGTATGTTATTAATTAATTTGGTGAGTTTATTATAACATTTTTCTTTCTCAATTATGTCAGCTTCGTTGGTAGGTGCGTAGCACAGCGTTTTGCCCTTGTATACCCGAATATAGGAGGATTTGACCAGAAGATAGTTTAAGCTCGCCGAAATCAGTCCAGTACACCTCCGAGATGCCTAAAATATCTATGCCCAGGCGATCTGCTTCTCTAGCGAGCTGAGCGAGTTTTCCAGGTTGATAACGAGTTTTCACATTCCATGTTCCAATTCTTGTCCTTAATTGCACGCTAAAAGTCGTCGTCGTGGGTCGTTTATTTATTTGCTTTTCTTGAGCTGTAGTTTCAGTAACAATATTAATTCGGGAACAATAAGTTGTTAGCCTAAGGTCCCTATCCGCACGATGGGGCTGCCAACTTAGGTATAGCTAGTGTTAGTAGCATTTCTCAATTTAGCCGCTTGATGCAAGACAGACGCTATTGCAGCCGCTCACTACGAGTCAGACGCTGTTGTTGTTATTGCCGGTTTTGGTCCGCGGGTGGTATTTTATTTCCCACCTACCCTGTATATCTACCGGGCCTTCCCCTATCAGCCACCTGGGGACGCGTCCTATGGGCGACCGGCTACTCCACACTGCTAAGTAGCCGGTAAGTAAGTAATATTAAAGAGGAACAGTCCTAAGAAGAATGCAGAGCCATACCCACTATTTTACAAATGCAACGCTCATATTTCTACCCATAGAATTTGGTAATTAGATGCTATTTCAAATGTTCTAGATGATAATATAAAATGATGAGCATGGCTATCCCACTTTTATATCTGCATAAATAAATCGATCGGCCCAGGCCAATGTAAGATCATTTTTATATTTTTATTTTTATTTTCGGTATTGTTTAATAGTGGTAATAATTCTAAATTTTATGCAATGATGAGACCAATATAATTCAATAACAAATACACAGAGTGATAAAGCAAGGGCTAAACAAAATGAAATAATTATCAAATATAAATCGTCGACATTTAAAGCTTTGAAATGTTTCACTTCACTTTTATCGGTTATGTGTACTTTTCCCATTTGAACAAATTCCAAAAATGTTTGACTAACCCAATGTCTAATCAAACCCGCCTGAGTGATTCGACCAATCAATACATTCATCGATGGTAAATATAATGAATTTACTGGAAGTGGAATAAATAAAGGTATATTTCTGCCAATACAATATTTTGATAGACGAAATATGGGCTTGGTATAGAATTTTTGCAATTCCTCATAGTAGATCCATTGCGCTGATGGTACCGGATATGCGTAGCGTGTATCGAAGGAATCACGTATTCGAAAGAATTCATCGTACGTCTCCACTATGGAGATGAGATCGA
This sequence comes from Megamerina dolium, assembly GCA_963854835.1. NCBI lineage: Eukaryota > Metazoa > Arthropoda > Insecta > Diptera > Megamerinidae > Megamerina > Megamerina dolium. The sequence goes on from OY978526.1 coordinate 69,369,033, forward strand.
AAAATGCATCATCCACCGAAGAGGTTTTCGCTCTTTGCATCTCTTCAGGGATCATTTTAATTTTCACACCAGACTGCTTCATGTCGTCAAGAGTGTCTATCTGCATATAAAAGGGAGACTGCGTACGAAAAGTCTGCAAATATGCTACATATGAGGTATTTAAAATGAGACCAGCAAAACCAATGACCAAATAGATGCCACTACGAGCACCAGCAAAGTTACGTTCCATTGTAAAAGATTGACCCAGAAAACCATTAAATAAAGTGTGAATCTCTACTTTGTATCCTCCAAAATATGCTGCGATTATTAAAGAAGACGAGGCAGCCACTAGTGCTACTAATAATAGTAGTAGTGTAGTGAAATCCAAAATTATCACATAGAATAGATAGCTGGGAATTTCTTTGGCCATTGGTACCATAATACACCAATCCATTGTCTCATACATATATGTGTAGATCAAGATAAAGTCATCGAATATATAAGTTGGTGCAGCACTTGTATCGAATGTATCATTTTCAATCATTTTCAGTGAATCCTTCATCACTATAACAGCTGGGAGAGTTTCACTAAACGGATGTGTCAACGTAGCATTATGTATTCGTGAATACTCCAAAATAAAATTCGCTGTATAGCCGCTAATAGTGGTAATATTGGATTTATGGTTATGGAATGAATAAACTCGTGGTGGTCCTTCATTTATTCTAATTCTAATCGGATGGCCATACATGTTATGTGTATGATCAGGGTAGAGTGAATTTGCAGCGGTGTCAATATTTTCACAGATTATTTGCAATTCAGGAAATAATGTAAAAGTATAGTATTGATTCGTTTCTAAAACAGACGGCACTATGAGGACGATGACATGCATTGCCTTATTATTTGCACAAAATTTGAGAATTTTTTCCACATATTTTACTGCAATTTTTGTTGGCGCATCCAATAAAAGCACATGTCGACTTTGGGTATTTCGCTGTAAATTGTTCCACAGGTTTTGCAGTAGTCTGTAATCATAAATTTCACTATGGCTCAATTTGAGAATAACTAATAAATTCTCATTGTATTGATCTCGAAGGGAGAACACTGATTGCTCATTGAAGAGAAAAATTGGAATTCCAACATTTTCACTCAAGCCCCTTAACAGCGTATCTGTATAGAATGTACTCGTATTGTTCACATTATAATTACTGCTCATAAATATTATGGAGTCATATGTGTCCGCTTTGAAGTGCAACTCACAAACATGTCTTATAACTGAGCTCAATTGAATTTCCAGCATTAGAGCTTCCATGAAATTTAACCAAACCTTCATGATGACTACTACTACCTACTACTACTACTACCTTTCATTTGTAATGTGTCGTCGATATAGAAGTTATCAAAGACTATCCCATAATTATACATTTGGGATTTGCTATTAGCAAGCATTTGTTATATTATGTAAAAATTCTGTTTGAACATGATGTGTATGTACAGAGAGCTCTTAATTACGAATGCGGTACTAAGTAATGTATGTATGTAATGTAATGTATTGATGAGGTATCAAAGTACTACGACCTAAAATGTCTATTGTATAACCCTCTTCTGATACAAGCTATACCTTTGAAGTCTCATCCAGTCCCATGTTTTCGAGCATACTCTACCACGAGATTTGCAATGTAGCCACTTATAATTATATTCTCCTCTGATTCTTTTAACATAAAAGTATGCGGTATTAAATCTTTCGGACGAACTTTTATTGGATGGCCATACATATTATGCGTGTGATCAGGAAAGAATGAAGATTGATTTGAATCGTGTATCCAATAAAAGTATATGATGAATTTGTATATTTTTATATAGACTTTTCCATAATTTTCCCAATAATTGAGGGAGATGCGGTGCCCCATAACTGAACACCATAAGCCCATATTGGCTTCAGGTTTGCTCTATATAATAGCACTTTGTATTCGAGATTCAACTTTGAGCTTTTGTGTAACAGCCACCATAAATGATTAATTTTTAGCTTGATCTGAGTTTTCTTTGCCTCTATGTGATTGTTCCAGGTCAGCCTTCTGTCAAGATGAATACCCAAATACTTTGTTCAGGAACATTGTGGAACTGATTTGCCATTTATTTTAAGTGGGGGACATATATCTGGTCTTAGCGTGAAGGTTACATGTACGCTCTTTGATTCATTGACTTTTATACGCCATTTTGCTAGCCAGATTTCGAGAGAATCGACATGAGTCTGCAGGAGTTTAGTAGCTTGTATGGGGTTAGAGCGAAAGCACAATATTGCCGTATCATCAGCAAAGGTCGATATGAATGTATAGTTATTGTTGGGCATATCTGAAGTGTATAAGAGATATAGTAAGGGGCCCAAAACGCTCCCTTGTGGAACGCCAGAGTAAATATCCAATGAATTTGTTGTATAATCCTTGTGATGTACGAGAAATTTTCTTTTCGTTAGATAGCTACTAAGCAATGAAGAAACATTTGCAGGCAGTAATAGTAAATAATAGTTTTGTAAATAAGGCCATCGTGACATACTTTATCGACAGTTTGATAGGTATCAAAAAAGACATCAAAGTAATACGTTTTTTCTTCAAAAGTGTTCCTTATCAGAGTTACAATAACTGATGTTGGGGAATCAGTTGGTTGAGATTAATAAATGGAATTATATTCATGACAAGTAGCTTTTCGAATACTTTAGAGAGTAGAGGTAGGAGGCTGATAGGTCTGTACGATGCAACATTTGTAGGGTCTCTTCCTAGTATTGCTATCATAATGATATTTGAAATTTTCCAATATTTGGGATAGTGTTTAATACGAAGGATAGCATTGAAAATGTGCATGAGATGAAGTTAATTTTAGTAGTGAGTTTTGTGAAGAAGATGGATTGGGTATAAACACACTTTTAAAGTGGTTCGCAAAAACCAATCCCTTCTCACAGTTGCTTCAGTGAGAGTTGGCCGATTTGAGTTTTTGCTGATTTCCACAAAGAGTAGTCTGAGGCTTCACCAAGTGTTAATTTGGCTATGTGATCTTCCAACACTTTGGTGTTATCTTTTAGGGCTTGCTTTAGCTTGCTGCGAGTTCTTTGTTGTAGTTGTGTTTACAGATTCGGTGATCTGAATTCTTGCCATTGCCTTCGGAGTCTTCTTTTCTGTCATTGTGGTTTTCTATTTAGTAATCACTATAATATCAAATCATCATTACACACTTGTGTCTCATCAACAACACTCTGATTGGCTACTCTATGTAGCTTTTAAGTGTGGTTGATTTCTGAGCCTTACAATGGGCATTTGTTGTAACTGAGGCACTTATATGAACTTATTTTATTATTCACTTGAGTAGTTGTTTAAATTTTTTGGAGTTTTCTTCAATACCATGACCAACCTCTACAAGAGGATTACATCCACATGGGTCCCTAATTATGCAAGAATAGCTTATAGCCTAGACAGACGGCAGCCTAATTCCGGATTATCGAGTTAATTCGAATTAACTCGGGCATTAACTGCAGCTAATCCGCATTAACTCTATGAGTTAATTCTCAAAATAAAAGAGGATTAGGTCAATTTGCGATGGCAACACTGCTGAAAATTTTCTATTGTGAATTTTTCTCGATCCATTTTACAAAATATTAGGTGTGTTCGCTTACAAAAAATGTTCAACAATTGTTAGCAGCTTTCAACATGAAAAGCGTTGGCGAACAAATAAATTCAGCTGTCAATTACGAACTGTGAATGTCAATTTACAAGTTTCTAATAGTTTTCAGTTCTCGTACTTCTTGTAGATTTCCTCATATCGAGTGACAGATGACAGAAATTGATAGTGATAGTAATGTAAGTGAGCAGACCTAATAAAACAGCAATCAGCCGTGTAGTTAATCCGCAATACTGCTGTCTGTCAGGTTAATATTTTATTCAGATTAAGTGCGCCAGTTATCCGGAATTAGACTGCCGTTTGTCTAGGCTATTAGTCTAATCCAAGTTAACGTCGAAGAAAAAAAAAATTGATTTTAAACACTTTTCTTTCAAAATACGCGCTTATTTTCATATTTTTACAGAATTTAGTTAAATACTAATATTTCGTAACTTTAAATTTTAAAGCGAATATATTATATCCTTGCCTGAAGTGAAAGTTATGAAGGATATTACTTATAATTTTAATTTAGTAAGTGTTACGCGCACAGTCCTTTGCGATTTATAATTTTTTTATTGCACATAGTTGCGCATATAAATTAAGCACTTTCTATCTCACAAGTACTCGTACATACGAGTATAATAAAATGTGAAAATATAAGAAAATTGTGTAAATTGGTTCTAGATGCGACATGATAAAGTAAAAATAACCCTACAGTAGGACCAGTTCTTCTTGTTTATACCCTGGATAGGTAGATTTAAATTTCAAAACTCAATTTCGGGTATAAGCAATCGTAAATCGCATGATAGCTCTGCAAAATAATATTTATAGTTTTCGATCACACATCAAAGTACTTCAACATTTGGCATACAAGCTTAAAGATCAGCTATGACTTGCAAGCGAAAACAGCGTTTGTGCTTTCACATGTACATATTGGGCCTTTGTAGGCCCAGAACCTTTCTGTGATCTGGGCAAAGGAGCTTTATCCATGCTCATTAAAAGGAGTGAAGAATCAGAAATATAATCATACTGGGAAAACCTACCAGGTTTGTGTCAATCCAAGACACTTTTAGGGACCTATAACCTAAAACGACTTGAGGAATGTATCAGTTTAAACCAGAATAATATAAGAATCATCACAGGATTATTGACATGACACTGCAGGCTGAATTATCACCTAACGAAACTGGGAATCTTCTCGAATGAAACCTGCCCACATTGCAGGGAGGAGAATGAAACTGCAAAACATGTGTTGGAAACGTGCGCAGCACTTATGCACAAAAGAAAAAACTTCGGGAATTTATACCGGAAAATCTGCTGAATTCCATTAGGATAGGATCTATACTAGACTTCCTTATGGATGCTGGACTAAGAGAAATACTCTAAACCATGATGGGGTGCACAATAGACCTAGGGTCGCAGTGCAATACAACCCTCTAATAATAATAATAATAATAATAATAATAATAATAATAATAATAATAATAATAATAATATTTTGTTGATCAGTTTTGCACCCGGGTTCTTTCTTATAATTGTATCGCTAACGGTTAGATATATTGATGAGTGATCGGAATTCAAGGCCCATTCTTCTTTAACTTCGATATAGTTTTCCGAGATTTTGCTAGTCAATAAGAGCAGGTTACCTTATTTGAGTCGGTTGGTCTTCCTGTAGAAAGAAATTCACAACCTGTTTGTAGAGCCGCCTTGTAAAGCTTTCTGCCCTTTGTTGTGATGGTATGTGAACCTCAGTGGGTGTACTTCGCGTTAAAATCGCCTCCCATTATGACTTTATGTGTGTGCATTTTATTAGCTGTATATACTCTTCAGAGGATATGGAATGTAGTGGTGGGCTAAATATAGCAGTTATTGTTAATGGTTGATTATTTGATTTAATAGTGATAGTTGTCGTTGGAAATTTTGGTGTGCTGAGCTTTCTTTCTTCATAATGATCTATATTATTTCTTATAATTATAGCACTTCCACCTCTCGCATAGTTATTTGGGTGGATTGTATGATATATTGAGTGTTTTTTGAAAGTTGTGCATGAGTGTGAAGTAAAATGAGTTTCAGATACACAGATAGACAGATATCAATTTGCTCTTTATTTAGTATTAGCTTTAGTTCTTCCTGGTGTTTTAGCAGTCCGTTCGCATTCTTAGCGAGTTCGTCATTGTTTGTTTGAGGAATTTGTAATAAGTTTTTCTTCAAGCTATGCTCAACAATTTTTAATAATATTTGAAAATATTTCCAGGTTTTGGAGCTTATCAAGTATTTGAATATATCGTCACTTTTGCTAGTTTATTTATTATGGCTGTTTGAGTATAAGTTCTACTTATAGCTATTGGATATATTTTCTGTATTTTGCATAGCAGTTAAATTTTTCGACGATTGTGCTTCATTTCGTATATGAGCATTGGGATCATTTCAGCTGTTAGTTTGCCTGCAGTTCTTTAGCTACGACACACCAGCATAGTTCGCCGGTTGGTATTCACCACAGTTGCAACATTTTAGCTGCTGGTTACCTTCTTTCTTACAATTGATTGTAGAGTGTTTGCCTGCACATTTAACAGATCTCGGTGTTTTATTACAATACTTTTTGGTGTGGCCAAATCCTTGACAACATTTGCACTGAGGAATCAGTTTGGGAGATTTTGGCGTCTCAGTTTTTACCATTGAGTGAAGAATGTGTTTAATAGCGAATATTTTGCTAATTTCTTCATCATGTTCAAACGTTAAAAGAAATATATCGAGTGGAGTTTTTGTTTTATATTTTAATTTGTTAACAGCAATTAACTCTTTGAATCCGCGCTTTTGCCAATCGTCGCATGAGTGATGTAGATATTTTGCTATGACTCTGATTGGTCTTGTCTGCTATTTTCGTATGAATGCCAGTTAAAACTCAATTGAGACATGGATTTTGTGATGGCTCGATAATCGTCACCGTTAAAGACTTTTATTTTTTGAGTATCATTACCCATTAACCGTATTGTAAAGTTATTTTTAACATTTGCTTGAACGATTCCATGGGTTTCTCATTGATACAAGTTCTGAATTAAAAATTGTTTTCTGTTTTCAGATTTGAATTTTCTACTTTGAGGAGATCCTTTTTAAGATATTTTTTACAAATCCAAAAGTTTTATTTTGTAAATTTTTAATTAGGTTTTTCCAGGTTTGCAGCAGGTGTATTAATTTCAAATTGTCGCATCTCGAAATTTTAGCTGACTGAAGACACTCGTTGTCTTCCCAATATCGATTAACGTAAATACGTTACTGATGTTTGGCTAGTAGTTTTACTTTGCTTTGGTTAATTTGCTGGAGTTTTATTTATAAGTTTATTTTTTCCTGAAGAAGGTGACATTGTTGAAGCATAGCTTTAGGCTTGACCCAAAAGTCGATAAATCTGTGTATATTAATAGTTGATTTGACAGCTGATAGAGTCCAACGCACAATCTCTGACCGAGAAACCTTTCGCTACTCATTTTAGCCGACTTCCAGAGGGTGCCAGGAAGGCGTCTTCAATCTTATTGTGGAGAAAACAATACGAGCTGCTGATCTATGATTTAATGGCACTATCTTCAACTCCATATCAAAGCGAATGCTGCTTATTGTGACATAATCAGCATGAACACACGAGAAGTCAGTGCAGCATTCTCAGAGTTGGAAAGAAATTCGTATCGAATGGGTTTTACGGTAAATGAGAGTAAGACAAAGTACCTAGTGTCAACAAACAAGGAGTCCCAACATCTTGTACAGCACGTCAATGTTGAAAACTACGCTTTATAATTTTTAAACTATGACATATTGAACAATGTTGCTTTTTGTAAAATATATTATTGACTTGAAAATTATTTAAAATAAAATTCATTATACTTGCAACATTGAAAAGGAAATATCCTACTCTTACATCGGTGACCCCGACATGATAAGCACGTCGATTATCTTGAATATTCCGATCGTTGGAGTATTTGAAATGTGCCCAGATGTAGATAGAAACGTTTTACCATCAACAAGTGACATATTTTGAAGATCTGGTAGTAAATGGAAGTGTTTTAGAAAATCTGCGCCAATTACTGGTCTACATCGGAAATAATGAAAACCCAATTGAATTGACGACTAAGTTCTAAAAGTTTTGTACCATACGTTTTAATGGTAGAACCATTTGCAGCGTATAACTGAAAAGGCTGAAGTTTGTTCGGAGAGTTGTTGCAAATGCTAGTTGGTATTACTGAAACATCAGCTCCGGTATTTATAAGAAAATAATTGTTTGTGTTTTTTTTTTCTTTTAGAAAAAGGCGACCAATTAATGCATAAGATTCAGACGTCGCCAATTTCGAAAGTCTTATTCGTTTTTTGAAAATTCACATGGTGTGATCCATTTGCTGGCATTGGTACCAAGCTTGTTTATGATACCAGCACCAAGAATCATTCCAAGCATATCTATTAGGATAAGTACGTAAGAACGAGATCGAAAACAATTACATTTGTTATTGCCTGTCGCGTTATCATTTAACAATTTTATTTCTTTTTGCAGGGATTCAATTTGAGCCGACATGATTTCTAAGTTTAATGATATGAATCCTGAAGATTCACTGGGATTCTTAGTAACTGTGGCTAATGCTGTACGCATTGACTCTACTATAATATCTGCCTGTTCTTCCAAGCTCTAGATTTATTGACGGATAAGATAGTCATCTGGCATTTGATCTAGGAAAAGTATTCTAAATACATCATCGTTTACCTTTCCTGCCGCCAAACCATGCATTTCTTGAAGCAATTGAGTTGGTCGTCGATTACTGAGAACTATACCGCTAAATAATTGACGAAGCATTGAATCTCTTGATTGCTCAAATGTTTTGATTACCCTTTCTTTTAGGACTTCATTTTGCGTGCCGTCGTCAAGAGGCTCCCGTAAGAGATCACCAACATACTTTATCATTAGCTTAGGTTATGCGGCTGCCCATTGTGTTACCATGCATCACTGATGCTTACTATCGTGTTCCCTCTGTTAAGCGGAACCATTGGGATTTCCTAATGCACAGAGCAATGTCCCTGACATCCATGTGTGCTAGCTCAGTGGTATCTGTAAAAAAGGCACTCCGCAGTAGAGTGTGCCTTCTTCGTGCCAAGGCAAGGCATCTACAGGGGAAGTGGTAAACAGTTTCCTCCTCTTTCTCGTCCTGGCAGCTGCGACAAAAATCGTTGGCCGATAAACCAAGCCTTGCAGCATGCCTACCCACAAGCCAGTAGCCCGTGAATACTGCAACTACATTACTGATAGTTTTCCTAGTGCCCGATCTCGCCAATTCATCTGCCACACAGATTCTTGGAATGTCCCTATGCTCCGGTACCCATACAATGTATACATTGTAGCGCTCCGCTAGCTCGTTAAGAGCTGAGCGGCATTTAAGGGCAAGTGCCGATTTGGCGAACGTTCCTGCGAGAGATTTAATGGTGGATTGACTGTCGGTGTAGATATAAACATCTTATTATTATATTACAGCGAAACCACGTTGCCGCCTCCTTTATAGCCATAATCTCAACATGAAAAATACTGCAAATGTCGGGTAATCGGAATTCGGAATTGTCCGAGGCAGTTTTTAATTATTTTTCCATATTTCATATACGACCGCTTACCCGACGTATCAGGAATCGCGGTCTAATCATTCAGGAGGGACTTGGAGGTCGTTCGAAGCAGAGCCCTATACTCCGGAAAGTTCACAGTTACTCCCTGAGGCAGACAGGTATCAGAAAGGCTCCGTTAAAATACAGCCAGTATAGCCCCCCGGCTGCAAACTATCCAGTGGGCACGGAAACTCATAACACCCTGGATTGGGGGAAAGATTTTATCGACTCCCAGGTCTAGATCCGTAGTGTTCTGTTAATTAACAGGGTCACTTCAAGCAGGATGTGACAGAGTCACGCACTAGCGGTCTTGCTCAGATAGAGTTTAGCGCCGTATATAAGGCTACTGCTGTATTGATTATATTCTGACCCTGCAAAGGAGAATGCAGATCTGCAAATACGCAAACGTGCGTATATGCCTGACTCCAAGCACACTCGCACATCCACACACCCGTACACCTGCACACTTGCTACTTTAACATTGAACCGTCTAATTTTGCAACAAGATGCTTAGCTTCTGTAGCATCGCTTTGTATATTTGGTCTTCACGGCAAATGACTGGCAATTTGTTAATATTTCTAGCTGCAATTTCTCCACTCGATGGGTTGCTGCTAGTTAGTGGTAAATTTTCATCAGATGTTGAATTGTTAATGTTTTAATTTTGATCACTATTCATGATATTTTGTGCAGGATTGAGTCTCTGAGGACTATGATGTAAGATTATATTTCTTCAAACTTGTATTTTGAGTCGGGGTCACCAATGTAAGAGTAGGATATTTTCTTTTCAATGTTGCAAGTATAATAAATTTTATTTTAAATAATTTTCAAATAATAATTATCAAATTATTTAATTTAAAATTCATTATGCTTGCAACATTGAAAAGGAAATATTCTATTCTTACACACCTGTAATGACGTCAGCCTGGAGATATGACTAGAAGAGCACGCTCCAGCTAAGGGGACGTTATATTAGAAATCCGCTGGTTGACGACGCAGAAGAGGCAGATCTAACATCTGGCGGAAAGACCAAGTACTGGAGCACTTGAAGGGGCTTGTGACATAAGTAAGTAAGTAATATTAAAGAGGAATAGTCCTAAGAAAAATGCAGAGCCACACGCACTATTTTACAAATGCAACCCACATATTTCTGACCATAAAATTAGGTAGTTAGATGTTATTTTTTTGTGGGTGCCGTAGCTCAGTGGTTAGTGCGTTGGCCTTCTGATCTGTAGGTCGTGGGTTCAATCCCCGGCTGAAGAATTTCAAAAGTTGATATCGAAAAGATTTTTCTTTGGAACGGTACCCACCTGCCGGCAAGAATTGGCAATTTTTCCGGCAGTAACATTTTGTCAAAAATGCTTCTTAAAAGAGCTCTGTGGCAAAACTAAGTTAAAGTGATGCCACAAGGGTTCTGCCGTTCGCAACCGGCTAATATAAGTAGGTCCCTTCTAATAATGTTCAAATTTAACACGCACAACAGTATTGAAAGAGAAGCTTGGTGGTATCACAATGGGCTTTTCTGGCCTAACTGTGTCCTCTCAGAGAGAGGTCAGCCCCATAACCTAGATGATATTTCAAATGTTCTAGATGATAATATAAAATGATGAGCATGGCTATCCCACTTTTATATCTGCATAAATAAATCGGTCGGCCCAGGCCAATGTAAGATCATTTTTATATTTTTATTTTTATTTTCGGTATTGTTTAATAGTGGTAATAATTCTAAATTTTATGCAATGATGAGACCAATATAATTCAATAACAAATACACAGAGTGATAAAGCAAGGGCTAAACAAAATGAAATAATTATCAAATATAAATCGTCGACATTTAAAGCTTTGAAATGTTTCACTTCACTTTTATCGGTTATGTGTACTTTTCCCATTTGAACAAATTCCAAAAATGTTTGACTAACCCAATGTCTAATCAAACCCGCCTGAGTGATTCGACCAATCAATACATTCATCGATGGTAAATATAATGAATTTACTGGAAGTGGAATAAATAAAGGTATATTTCTGCCAATACAATATTTTGATAGACGAAATATGGGCTTGGTATAGAATTTTTGCAATTCCTCATAGTAGATCCATTGCGCTGATGGTACCGGATATGCGTAGCGTGTATCGAAGGAATCACGTATTCGAAAGAATTCATCGTACGTCTCAACTATGGAGATGAGATCGAAAAATGCATCATCCACCGAAGAGGTTTTCGCTCTTTGCATCTCTTCAGGGATTATTTTAATTTTCACACCAGACTGCTTCATGTCGTCAAGAGTGTCTATCTGCATATAAAAGGGAGACTGCGTACGAAAAGTCTGCAAATATGCTACGTATGAGGTATTTAAAATGAGACCAGCAAAACCAATGACCAAATAGATGCCACTACGAGCACCAGCAAAGTTACGTTCCATTGTAAAAGATTGACCCAGAAAACCATTAAATAAAGTGTGAATCTCTACTTTGTATCCTCCAAAATATGCTGCGATTATTAAAGAAGACGAGGCTGCCACAAGTGCAACTAATAGTAGTAGTAGTGTAGTGAAATCCAAAATTATCACATAGAATAAAAAGCCGGGAATTTCTTTGGCCATTGGTACCATAATACACCAATCCATTGTCTCATACATATATGTGTAGATCAAGTTAAAGTCATCGAATATATAAGTTGGTGCAGCACTTGTATCGAATGTATCATTTTCAATCATTTTCAGTGTATCCGTCATCAGTATAACAGCTGGGAGAGTTTCACTAAACGGATATGTCACCGTAGCATTATGTATTCGTGAATACTCCAAAATAAAATTCGCTGTATAACCGCTAATAGAGGTAATATTTGCTTTATGGTTATGGAATGTATAAATTCGTGGTGGTATTTCATTTATTTTAATTCTAATCGGATGGCCATACATGTTATGCGTGTGATCAGGGTAGAGTGAATTTGCAGCGGTGTAAATATTTTTACTGATAATTTTCAATTCTGGAAACATGGTAAATGTATAGTATTGATTCGTTTCTAAAACAGACGGCACTATGAGGACGATGACATGCATTGCCTTGTTACTTGCACAAAATTTGAGAATTTTTTCCACATATTTTACCGCAATTTTTGTTGGCGCATCCAATAAAAGCACATGTCGACTTTGGGTATTTCGCTGTAAATTGTTCCACAGGTTTTGCAGTAGTCTGTAATCATAAATTTCACTATGGCTCAATTTGAGAATAACTAATAAATTCTCATTGTATTGATCTCGAAGGGAGAACACTGATTGCTCATTGAAGAGAAAAATTGGAATGCCAACATTTTCACTCAAGCCCCTTAACAGCGTATCTGTATAGAATGTACTCGTATTGTTCACATTTTAATTACTGCTCATAAATATAATGGAGTCATATGTTCCGCTTTGAAGTTCAACTCACAAACATGTCTTATAACTAAGCTCAATTGAGTTTCCTGCATTAGAGCTTCCATGAAATTTATCCAAACCTTCATGATGACTACTAAATTACCTTTCATTTGTAATGTGTTGCTGATGTACAAGTTATCAATGACTATCCCATAATTATACATTTGGGATTTGCTATTACCAAGTACTTGTTATATTATGTAAAAATTCTGTTTGAACATCAAGTATACACATTTAGAGCTCTTAACTACGAATGAGATACTATTTAATGTATGTATGTAATGTAACGTATTCGGTCTTTGACGCGCCAGTGTACATAATTGCGTATTTCGTAAGGGAGTACGCAGCGTCTATGTTGCTCCATTCCTTTTTTGTAACTTAATTTTACCGCAAAGCGTTTATCGAAATTAAAATGCTTACTTTTTTTGTCCCAAATCCAATTCCATTTCCAGACCCAATCCTTGCTTTATCCCTTACAACCCTGTGTAATGGAGTTAAGTTCAGAATTACTTCTAGCGCTGCTGTTGGACAGGCTCTCATTGCTCCGGTTATGCCTATACACGCTAGTCTCTGGTTTTTTTCCAATTCTGATTGTTCTAAGTTCTGTTCTGCTGTGCCAGGCTATAGCGCCATATGTCACGATTGGGCGAGCCATCATCGTGTTCATCCAATATATAAGATACTGGGTCTGCAAACCCACGACTTTCCCGCCAATCTTGTGCATGTCATTAGAGCACCCTTAACTTTTTGAATATTACAATGTGCTTTCCATATCATTTTACTTTCTTGAATTAACCCAATATATATTACTTTTGTTTGGAATGTTATGGTTTCGCCTAAGAGTTGTATGTCTTTCCATCTCGGAATAGTCCTTTTCCTGGTGAATAGAACAATTGGTGCCTTACAGGATTAATGCCTAATATTACATACCTGCACCATTGATCAATAATTCTTAGCCCGTTTTGAACGATCTTACAAACGATTTCGTCAAATTTGCCTCTAACAATTAACACGATGAGCATAGCACTGACTTTCGATGCCTTCATTGGCACATAAAAAGTGAGAGAACATCTCCTTGTGGGCAGCCCCCGGTTGTGATTACAACTATTGTCTCCTCTCTGGCAGATGTCTCTGCCAATCTGATGTGCAGGACTTCTGCTCTTTACTTGGATGTCACCTACTTAATGCCCTCTCTACCACTTCGTGTGAAGTGTTATCAATGGTTCAACCCAATATCAAGGAAAATGCATTTAGCATATAGTCTTAAGAACAGTCTCTGTTGATTTTCCCGCTCTGTGTGCATATTGATTGGGCTGCAGTAGCCCCTGCTGTGAGAGTCCACATCTTATATAGTTGTCCAAAACTTTTTCAAGCGTTTTCAAAATAAAAGATGTATGACTTATCGAGCTGAAGGACTTTGGGTGTGTGGTGTTTGTATTTCCCGACTTTGGGGATGAACACCAAAATTGTGCCCTTCTCCAGGCTGATGGTATATACCGAAAAGCCAGACAAGAACGGTAATATTTCCTTTATGGCCTTTTGTAAAAGAGTAGGAAAGATATCGTCCATTCCTGGCTACTTGCGACCTTAATGTCCATTTAAGTCTTGCTACGGAGATTATTTCCATCGTTAATTTTCTGGTTTCATCGTTGGGTTTGTTTGGTCTCGACAGATCTCTTCTTTAACACATTCTCGAAACTTGTCCTTACAGCTATTTTTGTAATAATAATTGAGGCACTAATACCACACAAATTTTCCATCAAAAATCGAAAATGAAAGCTCAACCACAATTCGATAAGCATGCAGAAGCGCCATAGAAGGAATTTGGTAGTATTTAGAGGGGTAAATCATTTAAGTGGACTTTTGTGTGCTTAGAAAACTGTTGTAGCTCTTCCATCCTCCCATACTATATTTAATTATGATGAACGATTGATTGGTGTGCTTTGATTTGGATTTGGATTTGACAAACACGCTATTAATAATATGTATTTTTCATTTATTATTTTAAAATAGCCAATAAAGAGCAGTACATAAAAATGGGACTACTTTGGCTAATATGAAATTTTTAAAAATTAACGGAATGCTCGACATATTATATCTCATAATCAATAACTAATGTGTTACTAAAGTGCCGGTTAAGGCATTTAAGCCTAATAATATTTTTCAACAATTCAAACCACATACATTCACAAATAAAACACAACAAACATATTACAATTGCGACAACGTAAAATAGCCAAATATACCAATAATCCTTTAGCGTAGGAGCAGTATAAAATCTTGGAACACTAATGTCCTTGTATGACCAACGTCCTGCTTTGAGCATATATCCCGCCGAGGACTTTATCCAAAATTGGATGAGACCAGCTGCATAAACTTCATTTATGAACTCGTTCAACACATCACGATATATCGAATTCTCATGAATTAAGTAATTTAAAAAGCTAATGCCATGAAAACATACATCACTCAGACGGAAGAGACGACGTGTAAAATGCTTCTGCTGCTCTTCGAATACCGTCCAACGATCAGTTGGTACTGTGAATGCCATACTAGTATCCAGGGTACTTCGTAATTGTGCCATTATTGCAGTACTTTCAGTTATGTTGAAAACATTTGAATAATTTCCAAGTATATCTGGCGGAACAAGTACAGACTCGCTCCGAAAAATTAATATTTTCAATGATGATCGACTGAGCTCAGCAATATTCGAAATAAATTGTAGAAACGGTGGTTGTATTAGAAATGCATTCAAATAGACGCTAAAAATGTTGGTCAAAAAGAAACCACTTAGGGAAAGCAAAATGAAAAATAATGCCAAAGAGGCTGTTGGTTTGGATGGATAGCAAAATGATTGTCCAAGTAAACCACACAAACTGTTGCTATTAAAAAGCGCCTTCAAATTAACAAATGAACATATGCGCTTTGATACCCACAAGCTACATGCTATTAGAAATGAGAATATAAATTGCAATACAAATGCAAATAATGTCAATGTTGAAATCACTAATAAATACATTATTTCACTTTTCGATAATTCTCGTTCCACCGGCAACATTATACACCAGCTGATCAAATTTATTGGATATGTAATCTCATTGTTATTATCAAAATATGCCGCTCCTGAGAGACCTGCAGGTATATCCAAAGTTCCATTGCGCGTAGCATTTATCATATCATTTATAAAACTTCTTCCCGGAGTTACTGGATGTGGTGTGATTAAATTCCCATTCAATCTATGTGCCATCGCTTCCAGAAAAAGATATGCATAACCGGTGATTTGTACGGAATTATTTGAATCTATGTATACAATAGTACGTGGATCAGAATCATCTGGCAATGTTCTAATGGGATATCGATGTAAATTTCTCAAACGATTTGGATAAATCTGTCGCGATCCATATATCCATTTCTCAATGGTGAACTGAGGAAATTTATTATAGCTATAGCAGTTATGTGTCGCATGAAAATCTCGAAGGATGAGGAGTACATTTAGCATATGATTATTTTCGCATACATCGAAAATATTTTTCAACTCTCGAGAGTCTATTGTATTTTCCGATGCCTGAAGTAATATCAGAACTCTTGCAGAGCGCATGTGATGTAAATTTTCTGACAATGTTGATAATATGTCCATATTGATCCGAATATTTTCAACACAAACTATTGCCAATAGGTTGTTATTGTAGTAATGTCTCAAGTAAATCGCATGATTTTGAGTGAGAATAATTGTCGGTACTTTGATTTTGTTACGTAAAATATTCAAATCTTTGCATGCGCCAGTCCGATTACTTTCAATATATAGAACTGTTTCATAGATATTTTCTGTATAAATATCTTGTAAAAGATTTACCAATTCTGTATGCTCCATCTTAGGAATTTCAAGCGATTTTGCATTTGTCATAAAATCAATTGGAATTAAAAAAAATATTAAAATTGCTAATACCATCATACTTGGTTAAACTTCACGTAACAGCTTATTAATTACGACTATTTCATTCATAAGGACAAAAATTTCTTACAATATGCTACATTAATTATTTTCTTATAACAATCAGTTGAATGTATACATAAGTCCATATAAGCATAAAATATTTGTCCCATGGGTATCTACTAAACATATAGCAATTATATCATTTATGAAATTAAATTTTATTCAAATGACGCATTTCTTCTTACTAAGTGCCTTTAAGTACGACTAATACAATATTCAGTGCAACATTAATTGATTAATATTTTTGGACATATCAACCAAATCAATGTAGAAGGACATTGTGTAATTCCAGACAGATTTTGCTTTACATCAAAGAATTTTGTAATTATGCCACGCGACCTTCAACAACATCCAGATCTGCAGAGCTGCTACGTTTGCAGTGCATTACAAAAAATATGTTTAGCCAACTCAATGAAATTTATGTACGTTCATAACGATAACGATGCCAATAAAGTTCAAATGCAAAAACGAAAATCGATAAACTTAGAGCAATGCCGAAAGACATCAATACTAAAGATAAATCAGCAATATTTAGAGGGGTGAATTTAACTAGTTCACTTTTATCAACAATATTCGCGCGTCCTAATCGAACAAGTTCCAGAAATGCACGACTAATCCAATGTTTTATTAATCCTGATTGCGTGGCTTGACCAATTACTGTATTCATCGATGAAAGATATAATGAGTTCGCTTGAAAAGGCAAAAAACGTGATATAGTTTTTCCAATGCAACAATTTGTTAGCCGAAATATGGGTTTGTAATAGAATTGCTGTATATCATTGTAATATCTCCATGAGGGCGCTGTCACCGGATACGCATAGCGTGTATCAAAAGAATCGCGTAATTGAAAAAAATTATCATATGATTCCACTGGAGATACAAGTTCGAGGAATTCATTTCCGATGAAATTTTTTACCAATTCAACTTCTTCACGTACCATTTTAATTTGAAGACCTATTTCTTTAAAATCATAAAATGTCTGTACCGATAAGGTCCTAGGCGCTGCTGTAGCAAAAGTCTGCAAATATGCTACGTACGATGTATGGAAAATCACACCGGCAAAGCAAATAATTATATAAACGGCGCTACGAATACCAGTAACGTTAGTCTCCATTACAAATGGTTGACCCAGCAAACCATTCATTAAATTATGATCAAAAATGTAATTGGTAAAATGGCATACTCTTTGTCCGTGCAGATAGAATGAGAGCGCTTTTGAAAATGATGCCGCCACGAGGGTTGCAAATAGCAAGAGCATAGTAATGTAATCGAATATGATGACATAAAAGAGAAACCCGGGAATTTCCTTGGGCACTGGAGCCATAAAACACCAATCTGAAATCTCGTTCGGTTCACTGAAACTCAGATCGGTCGTGTGCATCATAAAGAACGATTTGACTGTAGTATCGAAGGTGCCATTTGCAATCATCTTGGCAATATCGTTTCTCTTCAAAATAGTGTGCATAAGTTCCCGTCGATTATATGTTAGTGTAGCATTATGTTTTCGGGCATACTCTACCAATAGATTTGCAACATATCCGCTTATTAATATATTCTCGTCCGATTCTTTTAATAGAAAAGCACGCGGTGGATAATCTTCCATTACAACTTTAATCGGATGGCCATACATGTTACGTGTATGATGAGGAAATATTGACGGTTGATTTGAATTGATTTGCACAACTATCAGCTCAGTTTCAGGGAACAATTTTAACGTGTAGTATTGTTTTGTTTCCAACACAGATGGCGTTATGACAATTATGTTCGGTGCTTTGTTGTTTAAGCAAAATTTCATGATTCTTTTCACATACAATTCATCCACTTGTGGTGTATCCAATAAGAGTATATGACGACTTTGTCTGTTTTTGTATAGATTTTGCCATAATTTTCGCAATAACATGTGGTCATACTCCTCAATGTGACTCAATCGTATCATAATTAATAAATCTCGATTATAATTCTCTGTCAGTGGAAATACACTATCTTGGTTTAATAGAATAATGGAAATTCCATTATTGCCTGTACTCAGTTGTTTCAATAACACATCCATATTGAAGACATCATTAGATGGGATGCTTCCATTGTTCATATATATTATGGAGTTATAATTTTGTTCTTTCAAACTCAAGTCACAGATATATCTGAGAGTTGAACTCAATTGATTTTCAAGTATTAGTACTTGAACAAATGTTAAAAGTGCTACCATATTGTAATTGACGTTTAAATCAAAACTGACAACTCAATAGTATCCGATTGCCATTAGCCAGTACTCGTACCGTCATATAATACATGTAGCATGGTTGGTTTATGATTCACATTATATACAGATTACATATTTGGGCGTTATTAACAGTATTATAATTACGGTAATTTCGCTACGCAAAACCTAAGTTGTGTGGCTCCCAACTATGAGAAGAAAAGTGTGAGATTAATTGATAAAATATATTAAAATTTTTCAAATGTATATTTCTGCAACACAACTATACCTTGTTCAAACTCAAATGCGAATAGAAAACGATTGAGAGAAACTGGAATGTATAAGAGTTAGATTTATTTTATTGTTACCGTTTTTCAAAGTTACTGCAAGCACATAAACGATATTTTTAGACGTAAATCAAACAATTGTTCACATAAAATAATAAAATTCTAATGGTTTCATTTAAAATATGGAAATTTCTAAAAGCAGAGCAATTTTCAGAATATACAGCATATACATTAGATGCCTTATTTTCTCCACTGGCTGCAGAATATGAAAATAGGCCATTAAAAACCAAACAAAATCAAATAAAAATTGTTTTTTTTTTTGGTTTTTATATAAAAAAAAAACCATTAATCTTACCAAAAAAAAAAATTCGAACCTCGTGTACAATTAGCCGCTAAAGTGAATGGCGTACTCAGTTTTTCTATATAATTAACCCGAACGTTACCCACATTATTTAAAGTGACCATTTGGTACCTTTCTTCACGATTTTTCAAATATATTCATTAGGATTGTCCAGATAGTAGTATTTTTTCCTAAATTACATTAAGGGGTTACACCACTGTAGAATTTTCAAAAAATGGAAAAACAATTTTTATCTTAAATAGTCATTAATAGTCTGAAAAATAATATACTAAAGGATGGAAGGCAGGAAAAATGTCTAAGTGTCTGAATTTCGAGTTTTGCCGCAAGACGTCTGAGGTATTCTCCGAGCACCTTTAAACTTTAAACGCGTTTTTCTCGAAACCACTTTTTTTGAGCTGGCCAGAAACATAACTCGAACAAATCTTAACCGATTGATTTGAAAATTTTTACAATATTTACATTTGAAATCGTTTTCTTCAGCGATGTACGTAGGGGTTTCTTGAAATTGTGCATATTTTTTTATTTATAAACAATTTTTTGACAATTTTTTAGGTGAAATTTCGAACTTTTTCTTCAAAGAGTCGCAATTTTACGAAAAATCAATTAATCCAAAAACCCCTACGTACTTCTCTTGCTATTGTAATATGGAATCAAAAAATATTCGGTTTTTTGTTCCAGATCGAAAATTGCGGGCGCTAGGTTTCCGGCCGTGCATCGCGGTGAAAAAAAAAACGCATCAGCGGGGAAATGCTGCACAGCCGCCATTTTGTTTTTGAATCGCGCAACTTAATTGTTTTTTTGGACTTCAAGATTGACATTAAAAAATACTTTTTACAGAATTTGAATATCTCCTTTTGTTTGGCCTACGAAAATTCCCGAAATATGCCTTTTTTTTTGTGCTCTACAGTGGTGTAACCCCTTAACTAGAAATGTAGGTAGTATAATGTAGTAATTAATTAATAAAGCAAACACGTTTCAAATCGAATTATATTTAGTAAATTAGTTTAAAGTGAAGCCATGTTGATACAATCAGCTCACACAACAATTGAAGCCAGCTGACCATTCACAACGTCGTAGATACGTCGAATGGGTGCTTGAACAACAGGCAATGGACGGCGATTTTTCGAACAAAATTTTCTTCAGCGACGAAGCACATTTCTCACTCGGTGGGTATGTTAACAAACAGAATTGTCATTTTTGGGGTTCTGATAATCCTCAAGTAATTGAAGAGAGGCCACTACATCCACAAAAAGTCACTGCTTGGTGCGCTCTTTGGTCCGGAGGTGTGATTGGACCTTACTTCTTCGAAAACGACGATGGAACGACTGTCACCGTCAATTCGGAGCGTTATGGTCATATGATAACCGACTTTTTTTTGCCTGCTATTGAAGAAAACGACTTAGAGAATATGTGGTTTCAACAAGACGGTGCCACATGCCACACAACTCGAGCGAATATGGCTTTATTGCAACATAAATTTTCTGGCCGCGTAATTTCTCGTCGTGGCGATATCAAGTGGCCACCAAGATCATGCGATTTGACACCGCTTGACTTTTTTTTTTGTGGGGCTACGCCAAAGATCGTGTTTATGCAGATAAACCTTTAACTCTTGAGCACCTAAAAACCAACATTCGTCACGTTATGGCTGAGATACCGCCCAATATGTGTCAAAAAGTGGTCGAAAATTACCTCAAAAGAATCGATGCTTGCAACAATTCGCGTGGTGGTCATTTAAATGATGTAGTATTTCACACATAATGTCAACGTTCAAACTTTATAATAAAAAAGAAATATCATGATAAAAAATATTTTATATGTGTTTTATTTACATTTACTTTTGAAACCGCAAAATGGATAACCCTTTACAATGTAATTATCGTAATAGCAATGTTTTTTTACAACGCCCAAATGTGTAATAGTAATTTCTTTATAAACCAGCCAAGGTACTCGTAGTATATGAATGCACATACTAATGGAAATTATGTACGAATATCATTGCGCTATCAATTTTGATTTGAACTTCAATTTCAATATGGTAGCTCAAGTACTATTGTTTCAAAATCAATTGAATTCAATACTAAAATATATCTGTGACGTTACTTTGAAGGAAAAATTTCGGATTGGCGTATGATTGGTACCGATGCCCAAATAAATTCCCGGCTATCTGTTTTATGCCATCATATTCGATTACATTATTATTCTAGTGGTATTTGCGGCACTCGTTGCAACATCGTTCTCCAAGTCACTTGCATCATATTTACATGGACAAAGAGTATCCCATTTTAGCAGGTTTATAATCGATCATAACTTAGTGAATGGTATTTCGGGTCAACCATTTTTAATGGAGAGTAACTTCCCGGCATTCGCAGTGTTATTTATGTAATAATTTATTTTGTCTGTGTGATCTTCAATACGTTGCATACTTGCAAACTTTTCGTGCTGAAACACCCAGAACCTTACCAGTTCAAACATTTGACGAGCTTAAACAAACGGGTCTTCAAATTAGAATGGCGCCTGAAGTGTCCGAAATTATTTGAAAACAATTTTTTGATGAAAAGTAGATAACAAATTTTTTGAACGCACTTCTGGTCACGTTGTATAAAATTCATTCTTCTAATGGAAAGGAAATGAATGATTTACAATCGTTATTTCATACTGCTTCTAAACAAAGTTAATACCATGCTTCGCGCAATCGGTATGTCGCATACCCCTTATACACGGTAATTTTTTAAGAGCCTTCGGATTTGATTAAAAAAAAAACTACATACAATTTAGAGAAATATATGAACTCTTTATTTGAGTCGATAGAACGATCTATATAATTCATTGTTTAAAGATGAATTCATGTAAATGTTGGCCACGGCTGCGCCTCAAAAGGTTCATACGCTAGGTTCAATTGCGGCATACTATCTCCAACATATCGGCCGGTTTCTTACGAATAAATTATTCAATATTGGCTTCCAGTGCGTCAGCCGATGCGGACTTGTCGCTATAGACGTATATGTCCGTATATATGGAATGTTTACGTATCCATTCAACCAGAAATGAGCTTTGTCACTGAACACAATTTTCAGATCAAAAAAGTGTATCTTCATTCAACTTTGCTGGCGACCATTCACCAAAAGTTAGCCGTTGTGGTAGGTCGTGTGACTTCAATTCTTGTTCCAGCTGTATTTTAAAAGGTTTTACACCTAAATCCTTCCGCAAACTTTTCCACGTAGTGGATAAGTCGATTCATGGTTAAATTACTGACCAAACTGAACACGTAGATATATATGGTTTGACAGATTGTCAACATTGTCAAACTATGTTGCCATGAGCCATGCTGACTTTTTGTTTCCACAAATTGATCAGCTAAACATCGACGACATTTAGTTTCAACAATATTGGACTTAATGTCATACAGCGCTCCCGGCTACCAGTCCGGAGCCGAATGGGGCTGAAACTGGTAGTAGCTTCGGCTGCGAAGTCTTACCAAAAGACTTTAAATTTGGTACCACGGGTGATCAGGTTGGAATCCCTCCATCTAAAACCTCCAAGAAGAGGTTTTAGATGGGCCTCGATCCAAACCAAGGAGGGTAGTACGTCCATTCAACGTGCCCCAATTGGTACCGTAGGATACTGGAGGTTGGACTCAGATTTTCCACTCCTACGGAGCGCCTATCAACGCTTCAAAGTGATACACACGCTTTGGGCGTCCTGAGATGAGACCATAACTGGCAGGTGTTCACGATCAACACAGCGACATTTCATGTCATACAGTGCGTGCGATAATCAAGTTATTGCAAAATCAATTTGGTGGCAATTTTATTTCCAGAGGAGGCCCTCTTAATTGGCCTCCTCGATCGTGCGATTTAATGCGTCTTGACAGCTTATGCCGACAAACCAGTAACTCTTGAAGCTATTCAAGCCAACATTGACGAAATACGGCCAGATTTATTTGAAAATAAATTGGATTGATCGAATGGAGCATGTAACTCGTAGCAGTGGCATATGCCCGAAATCATATTTAAAACGTAAATGACATGAAATTAACAGATTGAAATAAAAAAAAATTTACTCCCCTAATATTTCTTTCTTTTATTTTGGTTCGCAATTCTCAAACTCTTAAAAAACACTCATAATTTATATAAAGTTTGGAAGACGATGAAGCATCCGCGAAATAAAATTTTACAAGGCAAATTTGATTGTCAAATGGATAGAGACGACCTCACTTTTTTATACTGTACTTCAATAGGAATAAGCAGCATCGTTGTGGTTTTCCTCTCTTCATTTCCTAGAAGATTACCAAATGTACTTGACGAAAATGCTGTTCGCAAAGCTTATGCATCGTACTAAAAAATGTGACTAAAGTGTAGAAGAGTATTTCTATGACGTCGTGACTGTAGTCCAAAATTGGAGCTTCAGCGATAAATGTGCGAAAAATTTTATCGTCTCCGGTCTAGGAGAAAAAGAGTTCATTATTGCGATAACAGGCTCGATTTCGAATGCAAATCGTTGCAAAAAATTTTATCGTAAATAAAAGCAAAACCACATAATTGAGCAACAAAAGAATCCTTCTAATTTTTAACAAACACCGATTACACAATTCGCATTTGTTATAAATCACCACGTCGTATGTACGAAAAGAACAATCATTACAATTCATTTAAGTGTCCTGATAGTAGGATGTGTTTCTACTCTCGCCAAATCGGTCATATTGTCCGTCATTGTAAACAACCGCGTCAACCTGTTCTAGTAAATATTTTAATATATCCACCAAAAATGACGTCGTTTAAATGTTGCTAACGGACTGACTCCAAATGCGAGGATTCATGATAATATCGAGCCCGAACTTCAAAAAGAAAGACGTTTTTAGGTTTATTTAAAATGTATCATAAGCCCGGTTGAATACAAGTTAAAGAATCGTCTTTAACTTCATTTAGCTTAATTTATAGGCAAAAATAAAATGGAGAAGTCTAATACTTCTAATAAACTCGTGACTTTGAAAATATATTTATTAGTTTTTTTTTATAGCCGATTCCAGTTCCAAATTTTAAATTAGAATTAGAAAAAATTTAAACAAGCCCACACCACTAAGTACATACATAAATGTATATATCTTCCTCATCTGTAAGATATTAGTTTTGAACACTTGGAGGAATGTTGTTCTTAATACAAAGAGCTTTCAGATAATTGAATTTATATAAAGTAGTGCTCAACTCTTTTTTTTATGGAAGAGTAGGTTTCACTATTTTTTGGAAATACCCATACAAGGGTATTTTTTATTTTTTTGATTTTTATATCCCCCATTCGAACACAAGTTTCCTCTTCAATTATTATTATTAGTAATAGTAGACTAAAAGAACTCTGTCACAAATGCCCGAAAAGTGATGTCGCAAGAGTTCTGCTGTTCGGAACCGGCTAAAATAAGTAGGTCCCTTTTAATACTGTCCAGAATTTAACACGCACAACAGTAAAGGACGAGAAGCTCGGCCAAAGAGATCTTTGGGTCTTATAAGTTCTACATATTTATTTTATAGTTGGCTTGCTATTTGTGTCACTGTAGACAGATTTCGCAAACATGAAACCAGTTAGTTGTAGGTGCCGTAGCTCAGTGTTTATTGTGTTTGCCTTCTAATCTGTAGGTCGTGGTTCAATCCCCGGCTCATGCATAACAAATTTAATATCGAAAAGATTTTTCTTTCGAACTGTACCCACCTGTCGGCAAGCAAATGGCAATTCTTCCGACAGTAACAACTTGCCATGAAAAAGCTTCTAAAAGAACTCTGTGACAAAGGCCAGAAAAAGTGATGTCGCAAGAGTTCTGCCGTTCGGAACCGGCTAAAATAAGTAGGTCCCTTCTAATACTGTCCAAAATTTAACACGCACAACAGTAATGGAAGAGAAGCTCGGTCAATGAGCCCTTTGGGGTTTTAAGTGCCACAGCTGGAAACCAGTTATAAAAAAATCTTATAAATATATGGAGTTATTTTAATTACCGCACACAAACTCTTGTAAAATATTAGGATAAAATTCATAAATAAACAGCGTGATTCATGTTAGAAAATATGATAGTATTCGAGTTGTCTAATGGAAAAGTGTGCTATTAGCGTTGAATGAAAGCGCCCAGCAGCTTCAAATTTCTGAATGTTTTTTCCCGGAGCCTGGGCTTGATGATGTCCCAACTATGTTCAATTTCATTGCAGTTTGGTGACTGCGGCGGCCAAATCATTTAATGAATCTCATATCGCTCTTTCCATGCGCTGAACAAACAGCTTTTGTGTTTTGGATCATTGTCATCCAATAGAATCGCGGTTTCCAGTGTCGTAAAAGGGATAGATAAAGTGGAAAAACGTTGGATGAAGTGTATCGAGCTAAAAGTAGACTATATTGAAAATAAGGTCGAATTTTGTTAAAAAGTTAACTTTTTGTTTCATTTTTCACTGACTTATTATTGTTGTAATATTGATTTTAAGCTTAATTGATGGTATAAATAGAGTACTACTGTATGTATGAATGTAGTGTATGTGTGTAAGTATGTCTGCATGAACCATATACTTAGGTGACCATATGACATGACACTTCCTTTAACGTTCGTTCAAATATTATCACTTGGCATTCAATCGAGTTCAGTGCTTGTATATATTTGCGACGTGAGTTTAAATGATCAAAATTATAACTCCATAATATACATGAGCAATGGGAGCATCTCTTCGAATAATGGATTCAACACCGATTTTCTACTAAAACAACTGAGTGGAAGAAATAACGGAAGCCCTCTTTTACTATTGAATCAAGAGAGCGTATTTCCACTGTCAGAAAACTATAATCGCGATTTGTTAGTTATCGTCAGATTGACCCACGATGAAAATAATGACAAGAAGTTATTGCAGAAATTATGGGAAAATGTATATAAAAATAGACCAAGTCGTCATATACTTTTATTGGATACACCACACGTGGATGAATTGTATGTGGAAATGATCATGAAATTTTGCTCAGACAACAAAGCAATGAACATAATTTTAATAGTGGTGTCTGTGTTGGAAACAAAACAATACTACACGCTAAAACTATTTCCAATAACCAAGTTGAGAGTTGCTCACATCATTGC
This sequence comes from Megamerina dolium, assembly GCA_963854835.1. Lineage (NCBI taxonomy): Eukaryota > Metazoa > Arthropoda > Insecta > Diptera > Megamerinidae > Megamerina > Megamerina dolium. The sequence continues at coordinate 69,395,627 of OY978526.1, forward strand.
AAATCAATCTTCAATATTTCCTGATCACACACGTAATATGTATGGCCATCCACTTAAAGTTAGAGTGGAAGATTTGCCACCGCGTGCTTTCATAATAAAAGAATCGAACAACACTATTTTAATAAGTGGCTTTGTTGCAAACCTCATGTTGGAGTATGCTCGAAAACATAATGCTACACTAACATATCCTAGACGAGAACTGATAAACAATACTTTGTCGAAAGAACATCTTGCCAAGATGATCGAAAATGGCACCTTTGATAATACAGTGGCAACATTCTTTATCACAAGCACGAACAATCTGAGTTTCAGTAACACAATTTATATTTCCGATTGGTGTATGATGGTACCAATGCCGAAAGAAATTCCCGGCTATCTGTTTTATGGCATCATATTCGACTACATTACCATTCTGTTGATATTTGCAGCACTTGTTGCAGCATCGTTTTCCAAGTCACTTGCATTATATCTATGTGAACAAAGAGCATCTCATTTTGGTAGGTTTATAATTGATCATAACTTAGTGAATGGTTTTTTGGGTCAACCATTTGTGATGGAGAGTAACTTTCCTGGCATTCGTAGCGTCATTTATGTAATAATTTGCTTTGCCGGTGTGATCTTCAATACATCGTATGTTGCGTACCCGCAAACTTTTTATACAGAAGCGCCCAGGACCTTATTGGTACAAACATTTAGTGATTTTGAAAAAAATAGGTCTGCAAATTATAACGGCACCTGGAGAACATGAATTTGTAAAAAATTATGTCGAAAATGTATTCCTGGGTCATATCATTGTAGCGGAGTCATTTGATAAATTTTTTCAATTGCGCGATTCTTTCGATGCACGCTATGCATATCCGGTGGCAGGACCCCCATGGAGTTATTATGAGAGTGTACAGCAATTTTATCGCAAACGTTTCGCGTATTTCGTTTAACAAATTGTTGTGTTGGGAAAAATATGCCAGTGTTATTGCCGTTTGAAACGAATTCTATGTACCTATCATCGATGAATATACTATTCGGTCAAGCCATTCAATCGGGATTAATGACACATTGGATTCGTCGCGCATTTTTGGAACTTGTTAAATTAGGACGCTCGAATATAGTAGATAGAAGTGAAATTACTAAATTTACCCCTCTTAATGTTACAGATATATCTTTGGTATTGAAGTGCTATGGCATTGCTGTAGTTTTATCGATTTGCGCTTTCGCATTTGAGCTATTTGGGCGTTATCGTTCTGTATATACATAAATTTGATTGAATTGACTAACATAGCATTTTTATTCGTACTGCAAACAATATTTTATAGCCTTCACCGAACAAATATGGAATGGAATTTTGCAAGTGGTAGTGAAATTGGCACATAGATTCGGATGAAGATGAATGCCGGATGGAAAACAGTTTAACAATTTACGAGTTATAGACATGAAAATGGTTATAAATTTTTGACGGAGAAAATTAACTGATTTAACGGATTAAATAAATTCGATATTTTTACAATTTTAATTATGTTATTGTATAATCTAATAACGCGAAAGAAAAATACAAAGGAAAAAAAATGCGCGCACTGTCCGTGTTGTTCGAGAAAAATCGTGTAAGTACGAAAAAAAGAACAAATAACCGAATGTATTGCTGAACATCTATCAAAAACAGGGATGCAACTCGCCTTCTATAAAGGTGGCACAAAATCCACCAGACAGTGCGCGCGACGTAATTTTCTGGCGTAGACAAAGTAAAGCTTAAAGTAAAGCTACTCAATAAGAAATCCTACAATAATCTATGTAATTCAACAAAATTATACTTCGAAAAAGGCAATAAAGAGTTTTGCGTGTAATGATTGAAATGGAGTACTTAAGGTCTTTGCTGTAGACATCCCTACATCTACTTTCTAGCCTGCAATTTTTACTATTATTAATTTGTTAAAAAAATTGTTGCGTTAAATCAGTGACTTTAGAATACAGAGATATCCCATTGTGAATGGACAGCGTTATAACAGCAAATATAATATTAGGGGCGCGATTAAACGATTTTTGCTAAAAATCAAATCACACGTAAGAAATACTAAAATTCGCCATAGTTTATTTTTGATCGAAACCTGACGTTTGAGTAACGACCAACTTCTTGTTAAATTTGCTCATTACTCTCTACTCAGTTTTTGGGCTTACTTTTAGCTCCTCAACACTGAGAATGGAATTCTGTACTTGCAATTCGCTTGCCATTTTTAATTTAATAACCTTACAGAAATTAACTTTAAAACCTTCTACGAATAAATTTTTCAGATTACTTAATTTGAAAAAAAACGTTGGATGAAATGTATGTAACAATATGTTCAAACGCATTCTAGGATAAAATGAGCGATTGACGACCGTTATTTCTATTGCTCCTATACAAAGTTACTACCGTGCTCAATCATACCATGCACCATAATCAATAATATCGGTATACTGTATACCCTTTATAAATGATTATGAAACAGTCATATTTGTCATAGCAACAATTAAGTATTTTAGTAGTGAAAGATTTGCTAAATGAGCTTAATATTTCGTGTTTATATTCTATAATTTGTTTTTGTTATATACATATGTTAACATACTCGCATTCCTGCATATAAACATGTGTGAGTATTCTCACACTATACAATGAAGTACACATATACAATATGGTCTGTATATCATAACGTGAAGGGATCTACTCTGGAATGCACTACAACGTGAAAAACGCAATGTCAGTAATATAATCCCACTGTTAAGTATCAGGTCATAAGTCCATAAGTTCGTGCGTTGTTTTTTCAATAGTTTCACAGTAACCGCTTTTTGCGTACAAAAAGTGATTCGTGGGAGATAGAGGAACTATTTTGATTTTCTCTGATGTATTGTGCATTCAACAAGGGATTTTAATCGCAGATGTACGCGTACGCGTTGTTAAAAAATTAAATGGAATCTTCGAACTAGTATGAAGCATATTTTGTAAACAACTGCTGATACATAAATAAACGCATCTCATGGGGAGAATACCGTGAGTGTAAGGACTGCTCAAAAGTGGTTTTCCAAATTTCGAAGTGACGATTGTGACGTTGAGGATGTCCCACGCTCTGGTCATCCTGAGGTCTTTTACTCCGACGTCTTGCTGGAACTCGTGGAAACTGATCCAAATTTGACAGTCGATATTATGGCTGGAAAATTAAATTCATCACATGGAACAATTTACAGGCACCTGGTACAATTAAGCAAGGTTCCAAAGCTGGGAAAATGGGTTCCACATAAACTTTCCATCGCAAAACTTCAACAGAGAGTGAATGTGTGTTCCCAGCTTGAAAATGAGAGTTTTTGAACCGTTTTGTCATTGGGGACGAAAAATAGGTCCTTTACAATAATTCTGTTAGCAAACGCCCGTGGTTCGATAAAGATGAAACATCAGAACCAAAACCCATAGATGGCCTCTTGTTGGTGGGATATGCCCGGTATCATTTATTTTGATCTGCTGGAGCCAAACCAGACGATTATTGTTGCCATCAACTATCCAAGCCGAATGAAGCACTTGAAAAAAATCGTTCTTTAGTCAACAGACGCAAAGTTTTGTTTCACCACGACAAAACAGACCTTAGGACAAACAATTTTTTGAGCAGGGAATTAAAAATTTGCCTAAATGTTGGGAAAGTATTGTAAATAATGCAGGAAAAACTATTATTGATTAATAAATATTGAAAACTTCTTTTTTATTTATTTTAAAACCACCTAAGAAAAACGCACGAACTTATGGACTGACCGGTACATAGAATGTGTAAAATTAGTCTTAAGCGATTCATAGAACTAAACATCACCAAAATACAAGGAGTGTGTTAAATTATCTTTGTGGGAAGAAGTGACGAAGCCAATGGCCGGCTCTCAACACTCATTTTTTAGCTCTCTTATATATTTTTTCCAAACAAATAACAGTCGATGTGTTGACAGCTCTATATACACATTGAGGCGTATATGTTGTACATTTTTATTATTATAACTTTTGTTTTGTTTTTTTAACTTTGACACTACTGCTACAATGTATTACGTATTCATTAATTTCTGCTTAATTATAAAATAATAGTGCATTTATCTATATAGGATTTCGCCATACATTTTGTGAGATTTGAAATATTGGATTTCGGCCAAGTCTGCACAACCTCACCAACAAATACAGCTAATATACGATGGAACATTTTGAAATGAAATTCTAATTGGCTTCTATTTCAGAAAAGAAAGGAAGTTGTTTGGCCCCAATCGTGGCTCAACATCTAGATGGGGCTTATATAACGTAGTAAATGAAATTTTGGGCAATTTTAAAATTAATAATGTTGGCGGGGGAGAGCATTTTTCAAAGTAAGAATACATTTGCTTCCAAGAATATAATTTAATATCAACTCTTTATTTTCATACATATTTCATTTACCTGCCTGTGAGATATTGACAGGTGGCATTTCTTATGGTTTCAGCTGTTTCCTGTCGGATAAACGGCACAAACATTATCCTGATTGTTCCCGGTTTGAGATTTCACTTTGCTGTAGCCAATGAGTGTTAATTACGAAATCCTAATCTTTTGAAGCCATTAACATTTTCTTCAATTAGCATTTGAGGCGGAGAATAAGAATTGTGGTAGACTTACACCTTTGTTTTACTAACACCGAATAAGTTTGCAACACTGCGGTATTCAGCTAAAGATCCCAAAGCCACCCTTTTTTCAATGGAATGCATTTTCTGAAGTTGCTGTACACCCTACGAATATGTTGGAACTTCTGCCACAAAAAATCAAAATTTAAAGGTCTTATTCTAAAATTTTCTTTAAAAAAATCGTCATTGATCACCAGAACTTCTTCTCCTAAGAAACGGTTTCTTATTGCGTAGTTTTTTATAACAATAACTTCCAACACTTCAAATTCATTTTGCATTTGTAGTTAAGTAACAAATATTTTTTTAAATATTCTTTTGCCATTTCCAAAATTTTCAATAAGATTGCATTTAAATTGGTTGAAAACTATATTGTTTGTTCACGTTTTTGGAAGAAAAGTCAATAAAACCTCGATTTGAGCCAGTGTAAACACTTCAACGAGATTTCATGATCACGAGCACTATTATAAGTGAATTTATTCTACTCGCTTAATTTAATTATGCAGGGAAGGATTACGTAGGAAAGCATTCAGTGACCGTTAATCCTGGCTTGACCACCATTTGCGCCGGCGCACCGAGATTCGACCAGATCGTTTTCGCTTGACGTTGTCGTAAGTGACCCACTATTCATCACCAGTAACCATCCGCTTCAGAAATGGATCGATTTTGTTGCCATTCAGCTGCGATTCGCAGATGGAAACTCGGTCCATGAGGTTTTTTACGTTAACTCGTGTGGCACCCATATATCGAGCTTCTTTTGTATCCGGCCTTATTTAAATGGTTCCAAACGGTTTTTTGTGCAATATTTAGCTCCTGGGCAATAGAAACAGTACTTACATGACGGTCAGACTCGACGATTGCCATTCTTTTATCGATATTTTCGACAATCGGCCTTCCAGAGCGTGGTGCATCTTTGGCATCAAAATTACCGGAACGGAATCGACGAAACCAAAATTGCACGTGATTGGCTGTTACAGAATCAGGACCATTAACACTATTCACATTTTCAGCCATCTGGCTTGCGTTACTGCTACAGAATTCATTATAACTAACTTCACCTTCAAATGAATTTATGGATCGGTGCATTAAGGTTATCCGCTCATAATTTAGTGAAAGGTTTCTTGGATCAACCATTTGCGATGGAGAGTAACTTTGCTGGCATTCGTAGGATCATTTATGTAATAATTTGGTCGCCGGTGTAATTTGCAATACATCGTATGTAGCATACCTTTTAACTTTTTATACAGAAGTGTCCAGGGCATTATCAGTGGAAATTTCTAATGATTTAAAAAATTGTATGAAATTGTATTGTAGTATTTCAATTTCATTGTTTTTGCAATAATTTGTGATAAAACGATTATGTAAGCATATGTAATGTCTGTGAACTACCTTAAATCTGTAGTGCTGAAGTCAACGAGTCCAGATCAAGCAGAGCTCCGTCAATCAAACGGATCCCAATCAATGGAAGTTATATCAGTGTTTCTTTGTTTAAAGAGGGCACCTACATGCTTAGAAATGTTCCATGGGCGTAGAGCCTTAACAGCCGTTTGACTATCCAAGAGGATAGTGATCACTGCACCTTCTATACTTTTGACAAGGATTATTTCTGCACAAGTTGGAATTGCAAGATTCTCAACCAACTGAGACTAGCCGTATTTATGACAAAGGATGCATGGATGCTCTCATTCCTGTTTTGTTGGAAATATGACTCGGACCTTTCTACGAAACCGAATATCCCTAGTCATTCGATCTGTTACTGTGCAAATCTGACATCTTTGAGTAACTTTCTGCGGCATAATTCAGATGAAGGAATCTGAATATGGAAGAAGCGCAATGAAATAAAGCTAACCACTTCTATTGTTGGTGTTGGGCAATTACGCGTCTGTTCTATAATCGAGGCGCATGCGAGCCCTTGTAGTTTGCTAAATTTTGCAATGGTCATGATTTGGATAATTATTTTTAACAAGTGAAAAATTGCTAGTATTGAACATAATCAGTATCTTAAGTGTATGTAGCATTAAGTACTATGTCGGCCGCTTTGTTATTGTTGTTTTTGTGTGTGTTTTTTTTTTATTTTGCGTCGTATGTTACAATACGTTCGAGAATTCAAAAATAGGATTCTTCTGATTTTCGTTCAGTTTATGCGGCATTCAATCGTCGAGTTTCTTTGACTTTTCTATGTGATTCAAATGATAAGAATCCGCCGGCGAACAGTTTTATGTGGACAACAGGACATCACCTACACCTGCCTACATCTGCTCGAAATTTTCAACTGGATTAAGGGCTTAATGGAAACTCAGCTTTTTAATGGTATAGAAAATATTTTACTAATAAAAATGTAATTAAATAATAGCATTTACAAAATGTTCACTCATTTCGCACAACCTAATATCATATTATAAACATATCTATGTACCTGCTATATGTAAATAAACATGTATCAGCATGTCATATAGTAAATAATACAAATTCCAAATATACAATTATAAAACAGTTAGTAATTAAGAATTCATTGAGTAAAAAAGAAGCACCACACATATTTTTGTAGTTTCACGATAGCAGTCATCAGGAGAATGTTATTGAATTTCGTTCAGGCATTATTGCTAGAAACTCAATTAAGTTCAGTGATAAGAGATGTGTGTGAGATTTGTTCAAAGGAGCAAAATTACAGCTCCATACTGTACTATGTGGGCAGTAATATGATCAGCAATAGTTCGTCTGGATTTAATGCGGACAAACTACTGAGGGAACTAAACGAAAAAAATGAAATTCCAATTTTCATCCTCAATGAACAATCGCAATTTTCGATTCGAGACAAATATAATCGAAATTTAATCGTTATTGTAAGATTAACCGGCGTTAATGATTATCAATTGTTGCAGAATTTATGGAAGAATTTATATGGAAACAGGCAAAGTCGACATATTATGTTGCTGGATGGACCATTAAAAACGAATAAAATGTATGTGGAGAAAATTCTCAAGTATTGTGCGAAGAACCAAGCTATGCATGTTGTCATTATTGTATCGACTGTTTGTGAAACGAGTCTCTACTATACACTGACAATATTTCCAACAATGAAGCTGAGAGTTGAGCATATCGATAGAAATTTGACTGGAGGAGCTCGGTTCTTTCCTAAGCACACACACAACATGCTTGGTTATCCAATTAAGGTTCAAGTGGATGAAGTTGCACCCAGGGCTTATACCTATAATGATTCTAGTGGAAATATGGGGTTGAGTGGTTATACTGGAAGTTTTTTTGCGGAATATGCTCGCATTCACAATGCCACATTAAGTTATCCTCTAAGGGAAATACTCGGTCCGGTAATAGCGCAAACTGACACAAAGAAAATGATTCAAAATGGAACATTTGATACAGCTGCGTCAACCACATATATTGCGGCAGGCCTGAATATGAGCTACACCAACACATACGAGACCATGGATTGGTGTGTTATGGTGCCGATGCCAAAAGCAATTCCCAATCATCTATTCTACGTAATTATATTCGATTGCATTACAATCATGTTAATGCTGCTCGCAGTGATAGCAGCATCATTTGCGTTGGCGTTGGCATTATCTTTACGAGGACGAAATGTTCGATATATTGATTTTGTGATGGATCTCAAACTTTTGTACGGACTGTTGGGTCAATCGTTTACAATTGAACGTAATTTTGGTAGTTGCCACAACATTATCTATTTGATCATATGGTTTTCGGGCATTATTTTCAATACATCGTACGTGGCACATTTACAAAGCTACACTACGCACTCACCCACAGAACCGAAAATACGAACTTTACAAGATATTAAACGATCATCGTTGAAAATACTCATGTACGAAGAGGAGAAGCAGAGAGCATTAAATTACACCGTCGGGCAGGAATTTGTTGATCTTGTTTCAATAATTGAATCATTTATTGATTTCTTTAACATACGCGATTCACTCGATACACGCTACGCCTATCCGGTGCCATCAACCAAATGGATGTTCTATGAGGAGGTACAACAATTTTTTCGCAAACCATTATTTCACTTATCGAATTATTGTATCGGAAAAAATATACCATTGTTCATTGTACTTGAAGAGAATTCCATATTTCTGCCATCGATGAATAGTTTAATTTCACAAATCAGAGAGGCGGGTCTAATAGACTACTGGACGAGTCGTACGTTTATCGAACTCGTTAAGCTGGGACGTGTTCAAATAAGCGATTTAAGTGAGAGCGAAGAGTTTAGGCCATTAAATGTAATGGACTTACATTTAATATTCATATGTTTTAGCTTGGCAATTTTTATATCCTTTTGGTATTTTTTTTTCGAACTATATTGGTTTAATCGATGTAAACATGCCCATAATGAAATGAACTGAGAATCAAACAAAAAGTATACCAAGTGAAACAAAAGCGAGTTAAAGGAAAATATTTTGAGAAGCATTAATTTCAATAGTATTTATTGATCTCTTAAGCTTAAGCTCTTTTTCTTTATCACCAGGCTCTTTCATGCATTTTTAAAATAATGCTTCATGATAAAAAAAAAAAGTTTTTTTTTATTTTACGCAAAACAATTTAATCCTTCAATAATAATAACCGTCGAAGGGAGCGGTCCCACCCATCCTAATAATGGCATGCAAATACATCTCGTTAAGCCACTATATCGCCTCTTGTAGTGTGACTCACAATGACTCATAAAATAATATATGTTATTCAAATAATCAATTTCTGTTTGTTTTATTATATACATTACCATTTTTTAAATACTCAATCAAGTTAAAACGTAAATGCACTTTCATTGATCAATTATGTATGTATATATGTATACATACATACATATATATATATATATATATATATATATATATATATATATATATATATATATATATATATATATATATATACATATATATATATATATATATATATATATATATATATATATATATTTATTTATTTATTATTATTATACAGGTTATTTTTTTTTGCACTGCAACCAAAAAGATCTTTTGTGCGCCTATTGCCCAACTAGAACAATTCTAGACTATTTATAAATCTTCTAATTGCTGTGGGTTTAATTTTACCTATGTGGTTTGGAATCAAGATTCCAATGCCACGACTGGGCAATTGCATAGAATATGTTCCGATGTTTCCTGCTCCTCATGACATAGTCGACAGGTATCGTTTTCTACCACACCTATTTTTACATATGGTAGTTAAGTCCACAGTGCCCAGTAGGCAACTCTGTGTAGAGTTTTATGTCATTTCTGCTGAGGTTAAGAACAGCATCCACCCTAACATGTGTGGGATCAATACGTTCCTTCGACTGCTACATGCCCGTTTGGGCTCTCCAGTAGTCGAGAAGATCACGTTTATCCCTCTCACATATCAGGTTGTTTATGAAACTGCCATTTCGTGTCACGTCACCCATATTAGGGTAACAGGATTTTTTGCTGCCAGGGCGTTGAGAAGTTTGAAACATTGCCAAACCAGCTGTGACTGAAACGAGAATTTTGCCAGGGATTTTAGAGCCGCCTGACTGGCCGACAGGATGCATATTTTGGTACCACGGGTGCCCCTGCGTATGCATTCTATCGCACATACCTCTAAGGCATGGACCTCCGCCTGAAAGACGTAAATTGTTTTCCCATATATGTATATAATATATATACATATATATATATATATATATATATATATATATATATATATATATATATATATATATATATATATATATATATATATATATATATATATTCAAATAATCAATTTCTGTTTTTTATGATATATTACCATTTAAATACTCAATCAAGCTAAAACGTAAAAACGTAAATGCACTTTTATTGATCTATTATATAAAAGGTGCGACAATTATGTATTAAGACTGCCACTAGAAAACACAATTAAAACACGATATCTGCTAATTTTTCGGTATATTTATTCGAAATATTCTCCTCCTGATTCAATACACTTGTTACATCGATTTAATAGTGATTCAAACGCATGTTCCAGATTATTTTTCGGAATTGCCTCCAGTGCCCTCGTTGAAGCCCGTTGTATGGTTTGAATGTAAAAAAAAAAGCATGCTATCAACTTCAATTTCAGTTTTAGGAACAAAAAGAAGTCGCACGGTGCCAAAACAGATGAATATGGTCTGAAAACACAGACCTGATTCCGAGCCAAAAATTGACTAACAATGAGTGCTGTGTGACTCGGTGCATTATCGTGCAACAGAGACCAAATTTTCAGATCTCGGTATCTGGTCGAACACGACGGATTCTGATCATCAAACGCTTCAAAACTTCGTGGTAACTTGCGGAAGTAACTGTTTGACCAGTTGGAACAAATTCTTTGTGGATAACTCCTTTGCTGTCGAAGAATGTGATGAGCATAGTTTAGATTTTTGATGGAACTTTTCGTCTTTTTTTGGCTTGTGGTGAGTTTTTTGATTTCCATTCTGCACTTTGACGGTTGGTTTCTGGATCGTATTGGAAACACATTGAAATTGGCCTTCCTATTCCCCTGCCATCCACAAACCGTTTATGCCATATAAAAATATTTTATCTTGATAAACAAGCATCACCATACGCTTGCTGCATCATTCCGAATGTTTCTGATGCGCTTTTACAATTTTTTGCTTGGAATTTAATGACCGCTCTTTGCCCCATGTTGAAATACCAACATCAAACGAACACGTGTTTGGTAAAATGAATGTCAATAAACATTAAATGTCAACCAAATGCCATGGTGGATGAGGAAGGTTGAAGCTTCAAAACGCATGTGCTCAGACATAGATGGCGCATTTGGTTGCTGAGATATGGTTCGAGTTTTAATACATCACATATATACATATTACCATTTTTTTAAATACTCAGTCAAGTTAAAACGTAATTGCACCCTTATTGCTCATATATATATATATATATATATACATATATATATATATATACATATATATATATATATATATATATATATATATATATATATATATATATATATATATATATATATATACATATATATATATATATATATATATATATATATACATATATATATAGATATCTATAAATATATATATCTACCTATATATATATTTATATATATATATATATATATATATATATAAATATATCTATATATATATAGTTATATATATGTATATATATATATACATATATATATATATATATATATATATATATATATATATATATTTATATAAATATATATATTTATATATAGATATATATACACATATATATATATCTATATATATATCTAGGGTGGGTGCCGTAGCTCAGTGTTTAGCGTGTTCGCCTTCTGATCTGTTGGTCGGTGGTTCAATCCCCGGCTGATGCATAACAAATTTAATATCGATAAGATTTTTCTTTCGAACGGTACCCACCTGTCGGCAAGCAATTGGCAATTCTTCCGACAGTAACAACTTGCCATGAAAAAGCTTCTTAAAGAACTCTGTGACAAAGCTCAGAAAAAGTGATGTCACAAGTGTTCTGCCGTTCGGAACCGGCTAAAATAAGTAGGTCCCTTCTAATATTGTCCAAAATTTAAGACGCACAACAGTAATGGAAGAGAAGCTCGGCCAATGAGCCCTTTGGGGCTTTATGTGGCCACATATTTATTTATTTTTATATATATCTACATATATATATATATATATATATATATATATATATATATTTATATACATATATATATATATATATATATATATATATATATATATATACTTACTTATGTGGCCATAACAACCGAATATCGATTTAGGCCGAAAATAACATGCTTCGCCAGCCATCTCTGTTCTTCGCTAGCTGGCGCCAGTTAGAAATTCCAAGCGCCGTCAGGTTCTCCAATACTTGGTCTTTCCACCGGAGGTTTGGTCTTCCTCTTTTGCGTCGTCCTCCAGCGGGTTCCGAATATAACACCTTCTTAGCTGGAGCGTGTTCTTCCATTCGCTCGACATGACCTAGCCAGCGCAGCCGCTGGATTTTGATGCGCTTTACTATGTCAATATCGGCATACAGCTCGTACAGCTCATCGTTGTACCTTATTCGGTACTCGCCACCAACGCAAATAGGTCCAAAGATCTTGCGTAGGACTTTTCTCTCGAAAACTCCAAGTATTCGCTCATCCGAGGTGGAAATTGTCCAGGCTTCAGCGCCATATGTTAGGACAGGTATGATGAGAGACTTGTAGAGTGTAGTTTTCGTTCTTCGAGAGAGGGCTCGACTTCTCAATTGCTTACCCAGCCCAAAGTAACACCTGTTAGCAAGAGTTATCCTACGCATGATCTCCAAGCTGACGTCATTACTGCTGTTAATGCTGGTTCCAAGATGGACAAAGTCCCTTACTACTTCAAAAGCGTAGTTGTCAACAGTGACGTGCTGTCCAAGACGCCGGGACTCTTTGTTTGTTGACACTAGATACTTCGTCTTGCCCTCGTTCACCGTGAGACCCATCCGACGCGACTCTCTTTCCAACTCTGAGAATGCTGCACTGACTGCTCGCGTGTTCATGCCGATTATGTCAATATCGTCGGCATACGCTAACAGCATGACACCTTTGTTGAAGATAGTGCCATTATGTCGTAGATCAGCAGCTCGTATTATTTTCTCCATAATAAGATTGAAGAAGTCGCACGATAACGAATCACCTTGTCTGAAACCCCGTTCGGTATTAAACGGTGCGGAGAGGTCCTTCCCAATTTTCACTGCACAACGGGAGTTATGCAGTGTCATTCTACAAAGTCGAATGAGCTTTGCAGGAATACCGAACTCAGACATTGTTGCGTAGAGGTAATCCCTTACCGGACTGTCGAAAGCGGCTTTATAATCAACAAATAGGTGGTGTGTGTCGATCTGTTTTTCTTGGGTCTTCTCCAGGATTTGGCGCAGTGTGAAAATCTGGTCGATGGTGGATTTACCAGGTCTGAAGCCACACTGATAAGGTCCAATCAGGTTGCTGAGCATAGGCTTCAATCTTTCACACAGTACGCTCGATAGAACCTTGTACGCGATGCTCAGGAGACTTATTCTACGGTAGTTGGCGCAAATTGTGGGGTCTCCTTTTTTATGTACAGGACAGAGAACACTGAGCCTCCAATCATCAGGCATGCTTTCATCCGACCATATTCTGCTTATGAGCTGGTGCATGCGGGTGAGCAGCTCATCGCCTCCGGTCTTAAACAACTCGGCAGGCAGGCCATCAGCACCTGCAGCTTTGTTGTTCTTCAGCCTTAAAATGGCCGTTTCAACCTCGTCATAGTCGGGTGGTGGAACATCAACACCATCATCTGTAATTGGGGTTATCGGGCATTCTCCTCCACTGGCGGAATTGTTCGTAGCATCGCCATTCAGTAACGTGGAGAAGTGTTCCCTCCATAGGCTCAGTACACTCTGGACATCCGTAACCAGATTCCCATTTCCATCACGACAAGAAGAGGCTCCGGAATTTAAACCTCCACTCAGGCGCTTGATCTTTTCAAAGAATTTTCGAGTCTCATTCTTGTCGGTGCACATCTCTATCTCCTCACACTCGCGTCTTTCCAACTCCCTCTTCTTGCGCCTGAAAAGACGTCTCTCTGCACTCCTTTTCTCTCTATACCGCTCCTTAACAGCTCGCGTTACGCCTGCACGCAGGGTTTTTCTGTAGGCGGCGTCTTTCTCTGCGGTAGCGTCGCGACACTCCTGATCATACCACTCATTCCTCAGAGGCCGGTAGTAACCGATTACCTCCTCGGCAGCAGTAGTCATGGAGTGGGATATATGTGTCCACCGTGCGCATGTATCATCAAGTGGGGGAGTGTTCTGCATAAGCAGATCCGATAGTCGAGTGGAAAATGCATCTGCTGTCTCTGGTGATTGCAGCTTACTGACGTCGAGCTTTCTCTGTGTGGGACTTCTCTTGTTATTTGCGACACATAGGCGTGTGCGCACCTTAGCTGCAACAAGGTAGTGATCCGAGTCGATGTTGGCACCACGGATCGATTTCACGTCCATCACACTGGAAGCATGCCTTCCGTCAATCAACACATGATCAATTTGGTTTCTTGTACGATGATCTGGAGACAGCCATGTCGCTTTGTGGATGTCGAGATGCTGGAATCTGGTACCACCAATTACCATGTTTCGTGCTGCGGCGAAGTCGATCAGCCTCATTCCGTTATCGGAGGTGTTTTGGTGGAGGCTGAATTTTCCGACAGTTGGACCAAAGGTACCTTCCTTGCCCACCCTGGCATTAAAGTCGCCAAGCACGATTTTGATATCGTGGCGGGGGCAGCGGTCATAAGCTTCTTCGAGGCGCTGAAAGAAGCTCTCCTTGGTCACATTGTCCTTCTCATCCGTCGGAGCGTGGGCACATATAAGGCTGATGTTGAAAAATTTTGCCTTGATGCGGATTGTGGCCAGCCGTTCGTTCACAGGCGTGAACTGTGAGACAAGATGTCGTAGTCTCTTGCTGACCAAAAATCCACATCCTAATTCGTGCCTTTCAGCATGGCAACTGTAGTAGATGTCACAGGACGCTCTTTTGGAGCAGCCCTGTCCTGTCCATCGCATTTCCTGGAGAGCGGTGATGTCAGCTCTGTATTTTTCGAGGACATCAACCAGCTGGATAGAGGCACCCTCCCTATAAAGGGATCGGACATTCCAGGTGCATATCCGTAAATCATTGTCCTTTTTTCGTTTGCGGGGGTCATCAACAAAAGCGGTAGTCCTTATCCGAGGCATTTTAGTTTTTTTCATTGGGGGGTTTTTTTATGTGGCGGGTCCCAAACCCAACGCACAACCTCTAACCGAGGAGATTTTCGCCATATATATATATATATATATATATATATATATATATATATATATATATATATATATATATATATATATATATATATATATATATATATATATATGTATATATATATATATATATATATATATATATATATATATATATATATATATATATATATATGTATATATATATATATATATATATATATATATATATATACAGTAATAATTTGCCAAGGAAAACTTCTAAAAACAACTCTGTGAAATAGTTCAGAAACAGTTATGTCACAAGGTTATGCCGTTCGGAACCGGCTAAAATGAGTAGGTCCCTTCTAATACTATCCAAAATTTAACACGCACAGTACTGGAAGAGAAGCTCGGATAAAGATCTCTTCGGGGTTATAAGGATTATAAGGATTTCGCGGTTTCAAAAGTATAGGGCTAGAATTCGACATCTGTCAAACTGAGTTGTTAAAACAATTTCTTTCTTTTTCAGTTCAAAGTCTGACATTTGCGAAAATGGATCGCTTAACTATCGCATAACGCATTGAAATTGTAAAAACCTACTACAAAAATGGTGATTCTGCCACAGCCACATATCGTGCTTTAAGAGGAGATTATGGTTTACATAATCGTCCAACTACGCAAGCAATTGGCAAAATTGTTAAGAAATATGAAGAGACTGGATCGGTTACAGATATTGTAAGGCCTGTGCATCATCGTTTCGCTCGTACCACCGAAAATATCGCTGCTGTAAGTGAAAGTGTTGCCGAAGACCCGAATGTGTCGATTCCTCGTCGTTCTCAGGAATTAGGACTGTCTTACGGCACATTATGGCGTATTTTGCATTTGGATCTACACCTACATCCATACAAAATCCAGCTCACACAACAACTGAAGCCAGCTGACCATTCACTACGTCGTAGATACGTCGAATGGGTGCTTGAACAACAGGCGGTGGACGGCGATTTTTCGAACAAAATTTTCTTCAGCGACGAAGCACATTTCTCACTCGGTGGGTATGTTAACAAACAAAATTGTCGTATTTGGGGTTCTGAGAATCCTCAAGTAATTGAAGAGAGGCCACTACATCCACAAAAAGTCACTGCTTGGTGCGCTCTTTGGTCCGGAGGTGTGATTGGACCTTACTTCTTCGAAAACGACGATGGAACGACTGTCACCGTCAATTCGGAGCGTTATGGTCATATGATAACCGACTTTTTTTTGCCTGCTATTGAAGAATACGACTTAGAGAATATGTGGCTTCAACAAGACGGTGCCATATGCCACACAACTCGAGCGAATATGGCTTTATTGCAAGAGAAATTTTCTGGCCGCGTAATTTCTCGTCGTGGCGATATCAAGTGGCCACCAAGATCATGTGATTTGACACCGCTTGACTTTTTTTTGTGGTACTACGCGAAAGACCGTGCTTATGCAGATAAACCTTTAACTATTGAGCACCTAAAAACCAACATTCGTCACGTTATGGCTGAGATACCGCCCAATATGTGTCAAAAAGTGGTCGAAAATTACCTCAAAAGAATCGATGCTTGCAACAATTCGCGTGGTGGTCATTTAAATGATGTAGTATTTCACATATATATATATATATATATATATATATATATATATATATATATATATATATATATATATATATATATACATATATATAGATGTATAAAAGTGCATTTACGTTTTAACTTGATTGAGTATTTAAAAAATGGTAATGTATATAATAAAACAAACAGAAATTGATTATTTGAATAACATATATTATTTTATGAGTCATTGTGAGTCACACTACAAGGGGCGATATAGTGTCCTAACGACATGTATTTGCATGCCATTATTAGGATGGGTGGGACCGCTCCCTTCGACGGTTATTATTATTGAAGGATTAAATTGTTTTGCGTAAAATAAAAAAAAACTTTTTTTTTATCATGAAACATTATTTTAAAAATGCATGAAAGAGCCTGGTGATAAAGAAAAAGAGCTTAAGCTTAAGAGATCAATAAATACTATTGAAATTAATGTTTCTCAAAATATTTTCCTTTAACTCGCTTTTGTTTCACTTGGTATACTTTTTGTTTGATTCTCAGTTCATTTCATTATGGACATGTTTACATCGATTAAACCAATATAGTTCGAAAACAAAATACCAAAAGGATATAAAAATTGCCAAGCTAAAACATATGAATATTAAATGTAAATCCATTACATTTAATGGCCTAAACTCTTCGCTCTCACTTAAATCGCTTATTTGAACACGTCCCAGCTTAACGAGTTCGATAAATTTACGACTCGTCCAGTAGTCTATTAGACCCGCCTCTCTGATTTGTGAAATTAAACTATTCATCGATGGCAGAAATATGGAATTCTCTTCAAGTACAATGAACAATGGTATATTTCGTCCGATACAATAATTCGATAAGTGAAATAATGGTTTGCGAAAAAATTGTTGTACCTCCTCATAGTACATCCATTTGGTTGATGGCACCGGAAAGGCGTAGCGTGTATCGAGTGCATCGCGTATGTTAAAGAAATCAATAAATGATTCAATTATTGAAACAAGATCAACAAATTCCTGCTCGACAGTGCAATTTAATGCTCTCTGCTTCTCCTCTTCGTACATGAGTATTTTCAACGATGATCGTTTAATATCTTGTAAAGTTCGTATTTTCGGTTCTGTGGGTGAGTGCGTAGTGTAGCTTTGTAAATGTGCGACGTACGATGTATTGAAAATAATGCCCGAAAACCATATGATCAAATAGATAATGTTGTGGCAACTACCAAAATTACGTTCAATTGTAAACGATTGACCCAACAGTCCGTACAAAAGTTTGAGATCCATCACAAAATCAATATATCGAACATTTCGTCCGCGCAAATATAATGCCAATGCCAATGCGAATGATGCTGATATCACTACGAGTAGCATCAGTAATATTGTAATGTAATCGAATATAATGGCGTAGAACAGGTGTCTGGGAAATGCCTTTGGCATTGGTACCATAACACACCAATCCATGGTCTCGTATGTATTGGTGTAGCTCATATTCAGGTCTGCCGCAATATATGTCGTTGTCGCTGCCGTATCAAATGTTTTTACGAATTGGTTCAACCATTTGTAATGGAGCAAATGGTTGAATTACTATAATGGAATGAAATGCAATGGTTCCAGATGGTCGCCATATAGATGAATACTTAACGGTGTTAAGAACTCTTTTGTATACCATTTGTATATCAATACATACGATACACGCATAAATACAACACTAGATACTAAGCCAGATGTCGTCCTCGTCTAAGTGCCATGGTCTGCAGGTTGGGGACAAAAAATAGCAACCTAGTATACCAACGCAAGATATGTAGACCTAGCGCTTGTATTACGCTTAAAGAGAACGCTAAACTATCTTTGCTGGTGCTGGATCGGGTCGAACTATTTCATGTACGACCATGAGGAATCGCTGCTGCTACCAAACAATAGATAACGTTTGATAGACGACATTAACATATCTCAAATTGAGATCCTCATAGGCAGGATGACAACTCAAATCGCACAATCTGAGGAAGTAATGATCTACGAGCATTGAATAGATGTAAGTCACTGTTTGATTATATTCTTATGAAAGGCTCCTACTTTCATAAGGAAAATCAAGCAGTAAGTTTTAAACCAAAGTCCTGCCTCTGAAGGCATCGTAGATTGTATAAAGAACTGGAGGATCTCGTTTTAGTGTCCTTTTTCTGATTAGAGATACATTCGGTTTCTTCATTGTAGATGACAAACCATCGATCTTAATCATCTTCAGGATTTCAAAGAAGTCAACATACAATATACAAAATAAATAAACAAATATAAATTCAATCTTAGGAAAGCCCAATGGGGATTTTGGAAAAGTGTTGTAGCGAAATAGATAGAATGTGTCAGAAGCATTCAGGCTTAAGAAAATTCTTTCTACCTCACCACATATTCTGGAAAAATAGAACGGAACATGGACTATAACTAATACAAAAACGCTACAGTTGCAGGTAAATGTACATTGCCTGACGGATCATGCTGAAGGGGCCGATCAGGCACCAACTCATGACTCACATCAATTTGATAACTTTTAGTCACTTCGGATGAGATACTTTTGGCGATAAACATATTGAAGCCTTATAAATCACTGGCACCGGCTAATGTAATTCCAACTCAACTACAATGGGTAGCCAAATCATTACATCATGGCTATTACAGATCTTGTATCTTGTATTTATAGCGTGTAATATTTGTAAGCTATGGAGAGTCTCAAAACGGAGACGGACTCTTACACCAATCCAAAGGATTTCAGATCAACAAGCCTGTACCCTTCCTGCTTAATACGTTAAAAAGATTAATCAAATTGGCAGTCGATGATATCAATTAGTAGTCGGATGCTGTCCTTTTCACAGAGGTGTAGTGTCAAAACTTTCTTTACGCATAAGTATTGGGTGTGTAATGTAATTAGTAACCTGCCTTTTTAGTGCCCAACATTTATTTTCAAGAATTCCGTAACAAACATATCGTTCAAAGTATTGTCCATCATAAACTATGACACTTCCCCATCTTTGTGGTAATTTATGGATTCCATAACAAAAGAACTTCGCCGGCTTGGTGGCCAAAAACGATTCGATCCAATTTTGATTCCGGTGACTAAAGCGAAGGGCGATAAAGGGCGTTCTGCATGTACCGGAACAAGTGGTAATCTGAAGGCGCCAGGTCTGGGCTATTACTCGGGTGTGGTAAAATGTCCCATCCGTTATTAGCAAGATATTTTTTTACCGGAATAGCAATGTGTGGTCGTGCATTGTCATGGTGAAAAATTACCGACTAGTGTCTGGTCGCATATTACGGCCGTTTCTCGATAATTGCTCTCTTCAACCTCATCAATTGTTATCGGTACAGCTCTCCCGTAATGGTTCGACCAGCTCTTAGTCGAGTAATGTATCCGTATCCTCGTCTTCAAATCTTCTCGGCTGTTCAGAGCGTTCTTCTTAAACTGTGTATTGGATAGAGACTTGTCGACATACATTTCCACAAGCAACCTATAACTTTCAGTCGCACTTTTCTTTGCAAAAAGTAACTTAACAAAACTACCCACAAATGCTGTTTTTTCGCTAATTCTCAAAATTTTCCATCATGAAGAAAAAGGTGACATTTCAGACAATGATGTACGACATCGCGCCTACTCGTGGCCGTTTACTAATTGACACACCCAATATATATACAAAATGAGGCATTTAAAGGATTATCCATTTTGCGGTTTCAAAAGTAAATGTAAATAAAACACATATAAAATATTTTTTATCATGATATTTCTTTTTTATTATAAAGTTTGAACGTTGACATTATGTGTGAAATACTACATCATTTAAATGACCACCACGCGAATTGTTGCAAGCATCGATTCTTTTGAGGTAATTTTCGACCACTTTTTGACACATATTGGGCGGTATCTCAGCCATAACGTGACGAATGTTGGTTTTTAGGTGCTCAATAGTTAAAGGTTTATCTGCATAAGCACGGTCTTTCGCGTAGTACCACAAAAAAAAGTCAAGCGGTGTCAAATCACATGATCTTGGTGGCCACTTGATATCGCCACGACGAGAAATTACGCGGCCAGAAAATTTCTCTTGCAATAAAGCCATATTCGCTCGAGTTGTGTGGCATATGGCACCGTCTTGTTGAAACCACATATTCTCTAAGTCGTATTCTTCAATAGCAGGCAAAAAAAAGTCGGTTATCATATGACCATAACGCTCCGAATTGACGGTGACAGTCGTTCCATCGTCGTTTTTGAAGAAGTAAGGTCCAATCACACCTCCGGACCAAAGAGCGCACCAAGCAGTGACTTTTTGTGGATGTAGTGGCCTCTCTTCAATTACTTGAGAATTCTCAGAACCCTAAATGCGACAATTTTGTTTGTTAACATACCCACCGAGTGAGAAATGTGCTTCGTCGCTGAAGAAAATTTTGTTCGAAAAATCGCCGTCCACCGCCTGTTGTTCAAGCACCCATTCGACGTATCTACGACGTTGTGAATGGTCAGCTGGTTTCAGTTGTTGTGTAAGCTGGATTTTATATGGATGTAGGTGTAGATCCAAATGCAAAATACGCCATAATGTGCCGTAAGATAGTCCTAATTCCTGAGAACGACGAGGAATCGACACATTCGGGTCTTCGGCAACACTTTCACTTACAGCAGCGATATTTTCGGTGGTACGAGCGAAACGATGATGCACAGGCCTTACAATATCTGTAACCGATCCAGTCTCTTCATATTTCTTCACAATTTTGCCAATTGCTTGCGTAGTTGGACGCTTATGTAAACCATAATCTCCTCTTAAAGCACGATATGTGGCTGTGGCAGAATCACCATTTTTGTAGTAGGTTTTTACAATTTTAATGCGTTGTGCGATAGTTAAGCGATCCATTTTCGCAAATGTCAGACTTTGAACTGAAAAAGAAAGAAATTGTTTTAAAAACTCAGAGTGACAGATGTCGAATTCTAGCCCTATACTTTTGAAACCGCGAAATGGATAACCCTTTATTATATAAAGCAATCCTGAAGCCAATCTGGACTTATGGTATTCAGTTTTGGGGCACTGCATCTCCCTCAAATATCGAAAAATTGCAGCGAATACAATCCAAGTGTCTGCGAATTATTGTAAACGCGCCTTGGTATATGAGGAACGTTAACATCCATCGAGATTTAAATGTACCCACAATTTCTGAGGAAGTTGCAATGTCTTGCAGAAGCTACATTCAAAAATTACACAGTCATCCGAATCCCCTTGCTAGGCAATTGTTGCTGAGCACGGGGCATCGCCAATTAAAAAGAAAAGACACACTGAATATGCTGTGAAATTGCTATACCTCGTGACTCAACAAATTGTGATGGAACGTTGGGAATATCACATAATTTTATTTAGTTTGTAAGATTTGATTACATATTGTTAGTTTCTAAGTAATTTTAGAAAGATCCAATAAAAAAGCTTGTTAAAAAAAAAAAAAAAAAAAAAAAAAAGTTCTTTGTACAATCTACGATGTCTTCAGAAACAAGACTTTGGTTTAAAACTTACTGCTTGATTTTTCTTGTGAAAGTAGGAACGTTTCATAAGAATATAATTAAACAGTGACATGCATCTGTTCAACGCTCGTAGATCATTACTTCCTCAGATTGTCCGATTTGAGTTGTCATCCTGCCTATGAGGGTCTCAATTTGAGATATGTTGATGTCGCCTATCAAACGTTATATATTGTTTGGCAGCAGCAGCGATTCCTCATGGTCGTGCGTGAAATAGCTCGACCCGATCCAGCACCAGCAAAGATATGTTATCAGACCATGGCTCTTAGACAAGGACGACATCTGGCTTATTAGCTTCCAAACGAAGGAATACGGTGCCCGTCATAACAATTAAGCATCCCCACTGCCTGTGCCTTCTTTGACAGTGATCTTTCCTCCATCGTCCTCAGTGTTCAAAAGTTCACTCTCTCATTACCTATGCAGAGTACCATCCAGGCTATCTGGCCGCAAATTTGATACTCTTCAGTTTCTCCTACTCTTTTTCTATTATTTCAATTCAACATTTAAATATATTAATTTGTACATTAACGTCATACTTCTCTCCTTATATATTCCAATAGTTGGGAATCGACATATGATTTCAATGCCAGTCGACTATAACACAATTTAACAATGTTATTTATAACTCCCCAATGGGTAATCATAAACGAACCATGCTGCATATATTAAATGACTGTACGAGTACATGCTAATGGAAATCGGATACCATTTAGTTCTCAGTTTTGATTTGAACGTCAATTACAAAATGGTAGCTCTTTTAACATTCCTTCAAGTACTATTACTTGAAAATCAATTGATTTCAATGATTGGATATATTTGTGACGTGAGTTTGAAAAATCAAAATTATAATTCCATCATATACATGAGCAATGCAAGTAACTCATCGAGTGATGTTTTCAATACGGATCTACTATTGAAATGACTGAGTGAAAAGAATAATGGAATCCCTATTATACTGTTAAACCAAGACAGCACATTTCCTCTGACCGAGAATTATAATCGAGATTTGTTAGCTATCATAAAATTGACTCACAATGAGGACTACGATCGTAAGTTACTGCGAAAATTATGGAAAAGTCTATTTAAAAATAGACAAAGTCGTCATATACTGTTATTGGATACACCACAAGTTGATGAACTGTATGTGGAACGCATAGTGAAATTTTGCTCAATCAACAAAGCAGCAAATCTAATTGTCATAGTGTCCACTGTGTTCGAAACAAAACAATACTACACGCTAAAACTTTTTCCAACAACTGAGCTAAGGGTTGAGCAAATTCATACAAATCAATCATCAATCTTTCCTGATCACACGCGTAACATGTATGGCCATCCGATTAAAGTTCGAACAGAAGACTTATCAGCGCGTGCTTATATATTAAAAGAAACGGACGACGATATTACATTAAGCGGCTACATTGCAAACCTACTGGTAGAATATGCTCGAAAACACAATGCCACATTAACGTATCCTCTACGACAATATATACACACTGTTTTGCCAAGAGATTTTACTGCGAAGTTGATCGAAAATGGCACCTTTGATACAACAGCAACGTCATTCTTTATGACATATATGAAATATGTAAGTTTCAGTGATCCAAATGAGATTTCGGATTGGTGTGTTATGGTACCAATGCCCAAAGAAATTCCCAGCTATCTATTCTATGTCATCATATTCGATTACATTACTGTACTATTGGTATTAGCAGCCCTTGTGACCGCTTCGTTTTGCAAGGCGCTCTCACTTTATATACGAGGAGAAAAAGTGCCTCATTTTACAAATTTTATAATTGATCATAATTTTGTAAATGGTTTTTTGGGTCAGCCATTTGTAACGGAGAGAAACACTAGTGGCGTTCGTAGCAGTATTTATATAATAATTTGCTTTGCCGGTGTGATTTTCAATACATCATATGTTGCATACTTGCAAACTTTTCATACTGAAACACCCAGAACCTTACCAGTACAAACATTTGACGAGTTTAAACAAACGGGCCTTCAAATTAAAATGGCGCCTGAAGATATTGAAAGGACTAGAAAATTAGTCGGAAACGAATTCCTAGAAATTGTGTCCACAGCAGAGTCGTTTGAAAAATTCGTTGAATTACGCGATTCGTTTGATACCCGTTATGCATATCCCGTAACAGGTCCCACTTGGAGTTATTACGAGAGTGTACAGCAATTCTATCGGAAACCGGTATTTCGTTTAACAAATTGTTGTATTGGAAAGAACATACCAAGTTTTTTGCCATTTGAAGCGAATTCTATACACATAACATCGATGAATGTACTAATTGGTCAAGCCACTCAATCAGGGTTAATATCACACTGGATTAGTCGCGCATTTTTGGAACTTGTTCAATTGGGACGCGCCAATATAGTAGATAAAAGTAAAATTACTGAATTTACTCCACTAAATGTTAAAGATATATCTTTGGTATTGATGTGCTATGGCTTTGCCGTAGGTTTATCGATTTGCGCTTTCGCATTCGAATTTTATTGGTATTATCAATGTGAGTATTATAATATTATTCAATTTGATCAACATTGTTTTTAACACACTGTGAATATCATTTTAGGACATTAACCAAACAAATCTCGAATGTATTTTAGGCTGGAATAAGCACTGAGCACATGTCGATCTAATTTCTGGCAAGCAATTTGATTGAACTCACTATTAAATGAATAACACGATTTATGTAGAATGTATGTATATTAATTCACATGGTTTTATTGTCGAAATTGTATAATACTGTATCACGATATACAATATAATAAGTAAATAATGTAAATTTATGTCTATTTTGTCGAAAATCGAATATGACACTGAATGGCCCTAGGATTAGAGGCAAGAACCGGTTTAGAATTAATATCCGTCGATCATCGCATGAGAGGCGAACATACAGTATAAAAGGGATTTATGCGGAGAGTCGGGGTGGTCATATGGTAAGTATGAAATTCAGGTAGGTAAATAAAAAGTAAGTATTCATTTAATTTAACTTATATTTACCTCTCTTTCAGGGACCAACCATATGAATTCAGTGTATATTTTCAGTGAGCTGACTGCGTTTACAATTGCCCGTATTGCGTTGCGACGAACGCTTGGACGATGCTGCGGAGGGTCACCACGGAGCTCCGACCTTATCCTCACAGATGGAGTGTCCGGATGTAGGAGCGTGTGGTGCGCTAGCCAGCATTTTTTGCAGCTGTTTCAGGAGTCACAGCCTCCGGTAATGTGAGACAGGTCCAAACAGTTGCGGCAGTTCTGGTGCACATGCACAACACCCAGACGTAGACCTTGATTCATGGCCAGGAACTCGCGGCAGTAACGGGTTATGGTTTGGTATTGTTACCGTGGCTTAATGGGATGCAAAAAGGACCCGAATCGGCATCATATTAAATATTTCCAACCGACTATTTGACTCCAATGAACCGAGCATTCTTTAGAAGCCTGTTAATTTTGATTATCGCATTCGTCGCATCGCATTGGATTATCTACTATTACCATCAAAATACTTGCAAATTTATGATCAATTAAACATAGAAACTATTACTGCAAGAAAAACATTGCCATTCCTATTGCTTATGCCACAAATATGTATGCCTGAAATTATTGTTTTTAAATTATTGTTTTTTTAAATTACAGCCATTTCAATGGACCGCAAATAAATAAATCGTTGACAGAGGTGAAGTTCGTGAGCTTGCTAAGTCCAGTATAAGCAAGGGCATGGAAAGGTTTCATAGTTTATTTTATCATATTAGAATTAAGTCATTTTTACATTGGAATATTTATATTTGTGTTTATCATTAATATCATTCATCGGGAAAATCTCCGATTGGCTGAAGCTAATAGGTAAGCATATTCGGAGGAAATGTTGGGGAAGTATACTCAATGACCATAATATCTCGTCCTTTAGAAACGATTATGACGTTTTTTTAACTTCAGTACTCTTGAGCGAGTTCTACAATTTCATCAATCAGGGTTGTTTGTATATGCGGTCTAGAAAAAAAAATACTTTTAAATAACATCTATCGTAATATACGATATATCTAAACGACTTGATTAATCTTCTTGCTATCGATTAGCTCGTGATCATTATGAGTTATACAGGGTGATTTTTTAAGAGCTTCCGGATTTGATAAAAAAAAAAAACATAAAATTTAAAGAACGATCTATATAATTCAATGTTTAAAGATGATTTCATGTAAATGTTGACCGCGGCTGCGCTTCAAATTGTTCTTACGCTGGATTCAATTTTGGCATACTCTCTCCAACTTATCGGCCGGTATCTCATGAATAAATTCTTCAGTACTGGCTCCAGTGCGTCAACCATTGCGGGCTTGTAGCTATACACATGAGCCTTAACATAACCCCACAAAAAATAGTCTAAAGGCGTTAAATCGCACGATCTAGGCGGCCAATTGACCGGCCCCAAACGTGAAATAAACTGTTTCGCGTGCTGTGTGGCATGTGGCACCGTCTTGTTGAAACCACATGTCAGCCAAGTCCAGCTCTTCCATTTTGGAAAAAAAAAGTTTGTAATCATCACACCGTAGCGCTCGCCATTCACAGTAACGTTCCTGCCTTCGTCGTCTTTGAAACGGTACGGTCCAATGATGCCACCGGCCCATAATCGGAATGCATTGGCAGTTCTTGCAATGCTTCTGGCTGCTCTTCACACCAAATACGACAATTTTGATTGTTCACGTATCCATTCAACCAGAAATGAGCTTCATCGGAAACATAAGTTTCCGATACAAAGGTGGATCTTCATCCAACTTTGCTAGCGCCCATTCATCAAAAGTTAACCGTTGTTGTAGGTCGTGTGGCTTCAATTCTTGCACCAGCTGTATTCTAAAAGGCTTTACATCCAAATCCTTCTGCAAAATTTACCACATAGTGGATTAACAGAGGCCCAATTGCTACGAACGGCACCAAATCAACAACAACACTGGCGGATACAGCTGCGATATTTTCCTCTGTCTGCAATCTACGTATGCGTGTTGGTGGTTTAATGACCAATAATGTAAATACGGTGCGAAATTTAATTACAAAGTTCCGAATAGCCGCGTCAAAAGGTCTCCCAAACCGAACATAAAATGGAAGAAGTGCACGATGCACTTTCTTAACCGAGCATGAATTTTGATAATAAAATTCCATAATCTGCAAGCGTTTTTCGTTTGTAAGTCTATTCATGGTTAAATTATAGACCAAACTGAACATGTTTGACAGTAACATGTTACACGAAAACAGCTGAGCTGCCGAAAACAGTGTTGCCAAAAAGAAAGTTGCTAAAAAATCACCCTGAAGTACTGAATTCTGGCATAAGAATTATTATTGTCAGTATCATATTAAATATAAAAAATTGGTTAAATGAAACAACTGAGAGTAGGCCGTCTCCCATATAACCGAATGTAGATAATATCGATTTTTTTGGGTTAAGGAATTGAAATGGCCATAGTGTATATTTGTGCTTCTAAATTGCTTTATTCTGCTTGTTTATATTTCAGTGGGTATCTGGTTTTTTTTTTACTCCATTTCATCATGTGCAGGCTTATAGCGATGAGACCAATATAGCTCAAAAACAAAATACCCAAAGGATATAAAAACTGCCAAAACAAAACATATAAATATTAAGTGTAAATCCATTACATTTAATGGCCTGTATAACTGACTCTCACTCAAATCGAATATATGAATACGTCCCAATTTAACAAATTCGATAAATGTACGACTCGTCCAATAGTCCATTAAGCCCGCCTCTCTGATTTGTGGAATTAAGCGATTCATTGATGGGAGAAATATCGAATTCTCTTCGAGTACAAAAAACAATGGTATATTTCGTCCGATACAGTAATTCGATAAATGAAATAATGGTGTGCGAAAAAATTGTTGTACCTCCTCATAGTACATCCATTTGGTTGATGGCACCGGAAAAGCGTAACGAGTATCGAACGCATCCCGCATGTTAAAGAAATCAATAAATGATTCAATTATTGAAACAAGATCAACAAATTCCTGTTCGACGGAGCAATTTAATGCTCTCTGCTTCTCATCTTCGTGCATGAGTATTTTCAACGATGATCGTTTAATATCTTGTAAAGTTTGTATTTTCGGTTCGGTGGGTGAGTGAGTAGTGTAGCTTTGTAAATGTGCCACGTACGATGTATTGAAAATAATGCCCGAAAACCATATGATCAAATAGATAATGTTGTGGCAACTACCAAAATTACGTTCAATTGTAAACGATTGACCCAACAGTCCGTACAAAAGTTGGAGATCCATCACAAAATCAATATATCGAACATTTTGTCCGCGCAAATATAATGCCAATGCCAATGCGAATGATGCTGATATCACTACGAGTAGCATCAGTAATATTGTAATGTAATCGAATATAATGGCGTAGAACAGGTGTCTGGGAAATGCCTTTGGCATTGGTACCATAACACACCAATCCATGGTCTCGTATGTATTGGTGTAGCTCATATTCAGGTCTGCCGCAATATATGTCGTTGTCGCGGCCGTATCAAATGTTCCATTTTGAATCATTATCTTAGTGTCAGTTTGTGATGATACCGGACCGAGTATATTCCTTAAAGGATAACTTAATGTGGCATTATGTATGCGAGCATATTCCCCAAAGAAATTTCCAGTATAACCGCTCAACACCAAATTGCCACTGGAATCATTGTAGGTATAAACTCTGGGTGGAACGTCATCCAAGTGAATTTTAATTGGATATCCAAACATATTGTGTGTGTGATTAGGAAAGAATCGAGCTCTTCTAGTCAAATTTCTTTTAATATGGTCAACTCTCAGTTTCATTGTTGGAAATATTGTCAGTGTATAGTAGAGACTCGTTTCACAAACAGTCGATGCAATAACGACAACATGCATAGCTTGGTTCTTCGCACAATACTTTAGAATTTTTTCCACATACATTGTATTCGTTTTTAATGGTCCATCCAGCAACAAAATATGTCGACTTTGCCTATTTCCATATAAATTCTTCCATAAATCCTGCAACAATTGATAATCATCAACGCCAGTTAATCTTACAATAACGATTAAATTTCGATTGTATTTTTCTCGAATCGAAAATTGCGATTGTTCATTGAGGAGAAAAATTGGAATTTCATTTTTTTCGTTTAGTTCCCTCAGTAGTTTGTCCGTATTAAATTCAGACGAATTATTGCTGATCATATTACTGCCCACATAGTACAGTATGGAGCTGTAATTTTGTTCCTTTGAACAAATCTCACACACATCTCTTATCACTGAACTTAATTGAGTTTCCAGCAATAATGCCTGAATGAAATTCAATAACATTCTCCTGATGACTGCTATGGTGAAACTACAAAAATATGTATGGAGTTTCTTCTGAGTCACTAATGACTATTTGATAATTGTGCATTTGGGATTTATATTATGTACTATTCGTGATACGTACATTATTGTGCACATATAACATATATTACATATTTATAATAGGAAAATAACAATAAACAGAATTAGATGATTTTTTATTATACCCTGCATAATGCAATATGCATGGTATATTCATTTCGGTCAGATGTTTGTGTCCACTCGAAGGAATCTCCGGAGATATAGACATGGATATATATTCGTGATCAGCGTCGATTAAATTTTCGATTTAACGATGTCCGTCCGTCCGTCCGTCCGTCACCAGGCTGGTTCGCACGATAACTTGAGTAAATATTGAGCTATTTCGATGAAATTTGGCATAAGTAATCTATGATCCAAGGGTACGGAGGGGATTGATATTGGGCATGATCGGTCAATAACCACGCCCACACCAAGCATTCAAAGCGACTAACCTCGAAATTTTCAAAATCTTTAACTTGCTATAACTCACACAATATACCACTTGGGACAACAATATTTTGCACATAGAGTTATATTATACTACTATATAACCTCACCAAAAGTGGATGAGCCACGCCTACTTTCTAGCGTAGCTCCCATACAAAGTGTCTGTACTTCTTTTAAATTGAAACAGCTGTAACTTCTACAATCTTCTGTCCAGAATAACCATAATTGACACTTAGATTAACATGGTAGTGAGAAATAATATGGCAGAAAATCAGTGTGCCACGCCCACTCCTTTTTGGGTCTCCCATACAAAGTTGCGGAAATTAAAAAAAATGTTACCGGTTATAACTTGCAAACTATTCAGCGTAGAATAACGAGATTTAAGGTGTGGATTAGTATTGTACGAGCAACTAGGCTCACAGAAAATGGGCGCACCACACCCAGTGTTTATCGTAGCCCCCATACAAATTTTAAATTGAAACAGCTGTAACTTCGGCAATCTTCTGTCTAGAATAACCATAATTGACACTTAAATTAATATCGTAGTCTGCAAAAATCTGGCAGAAAATCAGTGTGCCACGCCCACTCCTTCATGGGTCTCCCATACAAAGTCGAGTGAATTAAACTGAAATTTTAAGCTCCATAGCTTACAAACCATTTAGCCTAGGACAACGAGACTTAGGGTGTAGATTAGTATTGTACGAGCAACTAGGCTCACAGAAAATGGGCGCACCACGCCCAGTGTTTATCGTAGCCCCCATACAAATTTTAAATTGAAACAGCTGTAACTTAGGCAATCTTATGTCTACAATAACCATAATTGACACTTAAATTAATATCGTAGTCGGAAATAATCTGGCGAAAAATCAGCGTACCACGCCCACTTCTTATTGGGGCTCCCATACAAAGTTGAGGAAATTAAACAAAAATGTTAACCACCATAACTTAGAAACTATTCAACGTAGTACACCAAATTTAAGGTGTGGATTAACATTGAAAAATTAATTGGATTTACTAGAAAGTGGTAAGCCACGCCCACTTTTTATATAGCTCCCATACTAAGCCTCGGAATTATCTTAAAATCCTTTTACTTCGTCAAAGTCAACCATATTTCGGGTGTAAATTAGTAGTATATGCAAAAATTGTTTCTCGAAAAGTGGAAATAAAAGAAAAGTTGGATATTCGAGTAAACTTTTTATATATAAATCTACATATGCAGGGTATAGTTTGGTCGGCCCCAGCCGACTGTAAGGAGATTTTTTTATATATAAATTTGTAATAAAACAAATTTTTCAATTAATTATACATAAAACTCTGCTTCTTGGGTTAATTATAACAATTTTTGGCGCTTAAATATAGGAGTATCGATAAGTCAAAAGGACGGCCCAGCAAACATTCATTTTCTTGTAATGCGCTCATTGTAGTTATGAGACTTCATTTGTGTTCCGTTCCAACAATTTCCACTTTGGATGGATTATAAACAGATAATAACAGAAATTCGAGCTTTTTATAAGTATATTATGCTTCCTTATTCCTTAGATTCCGCGACTTTGTATGGGAGCTACATTAAGTACAAGGCGTGGTCAATTATAAACGACAATATTAAAGTTCCTCTTAAATATGATTGTTTTACTATAAATTGAAAACTGCTGAAGTTATAGCGGTTTAAATATAAAACAAATTCCGCGACTTTGTGTGGGAGCCACATAAAGAAGAGATCGTGGTTTGCTGATTTCCTATCAGCTCATTTCGGACTACCGTAATAACCAGTGTATTATGGTTGCTCGAGGCAGAAAACTGCCGAAGTTACAGCGGTTTAAATTTTAAAGAAATTTTGTCATTTTGTATGAGGGCTACTATAAACAATGAGTGTAGCTCACCTATTTCTTGTAAATCTAGTTAACCTGATAATACTAACTCACAACTTAAATACGGCTCTTCTGCACTGAATAGTTTGTAAGTTATGGCGCTAAAACAATTTTTTATTTATTTCCTGGACTTTGTATGGGAGTCACATAAAGAAGTAGGTGTGGCGTGATGATTTTATGCCAGCTTATTTCCGGCTATAATATTAAGCAAAGTGTCAATACGGTACCTCTAGGCAGAAGATTACCGAAATTAGAGCAATTTAAAATGAAAAGAAGTTCTGGCACTTTGTGTGGGAGCTACTATAAAAAGTAGGCATGTCCCTCCTATTTCTGACAAGATTATGTAGCAGTATAATATAACCCCACGTGTTAAATATTTTTGTCCCAGATGGTATATTAAGTGACTTATATCAAGTTGAAGATTTTGAAAATTCTAAGGTAGTCGTGTTGAATGCTCGTGGCGTGGAAGTTCTCCGATCATGTCCAATATTAATACTGTCCGTATACTTGGATCATATTTCTTGTCAATTTTCGTCAAAATTGCTCAAGTTAACGTGCGAACCATCCAGGTGATAGACAGATGGACAGACGGACGGACGAATAGACGAAATGAATATACCTTGCATATCCTCATGCATGGGTATAAAAATGTTAACCGCCATAACTGTGGTTTGTGAGTATTGTTATCATGACTTAATGGGATGTAAAAAGTATTCGAATCATATTAAATATGTCCAACCGAATATTTGGCTACGATGAATCGAGCATTCTTCAGAAGCTTGCTATTTTTGTTCATCGTTTTCGAAAACTACTGGACCAGTGGTTTGCGATGCGCAAATTTCGAAAGAGGCAGCAGAATAATTGGTTTCCGTTTGATTTCAAAATAATATCAGCTCAATAACGCCCAAAAATGTGACCCATTTAACAAACAATCTGATTCATATGAATGTATGATAACAATTCATTGTATGAAGAGATTGGACATCCAAATGTTTCACAGGACTGGCCGCTTTTTAGAGACTTATCTGTAACTAGTCTAAATAATATAGTACTATTTATATCTTGCGAATAAATATATATCCATTCCAATTGACTATGCATTGTATTGCATTGCAAACAATAATACCATTACACCAACTTATAAATACATTATTTAGCGTTGATCACCGTTGGCGGGGTCATGTAAAATTATCCTACCGCCTATTCATATTAAGCTGGTCTTATCCGAAACATCAATCAAGCACTAGGTGGTAGTAGCGTAGCTTTTCTAAAACTGAGCTAAGCAAAAATCAAGGCAGCTAAATTATCAGGTGTAGATATAATTATAAATGTATACATTTTCATTTAAATTTTTGATTTTTTAATTTACAGGCGTTTCAATAGACCACCAAATCGTTGATTGAGGTGAAGTTCGTGAACTTGCCAAGACCAGTAGAAGTAAGGGCTTGGAAAGGTTTTATTGTCTATTTTATTATATTTGGATTCAACCAATTTTACGTTGGAATATTTATATTTGTGGCTCAGAACAAACATATTTTTATAAAAAAAAAAAAAACAAGTTGTTTGAGTAATATCACATCAATTGTAGGGTTGAGAAAGCCAGCACTGCACTCTATGCCTGTAAAAAAGCAATAGGGAAAAAGTGGGGAATGCAACCGAAAATTGTTTGTTGGATTTATAAGGCGGTTATCAGGCCAGTCCTCCTGTATGGGGTACTGACCTGGTGGACTGCACTTAATAAATCCTCCCATGTAAGGCCCCTTGAAAAAATACAAAGAGCAGCTTGTATTTTAACAACGGGAGCACTGAGAACAACTCCAACGTTAGCACTAGAAGTGCTTCTGCATCTTACTCTGCTTGACTTACTTGGTAAGCAGCTGGCGGCCAATTCTGCTTTACGTTCACCGACTTGCAGCAATGGACATCAAAGTCCTTCGGGCATGCAAGCATACTGGATAATTTTAATATTGAAATTTCACTTGATTATATCAAGCCGACATATGCCTTTGAAAGGAAATTCCTAACCTCCTTCCCTGATAGGTTCGCCTGGGAGACGGAAAGATTCATGCCTAATTATACTCTCATCTTTACTGATGGCTCTAAGCTTAATGGAAGGGTGGGAGGAAAGGGTGTATTCCGAACCATTCAACCTTAATATTTCTTTCCGCCTGCCTGACCACTGTAGTGTGTTTCAGGCAGAAGTTAAAGCAATTCACAATGCACTTACTTGGATCAAACAGAGCTTTGTCTCCCGCAGAGACATTTGCATCTTGAGCGAAAGCCAAGCTGCAATTAAGGCCCTGGACTCATTTCTCGTGAAATCGAAGATCATTCTTGACTGCCGCAAATCTTTTAACGAGATGGCTAAGCAGCACAATATTCTCCTGTGCTGGGTACCCGGACTCAGGGGTATACGAGGAAACTGCATAGCCGACGAGCTTGCAAGACAGGGTACAATTAAGCCTCTAATCCAGGAGAATTCTCGGTTAGGGATCCACATATCCACGTGCAAGCTTAATTTGGAGGTTATCACCACTAACGTCTTCCAGAAAAGATGGACGGATACATCCATCTGTAGGACGGCGAAATTGCTGTGGCCCCTACGTTCACGAAAACTTGCCGATCTTAATAGGGTAGACATCTCGACCTATGTGGGAGTGGTCACTGGTGTCTTCCTCATAGGTCGTCACGCTGTGAGATTAAGTTTGGGCAACCTCACTCATGACTTCTGCAGAAGCTGCAGAGATGAGGAGGAACTTGAGACGATCTCACATCTGCTATGTACCTGCTCCGCTTTATGTAAAAACCGAAAAAAATTTCTAGGACACTACCATTTGGGTGGCCTAGCCCAACTATCCCAGATCGATATTGTCAATCTCCTAAAATTCATTCAACGTTCCGGTTGGTTCAGCGAGTAGCTAGGTGATGGAAAAATCCGTGTGACGGTATCACAACGGGCCTAATTCTGGACTATGTGCGCTCTCTCTCATTAGAGAGGGCGGCCGCTCTAACCTAACCTAACCTAACTTTGAGTAATATTATTATAAAATAATTTTGCCTCTGAAAACTCAAACGGATTGAAATATAAAAACATCCAGAGCGTGGTAACTTATTTTCAGCCCTACTTTCAGAATATATAGGTCTTGCTAATGTGTGCAAACATGTGTCGGACGGTGTTATGATCGAAAAATGAATAGCGGTCGGTCAAATATTTTAGCCCTCTAGTGCCACCCTTAGAGTGCTCCAAGGATATGTTTCTTTTCAAAGGTCTAGTAGGATGAAGATAAGGGGTCACTAAATATCGGAAAGACAATTAACAGGAGTTTATCATTCTTATCGTTTATCGGGGAGCCCCCGAAAGATTGAAGGTAAAATGTAGGCATTTTCGGGAAAAATGTTGGGAAAGTAAGATTAATGAGAATCGGTCTTACGATCCTTTAGTGGTGAGATATTCTAGTAAAAATGTAAATATATTATGAAACATTTTTTTTTAACTATAGTACTTTTGACCGAGTTCTAAAATTTCTGGGCTACCTGTCTTCTAATTTTTTATTAAATTTATTATTTTTAGTAAATGAGAGCTAATTTCGTACAATATACGTAAACTACTTGGTTACTCCTTCTTGCTGTCTATTAACTCGTGATCGATATGAGTTATAGTACTGAATTTGGACATAAGAAGTATTATTGTCGCTAGCATATTAAATATAAAAACTTGGTTATATGAATCAACTAAGAGCAGGATGCCTTCCATATAACCGACTGTAGATAATATCAATTCTTCTGGGGAAAGGAATTGAAATTACCATAGTGTATATTTGTGCATTTATATTGTTTTATTCAGCTTGTTTATATTCTAATGGATAATTGCTTGTTTAATCCACATCATCATGTGCAGGTTTACAGCGATGAAACCAATATAGTTCGAAAATAAAATACCAAAAGGATATAAAAATTGCCAAGCCAAAACATATAAATATTAAATGTAAATCCATTACATTTAATGGCCTAAACCCTTCGCTCTCACTTAAATCGCTTATTTGAACACGTCCCAGCTTAACGAGTTCGATAAATGTACGACTCGTCCAGTAGTCTATTAGGCCCGCCTCTTTGATTTGTGAAATTAAACGATTCATCGATGGAAGAAATATAGAATTCTCTTCAAGTACAATGAACAATGGTATATTTCGTCCGATACAATAATTCGATAAGTGAAATAATGGTTTGCGAAAAAATTGTTGTACCTCCTCATAGTACATCCATTTGGTTGATGGCACCGGATAGGCGTAGCGTGTATCGAGTGAATAGCGTATGTTAAAGAAATCAATAAATGATTCAATTATTGAAACAAGATCAACAAATTCCTGCTCGACGGAGCAATTTAATGCTATCTGCTTCTCCTCTTCGTACATGAGTATTTTCAACGATGATCGTTTAATATCTTGTAAAGTTCGTATTTTCGGTTCGGTGGGTGAGTGCGTAGTGTAGCTTTGTAAATGTGCCACGTACGATGTATTGAAAATAATGCCCGAAAACCATATGATCAAATAGATAATGTTGTGGCAACTACCAAAATTACGTTCAATTGTAAAAGATTGACCCAACAGTCCGTACAAAAGTTTGAGATCCATCACAAAATCAATATATCGAACATTTCGTCCTCGTAAATATAATGCCAACGCCAACGCAAATGATGCTGCTATCACTGCGAGCAGCATTAACATGATTGTAATGCAATCGAATATAATTACGTAGAATAGATGATTGGGAATTGCTTTTGGCATCGGCACCATAACACACCAATCCATGGTCTCATATGTATTGGTGTAGCTCATATTCAGACCTGCCGCAATATATGTGGTTGACGCAGCCGTATCAAATGTTCCATTTTGAATCATTTTCTTTGTGTCGGTTTGCGCTGTTACCGGACCGAGTATTTCCCTTAGAGGATAACTTAATGTGGCATTGTGAATGCGAGCATATTCCGCAAAAAAACTTCCAGCATAACCGCTCAACACCATATTTCCACTAGAATCATTATAGGTATAGGCTCTGGGTGCAATTTCATCCACTTGAACCTTAATTGGATAGCCAAACATATTGTGTGTGTGATTAGGAAAGAATCGAGCTCCTCCAGTCAAATTTCTATTGATATGCCCAACTCTCAGTTTCATTATTGGAAATATTGTCAGTGTATAGTAGAGACTCGTTTCACAAACAGTCGATGCAATAACGACAACATGCATAGCTTGGTTCTTCGCACAATACTTTAGAATTTTTTCCACATACATTGTATTCGTTTTAAATGGTCCATCCAGCAACAAAATATGTCGACTTTGCCTATTTCCATATAAATTCTTCCATAAATCCTGCAACAATTGATAATCATCAACGCCAGTTAATCTTACAATAACGATTAAATTTCGATTGTATTTTTCTCGAATCGAAAATTGCGATTGTTCATTGAGGAGAAAAATTGGAATTTCATTTTTTTCGTTTAGTTCCCTCAGTAGTTTGTCCGTATTAAATTCAGACGAATTATTGCTGATCATATTACTGCCCACATAGTACAGTATGGAGCTGTAATTTTGTTCCTTTGAACAAATCTCACACACATCTCTTATCACTGAACTTAATTGAGTTTCCAGCAATAATGCCTGAATGAAATTCAATAACATTCTCCTGATGACTGCTATGGTGAAACTACAAAAATATGTATGGAGCTTCTTCTGTAGTCACTAATGACTATTTGATAATTGTGCATTTGGGATTTGTATTATGTACTATATTTAATAAACATACTTGTACATGATTATGTACACATCTCGCTATCTTTGTGCCAATAAAACGACACAGGTGCTAAGTTTCCTAAACGAAGTCTTTTTTTATATTTAAATTTTAAATAGAACAAATTCTGATTTCTTAATTAATCAAATGCTTCAAAAATGGTGAAGTTATTTTGTAACAAAACTTTGGCTTTTCTTTTTAGCTTACTTATAACGTTTTTTGGCGCCTAAATAAAAAAGTATCGATAAGTCAAAAGGACTGGTAAAACAAAATACTGTAACATATCACTTTTCTATATGATATCATGATCTTTCTAGCCATAGTAAATAATAAGTACTGCATGTTGTTATATTTATATACTGCTTAAGTATATGCTAGTTATATTCATTTCGGTCAGATGTTTGTAACCACTTGAAGGAATCTCCTGAGCAGCGTCGCTTAAATTTTCGATTTAACGATGTAACGTATGATCCAAGGGTACGAAGGGGATTGATAATTCGAACTCAAAGCATTCAAAGCGACTAACCTCGGAAATTGCAAAATCTTAAGTTGGTATTGTAACGCGTGCTTTTTGTTTCCCAGCTGGGGTATTACTCAGTCAGCCAGGGTCAAACAAGAGGGCAGCGTAAAAACTCCTGTTGTAGGAGGACGACCGAATTCCGCACGATTGCCTATTGGCAATCAATTCACCGACACTGGAAGAGTGTTCAGCTCGGTACTGATAGAACTACTACTACTTTGATTTATTTCTATTTTTCTTTGTTTTTGTTTTCCTTTCTTTCCTTTTTACAATTCAAGAATACCAATTCAATTTCTTACTCTACGCCTAAATGGAATACCTAAGCTTACTTATACAATGAGGATTTATAGGATTGACCAGTGCCCCCTGGTCGCACCTAATGAATAAGTCGTCTGGCAGATCCGCCTCAGCAGAAGTCTCCAAGCGACTGATACTTGTCTAGAGGGTGCTAGATACAGGGGTCTCTTGTACCTAGCACCCTGGCCTCACACCAGAAGAGGGAGACCTTTATAGCGATATATAGGAACAACCAACGGGGTGGCGGATGGTTGCCCCTGGTATATGCGGTTGATCAAAATGGCCCCGGGCAGCGCTGATGGCGACTACTTTAAGCAAGCGGTAGCATACAAATAGCCTCGTTTAAAGCAAGAACTACTTATAGCCGTCGAGCGAATTACTGCCAGCACGACTACAAGGGCACTCGTTCGGATAGCAAGCTATATTTAAGTTGTGAGTTAGTATTGTAATGATAACTAGATTTACAAGAAATGGGCTAGCCACACCCACTCTATATATTAGGTTAACCATATTTCAGTTGTAGGTTAGTTATTATAGGCAGAAATTGTTCTTCAAAATATTAGTGAGCCACGCTTACTTCTTAATGTATCTCCTATACAAAGAAGTGGAAATAAAAAAAAAGATGGATATGCCTGGTTTCGATAGAAATGGATATATTTCAAACGAAAGATTCAGTTTCAAGTAAAAATAATTGAAGAAAGTTTAAATGAGTTCCCATATTCACGTTATTTTTTGTACAAATTAGGACTAAATGCTCAGTAAGTTAGTGTTTCCAGTGTTAAGTATATAATGTTGCATGATTTTACAATGATCAAATTGACATTTAGGTGCCATAAATAGTACTACTATTAATTTTGTGAATGGGTTAATATAATTGAGCGAAACTTGTCATGATAATAGGGTAAAATATTAGAGTAAATTATATTACAATAGTAGGACAATAGTGGGTGCCGTAGCTCAGTGGTTAGTGTGTTCCCCTTCTGATCTGTAGGTCGTGGTTCAATACCCGGCTGATGCATAACAAAGTTAATATCGAAAAGATTTTTCTTTCGAACGGTACCCACCTGTCGGCAAGCAATTGGCAATTCTTCCGACAGTAACAACCTGCCTTGAAAAAGCTTCTAAAAAGAACTCTGTGACAAAGCTCAGAAAAAGTGATGTCACAAGTGTTCTGCCGTTCGGAACCGGCTAAAATAAGTAGGTCCCTTCTAATACTGTCCAAAATTTGACACGCACAACAGTAATGGAAGAGAAGCTCGGTCAATGAGCCCTTTGGGGTT
Organism: Megamerina dolium; assembly: GCA_963854835.1. Classification (NCBI taxonomy): domain Eukaryota; kingdom Metazoa; phylum Arthropoda; class Insecta; order Diptera; family Megamerinidae; genus Megamerina; species Megamerina dolium. Next base: position 69,435,783 of record OY978526.1, read on the forward strand.
TTAAGTGCCACATATTTATTTTTTATTTAGTAGGACAAAAAAGTTATTGACAATATTTTTAAAGCTGCATGTTTTAAGAAAAATACTTAAGAATACATTACTTGGGTACTATAGCAAAAGTAGTGAACTTTGTGCAGAAGTGCTAAGGCATGAAAGATATATTTTAAATTATGCATTGCATAGGGATTCTTGTTGGTCTTGCAGTTTTTATATTTTGCTCACAATCATGCAAAGAGATAGCAATTGTGAAATTTTAAGAACGAAGTATTGAAAATCATACCGGCAAAGTAAATTATTATATAAATGACGCTACGAATGCCAGTAAAGTTAGTCTCCATTACAAATGGTTGACCCAGAAAACCATTCACTAAATTATGATCAAAAATGAATTTGATTAAATGGCGTACCCTCTGTCCACGTAGATAAAATGTGAGAGCTATGGTAAATGATACCATAAAGAGAGTTGCAAATATCAATATCATAGTAATGTAATCGAATATAATAACATCAAAAAGATAGCTGGGAATTTCTTTGGACATTGGTACCATAATACACCAATCTGTAACCTCATTTGCATTACCGAAACTCAGAGCGCTCGCGTTCGTCATACTGAATGCTGTCGCTGTAGTATCAAATGTGCAATTTCCGATCATTTTGGCAATACCACTTCGCTGCAGATAGGTGTGTAGAAGTTCTCGTCGGGGATATGTTAGTGTGGCATTGTGTTTGTGAGCATACTCTACCAGTAGGTTTGCAGTATAGCCGCCTAAAATAATATTCTCGTCCGATTCTTTTAATACAAAAGTACGCGCCGTGAAATCTTCTGCTCTTACTTTAATCGGATGGCCATACATGCTACGTGTGTGGTCAGGAAAAAGTGGATATTGATTTGAGACGATGTCTTCAGCTCTCAACTCGTTTATTGGAAAAAATTTTAACGTGTAATATTGCTTTGTTTCCAACATAGACGCTACTATGAGGATTATGTTTATTGCTTTGTTGTTCGAACAGAATTTCATAATGTTCTCCATATACAACTCATCCACTTGTGGTGTATCCCATAAAAGGATATGACGACTTTTTCTATTCTTATATAGATTTTCCCATAATTTTCGCAATAACTTATGATCCATGTCCTCATTGCGAGTCAATCTTACGATAACTAACAAATCGCGATTATAGTTATCTGTCAGTGGAAATACACTCTCCTGATTTAATAGTAAGGTTGGATTTCCGTAATTTATTCCACTTAGTTGTTTCAGTAGTAAATCCGCATTTATGTTTATCAGGTTTTCGCGATTTCATCATATTTCTGAGGCTGTTACTTAAGTGTTACTTCACTTAATGCGTCCAAAAGGCAGGATGGGAATCCACTTCACCCAATAGACCTTACATGGGAAAGCAAATACGCTATAGTAAGGATATTCTCAAAAGGATTTAGGAAAAGCGACAAGGAAGAAAAATGTTTATAACGAACGCGTTTTCATATATGAAATCCATCAAATTGATCTTCCAATAAAAAAGTGTTTTTAAAAAACGAAATAATTACAGCAATCTCAGGTTTGCAAGATCGAAAGGCACCAGGATATGAGCTAACCTCAGCAAGAATTCTTAAAGAATTGCCAAGTCAGGCAAACAACTTTTTAATGCATATCTTTAATGCATCTTCCCTGCTCAGTGGAAGGTCGCTGTGGTCAAAATGATACTTAAACCAGATAAACCAGGCGATGATGTGAAGTCAAATCGTCCAATTAGCCTTCTACCAATTGTGTCAAAAGTACTTGAAAAATTATTCTTAAAACGTCTTCTGCCAATAATTGAATCACAACGGAATGTACCAAACTATCAATTTGGCTTCAGGCAAGGCCATAGCACAGTAGAACAGGTGAACAGAATAGTAGAAAAAATACAGTTAGCATTTGACCGAAAGGAATATTTCTCGCAGCGTTTTTGGATATTTCACAAGCATTTGATCGGGTCTTTACAAATTTTATAGAGGCCCTATGTTCCAGTGGGAGATACAGGAAATGATGATGATGAAGATATTGGTACTCGTTATAATACTTGAACGAATCTTAAAAGAGCTGAAATGTTGTCATTCGTAGTTGTGGAAATTAGAACAAGTGCTCGCAGCCAAAGATTTATCGTTTCATAGAATAAATAAATTTGATGAATGATTTAATTATAATGACATGGCGATTTACGCATTTGGGTGCCAACTAAAGTATCACTGTTGCTTCAGTAATATGGCTATCCCCAAGAGTAACTTCGTAATTACTTTGGCTATTTAAATTATTAAGGATTTACTAAGCAAAATGACGTATTTAATATCACCATATGAAGGGACATTCGTCAAGAAATCAGGAGAAACTATATCGAAAAAAACTTCTTAGTGTAATTTGTGAGTCGCTTTATAACTACCAAATATGGTTTGTACAATCCAATAAAGAAGCAACTGTAAGCCAGTAACCCAGCAAGCATTTTGTGGAAAATTACAATCGAGTTGGATGAGCATTGTATATTGAAGCTGAATTATTATTATACTGAACAATGCAACTGATTTCAATAAAGGAATCAATTACTTTCATGTTTACTTTCAAAACTTCACGCAATCTCAATCTGGTATTGATACACTTTGGCGTTGCTCTACTTTTATCACTGTCTTCCGAATTATATTTGTTGATTGTAAATTTGATCTGCATTAGTGGAAAAGTTTTGAAGGATTGAACCATAACAAAATATGATAGAAAAATTTATGAAAGAAATATGACGGTCGGCTCAGACTATTTAATGGTTATTTGTATTCATTAAAATACATACAACGCCTTTAGCTCGATACAACCCTTCTAGTGACTTTCAATTATTTTAGTACCCATATTTCTTTTCTGATTCCTTACACGTTAAGCTACAAGCTACATTAAGTAGCTACAAGCTACATTAAGTTAAGCTACATTACGCCTACAAAGGAGGCGGTAATGTGGCTTCGCTGTAATACATTATCTTTCAAAGATGTTTATATCTACACCGACAGTCAAGCCGCCATTAAATCTCTCGCAGGAACGTTCGCCAAATCGGCACTTGCCCTTAAATGCCGCTCAGCTCTTAACGAGCTAATGGAGAACTACAATGTACACATTGTATGGGTACCGGGGCATAGAGATATTCCAGGGAGCTGTGAGGCAGATGAATTGGCGAGATCGGACACTAGGTTTCCAGAGATCTATCCATCTCATCAAGCAGGAATTCCGCTAACAACATGCAAGCTTCTTGTCACACAACATTCCCTCACTAACTATAGCCAACAAAAGGTGCCGGGATGAGAGCTCTTGTGTTACTACTAGGAAAATCTGGCCAACTCTTGGTAATAGAAGAACTCGTTCACTGTTGTCAATGAGTAGGAAAACTATCAGTAACGTAGTTGCCCTACTCACGGACCGCTGGCTTGTGGGTAGGCATGCTACCAGGCTTGTCGTACCGATGCCCCGCCTTGGCACACCCTATTGCGGAGTGCCTTTTTTACAGATACCACTGAGCTAGCACAATTGGATGTCAGGGACATTGCTTCGTTCATTAGGACATCCCAATTGTTCCATCCTAACCTAATCGAATATCCATTAGAAATAGTAGGATTTCAGACGCTATGTAAAAGAAGCGTTTTTTAAGCAAAAACCTCCTCATTTGAGCCAAATCTTTTCCCTTGAAGCTTGCAAATATCAGACTTGGTAACAAAATATAGTCCTAAGATGATAAATCTGAAGAATACGATGAATGTGTGATTTTTAATGCATTTAGCGAGGGCGTTTAAATTTGATTTCTACATTAATATAGTCTTATAATGATTAATGATATTGTCCTCATATTGTTTATCCCTTTTCAAGATAGTCAATTAATATTGTATTATACCTTGTGTATACCAAAAATCGTAGATAAAACTTTTGCATTGTCGATTGTAATGTACTTGTAGTCGACTTTCACCAGGATCAACCCCTTGTTTTGATTGTGGATTGGATTCTAGTGTGTAGTGATGGATCCAGGTTTTATCAACAGTGTCGAATCAGTGCAAAATCCATAGATCACGTTCAAATGACCACAAGCATCGCCCGATAATCATAAATTTGTTTTTTTTTGTTTTGGACGGTATGTAGTTCAATTTGGACTTTTTGCATCGCAAATTCTCGAACCGTGTAATTTCTCGTCGCGGTGATGTGAAATGGCAGCCTAGATCATACGATTTGATGCCGTTAGACTTTTTTCTGTGGGGTTATACGAAGACGATTCCAGACTTGAAAAGCAATATTCGGGCCATTCCGGAGGTCATACTGTAAAATCTCATCAAGAATATGGCCGAAATAGTGAGATATCTACGGAATTTTCGCGGTGAACATATCCGCGAAGCAATTTTCCACACATAATCCTATTGTGTGGCCTTTCGAACGAAATAAAATATTTGGAAAAATTCCGAACCGTTTGCGTTTTGTTCAAAATCAAAATACCATACGTCTTAATGTACGTCTTGTAGATTTTAGAAAATAGTTTGTGGCTTCTGCTGACGTAATGCTTGTAAATGGTTTTGTTATAAAACGGCTGTAGTATTTTGAGCAAAAATTATTTCACATCAATAATATTACAAAAATCTTTCTACCATATTGGTTAGGTCTTACTTACTTACTTATGTAGTCATAACAACCGAGTATCGATTTAGGCCGAAAATAACATGCTTCGCCAGCCATCTCTGTTCTTCGCTAGCTGGCGCCAGTTAGAAATTCCAAGCACCGTCGGGTTTTCTAGTACTTGGTCTTTCCACCAGAGGTTAGGTCTTCCTCTTCTGCGTCGTCCTCCAGCGGGTTCCGAATATAACACCTTCTTAGATGGAGCATGTTCTTCCACTAGCTCGACATGACCTAGCCAGCGCAGCCGCTGGATTTTGATGCGCTTTACCTTGTCAATATCAGCATACAGCTCATACAGCTCATGGTTGTACCTTATTCGGTACTCGCCACCAACGCAAATAGGTCCAAATATCTTGTAGGACTTTTCTCTCGAAAACTCCAAGCATTCGCTCATCTGAGGTGGAAATTGTCCAGGCTTCAGCGCCATATGTTAGGACAGGCATCATGAGACTCTTGTAGAGTGTAGTTTTCGTTCTTCGAGAGAGACAAAGCGAGACAAAGTCCCTTACTATTTCAAAAGCGTAGTTGTCAACAGTGACGTGCTGTCCAAGACGCCGGGACTCTTTGTTTGTTGACACTAGATACTTCGTCTTGCCCTCGTTCACCGAAAGACCCGTTCGACGCGACTCTCTTTCTAACTCTGAGAATGCTGCACTGACTGCCCGCGTGTTCATGCCGATTATGTCAATATCGTCGGAATACGCCAACAGCATGACACTTTTGTTAAAGATAGTGCCATTATGTCGTAGATCAGCAGCTTGGTTAGGTCACTCTTTTAATATACAGTGAAATTCCTCGAAACCGGACCCTCACCGTCGCAGTGCTTTTGTCCGGTTATGAGACCTGTCCGGTTAAGGGAGGGGCCAAAAAATGTTATGTTTAAATTGCCTCCAAGTAATCAAAAATTGTCATTTATTTGATATTTTGCACGACTTTTAATAATGAATATTACATATACAAACATACATATTACATATTATGTGCATACATTTATAGGTAAAGTACATACGGTGTACAAGTAACGTAAAGGTTTAACGTAAAGGTTTAACGTAACGTATTGCTCGAACATTGATTATTTTAATTTGAAATCTTCATTTTCAAAATAACTCTCCATATTTCCGATATGTCATTTATTTCTTCAGTAGATTCTTCTTCTGAATCATTAAGTCCATAATATCGCTTTATTCTTCAAATTGAATCTCTACATTGTTGCTTTCAGTGTAGATATTTTCATCTATTTAGAAAAAACCGTCGAAGTCAATTGCCAAATCAAGTTCTTCCTGAAATCTAGCATAGAAATCGGTAAGACTCTCATCCATTTCCGAAAATATTGCTTTACGGAAGTAGTTTTCGATTGGTGTTGCTTCTACTTTATCCCAAGACGCTTTGATGAAATAAACAGCTTCAAGCACGTTAATAGATTGTGTCACCGCTGAGGCTGACTTTGCAGTGTCAATTTTACGTAGCAAGTGCTTCAAAAGTAAGCTTCTATAAAAAAAACTTTAAAATTTTGGATTACCCCTTGATTAAGGGGTTGGCTTACTGCCGTTGTGTGTTGGGGGCAGAAAAAAAATGTTTATGCTGGTTAAGTTTAATTCTCTTGGGTGAGGTGCTGCGTTGAGAATTGTTCGATTCTGGGCTCTCATTTTTCTATTGAGCTGCTGGAGCCATTCATTACTTCTCGAGCCTGACTCACTCACTCATTATATGTTTACCCAAAATAAAATTGTGAGTCTTTACTTAGACAACTTACCTGCTACGGATATTTTGGATTAAAAAGCGAGAGTTTTAAAAGGTAATGTGCGAAAGAAATGATGCGATACGTAAAAATGATATAAAATTATGCAAAATTTCACTAAGACACCTATTTTAGCAGAATAATATATTGAAAAAGAGAGATTACTCAGAGACAGCAAATATCGAGCAATATTTATAAGGTATAAGGTCCAGATAAAATTTGTAAAAGAGACAGCTAAGATAGAAATTTACTATTACTCGTATTTGCTCGTATTGCAGCAAATTATATTCGTCCTTTTTCATTAAAGCTTATTATTTGCTTGCGTTCAAAATTATATTTTACCAAATTTGACAACGATCACAACGATAATACGAATAAAGTTCGAATACGAAAACGCAAATCGATAATCTTACGGCAATGCCATAAATCATCAATACCAAATACAAATCTGTAACATTCAATGTATTGAAATGCCTAACTTCACTTTTATCGACAATGTTGGCGCGTCCCATTCGAACAAGCTCCAGAAATGCCTGGATAGTCCAATGTTTTACTAATCCTGATTCCCTGACTTGACCAATAAATATATTCATCGATGATAGATATATAGAATTCGCTTGGAACCGCAAAAAACTTGGCATATTTTTTCCAATGCAACACTTTGATAAACGAAATATCGGTTTCCTATAGAATTGCTGTACACTCTCATAATAAATCAATGATCCTGATGGCACCACATATGCATAGCGTGTATCAAACGAATCACGTAATTGATAAAATTTATCATATGGCTCCACGGTGAACAGAAGATCGAGGAATTCCTTTTCGACTGATTTCTTTGCAAATTCAAGTACTTCGGGCAACACTTTAATTTGCATACCTATTTGTTTGAAATCACTAAATGTTTGTGCTGTTAAGGTTGTAGGCGCTTCTATATAAAAAGTTTGCAGACATGAACCATATAATGTGTTGAAAATCACCCCGGCAAAGCAAATTATTATATAAATGACGCTACGAATGCCAGCAAAGTTTCTTTCCATTTCAAATGGTTGCCCCAAGAAACCACTCACGAAATTATGATCAATTATAAAATTTGTAAAATGATGTTTTCTTTGCCCACGCAGATAGAACGATAGCGCCTTGGAAAACGATGCCGCCACGAGAGTTGCAAATACCAATAGCATTATGATATAGTCGCATATGATGGCATAAAATAGATAGCCGGGAATTTCTTTGGGCATTGGTGCCATAACACACCAATCCGAAATCTCGTTTGGATAACTCAAACTCAGATTGTTGGTGTTTTTCATAAAGAATGTTGGTGTCGCAGTGGTATCATAGATGCCGTTTTCAATCATTCTGGCAATATCTCTTCTCGACAAAATAGTGTGTATGAGGTCACGTCGAGGATAACTTAGCGTAGCATTGTGTTTTCGAGCGTACTCTACCATTAGTTTTCCAGCATAGCCACTTAGTAACAAATTCTCGTGCGATTCTTCTAATATAAATGTACGCGCTGATACATTTTCTGCTCTTACTTTAATAGGGTGTCCACACATATTAGCAATGTGATCAGGAAATAATGCCGACTGATTTGAATTGATTTGTTCAACCCTCAACTCAGTTGCTGGAAAAAGTTTTAGCGTGTAGTATTGCTTTGTTTCCAGCACAGACGCTGCTATGAGAATTATGTTTGTTGCTTTGTTATCGGAACAGAATTTCATGATTCTTTCCACATACAGCTCATCCACTTGTGGTGTATCCAATAAAAGTATATGACGACTTTGTCTATTTTTATATAAATTTTCCCATAATTTTCGCAATAACATGTGGTCATACTCCTCATTGTGAATCAATCTTATGATAATTAACAAATCTCGATTATAATTCTCTGACAATCGAAATACACTTTTTTGGTTTATATTATTATATTATTTGTATTATTAGTTGATTGAGTTACTACATATGATTGATTGACTGTTTATGAAGAGTTGCCTTGGACAAAAAAATGTAGAATACACAAGTACATTAACAATTTCCTTCATAGTACAACAAATAGATTATTTTAGTGAGTGCATTTTAAGAAGTAATACAGAAAGTACACTGAGGGAAAAAAATAGTAAAATCAAACAAAAGCGTATTTAATCTTACTAAAAATGGCAACGAAAGTACTGTATAGAGTAAAGTTCTAAAATCAAATATGCGCATATTTGATATGAGGTGTGTTTTCGTACTTTTCCAGTAACAATTATCCAGTAAACAAATTTCTGAGAATTTGACAGCATTCGCTCTCAAAGAGAAAAATATCCCAAAAAGTACAAGAACGCAAAACCAGTAAAAACCTGCAAGTTTCACGAACAGCTGATATTTCACTAAATAAATTTCAATTTGTCGTTTGCTTGTTAGTTTCTTTTGCTTATGATCAGCTGTTTTTCCTACTTGCAAGTCTTTACTAGGATAAATTTGTCCAGTAACAATTTGCAACTTCCCCTCAAAATGAAATGTCATTTCGCTTTCTCAATTTCCCCAACTTTGCAAGTTTTTTGGGTACGAGAACGCCAAAACATGCTAGTTTGTAACAATTATCACAAACTATTGCGTACGAGAACACTTTTATGGGCTTTTGTGTACGTGTGACTTTTTATCACCTTCTCGCTTACACATTTTCTGCCATATTTATCTCCCTCACACTCATTATTTTCTACCCATTGCATAAAATCATTCGAGGAAAACTGCTGTTTAGCAGTAGCCAAGTGGTTAGACATTAGCTTCGCATCGGAAAGGCCTGGGTTCAAATCCTCAAAAAGACGACAATTTTTTTTATATTACATTTACTTTTTTTTCGTTGTAAAAATATTAATTATTAAAAATTTAACTAAACACAACATAACTAAAGGGTTATCCATTTTGCGGTTTCAAAAGTAAACGTAAATAAAACACATATAAAATATTTTTTATCATGATATTTCTTTTTTATTTGAACGTTGACATTATGTGTGAAATACTACATCATTTAAAGGACCACCACGCGAATTGTTGCAAGCATCGATTCTTTTGAGGTAATTTTCGACCACTTTTTGACACATATTGGGCGGTATCTCTGCCATAACGTGACGAATGTTGGTTTTTAGGTGCTCAAGAGTTAAAGGTTTATCTGCATAAACACGGTCTTTCGCGTAGCCCCACAAAAAAAAAAAGTCAAGCGGTGTCAAATCGCATGATCTTGGTGGCCACTTGATATCGCCACGACGAGAAATTACGCGGCCAGAAAATTTCTCTTGCAATAAAGCCATATTCGCTCGAGTTGTGTGGCATGTGGCACCGTCTTGTTGAAACCACATATTCTCTAAGTTGTATTCTTCAATAGCAGGCAAAAAAAAGTCGGTTATCATATGACCATAACGCTCCGAATTGACGGTGACACTCGTTCCATCGTCGTTTTTGAAGAAGTAAGGTCCAATCACACCTCCGGACCAAAGAGCGCACCAAGCAATGACTTTTTGTGGATGTAGTGGCCTCTCTTCAATTACTTGAGGATTCTCAGAACCCCAAATACGACAATTTTGTTTGTTAACATACCCACCGAGTGAGAAATGTGCTTCGTCGCTGAAGAAAATTTTGTTCGAAAAATCGCCGTCCACCGCCTGTTGTTCAAGCACCCATTCGACGTATCTACGACGTTGTGAATGGTCAGCTGGCTTCAGTTGTTGTGTGAGCTGGATTTTATATGGATGTAGGTGTAGATCCAAATGCAAAATACGCCATAATGTGCCGTAAGACAGTCCTAATTCTTGAGAACGACGAGGAATCGACACATTCGGGTCTTCGGCAACACTTTCACTTACAGCAGCGATATTTTCGGTGGTACGAGCGAAATGATGATGCACAGGCCTTACAATATCTGTAACCGATCCAGTCTCTTCATATTTCTTCACAATTTTGCCAATTGCTTGCGTAGTTGGACGATTATGTAAACCATAATCTCCTCTTAAAGCACGATATGTGGCTGTGGCAGAATCACCATTTTTGTAGTAGGTTTTTACAATTTTAATGCGTTGTGCGATAGTTAAGCGATCTATTTTCGCAAATGTCAGACTTTGAACTGAAAAAGAAAGAAATTGTTTTAACAACTCAGTTTGACAGATGTCGAATTCTAGCCCTATACTTATGAAACCGCGAAATGGATAACCCTTTATTATATTGCGGTGCTATAAACATGATACTATTAATTAGCCATATACGTATACGATATTACTCTTTTGTATATCACTTGTACATTCATACATACATATGTACACAAACGCATCACAACTTTTTTAGTTTTGTCACACACATTATCAGCAAATCATAGGACAACTACAATGTATTTCATTTAATGATAGAATCAAATAGTATGATCATACTTTGTTTATGAAGCACTTAGCAACAAATAATTATTGCTTGCGACATATGTATTTTATATGGTAACATATGTCAGTGACGCCAAAACAAATGTCGTGTGCTACACGATATGATTTTGTTTGACTGTATAACCAAATCAATGATCGAAATCAAAACAAATATCATATTGAAAATATTGGAAGTGTAGTATTTCAATTTTCGGACGAGGCTCATTTCCACCTCGGCGGCTATGTTAACAAACAAAACTGCTATAACTGGGGCTCGGAAAATCGACTCGTCATTGTTGAGAAGCCAATACATCTATCGGGAGTCACTGTTTGGTAAGCTCTATGTGTCAGAGTCATCATCGGGTCGTATTTTTTCGAAGATGAGGACGAAAACACCGAAAATGTCAATTCTGAGCAGTACCGCACTATGTTAGAGCACTATTTTGTGCCGGAGGTTGAAGTTCAGGATATGGACGATATGTGGTTTAAACAAGACGATGCTGCACCACACACAACTCGCCTCAATTTAGACATTTTGCATCGCAAATTCCCGAACCGTGAAATTTCTCGTCGCTGTGATGTGAATTGGCCGTCCAGATCATGCGATTTGACGCCGTTAGACTTTTTTCTGTGGGGTTACACGTAGCATAAAGTCTATGTGAATGATCCGAAGACGATTCCTGGCTAAGCCATATTACATCGGTGATTCAGGCCATTCCGGTAGTCATACTGTAAAATGTCATCAAGAATATGGCCGAAATAGTGAGATATCTACGGAATAGTCGCGGTGAAAATATCCACGAAATTATTTTTCACACATAATCCTATTGAGTGACCTTTCGAACGAAATAAAATATTTGGAAAAATTCCGAACCGTTTGGGTTTTGTTCAAAATCAAAATACCATACGTCTTAATGGAATTTAATTAAATTTTAGAAAATAGTTTGTGGCTTCTGCTGACGTAAAAAAAAAATTATATGTGGCACTTAAAGCCCCAAAGGGCTCTTTGACAGAGCTTCTCTACCAGTACTGGTGTGCGTGTTAAATTTTTGACAGTATTAGAGGGATCTAAAATAAATAAATAATAATATTTATTTATTTATTTATTAGAGGGATCTACTTATTTTAGCCGGCTCCGAACGGCAGAACTCTTGCAACATCACTTTTTTGAGCTTTGTCACGGAGTTCTTTTAAAGCTTTCCCATGACAAATTATTACTGCCGGAAAAATAGCCAATTGTTTGCCAACTGATGGGTACCGATCGAAGGAAAAATCTTTTCTATATTTTGTTATGCTTCAGCCGGGAATTCAAACACGACCTACAGATCAGAAGGCTAACGCACTAACCTCTGAGCTTCTGCTGACGTAGTGCTTTTAAAATTCGTTTTGTTTACATTTCATTCTTCTTTTACATTGTAACTTCCTAGCGAGTTGCTAGCAAACCACTTTTTATCACGAAAACCATAAACACATTTTGTTAATTTTCAAACAATTTTAAAAAATAAAAATAAAATAAATATGTGGCACTTAAAGCCCCAAAGGGCTCATTGGCCGAGCTTCTCTTCCATTACTGTTGTGCGTCTTAAATTTGGACAGTATTAGAAGGGACCTACTTATTTTAACCGGTTCCGAACGGCAGAACATTTGTGACATCACTTTTTCTGAGCTTTGTCACAGAGTTCTTTTAGAAACTTTTTCATGGCAAGTGGTTACTGTCGGAAGAATTGCCAATTGCTTGCCGACAGGTGGGTACCATTCGAAAGAAAAATCTTATCGATATTAAATTTGTTATGCATCAGCCGGGGATTGAACCACGACCTATAGATCAGAAGGCGAACACACTAACCACTGAGCTACGGCACCCACAATTTTACTATTTTTTTGTTTTATAATAACATTGATTATCGCACTCAATCATTTCGATCCTGGGATGCCATTTTCGGGATCGAAATCGGTAGGACTCTCATCCATTTCCGAAAATCCTGCTTTACGGAAGCAGTTTTGGATTGTTGTTCCTTCTACTTCATCCCAAGATGCTTTGATGAAATAAACAGCTTCAAGCACACTAATAAATTAAGACACCGCTCAGGCTGAATTTGCAGTGTCAATTTTATGTAACAAGTGTTTGAAAAGTAAGCTTCTAAAAAAACTTTAAAATTTTGGATTACCCCTTGATTAAGGGGTTGGCTTACTGCCGTTGTGTGTTGGAGGCAGAAAAAAAATGTTTATGCTAGTTAAGTTTAATTCTCTTGGGTGAGGTGCTGCGTTATCCAAAAACAAGAGAATTGTTTGATTATGGGCTCTCCTTTTTCTATTGAGCTGCTGGAGCCATTAATTACTTCTTGAGTCTGACTTACTCATTCATTACTCCTTGAGTCATCCATGCTTTTTTATTAGATTTCCAGTCCACTGGCAGTCCCGTGATGGAAACATGTTTGAATGCTCGAGGGCGGGCTGCTTTACCTACGACCAAAAGAAGCTCTTTCTCTCCAGCCATGTTTGCACAAAATAAAATTCTGAGTCTTTTCTTAGACAATTTATCTGTAACGCATTTTACGGATTTAAGAGCGAGAATTTTGTCAGGTAATGCGTGAAAGAAAAGCCCGCGATCATTAATCACGATCATTAATGAAATAAGAAAGCTATTCTCCGTTAAATTGCGGATACGTCATGAATGTGTGCATACATGTTAAAAGGGGAATCACCAATTTCGTTTTCGTCAACACAAATTCGAATATGATTTGTATTATTTTTTCCGTTTGTGAGTGATTTTTTTTTATCAAAATTATATGAAATATAGGTTTCGCGTCCGGTTATTAGAAAGGTATTTGAATAGAAAACTTAATTAAAAACCTGTGTCCACGAAATTTATCCGGTTATAAGGGCTGTCCGTTAGAGGAATTGCACTGTAGATCTAATTTATTTATTTGTCAATTTATTTTGTAACACAGAGTGGTAACCTATTGGAACAAGATAGCGAATTAATGCTACATTTAAGTTGAGTGAGAAGTTTTAAAAGTAAAAATTAAAAAAAATTTAATTATTTATTGAAATTAGTTTTATTTTTCAATATAATAATGATTCATATAAATACATTCATTACGTACATATATTCCAACGTTAATCCAATGATTTTTTTAATAAGGTTTGCTAAGTAGTGCGATAGTGATGCGATAAATTTAATTTGCTACACATAATTTTGATAAAAGGCACAACAAAGATGGAAAATTACTATTACTCGTATTGCAGCAAATTATATTCATCATTTTTTCATTAAGGCTCATTATTTGCTTCCATACATTATTTTATTTTACCAAATTTGGCAACGTTGACAACGATAATACGAATAAAGTTCGAATACGAAAACGCAAATCCATAAACTTACGGCAATGCCATAAATCATCAATACCAAAGACAAATCTGCAACATTCAACGGATTGAAATGCCTAACTTCACTTTTATCGACAATGTTGGCGCGTCCCATTCGAACAAGCTCCAGAAATGCCTGGATAGACCAATGTTTTACTAATCCTGATTGTGTGACTTGACCAATAAATATATTCATCGATGATAGATACATAGAATTCGCTTGAAACGGCAAATAACTTGGCATATTTTTTCCAATGCAACACTTTGATAAACGAAATATCGGTTTCCTATAGAATTGCTGTACACTCTCATAATAAATCCATGATCCTGATGGCACCACATATGCATAGCGTGTATCAAACGAATCACGTAATTGATAAAATTTATCATATGGCTCCACGGTGAACAGAAGATCGAGGAATTCCTTTTCGACTGATTTCTTTGCAAATTCAAGTACTTCGGGCAACACTTTAATTTGCATACCTATTTGTTTGAAATCACTAAATGTTTGTGCTGTTAAGGTTGTAGGCGCTTCTATATAAAAAGTTTGCAGACATGAACCATATAATGTGTTGAAAATCACCCCGGCAAAGCAAATTATTATATAAATGACGCTACGAATGCCAGCAAAGTTTCTTTCCATTTCAAATGGTTGCCCCAAGAAACCACTCACGAAATTATGATCAATTATAAAATTTGTAAAATGATGTTTTCTTTGCCCACGCAGATAGAACGATAGCGCCTTGGAAAACGATGCCGCCACGAGAGTTGCAAATACCAATAGCATTATGATATAGTCGCATATGATGGCATAAAATAGATAGCCGGGAATTTCTTTGGGCATTGGTGCCATAACACACCAATCCGAAATCTCGTTTGGATAACTCAAACTCAGATTGTTGGTGTTTTTCATAAAGAACGTTGGTGTCGCAGTGGTATCATAGATGCCGTTTTCAATCATTCTGGCAATATCTCTTCTCGGCAAAATAGTGTGTATGAGGTCACGTCGAGGATAACTTAGCGTAGCATTGTGTTTTCGAGCGTACTCTACCACTAGTTTTCCAGCATAGCCACTTAGTAATAAATTCTCGTCCGATTCTTCTAATATAAATGAACGCGCTGATACATCTTCTGCTCTTACTTTAATAGGGTGTCCATACATATTAGCCATGTGATCAGGAAATAATGCCGACTGATTTGAATTGATTTGTTCAACCCTCAACTCAGTTGCTGGAAAAAGTTTTAGCGTGTAGTATTGCTTTGTTTCCAGCACAGACGCTGCTATGAGAATTATGTTTGTTGCTTTGTTATCGGAACAGAATTTCATGATTCTTTCCACATACAGCTCATCCACTTGTGGTGTATCCAATAAAAGTATATGACGACTTTGTCTATTTTTATATAAATTTTCCCATAATTTTCGCAATAACATGTGGTCATACTCCTCATTGTGAATCAATCTTATGATAATTAACAAATCTCGATTATAATTCTCTGACAATCGAAATACACTTTTTTGGTTCAATCGTAATATAGGGATTCCATTTAGTTGTTTTAGTAGTAAATCCGTATTGAAGTCATCATTAGATGGCATACTTGTGTTGCTCATGTATATTATGGTGTTATAATTTTGATCTTTTAAACTCACGTCACAAATATATCTGAGCATTGAACTCAACCGACTTTCAAGTAATAATAATTGAACGAATGTGGAGAGAGCTCTCATGTTGCCGTTGTTTGCAGTGTAAATCAGAGCCAAGTACTCGGTTTCTAATATATATAGATTTAGTTGGTTGATTTAATATAATTAAGACGAAATTGAGTTTCCACATTGGTGTGTCATAAACAGTATTATAATTCGATGATTAGTTGATTGAGCTACTACATATGATTGATTGAATATATATGAAAAGTTGCCTTGGAAAAAAATGTAGAACACAAAATTACATTAACAATAGAAATGGAAATTTCCTTCATAATAGTACAACAAATAGATTAATTTAGTGAGTGCATTTTAAGACGTAATACAGAAAGTATAGGATTGAGTTAAGACAATAATTTTCTTAAAATTCCCTACTTTCCTCTTGTTTTTTATTATTTCGACCAACATACGATATAAATACTTCGAATCAAAATGCAATGAGTTGCTTCAAGCATATTTTTTCTATGCCATGTCTCCATTACTTTTATTAATTCATGATTTTTTAATTTATGAGATGTTCCTATGTAATAATTGTGTACTTTTTCCTTTACATTTATGTTTAACAAGCTTTCACAATTTCATCATATTTCTCTAATTTTTCTAAAATAAAATATATATATATATATATATATATATATAAAATATATATAAATATATATATATATATATATATATAATATATATAAATATATATATATATATATATATATATATATATATATATATATATATATATATAAATATATATATACATATATATATATATATATATATATATATACATATATATATATATATATATATATATATATATAAATATATATATATATATATATATATATACAGTGGCTCCCAGCTTATTTCGTACAGTGACAGTTTAAAAATTGCTGCAGTCGTAATTCCTAATATAGCAAAAATTTGAACAAAATATAAATGCCATTTTAGAAAGGAAGGTTTGTTTTTTATTTTCCAAAATTTACTTTTTCAAAATTTTAGTGTTTGACACTATAAAAAAATAAAATAAGAAAAAAATAGGAAAATTCATGTCACAGCTTATTTCGTACAGTCTCTTTAAGTTCAAACTAAAAACAAAGTAAGTTGATTTTAATATTTAGTTGACATCCCTTAGCGTTAATGACAGCCTGGAGTCTATTTGGCATTGAATCCACCAATTTTTGAGTGATGTCTGGTGTGATTTTTTTCCATTCTTCCATCAGTACCTTCTTTAGGTCTTGCTTATTAGAAATCTTGTGTGTTCTTATTTTATTGTCCAAAATAGAC
This sequence comes from Megamerina dolium, assembly GCA_963854835.1. Lineage (NCBI taxonomy): Eukaryota > Metazoa > Arthropoda > Insecta > Diptera > Megamerinidae > Megamerina > Megamerina dolium. Next base: position 69,452,931 of record OY978526.1, read on the forward strand.
CAAAGATTTTCAATCACATTCATGTCAGGTGACTGTGGTGGTGGAGACATCAAGTGTGGGCAGTTCCAAATAAGCCAAGATTGCACAATCCCAGATTTATGTTTTGGGTCATTATCTTGGTAGTACCGAAATTCTTCCCGCAAAACCAGTTTGTCTGCACTTTGAAGTAAATTGTTTTTCAGAATCTCGAGGTACTTCATTTTGTCCATTGTTTCCTCAATAAAAACCAATTCACCTACTCCGGCTGCTGACATACAGGCCCAAACCATCACGCTACCGCCACCATGCTTCACTGTGGGCTTAAGGTTCTCCTTGTTTAGCTCGGTATTCGCTTTACGCCAAACATATGACATTCCGTCCGAGTCAAAAATATTAAACTTAGACTCATCCGCGAAAATAACGGTATTCCAGAACGCAGGAGTATTAATAATATGCTCTTTGGCGAAGTCAAGTCGGCGTTGTATATTCATTTTCGAAATGAATGGTTTCTTTCGGGCTACTCGACCGTTCAAGTCATGATTGCGCAGCACACGTCGGACAGTTTCAGCACTGGATGATTTTCCTATTTCACGCTGAACCTCTGCAGCCAACTTCGGAGCGGATAACTTTGGATTTTTCTTAATTTTTCGTACAATATAACGCTCGTCTGAAGCGTTGAAAATCTTATTAGGTGCTTCTCTGCCCTTGTTCTCCAACCGATTTTCGCGAACGAAGCGTTGAATGATGTATTGGACAGTTGAGGCACTTAAATTTGTCATTTCAGCAATTTTTCGCACACTCTGACCTTTCCTAAAATGGTTAATTACCAGTTTACGCTGTTCCATCGTTGTACGATGACCCATAAAGCTAAATGTTTAATTTACAGCACTTTAACTATTTAAAATAATAATAATAAAAATTGTTATAATAGTTAAAAAGGTCCAAAAACTCATACAATTCAAAAAAACTTTGTAACTGCGCGGCAGAATGAAACTTACTTACATTGAAGTTTGTGTACGAAATAAGATGTGAGCTGAAAATCAGCTGATCAATAGTTTTTCTCTCTTGCATAACAAAAAGAAAAATTTTTGGGGTTCCCCGTTTTCTTATTAGGTTTACTAAACACATACACAGACATCTACATTCAAAACTTATCGATAAGTTTTTTAGTTTCGATGTTACAGCCATGTACATAAAAATATATACACTGTACGAAATTAGCTGTGAGCCACTGTAGATCATTACAGTAGAAAGATAATAGCTTAAACAAATTTAATAAAGATAAAATAAGCTCACGGTTATGAATGAGCAACACATGCCCTGAAATCCCAGTAAAAAAGGAGTAAAAAGCGATTACAGAAGCCTTTCTTTGTGATCCAAAAGGCCTTACCATCTGCATGCTATCTTTAATGATTGTCTACGTCAGAAAATTACGCCGCGCGCACTGTCTGGTGGACCTCTGTAGAAGGCGAATTTCATCCCTGTCTTTAATTGATGTTCAACAATACATTCGGTTATTTGTGCTTTTTTTTTCTTATCTCGAGGTTTTTTGTATATAATTATATAATTAAAATTATCCCTGTCGAAATAATTAATATATTTCGTAGATTTCCCGAGGTTTTTTTATACCCTGCATAATGCAATATGCATGGTATATTCATTTCGGTCAGATGTTTGTGTCCACTTGAAGGAATCTCCGGAGATATAGACATGGATATATATTCGTGATCAGCGTCGATTAAATTTTCGATTTAACGATGTCCGTCCGTCCGTCCGTCCGTCCGTCTGTCTGTCACCTGGCTGGTTCGCACGATAACTTGAGTAAATATTGAGCTATTTCGATGAAATTTGGCATAAGTAATCTATGATCCAAGGGTACGGAGGGGATTGATATTGGGCATGATCGGTCAATAACCACGCCCACACCAAGCATTCAAAGCGACTAACCTCGAAATTTTCAAAATCTTTAACTTGCTATAACTCACATAATATACCACTTGGGACAACAATATTTTGCACATAGAGTTATATTATACTACTATATAACCTCGCCAAAAGTAGGTGAGCCACGCCTAATTTCTAGCGTAGCTCCCATACAAAGTGTATGTACTTCTTTTAAATTGAAACTGCTGTAACTTCTACAATCTTCTGTCTAGAATAACCATAATTGACACTTAGATTAACACGGCAGTCAGAAATAATCTGGCGAAAAATCAGCGTACCACGCCCACTTCTTATTGGGGCTCCCATACAAAGTTGAGGAAATTAAACAAAAATGTTAACCACCATAACTTAGAAACTATTCAACGTAGGACACCAAATTTAAGGTGTGGATTAACATTGAAAAATCAATTGGATTTACTAGAAAGTGGTAAGCCACGCCCACTTTTTATATAGCTCCCATACTAAGCCTCGGAATTATCTTAAAATCCTTTTACTTCGTCAAAGTCAACCATATTTCGGGTGTAAATTAGTAGTATATGCAAAAATTGTTTCTCGAAAAGTGGAAATAAAAGAAAAGTTGGATATTCGAGTAAACTTTTTATATATAAATCTACATATGCAGGGTATAGTTTGGTCGGCCCCAGCCGACTGTAAGGAGATTTTTTTGTAATAAATAATATACATAAACGCATATATATATATATATATATATATATATATATATATATAAATATATATATATATATATATATATATATATATATACATATATATATATATACATATATATATATATGTATATATATATATATATATATACATATATATATATATATATATATATATATATATATATATATATATATATTTATATATATATATATATATATATATATATATATATATATATATATATATATATCGAGTGTTTTTTCTTTGTACAAAGTGATATACATAAGAAACAATTGGTTTGCAATTTACATGCTTTTCTCTTCCTTCTCAATACGGAATTTCTTTCGATAACGGAATTAACTGAATAAATCACAATTTGATTTAAGATATACTTTGAGCAATAGTATTGGCCACCAACGAAAGGCTTAACAATTCTGAAGGTGATAAAAAGTGTGCTGATGCAAATACAATACAACAGCAACTAGCACCAGCACCACCATCACCTCAACAATATCAATAACAACAACAATTAATGAAAGAGAACAAATAGAAGAAAATCACCGACAACAACAGCAAGATTTGTCATAAACTATCCATAGCAATAGTTTGCAATTGGAAAAGATGATGACGAAAAATGATATTACCCGAAAACACAGGCAACAGCATCAGAGATGCAAAACCTCGAAAATCCCACATGACCTGGTAAAGATGGCAGAAATTTCGGATTATACGGTAATCATGAGACGCGCCATTTTAATTTACTTCTACTTAGGTCAAGTAGTTTTTTATCTTTATTATTTATTATTCTCTTATTTAAAAACGATTAAACTTAAACAACTTTAATTTCTTATAAAGCAAGAAGCAGTCGGTGGTTGAAGAAGCATGGAAGAGGAGAATACAACACCTCAGTACAATACAACCAACGTATGAGCTCACCGGCATCTCTCTCCCACATACACAATCATAAAGCCGTTGAACAACTTTCAGAAGGAGTTGTTTTCAAGCTAATTCTTTTCGTGTTCGTTCCAAGGTTCAAATCTGGTTTCCCGATCGCGAAGCTAGCACCACTAAGCATTTCACCACATACATATAGTTGATTAAAGTGATTATAAAAATAATTTTCTCGAAAATATTAAAGATTTTTTGTCAAATATATAATTTCCAAAATGAAAAAAAAAAATACATTCCCCAGAATTTGAACCCACGATCTGTCGATTCCAAACAACGATTGTACCATCACTCTAACAATTAATTGATTCGATTGCTCTCTATGTGTGTACTAAAATCAAATCAATTGAAAATTATGAGTGTTTGTATTTGTACAGCTCATTTTAGTTTATTTACTTAAAACAGTACCTCCTCGCTTCTTGAGAAGGACTTCTGGAAGTAGCATGCATACAGCAATACCGAGATGTGTATTTCACTTTCTTAAAAGCTGTTCTATTATGCCTTATGTTGGCAAATTCGCTGCTAGGATGTTTATGCTCAGCCGTAACTAAATAGAGCTAGCGGTACTTTAACGTACGAAGTTTCTGAGTAAAACAGATTTTGTAAATTATTCGTTTGTTCTTTTGGAAATGTTTTTGCTTCTCTCGGGGTTGACTTTCGGATCTTTTAAGATGGTTTTTCAGTTCTTTAGACTTATTTATCGGTTCTAGTAAGATCCGGAACGGTCGGTTCATTAAAGGACCCAATTCTCCCGGTCTTAATTGTACCTATTGAAGACCGCAATGTCCTACTGATTAGCTCATGCAGAGCAGTTCTCTTGCACTGTTTTGCCGATCACTGATATAGACTTTTACTAAAGAATGCTATTTTCATTTGCTTATGTATTTTTTTCACATTTATGCACAATCCATTTCAGTAGAAAATTCAAATACAGAGATTTAGTTGTCGCTTCACATTTAGATTGTTTTGTTTTTTTTTCGCCCGAAGTACTACGAATATTTTATTTGTGAAACGTTTAATGAAAGTTATTACGTTTTATTTTTGGAAAATGAATTTTAATGAAATCTTAATTTTGTCGTCCACGTGTTCAGTTCGTTCCGGTTGCAATCATCATCACAACTTTAGTTGCAGAGGCCATCTTGCAATGTTGCAGTCGTCGTGAATCTTTATGGTTCAACTAGCGCCCGTACGTACTTGGCGTACGTAAGAACATAAGAAAGTGCTTTTGATTCTGTCCGCTAAGGGCAACAGCTACGTCACCGTCATGCGGCAGGGAGTTTACGTTAGCACGGCAATCCCATAACATAGGTCGTGTCAGCTGACACGGTGGCTATTTGAAGCACAATTGAAAGTGCGTAAGAATACGTCTGAAATGAACATCCATGTTTACGGTGCCCTTGTAGATGTGATTTTGGTACATTGATCGTATTCACAAGAGTGTCATTTGCATCAACGTGCACTATTGTCCACCACGAGTAACTTTTTCGGCACAAGTAACTGCGATTGGCTTCTGTTACAAGCCGCAGTTACCAGACTGCAATCCAATTGAGTATGTTCGGGCCAGGTTCCGGGTTAAAAAATTGAGAAATTTAAAGAAGTTTGACGCATTCATTCAACATCAATGACGCATTTTTAAACATAATATTAGCAGGAGTGTCAATTTAAGTTTATATTGGACGGTGGACCCCAAATAGGCGTCGCACTCCGGCCTTGCACGCTTGTCAAAAGACCAGCACAAGACATTAGTTACATTAGCGAGTAGCAAGATATTAGTCAGCTGTCATGTTGTCATTCGTAGTTGAACAAATTAGAACTAAGTGCTCGCACTCAATGATTTATCATTTCCTAGAATAAATAAATTTACATGAATGATTTAATTATAATGGCATGGAGATTTACACATTTGGGTGCCAACTAGATTATAACAGTTGCTTCAATAATATGGCCAAGCCCAAGACTAACTTCGTATTAAAATTACTTCGGTTACTAAAATTTCCTTTCTATTAACGAGGAGAGCTCTTGTATGACCACTAGGAAAATCTGGCCACTGATTTTTGTCGCAGCGGCCAAGACGAGGTAGAGGAAGAAACTGTTTACCACTTCCTCTGTAGAAGCCCCTGTTATGGAGTGCCTTCTTTAAGGATACTACTGGGCTAGTACATTCCTCTATTCATTAGGAAATCCTTATGGTTCCGTTTGTCAGAAGGAACGCAGCATCATCGACGGACGGTATCACAATGGTCCAATATTTTAGCCTAAGTGAGCACCCCCTTGGTCGCGGTCACATAAATTAACCTAACCTAAGGGCAAAGGAGCTTATGCCATTCTGTGGCATAAGTCGATCATTTATGATCGACTCCCGTTATGAGCAACTCTATATTTTTTTAACGCGCCCTCACTAAGTTATCTTTCTTTCATTTCCATTTTGCCAATTTACTTTTGTGTTCCACTTTCATTTCAAGGGAAATTCCATTCAATCATATAAAGTAACTCAACCAACTAATTTTGTACAATACTGTTTATGACACCCAAATGTATAAACTAAATTTGCTCATAATAAAATCATACACCACGTATCACTAGAAACTCTGAATCACTCAGGAGTTAGTTCTGATTTATGTATATACCATATAGAAGCAACATGAGAGGTCTTTCAACATTCGTTGAAATATTATTACTTGAAAGTCATTTGAGTTCTATACTCAGACATATTTCTGACGTCAGTTTAAAAGATCAAAATTATAATACCATAATATACATGAGCAATGGAACCAATTCATCTGATAACTTCTTCATTACCGATTTACTACTAAAGCGGCTGAATGGAAACCCAATCTTACTATTAAACCCAAAGAGCGCATTTCAACTGACAGAAAATTATAATAGAGATTTCTTAATTATCGTCAAATTGATGCAAAATGGCGATAATGACCGCACGTTATTGCGAAAATTATGGGAGAATTTATATAAAAATAGACAAAGTCGTCATATACTTTTATTGGATACACCACAAGTGGATGAGCTGTATGTGGAAAGAATCATGCAATTCTGTTCCGATAACAAAGCAACAAACATAATTCTCCTAGCTGGGTCTGTGCTGGAAACAAACCAATACTACACGATAAAACTTTTTCCAGAAACTGAGTTGAGGGTTGAACAAATCAATTCAAATCAGTCGACATTATTTCCTGATCACATTGCTAATATGTATGGACACCCTATTAAAGTAAGAGCAGAAGATATACCAGCGCGTACATTTATATTAGAAGAATCGGACGAGAATTTATTACTAAGTGGCTATGCTGGAAACCTAGTGGTAGAGTATGCTCGAAAACATAATGTTACGCTAAGTTATCCTCGACGTGACCTCATACACACTAGTTTGTCGAGAGGAGATATTGCTAGAATGATCGAAAACGGCACCTTTGATACCACTGCGACACCAACGTACTTTATGAAAGACATGAACAATCTGAGTTTAAGTGATCCAAACGAGATTTGGGATTGGTGTAGTATGGCACCCATGCCTAAAGAAATTCCCGGCTATCTATTTGCTGTCATCATATTCGACTATATCACAATGCTGTTGTTATTTGCAGCCCTTGTGGCGGCGTCGTTTTCAAAGGCGCTTTCGTTCTATCTGCATGGACAAAGGGAACTTCATTTTACAAATTTTATAATTGATCATAATTTAGTGAATGGTTTCTTGGGTCAACCATTTGAAATGGAAAGGAACTTTGCTGGCATTCGTAGCGTAATTTATATAATAACTTGCTTTGCCGGTGTGATTTTCAATACTTTATATGGTTCATGTCTGCAAACGTTTTATATAGAAGCGCCTACAACCTTAACAGCACAAACATTTGGTGATTTCAAACAAATAGGTATGCAAATTAAAGTGTTGCCCGAAGTACTTGAATTTGCAAAAAAACCAGTCAAAAAGGAATTTCTCGATCTTCTGTGTACAGTGGAGTCATATGATAAATTTTATCAATTACGTAATTCGTTTGATACTCGCTATGCATATGTGGTGTCAGCAAGATCATGGATTTATTATGAGAGTGTACAGCAATTCTATAGGAAACCGATATTTCGTTTATCAAAGTGTTGCATTTGAAAAAATATGCCAAGTTTTTTGCCGTTTCAAGCGAATTCTATGTATCTATCATCGATGAATATATTTATTGGTCAAATCACACAATCGGGATTAGTAAAACATTGGACTAGTCGAATGGGACGCGCCAACATTGTCGATAAGAGTGAACTTAGGCAATTTGCGTTTTCGCATTCGAACTTTATTCATACTATCGTTGCCAGCATTCATAAACTGCTTCAATACTTATAGTAAATGCATTTTAAATTCGAATAAAGAAACAGCTGTAAACCAGTAACCCAGCAACTATTGGAATATGTGTATTGAAGCTGAATTATTATTGTACCGAATAATGTAACTAATTTCAATAAAGAATTCAATTACTTTCATTTTTACTTTCAAAACTTCACGCAATCTCAATCTGGTATTGATTCACTCTGGCGTTACTCTATTTTGATCACTGTCTTCCGAATTATGTAGGTTGATTGTATCTGATGATTGAGTGTCTTGAGAAGCTGAATATCCTGGGTGAAAGCTGAACTATGGGTCCCAGGTCACATGGGAATTACAGGCAACGAAAAGGCACATGAACTCGCTAGAAATGGAGCAGCAACCCCGTTTGTAGGCCCGGAACCATTAGGCGGATTAGGAAAGTGCAACTTGTCCAAAATCTTTATGGAAGCAGAAGATATACAAAAGAAGCAATATTAAGACAATCTACCGGGGTTACTGCAATCAATGTCACTCTTAGGAACATATAACCTAAATAGATTTGAGGATTGTATGAAGCTAAACAAGAATAACTTAAGATTCATTACAGGAAATCTGACAGGACATTGTAGGTTGAACTAACACCTGTCAAAACTGGGAATTTACTCTAATGAAATTTGTAGGTTTTGCGGAGAGGAGGATGAAACCTCGACACACTTGCTGGAGGTGTGCCCCGCAGTAATGCAAAAACGAAAGAAACACCTAGGTGAACATCTACTAACTGATGGGGCAATCTGACTCGGGAATATAGGCGCAATACTACATTTCATAGAGAATGTTGGACACAAAGAAATACTTTGAACCGAAATGAAGGGAGCACGATAGATCTTATAGGTCGCGGTGCTACATCCCCATTAACAATAATAATAACTGTAAATTTTAGCTGCTTTAGTGGAAATGTTTTGTTTTTGGAAATGATGAAAGATTTATGAAAGAAATATGATCTTGTGTGCTCGCTATATCAATCTTTTGCGCAGTAAAGAAATTTTTGGGTATTATATTTAAGCTTTAGGGTCATTTTCCCAACTGCCTGTTAGCGTCATCGAACCGAAATGCACAGCTAGCTTTTAGCGGTTCGATAAAGCTTGCTAGCGTTACCGGACCGAATAATGTTAGCTGCGCATTTGCTGCTATAAGATTTGACAGGCCGTAAAGTTATCGTTTCGATAACGCTAACGGGCGTTGAGAAAATGACCCTTAAAATAGCAAATACCATATTGTGTGGGTAAAAATATTAGGGTTGAATATGTGAAGCAGTGGTGCAGCTCTTAAATTTTTTGAAAAATATTTTCATTCTACATCCAGGTTTTATTTCACAGTTTCGAATCAATGCAAAAATCCATTAGATCACGTTCAAATGTCTCCAAGCATCGCCTCATAATCATCAACTCGGTCGATGTTTCATTTTTCAGTTGTAAAAGTTTATGTAAAACATACGGTACACGATCAGTGGCATATTTAGATTATCGGCTATTTCATTCAATTTCAATTTACGATTAGATTAATCCATTTTATGTACTAGTTCTTTATTAAATTCTGGTATTGGTGTGGTTTATTTTTGTAAAACATTTGCAGAAGATGAGTAAACCAATACTTTTTTGAATTGAATAATTGAATAATTAGCAGCCTTGAGCAAGTGTGCTGAAATATTCATTCAATACTCAAACACTTACTTTCCTTTTCAATCAAACAAATGTAATGAGACACGTTTATGAACCACTTAGACAATAAAAACAACCTTGCAGTCGGCTGGAGCCTACCAAATTATACCCTGCATATGTAGATATACGAGGGCGAATTGATAATGAAGCTACCTAAGTAGGAAAAAAACATTTTTTTTTTTCAAAAACCATTTATTTCTCAACATAGTCTCCTTTTACTTCGACACACTTAGTCTTACTAAGTAAGATATTCCAACTTTTTTATACCATCTGAATAATACGATTTCGGGAACCCCTCAAAATACGCGTTAGTTTCGGTAATCACTTCTTCGTTTGAGCTGAATATTTTTCCTACGAGCCATTTTTTCAAGTTTGGAAACAGAAAAAAGTCACTAGGAGCTAAATCTGAACTATAAGTTGGATGATCAACCAGTTCGAAGTGTATTTCACGTAATTTTAGCATCGTATCTAATGCTGTGCGAACCGGTGCGTTGTCTCGAAGAAAGAGCACTTTTTCTTCTTTTTCGTTTTTTCGTGATTGCATCATGCAATTGATCCAATAATGTACGATAATACTTTCCTGTGATTGTGGATTGTGTGTTTTCAAGATAATCGATAAGCAGGTGATTGTAGAAGTTACAGCTGTTTCAATTTAATAGTACAGACACTTTGTATGGGAGCTACAATAAAAAGTAGGCGTGGCTAGAACATTTTTGGCAAGGTTATGTAGTATATAACTCTTATGTGCCAAATATTGTTGTCCCAGATGGTATATTAAGTGAGTTATAGCAAGTTAAAGATTTTGAAAATTCCGATGTTGGTCGCTTTGAATGCTTGGTGTGGGCGTTCCGGTTGACCGATTATACCCGATATCAATTCCCTCCGTACCCTTGGATCATAGGTTACTTATACGAAATGAATATACCTTGAATATTGCATTATGCAAGGCATAAAAATATCCAAAGTAAAATTCGTGTTCCATCTCTGTAGCACCATTAGAAACCAGTTAACTAAATATTAGCTTTTCAAATTGTTGAAATACACTAGAGGTTAGTCAAACTGTAGGATTCAGGGACACGACATGATTTATAAGAATACGTATATACTATCACAGCAAACTATGCAGGGCTGTAGTGAGGGTAAGGCGGCTGAGGCGCTTGCCTTGGGTGCGATTGATAAGAGGCGCCGAATCTTGGCAAATATACAAAAATCAACAAGTTTGTGAACATTTGTGCATGATGAACCAACAAAGTCAAGTTCCAAAGTCAACTCTTTCAATTTTAGCTTTTATAATGTTTTGTGGTGCCGTAGCTCAGTGGTTAGTGTGTTCGCCTTCTGATCTGTAGGTCATGGTTCAATCCCCGGCTGATGCATAACAAATTTAATAAGATAATTAATATCGATAAGATTTTTCTTTCGAATGGTACCCAACTGTCGGCAAGCAATTGGCAATTCTACCGACAGTAACAACTTGCCATGAAAAAGCTTCTAAAAGAACTCTATGACAAAGCTCAGAAAAAGTGATGTCACAAGTGTTCTGCCGTTCGGAACCGGTTAAAATAAGTAGGTCCCTTCTAATACTGTCCAAATTTAAGACGCACAACAGTAATGGAAGAGAAGCTCGGCCAATGAGCCCTTTGGGGTTTTAAGTGTAAGTAAGTATATATATATATATATATATATATATATATATATATATATATATATGTATATATATATATATATATATATATATATACACATATATATATATATATATATACACATATATATATATATATATATATATATATATATATATATATATATATATATATAATGTTTTGTGGTTAATTATTGAACAAAAATTTTCTTTATTGAAAATCAATTTTAATCGAGTACATATTGACTATTATTATCTGGGACCTTCTGCCATTGTTTGGGCAACTTTCTAATTTCATCGGTGTACTACTGCTGTAGTGTATCGGCGAAGAGCCTTGGAAAAGTGATTTTCAAAGGCTCTTCGGTCGGCGAATTTTTTACCATTAAGAGAGTTTTGCAGAGACCGAAACAAATGAGAGTCAGACGGTGCAAGGTCCGGACTACATGGTAGATGTATTAAAACATCACATCGTTGATGACTCTGACCATATTGACGGGACTTGGTTGGGAAGTTCTGATGCATCCATCATATAGTTCGGACCTTGCATCCAACCAAGTTCCATAAATTTTCAGTATCTCTTTTACTCACTTACAGTATTTCGTTTTCTCAGTTTTTGTAATAGTAAATAGTTGGAAATGTCACAAAGTTTGCCAAGAAAAACGTCGGAGCATATGAATTCTTAATAACATTAGAACGTTTAATTCGTTAAAATCAGTTATCATAACTCATGCGATTTCTTTAAAATTGTCTGATTTCTGCACACCTGAAAGTTTGTGGATAAGGGATTTGGCACACATGCCAGTCAAATCTTACCTTTATAATGCTATGATATTTTAATCTAAAGAGGATCGATAATCCTAAATAATCTTAGCTGAATAATTTATTAAAAAAGACAGCAAATATTGAACAATACTTTTTATTTTGATTTGTGCACAACTTTCTATAAAAAATAATTTGCAATATTGAAACAAATTTATGTATGTTCACAGCGACGATACCAATAAAATTCAAATGAGAATGCGCACGTCGATATACCAATAGCAATGCCATAAGATATCAATACCAAATATAAATCTGTAACATTTAGAGGGGTGAATTCAAATTGAGGTTCACTTTTATCTACTATATTCGCACGTCCTAATTGAACAAGCTCCAGAAATGCGCGATTAGCCCAATGTTTTATTAATCCTGCCTGAGTGGCTTGACCAATTAGATTATTCATCGATGACAAATATATAGAATTCGCTTCAAATGGCATGAAACTTGGTATATTTTTGCGAAAGCAACAATTACATAAACGAAATAAGGGTTTGCGATAGAATTGTTGTATACTCTCAAAATAACTCCATGTGCCCGATGACACCGTATAGGCATAGCGTGTATCAAAAGCTTCGCGTAAATGAAAAAATTGTTCAAACGACTCCGCTGCAGACACAACAGCAAAGAATTCACTTTCAACAAAAACATTTGCCAATCCAAGTTTTTCAGGCACAGTTTTAATTTGAAGACCTATTTGCTTAAAATCACCAGGTGTTTGAACTGATAAAACCCTAGGCGCTTCTGTCTGAAACGTTTGCAGATATGCAACATACGATGTATTGAAAATTAGACCGGCAAAGCAAATTATTATATAAATGACGCTACGAATGCCAGTAAAGTTACTCTCCATTACAAATGGTTGACCCAGAAAACCATTCGCTAAATTATGATCAATTATGTAGTTAGTAAAATGACATACTCTTAGTCCACGTATATATAATGAGAGTGACTTGGAGAACGATGCCGCCACTAGGGCTGAAAATACCAAAAGTATAGTAACATAATCGAATATGATGACATAGAATAGATATCCGGGAATTTCTTTGGGCATTGGCACCATAATACACCAATCCGCAATCTCATTTGGATTACTGAAACTTAGATTGTGCGTGTCTCTCAAAAAGAATGCTGTCGCTGTAATATCGAAGGTTCCATTTTCGATCATTTTGGCATGGTCATTTATCAGCAAAACACTGTGTATGAGATCACGTCGAGGAAATACTAATGTAGCATTAAGCTTTCGAGCATACTATACCACTAGGTTTCCAGTATAGCCACTTAGTAATATATTCTCGTCCGATTCTTCTAATATAAACGTACGCGCTGGCAAATCTTCTGCTCTAACTTTAATCGGATAGCCATACATGTTACGTGTGTGATCAGGAAAAACTGGATATTGATTTGAGTCGATATCTACAGCTCTCAACTCGGCTATTGGAAAAAGTTTTAACGTGTAGTATTGCCTTGTTTCCAACATAGACGCCACTATGAAGATTATGTTTATTGCTTTGTTGTTCGAACAGAATTTCATAATGTTCTCCATATACAACTCATCCACTTGTGGTGTATCCCATAAAAGGATATGACGACTTTTTCTATTCTTATATAGATTTTCCCATAATTTTCGCAATAACTTATGATCCATGTCCTCATTGCGAGTCAATCTTACGATAACTAACAAATCGCGATTATAGTTATCTGTCAGTGGAAATACACTCTCCTGATTTAATAGTAAGGTTGGTTTTCCGTAATTTATTCCACTTAGTTGTTTCAGTAGTAAATCCGTATTGAAGCCATCGTTGGAATCGATGTTTCCAGTGCTCATGTATATTATGGTGTTATAATTATGATCTTTTAAGCTGACATCGCATATATATCTGAGCATTGTGCTCAACTGATTTTCAAGTAATAATAATTCAACGAATGTTGAAAGAGATATCATGTTGTCGTTATTTGGTATATAAATCAGAACTAAATACTCAGAGTGTCAGAGTTTTTAGTGAAAACGTCGATTTACTTCTATAATTTTCTCATATATTTAATTTACATATTATATTGCGGTGCCATAAACATTATTACTATTAATTAGCCATATACTTATACGATATTACTTTTTTGTACATATATCACTTGTACATTCATACATACATACATACACAAACGCATCACAACTTTTTTAGTTCTGTCACACATATTATCAGCAAATCATGGGTCAACTACAATCTATTTCATTTAATGATAAAATCAAATAGTTTGATCATACTTTGTTTATGAAGCACTGAGCAATAAAGAATTATTGCTTGCGACATATTTTATATGGTAACATATGTGAGTGACGCCAAAACAAATGTCGTGTGCCACACGATATGATTTTGTTTGACCTGGTAACCAAATTGAAATGTATTTACGATTGATCGAAATCAAGACAAATAACACTAGGCATAGACAAATCTTTAAAAGTATGTTAAAAGTAAAATCCCAAATAATTCCCCAAATGAAAACAAAATATCCGACAAATGGTCCAAAATCTTTATCCCTACAAGTATTGTAGCGTATCTCAACAGATTTCTACGATGTGATACGATTTATGTTATCACTTACATTCACTGCTGCTGGACCCGGTTTCAAAGTTGGGATTAATTCGCAATACGAATGGATCCTTTACAGAACTTTACCGGAAGCTTTAGATCGGAAGTCACCCGCAAGGGTGCAAACAGGGATGAAGGATCGGAAGCTGAAAGGATAGTCACCAGAGATGGAGTGATAAGCCATCAAGCGTTTCTCTCCATTCAAAACAGCGGGTACAGTGGGGATATTTTTAGCCTTACTTCAGTGGGGTGCAGAAGCTCTGGCAGACAGGCTTCTGGTAATATTCACTACTTGCCTAGCTACAGGATATATCCCGATTCAATGGATAGAGACTAAGGTTGTCTTTCTTTCAAAGCCGGGAAAAAGGGACTATTCAGAGGCTAAATCTTTTCGGCCGGTTAGCTTCACCTCCTTTCTGCTTAAATGTATGGAGGGAGTACTGGCGGACTACATGCAAAGGACAACGTTTCTGACAAAACCACTGAGCAGGTATCAGCACGCATACAAAGTGTTAGGTCTCATGTGGGGAATTACTCCCAGATCAGCGCACTGGATCTACACAACGATGATAAGGCCCTTAATAGAGTATGCTGCTGTGCTCTGGTGGCCTAAGGTCACCCAAAAGACCGTGAAAAGCAAGTTAGATAGGGTGCAAATAATGGCTTGTATTGGGATTACCGGAGCAATCCGGAAGACCCCGCTAAAAGCATTGGAAGTCTTTCTGGGGCTGTTGCCGTTGGACTTTCATATTATGAAGTCGGCGGCATTAATAGCATTACATCTAACGACAACCAACTGAACTGAGGACACTGGCAGTCCCGTGATAGGAACATGTTTGAATGCTCGATGGCGGGCTGCTTTACTTACGACCAAAAGAAGCTCTTTCTCTCCAGCCAGAGACAATTCTTCTTAGACAATTTACCTGCTACGCATTTTTCGGATTTAAGAGCGGGAGTTTTGTCAGGTAATGGGCGAAAGAAAAGCCCGCTTTCATATGCATTGTAGATGTCTTGAGGCTTGTATCTACTCAACAGAGATGGCAGCTTTATCCTGAACTGTTTGACATCCTCCTGGTTTACATTCGCAGCTTCACCAGATATGCACTGGAAAGAAATATTAATTATTGTGCGACACCTGTTTAACCATCCATCTGAAGCATTTAAATTAGATACACCACATTTTACAATAGGGTCAGATAAAGGACTTTGTCGACTTCTAGCCTTAGCGAACTAATTATTGAACTACTTTTATTGATTTCTGCAGCTTGTCTGTTGCTAATCTTTGAAAAATTGTACACAATTTCATTTTAATGGCCATTAAACTTTACCTTCCTTGAATTTCACGCACAGACAATTTATTTCTTTCAAGCACGTTAATAATTACACGAACATTAATGAAATGAGAAAGCTATTCTCCGTTAAATTGCGGATACGACATGAATGTGTGCATACATGTTAAAAGGGGAATCACCAATTTCGTTTTCGTCAACACAAATTCGAGTCAGATTTGTATTATGGGCAATGTTGACAACTTTTAAATTTCAATTGCACTTGTTTCAGATTTTTAAAAAAATTTTGTCCGTTTGTGAGTGATTCTTTTTTTGATCAAAAATGAATAAAATTTAATTTTTTAATGAAATTAGTGTTATTATTCAATATAATAATACATTACGTACATATATTCCAATGTTGATCCAATAATTTTTTTTAATAAGGTTTGCTAAGTGCTGTTATAGTGACGTGATAAATTTGATTTGCTACATATAAATTTGATAAAAGGCACAGATAAGATGGAAAATTATTATTACTCGTATTGCAGCAAATTATATTCGTCCTTATTTCATTAAGGCTCATTTGTGGCAACGTTGACAACGATAATACGAATAAAGTTCGAATACGAAAACGCAAATCGATAAACTTACGGCAATGCCATAAATCATCAATACCAAAGACAAATCTGTAACATTCAATGGATTGAAATGCCTAACTTCACTTTTATCGACAATGTTGGCGCGTCCCATTCGAACAAGCTCCAGAAATGCCTGGATAGACCAATGTTTTACTAATCCTGATTGTGTGACTTGACCAATAAATATATTCATCGATGATAGATACATAGAATTCGCTTGGAACGGCAAATAACTTGGCATATTTTTTCCAATGCAACACTTTGATAAACGAAATATCGGTTTCCTATAGAATTGCTGTACACTCTCATAATAAATCCATGATCTTGCTGGCACCACATATGCATAGCGTGTATCAAACGAATTACGTAATTGATAAAATTTATCATATGATTCCACTGTACACAGAAGATCGAGAAATTCCTTTTTGACTGATTTTTTTGCAAATTCAAGTACTTCGGGCAACACTTTAATTTGCATACCTATTTGTTTGAAATCATTAAATGTTTGTGCTGTTAAGGTTGTAGGCGCTTCTATATAAAACGTTTGCAGACATGAACCATATAATGTATTGAAAATCACACCGGCAAAGCAAGTTATTATATAAATTACGCTACGAATGCCAGAAAAGTTCCTTTCCATTTCAAATGGTTGACCCAAGAAACCATTCACTAAGTTATGATCAATTATAAAATTTGTAAAATTACGTGCACTTGGTCCACGCAAATAGAACGAAAGTGCCTTGGAAAACGATGCCGCCACGAGGGCCGCAAATACCAATAGCATTATGATATAGTCGAATATGATGGCATAAAATAGATAGCTGGGAATTTCTTTGGGCATTGGTGCCATAACACACCAATCCGAAATTTCGTTTGGATAACTGAAACTCAGATTGTTGGTGTTTTTCATAAAGTACGTTGGTGTCGCAGTGGTATCAAATGTGCCGTTTTCGATCATTCTAGCAATATCTCCTCTCGGCAAAATAGTGTGTGTGAGGTCACGTCGAGGATAACTTAGCGTAGCATTATGTTTTCGAGCGTACTCTACCATTAGTTTTCCAGCATAGCCACTTAGTAATAAATTCTCGTCCGATTCTTCTATTATAAATGTAAGCGCTGGTATATCCTCTGCTCTTACTTTAATAGGGTGGCCATACATATTAGCAATGTGATCAGGAAATAATGTCGACTGATTTGAATTGATTTGCGCAATTCTCAGCTCAGTAGTTGGAAAAAGTTTTAGCGTGTAGTATTGGCTTGTTTCCGGCGCAGACCCCGCTACGAGAATTATGTTTGTTGCTTTGTTATCGGAACAGAATTTCATGATTCTTCCCACGTACAGCTCATCCACTTCTGGTGTGTCCAATAAAAGTATATGACGACTTTGTCTATTTTTATATAAATTTTCCCATAATTTTCGCAATAACATGTGGTCATACTCCTCATTGTGAATCAATCTTATGATAATTAACAAATCTCGATTATAATTCTCTGACAATCGAAATACACTTTTTTGGTTCAATCGTAATATAGGGATTCCATTTAGTTGTTTTAGTAGTAAATCCGTATTGAAGTCATCATTAGATGGAATACTTGTGTTGCTCATGTATATTATGGTGTTATAATTTTGATCTTTTAAACTCACGTCACAAATATATCTGAGCATTGAACTCAACCGACTTTCAAGTAATAATAATTGAACGAATGTGGAGAGAGCTCTCATGTTGCCGTTGTTTGCAGTGTAAATCAGAGCCAAGTACTCGGTTTCTAATATATATAGATTTAGTTGGTTGATTTAATATAATTAAGACGAAATTGAGTTTCCACATTGGTGTGTCATAAACAGTATTATAATTCGATGATTAGTTGATTGAGCTACTACATATGATTGAATGTATATGATTAGATTAACAATAGAAATGGAAATTTCCTTCATAATAGTACAACAAATAGATTAATTTAGTGAGTGCATTTTAAAAAATCTCCTTACAGTCGGCTGGGGCCAAATTATACCCTGCATATGTAGATATATATATAAAAAGTTTACTCGAATATCCATCTTTTTCTTTTATTTCCACTTTTTGAAAAACAAATTTTGCATATACTACTAATTTTCACCCGAAGTACGAAGACGAAGTACTTTGTATGTTATGAGAGTTCTAAAAGGGATAATTTAAAGGGATAATTTTAAGATAATTCCGAGACTTAATATGGGAGCTATATAAAAAGTTGGCGTGGCTTACCTCTTTTTTGTAAATCCAATTAATATTTCAATGTTAATCCACAACTTAAATTTGTTTGTCCTACGTTGAATAGTTCGTAAGTTATAGTGGTTTAAATTTTTTTAAAATTTTCGTAACTTTGTATGGTAGCCCCATTTAGAAGTGGGCGTGGCATGTTGATTTTTTGCCAGATTATGTACAACTACCATATTAACCTAAGTATTAATTATGATTGTTCTAGACAGAAGAATGCAGAAGCTGCAGCTATCTCAATTTAAAAGAAATTCAGTCATTCTGTATGGGAGCCACTATAAACAATAAGCGTGGCTGGCCCATTTCTTGTGGGTATATTTGCTCTTACAATACTAATCCACACCTTCAATCTGGTTGTTCTACGCTGAATTAAGTTATGGCGGTTAAAATTTTTGTTTAATTTCCTCAACTTTGTATGGGAGTCCCAATAAGAAGTAGGCGTGGTAGGCTGATTTTTTGTCAGATTATTTTCGACTACCATGTTAATCTAAGTGTGAATTATGGTTATTCTAGACAGAAGATTGCCGAAGTTACAGCTGTTTCAATTTAAAAGAATTTCAGTCATTTTGTATGGGGGCTACAATAAACAGTGGGCATGGTGCTCCCATTTCCTGTGAGCCTAGTTGCTCGTACAATACTAATCCACACCCTAAATCTCGTTGTCCTACGCTAAATGGTTCGTAAGTTATGGAGCTTAAAAGTTTTAGTTAAATTCCCTCGACTTTGTATGGGAGACCCATGAAGGAGTGGGCGTGGCACACTGATTTTCTGCCATATTATTTCCGACTACCATGTTAATCTAAGTGTCAATTATGGTTATTCTGGACAGAAGATTGTAGAAGTTACAGCTGTTTCAATTTAAAAGAAGTTTAGACACTTTGTATGAGAGCTACGCTAAAAAGTAGGCGTGGCTCACCCACTTTTTGCGGGATTATATAGTAGTATAATATAACTCTATGTGCCAAATATTGTTGTCCCAAGTGGTATATTATGGGAGTTATAGCAAGTTAAAGATTTTGAAAATTCCGAAGTTAGTCGCTTTGAATGCTTGGTGTGGGCGTGGCTATTGACCGATTATGCCCAATATCAATCCCCTCCGTACCCTTGGATCATAAGTTACTTGTGCCAAATTTCGTCGAAATAGCTCAATATTTACTCAAGTTATCGTGCGAACCAGCCAGGTGACAGACAGACGGACGGACGGACGGACGGACATCGTTAAATCGAAAATTTAATCGACGCTGATTACGAATATATATCTATGTCTATATCTCCGGAGATTCCTTCAAGTGGACACAAACATCTGACCGAAATGAATATACAGAAAGTATAGGATTGAGTTAAGAAAATTATGTTCTTAAAATTGCCTAATTTCCTCTTGTTTTTAATAATTTCGACCAACATACGATATAAATACTTCGAATCCATATGCAATGATTTGCTTCAAACATATTTTTTCTATGCCATGTCTCCATTACTTTTGTTAATTCATGATTTTTTAATTTATGAGATGTTCCTATGTAATAATTGTGTACTTTTTCCTTCACATTTATATTTATTAAATATTCACAATATTGATTATAGTTGATTAAAGTGCATATAAAAATAATTTTCTCGAAAATATTAAAGATTTTTTGTCAAATATATAATTTCCAAAATAAAAAAAAAATACATTCTCTAGGATTTGAACCCACGATCTGCCGATTCCAAACAACGGTTGTACCATCATTCTAACAATTAAATGATTCGATTGTTCTCTAGATGTGTACTAAAATCAAATCAATTAAAAATTATGAGTGTTTGTATTTGTACAGCTCATTTTAGTTTCTTTACTTAAAACAGTACCTCCTCGCTTCTTGAGAAGGACTTCTGGAAGTAGCATTCATACAGCGATACCGAGATGTGTATCTCACTTTCTTAAAAGCTGTTCAATAATGCCTTATGTTGGCAAGGCCTGTACAAATTCGCTGCTGGGATTTTTATGCTCAGCGGAGCCTTAACAGATTATAAAGTTTTAAAAAAAAAATCAATTTCAATAAAAATTTTCATATTTTTGTTATAAAGTAGTGTCAAAATTTTTAGTGAAAACGTCGATTTACTTCTATCATTTTCTCATAAATTTAATTTTCATATTATAATGCGAGGTCATAAGCATTATTACTATTAATTAGCCATATACTTATACGATATTACTCTTTTGTTTATCACTTGTACATTCATACATACATACAGTGGCTCCCAGCTTATTTCGTACAGTGACAGTTTAAAAATTGCTGCAGTCGTAATTCCTAATATAGCAAAAATTTGAACAAAATATAAATGCCATTTTAGAAAGGAAGGTTTGTTTTTTATTTTCCAAAATTTACTTTTTCAAAATTTTAGTGTTTGACACTATAAAAAAATAAAATAAGAAAAAAATAGGAAAATTCATGTCACAGCTTATTTCGTACAGTCTCTTTAAGTTCAAACTAAAAACAAAGTAAGTTGATTTTAATATTTAGTTGACATCCCTTAGCGTTAATGACAGCCTGGAGTCTATTTGGCATTGAATCCACCAATTTTTGAGTGATGTCTGGTGTGATTTTTTTCCATTCTTCCATCAGTACCTTCTTTAGGTCTTGCTTATTAGAAATCTTGTGTGTTCTTATTTTATTGTCCAAAATAGACCAAAGATTTTCAATCACATTCATGTCAGGTGACTGTGGTGGTGGAGACATCAAGTGTGGGCAGTTCCAAATAAGCCAAGATTGCACAATCCCAGATTTATGTTTTGGGTCATTATCTTGGTAGTACCGAAATTCTTCCCGCAAACCCAGTTTGTCTGCACTTTGAAGTAAATTGTTTTTCAGAATCTCGAGGTACTTCATTTTGTCCATTGTTTCCTCAATAAAAACCAATTCACCTACTCCGGCTGCTGACATACAGGCCCAAACCATCACGCTACCGCCACCATGCTTCACTGTGGGCTTAAGGTTCTCCTTGTTTAGCTCGGTATTCGCTTTACGCCAAACATATGACATTCCGTCCGAGCCAAAAAAATTAAACTTAGACTCATCCGCGAAAATAACGGTATTCCAGAACGCAGGAGTATTAATAATATGCTCTTTGGCGAAGTCAAGTCGGCGTTGTATATTCATTTTCGAAATGAATGGTTTCTTTCGGGCTACTCGACCGTTCAAGTCATGATTGCGCAGCACACGTCGGACAGTTTCAGCACTGGATGATTTTCCTATTTCACGCTGAACCTCTGCAGCCAACTTCGGAGCGGATAACTTTGGATTTTTCTTAATTTTTCGTACAATATAACGCTCGTCTGAAGCGTTGAAAATCTTATTAGGTGCTTCTCTGCCCTTGTTCTCCAACCGATTTTCGCGAACGAAGCGTTGAATGATGTATTGGACAGTTGAGGCACTTAAATTTGTCATTTCAGCAATTTTTCGCACACTCTGACCTTTTCTAAAATGGTTAATTACCAGTTTACGCTGTTCCATCGTTGTACGACGACCCATAACGCTAAATGTTTAATTTACAGCACTTTAACTATTTAAAATAATAATAATAAAAATTGTTATAATAGTTAAAAAGGTCCAAAAACTCATACAATTCAAAAAAACTTTGTAACTGCGCGGCAGAATGAAACTTACTTACATTGAAGTTTGTGTACGAAATAAGATGTGAGCTGAAAATCAGCTGATCAATAGTTTTTCTCTCTTGCATGACAAAAAGAACAATTTTTGGGGTTCCCCGTTTTCTTATTAGGTTTACTAAACACATACATAGACATCTACATTCAAAACTTATTGATAAGTTTTTTAGTTTCGATGTTACAGCCATGTACATAAAAATATATACACTGTACGAAATAAGCTGTGAGCCACTGTATGTACACAAACGCATTTTTTAGTTTTGTCACACACATTATCAGCAAATCATGGGTCAACTACAATGTATTTTATTTAATGATAGAATCAAATAGTATGATCATACTTTATTTATGAAACACTGAGCAATAAAGAATTATTGCTTGCGACATATATTATATGGTAACATATGTGAGTGACGCCAAAACAAATATCGTGTGCCACACGATATGATTTTGTTTGACCTGGTAACCAAATTGAAATGTATTTACGATTGATCGAAATTAAAACAAATAGCATATTGAAAATATTGGGAGTGTAGTATTTCAAAATGTCTAATTACAGGCAATGTTTGAAATAAAATAATTATACTGGTTACTGAATCAGCTTTATTGTATTTTAAATGAACTGTCATCCGATCACAATTAACTGACTAATATTAACGCAGATCAACGGCATAAGTGCAGAATACGGACTACTTCAGAAAGTAAAAATAATAAATTGCCTCGGATAGAGCTTGGTTTTGTGAGTATAAAAAATAAAAAATTTGTCTCCGCAAATGCCCATACAAGGCGTGGTTCAAGGTCAAAGTTCAAAATTTAGGTCGAGATTACTCGAGAGACAAGCAAGTTTTTTCAACAATATGAGTATCAAAACACAGGTAATTTTAATACCTTTTTATAGGTATATAATATTTTATATGAATTTTTAACTTTTTAAATGTTATGAAGAAAATTATAAATTTTTTATACTAATTTTTTTTTCGAAAAAGTCCCCCATTAACCTATAAAAAATTATATATTATTTTAAAGATCATAGGATTACCTTTCCAATGGTATATAAAACATATTTTTAAAGAATTTTTATATATTTTAAATATAGTTTTTTATGATCATACTCTCGCTATAGCAAATATGTGCACAGAGGAATAGTGCGACAGTTATAATCATAGCGGTAGACATAGACAAAAGAATTAAGGAAAATTAGGATGAAATAGTATAATTAACTAATTCTTTTATTAAAATACTGTTGGTCGCGAAGCCGTCGTCGGGCCTATAAGGGTTATTTTTATCCTAAATACTGTTGGTTGCGATACTGAATTTGAAGACATGCAGGTAATTGTATCGAAAGCCGTCCATATTGGAAACACTTGATGAAGTATCAGTTTGAAAACAATTTTTTAAATGCATACAAATTCTTGGGAAATTTGTTTTATACACCGTTGTAAAGGTAATTGTATAGGCTTTAGTCTGGTGCTAAATTTTCGATAGGTAAATAAGGATTATTTTCGAAAAAAAAATTGGTTTTTGAAAAAAAAAAAATTCAAATTTATATTTTTGATAATAACTTTTAAAATGTGAAAAATAGGTATTAAATTATGTATATATCAGTAGAAAGGTATTTAAAAAACCTTATATGGGCATTTGCTGAGACAAATTTTTTATTTTTTATATTCACAAAACTAAGCTCTATCCGAGGAAATTTTTTATTTTTTTTTCCCCCTTCCCTCATTGTGGGCAATGGGAAAATATTTAAATGGCAATGTTCTATTGTATCTATTGATTCAGAGAGAACCAATGAAGACAATTAACACTGGGCATCTTTAAGAGAATGTCAAATAAAATCCCAAATAATTCTCCATATGAAAACAGAATATCCGAAAAATGGTTGAAAATCTTTATACCTGCAAGTATTGTAGCGAAGCAAATCTGAACAGATTTCTATGAAATGATACGAATTGTGTAATTACTTACATTCACGGCTTGTACAGATATCCAGTTGATATGAACGATACGATCAGTTTCTTCAATCAGATGATTCACATTTTCACTGTATATTCAGAATCTATTTGATTTCAATTCTATTCAAAGGAAAATGAAAACAATTAAACAGCTGATTTGTAAAATATCACTTAACAGAGCAGAGAAAACAAACACCTAACAGATTTCTATCCTAGTATGTTATCTTACATTTAATGTTAGATATGTTTGCATAATCATTTAGATCAACAATTTATTTATAAGAAAGAAATAGAAATACTTCAAATACAGAGAATGTTGGGTAAATACACTAAATGCTCACAGGAAAGTTTATACAGTCTTCAATCCTTATTCTAGTGGAAATTTCATACGAAATTTGCTTAGTTAAGACCTCAGAATGACATTTGCAGTACATGAAAATTAAACAGATTTTATCAAATTGAATCAAATCTATGTACGTTGATAAAGACAATACAAATAAAGTTCGAATGCTACAGCTCAAATCGACAAAATTACGACAATGCCATAAGACGTTAATATCAAAAATAAATCTATAAGTTTGCAAATATACGACATATTATGTATTGAAAGTCACACCGTCAAAGCAAATTAATATTAAATTTCTATCCAAGAAACTTCTGAATTCTAATGTCAAATATTCATTACTTTTATTACGGTTCAGACGCCTTAACAGACGACCTAAGTCAGGAACTTGATAAAGATTATGAACGAAAAAGTCGACGTGTTTATGGAACATATAAATTTTAAGTGGCAGAGTTTGTGGAAAGCGAATATCATACCTCTAAGGATTTTTTTGTAATTTTTTGCTTTATAATAGCATAATACAGTATACTTTCATTCTGTACTATATTAAACATGACAAGGTTTGGTAACACGGTCTTCGATTTCGCTCATGGTCTAAATTCATGCAGAAACTGACGGAAATGGACACAAAAAAAAAGACAATTTTTCCGTAAAATGTTTTTCAAAACTTCCTTATACGATTTGCATAAAGAGAGTATCGTTAGAAAGGTAATCTTAAGGCAAAGAGTTTGCCAGTTTGATTGTCTTCATAATGTATCCTACAAAATATTTTCTGAAATATTCTACTTTTTAAAAAAAGTAGAGACAGGCTTCAGAAGTTAAGATCTTTTACAGATAACCTAAAATGCAAAAAAAAAAAAAAAACAATGATATCGTCGACCGGTAGTAGTTTGGTTACACAAGATATCAAAACTATTTGTGATTCAGCTGTAGAGGTCTTCAAAAATGGTATATTTTCTATTTTCCACTTATTTTCCAGGATTATAATGCATAGTATTTTTTAAATATCTACCCCAAAAATGTTAAGTGCAGTAATTTTTTCGGCAAGAAAAAGTATTGTATTAAAGCCAACTTTAAGAGTTTTAAATCCCCAATATCCATTTTGCAGTGCAACATTAATTTGCAATACTTGCCGCGGTGTTATTGAAAACAAAAGGCGAACCGCAGCAAATCCTTCTCCTTTCAAGTGAGTTGATAATACTTAAAAAACACTATGCGGTATAACTTTGGAAAATATGAAATTTCGCGTTTTTTGTTTCTATTCACCAATTAATAAAAAATCTTGCTTTGAGGGTGGGAGCAAAACAATGTCTTCTTTCTCAGACAAAAAATTTATATACCAAAATTTGTTTCTTTGATGAATGGTATAATGCAGATTATTTATTGTTCAAAGAATTCGATTAAAATAGGTGGAAAATAGCAAATATGTCCTTTTTGAAGCCATAATGCAAATGAACTCGTGAATTATTCTCTTTCAAATGCGCATTATCTTTGGTATAAATGTACATCAATGTACATTTATATTTAATTTAAATATTTCAATATGACAATACTGTAATACCGATACTCGTATATTGTAATCGTAGTGAGCAAATGTACGCGGCATGCGGCATGCGGCATTTAGTTGTCAAAAGATCCGCATCAAAATAATTTGAAAGGCCAATGAACGCGTTAGTTGTAACGGTAAAAGTGCCATTTCACTTGTCGATTTTATTTTAATATCGTAAATATTACTCATTTATCAATTTTATGAAATAAAATTAAAATCAATGGATTCCGAAATAAACAAGTTTCCATTCCTAACACTAACCCTTAGTTATAATATATCTGCGAGTTGTTTATATATATGTTTAATAAATCTAATTTACGAAATAAATATTTGTTTGAAGCCTGGATATTTGCTTTTATTTGGTCATTTATTGATATTTGGGCACACATTTCATAAAATTATCTCAGCGACGCTCGCAGTATTTTTCAATAGTTTCGTAGTTGAACATGTACTTCAAAATTGTGTGCGTTAGAACAAATTGGTGTTCTTCTGGAAGCTTTTACTGTAACAATTAGTAAAAAGGAGAGTGCTTTGATAGCTTAGAAAGAGCAGCTTGACGGCTTTCTGTGTATTTCGAAAATTGGTCGATCACTTCGTTCATCTTTTTGGTGATTGCGTCTTCGCTTTCACCTCTCCTCTTCGTGTTGGAAGATGACGTATTTCTTGACAGTTCAGAAGAGCAAAACGATGGTTGTTCATCAAATTATTCATCATCCAGTGGCGCAAACAATATGGGCTCATTTATGAATGTTTGATTCAGTGAAGAAGTCCTAAATGTCAATATATGTAGATCATATCACACTATATTAAGGATTTTAATTGATCGAACTTGTATTATATATACTTACTGCCTGGGCTGGATTTAATCACTGAAAAACTCTAAGTACTACATTAGGTTTCATGTATTGCCTCCAAGAGAAGATGCACTTCCAGACAGCAATTTTTTTGTGGTTAAGTTTAACATATCGATATCGAATAATTTTCCATCGCATTTTGCAAGCTGATTCTAAAAACAAGAAAACAATTTTGTCCAATAAAAAAAAATTTAATATTTACATATAATTCACATTCATTGCTAAGCTGATTGTATTCCCCCTTTTAAACTTATTTCTATACTCTTTTGAGTCTATTTTAAATAAGTTTGCATACTTTTTTACTTCGTTTATTAATTTTTCGTCGTCCATGATGATCTATTAAAAACAATTTTAAACAAGCTGTCAAAAACCAAAATATTTCATTATGGCAATTCCCATTTTTAAAACGCGTGTAAAAGTAGACGAGTATTCTATTCTGCCACGAGTCGCTTGAAAAGGTGTTCCAATCTGAATTTTCTCCTATATTAAAAATTTTTGTTTTGACTTCTTTTGTAAACAATATATGTATATTATTTCAATCAGATGACGTATATTGGCCCTGCACTATAATACTGGTACTGGAAACAAGTGAACTTCAATAAAAATGGAAAGTAAACGATTGATGAAGATGTGTTATTCTCACCATTTTAAGATAAAAGACCGAATAATAAATTAAAAATGATTTTTTTTCAATTAAAATGTGGTTTTATACCTACAGCACAACTGCCGTCTTACCGTCTATACATTTCAAGAACCACAGAAAAATCAGCTGACAAAAAAATCAACAAGTTCTCCGTCTGTCAGAGTGACTTAAATTTGCATTTGTGAGGCTTTAATGCAAATTAACTGGATCGTCTGTCTTGGATATTATGTTCTTAATATAATGTCTCATAAATGTACGAATGTTTGGCCCGATTAAAATAGCTTCAATTATGGGTGGCAACCAAGTAATTGCCGATTTCACACATATATGTCTTTATCCATCTTCATTAATGATTTAATTTTTTCTCTATTTGGCATTATCGACCCTTTCCCGCCATATTTTGTGTCATTGTCATCATGACAGTATAGAATTTTAGTTATGAATAGCGACACGAAAAAACAACCCATTGAAATCGTCGAATATTGGATCTTGGATGGTGCAAACGCTATGATTGATTCACAAAAAATTGGGTCGCAATCACCACATTAGTAGAACAACTGTGCGCAACATTGTGAATAAATTTTATGAAACTGGGTCCGTACTTGATGCTCCGAAGCCAACCAGAGTGCGGAATACATGCAGTGCTGACAATATTGCTATCGTAAGTGAAAGTGTCGTCGAGTTCCCGAAATGTCTATTCGCCATCGATCGCATACTGTTCTATACCTATGGAGTAATTTATCATCGTTAGATTTGATAATATCAACATATTTCGAAACACAGAGTGGTAACCTATAGCAACGACATAGCGAATTAATAGTAGATTTAGGTTTTGAAAGAAAAAATGAAAAAAAATTAATTATTTATTTGAGATTAATTTTATTATTCAATATAATATCGATTCATATATATATATATACATTACATACATGCATTCCAATGTTAGTTCAATATTTTTTAATAAGGTTTGCTAAGTACTGCGATAATGATGCGATAAGTGATAAAAAAATGTTTTTATTTTTAAAATGTGTTTACTTTTATTATTATATCCGTCCTTTTTATATCAATTTAGGCCAATGGAGTTGGATCCAGACCTCATTCGTAGTTATAGAAACCTATTTTAACGGAATAATATATTGCAATAAAAAGATTTATCAAAGACAGCAAGGAATACACATATAAATTTTATAAAAGGCAAATTGAACATGTACTCGTATTGTGGCAAATTATATTTGTCATCTTCTCATTAAGACTCATTATTTGCGTTGTGTAAAGAATTTGATTTTACAACGGTAATGCGAATAAAGTTCGATTACGAAAACACAAACCGATAAACTTACGGCAATGCCATAAATTGTCAATACCAAAGAGAAATCTGTAACATTCAAAGGATTGAAAAGCCTAACTTCACTCTTATCGACAATGTTTGCGCGTCCCATTCGAACAAGATCCAGTAATGCTCGACTAGTCCAATGTGTTATTAATCCTGCTTGAACGGCTTGACCAATTATAACATTCATCGATGACAGATATATAGAATTCGCTTCAAACGGCAAAAAAATTGGCATATCTTTTCCAATGCAAATATTTGATAAACGAAATACCGGATTACGGAAGAATTGCTGTACATTTTCATAAAACCTCCATGTGGGTGTTGCCACCGGATATGCATAACGTGTATCAAAAGAATCGCGTAATTGAAAGAATTCATCAAACGAGCGTGCTGTAGACACAAGATCGAGGAATTCATTTTCGACAAAATGTTTTGCGAGTTCAAGTTCTTCGGGCACCATTTTAATTTGAAGACCTATTCGTTTGAAATCACCAAGTGTTTGCACTGACAATGTCCTAGGTGCTTCTGTACGAAAAGTTTGCAGATATGCAACATACGATGTATTGAAAATCACACCGGCAAAGCAAATTATTATATAAATGACGCTTCGAACTCCAACAAAGTTTCTTTCCATTTCAAATGGTTGACCCAAGAAGCCACTCACTAACTTATGGTCAATTATAAAATTAATACGATGATGGAATCCTTCTCGACGTAGATGGTATGAAAGTGCCTTGGAAAACGATGCTGCCACGAGGGCCACAAATAGCAATAGCATAGTTATGTAATCGAATATGATGACATAAAATAGACAGCCGGGAATTTTTTTGGGCATTGGTATCATAATACACCAATTCGTAATCTCAGTCGGATCACTATAAATCAGATTGTTTGCTCTTTTTATAAACAATGATCTCACTGTAGTATCAAAGGTGCCATTTTCGATCATCATGACAAGATCTTTATCGGGCAAAACGATGCTTACAAGTTCTCGTCGCGGATATGTTAGTGTGGCATTATGCTTATGAGCATATTCTACCAGCAGGTTTGCAATATAGCCGCCTACTAATATGCTCTCGTCCGATTTTTTAAATATAAAAGTACGGGGTGGCAAATCTTCCGCTCTAATTTTAATCGGATGGCCATACATATTAGCAATGTGATCAG
This sequence comes from Megamerina dolium, assembly GCA_963854835.1. Taxonomy (NCBI): domain Eukaryota; kingdom Metazoa; phylum Arthropoda; class Insecta; order Diptera; family Megamerinidae; genus Megamerina; species Megamerina dolium. Next base: position 69,483,201 of record OY978526.1, read on the forward strand.
GAAATAATGTCGACTGATTTGAATTGATTTGCGCAATTCTCAGCTCAGTAGTTGGAAAAAGTTTTAGCGTGTAGTATTGGCTTGTTTCCGGCGCAGACCCCGCTACGAGAATTATGTTTGTTGCTTTGTTATAGGAACAGAATTTCATGATTCTTCCCACGTACAGCTCATCCACTTCTGGTGTGTCCAATAAAAGTATATGACGACTTTGTCTATTTTTATATAAATTTTCCCATAATTTTCGCAATAACATGTGGTCATACTCCTCATTGTGAATCAATCTTATGATAATTAACAAATCTCGATTATAATTCTCTGACAATCGAAATACACTTTTTTGGTTCAATCGTAATATAGGGATTCCATTTAGTTGTTTTAGTAGTAAATCCGTATTGAAGTCATCATTAGATGGAATACTTGTGTTGCTCATGTATATTATGGTGTTATAATTTTGATCTTTTAAACTCACGTCACAAATATATCTGAGCATTGAACTCAACCGACTTTCAAGTAATAATAATTGAACGAATGTGGAAAGAGCTCTCATGTTGCCGTTATTTGTTGTATAAATCAGAGCTAACTACTCGACTTATAGTATTGTATATAGATTTAGTTGGTTGATTTAACACAATTAAGACGAAATTGAGTTTCCACATTGGTGTGTCATAAACATATGTTAATTATAAATAGATAATTAGTTGATTGAGTTACTACATATGATTACTTGATTGTTATGTTGCCTTGAAAAAAAGTGTAGAACACATTAATAATAGAAATGAAAATTGCATAATTTCTGTCTTTTTTTATGATTTCGAGCAACAAATAAGTACTTCAAATCCCTACGCAATGAATTGCTTTAAACATATTTTTCCTATACCATGTCTCCATTACTTTTGTGAACACATTATTTTTATACCTTGCACAAGTACAGGGTGATTTCTTAAGAGCATTAGGATTTGATTTAAAAAAACATATAAAATTTAAAGAAATGTAAGAAATCTTTATTTGAGTAGATAGAACGATCTATTAATTCAATGTTTAAAGATGATTTTATTTAAATGTTGACCGCGGCTGCTCCTCAAATGGTTCATACGCTGAGTTTAATTTTGGCATACTCTCTCCAACATATCGGCCGGTACCTCAAGATAAAATCGATAATTGACGGTCATCAACAACACTGGCGAATGCACCTGCGATATTTTCCTCTATCCCCACTCTACGTATGCGTGTTGGCGGTTTAATGTCCAATAATTTAAATTTGTTGCGAAATTTAGTCACAAGATTTCGAATAGCCGCCTCGGAAGCTCGCGCAAACTGACCATAGAATGAATGAATGAATGACCCGAGCATGAATTTTGATAATAAAATTCAATAATGTGCAAGCATTGTTCGTTTGTAAGTCGATTCACGGTTAAATTATAGACCAAACGGAACATTTTTGACAATAACATGTTATACGAAAACAGCCGAGCTGCCAAAAACAGTGTTGCCAAAAAGAAAGTTGCTAAAAAATCACCCTGCATATGCAAGGTATATTCATTTCGGTCAGATGTTTATAACCACCTGAAGGAAATATATATGTTCGTGACCAGCGTCGTTTAATTTTAACGATTTAACGATGTCCGTACGTCCGTCCGTCTGTGTGTCACCTGGATGGTTCGTACGCAAAGTTAAAACTACCCTAATCTACGAACTATTTATCGTAGGACAACCATACTTAAGTTGTGGATTAGTAGTATAAAGATAATTAGATTTACAAGAAAGAGACAAGCTACGCACACTTGTACTATATAGCTCCCATACAAAACGTCGGAAATTATTTTGTTTCAACTGCCATAAATTTAAGAATATATAGCTTAAAACAACCATTTTTAGCATGCAGTTGAATATTGTCGTTTGTAATAAACTTACGTGAAACCAGAGCACCACACCTACGACTTAATGTAGCTCCTATACAAAATCGCGAAATTATCTTAAACTTTAAAACCCCCATAACTTATAAAATACTTCGCTAAGACAACCATATTTTAGGAGTAGATTAATATTATAGGCAGAAATTATTCCTCAACAAATTGATGAGCCACGCCTACTTTTTAATGCAGCTCCAGTATAAAGTAGTGGAAAGAAAAGAAAAATATGGATAAGCGAGCCTTTTTATATAATTTGGACGGCCCCGGACTACTGTAAGGTCATTTTTAAATTTACGAAATGTATCCAATGTAATAATTGTATATTTTTCCTTCACATTTATGTTTATCAAGTATTCGCAATTTCATCGTATTTCTTTCATTTTTAGAAAAAACTTCTTCGTACTAAATATAGTTACATATTTGAGTCAAGAGACTAACACAAGACATTAGTAACATTAACGAGTAGCCAGTTTTTAATACTCGTTATAATATTATACTTGAACGAATCCTAAAACAGCTGTCATATTGTCATTCGCAGTTGAGCATATTAGAACTAAGTGCTCGCACCCAATGATTTATCGATTCCCAGAATAAATAAATTTACATGAATGATTTAATTATAATGACGTGGAGATTTGTACATTTGTGAATGAATGAAATTTGCTTCAATAATATGGTCAACTCCAAAAATGACTACGTAATAGCTCTTAACATTTCTTTTCTATTAGTGAGGTAACAAAGACATTTGAGCGATGGAATATTTATTGCCTAATATCACAGCGACAAGAAAACCATTCAAGTATTGTGGAACGTATGAACACATGGTTTAACCCTCTAGGTTCGAGTTATGGGCAGCTAATAACCTAGACAGACGGCAGCCTAATTCCGAATTACCAAGTTAATTCGAATTAACTCGGGAATTAACTGAAGCTAATCCGCATAAACTCTATGAGTTAATTCTCAAAATAAAAAAATGTGAATTTTTCTCGATCCATTTTAGGTGTGTTTGCTCACAAAAAACTTTCAACAATTGTTAATAGTTTTCAACATAAAAGCGTTGGGGAACAAATAAATCCAGCTGTCAATTACGAACGATGAATATCAATTTACAAGTTTCTGATAGTTTTCAGTTCACGTACTTCTTGTAGATTTTCTCATATCGAGAGTGACAGCTGACAGAAACTGTTAGTGATAGTAATGTAAGTGAGCAGACCTAATAAAACAGCAATCAGCCGTTTAGTTAATCCGCAATACTGTCGTCTGTCAGGTTATTATTTTATTCGGTTTAAGTGCGCCGGTAATCCGGAATTAGGCTGCCGTCTGTCTAGGCTATAAGGTGTTATTTGTCAATTTTCACGTGCTTCTAAAAATCCCACAAATCGCTTCCAGAACGGTGAAATATATGACTAACCTGTGTACCTGCGATTACAATTTAATTAATTCATGGTTAAAGTGGTATAAGTTCATTCCTTAATCAACATCAACAATTATTGGGGCATATTCATAGTCAAAATTAAGTTCTAACTTGAATTTAGTAACGGCTTTTAGGCACTTTATTTTGACTATGAATACGCGCCATTAATGCTTTCCATTTTCATAACACTGTGAGACAAGCATTTTTGATCCTTATCAGTTAAAATCAAATTGATCATTTCTTGATCGATTATAGTACTGGTGCTGGTATAGGTGTCGTAGCTCAATAGTTAGTGCGTTGGCATTCTGATCCGTAGGTCGTGGGTTCAATGCCCGATTCTTTAAGGTTTTTTTTTTAAACAGTGCCCACCTGTGGCAAGCAATCAGAAATTCTTCTACTTGCGGACACATGCACACGGTGGACACATTATTCTACTCCATGACTACTGCTAATAGGTAATCAATTATTACCGGTCTCTAAAGAGTGAGTATTATGACGCAACCTACGTTGCTCACAAAAAATAATTGCGCGTATGCTACGTAAACCGTTGAGAAGCGGTGCAGATACAAAGAAAGAGCAAAAAGATGGAGCTAGAAAGATACGAGTGTGAAATGATAGAGATGAGTAGCGACAAGAATGAGCCTCGAACATTCTTTGAGAAGACGAAGCGCCTAATTAGCGTTTTAAATCCCAATGCCACTCCCTGACGTCTTGAAAATAGAGGAAACACTACTCCTTATTATTGAATGGCAACGCTACGACCAATTACGCCTGCAGAAAAGATTGTTCGAGCACCTCAATCACGGATGATGTTATCAACGTTCCATCATCCAGCCATTACGAGGTCGAAAAAGTCACTTTAAGGCTACAGGACAACAAAGTTGGCGGTACAGATGGACTACTTAATGTGTTGTTTAAAACACCAGTTAGTAAGCAGAATATGGTCGGACGAAAGCATGCTTGAAGATGAGAGGGTCAATGTGTTCTGTCTCTTACACAATAAAGGAGATTCCACAATTTGAACCAGCTACCGTGGTATAAGTCTTCTGAACATGGTATACAAGGTCTTATCGAGAGTACTTTGTGGAAGATTGAAGCTTATATTTAACAACCTAATTGGACTCAATCAATGTGGCTTCAGAACTAATGAATTTCCCATCGACTAGATGAAACCCAGATTGACACGGACCACCTATTTGTTGATTATAAAGCAGCTTTCAACAATCCGGCAAGGAATTACCTCTTTACAACAATGTCTTAGTTCGGTATTCCTTCAAAGTAAATTCAACTTTGCAGAACTCCGGTTTTGCAATGAAAATTGGATTGGGATCAAGATTTCAAACAAGTTGATTCGTAATTGTATGATTTCTTCAATTTTATTATGAGTAAAATAATACGAGCTCTTGATTTAAGACTTAAAAACACTATCTTTAACAATAATGTCATGCTGCTGACCTATGCCGACGATATTACGCGCGATCTTTGGACCTTTGTGTCTTTAAAGTTGGTGGCTTGTACCATATAAGGTACAAGCATTAGCTGTAGCAGCTGTGCAGCCAACATTAACATAGTAATTACATTCGCAACCCGCTCTAATCGCTTGAAATTTCTTGGAGACAGCTAGCGAAGAAGAATACATTCAGCCTAAATCGATATTCGATTGTATGGCCGCATAAATAAGTGAGTAAGTATTAATTACGTAAATGATATTTCAGTTTTATGGAATTCATGTAATGTAAAGTATATTTTATATTATAATCACCAAAAGTAAATACAATATACAGCAATTAGTATTAATAAATAGCTTCACGGTTACACAAGTAAATCAAATACAATATTCAATATGAGAATATTACGATTTTTAATATTTGTAATAATTTTGAAGAATTTTCTTTCGATTACAAATGCAATAAATCTCTTAAATGAAATTTATGACGAGAAAATATATCAGACTGTGCTATATATTCGACGTGGTCTAGATGACACTTGTGAAGAAGGTGACGCTTTAAAGAATGACAAAGTTCCAAAATTGGTGTTCACCCATAATCATACGATATACATTAAACGTAATTTCAATCATAAGCTTTTAGCAATAGTTTGTTTGAAAAATATTACCGATCTGGAAATGTTATATACACTGACGGAAAGCTTACAACATATGCGATTTGCGAGAGCTCTAATTTTACATCGCCAAACCGAAGGGGAATTTCCAGTACGGCAATTAGAGAATATTTTCAAATTTTTTCACTCAAAGCAAATGCTAAATGTTTTGCTCATTTTTAGAGATTTTCAAACGACAAAGAATTGCTACAGTTACAGCAATTTTCCGAGCTTCACCATGGAGAAATGGCAATATGGATCGCGTGTCATTTATCCAAACCGATTGAGAAATTTACATGGATATAATATTAATACAATGCCCGATGATGCGGAACCACGCAGCATCGTTTATACAGATTCAAATAATAGGACACAAATCACCGGATATGCATATCTCATGCTGAAGGCGCTAGCTAAGCGAATGAATGGCAGCTTAGCAACACCATATCCAGTAAAAAGTGGAAGATCTTATTACAATGACATGTTAAATTTCACTAGGAACGGTACAATCGATATACCGGCAAGTGTGTCTGCCTCATTCTTTTTCGACAACTTCAGTGAGATTTCATTACCGTTGAATTTAGTGAACTGGTGTCTTATGCTGCCGGTAGAACGTGAAATATCAACAAATGAAATATTCTACGTGCTACTGGTATCCACACTGTCGTTGATTGCAATTGCATTGAAATTTATATTTGCGCTCCTAATAATGTGTGGCTCGTGGCTGCTGAAGCGTGCGCATACGTTTTCGTGTATGCATTTGTTGTGCGAAAGTTTCCGTGGCATATTGGGTCAGTCATTTCTATATCCGATCGAACCAACATCCACAATGGCATTCGTATTTCTTTTGCTTACCTTAAGCGGTTTCTTCTACTCGAACATTTTTAATGCCTTTTTGCCAGCATTCATGACGCAGCCACCGCTATCAAGCTTCATCTCCAATATGGATGATGTGAATCGATCATCTCTAAAAATATTGATTTTCTGGCCCGAAGCTAAACAAATACCAAATGATACACTTACAAATTATTTTAGTGTTTTCAATATAACCCACAATACAAAAATGTTTGCAGATATGCGTGATACTTTGGATACAAATATGATTTACACAGTGCCATATGATCGCTGGATTATATACGATGAGCAGCAGAAATATTTCGCACGTCGTCTATTTCGTCTGAGCGATATATGTTTCAGTGATATGATGTATTTGATTCTAATGATCAATGAAAATTCAATATATCGTGAAGTATTGAATCATTTCATAAATGAAGCTTATGCTGCTGGTCTTATGAGTTTCTGGTTAAAGTCATCAGCGCGTTACATGATCGAAGCCGGACGTTTATCTACGAAGGACTTGAGTGTGGCACGTATATATACTGCTGCTAAGCTGGAAGACTTCCACTTTATTTGGCTGCTATATTCTGTTGAAATTATTATTTGTATATTGTGTTTTATGTGTGAGCATGTTTGGTATTATATGAATAAAATCTAGATGCATTCAAATTATAGTTTATGAATTACGCAAATAGAGCCAAAATTTATCCAAGTTTCCACAACATCTACAGTGAATATTAAAACGAATAACCGGCTGCTCTGAATAGGTCCATAAACACCAGTGACCGTCCCTGTAAATAAGTGCTTTAAGTTATTTAATGCTCTTAAGTTTTTTAATCTTAGTACATTTTTTGGACGTACTTTTCAAATACAGACTACTAAATTTTTAAATAGTAGCAACTCTGGTTCACTTATCAGTTCAGTTGAAAGTCAGCTGTAAAATTTTCTATATCGTATAAGCTTCCGATGCTTTTTGTCCTAAGCAACTTATTTCGGCTCGTTTTAAGGCATGTTTATTTAGGTGGATAGCTCCGCACACAAAAGAAAATATTCATAATTTCCTCAATTATATATTAACCCTTAATAAAAATTCACTTCACATTTCAAAAGGAACAGTTTATTGGTTTTTTCATAGTTTTCATATTATGATGGGAAAATGTTTGATTAGGGGGGATAGAAGCAGGGGAATCAATATGCTTTTTAGGAGCTCTTTCAATTTCATAGTCATATATTAAGGAATTATAGCCCTCCCTGATAGGTATTTAATGATCTATCATTTTCAAATGTCGGGAAATCATCAACTAAAAATAAATAAAAAAAATAAATATGTGGCACTTAAAGCCCCAAAGGGCTCGTTGGCCGAGCTTCTCCTCCATTACTGTTGTGCGTCTTTAATTTGGACAGTATTAGAAGGGACCTACTTATTTTAACCGGTTCCGAACGGCAGAACACTTGTGACATCACTTTTTCTGAGCTTTGTCACAGAGTTCTTTTAGAAGCTGCATCAACTGCACTATAATAAAAAAAAAAACATTTTGGCAGTACTAAAAGAGTTAAGAAAACAACAATATTTTATCCCGAGAACGTTTCAACATAATCTTTCAAACTAGTGGTGGAATTTTGATACCTTTTTTCGTGATCCACCCTAATTGTATATTTGTTCCAGCATAATTATCCGAAAATTTATCCGATTTTGCATTGGATATAAAATATTTTGGCTTGAAGATTAAAGTAAATTGAATGTAAGTAGGTCATTTAAAAGTCACCTTAATGAAAGAAAAACATAAGGAGGTTTTTGATGTTTGTTGTGAACGTTTTGATAAAAACATCCAATTTGGCCTCTCTTTTTTCTTGGTTCGTCATATTTATTCACTGTGGACATAATTATAACCTACACTCAAAGAGTTAAGGATATATTGTTGAATTTTTACTTATGTTTGTAACACCCTGTCTACGCCAGAAAATTAAGACGGGCGCACAGTCTGTATTTTGGTGCCACCTTTATAGAAGGCGAGTTGCATCCCTGTTTTTAATCGGTGTTCAGCAATCCGTACGGTTATTTGTTCTTTTTCTTTTCGTACTTACTTAATTTTTTCCCGAACAAGACGGACAGTGCGCACATTTTTCCATTTATATATATATACAGTGGCTCACAGCTTATTTCGTACAGTGTATATATTTTTATGTACATGGCTGTAACATCGAAACTAAAAAACTTATCAATAAGTTTTGAATGTAGATGTCTATGTATGTGTTTAGTAAACCTAATAAGAAAACGGGGAACCCCAAAAATTGTTCTTTTTGTCATGCAAGAGAGAAAAACTATTGATCAGCTGATTTTCAGCTCACATCTTATTTCGTACACAAACTTCAATGTAAGTAAGTTTCATTCTGCCGCGCAGTTACAAAGTTTTTTTGAATTGTATGAGTTTTTGGACCTTTTTAACTATTATAACAATTTTTATTATTATTATTTTAAATAGTTAAAGTGCTGTAAATTAAACATTTAGCGTTATGGGTCGTCGTACAACGATGGAACAGCGTAAACTGGTAATTAACCATTTTAGGAAAGGTCAGAGTGTGCGAAAAATTGCTGAAATGACAAATTTAAGTGCCTCAACTGTCCAATACATCATTCAACGCTTCGTTCGCGAAAATCGGTTGGAGAACAAGGGCAGAGAAGCACCTAATAAGATTTTCAACGCATCAGACGAGCGTTATATTGTACGAAAAATTAAGAAAAATCCAAAGTTATCCGCTCCGAAGTTGGCTGCAGAGGTTCAGCGTGAAATAGGAAAATCATCCAGTGCTGAAACTGTCCGACGTGTGCTGCGCAATCATGACTTGAACGGTCGAGTAGCCCGAAAGAAACCATTCATTTCGAAAATGAATATACAACGCCGACTTGACTTCGCCAAAGAGCATATTATTAATACTCCTGCGTTCTGGAATACCGTTATTTTCGCGGATGAGTCTAAGTTTAATATTTTTGGCTCGGACGGAATGTCATATGTTTGGCGTAAAGCGAATACCGAGCTAAACAAGGAGAACCTTAAGCCCACAGTGAAGCATGGTGGCGGTAGCGTGATGGTTTGGGCCTGTATGTCAGCAGCCGGAGTAGGTGAATTGGTTTTTATTGAGGAAACAATGGACAAAATGAAGTACCTCGAGATTCTGAAAAACAATTTACTTCAAAGTGCAGACAAACTGGGTTTGCGGGAAGAATTTCGGTACTACCAAGATAATGACCCAAAACATAAATCTGGGATTGTGCAATCTTGGCTTATTTGGAACTGCCCACACTTGATGTCTCCACCACCACAGTCACCTGACATGAATGTGATTGAAAATCTTTGGTCTATTTTGGACAATAAAATAAGAACACACAAGATTTCTAATAAGCAAGACCTAAAGAAGGTACTGATGGAAGAATGGAAAAAAATCACACCAGACATCACTCAAAAATTGGTGGATTCAATGCCAAATAGACTCCAGGCTGTCATTAACGCTAAGGGATGTCAACTAAATATTAAAATCAACTTACTTTGTTTTTAGTTTGAACTTAAAGAGACTGTACGAAATAAGCTGTGACATGAATTTTCCTATTTTTTTCTTATTTTATTTTTTTATAGTGTCAAACACTAAAATTTTGAAAAAGTAAATTTTGGAAAATAAAAAACAAACTTTCCTTTCTAAAATGGCATTTATATTTTGTTCAAATTTTTGCTATATTAGGAATTACGACTGCAGCAATTTTTAAACTGTCACTGTACGAAATAAGCTGGGAGCCACTGTATATATATATCTCGAGGTTTTTCTTGTACTAAATGAAATACATAAAAAAAACAATTAGTTTGTGATTTACGTGTTTTTATACCCTGCATAATGCAATATGCATGGTATATTCATTTCGGTCAGATGTTTGTGTCCACTTGAAGGAATCTCCGGAGATATAGACATGGATATATATTCGTGATCAGCGTCGATTAAATTTTCGATTTAACGATGTCCGTCCGTCCGTCCGTCCGTCCGTCTGTCTGTCACCTGGCTGGTTCGCACGATAACTTGAGTAAATATTGAGCTATTTCGATGAAATTTGGCATAAGTAAGCTATGATCCAAGGGTACGGAGGGGATTGATATTGGGCATGATCGGTCAATAACCACGCCCACATCAAGCATTCAAAGCGACTAACCTCGAAATTTTCAAAATCTTTAACTTGCTATAACTCACACAATATACCACTTGGGACAACAATATTTTGCACATAGAGTTATATTATACTACTATATAACCTCACCAAAAGTGGATGAGCCACGCCTACTTTCTAGCGTAGCTCCCATACAAAGTGTCTGTACTTCTTTTAAATTGAAACTGCTGTAACTTCTACAATCTTCTGTCTAGAATAACCATAATTGACACCTAGATTAACACGGTAGTCAGAAATAATATGGCAGAAAATCAATGTGCCACGCCCACTCCTTTTTGGGTCTCCCATACAAAGTTGCGGAAATTAAAAAAAATGTTACCGGTTATAACTTGCAAACTATTCAGCGTAGAATAACGAGATTTAAGGTGTGGATTAGTATTGTACGAGCAACTAGACTCACTTGAAATGGGCGCGCCACGCCCACTGTTTATCGTAGCCCCCATACAAATTTTAAATTGAAACAGCTGTAACTTCGGCAATCTTCTGTATAGAATAACCATAATTGACACTTAAATTAATATCGTAGTCGGCAAAAATCTGGCAGAAAATCAGTGTGCCACGCCCACTCCTTCATGGGTCTCCCATACAAAGTCGAGTGAATTAAACTAAAATGTTAAGCTCCATAGCTTACAAACCATTTAGCCTAGGACAATGAGACTTAGGGTATGGATTAGTATTGTACGAGCAACTAGGCTCACAGAAAATGGGCGCACCACGCCCAGTGTTTATCGTAGCCCCCATACAAATTTTAAATTGAAACAGCTGTAACTTCGGCAATCTTCTGTCTACAATAACCATAATTGACACTTAAATTAATATCGTAGTCGGAAATAATCTGGTGAAAAATCAGCGTACCACGCCCACTTCTTATTGGGGCTCCCATACAAAGTTGAGGAAATTAAACAAAAATGTTAACCACCATAACTTAGAAACTATTTAACGTAGGACACCAAATTTAAGGTGTGGATTAACATTGAAAAATTAATTGGATTTACTAGAAAGTGGTAAGCCACGCCCACTTTTTATATAGCTCCCATACTAAGCCTCGGAATTATCTTAAAATCCTTTTACTTCGTCAAAGTCAACCATATTTCGGGTGTAAATTAGTAGTATATGCAAAAATTGTTTCTCGAAAAGTGGAAATAAAAGAAAAGTTGGATATTCGAGTAAACTTTTTATATATAAATCTACATATGCAGGGTATAGTTTGGTCGGCCCCAGCCGACTGTAAGGAGATTTTTCTCTTTCGTTTCAATACGGAGTTTCTTTCGATAACGAAACTAATGAAATTTATCAAAATTTGCTTAAAACATATATTTTGAGTAATGGTATTGGCCATCAACGAAAGGCTTAACAATTTAGAAGGTGATAAAGAGTGTGCTGATGCGAACAACAGCAAGACAAATGGAAGAAAATCAACAGCAAGATTTGTCATCAATTATCAATAGCAATAGTTGGAAATTGGAAAAGATGTTGGCGGAAAATGACATTACCAGCACACCATCAACAACAGCATCAGAGATGAAAAACCACAAGAAAAAATACAATCCCACATGGCCTGGTATTGTTAGCAGAAATTTCGAATCATACGTTATACGTCTCATGTATTTTATTTACTTCTACTAGGTCAAGTGGCAATTCTATAATTTAAGAACGGTTAAACAAAAACAATGTTAATTTATTACAAAGCAAGAAGCAGTCGGTAATTGAAGTAGCAGAAGAATCACAATAGAAGGGAATATCAACCATCACTACAACACATCAGAGCAACCAATGTTAGAGCCCACCGGTATCTCTCTCCCACATATACACACCCATAACGAGAGGTCACAGATATGGACAACTATGTATTGCATTGATCAGAATGACAATATGAGCCTTTTTAACCATGTCTATCAGTTTGTCTAGAGAACAATAGTAAATATGTAAAATCGGATAAATACCACACCTATATCACCCATACAAAAGTATGTTGTTGAATGCTGGTTTTCAGGCTCTCCGTGCGAAATCATACAGTTATCAGGCTGTAATTTCGTACATACGATTATTTTCATCAATTAATGGAATTATTTGAAAATGAACTAAAACGGATAAAAAACACGACTATCTCCCATACAAATTTCTACTCTCGCATGCATGTTTTCATACTTTGCACACGAAAATATAAAGTTATTAAGCTGAAACTCGCTGCTTGCAATTAGATTAGCCAAACATTAGTAAACAATAAAAACCACGCCCCCATGTCATAGAAAAGTATACTTTCGATTGTACTTTGAGCACAAACGTATAAGGATATTGCACTAAAACTCGGTACACATGATTATTTTTATCAAATTGCAAGTATATGTGAAAATGAGCATTATTGGTTGACGCATAAACCTATCTTCAGTACAAAAGAATGCTCTTTCCGACAGTATATCTGCCTATCCATACCATGATGTAAGGTATTTAAGCTTCGGTATTACCGAATTTTGTACAGAATTCTCATATAATTAAATGACATAGCCAAATAATGTTCACAAAATATGTATGGAAAATAAATGTAAATGCCCACATAGTCCAGATACATATTTGTGTATGCGTATGTATAATTATTTATTTGGCATATAAACAAAAGCGAAGGTCACAATGAAGGTCCAACAATACAAACGCATGCCCAAAATGACTGACCCAAAAATAACTTCTTACAGACAAGCCAAAACAATGTTATTGTTCAGATAACAAAAACAAAAAACTTTCTCCCAGAAATTTTACACATATGAAGAGACATATGTATGTAACTATAATAAAATATTACACAGCAAAGTAATTCCAACATAGGAGGACCCTTATAAAAAATACCAATCGATCGATGAGTGTATATGCATACAAATGTTGTTGCAGTAATTGATTGAAGTCGCCAATAAAATTTAATTGTTCATATAAATATGGGAAGGCAACGATTTTATGTGGGTAAACCCTTTGTGAGATGGGATCATTGCTTCTACTATTTTAGTTTCTTAAACAATTGTCAATGTGATTGTTAAATATGCAGAATATTTCAAGATTTAGCGCACTTGAAAAGTAGATGCCGATAGATGGAAGAAGAAAATTAATGAGAATCTTATAGGAATGAGTAAATAATACTCTCATCATCATGCCACACGCTATAAGATTGTGCAACTCAGGCATAAATTATCTGTAGTTCGCTAACGAAGATGGTAGCAACGACAGGATACAGTAAAAATACAACTAAATATCAATAAACCATATGAAGAAAACAAGAATGAATAAAATATTGTATTGCGAGTTTCATGTTAAGTACTATAAAATTCAATACAAACTGCCTTACAGTCTTACATTGAGTAGCAGCGAAGCAGTAAAACAAAAGCAATAACAAGAATAGTAGCAAATAAGCAACAATAACAATAACAATTCTGTTAGGTAACATTTATTTTTGGCAATAAGCACTTAAAACAACAACAATAATAGCAACGAAGACAGTAATCACGTTCAACATATCACAAATCGAGTTTAAAGGTTGCAAATTTATGTTGCAACTTATACAAATAAAAAAATACAAAAAAAAAAGAACTCAATATTACTGTTGTTGTTGCATTAATTTTTGTTAAAATACTAGTGCCTATACTATTGATGTTGCATATGTTAAATATGCTTGCACATTAGGACGGGTCGATGATGAAAGTTTGATATGTTCACTGCCTTAATTGAAGGTCTGCTTTGAGAGCTACTCTGTCCATCCTTTATTTTCGACTACTCTAAACAGCCAAATGAAGTTTTGTTATAACTTTGGCATTTGATGAACGATTTAAAAATATTGTATTATACACTTCAATACATTAGATTTTTAATAAAAACAAGCGTTTTTAGGCAAAAAAAAAAACAAAAATAATAAATATGTGGCACTTAAAGCCCCAAAGGCAAAGTTATATTTATTCCTCAATTGCTTGCTCTAGCGAGTTTCCAACATTTCCATGCCCATTCTGCATTATGAAATGTCCAAGCTTTTGAAATACGCCTCGGATTCCGCGATGACTTCCTCATTCGATCTGAATTCTTTTTTGCTGGAGCTACCACTTGAGGTTTGGGAACAGATAATAGTCGTTGGATTATTATGCCATGTACATTCCAAAAAAACGAGGCCAAAACCTTCAATTGGTTCTTTGGTTTTAGTCGGCTTTCGTGGCCTTCCAGCCACTCTGTAGACTACCGTTGAACTAAGGCGTTTGGTAATGGACCGACGTTATATCCATCGCCACAAAATGTCAAAAAAGTCTACCCGATTACGCTGCAACAGCGTTAAATTGACGTTTTTTGTAGAAGGTCAGCGAATGTGACACCCATCGCGCCGAAAATGTATTCCACTTGTTCTTTTGAAATACCCACGGCCTCAGCTAACTGACGCAACTTCACTTTTCCATCACTCAACACGATTCGATGCACTTGTTTGACGATTAGCACTACTTCTTTGCTTCTTTTGGACTTCCAGAGCGATTCATTAAGCCATCAATAAACTACTGCTCTCGAAGAAGCATATGTAAGATAATATTTCTGCAACCATTACAACTTTTGTTCGGAAGTTTATCCCCCATTAAAAAACAATGTTTTATCAAGATGCTAACATATACTACTGTTTTTCCATTATTATTACTACAGCGAAAGTAGCGTCACTCAAACGACTGCAGCTTGCAAACGAATGGACGAAATGTCATGAAACTTCATACATAAACTAGTGACAGATCATTTTCTAGCGGCGTCACCTATTAAAAAATCTCAAGACTTTTCAGCCCATGTAGCACATTTAAAGAGGTCTCGGTAAATAATATAGTGATCGTTAAAATTCGGTTTATCTTAAAGTTAGAATCGGATTTTTGACATATTTGTTTATGGGAAACATATCAATTGAGTCGATTCTAATTTTAAGATGATTCTAACTTTGACTATAACTGCGGACCTATATTTTTTCCTCAAGCATCATCAAGCCGTTCAAAGTCACACGGCTAGTGCTCACTAATTTAGAGTTGTAGTTCCTAACATCAATTTTTTGTTCATGAAATTTCAAGAATTTTTTTTTTGCTTTTGCTTTTTGCTTTTGAAGTATTTCTAGTAATTAATAAACAGCAATTCTGCAGCAGTTCAAAGTTTGAGGCTAAATTAATATTGATTATATCATAAGATAGTCTTTCTATGCATATAAATTTAATGAAGGTTGAATTATTCACTTGTTTAAAAATTTTTAATTTGTAAATTTTTTTGTTTTATAAGACCTCTGTGACAAAACTCAGAAATAGTGATGCCACAAGAACTCTGACGTTCGGAACTGGGTAATATGAATAGGTCCCTTTTAATACTGTCCAAAATTTAACACGCACAATAGTACTGGAAGAGAAGCTCGGGCCCTTCGGGGCCTAGAAAAACCACATATAAATTTTTTTATTTAATAATTTTTTTTTTTGTATGTGAAGCGACCTATACTACTCAGCATGTAGCAGAGTATTAAAAGGAAATGTTGCATGCTACATGACACAAGTGTGCGTGAATTTAATAGTGTTCAAATTGTTTTCACGCTTTTTGTAATGGAATATAATGTGAGTTGAATTTAAAAATAAGCAGATACCTGCAACTTCGAATATAATAATATTTTTAATGGATTCCCTTTTGTATTTTCAGATTCTGATCATCATTATCAACCTCATCGCATAGAGTGTTTTAAATGTGTAGCATGAGATTTTTAGTTTTGCAATACAGAGTGTTCCATTAAGACGTGTGGTACTTTGATTTTGAATAAAACGCATACAATTCGTAATTTTTCCAAATATTTTGTTTCGTTCGAAAGGTCACACAATAGGATTATCGCACTCTTTCGGCCATATTCTTGATGACATTTTGCAGTATGACTTCCGGAATGGCCCGAATCACCTATCTAATATTGCTTTTCAAGTCTGGAGTCGTCTTTGGATCATTCACATAGACTGTATCCTTCATGTAACCCCACAGAAAAATTAATGATAAAATTTGATAAAATTTATACACAATATTGCGCACATTTGTTTCACTGATGTAATTGCAACCCCATTTTTGATGAACCGATCACAGCATTTGCACCATTTAAGATCCAAAATTCCCCAATTTCAATGCGTTGTGCTTTCGAGTAGCGATCCTTAACTAAAATCCTATACTGTCACGATGACAATGACATAAAATATGGCGAAACAGGGTCGATAATGCAGATTTTAATCAACAACAAAGTACTACACCTGCCATTCGAACATACTGCATATTACTTGGAATGTATGTAGTATGAAGAATGCCTTTCATAGTTGAGCTAATCCAAAAGCGCCACCATACTATATAAAGCTAATATTCTGTTAAATATCGGACGTAAGCAGTTCTGACGTAAAAGGTAAGGAATTTCTTTCTAAAATAAGAATAACATTTGCGCAATGTGATGATATACGATATATCATTCAAATAATATGCAGTGATGGAAATATAAATGTAGAATACTTAAAATGCGCTTTCCGATTTTAATTATTTAAAAATAATAAATTTTTTTAAATTCTATTCGATAATTTAATCATTATTTAATCGTCATAGAATATTGTAATAATAATAGCTCGAAACTATTGGTATAGGTTAATAAAACTCTCACGAGGTAAGATGCCATTTAAATACTGTTACGTTTTTATTCTGTGAGCGTTTAATTCTATTTGAATTACCTTGTTCGATCACTGGATTCTGTTAATAATCACTGCAACACTTATTTTATGCAACTATATACAGCAACAATTTATTTAATAATCTCTATTTACAATCAACACTGTTTACAATCAACTATTTACTATAACACTTAAATGTACTTGCAACTTTTGCCTCTGTATCAATGTTTTCGCAATCACGTTCGGTAGCAGATTGATTGTCAATTCTCAACACTGGCTCTATTTATACTCTGTTGGCAACACCCTAGAATCTTCCTTTATCGAGATTCTTCTCTTCCTTTCTCGTTGGCTTGTTCTGGTTATCGCTCATTTCTTTTTGTTGACATTCGTTTCGATGCTGCCAATAGTGTCAGTCACAATAGTGATGAGTAATCAACTATCGATACTCGTTACACTGCCCTCCTCTTAACCTTGTTCGTCCCGAACAAGTTTTTATACTTCCCCTCGATATGGCGCAAGTCGCTCCAAGTGCACTACTTTAAACTTTGCTCTTTTATTCCAGGCACGTTGAATGCGATACACTACGTCATTTATCTTTGCTATAATCTCATATGGTCCTTCCCAATGAGTCTGTAGTTTAGGAGACAGGCCTTTCTTTCGTTGTGGATTATGAAGCATTACAAGCTCTCCTTCATAGAACCCTTTTGAATTTGCTTTCAAGTCATACCTGGCCTTCATCTTATCGCTTATCATCTGCGACCGCTCTCTGATGAACCGATGTACTTCATCCAACTGTTCCCGCTTTTCGCTAGTATAATTACCTTCGGTTGATCTCGTTGGTGTTACGACTCCAAATTTTAAATCAGCTGGCAGTCTTAACTCGTTTCCAAAAATTGCCATTGCCGGTGTAGCAGCCGTCGTATCATGTTGTGCGCATCGATATGCCATGAGGAACATTGGTATATGTACATCCCAGTCTCTTTGGTATTTATCTACGACTTTTCTCAAATATTCCTCCAAGGTACGGTTAAATCGTTCTACCATGCCATCAGATTGTGGATGCAAAGGTGTTGTACGAGTTTTGTATATACCCAGCATACGGCATATCTCTTGGAATACAACTGATTCGAAATTTCGACCTTGGTCTGAGTGTAATTCCATCGGTACACCAAAACGAGTAATCCATTGGTTGACGAATACATCCGCAACTGTACTAGCTTCTTGATTTGGAATGGGGTATACTTCAGGCCATTTACTGAAGTAATCTATAACCACCAGAACATACTTGTTTCCTGCGTTGCTTATTGGAAATGGTCCAGCTATGTCCATAGCAATCCGCTCAAATGGAGCACCCACGGTGTATTGGTGCATCTTACCACGACTTTTCTTAGTGGGACCTTTGGCCATTGCACATTGCTTACACTTCCGTATCCAATCAGCGACATGGTCATGACATCCAACCCAATAAAATCGTTTCTTTATTTTCTCGACGATTTTGGTGATTCCCAAATGCCCTCCACTGGAGGCATTGTGATACTCAGCTATCACTTCATTTATTCTTGCCTTGGGTACCACTAGCAGATCATAAGTGATTTTTCCATCTTCACTTTCCCATGTTCGGAATAAACATCCGTCTCGTAAGTGCAGGCTTTGCCACTGCGCCCAGTATGCCTTTGCTATTGGATTCTCATTAGCCATTTCTTGCCAATCTGGACGTATGCCCTGCTCCTTGTATTCCATAATCTTTACGAGATCTGGGTCGTTCCGCTGATCTTCTTGCACTCGTTCGGTGGTCCATGACTCCTCCGGCAATATATTCGTAAGTCGTATGTCGACAATGTGCTCCTTGCTTTCCACTCGAGAACAATGTTTACATTCCATTTTGCAAGGACGACGAGATAGAGCATCCGCGTTGCCGTGATGTCCTCCTTTACGATGTTCGATGGTAAAATGATAACTCTGCAGCCTTTCAATCCAGCGCGCCAATTGTCCTTCTGGGTTTTTAAATTGCAATAACCACCTTAGCGCTGAGTGGTCAGTTCGTAGATGAAATGACTGACCGTACAAGTATTTATGGAAATACTTTACACATTCCAGTATTGCGAGCAACTCTCTTCGTGTGACACAGTAATTTCTTTCTGGCTTCGACAGGATTTTACTGTAGTAAGCTATTACTTTTTCTTGCCCATCTATGATCTGAGAGAGCACACCACCTATTCCATAGCCACTCGCATCTGTGTCCAACACAAACTTTTGACCAGGTACTGGATACGCTAATATTGGTGCTGAACAGAGTTTTTCTTTCAGCTGTTCGAATGCTTTCTGTTGGTCCTCGCCCCACACAAATGGTTTGTTCTTTCTTGTCAACTCATGCAGACTGCTGGCGATGTTTGCAAATCCAGAAACAAATCGTCTATAGTAGGTGCATAAGCCTAGGAAGCTTCTTAGCTCGTGAAGATTCGACGGAATAGGCCATTCTTGAACTGCTGCTACTTTCTCCTCGTCGGTATGTACCCCTTCTGTTGTTACTTTATGACCAAGATATTTAACTTCTTGCCTGAAGAGTGAACACTTTTTCATATTCAGTTTAAGCCCTGCTGATTGTATACGCTCAAATACTTCTTTCAACTTTTCCAGGTGGTCGTTAAAATCTTTTCCCATCACAATAATGTCATCGAGGTACACCAAGCACGTTTTCCAGTGTAGTCCTCTGAGTACACGCTCCATCAAACGTTCGAAAGTAGCTGGCGCATTGCATAAACCAAATGGCATGACTGTAAATTGCCATAGACCATCGCCAATACTGAAAGCTGTTTTCTCTTTGTCTTCCTTACCAAGTTCCACTTGCCAGTATCCACTTTGCAAATCAAGAGTTGAGAACCACTTCGCACCAGATAGTGTGTCCAGAGTGTCATCGATTCTTGGCAGTGGATAGCTGTCTTTTTTCGTAATATCATTTAGCTTTCTGTAATCCACACAGAATCGAGTACTTCCATCCTTCTTCTTTACCAGCACAACTGGTGAACTCCATGGACTCGCTGATGGTTCAATAACACCTTGTTTCTGCATATCGGAAATCAGCTTAATGGCTTCGTCTCTTTTGGCCAATGGAACTCGTCGTGGTGTTTGACGAATTGGTCTAGAATCACCGGTGTCAATGTGATGCTTCACGATGGTTGTTCGTCCTCCAGTTTTTCCATTTGAAGAAAATATTGAACTGTACTTCTCCAATACTTGTAAAGCCTTTTCTTTTTGCTGTTTGGTAAGCACACCTGCCCATTCTTCCATCTGTGCTTTTATTTCCGCCTTGCCAGTTCCTGATCTTCCACTTTTTATCGACGAACCCTTTTCGCAGTCTACTACGGCAGTGACTTCCTGGCAATGACCAATCACCATTCCTTTCTTCACAACTGTAGATGTATTAGTTGGATTTAATATTCGCACAGGTACTATTCCATTTTCTTTAGGTTCCACTAACGTCCTACCAGGTATGATGTTTTTATTTTGTATTTCTTCATCTGCTTCCACTAACCACAACTTGCCTGTCCCATCATCCACATTTATATGTGCCCAAATCACCGCTTCTGATTTTGCTGGAACCTCTTGGCGTTGACATGCGAGTACTCGTTTCATGTTTCCACTCCGTTTGTAACCGATGTTCAATGGTAATTCGACATTTGCATAACGTAGTATCCGTTGATTTAAATCTAACGTAAATCCGTTGTCAATCATAAAATCAACACCAATTATTACGTCATCGATGATGTCGGCCACAATGAATTCATGTTCCCATGTACAATTTCCAATAGATACTCGTTTCTTTATCTTACCCAGAATTTGTGCATCCTCACCCGTTGCTGTACGCAATTTTATTCCCATTAAAGGCTCAAACCTCTTTACCAAATCGCTCTTGATTATAGAATGTGATGCACCAGTGTCCAGGGTTAACATGAATTCCATATTGTCCAATTTTCCATCAATAGTCAAGCTGCTTGGCACACGCTGTAGTTGTGAAATGTGAATGATGGGGCAACCCACTGTTTGAGTCAGTTCACGCCCCGCTGAACTGACTCGATTTAGTTTAACGATGGATTTGTGTTAGTGGAGCGATCGCTATCCACCTTATTCTCCTTCTTTTGTCTTCCTGGAGAATTCGATCTTGATCGCTTTCGTCGTAGACGGCAGTCACGCGCCATGTGTCCTGGTTTGTCACAAATGAAACACTTACCAGTAAACTTGTTTTCGCGTCGACCTGTTGTTCTTCCTTCAGGCTGAACTACTGATTTTACTGCCTGACGCACTGCTTCAACCAGATCTGTTGTTTCTGTTTCTAATTGGCGTACCCGTGGCATTGGTCGACACATGAAACTGGCGGCTTCAAACGTCAAGGCACTACTGACTGTTTCGGCATAAGTATTCCTGGGTGACATGACTAGGGCACGCTTTGTCTCTCCATCACGTATACCATCTATGAATGCTTCTATTTTTATTTTTTCGACGAACTCTTCCGAATTACCGGAGAACGCTAGATGACATAAGCGCTCAATATCGGAAGCGAATTCCTGAAGGCTCTCATTACTCCGTTGCACTCGCGATCTCAATTCCACTCGATGTAATTGACTCTTGTATTCATTTCCATATTTTCGCTGGAGTGTGTCCATCAGTGACTGATAGCTACCACGATCTTTCTCTGGAATCATCTGTAACACCTCGGAAGCATTACCTTTTAATGCGACTATTAAAGCAGCAGTCTTGTCGCTATCATCCCATTGATTCTTCGAAGCTGTTGTCTCGAATTGAAGCTTGAAGATATTGAATGGCGTGCTTCCGTCAAATGTTGGTGGCTTTAGTTTGATTGTGCTTGAATCTCGAATCACTGATGTGGCTGGTCCATTTATTTTTAGTTGGTTGAGATCGTGCTGTAATTTCTCGAACTTATCTTCCAAATCATCTACATGTTCCTTTAAATCCGTGACCTTTTCATTAATGGTTCCGGAAATTTCCTGAAATCTAAGTTCAATTCCTTTTTGTAGATTTTCGATGACGTGTTCTTGGCGAGCCGAATGTTCTTGAATTTCCATACGCAAATCACTAATAACGCCCTCTTGGCGAGACGAACCTTCTTGAATTTCCATACGCAATTCACTAATAACGCCCTCTTGGCGTACCGAATGTTCTTGAAGCTTGGAGTCAATGCGAGACGCATTTTCTTGTAGCTGTTGTTGCTGCTGTTGCATCATGGTTTTCATAAATTCCATGAGTTGACCACTCGAATCTACCTTGCTCTCTTCCTCAGCGTGCACAACTGCTTGTATATCGGCTTCCTCGAAGAACTCATGTTCTTCTACATTAATTCCCTTAGCCTCCATAGCTTGCCTCAGCCTCACCAGCAGTTCTGCCTTTGCACCTGATGACGATAGATTCATCTCTACCAACAGCTTTTTAAGCTGGTCCACTTTTAGATGGTCAATTTTCACCATCTTTACAGAATCCCACTTCTGACACCAATTGTTACGTTTTTATTCTGTGAGCGTTTAATTCTATTTGAATTACCTTGTTCGATCACTGGATTCTGTTAATAATCACTGCAACACTTATTTTATGCAACTATATACAGCAACAATTTATTTAATAATCTCTATTTACAATCAACACTGTTTACAATCAACTATTTACTATAACACTTAAATGTACTTGCAACTTTTGCCTCTGTATCAATGTTTTCGCAATCACGTTCGGTAGCAGATTGATTGTCAATTCTCAACACTGGCTCTATTTATACTCTGTTGGCAACACCCTAGAATCTTCCTTTATCGAGATTCTTCTCTTCCTTTCTCGTTGGCTTGTTCTGGTTATCGCTCATTTCTTTTTGTTGACATTCGTTTCGATGCTGCCAATAGTGTCAGTCACAATAGTGATGAGTAATCAACTATCGATACTCGTTACAATACATAAAAATAAATTTTTTAAGTTTGTTTGGTTATGTTTATCACACAATTTTCACCATCAGTTTTTCTTCGATAAACCATAGGATTAATTTTGATTAATTGATAAATTGTAGGTACAATTTTTTGAAAATTTTTACACATCAAAATCTTTAGAAATAATAATTCATTTCATCTTAAAGTGAAAAGTGAAAGTAAAAATGAAAAGCGACGTAAAATTGGAAGCAGAAAGCAAAAGTGTTACTTTTTCTTTAACAAAATATTAATTAAATTAATTTATAGCTCAATTTAGTACTGAGTATTTAAATACTATATATTGAGATAAAGAAAAATCACCAATCATAATAATAAATTTTTTTTCTCAACACTGTATGTATGTACATATTTGTAATATTTTATTGCAAAAAAAAAAGATCATTTAAAATTAAAATGAATCGATGACAAAATGAGATAGCATTTTACATTCTACACAATTTTACTGAATTGTAAGGCATTTGTATGTAATTTGTTGTTGTTACTTATAGTAGTGGCGTTTTAGCAGGTGTTTTTAAAATTTCTGAATAGTATAAAATCGTGAGATGAGCTTTATATGCACATATTGACTGTTGCTATTTATAAAATAGAATATTTGTATCTATTTATGAAAATATTGCTAATATCAATGATGATAACGAGACATATATTTACGAGTGTAATTTCCTTAATGTTATTATTTATTATTATTATTTTTTAAATAATAATTATTTTATTAGTCTATGAAAAAAATATAAAATGATTATATATCTGATCAATTATCATATTAATAGTTTTTGATTTAATTTACATAACAGCTCCCTTAAGGGGTGATGTTAGACCGTGGGTTATCCTCAGAAAAAATATTGAAAAGCGAAGACTAATGGGAGTCTACTTTACTTTTCACTCCTTTAAACGAAAAAATATTACGGAGGGAAAAGTAATGTGAGTCGAACTTACACTTCACACGAGCGATTTTCAGTTTCATGTGGAAAAATATTAAGGGGCACAACTAGTTTGAAATTTTATAAATCTCGATTTTGATATTTCGATCATTTATACCTTTAAAATTAACACATTAAAATTTCAAGTGAAAATCTCAAATAGTTTCTGAGTTACAGCCTTTTACAGAGCAGCTGCAATGAACAATGAAATCAGTGCTTTTATCTTTAAACACGTTTTTCTCAAAACTACATTTTTCAAATTTGCTGCAGCTGTAACTTGATAACAAATCTTCCGATCGACTTGGGTCTTCTTTTAGCTTATTTTGTATTTGTTTTTCCATACAATGACCCTCCAGTTTTATGATTGGATGAAAAATATAATTATGCCAGGCCAGAAACAATCAGATTTTTCAGCAAGATTTTAATTTTTTTTTTCAAAAAACCTCCATTTTGTTGCATTTCATTTTTTTTTTTACAATCGAGGGCCATTGTATAGGAAATATTTGGTTTTTTTAATTTCAGGCACTGCGAAGGCTACAATCACTGCGGAGATGGTGCGGAGATGGTGGATAACTTGCTGAAAATCGAATATTTTCATTTGAAAAAATTACTTTGTATTCATTATTTATGCACAAATATATCTGCATAATTTTAAAACTTGCGATGCAATACTTTTTTTTTTAAACAATTCACAAAAATCACCTTTTTTCAGGCGGTCACTCTAGTTGAGCCCCTTAAAGAAATAAAACGAAAGGTGGGTTAGAATTACAATTCACGCCCATAGTGGGTGCTGTGGCCCAATGGTTAGTGTGTTGGTCTTTTTAGCCGTAGATCATGAACTATATCTCCGGCTGAGGCATCAACTTTAATATCCAAAATATTTTTCCTTTCGAACAGTACTCACTGGTCGGCAAGCAACAATTTTCCAATTCCGTAACAATTTTCCATGAAAAGCGCTTCGAAAAGAACAATGTGGCAAAGCTCCAAGTCCCAAGGGTGCTGCCGATCAGAACAGGCCACAATTTAAAACGCACAATGATATTGGAAGAGAGACGCGTCCAAATGGGTCATCGCAGACCTTAAGTATCACACTTATAGTGGCGATTTCTGGGCAGCTAATAGGTGTACAAATAAATTTTGTCATATAAAATTGATTGCATTAAAAAACATATTTAAACGCATCCGTTTCGCCTGCCATTTTGGGTATTTATAGCTTAGTCATTCCTATTTATATGGCATAAGTTTCAGTCGTTTACAAGTTGTCATTTATTGCGTATAAATTTTATAAGAAATGGATGTCGACAGTCAACATTCACGCCATTGCATTTTAGTCAGTTTTCAAATAAAAAAATAGTACTGCTGAAGCTGTAAAATTGATTAACCTGACTTTGGGATGCCATGAGAATGATTCAAGTACTTCAAAAAAGATTTTGAACGATGAAATTCAAAGTTTGCTTGATGAAAATCCATGTCAAACTGAAAAAGATCTTAAAAAACAACTGTGAGTAACTCAACAAATAATTCCAGTTCGATTGCATGTAATGGAAAAGATCCCAAAGGAAGTAAAATTGGTTCCTCATGAATTTACTTTCTCTGTTCAAACGAAAAAAATGTTTTTCCACAAAATCATTACGGTTGATGAAATGTGGATATTGTATGACAATCCTAAACATAGAAAAGCAGGAGTTGATTCAGTCCAGCCAATTTCAAAATCGAATATACGATGCAAAGAACGTGTTACTCTGTCTCTGGTGGGATTGGAAGGGAGTCATTTACTACAAACTCCTGGAACCTGATTAAACTGTCACAGTTGAACGTTATCAACAACAACTGATCAAATTATAGCCTAGACAGACGGCAGCTTTAATCCGGATTAACGATTTAATTCGAATTAACTCGGGCATTAACTGCAGCTAATTCGCATTAACTCTTCGAGTTAATTCTCAAAATAAAAGAGGATTAGGGCAATTTGCGATGGCAACACTGCTGAAATTCGATTTTTTCAAACCGTCAAAGTGGTCTTCCCCCTTAATCCGCAATACTGCCGTCTCTCAGGTTAATATTTTATTCGGATTAGGTGCGCCGGTAATCCGGAGTAACCCTGCCATCTGTCTAGGCTATTAAGTGATACTCTGGAGGAAAAAATACAATTTACTGGTCAAAGAAGTCAAGAACTGATGATACAGCATAATCAACTCAGTAACTCATATTCTCGTTAGGCTGGGAAGTTCTTCAGTATGTGGCATATTTTCCAGACTTGGCGCCTTCCGACTATCAGTTATTCAGATCAATGCAGTCTTATTTAGCTGACCAGAGATTCTCCGTAGTTGATGATGTGCGAAAATGGCTCGACTATTTTGCCTCAAAACCACCAAGATTCCAGAGCAAGGGAAATAATAATAAAGGGAAATAATAATGTTTTTAATAAAGATGAAATTCATGAAAAATATGACAGAATTTATTTGTACACCTATTATATTGGCTATGATGCGATTAAAGATGATTAATTTTGTACGTCAGGCAGAATAAGGCGTGGAAATAGGGGCTAAATATGTTCGGAAAAAATGAGATCTAATGAGAGTCGAGTAATGAGAGGTGCAAATAGAAGCTACGCGTGCTCTAGAAAATTTTACATTTTACATTTACATTTACACTTTTCATTTACATTTTACCCTTCTAAATATAATTCCTTCTGAAATGATTCCTGGACTGCGTTGTAGTTATCAGTTATCATCAGTTTTGTATGGGAGCCACGTAAAGGTGGAAGATTCCGGTGAAGTATGTTTGTGGCAAATGTTAGCAAGCTAATATTCACGCGCCTTTTATTTGACACCCTTAGAGTTGAGATATTATGGTTAAATCATATGAAAAGTAATGAAAAACCAGTTGTTTTCAACATTAAAACATTTCAGCCAGTTCTACAATTTCATCAATTAGTGTGGAACTTTCTTTTTTTGCTTTAATCAATATTTTTAATACGATAATACCATATATTTTCTTTACGTACCTACATTTAAAAGGGTTTTTAGAATCGTGATTCTTATAATAGCTTTATGCTTTACTTGTGTATACTTACAAGTACCTATGTACATATGATAACCTAAGGCTTGCTTGCATAAAAATTGCAAGTAAGTCATACATGCTCATATGGCAGATATATAGATACTTTATGGTACATACTATTCATACATAGACGTATGTGGAAGAGGAAAGCATTTGTATTTTTCATTTGCAATGAGGTCGTATAATAACTATTTTGTATGAAGAGGTCGTACAATTTATGATTTATTACCCTAAAATTTGTCAACAAATCCTAAAAGCCACGATTTGTTGACAAATTTTAGGGTAATAAATCATAAATTGTACGACCTCTTCATACAAAACATATATACACATACACATACACATACACATCATATATATATCGTATACGTAGACAATTTTTATTTTCTTTCTGCTACAACACAATTTAGGCGTCATTTTTATTGTGATATTTATATATACTCGTACATGTAATACCTATACTTAAATGTACAATAGTTCATTTATACGAGTATATTGTAAAATTAAAATTGATTTAATTTTTCGTAATGTTTTTTTTTTCCTTCTTCTTCTCTAAAGTTGTATTGCCACACAATTTATTGTTGAAGTCATATGTGTTATCATAAAAAAGTTTTAATATTTTTTCTTACTGAGTGTAAAACTAAAAAATTATACTGCAGCAGAAAATTGGGAAATTACAATTTCCATAACTCCATTTGATAATATGATATTTGAAATTATGCAACAATTTTATAATAGCATTACAATAGCATAGCAATAGCAATAGCATTACAAAAAGGGTACTTCGAGGCTTATAAGTGCCACATATTTACAATATTTATTTAATTTTTTTACCTTAAATCTGCATATAAGTATAAATAGCTCCTACTATATATAGCACATCTCAAAAATATTTTCAAAACTTTATTATGTCCTCCTTCACATATTCCTCGATTTCTTAAACTGAAACTACGCTTTTACAAATCAACATGTGACTTGCGTAAAAGAGTTTTAGCCAATAAAGGGAAATTTTAAAAGGTAAGCAAATTTACCTGACAGCATTTCGAATTTCTATCTTCAATTTCTAGGTAACATACTTATTACTGCACTGTAGCTGCACACATTTCCATAACTTTTTGCATTTAAACTGCTACACTGGCTAGGACATGTCGAGCGTATGGAGGAAGACGCTCCAGCGAAGAGGGTATTTAATTCGGCACCCGCTGGAGGACCCAGAAGAAGAGGCAGACCAAACCTCCGTTGGAAAGACCAAGTGTTGGGTAACCTGGCGGCGCCAACAAGCGAAGAACAGAGAAGACTAGTCCCGCATTATATGCTCGGTCTAAATCGATCATCGGCTAATTAAGAAGAAGAAGAAAAAGTTGTGCTTTGATGTTCACTATTTGAACTAGTACTGGTTACTGGTAACACTTTGATACAGTAGTCGATAAATTTTTGACTATTTTGCTTGTTGAACAGTTCAACTCGCTGGTCTGTAAGTATTAACTCTATTGATGGGTGCTCTATTGTTTCAACTCTTGGACTGGTCGGTAACGTTTCACTTTTCGACTGCGACTACTTGATCAGTAATATTTCTACACGCTGCTTGGGAACTCTTTGGATGTACTATTTGAACTTAACACTGTGGTTCCATTACTGATAGATAACGCTTCATTTCATTTTTGATCGATGACACTCTGACGGTAGTGATGGTTGGCAACACTTCGACTTTTCGACTATTTGATTCTAATGTGGTTTGACTTTTTGTTTTGTAGCGATTGTCGGTCATCTTTAATTAGACTGTACTGCTTACAAATTCTCTTCAACTCGACTGTACGGATTCCCGGTTCTCTTCAACTCGGCTGTACTGAATCTAGGTTCCCTTCAACTCGACTGTAGTACTTATCAGTAATATTGCTAAATCGACTATTAGGTGTCACATTGAATTTAGGACTGTCTTCTATCTGGAATGTTTACGGTTTATGTCGTTGGACACATCAAGACTAATTTTTTGTTTAGTTCTCCTTCATAATTATATTCGAAGATTTAAGGTTATATTGAGTTTTTTTGTTCTAAAATCTGTAATAGCCTAGAAATACAGAATAAAATATTAACCTCACAGACGGCAGTATTGCGGATTAACTAAACGTCTAATTGCTGTTTTATTAGGTCTGCTCACTTACATTACTAAAAGAAAAACAAAAATATGTGGCACTTAAAGCCCCAAAGGGCTCATTGGCCGCGCTTCTCTTCCATTACTGTTGTGCGTCTTAAATTGTTGGACAATATTAGGATATCACTTTTTCTGAGCTTTGTCACAGAGTTCTTTTTTAAGCTTTTTCATGGCAAGTTGTTCGGAAGAATTGCCAATTGCTTGCCGACAGGTGCCTATTGTTTTGTAAAATGGATCGAGAAAAATTCACAATAGAAATTTTTCAGCAGTGTTGCCATCCGAAATTGTCCTAATCCTCTTTAATTTTGAGAATTAACTCATCGAGTTAATGCGGATTAGCTGCAGTTAATGCCCGAATTAATTCGAATTAAATCGTTAATCCGGATTAACGCTGCCATCTGTCAGGGCTATAACGCGAAGTGACAAATATAAAAAAGCATAAAGATTACTGATCAGAAACACGATTTAAGCCGATTTAGCAATATTTCTGTGTCGGTCTGTTCATCAGTTCGACGCGATAACTGCTGTAATTATGATGCTATCAAGCTGAAAATTGGTACATAAGCTTATTTTCACAAACGAATAAGCAAATTCGTGAAATGGGCAAAATTGAATGAAAACCTCGATTACCTCCCATATAAATGTATATTTTTAAATGTATGGTTTCACACTTTACCCATGAAAATATGAAACTATGGAACTAAAAAGTGGTATACAAATTTATTCTGATCACCGAATTGACAATATTAGTGAAAGCATATAAATATCAAGCTTACCTCCCGTACAAAAATATGGTGTTTTCACATTTTCGATAAATAGGATCATATTTAGTAATTACTAGACATACTCGATGAGCTGATGAGTCTTGTTTAAATATTTCCGTATGATTTTTTTCTTAAAAAAAGAATTTTTAATACAATAGCATCTACAATTTCATATTACCTTTATAATATTAGCATAGCTACCACTAGCTAACGTATATACTACAATATGTATGTATGTGGCAATATTCTGCTTCCACATCATATTTGGAATTCCAACAACATTTCCGCTATTGTCACCACAATATAATATATGCTTACGTACTTATATGCCTGCCCCAAGGTACAAAAATGTAAAATCAAAATAAGCCAAGTGTGATTTGTTGTATCTACGTACATTAAAATAACATTTATTCGCCCTCTCTTCCTTTTTTTTGCACTTTTCTTGTACCTATCCAAAAAAATATATATATTTGATACTAAGAAATTGTATACATTTTATACCTCATCATAGCATTGGTGCTTATAGTCTTCGTTGTAATGTTATATACATATTTATATATCTATTTACATACTACACCTGGATGTTATTGCATTTTGGTAAAATTTTCTCATTTGTTTGCACGATTGTGTGTGTTTATGTACATATATTTGCATGTCTGGTCGCAGTTTATCAAAATTCATTTGGAAATTCACTTTTCTCGCCTGCAGGCAATTAAACAAATACATGCACACATAATAACACCATCTACAAATATTATTATTATTATGTTGTACCAACTCTCTCGGTTCAAACAGTGCAGCAGAAGCATCAAACTACTTCACAAATCACGCCTGCTTGTACTTTTATTATTACATAGGATCGCGGTGATGGTTGTGGTGGTGGTGGTGGTGTCTATCTTTTGCTTGTTCACTTGCTTTGAATGCTTATCATACACACACACACACACATACGCTGTGTTGGTGTTAACGCGTTCCATTATAGCCGCTGGGCTCTGCAGTGACGATCAGTATGGAGCAGCACACGTCATTTTAGCGCTTCTGTGATTCTATGTGCCACCAAAATAAAAATAAAATTGTACATTTAGCCATGTTACGTATACATGTTTATGTATTATAGCTATTGAATAGCCAAATATCTATCCAAATTTTTTATTAACCATCATTTGGCAGTTTTTTTTTTTATCGGGTCTTCCGATTTATGACATGATATTTATGAAGATGTTATTTATGATCCAAAAGATTTTTGTTGTTGTTGTTTTTATCGTTATAGCATCACTGGAAAAAGTGACTGAAATCACGAGTTTTTTTATTTCCTTGATGTGGTGGGTGGAGGGGAGGGTAGAGGGGGTGAGACTTGACGAAACGCAACATTTGACAATCAATACAATTATATATTTGGTTAAAAAAAAAAATATTTTTTTTTAAATATTTCAAGACGTCTTTCATTCCCACAATGTATTTTCTAACAATTTAAATAAATATCTTAATCGCATAGAAGATATTCTGAAAATAATAAATTTTCATTCAATGATATAATTTTTTATACAACTTTGTACATCCGGAGGCTTAATCCATATTTTTCAGGTGATATTTTAGCTGATTACTTAAGTAATAATAATGCGAGGTGAGGTCTGCAAAAAAAATAATATGTGCGCATCAAATAATGGTAGTGGCTGGGGATAAAAATCATGCCAACGCGAATCCAAAGTTAAAAAAAATCGTAGAATAATCGACAAATATCCAAACAGATGCACACAGGAATCGATTCTTGGTATTAAGTGTGGAGCCAGCCCCCATTAATTTTTTGTTCCCAATATTTTTGTGGAACACACTTATTCCCTATCTTTATTCGTTATAGGGAATTCCTTAGAAAGTTGATTTTTTTCTTAAAGTCGCTCTCAGAGCGGTGAAGTATATGAGCAACCGCCAGTCATTTTTGTATTCCAACATTTCTACCAAATATAACTATCCTCCACATGTAACCCTTGTTTCCTACAAAGTGAACCGAAAAAACCTAAAAATCGGCAAATATCATAATAACTGCCAAGGAATGGCCTCTAGAAAGGTAGAGTGTGAGGAGGACCGCTATTAATAATTCTTCCTTAACATTTAACAACATAATGATCACCCTTTATTCCTACCCTACGTAGGAGGGGAAACACTGCTTCCTGTTTTTCTTAAAAAAGGAAATAAATTAATATGTGGCACTTATAAGCCCTGAAAGCTTTTTGGTCGAGCTTCTCTTCCAAAGAATTTTGGACAGTATTAGAACCCGTGTGACATCACTTTTTCTGAGCTTTGTCACAGAACACTTTTAAACTTTTTTTCATGGTAAATTGTTACTACCAGAAGAATTGCCAATTTCTTGTTTACAGGTGAGTACCGTTTGAACGAAAAATCTTTTCGATATAACAGTTGTGCTTCAGCGGGGGATTGAACCCATGACTTAAAGATCAGAAGGGCACTCTACTGTCTTATTCACCAGGCATCTCTGGTGTCAACACTGCTCTACGTGAATATGACTAACGTCGTATAACTAATTCTAGTATTAATACCAATTATCTTATAGTTTTATATTTGAAAACCATTTGAGAATTATTACTGTACCAAATAGTAATTTTATAGGGTACATGATAAATTATGGCCATATAATAATTTTTTTTTTGAAGGTCACTGCAAATACTAATGCTACGGTTGTTGTTGTTGTTATTCTTACTTTTGTTGTCTAGCGATAAAATCCCAAATATAACTGACGCATCCTATTTTATTTCTTTTGCTCAATTTGTCGTACAAAAATCCATGAAGCAAGGTACAACTTTTACATGAATAATAGGTGGTCCATATACACGTCTTTTTTTTTAATTCAAAAAAATGAACAGAAAAAAATTTGTTTCGGTATATTATTGGTTGATTCGTAAATGCAAACATTCCCAGTATTTTTGGAATTTATGGAATACGACTTAATTCATGTAGCTGCCGCGGCTGGCTTCGCAGGAGCACTCCTCTCAACTCAGTTTTCGAATTGCTTGCTCGATTATCACCTTAACGGCCTGAATTGTTAATGGATTCTTCGCACAACATCGGTCCTAACCGGCATTCCGCAAAAAAACAAGTTTAACGTCGTCAAATCGCAGCTCCGAGATCGCCAGGTGACATTGCACAAATTTGCGTACAGCATTATCGGGGCGTAGGTCATTTTGACTAAAATTTCTTTTCAATAAAACCACTGTTTGGGCTACACAACATTTACTTTGAAAATAAGTTTGCATTATTTTCCAAGGTTCAAGCATAAAACTATTTATTTCCTTCCACGGAGATATGATACTAATTTTCTCTCAAGATTTCAAGATGTCACTGCAAAAATAATATACAAGGTGGGACAATTTCAGTGCGGACGCCGTAAGCGATCCAGAAAGTTCGTGATTTTATTAAAGAAGACCGCAATGTTTCAGTGAAAATGATGGAAGAGGCCTTAAACATCAACAGAGAAACTATCCGACTCATTCTTCACGAGGATTTGAGCAAAACAAAAGTCTGTGCGAGATTTGTTCCACACACATTGACCGAGAACCAAAAATTAATGAGAGTCAGTCATTCTAGAGACATGGTTGCAGCTGCAGAAAATGATCTAAACTTTCTGAAAGCAATTGTTACGAGTGATGAAACATGGTGTTTCCAATACGATTCAGAAACCAAGCGTCAAAGTGCTGAATGGAAAACAAAAAACTCACCACAAACCAAAAAAAAACACGAAAAGTTCCATCAAAAATCAAAACAATGCTCATCACATTCTACGATAGCAAAGGAATTATCCTCAAAGAATTTGTTCCAACTGGTCCAACAGTTACTTCCGCATGTTATCACGAAGTTTTGAAGCGTTTGATGTCCAGAATCCGTCGTGTTCGATCAGAATACCGAGATCCAAAAACTTGGTCTCTGTTGCACGATAATACACCGAGTCACACAGCACTCATTGTTCGTCAATTTTTGGTTCGGAATCAGGTCTGTGTGTTGAATCACCTGATTTGGCGCCGTGCGACTTCATTTTGTTCCCAAAACTGAAATTGAAGTTGACAGGATGCTTTTTTTATGACATTCAGACCATACAACGGACTTCGACGAGGGCACTGTAGGCAATTCCGAAAAATGAGCTGGAACACGCTTTTGAATCACTATTAAATCGATGTAACAAGTGTATTGAATCAGGAGGAGAATATTTCGAATAAATATACCGAAAAATTAGCGGATATTGTGTTTTAATTGTGTTTTCTAGAGGCAGTCTTAATACATAATTGTCACACCTTGCAGAGTGCATATGAAACAACTTAATAAAATATATAATGCTTCAACGACGACATCGACTATCTTCCAAGAGTTGCTAGATTTTATTTTAAAAAATTATCAGCGCTTAAAGCACACTATTTACATAGGAATCATATTTTTCTATGTATAAATTATAGTTGACTGAACAAACATTATATTTCTCAATCATCTATTTATCGGTTTACCAATGGAATTTTAATGATGACACCCATCATTTGACTTAAATTATGGCTTAACGCCTTTAACACAATTTGACATATGCATAGACGAGTACACTTAAGTATTTAGTTATAGTCATACATGGAGTTTATCTAAGTAATATAGTTGCTTACACTGCATGTCACTGATGATGTTTATGATGATTTGTCGATGTGTCCATCATAGCTCGTACCTACTAACGTCAGTAGATTTCATACAGCATAATAATTATGTACATACATATGCATATGCAGAATGCAAACACTTAATGTATAGTATATATGATCTAGTGGACTTCTCATGATGAGTTTTTAACATTATTTTCTGCTTTATCGTTTTATTGCTTGAAGGTGAAATTTTTAAAGTATAGGTCTCAAAGTTCCTCTCATTTAAAATATATTTGCTTTTGGAAATATTTTATGAAAAACAAAGCTCAAATATAATATAATTACTATTCATACTTTTATAGTACTTTATATTCATATCATATCATATCATTTTAAATTTATCTAATTGTAGAAATAATATTAAAAAACAATTTATATTTAATTACATTAAAACTATAATAGCATACCACGTAGGGATATAATATATATTGTACTTGAATGTAAATACTCTAAATTAAAGCATTTAGCAAATGGTCAAGCAGAAAAGGGGGGTACACTCTATAACAATGAATTTGCCTTGTTAACTTGTAACCACAATTGACCACAAAAACAAATCACTTCACAGTATGAATGTCGGTTTAAATGTCCCATTTAGATTATTTAACTTCAATGGCAATGGGCATGGGCAAATAAATTATTCAATACGTATAAAAGCCAGCCATACCAGCACTTAAACATAAAGGGTTATCCATTTCGCAGTTTCAAAAGTATAGGGCTAGAATTCGACATCTGTCAAACTGAGTTGTTAAAACAATTTCTTTCTTTTTCAGTTCAAAGTCTGACATTTGCGAAAATGGATCGCTTAACTATCGCACAACGCATTAAAATTGTAAAAACCTACTACAAAAATGGTGATTCTGCCACAGCCACATATCGTGCTTTAAGAGGAGATTATGGTTTACATAATCGTCCAACTATGCAAGCAATTGGCAAAATTGTGAAGAAATATGAAGAGACTGGATCGGTTACAGATATTGTAAGGCCTGTGCATCATCGTTTCGCTCGTACCACCGAAAATATCGCTGCTGTAAGTGAAAGTGTTGCCGAAGACACGAATGTGTCGATTCCTCGTCGTTCTCAGGAATTAGGACTGTCTTACGGCACATTATGGCGTATTTTGCATTTGGATCTACACCTACATCCATATAAAATCCAGCTCACACAACAACTGAAGCCAGCTGACCATTCACAACGTCGTAGATACGTCGAATGGGTGCTTGAACAACAGGCGGTGGACGGCCTGTTGTTGTGGGGCTACGCGAAAGACCGTGTTTATGCAGATAAACCTTTAACTCTTGAGCACCTAAAAACCAACATTCGTCACGTTATGGCTGAGATACCGCCCAATATGTGTCAAAAAGTGGTCGAAAATTACCTCAAAAGAATCGATGCTTGCAACAATTCGCGTGGTAGTCATTTAAATTATGTAGTATTTCACACATAATGTCAACGTTCAAACTTTATAATAAAAAAGAAATATCATGATAAAAAATATTTTATATGTGTTTTATTTACATTTACTTTTGAAACCGCAAAATGGATAACCCTTTATATACGTACGAGTATATGTAAAATATACCAAGAAATGCTAAATGTAAATATAATAAATATATCAATATTCGTGCTTATTTTTATCTACATACAATTATTTACATATCCACAATACCTACATATAGTACTATATGTAAATATATAGAGTGGAAACTAATATAGGCGGATATAAGCTAATACATATGGGGGGATTTGAACATGATTTTCAATTCATTACACAGGTACACGAAAAAGATATTTCCTAAATGCAATCACTTCTACTTTCACCCTTTAGAGGGCTCTCCTGCAAAACATATATTTTTATAAAATTCAATCCAAGAGTATCTATTCATCCTATGGTACACTGATGGGTCCAAACTGGAAGATGGCAGTGCT
This sequence comes from Megamerina dolium, assembly GCA_963854835.1. Lineage (NCBI taxonomy): Eukaryota > Metazoa > Arthropoda > Insecta > Diptera > Megamerinidae > Megamerina > Megamerina dolium. The sequence goes on from OY978526.1 coordinate 69,519,825, forward strand.
GGAGCGGGAATTGTAGGGCCTAATTTCCGGAAGGCAATTGCAATGGGAAAATAGTTTCCATTTTTCAGGCGGGGCACTCGAGGAACCAACATATGCATTCTATTGGAGCAGTTCTATAATCACTAATGAATTTCTCGTTCCAATCTAAGTTGGTTTGGGAATGCTTTGAATTCCTCAATACCTTAGCAAAGAGGAACTCTGTGACTCTAATATGGGTACCGGGACAAGAGGGGCATGCAGGAAATGAAATGGCAGATTTACTGGCCAAAAAGGGCACAGACACTCCTTTCTTAGGCCCAGAACCCTTCTGCGGGGTAAACAGTAGTTTCATGAACAACTTAATATGTGAAAAGGAAAAAAGTAGTCTAACCGATTAATGCAGAGCCCAAACAGGCATGCGGCAGTCGAAAAGATTCATTGACCCTGAACATATTAAGGTTGATACTATTTTGAACCACAGCAGAAAAGACATCAAACTGTACACTGAACTATTAACAGGTCATTGTAAACTTAATTATCACATGATGAAAATGGGTGTGGTAAACAACGATCTCTATCGACTCTGTCTTGAAGAGCAGGAAATAGCAGAACACGTTCTTTGCAATTGCCTAGCTGTGGCTAGACGTAGACTAAACTACTTAGGCAACGGATTCATAGTTCCCAGGGACCTAGTGAAAATCAATCCCACAGCAGTGACAAGATTTATAAATAGTCTTGAGATCTGTTAGTTAGGGAATAGGCTGCACAAAAGATCTTCAGGTCGCGATGCTTCATAGCCTTAATAATAATAATCTATTCGTCCCCAATATCGGCAGCTTCTAAGCAAATTTTATAAAAACACCAGATCGACTACGGTATAGGGGACTTTCGCCTAGCAAGGTCCTATGGATTTACACTACTATGATAAGACCAATAATCTCTTATGCATCGATAGCATGGATGGGTCGACCTTATCTATGTACTGTGGCTTTATGTTGTACTGGGGCCTTCATTACCACATCTGGCCCAGTTCTCGATGCTATGATGAATCTTCCCCCACTTTATGTTTTCGTCCTAGGAGAGGCCACGAAGGCCATCTGTAGGTTGATTCACAATGGGCACTGGTATGATCCTATTCCGGCTCTGGATAACAGTGGCACATGCGTGAACTTTTTGGCTCTATTTATGCCCTGGGAGTCCAGACCATCTACGATCTTACTAGAAAACGGCTAGCTTCTAACCAGACTCTGATGTCGAGCCCGACTTTGCTTCCGCATTTTCACTGATGGCTCCAGGACTGAAAACGGTTCTGGTTCGGGAGTCTTTGTGGAAACAGATGGACTTCAGACTATTCTTTGCCCTTGGTATGTATGAATCAGTCTTTCAGACAGAGGTGTATGCAATACAGGAGGCAATGTGGAGTGGAGTTCTGCAATACTAGAGTTCTGCAAATCAATGCTAAATTATGTCGAAACACATAATAGTTTATCGCTGATGTGGGTCCCTGGCCACGTGGGAATGAAACCTCTGATGCATTAGCAAGAGAAGGTTCTGCGGCTGATTTAATCGGCCCTGAGCCTGCTTTGCCACTAACCGCTGAAGCCATCAAGGCCACGGTCAACACCTGGGCTAATCTAGTCCATAAGTCTCACTGGCAGGCCGAGAGAGGCTGCAGATGGACGAAATCCATTTTACATAACATATTGTGTAAATGAGCACTTCGCACTTCCTCCTATCACTAGGTAGAGGGGAATGCAGAATGCAAGCCGGCTTGGTAGCAGGCCACTTTCTATGTGCAAAGCACATGAAAAATATAGGACTAGAAAGCAGTGCACTTTGCCCAGCCTGTGTCTGCCCTGCTTTCGCTCGAATCAGGTTTGTGTTCTTTGGCACTGACGTGCTGAGAGCCGATGCTCTTGGATCTTTAACACCACAGGATCTACTTCAATTTCTTCGGAGAATGGGTAGATTTAAAACACAATAAAATTGAACTTTAAGCGCAGTACATTGGACCTAAAAATGTCTGAGTGCTGCGCTTGATTTCTTATTGTTTAAACAAAAACAAAAGGTATGGGTTAAGTAAGATTGGGGAGAAACTCCAATTACTCTTACACTTCACCCATCTAGAGTTGTTACTAGGCTGCTAAGTGGCTATTTTGCCTATATTTCGACGGATTTTTGTAAGGGAACCCATCTAAGGTGGTGATAGGGTTCGATATGCTTGGAGTTAATCCACTGGGTGTATTTCATAAAATACAACAAATTCCAAGCAAAAGTTTAAGCTGCATGTTAATAAATAATTTATTTAAAACAAGCTTTGGAGGAGATTTTTGGGCTCTATAAGGCAACTTGTTGATTTGTATGTGGTTTTTTGTAAATTTTATAGGGGAGTTTTCGTAACAATTTAAGATAGAAAGTAAATACACTCATTATATCTATATTGCTCATGATTTATAACTAATTGAATCCAACATTTTAAACACCTTCATGCTGGTGGCTCTATCGATGAGTTTTGTGATTACTTTAAATTTTTATAAAGTCCCTGAGCGCCCCAGCTCAGTAGGTTAATGTGTTAGTCTTCTATGCATGAATCGCACCTGGGACTAATTTAATAATTTTTAAAAGATGTTGCCTCTCCAAGGTTGCCTTTCTGTCGTTAATCAATGAGCAGTTCTTATGACTTTGAAAAATTCGTATGAGCTTTTGAAAGAGCTTATGACAAAGCTCGGGGAAAATTGCAACGTGCACTAATAACAAAAAAAAAAAACAAAAAAGAGCAGTAAAGTTTATTTTTAATTATATCAGAGATGTAACGAGACATAAATTTAAAAATTAAAAACAACAAGGTTAAGTATGTTTGGAAAGTAAGGAAGGAAGTAAGGAAAAGCGAATTTCCACATAGACAATACTTTATTTTAATATGGTAATACTGATCAACTTTGACTTCTGGTAACTATAATGGAGAAATAAATGAAAAACAGTTTGACATAAGACTTTTATTTTTATTCAGTATATTTTGACAGAAAATGAATTTCACCAGATACGATACAAATACACAGATACAAATCTAATGTACACTTGCACATTTGAAATGTTGTATTAATTAAGATTTGGGTGCTGTTGCAAAGTGCCCTCAAAAGATGTGCTCTAAGGCATTATTAAGCATTCTTTTATTCAAAACTTGTACATATAAAAGGTAATAAAAGCTATCGAGTACTCATAGTATTGTATGTATTATAAGACATATTAATGAGTCAAATAATACTTGTGATGATCATTATATGATGAATTAAATTAATCTCCTCTCCAATGAAAATATTGATTCTTGCACTGTCTTACTAAAAGTTATTTTTGTCCACGCCGATAATGCCAACATAATTCGAAGGCGAAAACACAAAGTGATATGATCAAGACAATACCGTAGAACATCAATACCACCCATATATCTGCAATACTTAAAGAGGTGAATTCCGTATGTTCACTTTTTTCAGTTATGTTCGCACGTCCTAATCGAACTAGTTCCACAACAGAATGTCTAATCCAATGTTTCATCAATCCTGATTGAGCAACTTGACCAATTACTCTATTCATCGATGGTAGAAATATTGAATTTTGTCGAAAGTGCATAAAAAATGGATTGTTTTTGTTAAAACAACAGTTTGTTATTTGAAATAATGGATTGCGATAGAAGCGTTGTACCACCTCATAGTAAGCCCAATTCTTTGTTGAGACCATATATGCATAGCGAGTATCCAGGGCATCGCGTAAGCGAAAGAAATCCTCATAAGTCTCTTCTACAGAAATGAAATCGATAATTTCGGGATCAGCTGTATTTTTTTCTCTTTCAAAGTCATCACGGTTCATTTTGATTTGAAGACCTGATCGTTTAATATCGTCCAGTGTTTGTATTGCTAACATTCTAGGCGGTTCTGTGGTAAAAGTTTGCAGGTATGCAACATAAGATGTATGAAACATCACACCGGCAAAGCAAATGATCATATAAATGCAGCTACGAATACCAGCAAAGTTTGTTTCCATAACAAACGGTTGACCCAAGAAACCATTGAATAAACGATAATTGATTAGAAAATTGCGCAAATGCGATTCTTGCCGCCCCTTACGTAGGTAAAATGTGAGTGTTACAGTGAACGATGCCGCCATGAGTGCTACAAATACCAATAGAATTGTGATGTAATCGAATATACTGATATAAAATAGGTAGCTCGGAATTCTTTTGGGCATTGGCACCATAATACACCAATCCGAAAGGTCAGTTACATCACTGAAACTCAGATCGTTCGTGTATGTCATTGTGAATGATGTGGCTGTTGTATCAAATGTGCCATTGTCGATCATCTTGGCAACATCATATCTCGGCAAAACAGTTCGTATTAGATCCCGTCGGGGATATGTTAGCGTCGCATTGTGTTTTCGAGCGTACTCTATCAGTAGGTTTGCAGTAAAGCCACTTATTACTATGTTTTCATCGGATTCACTTACTATATAAACACGCATAGGTACATTTTCTGCTCTAACCTTAATCGGCTGACCATACATATTACGTGTGTGATCGAGAAAGAATGAAGATTGATTTGAATCAATATGTTCAGCACTCAACTCGGTTTTTGGAAAAATTCTAAGTGTATAGTATTGCCTCGTTTCTAGCACAGAGGACGCTATGAGAATTATATGCATTGCTTGATTATTTGAGCAAAATATCATTATCCTCTCCACATACAACTCATCCACTTGAGGAGAATCCAATAAAAGTATATGACGACTTTGTCTATTTTTATATAAATTTTCCCATAATTTCCGCAACAACTTTCGGTCATTTCCTTCATTGCCGGTCAATCTGATGATAACTAATAAATCTCGATTATAATTCTCTGTCAGTGGAAATATGCTCTCGTGGTTTAATACTAATACAGGGATTCCATTATTTATCTCACTCAGATGTTTTAGTAGTAAATTGGTATTGAATCCATCAGTCGATGGGATGCTTTCATTGCTCATGTATATTACGGAGTTATAATTTAGGTCTTTTAAACTCACATCGCAAATATATGTCAGCATTGTACTCAATTGATGCTCGATTAATAATACTTGAACGAATGCTAAAAGAGCTGTCATGTTGCTGTCTAGGTTTGAATCGAAACTAAAGAGCTAAATGGTAAATGGAAATATCCAAAACCGGCTGCATGTCCTTTTCATTTATTTTAAAATCGATGACGATTGCACATCTGGGTCCTATAAACAGTTAATGGTTACATTAAGTAATAGTGATTTTTAGAGTGGAAAGTTATTGTGCCATACAATGGAAAAAATACGAAATAAATGAATTAATGTACGAGTAGAATAATAATTTTTTGTAATGATCGTCGTATTAGTTAACCATTATCCGACATTATTTCGAACGATTTTGCCTTAACGTCAAATCAAAATATTGTTGCTTTTTCGACATGATTGCAAAATATTTATTTAAATATTTTAAATACCACATTACAAACTGTACACCCCAAATCATTCTCATGGTAAGGCACGCGGAGGAACTGCCATATTGATAAAAAGCCCACAAGATACAGTATTATCGAACAGCAATATAAATAATTTTTCTCAACTCTTGGAATATATTCATTCCAGAAACAAGTACCCAAAAATTAACAATATCTTCTGTTTACTGTCCTCCTAGTCATAATATTACAGAATCACAATTTTCTGAATTTTTTGCAACTTTAGGGCATACGTTTATCGCGGCGGGGGACTATAACGCCAAGCACACTTATTGGGGTTACAGGCTTATATCTCCAAAAGGTAGACGTATTTTCTCGACAATATCAAGCAACGGATATGATGCCATATCTACCGACCAACCTACTTACTGGCATTCGGATCCTAGAAAAGTACCGGATCTTATTGACTTTGCAATAACTAAAAGTCTAAAAAGAACCCATTTAAAGGCATGGCCATCCTTTGAACTTTCATCTGATCATTCTCCATCGTTCATTTTACTAAATGTTTTAGTTAGTTTCAGTGAATCAAGCCAGTATCTTACAAACTAATATTCACTAATTGGCTAAATTATAAAAAATATATTAGTTCTCACATTGGCCTTAAAATACCTGTTAAGACAGTAAAGCAAGTCGACAGTGCAGTTGAAAATTGAAAATGAAAACGAAACCTAAAACAAGAATTGGCAGACTGCACTAAAACACTTAAAAGAATCTTAAAAGAAGCCGAAGAGAGACGTTTAAAAATATATATTAGTAATCTTGCTGCAACAAAAGATACAGATTATTCTCTGTGGAAAGCAGTCAAAGGTGTAAAGTGTCCGATAATAAGAGAGGCTCCAATACGAATGCCAGATAGATCATGGGCAAGAAGCGATCAAGATAAAGCAGAAGCATTTGCAAATCACTTAGAAGGCGTTTTCAAAATAAATGAATCTAAAAGAGATGGAGGATTACCAATCATGACCAATAATAGCTCTACTACCTTAGTGAGATTTTCTGTAAAGCTGCAGGGTATGATAAAATAAGTGCCAAAATAATCGCCGAGCTACCTCAAATTGCAGTAAAACAGCTGTTACACATAATGAATGCAATACCATGCCTTTATTATTTCACCTCAGCATGGAAAATTTCCGAAATAATTATGATTGCAAAACCTGGAAAAGATTCAACTAATGTATCGTCGTACAGGCCTATTAGCCTGCTGCCTATCCTATCCAAAGTGTTTGAAAAACTATTAAGATTGAAGATACAGCCAATTGTTGAAGCAAATAACATTATACCGTTGCATCAATTTGGGTTCAGAGCAAAACATGGTACAGTAGAACAAGTTCACAGAATAGAATCTAACATTGCAAAAGCGTTCGAAGCAAAGCAGTACTGATCAGCAGTATTTCTGGACGTCGCACAAGCTTTTGATAAGGTTTGGCATGATGGCCTACTTCACAAAATCGGTTGTCTCTTTCCTGATAACATTTGCAAAATATTAAAGAGCTATCTGTTGAATAGGAAATTTATGGTTAAACAAAGATCGTATTTAACTCAAACACGTACGATAATGGCTCGGGTCCCGCAAGGAAGAGTCTTAGGTTCCTTTTTATATCTAATCTACACTTCAGATATACCAACAAATGGCAATCTTTTCACATCAACTTTTGCAGACGATATAACAATCTTGAGCATCGATGATAATCCCAGTAAAGCGTCAGAAAAACTGCAAAGTCACTTAAAAAGAGTACAACACTGGCTGGAGACATGGCGTATTAGAATCAACGAATCAAAATGCGTCCATATGATTTTAACGTTGAACAGAAAAACATGCCCTCAACTACAAATTAATGGTCAAAAAATACCACAAAAAAACGAAGTGACCTATCGAGGCTTTCATCTCGATAGAAGGCTAACCTGGAAGAAGCACATTGAAACAAAGCAATCGCATGCTAAATTAAAAGCAGCCAAACTTTATTGGTTGATTGGAAATGCCTCGAAATTGTCACTTCATAATGAAATGCTTATATTCAAGTCCACCATTAAACCAATTTGGAGCTACGGCATTCAGCTTTGGGGCACTTCTTCAAACTCTAATATTGAGAAAATTCAGCGTGTTCAATCTAATATCCTTAGACGTCTTTGCCGAGCTCCTTGGTACATCAGTAACACAAATATACACAAGGACCTACAGATTGACACTATTAAAATAGACATAGGGAAACATTGCCAATGATACTCTGAACGACTAAGTAATCATCCTAATACTAATAGCGAGAGAGCTCCTTAAGCTTAAATATATTAAAAGACTAAAAAGGAAAAATATTTTAAATACATCTTTCACATAATCTCTCATTACTATTATATATGTCCTTCATGACATCACATGTTATATTTGTTTGCTTTAATTTATTTGAATGATGTACACATTGGTGTAGAATCAACAAAATGTATTTTTTAGTATATAAGATTTGTATAATTATTGTTAGTTTCGTAAGAAAGATACAATAAATAGAAGAAATTGAAAAAAAAACTCTTGGTAACAAATTCTTGGTTGCTGGCGATTTCAATGCCAAACACACTCACTGGGGCTACCGCTTAATAACTCCAAAAGGCAGAAGACCATGCTTAATCATTACTAACCACGGATACGATGTATCAACCGACATATTGGCCGACGGACAAGAGGTAGATACCCGATCTCATAGACTTTGGAGTCGCCAAATGCTTGCTGATGGTAAATATCTTCACAGAGTGTAATTATGATCTATTATCTGACCACTCACCCACGGTAATATCTATAAAATCACCAAGTCCCCAAGGCTATTGTGTTAGAAAGAAAATAGACTGGTTGAAATTCAACAAATATGTTTATTGCCATCTTCCTCTAAGTACTGTATTAAGAAATGGACACGATGTAGCTCAGAACTCGAAAAATTCAACCAGTTGCTCTTATTAGCTCTTAGCTCAGCCACCTGCACAAGGGTGTACAAGCAATCAAACTATAGCCCACACACACCAGCCGACATTGAATTGCTAGTAAGACAGAAAAGAAGACTCCGAAGGCAATGGCAAGAATTCCGGTCACCGAATCTGAAAACACAGCTACAGCACATAGCCAAATTAACACCTGGTAAAGCATCAGACTACTCTTTGTGGAAATTAGCAAAAAACCTCTAATCAGTCAATTCTCACTGATTCCCCCATCCGTTTGAGTGACGGTAATTGGGCTAGCAACAACTATGAGAAGGGTTTGGCTTTTGCAAACCACTTAAAAAGTGTGTTTACACCCAATCCACCGTCTGCACAGTCCTCGTTAACAAAATTAACTTCGCAACCTTGCTCAATAACGCTTAAAATTAAAAAGAAAGACATATTCCAAGCAATTTACAAAGGTTTGAACCCAACAAATTCCACTGGTGCATATAAAATTACTGATAAAATGATAAAAGAGCTACCTCCGGCTTCAGTAATTCATCTCATGGACATTTTCAATGCTATCCTTCGTATAAAACACTATCCCAAATGCTGGAAAACTTCAAAAATTATTATGATAGCAAAACCAGGAAAAGACCCTACAAAAGTTGCATCGTACAGACCTATCAGCCTCCTGCCTCTACTTTCTAAAGTATTCGAAAAGCTACTTGTCATGAATATAACTCCATTTATTAATCTCAACCAACTGATTCCTCAACATCAGTTATTGTAACTCTGATAAGGAACACTTTTGAAGAAAAAAAGTATTGCTCAGCTGTCTTTCTTGATATCACTCAAGCTTTCGATAAAGTATGGCACGATGGCCTTATTTACAAACTCGAACTATTACTGCCTGCAAATGTCTCCTCATTGCTTAGTAGCTACCTCACGAAAAGACAATTTCTCGTACATCACAAGGATTACACAACAAATTTATTGGATATTCACGCTGCCGTTCCTCAAGGAAGCGTTTTGGGCCCCTTACTGTATCTCTTATACACTTCAGATGTGCCCAACAATAAGTATACATTCATATCGACCTTTGCTGATGATACGGCAATATTGTGCTCTCGCTCTAACCCCATAGAAGCTACTAAACTCCTGCAGACTCATGTCGATTCTCTCGAAATCTGGTTAGCAAAATGGCGCATAAAGGTCAATGAATGAAAGAGCGTACATGTAACCTTCACACTAAGGCTGGATACATGTCCTCCACTTAAAGTAAATGGCCAATCAGTTCAACAATGTTCCTCAACAAAGTACTTGGGTATTCACCTCGACAGAAGACTGACATGGAAAAATCACATAGAGGCAAAGAAAACTCAGATCAAGCTTAAAATGAATCAGTTATGGTGGCTGTTACACAAAAGATCAAAGTTGAATCTCGAATACAAAGTGCTATTATATAAAGCAATCCTGAAGCCAATTTGGATTTATGGTTTTCAGTTTTGGGGCACCGCATCTCCCTCTAATATCGAAAAATTGCAGCGAATACAATCCAAGTGTCTGCGAATTATTGTAAACGTGCCTTGGTATATGAGGAACGTTAACATCCATCGAGATTTAAATGTACCCACAATTTCTGAGGAAGTTGCAATGTCCTGCAGAAGCTACATTCAAAAATTAGACAATCATCCGAATCCCCTTGCTAGGCAATTGTTGCTGAGCCCGGGGCATCATCGATTAAAAAGAAAAGACACATTGAATACGCTGTGCTAAATTGCTAAACCTCGGGACTCAATAAATTGTGATGTAGCATAGGGAATATCACATAATTTTAGTTAGTTTGTAAGATTTGAATACTTATTGTGAGTTTCTCCGAATAGTAGAAAGATTCAATAAACTCTTAGTATTTGAAAAAAAAAAAAAAATATTGCAAACAAAAAATGTAAGGACTCAGATTTTCGACATGACTGCAAAAAGTTGTTCTTTGCAACATTATTGAAAAAATTTCTGCAACTTTTCGATATTAATTCATTAAATATTGCAGCCATACGATTGCCTGGCCGATTTCAGGAGGGAGATCACTCGCATAAACGCTGTGATTACCATAAAAGTACCTTTGGTCCAACTGTAGGAAAATTCTGCCTCTTCAGATCTGTTTCCAGATCGATGAACAAGACACCAAAATGATCAGGACGTGATCAAGGGAAGGCATGTGGCCGTAGTGCCAGCGTCGACTCGAATCACTACCTTGTTGCAGCTAAGAGGCAAATACGTTTATGTGTCGCAAAGAACAAATTAAGTCTGCGAACGAAAATGACTTATGCTACCGAGGAGTTAATCGGATACTACCGGCCTCTGAAGAATGAATGATATGATCATGAGTGTTGCGACGCTATCGCGGAAAAAGACGCCGTCTACAGAAAAATCCTGCTTGCAGGTGCTAAGTGAGCCGTTAAAGAACGGTACATGCAGAACAGGCGTGCGTTTTTTTAGGCGCAAGAAGAAAGAGCAAGAAAAGCGCGAGTATAGGGAGATATCGATGAGACAAGAATGAGATTCGAAATATTTTCGTGAAAATCAAGCGCTTGAGTGGCTGTTTAAATAACGGAGCTTCTTCCTGTCGTGACGAAAATGCGAATTTGGTTACATATGTCCAGAGTGTACTGAGGAGGGAGTACTTCTACATGTTACTTCATGGCGATGAAACGAACAATTCCGCCAGTGTGGCCATTGCCCGAACACCGCAATTACACACGATGGTGTTGATGTTCCACCACAAGATTGAAGAACAGCAAAGCTGAAAGTGCTAATTACCTGCCTGCCAAGCTGTTTGAGATCGGAGGGAATGAGCTACTCGCGTACATGCATTAGCTCATAAGCATAATATGGTTGGATGACATCATACCCAATGATTGGAGGCTCAGTATTCTCTGCATTCGAAAGGAGACCCAAATTGCACCAATTACAGTGGAATAAGTTCTAATAGCATCGCATACAAGGTTCTATAATTCTATACTGTGTGAAAGATTGAAGCCTATGCTTAACAACTTGATTGAACCTTATCAGTATGGATTTAGACCTGGCAAATCTACTATCGACCAGATTTTGACACTACGCGGTGTTTCAGACAAGGTTACTAGTTATCGTACAACTTCTTCAATCTTGTTATGGAGGAAACAATACGAGCTGCTGATCTACGACATAATGGCACTATCTTCAACAAAAGTGTCATACAGCCAATGCTGTAGATATTTGGACCTATTTGCATTGGTGGCGAGCATCGAATAAGGTACAACCATGAGCTGTATTAGATGTATGCCGACACCGCATCAAAATTTAGCGACTGCGCTGGCTAGGTCATGTCAAGCGAATGGAAGAATACGCTCCAGCTAAGACACGGAGTGTAGACTCTATCTGGAGGAGGATGAAACATCGATCCACATCTTTTGCGAATGCCCGGCCTTGGCCAGGCTTTGCCTCAAACCCTTTCAGCTGAGTTTCTCAACACCAGCTTCAATCATCAAAAGATCGACAAGATCAATTCTATCTTTCATTAAAAAGGTAGAGGAGATTCTAGTGTCGTAGACGGGCTTGGGTACAAAAAATCTCGTTTGATCGCAGTGCCTGTAACATTTGTGGTTGGCTCTCAGATGTATCAGCCGTAGGGCTCATACCCTCTAACAGACCTCGGTCTGGTTTCGTGTGGTCCACTTGATGAACATGGATAATGTCCTTGCTCCAATGTCACGCTCTCTTTTGATTGATTGAAACTATGATCCAAAAGTATGGAGGGTATTGATGATGGGTATGATAGGTCATCAGCCATGCCCACACCAAGCATTCAAAGTGACTATCCTCGATATTTTTAAAATGTCTAACTTGCTATAACTTACTTAATATACCATCTCGGACAATAATATTTGGTACGTAGAGAAATGGGCGAGCTACGCCTACTTTTTATAGTAGCCCCCATACAAAGTGCCTGAATATCTTTTAAATTTAAACTGCTGCATCTTGGGCAATTTTCTATCGAGAACAACCGTAATTGACACTTAGATTAATATGGTAGTTGGAAATAATATCGCATGAAATCAGCATGCCACGCCGGCTTCGTTATGGGACTCCACACAAAGTTGGGGAAATTTAAAAATGTTTAAAACCGCCCTAACTTACCAACTGTTCTTCGAGGGGCAACCACATTTAAGTTGTGGATTATTATTGTAAGGTTAACCTGATTTACAAGAAATGGACGAGTCACGCCCACGGTTTATAGTAGCCGCATTAAAAGTGACAAAATTTCTTTTAAATTTTCATAATCTGCAAATCAGAATTTATGAATTCTACATTAAACAAATGAAGAACATTTTAACATAAAACATTTATTTTTATTTGAAATATATTGACACCAAAATGAATTTCGTCAGATGTGATTACACAAATGTACTGAATATAATCCAATTATCGTTTGCATATTTGAGATCAGATATTAATTAACGTTTTGGTGCGGTTCGAAAGTTTTCAAAAGCTGTGCGTGTCCATATAATCAATTAAACTAATCTCGAATGAAAATATTTGTATAGCAATATTTCACTGGTTGTTGCACTAATCTAATACAAATATTTTGCTTTCAAAGTCAATCTTCAAAATTATTTATGTCCACGTCGGTAATGCCAATATAATTCAAATGCGAAAACACAAAATGATATGGTTAGGACAATACCGTAGAACATCAATACCATCCATATATCTGTAATACTTAATGGGATGTATTCCTTACGTTCACTTTTATCAGTAATGTTCGCACGTCCCAATCGAACTAGTTCCAAAAAGGAATGTCTAACCCAATGTGTCGTCAATCCTGATTGAGCAACTTGACCAATTACTCTATTCATCGATGATATAAATATTGAATTCTGTTGAAAGTGCATAAAATATGGATTCATTTTCTTAAGACAACAGTTTGTTATTTGAAATAATGGATTGCGATAGACAATATATGCATAGCGAGTATCCAGGGCATCGCGTAAGCGAAAAAAATTCTCATAAGTCTCTTCTACCGAAATGAGATTGATAATTTCGGGATCGACTATATTTTTTACTCTTCCAAAGTCATCATGGTCCGTTTTGATTTGAAGACCTGATCGTTTAATATCGTCCAGTGTTTGTATTGCTAACATTCTAGGCGGTTCTGTAGTAAAAGTTTGCAAGTATGCAACATAAGATGTATTAAAAATCACACCGGCAAAGCAAATGATCATATAAATGCAGCTACGAATACCAGCAAAGTTCGTTTCCATAACAAACGGTTGACCCAATAAACCATTGAATAAACTATAATTGATTAGAAAATTGCTGAAAGGCAATTCTTTCTGCCCCTCAAGTAGATAAAATGTGAGTGTTACAGTGAACGATGCCGCCATGAGTGCTACAAATACCAATAGTATAGTGATGAAATCGAATATACTGATATAAAATAGATAACTGGGAATTCTTTTGGGTATTGGCACCATAATACACCAATTCGAAAGGTCAGTTACATCACTGAAACTCAGATCGTTCGTGTATGCCATTATGAATGAAGCCGCTGTTGTATCAAAGGTGCCATTGACGATCATCTTGGCAACATCATATCTCGGCAAAACAGTTCGTATGAGATCCCTTCGAGGATATGTTAGCGTCGCATTGTGTTTCCGAGCATACTCTATCAGTAGGTTTGCAGCAAAGCCACTTATTATTATATTTTCATCTGATTCACTTTCTATATAAACACTCATTGGATAATGTTCGGCTCTAACCTTAATCGGCTGACCATACATATTACGCGTGTGATCGAGAAAGAATGAAGATTGATTTGAATCGATATGTTCAACACGCAACTCGTTTTTTGGAAAAATTCTAAGTGTGTAGTATTGCCTCGTTTCTAGCACAGAGGACGCTATGAGAATTATATGCATTGCTTGATTATTTGAGCAAAATATCATTATCCTTTCCACATACAACTCATCCACTTGAGGAGAATCCAATAAAAGTATATGACGACTTTGTCTATTTTTATATAAATTTTCCCATAATTTCCGCAACAACTTTCGGTCATTTCCTTCATTGCCGGTCAATCTGATGATAACTAATAAATCTCGATTGTAGTTCTCTGTCAGTGGAAATATGCTCTCGGGGTTTAATACTAATACAGGGATTCCATTATTTATTTCACTCAGTTGTTTTAGTAGTAAATTGGTATTGAATCCATCAGTCGATGAGATGCTGTCATTGCTCATGTATATTACGGAGTTATAATTTTGGTCTTTTGAACTCACATCGCAAATATATGTCAGCATTGTACTCAATTGATGCTCGATTAATAATACTTGAACGAATGCTAAAAGAGCTGTCATGTTGCTGTCGAGGTTTGAATCGAAACTAAAGAGCTAAATGGTAAATGGAAATATCCAATAACGGCTGCATGAACTTTTGAATTATTTTAAAATCGATGATGATTACACATCTGGGTCCTATAAACAGTTTATTATATGTACATTCAGTAATAGTGATTTTTAGAGTGGAAAGTTTTTGTGCCGTACAGTGGCAAAAATACGAACTAATTGAATTAATGTAATAGTAGAATATTAGGTAACCATTTTTACAATATTATCGCTTTTTCGATATGATTTAAAAAAATTGATTTAAATCCTGGCAAAAAGTTAATGTAAGGATTCAGATTTCCGACATGATTGATTGGGCAGTACTCATTTGCCCAAAACTGTTGCTGCAATAAGATGGTTGAACTCTATGTAATAATTCCTAAACCTTTAACAATTTTTCTGTCATATAAGTATATATTTTATTGTGAATAGTGTTAAATGTCACAGCAAGTACTATTACTATGGTACATACAAGGTGCGACAATTATATATTAAGACTGCCTCTAGAAAACACAATTAAAACACGATATCTGCTAATTTTTCGGTATATTTATTCAAAATATTCTCCTCCTGATTCAATACACTTGCTACATCGATTTAATAGTGATTCAAACGCGTGTTCCAGTTCATTTTTTGGAATTGCCTCCAGTGCCCTCGTCGAAGCCCGTTGTATGGTCTGAATGTCATCAAAAAAGCATCTTGTCGACTTTAATTTCAGTTTTGGGAACAAAAAGAAGGCGCACGGTGCCAAATCAGGTGAATACGGCGGGTGATTCAACACACAGACCTGATTCCGAGCCAAAAATTTAGGAACAATGAGTGCTGTGTGACTCGGTGCATTATCGTGCAACAGAGACCAAGTTTTTGGATCTCGGTATTCTGGTCGAACACGACGGATTCTGGACATCAAACGCTTCAAAACTTCGAGGTAACATGCGGCAGTAACTGTTTGTAATAATTCCTTTCCTATCGAAGAATGTGATGAGCATCATTTTGATTTTTGATGGAACTTTTCGTGTTTTTTTTTTGGTTTGTGGTGAGTTTTTTGATTTCCTTTCCGCACTTTGACGCTTGGTTTCTGGATCGTATTGGAAACACCATGTTTCATCACCCGTAACAATTGTTTTCAGAAAGTTTAGATCATTTTCTGCAGCTGCAACCATGTCTCTAGAATGACTAACTCTCATTAATTTTTGGTCCTCGGTCAATGTGTGTGGAACAATTCTCGCGCAGACCGTTGTTTTGCCCAAATCGTCGTGAAGAATGAGTCGGATAGTTTTTCTGTTGATGTTTAAGGCCTCTTCCATCATTTTCACTGAAGCATTGCGGTCTTCTGTAATAAAATCAAGAACTTTCTGGATCGCTTCCGGCGTCCGCACTAAAATTGGCCTTCCTTCTTTCATTTCATCTTCCAGCGACTCTCTGCCATCCACAAACCGTTTATGCCATATAAAAACATTTGATCTTGATAAACAAGCTTCGCCATATGCTTGCTGCATCATTCCGAATGTTTCTGATGCACTTTTACCAATTTTTGCGTGGAATTTAATGACCGCTCTTTGCTCCATGTTAAAATTTCAACTTCAAACGAACACGTGTTTTGTAAAATGAATGTCAATAAACATTAAATGTTAACCAAATGCCAATAAATTTTGACATTTAGTAGAGGAATCTTGATACATAATTGGCGCACCATGTATATGGATTAATGTCGAAAAATATTTGCAATAATGTCGAAGTTCTTATCGATATGGCAAAAGAAAGAGGTGAAATCATGAATAACAAAATTTAAGGAATTTGATTTTTGACATTATTTCAAAATTTTTGCAATGCAATTGAAACATATGACAGATCAAATTTGCATAAACAAAACATAAAGAAACAAAGAAGCGTAAAGGAATTCCACTGTATGAGCATTAATTTTGTATGGGAGCACCCCCAAAGAGGGTTGAGGAGAGCAAACAATTTGGGGTGACTCACACTGACTCACATGGGTGATTCAGTTATAGTGATATAGGTGATTCACTTATAGGATTATTGGAATTTGAGGAAATTTTGTTAAATTGCATATTAGGGCGGGTTAAAGCGTTTAGTGATATTTTACACCTCCTAGCGTTATTCGATGGGCAATTTTTAGCAATTTCATCGAATAAGCTCAAATCGTAGCTCAAAAGTAAGTTTTCAAACACCGAAACTTTAAAAATATGTATTTTCTATATTTGGGGGGTTAGTAAATTTGCTTCTGATGTTTATTTTTATTTATGAGTGCTGCTCGAGTACGTTTTGCTACATTTTAGTCATATTTTATAGGTTTTATAGCTATTTCACTGACAAATGCTGTTCTTACCCACAAAATAATCGACTTTTTCCTTTCCTTTTTTCCCAAATATTAAATTTTACCGTGACCCCATCGACGATTTTACGACATTATTTAAAAAAAAATTTAAACAATGCCTAATAAAAGCATATGAATATAATTTTCGATATTACTATGAAAATTTTTGCAATAATGTCGAAAGGTTGCATTAATTGCAATAAATATAAAAAATAAATTTGAAATTTTTGCAAAAATTTTTCGACATTAATACTTTACATACAGTTGACACCAAAAACAAAAATACTAACACCTTATGACTACGAGTACGAGTACGAGTATGTGACAACACTCACACATATGAATATTATGTAAATAAATGTTGTATTTTGATCTTTATGTCAGGACTTTTAACATCTTTTTATTTGAGTTACTATGTGCTTGTTGTTGTTGTTGTTGTTTTTCACCTGCACACGATTATTTATGCAAAACAAATTTTCTCAAATCACTTAAATCCTCTATTCCTCCTCGTATTGTTTACTTTGAAGATGCTATTTTGGGACGACAGTAGCAAAACTCATAGTGCTGATATACCCTCTTAGCAGTGTACGAGTATATTCACACACATTCATATGTATGAATCTACAAAAATGTCTGTCTGTTCATAATGTACAATATTTACATTATCGTAGTCTATTCAAATACACTTTGGCATAAATTTTATAAACCTGTAGTATGTTATTTTTAATCTGCATTGTTATTGTTCATTTTGCCTACCTTATATTTATGTGCTACTCATTTTCAATGTTGTGACATGTTGTATGTTGTATCTTGTCAGCTGTTTGTGTTCGTTTTAAATTTTATTTTATTTTTTTTTTTGTTATTTTGTCTCTTCACAAGAATCAGCATCATCAACACCATCAGTCACAGCCAGTCGAGCGCCGCTACAACCAACCATCAGTAAGTAAGTGTTTAGCCTTTTTTGGATGTTTTGACAAAATAGTTTAAGTTATAAATTAAACACTAACAGCATGTGTGGATATTTCTGATTTGTTTGTGATTTTTTTTCTTTTTTCAGTAGTCAATATCACTGCAGCAGTTGTAATAGTAAAGGGTTTTCTTAAGGAAATTTTGTATTTTTCAAATTGGCAGCACTTTTTCTGGTGGCAGCACAATTTTTGACAGCTGAGGGTTGATCTTACTTCAGCTTAGATGTTCATCTCATTGTATTAACAATGGAATAAAGCTTATAAACTATGGAATTTTATTTCCAAAATCAATTTTTAGTCAGAAATATTTTTAGCGCACTTTTTTCGGTAGCAATCGAAAAAAAAAATCGCACTTCTAAATTCTATACCCTTAAAAATGAACACCCTTTGGATAGTAGCTTCACTCTCTCACTGTCATCATCAGCATTATCGTTACCATCGACATCGACAGTAGTGAGTACAAATTTTATATTCAATATATGTGATGATTTGCATAAATTTGAAATTTAAAGAGTAAATATGTTTTGTTGTTTTCATTTATCAAATGTCTTGGTTTTTTATATAAATAGTAATATGGTAGTGTGAAGCTGTGGAAATTTAATGCACAATTTGATGAAGAAAACCATGTTCGTATTCAAAAAAACACTAAACAAAGCGTTGTTTTTTGGGTTCTTCAATAATCAAACTTAGTCTATAATGCATTACATACTTTATAATGTCGTAGCATCGAATTGTAAAAAGAAACACCAAAAATTATCCAAAAGATCTTAATTATGTCTATATCTGGGACTATATTTTAACAATAATTTGATTGAAATTATCGAACACTAACAATTATCCTTATATGCTAAGGACCCTATTTATTATATGCACAAATATCAGAGGTAGTAAAAAGAAATCCACTATTTTTCCAATAGATGATTTAGTAATTCCTATCTTGTGTTGTATAATTGCAAGTGGGTCACTTACGACAACGTCAAGCTTAAATGGTTGTGATCGAACAGCGGTGAGCCACTGCAAACGGTGACCAAGCTAGAATTGACGGCCAGCAATGTTTCGCTGTATGTTTGGTGGGATTGGCTGGCTTTCATCTACTATTAGCTGTTCCACTATAGTCAAACTCCTGATTCAGACCTAACCTGTCAAAAATTGGATCATAAGAAGGAAACAGTAACCCCAAAGTGCCCAGCATTGGCCAATAGGAGAGGAATTGTGTTCAATCAGGACAATGGCAGGCTACATACATCGATAGTAATTCGCCAGAAGTTTCGTAAATTGATTTGTTGCTTCTTATGCACGTCCCTAATACCAGCCAGACCTGTTTCTGTCGGTGGAGAATAATTTTAGTGGTGAAAAATTCGCCTTTAAAGGTGCTGTGAAAATCGACTGTTCCCAGTATTACGTCATTAGGAGCGAAGGATTCTATGAGAGAGGTATATTGGAATCACCTTCAAAATACAACTAGTTAACTAATTATGCTAAGTAAAGACAGAAATAAAAAATAAAATATTGTTAAGGAAAAAATAATCAGGCTCAGAGTTACGCTTCCGCTTTCCTAGAGGCGATTATGGAGTGATTTATAAATTTTCGGGTGTTTTTAAATTCATATTGTATGAACACCTCTTTAAATGATTAAGATAAGGAGAAAGAATGTGTGGGAGATATATTATGAACAAATTTAGGTCGGTTAGTCATATTTTTTACTCCTCTAGTGGCACCCTTGAAGTTTTGAGAGTTTTGGAAATGTACAATGATCAGGATTGGCTTCAGCCTTACATTTTATATCTCTGGAAGTGAGATACTTATTATGATTAAAAGAAAAGAATATAATAGCCCAGAGAGACGGCAGCGTTAATCCGGATTAACGATTTAATTCGAATTAACTCGGGCATTAACTGCAACTAATTCGCATTAACTCTATGAGTTAATTCTCAAAATTAAAGAGGATTAGGACAATTTCGGATGGCAACACTGCTGAAAAATTTCTATTGTGAATTTTTCTCGATCCAGCGTACAAAACAATAGGTGTGTTCGCTTATAAAAAAATTTCAACAATTGTTAACAGTTTTTGACATGAGTAGCGTTGGCGAAAAAATAAATCCAGCTGTCAATTACGAACTGTGAATGTCAATTTACAAGTTTCTGATAGTTTTCAGTTCACGTACTTCTTGTAGATTTTCTTATATCGAGAGTGACAGATGACAGATATTGATAATGATAGTAATGTAAGTGAGCAGACCTAATAAAACAGCAATCAGCCGTTTAATTAATCCGCAATACTGCCGTCTGTCAGGTTAATATTTTATTCGGATTAAGTGCGCCGGTAATCCGGATTAACGCTGCCGTCTGTCTAGGCTATAAGATAAAAAAAAACTATTATTCAAAATTTTGCTTTATGAGGAAGGTCTAAAATTCCATAAATTTTGATGAACTTTTTTACTTTTACATAGTTTTTTTATTAAATTTAATATTTTAAAATGTAGAATATTTCTGCCCTCCATTGACGGGTCACCTATATGTTCGTTTTTATATGAATAAAATAGTATAAAATTTTTAGTTTCAAAAATGTAGTATTTTGGTTTTCGATACAGCCTATAAGTTGGATGTAAATGGTGTGTGTGTGTGTGTTTGAACAATAGTATAAGTGGCTAAATTTGCATTAACTGCAGATAATATTGGATTTAAAGATTTTTATCACAATTGCATACATATTTACATATACTATACATATGTATATGTATTCACATTCGATATGTATATACATATATAGTATGTATGTTATTCATATAACCATACATGGTCACCTGATTCTAATCAGATGTACAAGTATGATTTATAGAATTTATTTTCTTTTTTTTTTATTATTATTATATTTTTTTTTAAGTTAACTGTTGAACTTGTAGCAAAAATATAGATAAGCGAGTATTAGTATGTTTGTATATAAAAAACGTCTTACATACAATGCGCAATGTCCATATGTATATTGGCACATATGAGCAGTGATTTAATCTTGGCTTTTACCTTTTTAATATTCTAATTGTTGTAGAGACATCGCGTATTTTGCTTCAAGCTGTGAAGTAATAGCAACATTTTACAGGGTATATCATTTCATTTACTAAGATAAACATATTAGTAAGCGAAAGGTAAAAAACCAAGTTAATTTCAAAGAAAATATATAGGTAGGTGTTTCAGTAGGCAAGAGGTAATGGAATTCACCTGAAATTGAACTAAAACCACATTAAAATGGTGAAAAAGTTAACCTTTTCCACTTACCGATTCTTCTTTTGTTTACAACCCATTCATATAACTTTCTCGAACCCTGCCATACATATTCAAATCGAGTTCATTTGCAACGCTGCACCCTGTAAATAAACAATACCAGCTGAGCTCAGTTAAATTTATCTAAATATCTATTTAACATATTCTATAATACAGATTAGCAAATAAGTAAATGAAAATTTGTTTGAATCTTTTAATGTTCTCATTTTTACCCTACACACAACTGTATGAACATATTCATTTTGATCAATTGCTTGTAAGCACTTGAAGTAAGTATGAAGTATTTTTTTGAACAGTAGAATTTTCAAATGTTGCTTCCTCTCCGACGGCTTCGATCAGTGTCAACAAATAGAAAACCTTAAGTCATCGATTTTAAATGAAACTAAAACTGAAATGAAACAAATTTCAGAAAAATTGCAATAAATTTGCAATAGATTTGTATGGAATTGAAGCACTAAGCACCTGTCCGTCTTCTTTCTCTCTGGTATGTAGCTTGTTTGCATCATACCTTGAACAATCAGATATTCTGATAAAATTTTCTATCGAAAAATTGATGTCCGAAAGGTTCTTCCTTTCGGAGCCGGCTAATATAAGTAGGTCCCTTCTTATACAGTCCAAAATTTAACACGCACAACAGTACTGGAAGAGAAGCTCAGCCAAAGTGCTCCTCGAGGCCTATAAATGCTACATATTTATATTTTTTTTACAAAGGACTTACTTAATTTAACCTGTTTCAAACAGTAGAAGCCTTCTGACGTGGAGATTTGTTACAGAGTTCTTTTTCGGAGCGTTTCATAGCAAACTGTTACTGCCGGAAGAATTACCAATTGCTTTCTGACAGGTGGATACTATTCGAAAGAAATATCCTTTCGATATTAAAGGTGATGTCTCAGTCGGCGATTGAACCCACGACCTACGGCTGAGAAGCAATAGTACCTATCGTATTTTATATTCTGATCAATATTTCAGCATTTCAAAATTCGCTGAAAAATAGCCGTCTCAAGCCCCCATATCCTATAGCTCCCATATAAAATAGCTAAATTTACTCCCTCAATTGTTTTACTATATTTTGCTTAAACATAATTATGCGAAAACCATATTTGGTTCATGAGCCCATAGTTTACATGGACAACGACAACGACAACGACAAATGGAGGAACTATGCCCAGTGTTTCATATAGCTCCCATACAAAGTCATTTCTGTGTCATTACGAGGGTTGCATTTTATATTTTTTTAAATGATGAAAATGTATTTGGATATAATCAAAAATGGTTTTATTGGTTTTCAAAGTATTCTCCATGATGGTTTTTACACTTTTGCATGCGCTCAAACCAATTGTCGAAGCACTTTTGCCACACCGATTGAGTCATCTCCAAAATATGGTTTTTGTTGGGTTTGGCTTGTCTTGGAAGACCCACACGGTCGATTGGTGTTTTGTTTCGGGCTCATACGCACGCATATATCCATGATTCGTCACCTGTCATGATCTTATAAATGTGTTTCGAAGCACCACGATCGAATTTTTTCATAATTTCTTTGTACCAATCGACACGTGCCTTTTTTGAGCGATTGTTAAGTTATACGGGATCGAAAGAGAACAAATCTTTCTGACAGCTAAGTGTTCATGCAATATCGAACGCACGGCGGTGAAACTAATGCCCAAGGATGCCTCTATCTCACGGTATGTCACATGACGATCTTTCATTATCAGTTCACGCACAGCATCGATGATTTCTGACCGATCGACAATGACCGATTTTGGACGATCTTTACGAAATTCATAATGAAGAGAACGGCGATCACGCTTGAATTCGTTAAACCAGTTATAAATTGTCTGGAGGGTCGATGCTTCATCGCCAAATGCAGCATGAAGACGATCGAAACACTGTTGTTGAGGCAATTCACTTCGAAAATCGTAAAAAATCATAGCTTGAAAATGTTCATGAATTAAATCCATTTTTTGACCGAGATTAATTTTTCAAGTCACTGTAAACAACAAAAATAGCGCTTGACAACCAAACGGTTTGAGTACCTTTATGCTAAAAAATGTCAAACTTTCCAATGGAAATGTCAGATTTGACGAAAACGTACTAGTTCATGCTTTTTAAAAAAATATAAAAGGCAACCGCGTACATTTAATAATAACTACATATTCCTCTTAAAACTGAATAGATCAAAGTTATGTTTAGTTAGCAGGTAAAAATTTAATGAAAAACGGACAGACGACGTTTACTATTTTATATAACTCTTATTCCAAATAACTATTTTAACACGCTAAATAATATCGTTATACTTTATTCAAAAGAAATTTTGTATGTGACAGCCACATTTTGTATGCCGGAGCCCCATTAAGGGTTGGAGATAGAATATAGATGTATTCGTTCGGAATGTTTGAGCCAGTGAACTACAATCTCGCTGAGACATTTTACTATTATACGCAAGATATCTCGTTAATTATAGAGATAATTGTTAAAATTCAACAGCATTTATGTCAATTTTGTAGGTAAAATGCCCTAAGTAATTGGAATAGGGAGGAAGTATGCTCGAAAAAAATGTTGAGTAGTAAAAATCAAGGAGGGTCGATCGTATATTTCATCACTCAATGGGCAATTCCTGGACAATTGTGGGATTAATTGTCGATTTGCAGCTGGTTTTAAGTTAATTTTGTGGGAAATCCCTTCCTCAGGTGTGTAGATAGGAAGCAAGTATATTCGACGGCTAAATGCTGAGTAACAAATATTAATAGAGGTCATGAAAGAGAAATTTATGAAAACCTCAATATTGTAGGAGGGCCCATCTAATGCAGGAAAAATATTGCAGAGAAG
Organism: Megamerina dolium; assembly: GCA_963854835.1. Classification (NCBI taxonomy): domain Eukaryota; kingdom Metazoa; phylum Arthropoda; class Insecta; order Diptera; family Megamerinidae; genus Megamerina; species Megamerina dolium. The sequence goes on from OY978526.1 coordinate 69,544,051, forward strand.
AAATTAATGTAGGTCAGCCATACATTCTGGTTAATTTAATAAATATTCCAATTTTCAGTAATTTTTTTTTCTGGAGATAGGGCCGTATTATTTGAGATTAGTGGACCTACGACTCTAAAGGCTTCTCACACAATTAAACCATCTTTCCAAAAAAAAAAATATATTATTTATATTCAAAATTGAATTGAATAGGCGCACGTTTTCTTTTTAAATTCCCACACACACACTCGATATATGCAAGTTATATACAGGCCGGCTTAGGCCGACTGTAAGGCCATTTTATTTTATTTCTATCTACAATATTTTAACAGCAGGTAATTATGTATTATAACTAACTGTTCATTTTGTATAAAACTACAATAATTTTTGCCTTGGAAAAAAATCGGTTTTTATACTTTTCGGAAACTATTCTACTTAGATATCAATTATAGTCGTATGTATGCAAATGTAAAATGAAACTATCAACAGTTTATATGCAAATGAGTTAAAATAGCCCTCAGCCTAATTTGAAATATACATATGTACATATACATATATATAAATACAGATGTAAAGATGCATGTGTACACTAGAAAATGCAACAGGTTGTTATTATGTTATTGTCGTTGTTGTTGTTGCTTCAACAATGCAAACGCATCCTTAAGCCAATATCAAAGCACCATTATTGCAATTCATTTATTTCCTATTCATTAGGCAAATTTACAAAAGATCTTAAGGAAAACAAAAAAGAATATAAATTTTGTAAATGCAATAAAAAAATGCATCTACATACAATAATAATAGCATCATAATATGTTAGGGGCATATACAAGTACATACGTATGTACGCAGCGTTTGGTGGCGACAATAGCGCTAGCACTGCCGCAACGCTATTGCTACCGCAACTTCTCCACCGTTTCTACATTTAAACGCCAGCGTACAGTGTACAATAGCTACATATTAGCACAACCATCATCATCATCATCATCATCATCGTCATTTAATGATAATTTTTCGTATCTAAATAGTCCCATTACAATAGGTGGCAACGCCTTATGTGAGTTTGTCTGCCACACCAAATCGATTGAAATGTGCGATATCATTGCACATTGAAATCGCATATTGTGTGTATTGGAATTTTGGAATTCTCTACCACTGCCTTCTGCCTGCCACGAGCGCTTTTTAAACTTGATTTGGCGCACTGTAAAGTAAATCGTATACGGTACGTATATCATACAATTTACAATTTGCTTTAAAATTATTGAAAATATGTATATAGATGAAGAGAAAAAAAACAATATGAAACCAACAACAATATAAATAACATAGAGTAGCATTTAATGCTAGTGGCCGATTATGAGTCTTCATTAACCATACATACATACATGCATATGACTAAGTATATGTATATGTATAATAAAGAAGCAAAGGCAAATCGGCAGACAATATCAGTTAGTCTCAGTCACATATAGGCCAATGTTAATATTCGTATATAGGAATATGGTAAGGAAGGCAGGCAGTCATCATGCAACATCAGCTTTTTATTGTTGTATGTAGTTGTGAGGCATTTTCGGTGTTCCGCACCGAAAATGAAAATTTATAAATTGTGTAACGCCCACCCAAATCGCCCAGTGGGCAATCAGTTTACCATTGTATTCATACATGTGTGCAGTTGTAGATAAATACGACTCTTTATGTATGATATACATTCTGTCAAATAAGTACCCGGAAACCGGAAATTCTCATTTTTAATTTTCCCTCTGAGAATATTTCAAAAAAAAATTTTTCCCAGGTTGGCACAACTGTCAGCCACTATTCTGTGAATTTTTATTGCTATGTGCCATTTAGTTTGGTTACGGCGTCATTAGGAACAAGTCAACCTTTTGTGTGCGTTGCGATTTTTACTATGGATAAAAATATCGAACAAAGAGTTTGTGTGAAATTTTTGTGTGTTTCAAACGAAATTTCTTGTGCCAAAACGTTGGAAATGTTGAAAAAAACATTTGGTGATTCAACCATGTCGAAAAAAAATTCTCAGAGGGAAAATTAAAAATGAGAATTTCCGGGTACTTATTTGACAGAATGTACAATATATTCACATACATATACGCATATTATTGTGTGCCTAAAATAAAGTATTTTCATTTTTTTTTGTTTCCTTCAATCAATTAAAGTCCATTATTTGCATTTTTAATTACAAATTTATTAACAGAAATTTATGTTACTTCATTCGATGGCCTTTTATATTTTTTTAGGCAAAGTCATTATTCTATATTCACAGAAATTGTGGGGTTTTGGGAAGGAAAACGTTGACAAGCAGCGTCGATAATCGTCATGCAGTACTGGGAAATCGGAAACCACCCTCCAGGTTCCTACGGTACCAATTGGGACACGTTGAATGGACGTGCTACATTCCTTGGTGAGGATCGAGGCCTAACTAAAACCTCTTCTGATCTAAGGAATTAGCACTCTGGTGGAAATGCAACTCCACATCGAATATCGTGGAATACCCGCGTATTCTTTGGTTACCACAACCACCACGAAAATCTCCGCGAAGGGCCGTTCACAACGATCAGATTGAAGGGATTCCAACCTGATCATCCGTGATACCAAATTTAAAGTCTTTGGTTAGACCTCGTAACCGCAGCTACTACCAGTTTCAACACCATCCGGCTCCGGACTGGTGATCGGGAGAACTGATAATCGGAAAGTTCGAAATGGAAACTACATTAAAATTTCTGTACGAAGTATAAGTATAGGATATTATTGACTGATTGAGAGAGGGAGAGAGTTAGCAATTCCACTTTGAAACACCAGTATTACTCTTAAAGTTTTGAGCAAGTGGAAGGAAGCCTTGGGCAAGATTATTGCCGGAATCGCTTAGCCAGACTTACCGCAAAATATTTTATGCCGTTATTCTCAATGGTTGATATGTAATATTTTATAGTTTTTTGGCTTAATTAACGGCTGAAGATGTTAATTAAGCTCAAGGATGATAAGATTTGTCAGATATGAATTTAGTTGTCATACTGACATTTACAAAATTACGAAAATACTTTTTAAACTATCCAGAAGATTTTGTGTTGTCTTTATTGATGTTCAAATGTTTTTTTTATGCACACTTATAAAATGCCGTATGCCCGAGCTTCTCTTCTAGTACTGTAGTGCGTGCTAAATTTAGCACAATATTAGAAGTTGCGTACTTATATTAGCCGGTTCCGAATGGCAGACCCCTTATGTCGTCACTTTTTCTGAGCTTTTGCACAGAAGCTTCTTCATGGCAAATTGTTATTGCTGGAAGGATTGCCGATTACTTGCTGACAGGTGGATACCGTTCGAAAGAAAAATCTTTTTAATACCACAGTTATGCTTCAGCCGGTGAATTTGCGAATTTCTGTGTGAATTTTATCAAGTGGTTAAAAACATTAGCCACAAGAAAATCTTGGAATAGCCCTTACCTGTAGAATCTATATTGGCAGTTATATAAGTTTTGAACCCTGAGAGTAGACGGGCGAACTTTCTCCTACAATTAGAAAGAAATAACCTCAGGATGCTGATTGGGGTCGTCTCAGGGCACAACACTTATGGACATCATATAGCCACTTAAGATGTCATCACCGACCCGACGTGTCAGTCTTGTATAGAGGATATGAACACAACAAGAGTTCACTCTATCGCTTCTTTCTATTCTTCTCTTTCATTAGCCTGTCCTTCTATTTTCTTTTCTATTTCTGGGTTTGAGTACAATGGGTATTTTACTGAGTGCTCTGGTTCTAATCCTGCCCACCTCTTCAAATCAATTCAACAGATCAGTCATGGCTTTTTTTGGAAAAAATTTATTATTTCTTGACAATGTCTCCTTTAACTCGATACATTTAATTCAGCGTTTAAAAAATTCCTTCCAATAATATTTTTTCTCAAAGTTCTCAAAATAGATATTTGTTTCATCGACGACCTCTTCATTCGACCCGAATCTCTTACCGGTGAGACATTTATTTAGATTTGTAAATGGGAAATAGTCTCAGGGTGATAAATCGTTTGCGAGGCAACCATCTTGGGGTTCCATGTCCAAATATGTATTCATATGATGTACTCTCAGCTCCGTTGATATGCTGAGGCATTTTACGTACTTTCGTTTTCCGACAGTTCAATATCATTCCATGTGTTTTACGATTACCACTTTTAGACGACCTAAACATTCGGCGTCACTTATGCTGGTACGACCACAACGGAATTTTAGGGCTTTTCGTCTGAACACCGGCTAATACAAAACTCAAGTGTCTGTACGAATCCTATTTTCAAGGCGATCTAATATTTTTCACAATTTATATTTTTTGAGCTTTTAAATTTTGTTGAGTTAACATACAGGAACTATGATTATGATGATACAATTTTTAGTTACTTTCGACTCACTTTCTTTATATATTGGATGTTCGAAAAAATTCGATAACAAATTGTCGGTAGATGGATCTAAAATGTAACATCTCTGGTAATATTAATTGCATCTGGCCATACTATAGCTTGTTTGAAAGGTGACATTTTGTTAGAAAACATTATTAGAATCGTATTATTATGTGAAAAGTTATATACATACATTTAAAAATGAATGAAAATTCGGAACATTTCGTCATATTTTGCTTTTCTATTATACAATAGAAAAGGTAAGAATGCGTAGCAGGCTGCTGAAAAAATTTGTGAAGTTTACGAAGACGATGTTATAACTAGAAAAACAGCAGCGAAGTGGTGTGCTCGTTTTCGATCTGATAATTTTGATGTTAAAGTTGCACCTCGCTCTGGTCATGGACGTGGACGTTGCTAAAGAACTAGACATTCATCACCACACAGTTATTTGGAAGGGAATTGTTCATTATGAGCTTCTACAACCTGGCCAAACGATTGATTCTGATCTCTACTGTCAACAATCAACGAGATTGAAGCAAGCAATTCAATTAAATTGGCCAGAATTCATCAACAGAAAAGTTGTTGTATTCTATCATGACAACGCCAGAACACACACATCTTTCATGACCCTGCAGAAACTGAGAGAGCTTGGCTGGGAAGTTTTAATGCATCCACCATAAAGCCTGGACCTTGCGCCTTCAGATTATCATTTGTTTCGATCTGTGCAGAACTGTGTTAAAGGTGTAAATTGAAATTCTGTAGGGGCCTGCCAAATGCACTTGGATCAGTTTTTTGCTCAGTTCTATACAGATGGAATAATGGCTTTACCCCAAAAATGGCAAAAGGTTATCAATCTAAGCGGCACATATTTGGTTTAATAAAGCTCATGTCAAATATAAGAAAAAAATGTTTCATTTTTTGTCTACTTTGTAATCGAACTTTTTCGAACTCCCAATAGATAGTTACTTGATTGAGTGTTATAAACCCATATTTAAGAATACATTTTTTTTTAAGCCAAATGGAATATTTATTGTATCATAAATATATGTGAATAGAATAAAACAAGTAAGCTAATTTGTAAGTTTTTGTTATAAACACAATTAGAACGAATGACTATACCTGTCATTAAAATTTATATTCTCCTCATATTTCTATACGTGCTATACACACATTAATCCAATTAACTGTCATTTGTCCAATACAAATAATTTAATAATATAAAAATAGAAACACTTTACATATTGAATTTGATGGTATCATTTCTTATAATTTCATACAAAAGGTATTTACATACAATACTCGTATATAAAGTTATTTGTTGAACAAATAAATTACAATATAACTACTCTATTTTTTTATTGTAATAATTTGTTATACTAATTTTTATTATCACATTAAAATATTCGATTAGATTCTTTTAGCAAAAAGGATTTCTTTCCACATAAATAATTTCACCATACACTATGTATGTATTATTGGTATTCATAGACGTACAGTGGCTCACAGCTTATTTCGTACAGTGTATATATTTTTATGTACATGGCTGTAACATCGAAACTAAAAAACTTATCGATAAGTTTTGAATGTAGATGTCTGTGTATGTGTTTAGTAAACCTAATAAGAAAACGGGGAACCCTAAAAATTTTTCTTTTTGTTATGCAAGAGAGAAAAACTATTGATCAGCTGATTTTCAGCTCACATCTTATTTCGTACACAAACTTCAATGTAAGTAAGTTTCATTCTGCCGCGCAGTTACAAAGTTTTTTTGAATTGTATGAGTTTTTGGACCTTTTTAACTATTATAACAATTTTTATTATTATTATTTTAAATAGTTAAAGTGCTGTAAATTAAACATTTAGCGTTATGGGTCGTCGTACAACGATGGAACAGCGTAAACTGGTAATTAACCATTTTAGGAAAGGTCAGAGTGTGCGAAAAATTGCTGAAATGACAAATTTAAGTGCCTCAATTGTCCAATACATCATTCAACGCTTCGTTCGCGAAAATCGGTTGGAGAACAAGGGCAGAGAAGCACCTAATAAGATTTTCAACGCTTCAGACGAGCGTTATATTGTACGAAAAATTAAGAAAAATCCAAAGTTATCCGCTCCGAAGTTGGCTGCAGAGGTTCAGCGTGAAATAGGAAAATCATCCAGTGCTGAAACTGTCCGACGTGTGCTGCGCAATCATGACTTGAACGGTCGAGTAGCCCGAAAGAAACCATTCATTTCGAAAATGAATATACAACGCCGACTTGACTTCGCCAAAGAGCATATTATTAATACTCCTGCGTTCTGGAATACCGTTATTTTCGCGGATGAGTCTAAGTTTAATATTTTTGGCTCGGACGGAATGTCATATGTTTGGCGTAAAGCGAATACCGAGCTAAACAAGGAGAACCTTAAGCCCACAGTGAAGCATGGTGGCGGTAGCGTGATGGTTTGGGCCTGTATGTCAGCAGCCGGAGTAGGTGAATTGGTTTTTATTGAGGAAACAATGGACAAAATGAAGTACCTCGAGATTCTGAAAAACAATTTACTTCAAAGTGCAGACAAACTGGGTTTGCGGGAAGAATTTCGGTACTACCAAGATAATGACCCAAAACATAAATCTGGGATTGTGCAATCTTGGCTTATTTGGAACTGCCCACACTTGATGTCTCCACCACCACAGTCACCTGACATGAATGTGATTGAAAATCTTTGGTCTATTTTGGACAATAAAATAAGAACACACAAGATTTCTAATAAGCAAGACCTAAAGAAGGTACTGATGGAAGAATGGAAAAAAATCACACCAGACATCACTCAAAAATTGGTGGATTCAATGCCAAATAGACTCCAGGCTGTCATTAACGCTAAGGGATGTCAACTAAATATTAAAATCAACTTACTTTGTTTTTAGTTTGAACTTAAAGAGACTGTACGAAATAAGCTGTGACATGAATTTTCCTATTTTTTTTTTATTTTATTTTTTTATAGTGTCAAACACTAAAATTTTGAAAAAGTAAATTTTGGAAAATAAAAAACAAACCTTCCTTTCTAAAATGGCATTTATATTTTGTTCAAATTTTTGCTATATTAGGAATTACGACTGCAGCAATTTTTAAACTGTCACTGTACGAAATAAGCTGGGAGCCACTGTATGTATGTACAATAGAAATATTTCGATTTGCATTTTGAATGGTCAACAACAACAACAACAACAACAACAACAAAATTATAATAACAATTTTATTACTTTCTACAACATTGTATATACATACATACACTATATGCACATACATATGTATGTATAATAAATGGCAAAACAACAGGTTTCTTTTATAGATAAATTTCACCAATTTATGATGTCTTTTATGATGACTTTTCTCATTTCATACACATGTGATAAATATGTACACATATTGTATGTATAAGCAGCAGTTAAATATAGAAATGAAATGTCATTATTCTTTTAATTTCATAGACAAGTATGAAATATACCCAGCAAACCTAGTGACTGATTTCATTTCTCATAAAAAAATATTTCATGTTTTTCTCTGCATTTTATTCTGTGAGGTGGCTGCGCTATCTTATCACAAAATGTCAGCATTAAGAAGTGAGAATAACAACAAAATGGCGATATTCTTATTAAAGAGCTGCGAGAATGTATTTGTTTTTCGAATGATTCTCTTTGCTCTCAAAACATGTAGAATATTTGCAAAGCATATCCAAATAGAATGAGAATGAGTGTGAGTAAAATATTAGGCAAATAGAATACTCCACTCAATTCTTGTACAAGAAGTATTCCATACATTCGTACATACTCTCAAGGGGTAGCAGAGGGAAAACTTTTTTTTTTTGAAGTCTCAGTAGATGGTGGATAACTTGCTGAAAATCGAATATTTTCATTTGAAAAAATTACTTTGTATTCATTATTTATGCACAAATATATCTGCATAATTTTAAAACATTCGATGCAATACTTTTTTTAAACAATGCACAAAAATCACCTTTTTTCAGGCGTTCAAACTAGTTGTGCCCCTTAAAAAAAACGAATATTTGAGAGTACTACGAGTATGTTGTACGTTATAATTGTTTTTGCTTTTCATGACAAGCCCTGATGATTTGTATTACTACGTCTTGCCGTGTCATGTTGTCTAATGTTGAATGTAATGTAACCTAGAAAAGCAAAAGGAATGTTTAGAGTACTCTCCAATGCTTTACTTTCATTTGCAAATGTTGAGATTCTAATCATTCTATGAAAACGAAACATACACACCATTCCATTCTATTTTTATACCCTGCATAATGCAATATGCATGGTATATTCATTTCGGTCAGATGTTTGTGTCCACTTGAAGGAATCTCCGGAGATATAGACATGGATATATATTCGTGATCAGCGTCGATTAAATTTTCGATTTAACGATGTCCGTCCGTCCGTCCGTCCGTCCGTCCGTCTGTCTGTCACCTGGCTGGTTCGCACGATAACTTGAGTAAATATTGAGCTATTTCGATGAAATTTGGCATAAGTAATCTATGATCCAAGGGTACGGAGGGGATTGATATTGGGCATGATCGGTCAATAACCACGCCCACACCAAGCATTCAAAGCGACTAACCTCGAAATATTCAAAATCTTTAACTTGCTATAACTCACACAATATACCACTTGGGACAACAATATTTTGCACATAGAGTTATATTATACTACTATATAACCTTACCAAAAGTGGATGAGCCACGCCTACTTTCTAGCGTAGCTCCCATACAAAGTGTCTGTACTTCTTTTAAATTGAAACTGCTGTAACTTCTACAATCTTCTGTCTAGAATAACCATAATTGACACTTAAATTAATATCGTAGTCGGCAAAAATATGACAGAAAATCAGTGTGCCACGCCCACTCCTTCATGGGTCTCCCATACAAAGTCGAGTGAATTAAACTAAAATGTTAAGCTCCATAGCTTACAAACCATTTAGCCTAGGACAACGAGACTTAGGGTATGGATTAGTATTGTACGAGCAACTAGGCTCACAGAAAATGGGCGCACCACGCCCAGTGTTTATCGTAGCCCCCATACAAATTTTAAATTGAAACAGCTGTAACTTCGGCAATCTTCTGTCTACAATAACCATAATTGACACTTAAATTAATATCGTAGTCGGAAATAATCTGGCGAAAAATCAGCGTACCACGCCCACTTCTTATTGGGGCTCCCATACAAAGTTGAGGAAATTAAACAAAAGTGTTAACCACCATAACTTAGAAACTATTTAACGTAGGACACCAAATTTAAGGTGTGGATTAACATTGAAAAATTAATTGGATTTACTAGAAAGTGGTAAGCCACGCCCACTTTTTATATAGCTCCCATACTAAGCCTCGGAATTATCTTAAAATCCTTTTACTTCGTCAAAGTCAACCATATTTCGGGTGTAAATTAGTAGTATATGCAAAAATTGTTTCTCGAAAAGTGGAAATAAAAGAAAAGTTGGATATTCGAGTAAACTTTTTATATATAAATCTACATATGCAGGGTATAGTTTGGTCGGCCCCAGCCGACTGTAAGGAGATTTTTATTTTATTCATTCGAATTCGTATTTGCTTATGTAGAGAGAATGAATGAGAGATTATATAATAATATCAATAGAGTGTTTTGAAGAACCAAACGAATACATTTCTGCAGCACTCTAATTCTCATGACAATTACTCTCATTGTTGCTTTCAAAATCAGCTGATCATTGCAAAGGAAATGGTAGTGACTTACTGAATTATCTGTTGTAATTTTTATAAATTATATTTTCATTAAAGCCACATCTTCTCTTCAATTCGAGTAGAAAAAATCTCCTTACAGTCGGCTGGGGCCGACCAAACTATACCCTGCATATGTAGATTTATATATAAAAAGTTTACTCGAATATCCAACTTTTCTTTTATTTCCACTTTTCGAGAAACAATTTTTGCATATACTACTAATTTACACCCGAAATATGGTTGACTTTGACGAAGTAAAAGGATTTTAAGATAATTCCGAGGCTTAGTATGAGAGCTATATAAAAAGTGGGCGTGGCTTACCACTTTCTAGTAAATCCAATTAATTTTTCAATGTTAATCCACACCTTAAATTTGGTGTCCTACGTTGAATAGTTATGGTGGTTAACATTTTTGTTTAATTTCCTCAACTTTGTATGGGAGCCCCAATAAGAAGTGGGCGTGGTACGCTGATTTTTCGCCAGATTATTTCCGACTACGATATTAATTTAAGTGTCAATTATGGTTATTGTAGACATAAGATTGCCTAAGTTACAGCTGTTTCAATTTAAAATTTGTATGGGGGCTACGATAAACACTGGGCGTGGTGCGCCCATTTTCTGTGAGCCTAGTTGCTCGTACAATACTAATCCACACATTAAATCTCGTTATTCTACGCTGAATAGTTTGCAAGTTATAACCGGTAACATTTTTTTTAATTTCCGCAACTTTGTATGGGAGACCCAAAAAGGAGTGGGCGTGGCATATTGATTTTCTGCCATATTATTTCCGACTACCGTATTAATCTAAGTGTCAATTATGGTTATTCTAGACAGAAGATTGTAGAAGTTACAGCAGTTTCAATTTAAAAGAAGTACAGACACTTTGTATGGGAGCTACGCTAGAAAGTAGGCGTGGCTCATCCACTTTTGGTGAGGTTATATAGTAGTATAATATAACTCTATGTGCAAAATATTGTTGTCCCAAGTGGTATATTGTGTGAGGTTTAGCAAGTTAAAGATTTTGAAAATTTCGAGGTTAGTCGCTTTGAACGCTTGGTGTGGGCGTGGTTATTGACCGATCATGCCCAATATCAATCCCCTCCGTACTTTTGGATCATAGATTACTTATGCCAAATTTCATCGAAATAGCTCAATATTTACTCAAGTTATCGTGCGAACCAGCCAGGTGACAGACAGACGGACGGACGGACGGACGGACGGACGGACGGACGGACATCGTTAAATCGAAAATTTAATCGACGCTGATCACGAATATATATCCATGTCTATATCTCCGGAGATTCCTTCAAGTGGACACAAACATCTGACCGAAATGAATATACCATGCATATTGCATTATGCAGGGTATAAAAATCTCCTTACAGTCGGCTGGGGCCGACCAAACTATACCCTGCATATGTAGATTTATATATAAAAAGTTTACTCGAATATCCAACTTTTCTTTTATTTCCACTTTTCGAGAAACAATTTTTGCATATACTACTAATTTACACCCGAAATATGGTTGACTTTGACGAAGTAAAAGGATTTTAAGATAATTCCGAGGCTTAGTATGAGAGCTATATAAAAAGTGGGCGTGGCTTACCACTTTCTAGTAAATCCAATTAATTTTTCAATGTTAATCCACACCTTAAATTTGGTGTCCTACGTTGAATAGTTTCTAAGTTATGGTGGTTAACATTTTTGTTTAATTTCCTCAACTTTGTATGGGAGCCCCAATAAGAAGTGGGCGTGGTACGCTGATTTTTCGCCAGATTATTTCCGACTACGATATTAATTTAAGTGTCAATTATGGTTATTCTAGACAGAAGATTGCCGAAGTTACAGCTGTTTCAATTTAAAATTTGTATGGGGGCTACGATAAACACTGGGCGTGGTGCTCCGATTTTCTGTGAGCATAGTTGCTCCTACAATACTAATCCACACCTTAAATCTCGTTATTCTACGCTGAATAGTTTGCAAGTTATAACCGGTAACATTTTTTTTAATTTCCGCAACTTTGTATGGGAGACCCAAAAAGGAGTGGGCGTGGCACATTGATTTTCTGCCATATTATTTCCGACTACCGTGTTAATCTAAGTGTCAATTATGGTTATTCTAGACAGAAGATTGTAGAAGTTACAGCTGTTTCAATTTAAAAGAAGTACAGACACTTTGTATGGGAGCTACGCTAGAAAGTAGGCGTGGCTCACCCACTTTTGGCGAAGTTATATAGTAGTATAATATAACTCTATGTGCAAAATATTGTTGTCCCAAGTGGTATATTGTGTGAGTTATAGCAAGTTAAAGATTTTGAAAATTTCGAGGTTAGTCGCTTTGAATGCTTGGTGTGGGCGTGGTTATTGACCGATCATGCCCAATATCAATCCCCTCCGTACCCTTGGATCATAGATTACTTATGCCAAATTTCATCGAAATAGCTCAATATTTACTCAAGTTATCGTGCGAACCAGCCAGGTGACAGACAGACGGACGGACGGACGGACGGACGGACGGACGGACGGACATCGTTAAATCGAAAATTTAATCGACGCTGATCACGAATATATATCCATGTCTATATCTCCGGAAATTCCTTCAAGTGGACACAAACATCTGACCGAAATGAATATACCATGCATATTGCATTATGCAGGGTATAAAAATGGGTAACGCTTTTAAGAGGAAAAGTTACATTTTAGTTTAGTTTACAGAAGTCAACAATTTTTTAACGATTCATGATTTCTTACGTTTCTGAAAAGAGAAAAAAACAACAAATGTATATATTTTCTCGTTGGCAGAATTAACATTTTTGGAGTTTTTGACAAAAAGATTAAATTAAATTTTTAACAACTTTTATCACATTTTTTCGATTTAAAGACAATTTTTAAAAAGATTCTCTCCCAAAAAAACTGAAATTATTTGCAATCATCCAACAATCAATCATCAATTGATTATCAATTATCAATTATTGGAATCGATTGTGAAATTATTGATCGATTACTCATCGGTTATCGGTTGCTAAATATCACAACTGACCCGAAACGATAAAATTGTGTAATTGAGAGTGTTGCAGAATTATTTTAGCAGGGTTTTGTGTAGCACTAATGTTTCTGTTACTTTCACTAGAACACTTAACAAGCACATAATCAGTGTTCTGAGTTAAGATTTCTCTATATCATTATGAATATCAATCAGTTATATAACATTCGTTATGAATTTGTTCAGCTTTTGGTTTCGTTATTGAAAAACATTACAGAATACAAATACGAAACTGTTGTTGGGTATTCATATGCTAACATATGTATGGTAAATTTCTGTGATTATTATCATAATTATTATGATTATTTTTGCCACTCAATATATTTGAAAATTATTGTAATTTTGTTAAGATAAATTTTTTCTATACAATATATTATTCGAAAAATTAATGAATGTAATTTTTTTTATAATCTGATAATAAAATAATAGTGATTTCGTCACTATATACTTACACTAGAGGATAGTATTGGTTGATTTTCATTGACCTGCTAATATTTAACTGGTTAAGGTCTATCATCGAGTGAAGTTAAGAGATACGCTGCAAATGGTAAAGCGTTAAATTTCGGCTTAGACTGCAATGAGCTCAGAAAGAAATCAGGAACTCGGTGATAATAGGCAAGCAATTTGTAATTCTTCTGGTAGTAACAATTTATCATGAAAAAGCTTCTAAAAGAACTCTGTAACAAAGCTCAGAAAAAGTGATGTCACAAGGGTTCTGGCGTTCGGAACCGGGTAAAATAAGTCGGTCCCTTCTAATACTGTCCAAAATTTAACACGCACAAGAGTAATAGAAGAGAATAGATGAAGTGGGTACAAAAGGTACTATTAATTTGTAATGTATCATTCTAAAACTTTCAGAATCTTATTTTCACACCAAAATAGTAGTTTATACAAAATTTTAAGTTATTTTATTTACAAATAAACATGGTCCCCATACAAAATATTGAGATTTTTTAACAAAAATTCATGAAATTATATGACAGCTATCATTAATTTTTCAGGCAACATTCTTAAACTTTGGCAATGTTATTTTTTTGTCAAAAATACTAATCCACACAATATTTTTAATCATTCCGTTCATATATGAATATAGTCCTGATATAAAATTTGCGTGTATTTAAATAAAATTTGAAAATTTGTATGAAAGGTACCAATAATTTTCAATGTAACATTATAAAACTTCAATGGTGTTAGTTTTCACTAAAAATACCAGTCCATACAAAATTTTAAATCATTCCATTCATATATAAGGATATCTCCCATACACAATTTGCATTTTTGTAAAATAAAAGTCGTCAAATTTGTGTACAAGTTTATCTGGGTATAGTTATTTTTAATTACATTGCCTTGAAATTGGGTATAGTGGCATATTTCGCAGATAAAATACAATTAACAAAGTTTCATACAGATTTCTTGGACAAAATAAAGGGAGAATTGCAAAATCTTAAAGTTTTTCTTTGAAAAAAAAAAATTCAGGGAACCTTTTTATACTTTCTTGGTGATTTTTGCAAAATCATAGTCTTTGTGGAAATACTCTTACTCTTTGATACTCTTAATCATAAACATGTTGATAATTAATATGGATTTTAAGCATAGTGCAATGTAATATAAAAGTTTTATTCTATTTTATTATAATACAAAACCTTTTAACAATTTTTAACCTCGTCAAATTAACTAAAAATTTAATTTTCCTGAAATGGTGTGAAATAATGTTAATTAAAGAATTTCCTTATAATTAGAATCTATATTCAATAACTAAATTTTTTATTTTCATTACCAATAAATCTATTTATAATCAATCTATTATGATTAATACATACATATATATACGAATAAGAATGAAAACCTTCAAAATTAGTTCAATAATGAAAATATGCTTTAATTTAACTGAAAAAAAAAATTATAAAATGAATATATTTATTTATAAAATTGGAAAAGTGATTAAAATGCACAAAAAAAAAAAAATTAAATAAATATAAATAGAAAAAAATTAAAATACATACAATTAAATGAATAAAGAACAACAAAGTATAAGCAAACCTTGCCAACTGTTGAAATAACCTTCAATTGTGGAAATTTCTGATTTTTTTATTGTTATTATTATTATTATTATTATTATTATTATTGTTGGCGTTCTTTTGCATTTTTACCAATACATATTGAATAATGTTTATGTGTACCTACACAGACCACCAACAATATGATAATGCCTTTGTTGGTGATAACGACATAAACGATGCTTCAATTCAATTGAATGCATTCAAACAAGAGTTAATAAGTTGTTTGAAAATAATTTTCAATTACAATTCAAATTGAAGCAAGCAAAGCAAGCATTGAACTAGACCTTGTCAAGATTGTTAGGAATACAAGGTAACAGTGGCGTTTTATAAGTTACAGTTTTACATATAAAAGAGACAGAAAGAAGAAAAGAACAATGCAACGATACATAAATCAATGTAGTAAAAATTGTTTATTATTATTATTATTATTATTATTATTATTGCAAGTTTCACGCAAATCATATTTTTCCAATATGGTGGCACACCACAAAAAACACCACAACCGATTTTAACCGCATTACGGTTTTTGTGGTCTTCCTAATTTTTGTCTCATTCTCTCTCTCTCTCGCTCTCTCTACCTCTATCTTTCTATCTGTATATATGTATATTTATTATTATTTCTCATGGCTGTGTTTGTTGTTGTTTAGTATTTTAACTTCAATTACTTATTTAATCATAATTCGTTCGCGTTTCAACAGTCATCAATCAAATCGAATAAAATTGCCGACCGACCAAAACGTTCAACAAGCTAAGCTAAGTTGATCCGTTAGCTTACCGTTGCATATGTTAGTACCTTTATACTCATAGAGATGCTAATCCCGAAAACCCGAAATATCAAATAAAAAATAATGTCCAATATTCCAATATTAGTCATTAGATGTTAGGGATTTATGACAAATACTTGTTCTTTAAATAGAATATTCTTTGAAATTGGTAAAAAAAAAGTTCAAGTTACAAAACGCCAATTTATGCAAATTTTTTATAAATTTACCCATGGCCAGGTCTCGCGCTTTAAGAGAGGTTTACTCAGCATGCTATTGATAAAATAAAGAAGAACTTACAAAATATGCATCCGTCATTGAGGATCTGTCACATACCTTGTTGTCACTTTCACTGATCACTGACGGATCACCAAAACTATTATTAGTTTCTCAGCGTACTCAATAGTAGAGCTTACACTACCAGCTTGCATCATTATCGTTATAGAGTTCAATGGAAGGCGTAGAAATGCGGTAGGAAGATATATGAATAAAAGGAATTTCTCTGCTATGGAATTGAAAACTCAAAAGTGTTTCAGAAGAGCCTAACAGATCCTTTAAATGTGACTGCATAGTGAGCCTTTTGGTCTGGTGACATCATAGGGCAATATTTTTTTAAAATGTTGAAGGAGCTGCGGCTACTTTTAATTCTTCTTACTGTGACCGCAGAAAAATCAACATTTTTTGTACTTAAATTTAATATATGTAACTGTAAAATATGTGCTTTTACACACAGTTCTATTGCCTGAAAAGTACAAGATTTAGTGACGTCAGATGGCCATTAAGAATGTGTGATTTAATATTAGATGTAGTAAAAGGAAATCCATTATTTTTGTATTAAATTGAAGGTTTTATTTATTGAAATGGTTCCAAACGTTTTTTTGTGTAATGCTAAGCTCCTGGGCAATAGAAACAGTGCTTACATGATGGTCAGACTCTACGATATCCATAATTTATCGATATTTTTGACAATTAGCCTTGCATCTTTGATATCAAAATTACCGGAACGGAATCTACGAAACCAAAATTGCACGTGATTGACTGTTACAGCATCAGGACATGGCTTGCGTTTTTGCCTTTATCGAAGAAAAACTGTAAAATATGGCGTATTTTCTCTTTACTGGTGTACATCTTTGACGCGTGCTCAAACAATACAGAGTCAAGCAATCACAAAACTGCATGAAAAGTTTATTTAGTACGAAACCCTATCTTTCTAATGCCATCTAGCGTAACCCGATTGCACTTATACAACGTGAGATACAGATTACTAAAACCCTCTCTTTTGGAAAAGTAGTGGATTTTCTTTTACTACACCTAATATTTTTGGTTCTTCTTTTCTGAGGAGGGTAAATAAATATTATCTTTATGCGGATAAATCGAGCGTGAGATCTCTTTAATACTGAAAAACGAACACTTGTGAAATCATGGTCAAAATAGCAACTGAAATATGCCAAAAAGTCTTTAAAAATGTCCACCAAATGATGATTGAGATAACTTCAATTAGATTATATTCAATATATAACAAAACCTAATCAGTCGTGCTTCCGTTGATGACGGAATGAACAAGTTAAGTATGCTGATCAGAATGACGATAAGCCTATAAGTGGACATGACGGATGTGGAAAAGTATATACATTATTAATCAGAATCCAACTAGATTTATCCATCACTCACTGTCTCATTGTCTGTTCGCATGATAACTGTCGTAATTATAGACCAATAGAACTGAAAATTGGTACATAAGATTATTTTCAACAACGAATGGACAATTTCGTGAATGGACGCCATTGAATGAAAATTTGGCTTAATATCCATATGAAAGTATGTTGTTGAATGTGTGTTCTCACCCTTTGCCCGTGAAATTATAAACCTTTTCGCACTAAGAATTGTTAAATAAAGCTAAGCTTGGTACATACAATCATTTTTTTTATCAACGAGAGAGTTTGTTTGAATCCTGGCGATATTGGATAAAAGCCACGCCTATCTTCAGTAAAAATGTATGATTTTTCAAAAGTATATTTATCTAGCTGTCATGGTGCAGGGTATTATTCTACCGAAATTAAGTATTTACAATTTATTTCAAACCAAATTTGAAACTCTTTACAATTCTCGGGTCAGCAAGGGTGCCAGA
This sequence comes from Megamerina dolium, assembly GCA_963854835.1. Classification (NCBI taxonomy): domain Eukaryota; kingdom Metazoa; phylum Arthropoda; class Insecta; order Diptera; family Megamerinidae; genus Megamerina; species Megamerina dolium. The sequence goes on from OY978526.1 coordinate 69,562,163, forward strand.
ATTGGTATCCCTAATATTAGATATACATATTTGGCATGACATGACTGGTTCATTTGCTTGGTATGAGTATAAGTAAGTATTTATTTGTGTACATTATGATTTAGTTAGTTGACCAAACGAACAGAAATTGTCAGAATTGCTGACAGATTGCCTGGAATGAATGAATGACTGAAAGAATGAATGAATGAATCTATGAATTGAATTGCATACCATAAATAATCATAGTGATGACGACAATATAGCATAATATAGTCTAGTATGTAGTGTGGCAACGAACGATAACTGCATGCAATACATACATAATATTTATTGCATTATACATATTTGTAGGTACTTGAAATGAGTGCAGCAGCTACCAAACAATCAGCAGTAAGAGCTGCGCATACATAGGAAAGAGGTGCACCATATATAAGATACAAGTAGATGTGTGTGTGTGTATGTATGTGGAAGAGGAGTAAAAAATATGTACAATCATTACAACAATAATAACAATAACAATAATGGCAACCACGACAGCAACAATTATCTAGTCAACAGTCAATCTAGTTGAACTTGCGCGTTATGCGCGCGATCGCACAAATCAATCGATCACGTTTTATAACTCTTTGACGTCTCTCAGCAGCATGGCAGCGATACAGCATACAAAATGAATATTGTAAATATGTATGTATGCATGTAAAGGGTCATTTTTTGTGGCTTATAGATTTTGGAAAATTTGAGAATATATAATTGTTGATGATCACATGATCAATCAAATGATGAGAGGGTCGGTGGATAGGAACTGACCCTTTAAAATTTAATATTATACACTACTATTCGCTAAAATCGCCGAAAGCAAAAGAACAATCTATTAAAGACATCTAAAAGCTTTAAAAATCACCCTCTCTACTTGCAACAACTTACACGGCATAATACTGATGTTGTTGTAAATGAAATTAAAAAGAAAAATAATGTAAAACTTTCCTTAAAGCATAACAAAAATGCAATGGGCAAAAAAAAATAATACAAAGCGTTATTGCATTGCGATCACTTGTTGTTGCATGGCTGCCTAGCTGCCTAGCTTACAGTGATCTTGCTTGATTGATCGCTTGAAACAGTTAGCAAGTAAGAGCAGCAGCAGCAACAGTCATCAGACATTGTCTTGTGCTTATTGCTATTTATGATCTTGATCTATGGATCGAGGGCAAGGCATATGCGGCGACCAATATGATCGTCATCGTGATCATAATCATCATGTTGATGTTAAGGTTTTATTTTGTTTTGTTTTTATTTATTATTATTATTTTTTTTTTTGCTTTTCTAAAAATCATTACAACGACGATGATAATGATGATCATAATAATCATGATCATGTTTATGTTAATGAAAAGTGTAATAAGCTTTATACTGCAATGTTAAATTATCTCAGCTGTAATAATATCTTGGCGTTTTTCATCGTTTAAACGCCTCTATTTCTTGACTCTAGTTTTTTTCTCTTCCTTTGGCGCTGACTTGAAGGTGAGAACAAGAAAATAAAGGGGAGCAAAAAAGCAAGCAAAAACAGCGAGAATAATGAGCAATTGATTGAATTAAAAACAGATCAAATAGTTTATAAGTATCTACATATATCGTATATGTGTACTCGTCTGTGTGTAATCATATGCTTAAAGCATTCATCAAATATGTAAATCTGCCTAAGTTTTTTTTAACTCTTTATCTTTTTATAGTTTAAAAAAAAAGTGTTAATTGGCCAACGATGAAATAAATGATGCTTGCAATTTTTTCTTTATTTATAAAAAATTAGGAATTTTGTTATCTAGATGTAAATAATTGAGCGAAAAAAATGAGTTGAACAACGGCTGGCAACATTTTATTGCCGTGAGAGACTCTTATACAAAATAGGTAAGTCCGAGATTGTGCGCTCAGTTTATAATCAATAATTTTTAATTCACCTCACGACAAATTATAATATTCACCGTTAGTTCCGGGAGACTGACTGAGTTAACATTAAGTCGTTTCTAGATGACCCCGCAAGGTGACGAACAGCAAATTTCTACCAAAATATTATAAATAATTTTAATTTTTAAATGCTTTTACGAAAATTGTAGATTTTTAAACGAAAATATATAAAATTGTGGGAGCCGTAGCTCAGTGGTTAGTGTGTTCGCCTTCTGATCTGTAGGTCGTGGTTCAATCCCCGGCTGATGCATAACAAATTTAATATCGATAAGATTTTTCTTTCGAACGGTACCCACCTGTCGGCAAGCAATTGGCAATTCTTCCGACAGTAACAACTTGCCATGAAAAAGCTTCTTAAAGAACTCTGTGACAAAGCTCAGAAAAAGTGATGTCACAAGTAGGTCCCTTCTAATATTGTCCAAAATTTAAGACGCCCAACAGTAATGGAAGAGAGGCTCGGCCAATGAGCCCTTTGGGGCTTTGAGTGCCACATATTTTTTTGTTTTTTTTTTTTATTTATTCGATTCCAAACTCACTAGCTCAAACCATTTGGAATTCAGACGTGGTATATGAGATCTCTCCAATCACCGTTGATGGTTTTCTGAAGCTATTTGTACTATAGGAACCTTAAAGTGACTAGAAGGAAGGAACTTCCATTTTTTTTTATTATGAAAAATCTCAGTCCCTAACATGCTAACTCAAACTATTTAGAGCTCAGAAAGAACCATGTGAGATTATAAGTGATCTGAACGTAGATGTGTCTCAGTCCCTAACTCGTTAACTCAAATCATTTGCAACTCATAAAGTAAAGTTTCAGATGCTTCATAATCACCATTTTTAAGCTTCTTTGAGAGTATCCGAACTAAATGCAGAAACCTTGAAGTAGCTACGCCTAAGGGACTCTCATTGTATTATAAAACAGTTTCGGTTCCAAACGCGGTAGTTCAAACCATTTGGACTCCAGAATGTAACACTTGTTAAGAGGTTTGTGAGACTATTTGAACTCAGAATGTAACACTTGAAATCACTTGAAACTATCACTGTTAAGAGGTTTGTGAGACTATTTGAACTACAGAAGCATAGGCGTGGTTTATATTTAGAAACCTAGAAGGTTATAATATTTATATTTATAACTTGCTAACTCAAACTATTTACAGCTCAACGAAAGGTCATTTGGTTTTACGTGGATGTTTACCAGTTTTAGTTTTACACCATGGTGTTCTACAAACACAGTGTATCAAATTAAGCGTTGATAAGCGCCCCGAAGGAATAGAGACAAACGACTACTAGCCCAACGGTACCAAATCGGGCCACGGGAATGTCCGTACTACCCACCCTTGGTGAGGATCGAGGCCTATCTTAAACCTGTGCTGGACTATGGGGTCCAGCACCCGGTTGAGAATGCAACTCCACACCGAACGTCGGCTCGACCCGCGTACCTTTGAGTATAAACCACAGCCACCACGAAGCTCCCCAAAGGGCCTTTCCCAACAATCAGGTTGGAGCAAGCTCCAAGGGCTTCTGATCCCTATGATGCAAGATTAAAATCTCGTAGCCGAAGCTACTACTAGTTGAGCTACCATTCAGCTCTGGACTGGTGACCAATAGTTTCAACACAGCACAACATAAAACAAGTAAAACAGAACAAAAACGAAAGAAGATACATCCCAATGCACGTCAGGAAAAAAATAAAACAAAATAACGCCCATGTTAGCAAGGCCGGTGGAGGTTTTTGGTTTTTCAACAGAATGGCTGTGCCTCGACTCACAGCCGAAGCGCCACTGCTGACACCGCAACCCCCCTCGTGCATCAACAACGAAATTAAACAATACGTAAATAAATGAAACGAAGATAATAAAACGATAACGGCGATAATGATAACGATTGATGCGGCAACCCAATTCACATTTAAAGAAGCTTGAGAATCGATCTCAATCTGCTGCTTCTGTCGAAGTCGTCCGCTAGATGCCCTAAGCCCTTCTTCTTCTGAGCATATGTGCAGAAACGGAAGCACACTTGACAATCTGCTGCCAAGACTGAGAAAAGTTGTTTGGCCGTTCCAGACCAGCTGCTACGCTCACTTACAGTCAGGGACTAAAGTTTAAATACACCCATAAAACATCGCTTTAAATAAAAATAAAGCATTTTAACACAAATGTAAGTATGCAGTTTATTTTTAGTTGAATAATGACCAATATCGAAAACCAAAACAATTCACTTTTGTTCATAGATAACTTAAAATTCATCAAAAACTAAAAAAATACATGGGACAAAAGTTTAAATACAATACAAAATTTTCTTTCTTTAGCTGATTTTAGCTTAATTAAAAAACGTTAAACTTAAATTAATATTTGGTAGGTCCGCCTTGAGCTTCAATGACTGCCTGCAGACGACGTGGCATAGACAGAACCAAATTTTCTGTTTCGGATGTGCTGATTTCTGACCAGGCCTTTTTCTTTGTTCTTTAAAGCTGCGCGATTGATTTTTCGGTCCAATAATTCCCAAGCGTGTTCAATTGGGTTTAAGTCCGGTGATTGGGAAGGACTACAGAGCTGACGTGGAGCATAATACAGCAACCAGTCCTTCACCAAATGCGCGGTATGCTTAGGGTCGTTGTCTTGTTGAAATATCCAACTTCTTCCCAGACCCAAGCTATCCACAGAAGGCTGCAAATTTTGTTCCAATATACTTTTATACACGTGTTTGTCCATTATTCCATCGATAAAAGCCAAGTGTCCCACGCCAGCTGCTGCAATTGCTCACCAAACCATCACACTACCACCCCCATGTTTAACGGTTGGTATTAAATTTTTGGTTTGAAGTGCTGTGCCGGGCTTGCGCCAAATTTTTGCGCGACCATCGCTGCCAAAAATATTAAATTTAGATTCATCTGTGAATAAGACTCTTCGCCAAAAGTCCTCATCCATATCCTTGTACTTGTTTGCAAAATCCAGACGAAGTTGTCTATTTTTTCCAGAAATAAGCGGTTTTTTACGTGGAACTCTGCTTCGATAGCCGTTATACCGTAAAGCTCTTTGTACGGTTTTTGGGTGAACATGTTTGCCTGACACCGCAGCAATACTACCGGCTAACTTTGGCGCACTTATTTTTGGATTTTGGCCACTTCTCTTAGGATAAGGTTTACATCTCGGCGAGAAAGTTTTTTTGGTCGACCAGTTCTGGGCCTATTTTCCACTGTTTTGTAAGTTTTATATTTTCTTATTACGTTTTGCACACTTGCACAGGACAAATTCAAAATTTTTCCTATATCATGGTAGGATTTGCTTTCTTTAAAGTGTTTAATTATTAAATCTTTAACACCAGACTCTATTTGTTTTCCTTTGCCCATTATTTTGCTTTCAAGTCTACCGACAACGATGAAATCACTAATAATACTGAATAAATATGCGTAAGTGAAGAAAGCAAAAAAAATATAACGGTACTTTTCCAAAGAAATTGCAAAAACACTTAAACTTTTGTCCAGCGTATTTTTTGAGTTTTTGATGAATTTACAGTTATCTATGCGACAAATACAAATTTTTTGTTATTGTGTTTGCTTACTGATAGACTGCAAAAAAACTGCTTACTTAGATTTTCGCAGCAATGCTTTATACGAGTTAAAATTAAGATTTGTGGGGTATATTTAAACTTTAGTCCCTGACTGTATGTGTCAAAAAGTATTCTCAGTCATTCTGTTCTTCCTTACCGTTGGGTTGTATGTGATAAATGAAATGATCAAGCTGACAAACTGATGCAATTTGTATACCCTGCATAATGCAATATGCATGGTATATTCATTTCGGTCAGATGTTTGTGTCCACTTGAAGGAATCTCCGGAGATATAGACATAGATATATATTCGTGATCAGCGTCGATTAAATTTTCGATTTAACGATGTCCGTCCGTCCGTCCGTCTGTCTGTCACCTGGCTGGTTCGCACGATAACTTGAGTAAATATTGAGCTATTTCGAATGAAATTTGGCATAAGTAATCTATGATCCAAGGGTACGGAGGGGATTGATATTGGGCATGATCGGTCAATAACCACGCCCACACCAAGCATTCAAAGCGACTAACCACGAAATTTTCAAAATCTTTAACTTGCTACAACTCACATAATATACCACTTGGGACAACAATATTTGGCACATAGACTTATATTATACTACTATATAACCTCGCCAAAAGTGGTTGAGCCACGCCTACTTTTTAGCGTAGCTCTCATACAAAGTGTCTGTACTTCTTTTAAATTGAAACAGCTGTAACTTCGGCAATCTTCTGCTTAAAATAACCATAATTGACACTTAGATTAATATCGTAGTCGGCAAAAATCTGGCAGAAAATCAGTGTGCCACGCCCACTCCATGAGTCTCCCATACAAAGTCAAGGGAATTAAACTAAAGCTTTTAAGCTCCATAACTTACAAACCATTTAGCGTAGGACAACGAGATTTAAGGTATGGATTAGTATTGTACGAGCAACTAGGCTCACATAAAATGGGCGCATCACGCCCATTGTTTATCGTAGCCCCCATACAAATTTTAAATTGAAACAGCTGTAACTTCGGCAATCTTCTGCCTAAAATAACCATAATTGACACTTAGATTAATATCGTAGTCGGCAAAAATCTGGCAGAAACGCCCACTCCTTCATGAGTCTCCCATACAAAGTCAAGGGAATTAAACTAAAACTTTTAAGCTCCATAACTTACAAACCATTTAGCGTAGGACAACGAGATTTAAGGTGTGGATTGATATTGAAAAATTAATTAGATATACCAGAAAGAGATACGTCAAGCCCACTTTTTATATAGCTTCCGTACAAAGTCTCGGATTTATCTTAAACATTAAAACACCCATAACTTACTAATTAATACGCCTAGGTCAACCCATTGCAACCTATGTAGTTTAGTATTATAGACAGAAATTTATCCTCCAAAATTGGTGAGGTACGCCTGCTTCTTAATGTAGGTCCTATACAAAGTAGTGGAAGAAAAGGATGGATATACGAGCAAACTTTTTATATATACCTCTACATATGCAGGGTATAATTTGGTCGGCCCCAGCCGACTGTAAGGAGATTTTTTTGCTTTTCTTTGTTGAATGTTTGAGAGGTCATCATTGAGTGACCACTATGATGACATGCTGCTCCCAATCTTGTTAAGCTTTTTAAGTACGCTGAAATACCTCAAAATGCATACAAAAAAAATTCCAAAAAAAAAAAGACGTAAATAAATATGAAAGTGTAAAATAGGCTACAAACGATGTTAAGTGAAATTTTTGCACACAAAAACACATCTATACAACGCAAGTTTTTAATAAGTCTTTGATAGCGGTATAATAAAAAAATATCAACAATATCACATGGTGAAATCGTTGGTATATTTTTGGTGAAATATTAATAAGAAGAAGAAAAATTGTTTAATGACTTTTTTTTTTTTGTGCTATGTCGGTTTTTTTGTTATTGCTAATAATTTGAATTTGGCAGCAAAAAGTTAACAGTAACAACGTGTTAAGTATCATTTTATAGAATCATTAAAAACGAACACACACCACGTTTGTTTGTATGTGTGATACGCGTACTACTTTGAATACATACTCTGAGTAATGATTGTTTGTGTTCGTACTAAGTATGCGAATATATGATACTTACATCTATCCATAGTGCGAATATTAGTCGTAGTTGGTCGATTGGTAGCTAATAGGTACAATATTGAATAGCATTACTGCATTTGCTGTTGATCAATAAAATGTAAGCAATATTACAAATGCTAATTACACAGCTGGATATGTATAGAGGTAGCAAAAAAAAAAAAAAAAACAACTGTAATAATAATAATAATAATAATAATAATAGTAATACTAACAATAATAATAATATGTACACCACAATGTAGGTATTGTTGCATGCCGCAATCATTATGACTACCAATACTACTACTACTACTACTACTATTCGTACTACTACTTATTATACGAGTATACCGCCACCATCAATAGTAAGAGCAACATTTTATTAATGATATTACTTATTACTGTTGCACTGCTGTTATTGTTAATGGTGATATCTGTTTTTATGATAGTCAAATGCGTTAAATTATTTCAAACACTACTCCACTACCACATTCATATCCAATATACATACGAGTTACAATAAAATATGCAACAATTGTATTATCACACAATTAACCACATTATTTGGCCGCATATTAAATTCAGTGTGCGATCGTGCTGTGATTTCACCTCAGTTATTACTACAATTATTATTATTGTTGTTGTTGTTGTTGTTGCTGCTGTAGTTCTGTGTGGTATTTATGACCAAAATCAAAGTATTTTTGTCTTTCTTCAATATGTTCAACATGTACAATTGCGACAATTATGTATTAAGACTGCCTCTAGAAAACACAATTAAAACACGATATCTGCTAATTTTTCGGTATATTTATTCAAAATATTATCCTTCTGATTCAATACACTTGCTACATCGATTTAATAGTGATTCAAACGCGTGTTGCAGCTCATTTTTCGGATTTGCCTCCAGTGCCCTCGTCGAAGCCCGTTCTGAATGTCTGAAATGTCATCAAAAAAGCATCCTTTCAACTTCAATTTCAGTTATGGGAATAAAAAGAAGTCGCAAGGTGCCAAATCAGGTGAATACGGCGGGTGATTTAACACACAGACCTGATTCCGAGCCAAAAATTGACGAACAATGAGTGCTGTGTGACTCGGTGCATTATCGTGCAACAGAGACCAAGTTTTTGGATTGCGGTATTCTGGTCGAACACGACGGATTCTGGACATCAAACGCTTCAAAACTTCGATGCAATATGCGGAAGTAACTGTTTGACCAGTTGGAACAAATTCTTTGTGGATAATTCCTTTGCTATCGAAGAATGTGCTGAGCATTGTTTTGATTTTTGATGGAACTTTTCGTGTTTTTTTGGCTTGTGGTGAGTTTTTTGATTTCCATTCCGCACTTTGACGCTTGGTTTCTGAATCGTATTGGAAACACCATGTTTCATTACCCGTAACAATTGTTTTCAGGAAGTTCAGATCATTTTCTGCAGCTGCAACCATGTCTCTCGAATGACTGACTCGCATTAATTTTTGGTCCTCGGTCAATGTGTGTGGAACAAATCTCGCGAAGGCCTTTCTTTTGCCCAAATCCTCATGTAGAATAAGTGGGGTAGTTTCTCTGTTGATGTTTAAGGCCTCTTCCATCATTTTTACTGAAGCGCTGCGGTCTTCTGTAATAAAATCACGAACTTTCTGGATCGTTTCCGGCGTCCGCACTGAAATTGGCCTTCCTTCTTTTATTTCATATTCCAGCGACTCTTTGCCATCCACAAACCGTTTATGCCATATAAAAACATTTGATCTTGATAAACAAGCATCGCCATACGCTTGCTGCATCATTCCGAATGTTTCTGATGCACTTTTACCAATTTTTGCGTGGAATTTAATGACCGCTCTTTGCTCCATGTTAAAATTTCAACATCAAACGAACACGTGTTTTGTAAAATGAATGTCAATAAACATTAAATGTGAACCAAATGCCAATAAATTTTGACATTTAGTAGAGGAAGGTTGAAGCTTCAAAACGCATGTACTCACACTTAGATGGCGCGCTTGGTTGCTGAGATATAGTTCGAGTCTTAATACATAATTGTCGCACCTTGTATTTTTTCTTTTTTTTCTAACAAGCTTTTTTTATTGGATCTTTCTAAATTACTTAGAAACTAACAATAAGTAATCAAATCTTACAAACTAACTAAAATTATGTGATATTCCCAACGTTTTATTACAATTTGTTGAGTCGCGAGGTATAGCAATTTCACAGCATATTCAGTGTGTCTTTTCGTTTTAATCGACGATGCCCCGTGCTCAGCAACAATTGCCTAGCAAGGGTATTCACATGATTGTGTAATTTTTGAATGTAGCTTCTGCAGGACATTGCAACTTCCTTAGAAATTGTGGGTACATTTAAATCTCGATGGATGTCAACGTTCCTCATATACCAAGGCGCGTTTACAATAATTCACAGACACTTGGATTGTATTCGCTGCAATTTTTCGATATTTGAGGGAGATGCGGTGCCCCAAAACTGAATACCGTAAGTCCAAATTGGCTTCAGGATTGCTTTATATAATAGCACTTTGTATTCAAGATTCAACTTTGATCTTTTGTGTAACAGCCACCATAACTGATTCATTTTAAGCTTGTTCGGAGTTTTCTTTGCCTCTGTGTGATTTTTCCATGTCAGCCTTCTGTCGAGGTGAATACCCAAGTACTTTGTTGAGGAACATTGTGGAACTGATTGGCCATTAATATTAAGTGGGGGACATGTATCTAGCCTTAGCGTGAAGGTTACATATACGCTCTTTGATTCATTGACTTTTATACGCCATTTCGCTAGCCAGATTGTATGTAACAGATATGTTTTACGGGCCCTGAGTATGTGGGGAGTTATTGCCGGTGGGTCGCTTGATGGCAAGACTTGCCAGGTGATGATGCGGTTGTTGTTGTTGTTGTTGTTATTAACGAGCTGCTATCGCCACAAAATCACACTCGACAGCACACACTTCTTTTATTTTCCTTTAAACGAATTACACTATATTCGTTCAATTTGAATTGTATTTTAGTTTTTGTTTTTTCAGTTTCTTAATTCATAATATTCGATTAGTTTAATTTTACAATATTTTAATTAATCCGATTTTTGTTTAATTTTGGGATTTCAGGGAAAAGTCGAAAAAAAGCCACCCCACAATACACCCGCAGTGCTACGCATTCACTCTGGCGTAAACAGACTCAATTTTTGAATTATTGAAAATACACCACAAAAAAAAATTGACTTGATAATCATTTAATTGTGTTAAAAAATATATATATACCCAGCAGCAAATTTGTCAATACCTTGCCAACATCAGACATTATAGAACAACTTTGAAGCAAGTGAAATCCGGTATCTCGGTATCGCTGTATGCATACTGCGTCCAAAAGTCCTTCTCGAGAAGCGAACAGGTAATGTTTTAAGCAAATAAACTGAAATGGGCTATACAAATACAAACACTCATAATTTTCAAATGATTTGATTTTAGTACACGTCTAGATACCAGTTGAGCCAATTAATTGCTAGAGCGATGGTACAACGGTTAGCTTTGGAATCGGCAGATTATGAGTTCAAAACCAGTTGGGGATATCTTTTTTATTTGTTTTTTTTTTTTTCAATTCAAAAAATCTTTAACAATAATTTCCAGAAAATTATTTTTAGTCAACAACATTGCTGGTAAACGGTAAAGATCGGGAGATCCAGGTCCGAAACCAGGATCTTATGGAGAGAAATCACAGAAATCGAAATTACACTTTGCATTGAATGAAAAAATGTTAACATTACTGAAGTGCTTGAAAAAAAATCCTTCTGAAAGTTGTTCTATGGAATGCATTCAAATGTGCCCCGTTTCATATAAAAAAGAATTAGAAATACAATCCAGATAGTAAGGGCTTCTGGATTACAAAAAAGGGGTTCTGTAAACGCTTTTTGCTCTTTCTATTTTCTACTGGGATATGTATTATATTTTATCTGAAATTTTGGAAGCCAAACGTAAGTCGTTTAAGTATCATGATTTTTTTTTCAATTTCATTGTTCATTGTTCAAAGTGATAAAATGTATATTTATTTTTGAAATGGGTTGCAATTTATACAAGTCTTAATTATACACACACTCACTCCCAACTGCCGTAGTACTATTGTTAGTGATTTGGGCTTATGAGGATCAGATTCGAAGTTGTAACCCCGGCTCTATGACCACCAGTTCAAGATCTTAAGAGATTTAGAGGGGAAAAATGAAATTGTTATTCTTTCTGTTGACAACTAATTGATAAATCTTCAAAAAATTGGAAATTCGCAAAAAAAACTTACAGGCTCTCTAAAAGTGGTAGGACTTACTGCTGAACTAAAACCTAAGAAAAACAACTCAAAATTCTTGTATAAACAGCTTTACAGTTCTTTCTCTATAAATAAATAGATAACGCCTTGAATTTCAATCATCCCGCATTAGAAAAGTTTCCAATTACACTTAGCTTCAAGCCTTTCACCTTATTCTCTAGAAATTTTTATATACCCTAATTCCCTGCAAATTACTTTTCTCGATGTCTAATCTACAGGAGCTATCGTAAGGAAATCCCATTTTTATTGTGTTTTTCAGTCTGTAATGTCCACATAGAACCCTTGATAGAATTACCCAGATTACACACACACAAAAATAAAATATCTTATCCAGCAGACGAGATAAATATTTCTATACTGAATTCGAATCCAGGGTAGGTGAAAATTGAAATATTCATTAATGCATAAAATATTTGAACGATCCCCATTAATTATTTCATCACAACATTTTAGTTAATAATATTAACTCCTGAAAGGGGTTAAACCACAATTTTGAAGTTTTAATAAATTTCGCTCCCACCGTTCTTAGAGTGCTTAGCTCCTCAGCATCTCCCTCTCTTTTCTCATTTTGATGACGTTTTCTTAAAGATTATAAATTTCGCCACTCTAGATGCAATTCCTGGTTAATTCTGGTATTACTTGTTGATGTTTATGTGTTTTTAACTACATTTGTCAGGGGGTCGCCTTAAAGAGTAAAAATTGGGAATAGGTTAGGTTAGGTTATTCTAGCTCCCCTCGGAGATAACACGTCTAGGCCAGAAATAACCTGTGTGGTACCACCGAGCTTCTCTTCCGGTACTATTGAGCATGTGAGCAGTACTGGACAGTATTAGAAAGGTCCAAGTTATAGTAGACGGTTCCGAACGGAAGAACTCTTGTGATATTACTTTTGCTCAGCTTTGTCACAGTGATCTTTTAAGAAACTTTTTATGTCAAACTGTTGCTGCCGGTAGAATTGTTTGCCGACAGGTGAGCACCGTTCGAAAAAAAAATGTTTTCGATATTAAGATTGTAACAGTCGGGGATTTTATTCACAACCTACGGAGCAGATAATCAATGAACTAACCACTGAGCCACGGCATCCACTAAAGATAGGGAATACATACGCTTAGAAAATATGTTCAAAACTAAATACTAATGAGGGCTCTAAGGGGTAGAAATGGAGAGTTAAATTCTTTTAAAAAAATATGTTGAAAAGAGAAGAAAATTAGTGCGGGTCTCTGATGTATTTGACCCTCCAGGGGTGATTCTAGATGTCTAGATGTTTTAATGAATTTTTCAAATTTTTTCAAAATTTATGTTTTCGATTAGGGATAATATGTGACCTGATCGAGTGAAATGAACTCCAGATTCAGAGCCCCCAAGTACTTATAGAAATATTTATTTCATCTCCTGGGCAATAGCTTGCATTTTTTCATGTATCTATCATATTCTTTGTAAATGTCATACTGTATTTAAGGCTGATTGAGCTAAATATTTTCGACTGCCTTAGTTTGTGCAATTTAATCCAATATCACTTATTCCAGCTTTGAAACTAGCTTGTCAACTCAAACGTGTTTATCTTGTGTATGCTTTCTGAAACTAGCTTGAAATTGACTTGGTAAGAGTTTAACGTCTTGGTAACGTCTTGAACTGTCGTTGCCTACCAGACAACGATGCCAACAAATATTGCATTTTATGAAACACACAAAAGTTACCTTCTAAAGGTTATCAGATTAAAATTGTTCTCTTGTCTAAAATTTTTGAAATTAATTAAAATCTACAGAAATTGCATAAAAAATAAAAAACAACAAATTCCAATAAAATTATTATGACATTTTAACCTTTTCATTAGTATAATATAATGTTTTCATGAATTATCATATCATAAAACCTCTCATTACATTGTTTAAAAATTCAAAGCGATCGATAATATTAGACGCAAACATTGTAACCATGCATGTATTTGAAATAAATATTAAATAACTTTGGATAATTGTCAATTACTTATTATCATACATGTTCATATAGTATAAGACCATGCTCACAGAGAGACCCTGTGGGAAATGGTTAGTAATGTTAAGGAAATTTTCTGCAAAAAATTCTTTTACTGCTTTGGTGAATTTTAATATTTACATTACATATAGATATTACATTTGGCAAGCAGATATGACAAATTAAGTAACAGCAACAATAGTTCTTGGTTTTTATCACAATTTCGTTAAAAATATTCTGCAATTTAAAAAAAAAAAATTAATTAAAAATTTTTAATGAGTCAACTTCGACTTATACATTTTCAATTTGACTTCAAATATTTGCTTAACTTTAGAATCCCAGTTTTCATATTGAAAAGAATAAAAAAAAACACACAAAAATAATTTTCTGCTGTTCTTTTCTTCTGTTTCTTGAATTTAGTTCTTAAAAAAATATTACCTATTCTTGGCAAATAGAGAGTAAAAGTGGATAGATTTCATTAATTTACTCTTCTGTTGTTTTTTTTTTATTATCATGCAATGCCAACTTTCCCACTGGGTATATAGCTGGCAGTACTTACATGCATGGTATCATGCATTCATTCACATGCATACAATATTATGAACATTATGAGTTGAAAAATCTTAAAAAATCAACAAACAACAATAATAATAATAATAATAATAATGTTTTATAGGTGCGGGTGTTAATTTTTTGACACTTAACAGCTTATGGCGACAGTCTGTCTTGTACTCATACAAGCATTGCAATAGAATATGTTGAATATGTATGAATTGTAGCAGCAGTATCATACAGAAAGCAACAATATTATTGTCTATATGCATGTGCAATTATAACTTATGGTAGTCATAAAATCAATATGAATAATATAGCAACAAATTGTACTAGGGTCATGAAGTACTCCTATGCATTGACAATTTTGAACTTTTGAAGGTTTGAAAATAGTATAAAAATCATACTTTTAAAATATAAAAGGTTTTAAACGAGAAGATGGATGATGTTGAGGGGGCAGTCCGTTTGCGGGGACCCACTTAGGCCAAATGAGGCCCATTGTGATAAAAAATGATGATATATTCAGAAAAAAAATTTCATCAAACCTATTAGAACTCTCAATATGATAAAAAACAAATATCTATAAAAGGATATTTCAAAATTCAAACATGAAAAGCTTACAGCTGTTATTACATGCACTTATCTATAGTATAACACCTTTTACTATGCGCATATACTTCGTACCACACCCATACTTATCATAAAGAACGTGTCAAATTTACAACACCTTACCTAATAAATAATATAATATACACATTTATTGGTATGTTGATTGTATGTATTACACATATAAATGTAATAACAATAACAATTAAGATTGATCACCTCGAAATTATATGAACAAAAAAAAAAAAAAAAAAAGAATACCTAATAAAATGAAATCTGTAATAATAATATGTAGTATTAAAAAGTACATAAAGGTGTCTTATCAAAAATTGTTGCTCTCTCTTTATTGGTAAAAACATGACATTTACATTTAAACCATGTAGCTAATGTAATATTTGCAAAACCAGTAACCTCTTTTTTTTTGTATAGGAGATGTGGCACCTTAATGTATATACATATACATGTACAATTAATAGATATGTATATTATAAATATATAACATCAGTATATAAAAAATAAATCATTTTCGGGTCAATTCTAAACAATACAGAGTGAGTAGGTACGAGGGTGGTCCAGAACTAACCGACCTAACAAAGACAACACAACAAATTTGGGAAAATTTTTCTTTATTTCTCAACATACTCTCCTTTTATCACTATACTCTTCTTTTCCAGCGATATTCTATAGCTTCGATACCCTGTTTATAGTATGAACTGTCTAGCTTATTAAAATAGCCATGTACCACAGACTCCATCTCTTCATTGCTTGCAAATCTTCTACCATCAAGTCATTTTTTCAAATTTGGACATAGAAAATAATCCGAAGGCGAATAAGGTGCGTGCTGAAGCAATTCGAACTTTAACTCATTGATTTTGACCATCGCAATAGCAGATGTGTGAACTGGTGCATTGTCTTGATGAAACAACACTTTCTTTTTCGCCAAATGCGGTCTTTTTTCTTTAATTTCATCACTTAAAGGCTGTAACAAATTAGCATCATACTCGCCGTTAATTGTTTTTCATTTTTGAAGATAATCTATAAAAATTATCCCACGTGTATCCCAAAAAACAGACGCAATAACCTTGCCTGCAGATGGAAGTGTCTTCGCCTTATTTGGACACGATTTTACCCTTCTAGTCCACTGTTTTGACTGCTCCTTTGTTTCACGTGTAAAGTGGTGGATCTATGTCTTATCCATGGCTTTATTACTGTGAAACATCGCCAAACACTCTATAGAAACATCTTCACGGCGTTGTTTTTGTTCTATTGTGAACAAACGCGGCACCCATCTTGCAGACAGCTTTTTCTTCTCCAAATTTTCGGTCAATATACGATGTATAGTACTTTTTGAAATGACTGTAATTTCACCTAGCTCACGCACCTTCAGTCGGCGATCATCCAATACCATTTTGTGGATTTTCTTAACCATTTCTGGCGTGGCCACCTCAATTGGTCGACCCCTACGGTGTTCGTATAGGCAATTCGTACGACCTCGTTTAAACTCCACCACCCAATATTTTATGGTCGTAAACGAAGGAGCAGACTGCCCCAGAGTAGAATCTAGTTCGGCTTTAATATTCGTTGGACTGAGAGCTTTCAAATGAAAGTATTGAATTACATAACGGTGACCAATTTTTTCCATGTTTACAAATTCACTGAGGTCGTTAACTTTCTATGGCTCAAAAAAAAAAATAATTCTAAACAACGTGGCGCTTTGAAACTTAAAACATATGTTTTATAAGGTTGGCACTTTTCACCAAAGTAATTTTTTTCAAACTATGTCTGGTCGGGTAGTTCTGGGATCGCCCTCGTACCTACCAACTCCGAATGTATAAATATTGTAAAAATCAATGTTGGCGTACATTCTGTCAAATAAGTACCCGGAAATTCTCATTTTTAATTTTCCCTCTGAGAATATTAAAAAAAAAAATTTTTTTCTCAGGTTGGCACAACTGTCAGCCACTATTCTGTGAATTTTTATTGCTATGTGTCATTTAGTTTGGTTACGGCGTCATTAGGAACAAGTCAACCTTTTGTGTGCTTTGCGATTTTTACTATGGATAAAAATATCGAACAAAGAGTTTGTGTGAAATTTTGTGTTTCAAACGAAATTTCTTGTGCCAAAACGTTGGAAATGTTGAAAAAAACATTTGGTGATTCAACCATGTCGAAAACTAAAGTTTACGATTGGTATAAATCGTTCAAAGAGGGGCGAGAAGAAGTGAACGATTTGCCACGTTCAGGATGGCCTTCGACCTCTTCAACTGAAGAAAACGTCGACAAAATAAAGGATATGGTGCTCGAAAATCGTCATTATAGTTTGCGAGAGATAGCCCAAGAAATGAACATGTCTCATGAGACCGCTCGTCATATTTTGGTTGATGTTTTGGGTATGCGGAAAGTCGCAGCGCGATTGGTGCCAAAAGATCTGAATTTTCTTCAAAAAGTGAATCGCAGTAAGGTGGCTGAAGACATGCTTGAACGCGTAAATTCCGATCCAACGTTCATCGAACGCATCATAACTGGTGACGAGACATGGGTTTTCGTGTACGACATGCAAACAAGTCAACAATCATCGGAATGGCGCACCAAAAATGAGCCGAAACCGATAAAACCGCGCCAAAGCAAATCGAAAATCAAAGTGATGCTGACCGTTTTTTTCGATATTCGTGCTGTTGTTCATTCGGAATTCTTACCGGAGGGCCAAACCGTCAATAAAGAATATTATCTTGGCGTTATGAGGCGTTTGAGAGAGAATGTTCGTCGCAAAAGACCAGATTTGTGGCGGAACAACAGTTGGATTTTTCACCACGATAATGCACCAGCGCACAAAGCAATCATTGTGAACGAGTTTTTGAACAAAAATTCAACAAATATCATCGAACAACCACCGTACTCTCCAGATATGGCCCCGTGTGACTTTTTCCTGTTTCCAAAACTCAAATTACCACTTCGTGGAACCCGTTTTGAGAGCATTGAAGACATCAAAACTAATTCGCAACGTGAACTGAAGGCCATCCCGGAATATAGCTTTAAAAAGTGATTCGATGATTGGATTGTTCGTTGGAAGAAGTGTATTGCCTCAGAAGGGGCCTATTTTGAAGGGGATATAATAAATTTAGATGATTGATAAGTTATTTGTGTTTTATTTCAAATTTCCGGGTACTTATTTGACAGAATGTATGTTACAATATTAATAATATTTGTATCATTTATAAGATTTGTGGTATTTTAACGTAAATAATACGTTAGTGTTATTAAACACAAAGTCCTCCATAGTTTTTGGCAAAAACCAGGAGGTGACTATCAATCGTTTTGATGGCTTTTGAGTAATTGATCCACATTACACCATTTACAAATATCTATAGTTTATGAAATATTATAACTGGGAGTATTTCGTCGGTTAATGGAGGTTTCAACATTTGCCGTTATTTGCTTTATTCTCATTCAATTTAAGAGAAAAACTCTTGAGAGCCGCTGGAGACGAGCTGAATACGAACTACATAGCAAAGGATATTGGTTGATGCAGTGTACACATGCAACTCGTATATTTCACCTCTCAAATACTGACCACTTGTTCGCAAGTAATTGATAATTCTTACGGCAGAAAAAAAAATTTGCCATGAAAATGTTTGTGAAAGAGCTCCATAACAAAACTTCGAAATAGTGATGTCACAACATCACTATCTTTTCGAATCGTTCAATACAAGCAGGTCCTATCCAAGAGCGTTGAAATTTAACATACAGCGCGGTTAAGATTCTTAGACCCATTTTTTCGTCCAACTTTTAAATTACTAGCCACTTTATCGCCTTTGTAAACGCATTTTCGTTTTCTCATCCGCCCAATAATTTCTCGGATCGATA
The DNA here is from genome assembly GCA_963854835.1 of Megamerina dolium. Taxonomy (NCBI): domain Eukaryota; kingdom Metazoa; phylum Arthropoda; class Insecta; order Diptera; family Megamerinidae; genus Megamerina; species Megamerina dolium. The sequence goes on from OY978526.1 coordinate 69,581,041, forward strand.
AATTGTACTCTTGAAATTAAGCATTGCCAACTTAAACTGTTTTATTTGTTTTCATACATTGAACAGCTGTTTATTCGATTTGTTTTGTTTTTTTTTTGCTTATATGGCATTGCCAACATTAAAATTTTATAGCCAACCGTTCGCGTACGTTATAGTTTTTACAAATTATTACAAATAGAAGAATTTATTCGCCCAGTTAGTAAAGGCAACTTTATTAATTACATTAAAATATGGCTCTTAGTATATAAATCCAACTAATTATTAATATTTTCATTTTTCGAGCTTTCTTTTGTAACAACTATAAGGTGAGGTGACAGATATGGAAATATTATTTATGATAATCACGATCTGTATCGAATTAGCAATGCCAAACAAACAAAAAAAAAATTGTGTGGAATGTGTGATTTCATACTTTGCATGCAAAAACATAAAGCTATCGAACTTGAAATTTAACATATAAAGATACAGATACATATAAAGAAAGAATACATTTGTTAGAAAATGGGCGTAGTCGAATGAACACCAAGCCTACTTTTCATTCAAACTATTTTGTTGAATGGGTATTTTTTTTACATAATTTTATCAAGTTCAACTTGATTAATATGATTAAATTAGCCAAATAATAGACATACTCGAAAATGGGCTGAATCGAATAAAAAGCTATGAGTCTGAAATTTGATACATACGTTTACGAATGGCCATAGAACTGAATCTTGGCGACTTGTACGACTATTTTTACCAATATTCTAATATATTTGAACATGAGTGATAGCGGATGGAAGTAATGCCTGTCTCTAGATTAAACTTTCTAAATTTTATTCTATTGATTTCAAAAAATGCTTGCCTATAACTTCCACAAAAGTTTACAATATTTGTAATGATTATATACATGTTTAGAGAATTAACATACCATTGATTTACACCCTATCCGATGTGCCTGTTTTATGCAATGATCTCCGACAGTTAAATAAAATTATTCACAATCGCAATGGCCTTTCAATGAAAAGAAATCATGCTTAACCTGCTGATAGATTAATTGAAAATTTAATATATTTGTATAGTACATGTGATATAATCACAACAGTACAATCGGATAGATACTAATAGGCAAATTAAAAAAAAATAAAAATGAATTAATAAGAAAATGTTTAAATAAATCATAAATCTTGATCAATAATAAACTACTTCTAGCTACTACCAATATCGTACAAAGCAAAGACATTTGTCACCATTTAAATTGTACATATTAGTGTAGTAGTGCCACGCCTCAAACCATTTGATTTACTCTAATTAATTGTTATAGATTTTTCATTTACCACTTTGACAATTTTTTTGTTGTGTTGTTTGTTCCTTTTGATTCTTACAACGGTAATAATAACAATTGTTGATAACTTCTTGAGGTCATGCGCATATAAAAGACATTGGCAACTATGTTGATTTTCTTTAAGCGATATATTTATTATCGCTATTTACTATACCATATGAGCATATGGATTTATTTTATGTTTTTCTCAATTTTGTAATTTTTATTTTAGTGTTATTATTTTTTTTTTTATTATATTTTTGTTTATTTATCCATTTATTGTTAGCCAAGATTATTATTAGCACTTATTATGGTTCTCACTAAATCTCATTCTAAGAACATGTGTTATGAACAAATCGTAAAGCCACATACAATATATAAATATATAGATACGTCTCTTTTAAAAGAACAAGACACGATTTGTGTCTCAATATTTTGTCATTTAATTCTTTTGTTTAATGTTGAGCTATTGGTTCTATGTTACATAATAGAAACAAATGAAAGAAAATATAATTTAATCAAATCATTCATTCATTTATTTATTCAATACGATTTATTGTGATTTTTTTCTTTTGCTTTCAATACCACAAAATGCGATACGATATTCAATACATATGTGAACATTAGATTTATTCAATAAGTGTGTTTTTTTTTCCTAGGCGTGGAAACTTTATCTGACGCCTGAAAACCTGGGTATTTCCTAGTCCCTAGTAAATTGTAACTTTTGTATTTTCCAGTTTATTGCGCAATATGCCTATTAAATGTTGGCATTTCACAACCAGGGCAACACATCTGGCCAATAACAGAGTGAAATCGGAATACCAGTGTGTACAGTAGGCCGTACCAACTTACAGAGAAAAAAAAAACAAAAGTTCGCCGTACACCCCCTAAAATGAAAAAGTTTTGCAAGGCAATTCCGAAAAAAAAAAATGTTTTTTCTTGACCGAACGTAGGGGTCGCCTTTTTACATTTTTCGTGGTAACTTCGGCATTTGCGGTCGGATTTTGAAGTGTTATACATCGATGTTTTAGTCTCAAGGAGTCACATCTATTTGTTTCAAAGATCATTGACCTCAAGCAACCCGTTCTAATACTTATCCACCAAATCTCAGTTCCCGCTACCCTAATGTACCATCCTAATGTCAGTAAATTACAGCTCGCAAAAAATCATTAAGCCGTTGTAAAAGAAATATTGCTATTATTCCAGTAGAACTATTTTAAACTTATTTTTAAAATTTTTGTTTCCGAAAATAGGTTTAATTTTTTTTAAATTTTCCGGTAGGTATAACATACTAAATAATCTCTAATCGAATAGTACCTGAAATAATACCGTTACTATTCTCTTATTTTGATTTAGTATTGCTATTCGTTTTACTCAATTCGCAATTTTATGTGCGCCAGCCTAACATTCAGCCACAGGCGTAAATCACGTCTATTTTTTTACAATTCGGACAGTTTGAGGGAACTGTGGTTCATATTGAATTTAAACCAGTTTGAATTGTGAGATAATAGGAATTCACAACGACGTGGACTCACAATGGGCCTTCTATGGTATAATTCAGTTTTTCGAAGGGCTCCTGTTATCTACTACAACCTTCAGCCACAGGCGTAAATCACATCTATTTTTATTTACAATTCGGACTGTTTGAGGGAACTGTGGTTCATATTAAATTTAAACAAGTTTGAATTGTGAGATAATAGGAATTCACGACGACGTGGAATCACAATGGGCCTTCGATGGCATAATTCAGTTTTTCGAAGGGCTCCTGTTATCTACCTATGCTATCCGGCAGAAGAATTTTTGGCCATTTTCCTAAAGAAAAAGGTTTGAAAATATTTATGTCTCATTTTCTCATGATGAGAAGAACGACGGAGAATTCGGGTAACATTAACATCAGTGGAAACTGCAATCAAAATTCATAATGCCAGTGACTAAGGTGATTCTGTCTCTTAATGAAAAAAATGCAGGACAATTGTGGCCACAATCACATAACAATCATTTCACGCTGAAAAAAAATGTGTCTTAAAAAAAAACAACAAAGTCGGTGCCGTAGCTGAGTCGTTAGTGTGCTGGCCTTCTGATCCGTAGGTCATGGGTTCAATGCCAGGCTGAGGCAACTTTAATATTTAATATTTAATATATTTAAAAATTTTTTCTTTCGAAATTTGCCCACCTGTTGGCAAGTAATTGGCAGCAACAATTTGCCATGAAAAATGCTTCTTATAGAACTATGTAACAAAGCTCAGAAAAAGTGATGTCACAAGGGCTCTCCCGTTCAGGACAGGATAATAGAGGTTCTAACACTGTAAGTATGTCATCTCAGAGATAGGGTCAGATATAAGGGAAGCCGTATAAACTGTTCAGCACTCTACAGAAACCCAGATTTCACTAAACACTACGATTAAAAAATATCTGGTGTCTTACAAATAGTTCATGACCTCCAGCGATTTTATAGAGCTTAAAATTTTCTTTAGCTTCAGTATTTTCATTTCACTTTCGGGAATACCACATTGATCAAAAAGTTCCCGGAATAACCACAGTGTGGCGCTCCCATCGTTCCAATAGCAGGTAGCACTGAGATAGATGTACTTTTGGTTACATAACTTTTGGAAATGTCAAGCTATGACGCTAAGAGTTAGAGGGAATATCAACAACAGATGTACCAACTTAACAAAAAAAAAAAAAAAACAGAACTCAAATTGGAACGATGGGAGCGCCAAACGGTGGTTATTCCGGGAACTTTTGATCAAGGTGTTATAATGTGGGCCGAGGTATTCCTTTATGTGTGCGATATTCTTAGCATAGTCATAAAATATGCTCGTCTTTTCTCTTTCAAATTCAAGCAAATATGCAAGAACTTTCAAAAAGAATCAGATATTCGTCACGTTGAAAAACTCTGTCAATATTCCAAGGTTATTTTTATTAACATCATGCAATCTTCAAATCTTTTAACGATCAATGCTCTGCTCACATCACACATTCTTCCTGCAAAACGGTTTCCCGTACCGAAGCTATTTTTATTTCGATAGAAGCAGCTAATTTTAGTAACAAAAAAGGCTAAGGGCAATGCAATTACAATAAATCAATATAAATTACTTTCAGATTAATTTTGTAAAGACTCAAAAGCTTTAAAGAACCTTTCATGAAGTTTTTTACTTCAAACTTCTATACATCTAATATTGCATATGAAAACGATAGCTTTGAACGTCCATGCACAAACTTTATAGAAGCCTTAGCGAAGCAAGCTCTTCAACCTCTCTTTATCGCAGTATTGTAATAGTTTATTTCTAGACCCTTTACAGTTCTCATTCGATTGTTTAGAATTATCGAACTGAAACTCGTCAATGAATAAGTTGGGGTAAATAATTCATTTCATTAATTCCCATTTTACAGCAGAGCTTTGGGAAAAGCTTGCAACACATATCAAAATCATATACTTCAAATTATAAAAAAACAACTACATATTACAACAACAACAACAACATGCACAATAATCAGCAAAACTAAACCAAATAAGCTAACTGTTAATCTTAACCTCATTCAATGTTGCTAAAATATTTCTCATAAGCCAATGTTCTATACATCTGCCGACTTATGCATGTAGATGTACTCATATATATATGTAAAGTATATATGTATGTGTGTGTAAGGAATTACTAAAATATGTACATTGGGAGAATGCAAAATGAACTCGCAGAAAGAATGAAGAAGAAGAAGAAGAAGAGAACAAAATCATAATAACATTGAAAAAAAAAACTGATTTTTATAAAAATAAAACGATTAAATGCTTCAGCTAATTACTTTGGCACACTCTTTGTTAAGATCCGAAAAAAATTCCGGCTTTCATCTTTTGAAATTCCACCGCACAAGAGGAGCAATGTAACAAAAGTAACAACAACAACAACAACAACAACAACAACAGCAACAACAACAAGAATCAATAACAACAGCAGCAACATAACGTTTAGTTTAGAATGCACTCTTCGTATACACACATCCACACACACACACACACACACACACATACATGCATATCGTAGTAGGTAAGGCAAGTACATTTATAGACCAAACTAATCATTGTAAGCTGTAATTTTAGCTGGTATGAGATGGTTTAGATGGTATAAGTATGAGTCTAAAATGCTACTCTTTTTTTTTTTCGCTATGGCCTTGTTGCCTTGGTGCTCGTTGTTGCATTTATATTTTTTCCCACTTCTGGCCAATCAGTCAGTTAATCGATGTGAAATGTAATTTTCATCAAATCAAATACATTCTGTCCCTATCTCTCTCTCTCTCTCTCTCTCTCTCTCTCTCTCTGTGTTCATATCTTCGCATTTTTAGGATACTTATGATGCATAAATACGAAAATATTGCAATGTACAGAGCGAATACGATACAAATAAGTAGGTAATTTATCATCAAAAATTTTTGTAGATTAAATTTAAAGATTTTATTTTCTTCTTATTCTTTGTTTTTTCTTTTTATCACACATACCCACACATAGCACACAATAATAGTAACGATCTAACATACCATCATCACCAGCAGGTAGGTAATACACTATAGGCCATTGGACCATCGATCGATTGATCTATAATCAATAAATTTATATATTCATATACCTACATATACATATGTACCATTTTGTGTGGGTCACGTTTGCACATTTTAATGTAAAGCAATTTTTATTTTTTATTATGAAAATTGTTTTTACACTCTTTTTTACGAATTCGGTTTATCCCTATACTTGTGTTGTTGGTATTGTTTTAAACTTGACCAGCAATTCACACAATTGTTTAGTAGATTTTGTATCCTCTTTTCTCTCGTTCATTTTCTGTATTTTTTTACAGCACTCTCTCTATTTCTTTCTACCTCTCAGTCGCTCTTAGTAAAGCATTCAAGACAACACTGTGTCACAGGCATATAGTCCCGGTCATTTTGTTAAGTAGAGGTTAATGTTGAGGAGGAAAAATTATTCGGGTTCATTCACACTGACTCACATTGGTGATATGAGTGATTTAGTTATAGTGTTATTCGAATTTAAGAAAGTTTACTTAAAATGCATATTAGGCCGAGTTAAAGCGTTTAGCGATATTTTACACCTCCTAGCGATATTCGAAGGCAAATTTGAGCAATTTCATCCAAAAAGACGTAGCTCGAAAGTTAATTTTGCAACATTTCCTATTAAATCTTTTTCTCTCCAAACAGATAGAGGTTTTTGAGGTCAGTAAACCTGCTTCTGGTGTTTATTTTTATATATCAGTGCTGCTTGAGAATGTTTTCCTACATTTGAGTCATATTTTGTTGTATCCAAAAAATAATCGTCGAGGGGTATTCGACTATTTTTCGCTTCATATAACTTGACCTGCCCTAGCCCATATGTAGAAATATTGAATTTTACCGTGACCCCAGGAAATTTTGCTTTTCGACATTATTAAAAAAATAAGACCTTACGAGGCCGTCGGATTATACCCTGCTCATGTAAATATATGGATAAAAAATTGGGCGTGGCAGACCGATCATGCCATTTATCAATCTTATCCGTGCCCTTGGATCAAAGGTTATAAAGAAAAATAAATATATGGCATTCGGGGCTCTTGCGAATGTTGTGCATGTTAAATTTTGGACAGTATTAATAGGGACCTACTTATTTTTGCCGGCTCCGAACGGCAGAACTGCTGCGACATCACTTTCTCTGAGCTTTGTCACAGAGTTCTTTAAGAAGCTTCTCCATGGCAAATTGATACTGCCAGAAGAATTACCAATTGCTTGCAGACAGGTGGGTACCGGTTCGAAAGAAATTTTTTTTTTTTCAATATTAAATTTGCAATGCTTCAGCCTGGGATTGCATCAACAACCTACAGATCAGAAGACCAACACACTAACCACTGAGCTACGGCAACCACAAGTCATGTCATGCCAAAATAAGTCAATATTTGTTCAAGTTATATTACAAGTTACAAGTTAGTTACGAACCAGCCAGGTGACATACAGATGGGCGGACGGACAAACATAGTTAAATCGAACATTTAAGCGACGCTGATCAGGAATATATGTATATATTTTTCTATATATCCGCAAATTCTTTCAAGTGGTTACAAACATCTGACCGAAATGAATATACGTGCCCTCAAGCAGGAACTTACGAGTTCCCGAATGCCCCAGCTGAGTTGATTACTGCATTGGTCTTCTACGTATGAGTCGCAAGTCGTGAGCTCTAGCGTCATCTACAAATTGAAATTTCTGACTTCTAAATGAAACAAATGAAGAAGATTTTAGCATAAAACATTTATTTTTATTTGAAATATAATGTCAGATGCGATTACACAAATGTACTGAATATAATCCAATGATCGTTTGCATATTTGAGATCAGATATTAATTAACGTTTAGGTGCGGTTTGAAAGTTTTCAAAAGCTGTGCGTGTTCATATAATCAATTAAACTAATCTCGAATGAAAATATTTTTATAGCAATATTCCACTGGTTGTTGCACTACTTTAATACGAATATTTTGCTTTCAAATTCAATCTTCAAAATTCTTTATGTCTACGTCGATAATGCCAATATAATTCAATTGCGAAAACACAAAGTGATATGGTCAGAACAATACCGTAGAACATCAATACCATCCATATATCTGTAATACTTAATGGGATGTATTCCTTACGTTCACCTTTATCAGTAATGTTCGCACGTCCCAATCGAACCAGTTCCAAAAAGGAATGTCTAACCCAAAGTGTCGTCAATCCTGATTGAGCAACTTGACCAATTACTCTATTCATCGATGGTAGAAATATTGAATTCTGTTGAAAGTGCATAAAAAATGGACTTATTTTCTTAAGACAACAGTTTGTTATTTGAAATAATGGATTGCGATAGAAGCGTTGTACCTCCTCATAGTAAGCCCAATTCTTTGTTGAGACCGAAAATGCGTAGCGTGTGTCCAGCGCATCGCGTAAGCGAAAAAAATCTTCATAAGTCTCTTCTACCGAAATGAGATTTAGAATTTCGGGATCGGTTGTATTTTTTGCTCTTTCAAAGTCATCACGGCTCATTTTGATTTGAAGACCTGATCGTTTAATATCGTCAAGTGTTTGTATTGCTAACATTCTTGGCGGTTCTGTAGTAAAAGTTTGCAAATATGCAACATAAGATGTATTAAAAATCACACCGGCAAAGCAAATGATCATATAAATGCAGCTACGAATACCAGCAAAGTTTGTTTCCATAACAAACGGTTGACCCAAGAAACCATTGAATAAACGATAATTGATTAGAAAATTGCTCAAATGCAATTCTTGCCGCCGCTTACGTAGGTAAAATGTGAGTGTTACAGTGAACGATGCCGCCATGAGTGCTACGAATACCAATAGTATAGTGGTGAAATCGAATATATTGATATAAAATAGGTAGCTAGGAATTCTTTTGGGCATTGGCACCATAATACACCAATCCGAAAGGTCAGTTGCATCACTGAAACTCAGATCGTTCGTGTATGTCATTGTGAATGATGTTGCTGTTGTATCAAATGTGCCATTGTCGATCAATTTGGCAACATCATATCTCGGCAAAACGGTTCGTATGAGATCCCGTCGGGGATATGTTAGCGTCGCATTGTGTTTTCGAGCATACTCTATCAGTAGGTTTGCAGTAAAGCCACTTATAACTATGTTTTCATCGGATTCACTTACTATATAAACACGCATAGGTACATTTTCTGCTCTAACCTTAATCGGCTGACCATACATATTACGTGTGTGATCGAGAAAGAATGAAGATTGATTTGAATCGATATGTTCAGCACTCAACTCGTTTTTTGGAAAAATTCTAAGTGTGTAGTATTGCCTCGTTTCTAGCACAGAGGACGCTATGAGAATTATATGCATTGCTTGATTATTTGAGCAAAATATCATTATCCTCTCCACATACAGCTCATCCACTTGAGGAGAATCCGATAAAAGTATATGACGACTTTGTCTATTTTTATATAAATTTTCCCATAATTTCTGCAACAACTTTCGGTCATTACCTTCATTGCCGGTCAATCTGATGATAACTAATAAATCTCGATTATAATTCTCTGTCAGTGGAAATATGCTCTCGAGATTTAATACTAATACAGGGATTCCATTATTTATCTCACTCAGTTGTTTTAGTAGTAAATCGGAATTGAATCCATCATTCGATGGGATACTGTCAATGCTCATGTATATTACGGAGTTATAATTTTGGTCTTTTAAACTCACATCGCAAATATATGTCAGCTTTGTACTCAATTGGTGCTCGATTAATAATATTTGAACGAATGCTAAGAGAGCTGTCATGTTGCTGTCGATGTTTGAATCAAAACTAAAGAGCTAAATGACAAATGGTAATATCCAATAACGGCTGCATGTACTTTTGATTTAATTTAAAATCGATAACGATTACACATCTGGGTCCTATAAACAGTTTATTATGTGTACATTAAGTACGTTAAGTAATAGTGATTTTTAAAATGGAAAGTTCTTGTGCACTTAAAGCCCCGAAGGGATCATTGACCGAGCTTCTCTTCAATTCCTGTTGTGCGTGTTAAATTTTGGACAGTATTAGAAGTGACCTACTTATTTTAGCCGGTTCCGAACGGCAGAACCATTGAGATATGACATTTTCTGAGTTTTGTCACAGAGTTCTTTTAGAAGCTTTTCATGGCAAGTTGTTACTTTCGGAAGAATTGCCAATTGCTTATCGACAGTTGGATACCGTTCGAAAGAAAAATCTTTTCGATATTAAATTTGTTATGCATGAGCCGGGGATTGAACCACGACCTACAGATTAGAAGGCCAACACACTAACCACTGAGCCACGGCACGGTTCTTGTGCAATACAGTCACAAGAATACGAACTATATGAATTAATGTACTATTAGAATAATAATATTTAAATTGTTCGTACTAGGAGGTAACCATTTTTTCAATATTGTCGCTTTTTCGATGTGATTAAAAAAAAATAAATTTTAACAATGACAACCAAAACAAATGTATTCTATTACATATCTTCACTAGAAACTTTCGAGTAATTTTTCCATTATTGGAAATATGTTAGACTGAATTAATACACGGTTGATGATGTTTGGTAAAGATCTAATGATCACATACTCTCTACGTTTGTCTCTACGTTTGAAGCTTTTCCTCTAAGGTTATAGAAGTGTCCTTTGACACACTGCATTTCAGTGTATATCCTCCATAAAAAAGGTTACCTAGCTAGCGAGCTAGCACACTATAATATCAGATTTAGACCTAGACTTTTTAAAAATCAGTTCCTTTTATTCGATCAGTAAATGTATTATAACCAATCTTTTGGACCTTCATGCTTGATCCTTCCTTCAGCTATTGAACCAATAAATTAGGTAGAGCGGTAGTCAGAAGTTAATTCTTGGTCACTATTTCAAATACCAGATTCACATACAAACTAGAGTCTCGCTTTAAATGCCAGTAAGACGTTCACGGTACTCTTTACTCAAGCTGCTAAGGCTATTTGCATCGAACATCTACATTAGAAAGGCAAACGTAAGAGAATGTGTGGTCTCATATAAGAGATAGCGCCCAAGGCAATGCACTGAATTCCCTCATCAATAACGGTAAGATCCTTAATGAGGGTAAATTACATCAGTATATATTTTAACTGATGTTTTAGTAATGGATGGCAGGGCGGGTGCTGGAGTCTTCTCAAAAGAGTTGGGGCTAGCACGCACTAGGAATTTGGGAAGGCTATGTGCCAGGCAGGAGTGCCTATTTTTATGTATACGCTGGGCCATTCACTGGACGACAGAAAAAATCCTTCTAGCACTTAATATCCAGACGGTGATCGGGCGATATGTTTCAAATTGACATACGATCGTGAGAAACTAAATAGATCGCATCGGAGAGATTGAGATGGGAAAGATTGTCCACTTATGTAATGAGGCAAAGGCCTCATTGAGGTTACCAATGGTTGATTGTACTAAAAACAGGGCAAGGTAATTTCCACAAAATATGTATTCGTGTAAGACTCGAAATGTGAGTGTAGTACTAAGGGGAAAAATGGGAGAATTCTGCAAGCGAACGCATACATAGGGAACTGAGGGAACCAGGTAATAATAAACATAAGTTGAAACATATAAAAGGAAGTGCATCTATATAAATGTGATCCGGTGTAAATATTTACAATAGATACATATGTCTTATATCAATTTCAATCTTCCTCTTGATGTGTGAGTATTTATGCATTACAATACTCATTTCATTGCAAGTACAATAGTTATTTGCAATTTTTGAATTAATTTTCATTTCTTTTGAACATACTAAAATTTGTAAATTGCAAAATTAAATTTAATGTAGCCTCATCATTGTCGTAATCATTATTATGATCGTGCGGAATGAAAGTGTTAATGGCCACTTTTATTGGATTGAACTTTCAACGTTCGCTACAATTTTGAGTTGATTGAAAAATCAATTGTTTTCAGCTATTTATTTTTTTATTGTAATTCCTAGCACATGCCTTTGCTTTTTTAATGCGCAACATATTTTGTCAGTTCGAACCTCAAAGTGCACCAAAATAGGGACCGGGTGGAATTGGGGTAAATGGGTTGGAAAATTTAAAAATAAATTTAAGCAATATATCTTTTGCTTAATATAAGTTTTCTCATGATAATTATTTCGTAAAAAGACACAAAGCAAAAAAAGAACTAAAAACAGAAGACAAATTAGTTTTGATTCTAAATGTCATTTCACAGTAGCTTCATGATTAGCCAATTATTCATTTGTTAAGGCATTACATGTAAATAAGTCATTACGTAAATTACACTATTCTGCAAATAAATTATACTCGCTAATTGTAAATACACACCACAAGATCGATTGATGGAGTCAACCACTTTGTGTTAATTTTCAATGATTTTGTAATACATTTCGGCTTGTATTTAGGTCGTGACTTCGCGAAAATTAGTCTTCAAATCTTCACGAATATAAAGTTTGTCCACATGAACACGATCTTTTGAATAGCCGCACAAACAGAGACCAGTTAACATCGCCAAAATAGGAAATTACACAGCCCAGGAATATGCTTGGCCTTTTGACTTTGTGCGCCGTCTTCTTTATATTGTTTCTAGACTCATGTCTTTAATTTTAGGCAGAAAAAGAGCTGGTTGATTAGAGAAAAAAATAATAACTTTGAGGACTGATAGTAAGCACGATTCCATTAATATTGTTAAAAGGGCGCCCATACTAAATTGGGAATATATCTTGGCTTCGAAAATATTGTTCTTTAAATGTACACGAGTGCAAATGGTTTGTCTGCATAAATAAATATATTTGATGTAAGTATTGTTTCACAATAGTTGGTACTGTAGCTCAGTGGTTAGTGCATAGGTCGTGGATAGCACAATCTCCGTCTGATGCCCAGCTGTCGGCAAACAATTTGCAATACTTCCGACTGCAACAATTTGCCATGAAAAAGAGTCTAAAAGTGCTCTGTGACAAAGCTCGAAAAAAGTAATGTGACAGGAGTTCTGTCACTCGGAACCGGCTATTCAAGGTATTCAAAAATGCTGGAAGAGAAGCTCGGCGGTACCGAAAATGGCCTTTCTGGCCTAAGTGTGTTCTCTCCAAAGGTTGTCATAATATCCTAACCTAATATATAGTTTCATATTATAAGGACTGCGGCGTCAAATCACATGATTTTAAAGACTAGTTGGCATCGCCAAGACTTAAAATCACTCATCTCAGCACATTTTCACGCAATCGATTCAAAATGGGTCATGATGTATGACATGTGGCGATGTCTTCTTGAAAATCGCATATTGCCCAGATCCATAACTTTAACTTTATGCAAAAACAGATTGCTTAACGTATAGCCATAGAGCTTAGGGTTTATAGTATCCATAGCTTCTTTGATATTAGTCTGTTTCACAATTCATGGTCAGAAAGCTTCAAATCTTGCAAATGCTGAGTACGCCATGAACGTGTATTATAGATGGGTCATTCTTTTTTAAATCGCATGGATTTGGCAAAACAAAATCTACATTTTTAAATCGTCCTACAATTTTTTTTTAAATTCTTTAGTAAAATAAAATAACTTTACACGTGTATTAGGTTTTCTCTCGGAAAAAATTTTTTGACGGAATACCGTTAGGTCAAAGCTATGAAAAATGCCAAAGAATTGTTAATTTCAGTGCTCGTTAATTTGCAAATTTTACCACATACACATTCAGGTCGAGGGAATTAAAAATGTAAATTTTGTATTTTTTAAAAATGTACGGCGCGTTCATTGGTGATGTCAAAAAAGACATTTAATGGGGACGGTCATGATAAAACCGTTTGAAATTGTGAAAAATGAAATAGTTAAAGTATCTATTCAACAGATGTAGAACGAACTGAATGGGATCAGAAGAATTCGAGATATTGTGATTTAAGTAACACAGAAATTGACAAAACTTTGACCTAACAGCATTCCGTTAAAAAATTTTCCCGAGAGAAATCCCAATAGACGTATAAACCTATTTTACGTGAAGAAGTTTTAAACAAATTTTCGGCCGAATCGGAGCCATCAAAATCTGAAAGTTGTGCGATATTGTGCGAAGTTACCAATGTAAATATTGGGGTGCGTTCTCAGATTGTCTGTCAATGCTCGGAAGTGCTTAGTTTATAGCAGCTATCATTTCAAGACATACTTTTTCCATCGTAAAGTGAAGCAACGTGATTTTTTTTTTTTTGTTTTCTTGATTTTCTATAAATTTGACACAACTTCAAATGCTTTTATATATCTTCGTTGTTTGCCAACCGATTTGGTTCAAATTTATATCGTTGCTTATTCTTGTATAAGAGGATTAAAATTAAAATAATATCACACAATATAACGCATGACCATATAATCCTGCTTATTTGAGTATACTCGTTTTATGTTTCCCAATGTTACGAGTACTCGTATTAAATGGGATATGTCATTTGAATAAGCAAACCAAATAAATAAATATAAATAAATGTATACCAACAAATTACATTACACACTAAATCAATGTATACAACAACTAAACAAGGAACAAAAGGTGCAGCAGCAATTCAAGAATATTGGCACATACATACAGACATACATATATTTTATAACTATCATATGTAGTAAATCGATGACTTTTTACATATGGATAATGTATTGTATTCATATTTTAAACACAATGTAGCAACAACTTTGGTAAAAAAATAATTTGAAAAAAAAAATAACAAATACAAAAATTATTTATTTTAAAACATTTTAGCCAAAATGTTTACTAACATACATTAACAACACCACCACCACCACCACCAACAGTGGCAACAACATATTGCAATGAACATGAAAAATAACATTTTACAGATATGTAAATATGTACCTACATTTGTCTATTTGACATCAATAGTGTTGTTATTATGCTATTATACATATGTATAGTATTTATTTGTTGTAATAATAGTCATTTCTATTGTAAATACTAATCAATACTCTTAAGTGGATTTCATGCAATCCTATACTCGTAAAAGTCGCGTAAACGGTGTAAACCCTATCAAATTATACGCTCGTAAACCAACCTTCATATATTTATATGAAGAAGATTTTACGCACCTCGTAAAAGCGTACACGCTTTTGTTCTGTAATACAAGGTGTTTTTTTAAGAACCTTCTGATTTGATTTAAAAATTTGCGACAATTATGTATTAAGACTGCCTCTAGAAAACACAATTAAAACACAATATCTGCTAATTTTTCGGTATATTTATTCGAAATATTCTCCTCCTCCAATTGCCTCCAGTGCCCTCGTCGAAGCCCGTTGTATGGTTTGAATGTCATCAAAAAAGCATCCTGTCAACTTCAATTTCAGTTTTGGGAATAAAAAGAAGTCGCAAGGTGCCAAATCAGGTGAATACGGCGGGTGATTCAACACACAGACCTGATTCTGAGCCAAAAATTGGCGAACAATGAGTGCTGTGTGACTCGGTGCATTATCGTGCAACAGAGACCAAGTTTTTGGATCGCGGTATTCTGGTCGAACACGACGGATTCTGGACATCAAACGCTTCAAAACTTCGAGGCAATATGCGGAATTAACTGTTTGACCAGTTGGAACAAATTCTTTGTGGATAATTCCTTTGCTATCGAAGAATGTGCTGAGCATTGTTTTGATTTTTGATGGAACTTTTCGTGTTTTTTTGGCTTGTGGTGAGTTTTTTGATTTCCATTCCGCACTTTGACGCTTGGTTTCTGATTCGTATTGGAAACACCATGTTTCATCACCCGTAACAATTGTTTTCAGGAAGTTTAGATCATTTTCTGCAGCTGCAACCATGTCTCTAGAATGACTGACTCTCATTCATTTGTGATCCTGGGTCAATGTGTGTGGAACAAATCTCGCGCAGACCTTTGTTTTGCCCAAATCCTCGTGAAGAATGAGTCGGATAGTTTCTCTGTTGATGTTTAAGGCCTTTTCCATCATTTTCACTGAAGCATTGCGATCTTCTGTAATAAAATCATGAACTTTCTGAATTGCTTTCGGCGTCCGCACTGAAATTGGCCTTCCTTCTTTTATTTCATCTTCCAGCGACTCTCTGCCATCCACAAATCGTTTATGCCATATAAAAACATTTGATCTTGATAAACAAGCATCGTCATACGTTTGCTGCATCATTTCGAATGTTTCTGATGCACTTTTACCAATTTTTGCGTGTAAATTAATGACCGCTCTTTGTTCCAAGTTAAAATTTCAACATCAAACGAACACGTGTTTTGTAAAATGAATGTCAATAAACATTAAATGTCAACCAAATGCCATGAAATTTTGATAGTTAGTAGGTTGAAGGTTGAAGCTTCAAAACGCATGTGCTCACACATAGATGGCGCGCTTGGTTGCTGAGATATGGTCCGAGTCTTAATACATAATTGTCACTCGTCGTAATTCAATGTTTAAAGATGATTTCATGTAAATGTTGACCGCGGCTGCGCCTCAAATGGTTCATACGCTGGGTCGAATTTTGGCAAACTCTCTCCCATATATCGGCCGGCATCCCACGAATAAATTCTTCAATATTGGCTTCCAGTGCGTCAACCGTTGCGGGCTTGTCACTATAGACATGAGCTTTAAAATTGACCCACCAAAAATAATCTAAAGACTTTAAATCGTACGATCTAGACGGCCATTTGACCGGCCCCAAGCGTGAAATAAACTCTTCACCGAACTCGTCCTCAATTGGGTCATTGTTTCACGTCCTGTGTGGCATGTGGCACCGTCTAGTTGAATGCACATGTCAGCGAAGTCCAGCTCTTCCATTTTGGGCAAAAAGGAGTTTGTAATCATCGCACGGTAGCGCGCGTCATTCACAGTAACGTTCCTGCCTTCGTCGTCTTTAAAAAAGTACGGTCCAATGATGTCACCGACCCATAATCCACACCAAACAGAGGATTTTTCGGGAGGCATTGGCAGTTCTTGCAATGCTTCTGGCTGCTCTTCACACCAAATACGGCAATTTTGATTGTTCACGTTCACGTCCATTCAACCAGAAATGAGCTTCGTCGCTGAACACAAGTGTTGTTCGTTTGTAAGGCGATGGTCATGTTAAATTATAGACCAAACTGAACATGTTTGACAATAACATGTTACACGAAACCAGCTGAATTGCCAAAAACAGTGTTGCCAAAAAGAAAGTTGCTAAAAAATCATCCTTTATATGCAGGGTATAAAAATGACCTTATAGTCAACCTGGGCCGACCGATATATACCCTGTATATATATACAAAGTATGCTACTTATGCCCATATCTTGCCCAGTAATCGAATTTTACGATATTATCTTAAACATTTAAGATAATATTTAACTATAATTCCATGAGTAAAAATATGAGGGTTGAATTTGTAGAATAGTGGGAATTATTTTACTAGGGAAGAGCCACATTTAATAGTGGGTGTAACTCTGCATATTTCTCAAGACTGTTTCTCTTTAGTATTACTTACTTACTTATGTGGCCATTACGACACTTCTACATCGTCCAACAGCTGGTTGCGGATATAGCACCTTCCATAATAAAATTGAAAAAGTCGCACGATAACGAATCACTTTGTCTGAAACCCCGTTCGGATATACACCGTTCGTTTAATTTTCTAACAGATGGTGTGTGTCGATTTGTCTTTCTTGGGTCTCTCTAGAATTTGGCGTAGTGTCAAAATCTGGTCGTTAGTAGATTTACCAGGTCTAAAGACACACTGATAAGGTTCAATCAAGTTGTTAAGCATACGGTTCAATCTTTCACATAGTATATAATGATAGAACCTTGTATACGATGCTATTAGAACTTATTCCACGGTATTGGTGCAATTTGGGTCTACTTTCTAATGCATGAAACAGAGAACACTGAGCCTCCAATCATCGGGCATGATTTCATCCAATCATATTATGCTTATGAGCTAAGGCATGTACGCGAGGAGCTCATTCCCTCCGATCTCAAACAACTCGACAGGCAGGTCATTAGCGCCTGCAACTTTACTGTCCTTTAATCCCAAAATAACTGCTTTAACCTCGTTATGATCGGGTGGTGGAACATCAATATCATCGTGTATAAATGGGGTGTTCGGACACTGGCAGAATTGTTTGTTTCATCACTATTCAGTACCATGGAGAAGTACTCCCTCCATAGACTCAGTACACTGTGGACAACTGTAACCAAATTTCCATTTTCGTCACAACTGGAAGAGGATCCGGGATTGAAACCGCCACTCAGGCACTTGATTTACACGAAAAATTTTCGAGCCTCATTCCTGTCTCTACTCATCCCTATCTCCTTATACTCGCGTTTTTCTTGCTCTCTCTTAAGCTTTACGCACTCTCTGTACCGCTCCTTAATGGCTCGCGTAGCACCGCTGTAGATGGCGTCTTTCTCCGCGCTAGCATCGCAGATTATACCGTCAGAGGCGGCAGAAACCGATTACCTCCTCGGCAGCAGTTGTCATGGAGTGGGATATACTATGTGACCTTTTCTAGGGGAGTGTTTTTCATAAGCAGATCCGATAGTCGAGTGGTAAAAACATCTGCTGTCTCTGGTGATCGTAGCTTACCAATGTCAAGCTTTGTCTATGTGGGACTTCGTATGTTCTTTGCGACACATAAACGTGTTCACATGTTAACTGCAACACCGTAGTGACTCGAGTCGGTGCTGGCATCACGGTTACATGCCTTCCCTTGATCACGTTCTCGTCAATTTCTTGTTCATTGATCTGGAAAAAGTCACGTCGCTTTATTGACGTTGAAATGCTGGAATTTTGTGCGGGTAATTACCATGTTTCGTGGTGAGGCGAAATCAATCAGACTCATTCTGGTGGAGGCTGGATTTTCCGACAGCTGGACCAAAGGTATTTTTATGTGAATTAAAATTCCCAAAGATCTATTCAGCTCTTAAATTACTTCTAAGCATTCTCGTATGAGGGTTTATGCGATAGATAGACCACTGCGATCGGAAGCTGCAATATGTAATGAATTAATACCGAATAATTGCAGTCATGTCGAAAATCTGAAATCATATCGAAAAAGCGACAATATTAATTTAATTTAATTCATTTAGTTCGTATTTTTGCCACTGTACGCCACAAGAACTTTCCACTCTAAAAATCACAATTACTTAATGTAACTATTAATTGTTTATAGGACCCAAATGGGTAATCGTCATCGATTTTAAAATAAAGGAAAAGGACATGCAGCCGTTATTGGATATCATTTAACATTTAGCTCTTTAGTTTTGATTCAAACATCGACATCATCATGACAGCTCTTTTAGCATTCGTTCAATTATTATTAATCGAGCATCAATTGAGTACAATGCTGACATATATTTGCGATGTGAGTTTAAAAGATCAAAATTTTAACTCCATTATATACATGAGCAATGACAGTATTCCATCGACTGATGGATTCAATACCAATTTACTACTAAAACAACTGAGTGAAATAAATAATGGAATCCCTGTATTAGTATTAAACCCCGAGAGCATATTTCCACTGACAGAGAACTATAATCGAGATTTATTAGTTATCATCAGATTGACCGGCAATGAAGGAAATGACCGAAAGTTGTTGCGGAAATTATGGGAAAATTTATATAAAAATAGACAAAGTCGTCATATACTTTTATTGGATTCTCCTCAAGTGGATGAGTTGTATGTGGAGAGGATAATGATATTTTGCTCAAATAATCAAGCAATGCATATAATTCTCATAGCGTCCTCTGTGCTGGAAACGAAGCAATACTACAGGCTTAGAATTTTTCCAAAAACCGAGTTGAGCGTTGAACATATCGATTCAAATCAATCTTCATTCTTTCTCGATCACACACGTAATATGTATGGTGAGCCGATTAAGGTTAGAGCAGAAAATGTACCTATGCGTGTTTATATAGTAAGCGAATCAGATGAAAACATAGTCATAAATGGCTTTACTGCAAACCTACTGATAGAGTATGCTCGAAAACACAATGCGACGCTAACATATCCCCGACGGGATCTCATACGAACTGTTTTGCCGAGATATGATGTTGCCAAGATGATCGACAATGGCACATTTGATACAACAGCAACATCATTCACAATGACATACTCGAACGATCTGAGTTTCAGTGATGTAACTGACCTTTCGGATTGGTGTATTATGGTGCCAATGCCCAAAAGAATTCCGAGCTACCTATTTTATATCAGTATATTCGATTACATCACAATTCTATTGGTATTTGTAGCACTCATGGCGGCATCGTTCACTGTAACACTCACATTTTACCTACGTAAGGGGCGGCAAGAATCGCATTTGCGCAATTTTCTAATCAATTATCGTTTATTCAATGGTTTCTTGGGTCAACCGTTTGTTATGGAAACAAACTTTGCTGGTATTCGTAGCTGCATTTATATGATCATTTGCTTTGCCGGTGTGATTTTTAATACATCTTATGTTGCATACTTGCAAAGTTTTACCACAGAACCACCTAGAATGTTAGCAATACAAACACTGGACGATATTAAACGATCAGGTCTTCAAATCAAAATGAACCGTGATGACTTTGAAAGAGTAAAAAATACAGCTGATCCCGAAATTATCGATTTCATTTCTGTAGAAGAGACTTATGAGGATTTCTTTCGCTTACGCGATGCCCTGGATACTCGCTATGCATATATGGTCTCAACAGAGAATTGGGCTTACTATGAGGTGGTACAACGCTTCTATCGCAATCCATTATTTCAAATAACAAACTGTTGTTTTAACAAAAACAATCCATTTTTTATGCACTTTCGACAAAATTCAATATTTATACCATCGATGAATAGAGTAATTGGTCAAGTTGCTCAATCAGGATTGATGAAACATTGGATTAGACATTCTGTTGTGGAACTAGTTCGATTAGGACGTGCGAACATAACTGATACAAGTGAACACACGGGATTCACTCCTTTAAGTATTACAGATATATGGGTGGCATTGATGTTCTACGGTATTGTCCTGACCATATCATTTTGTGTTTTCGCCTTCGAATTATGTTGGCATTATCGGCGTGGACATAAAGAATCTTAAATGAGTTTGATTGCAAAGAAAGTATTTTTAGTAAAACAGGGCAAGATTCAATATTTTCATTGGAGATTAATTTAATTCATCATATAATGACCATAACAGGTATTATTGGACTCATTAAAATGTCATATAATACATACAATACTATGAGTACTCGATAACTTTTATTACCTTTTATATGTACAAGTTTTGAATAAAAGAATGCTTAATAATGCCTTAGAGCACATCTTTTGAGGGCACTTTGCAATAGCACCCAAATCTTAATTAAGGGAACATTTCAAATGTGCTGCACATTAGATTAATGTATAAATCTCTGTGTATTTGTATCGTATCTGGTGAAATCCATTTTGCTGTCAATATATACTGAATAAAAATAAAAGTCTTATGTCAAATTGATTTTCATTTATTTCTCCATTATAGTTACCAGGAGTCAAAGTTGATCAGTATTACCATAATCAAATAAAGTATTGACTATGTGGTAATTTGTCGCTTTTCCTTACTTCCTTCCTTACTTTCCAAACATACTTAACCTTGTTGTTTTTAATTTTTAAATTTATGTCTCGTTACATCTCTGATATAATTAAAAATAAACTTTACTGCTCAACTATTTTTTATACCCTGCATAATGCAATATGCATGGTATATTCATTTCGGTCAGATGTTTGTGTCCACTTGAAGGAATCTCCGGAGATATAGACATAGATATATATTCGTGATCAGCGTCGATTAAATTTTCGATTTAACGATGTCCGTCCGTCCGTCCAACCGTCCGTCTGTCTGTCACCTGGCTGGTTCGCACGATAACTTGAGTAAATATTGAGCTATTTCGACGAAATTTGGCACAAGTAACCTATGATCCAAGGGTACGGAGGGGATTGATATTGGGCATGATCGGTCAATAGCCACGCCCACACCAAGCAATCAAAGCGACTAACCTCGGAATTTTCAAAATTTTTAACTTGCTATAACTCACATAATATACCACGTAGGACAACAATATTTGGCACATAGAGTTATATTACACTACTATATAACCTCGCCAAAAGTGGTTGAGCCACGCCTACTTTTTAGCGTAGCTCCCATACAAAGTGTCTGTACTTCTTTTAAATTGAAACAGCTGTAACTTCGGCAATCTTCTGTCTAGAATAACCATAATTGACACTTAAATTAACATGGCAGATAGAAATAATATGGCAGAAAATCAGTGTGCCACGCCCACTCCTTCATGGGTCTCCCATACAAAGTCGAGGGAATTAAACTAAAACTTTTAAGCTCCAAACTTACAAACCATTTAGCATAGGACAACAAGATTTAAGGTATGAATTAGTATTGTATGAGCAACTAGGTTTACAGGAAAAGGGCGCGCCACGTCCACTGTTTATCGTAGCCCCTGTACAAAATGAGTGAAATTCTTTTAAATTGAAATAGCTGTAACTT
Organism: Megamerina dolium; assembly: GCA_963854835.1. NCBI lineage: Eukaryota > Metazoa > Arthropoda > Insecta > Diptera > Megamerinidae > Megamerina > Megamerina dolium. The sequence continues at coordinate 69,603,361 of OY978526.1, forward strand.
CTGCATCATTCTGTCTAGTACAATTATAATTAATACTTCGGCTAATATGATAGTCGCGAAATAATCTGACAAAAAATCAACATGCCACACCCACTTCTTAATGGGGCTTCCATACAAAATTTGGAAAATTAAAAAAAAAATTTAAACCGCTATAACTTACGAACTATTCAGCGTAGGACAACCAAATTTATGGAGTGGATTGATATTGAAAAATTAATTAGATATACAAGAAAGAGCTAATCCACACCCACTTTTTATATAGCTTCCTTACAAAATCTCGGATTTATCTTAAACATTAAAACACTCATAACTTACTAAATAATACGCCTAGGTAAACCCATTGCAACCTAGGTAGTTTAGTATTATAGGCAGAAATTATTCCTCAAAAATTGATGAGGTAGCCTGGTTCTTAATGTAGCTCCTATACAAAGTAGTGGAAAAAAGGATGGATATACGTGCACAATTTTTATATATACGTCTACATATGCAGAGTATAATTTGGTAAGGAGATTTTTTTATTTTAATTACATCAACTTGTACATATTTTTTAAATGTTACAATAATTAAATAAATCAAAAAAAATTTTTAAGTCCATTGTTCTTCTTTAATAATTTCAAAAAATACTCCTAATTTTGTACTAAACCAGAGGCTTAATAATTTTGGTACTGCTTGTACAGATTTTGACATTTCTCTTTCATTGATATTTTGATACATAGTAATTTTAACATTACCTAAATACGCTTTGGCATATACTGTGAATGACATGAGAACAAATTTTGCGATTGCCTTACTTCGTAATTATACTATGTATTTTTCTTTACAATTTGTTCGACATTTTGTCATCTTCTCTCGCAGCTGAACTATTGTGACGTAACATCTGGAAAAACTTTCTCTGATGGGCGCAACTTTCTTTTCTTTTATTGTTGGCCAAAGCACGAGTATTAGTTTCACGAGATATTTTTCGTATATGATTTAAGTGCTATATTCGAATTTCTTTATGTCTAGTTTCTAATGCCTCTTCGGGAAACATTCCAATAGGAATTTTAAAATGCCTAATTATATCCTCACCACGCAGTAAAATAAATAAATATTATAAACATGAATCTTACGCATGTTGAACGCATAAATAGATGTCTACTCGTATGTATATACTGAATGTTTCTTTTAATAAAACTTTAAAAGTGGCAATGTGTATATTTTTCCCGGAAGACAATGTTCTAAGTAATAAAATGAAATTTTTAATTAACCTGAATGCGACTTGATATTTCCAAGTATTGCCACGGAGATGATTTCCAGCGTTAATTTCCTGGTTCCAGCGTTGGGTTTGTTTGGTCGAAACTTAGATCTCCAGATCTTTTTATACCCTGCATAATGCAATATGCATGGTATATTCATTTCGGTCAGATGTTTGTGTCCACTTGAAGGAATCTCCGGAGATATAGACATGGATATATATTCGTGATCAGCGTCGATTAAATTTTCGATTTAACGATGTCCGTCCGTCCGTCCGTCCGTCCGTCCGTCCGTCCGTCCGTCCGTCTGTCTGTCACCTGGCTGGTTCGCACGATAACTTGAGTAAATATTGAGCTATTTCGATGAAATTTGGCATAAGTAAGCTATGATCCAAGGGTACGGAGGGGATTGATATTGGGCATGATCGGTTAATAACCACGCCCACACCAAGCATTCAAAGCGACTAACCTCGAAATTTTCAAAATCTTTAACTTGCTATAACTCACACAATATACCACTTGGAACAACAATATTTTGCACATAGAGTTATATTACAATACTATATAACCTCACCAAAAGTGGATGAGCCACGCCTACTTTCTAGCGTAGCTCCCATACAAAGTGTCTGTACTTCTTTTAAATTGAAACTGCTGTAACTTCTACAATCTTCTGTCTAGAATAACCATAATTGACACTTAGATTAACACGGCAGTCAGAAATAATATGGCAGAAAATCAATGTGCCACGCCCACTCCTTTTTGGGTCTCCCATACAAAGTTGCGGAAATTAAAGAAAATGTTACCGGTTATAACTTGCAAACTTTTCAGCGTAGAATAACGAGATTTAAGGTATGGATTAGTATTGTATGAGCAACTAGGCTCACAGGAAATGGGCGCACCACGCCCAGTGTTTATCGTAGCCCCCATACAAATTTTAAATTGAAACAGCTGTAACTTCGGCAATCTTCTGTCTAGAATAACCATAATTGACACTTAAATTAATATCGTAGTCGGCAAAAATCTGGCAGAAAATCAGTGTGCC